>CM066033.1:40111998-42511998 GCA_033557465.1 Ichthyophis bannanicus | reverse complement strand
GGGCTAGGACTGGTAATGGGCTGGGGGTGGCTAGGACTGGAAATGGGCTGAGTAGAAGGAGGGGCTAGGACAGGAAATGGGCTGATGGAGGGCTAGGATAGGACTGGAAATGGGCTGTTGGGGGGGCTTGGATTGAAATGGACTCATGGAGGGGCTAGAACTGGAAGTAGGCTCATGGGGGGCTTGGATTGGAAATGGGCTGAGTGGAGGGAAGCTAGGATTTGACATGGGCTGATGATGGTGGGGCTAGGAAAGGACTAGAAATGGGCTGATGGGGGGCTGGGATTAGAAATGGGCTTATGGGGGGCTGGGATTGGAAATGAGCTGATGGAGGGACTCGGATGGGGGAGCTAGGACTGGAAATGGGCTGATGCGGGGACTAGAAGGGAGCAGATGCTGGGTGGGGCTGGAACTAGAAGGGAGCTGATGTTGGGGGAGGATTAGAATGGGATGGAGTTGGGAGAGTGAAATGGAGAGGGAAAAATATTTTGTGTGGGAGGGAAGACAAATCTACAATTGGCCGGATATTGGGAGAGTAAGTGGGGATTGAGGATGGCGGGGTAAAATTTGAGTGGATGAAATAGGAATGAGGAAACAGCAAAAGGAGAGAGATTAGTATGTTAAAGCAGATGTAGAGAGAGAATGGAAAAAAACTAGAAGAGTGAAGAAAGGACAAATGGACAGCAGACGATGGAGAGTTAGCAGAAGACACGAAGAAACCAGAAGAAAGTGGCTGGAGGTAGAAAAATATCTCTTTATTGAATTTATTAACTGAAATATGCCAGCTCTGGGAAATGTGCATCATTAACGTCTGCGCTTTGTTTAGTACAAGAGGAAATTAATTTATAGTTTTATTTCTACAGTGTTGTTGGGCATTTGGGGTTCCCAGTTTAATTATTGTCTTCCTGTTTCTACATTGTGATTTCTTATTTGGTGACGGTCTATGTTCTGCATGTGTAACTGAGCTGAGGTATTCTGTTTATGTAATTCCTATTTGACATTGCCACTTGTTCTCTTTCCCCAGTAGGTCATGTATTGTTGTTCTCTGAAATGTATTGGTTTAATATTTGTAGTGTTGCCTTTTGATAGGTAGGGTCTTGTGCTTTGTGAGTCTTGGTAGTGTTGTTATGATAAGGCGGGTTTGCTATGGGTTCTAAATGGGCAGTGTTTGTAGTAGTTCCTAATGTGCCTGGCAGTTGGCACTGGATTATAGTAATGTAGAAATCTTTTAGTCTTTCTTTATCCATACACTCATTAAGAGGCATGTTAACTAAAAGTTAGTGTATGGTAACATTATGCAAATATTTATGCAAATGAGACCCCACACCGAGTCTCTGCACATGGCCCCGCACCCCCCTTGGGCCGCCCCTGGAGTCGACATACCAATGGAAACAGCTTGAAGCTCCCTTGATGGGGCACTGCATAGGGAGGCTACGGCAAGTGTTTATTATGGAAAAGCTACTTGTGTTGCATCAAGAACACTTGGACAAATTTGAGCTGGAATGGCATGGTGTGGGAGGAGAGATGGGAGGGGGTAAAGGGCGGGAGGGAGGGAGGGAGTTTTGCCTTGATGTGTAACAATGATATTGATATGTTGTGGTTTTGGACGTTGTTTGGATCCTTAATAAAATTTAAATTGTAAAAAAAAAAAAAAGAAGTACCCAATGGCTGCTGCCATTGCAATGCTGCTATTGGTATGCTTGATCATCTACCATATTTCTGTGAAAGTGCTCACCTCTTTTGGCAAGCTTCACAAACACACACACACACACACACACACACACACACACACACACACACACAGAGGTCCTGCCCCACCAGAGAACAGCTAGCTTCACAAACCCTTTTCCCCCCATACACAGTGCCCCACCACAGAATAGAGACAGTGCAAGCAGCAATAGTGGAGCTTCTTTTACAGTAAGGAAAATGTACATTTCCAAGGTCCTGTATATGCAGTGCCAATGCCCAGCTATTGCATATCCATCCTATACTGCAAGAACCCAGTCTGCACACAAGAGAAACTTAGTCTTTGGCAGGTAACGGTGATAATCATTTCTTTGGTTTTAAGGACAAGATCTGTCTAGCGACACATAGTAAGACCAGCAAAACTCATACTAGTTCAATTTTAAATAAGAAAGGCTTTCGTCGGTGTTACCTGGGCAGCTATTGTAACCCGTGAGTGATCATAGACCCATCCCTGCAGGCATCTCTGTGTGGAGGAGCCGTTGATCAGAATCTGTGAGGTAGAGTTCACCAGCAGGTGATACTGAGGCTCGGAGAACATCTTGCAAGAGCTGAAGGAGCCGCCAGGTTCTCTGGGGATAGACATGATCAAGAGCTCCTCCTCGGTGATATTACCAGGCCTGTCCTCAGCTAGGATGGCACAGTGATGAGATGGGACTGCTGCAATGAAATTATGGAGCAGGAAATGTAGAGGCAGAATAACTCGCGGAAGGCTGAGTAATAAGAGAGTCATAATCTGGAACCTTCCAAAGCCTCCAGCTTCCATTAAGAGATCTTCAAACTGCATGATGGCAGGAGAGTCCACTGTAGCACAAGGAAGGTAGAGTAGCCTGCACTTGCTGTAGTAATGATAGCCTGGTGGGGAAAGAGTTTTGCAAGGTGGAGGAGGACGGCTAGTGGACAGGAGTCAGATGTTCTGGAGTCTTAGGCTACAATGATAAATAGAAGAGAGAATTCTCTGCTGCTGCTGGTCTGCTTAGTGTCCCCTTTGCAGCCAGGGAAAGGAAGAGAGAGCTCTCTGATGCCCGTCTCCTCAGAGGTGTTCTAGTCTTTTCCGACTGTAGATCATCTAAGTGGGATAGCCGAGTTCTTCATCGTGCTTACATGTACTCAATGGACTTTTGGACTTGTTTCCGCTCTGCTACAATCTTTAATAATAATAACCTTCTCTGCTCTTTTGACACACTGTCTTTCATTTAATGATTACCTCACTGGCCATGATAGAGACGTTGGAAAGAAAATCATATAAGGCCATAGGTGGGATTTCTGGTGTGTTTAGACATAGAGAGAGGGACATTTTTGTGAAAATCTCTTTAATGAAAAACCCAAGAAAGTGGACAGCCAACTTGCAATTGTTCCTTTTGTACACTGACTAATAGCCATGCAAAAACACTGAGATACAAATATCCCCCCCCCTTATTTCTCCCCAAAGCACTGTCATGCAAAAAACAGTGTCTCCTTCCCTCCTTAACCCCAGGTAGTGACCAGCCATTGTCAAAAGTAAAGGACCTTACATTGTGATTGCTATAGCCAAACAGCACAGTATCTCAGAAAATAACAATCGTTCTCCAAAGTAAATGTAGAAAATAGAAAAAGAGGAACAGGATCAAGAAAGAAGGAAATCCCCCTGCAGGCCTCAGACCTATCGGTCCTAAGGGGCAGAAAAAGCCAATAGAGTTCCCAGGTAGACTGAAAGACCCTTTAGCTCACAGGCGGCTCATTGCCCAAGGCTCTTCTTTCCAACGCAATCAGACAAAAAGCAGAGGGCCCGTCCCATGGACTCCAAGCTCCTACAAGAGTGGGCCATAGTCTTGCAAGTCAAAAACAAAGCTTTCAAAGAAAAAATGTGTTTCTGTTACAAAGGAAGTGGAAGGTTGTAAAATTTGAAAACAGCAGCACCTCTGCGGTTATGGGAATTGACACTTCTACATTTCAGAAGGCTTCAATTTGAGGGCAAGGCTACAACATATGCCTCAGATTAGCTGGTTCTACACCAAACTTAGGGCACATGCCCTTCTACACAAATCCTGTTCAAAAAGCACACCATGGAATGAGATAAGTTCATTAGGAATTTGAACTGAAAATCACGCATCAATACATTGCTAGACAACCTTTTGATGTGCCAGAAATTGGTCTTTAACAATGTAGGTGCTAGATAAAAAACCCACATCCCAGCTCCAAGGGTCAGCAAAACTCTCAAAACTGACTTCCACCATCTCATGCCCTACACATAAGAACATAAGATATGCCATACTGGGTCAGACCAAGGTCTATCAAGCCCAGTATCCTGTTTCCAACAGCAACCAATCCAGTTCACAAATACTTATCATGTTCCCAAAAAGATACACAGATTCCACATTGCTTACCCCAGGATAAGCAGTGGATTTCCCTGGTCCTCTTTAATAATGGTTTATGGACTTTTTCTCCAGGAACCTGCCCAAACCTTTTTTAATCCCAGCTACACTAACAGCTTTTACAATATTCTCCAGTAATGAATTCTAGAGTTTTATTACACAATTATTATTATTATTATTATTTTTATTTAAAGTTTAAATTCTTTTATTTGGAAAATCTCAGGCATTACAAATAATATCCAACATTATCAAAAACTAACCAACAATGTATCAGAATCTAGCCCACAAAATTATGGAGCGTGTCAAAACAAACAAAAAAGCAATCCTGAACAAAGAGTGGAGAAACTAATCATTAGACCCCTTTTACTTAGCAAGAACCAAGAAAATTATATAACATAACAATACCATCATCCTGACTTATGTAGAAAAGTCTCCAGTTGTAAGGAATCAAAAAAAGTAAATGAATTACCCTGAAAAGACACTAGGCATTTACAGGGATACTTAAGTAGGAAAGAAGCTCCCATTGCAAGCACACGAGGGCGCAATACAAGGAAAGCTTTCCTCTTCAATTGAGTAGTTTGACAAACATCCGGGAACATTTGTACCATCTGACCAAAAAAAATTATCACGACGATGGTTAAAATAAGCCTGAAAAATCCTATCCTTACCTTTCTCTAAAGCAAAAGAAACTAGTAATGTAGCTTGAACGGGAATCTCCTCTACTGACGTTTCCAAATAAGTAGATAAATCCAAACTCTGGATAGAAAGACGATCCATTTCCCCCGCATCAGCATTAACAGCCTCAGATTCCGAAGCTGGACTTACTTTAATCCCAGAAGGTAAATAATATATTTTAGACAAAGGAATAGAGTCCGGATCCGAAATCTTTAAGACATCTTTCAAATACTTAAAAAACAAAATAGTTGGAGAAAGAAAATGAGTGCGGGGGAAATTTAATAAACGAAGGTTTTTCATGCGTAAAACGTTCTCTAACATTTCATCACGACGATGTAAAAGCAGTGAGTCCTGAACTGATGACGTCAGGACCCCTTGCATCGACGAGATTTGACCCGCTAATTTTTTATCCTGAGATTCAAGAAAAGCAATTCTATCCTGATGTTCAGATAGCACCACCTAAGAAACACCGCCTTTTTGCAGCCCATACTCACAATATCTCAAGTATTCGAAACGGACTCATTATTTATTGTACAATTCAACCCTGTACAGGAACTTTAGCTCATGTATATAGCCTATTTCTTGTAAATAGTTCATGTATATAGCCTATTTCTTGTAAATAATTCATGTATATAGTTCAACCCCTGTTATCCAAGTTTATACCCCTGTTCGATGTAAAACCAAACAGAATGTGTGTTTTGGTCACTTTGTTATACTGTAAACCGCGCTGATGCCGAATAGTGCGGTATATAAGCAACTGTAATAAATAAATAAATAAAATAAATAACAACAGTCTCAGAAGTAAATTTAGATAACTGTAGTAGAGAGGATTTCAGCGATAGTTCAGTTCGTGACACAATCTGCCAGATATCTAGAAGCGATACTTCTTTAGGAGGCGTAAGTTCATCAGGAGTATACGTATATTCAAAAGAATGAGGCATTGTAGCGATAGGAGCTGCCAAAGTCAAAAAAGAGTCAGGAAGTTCAACCGAAATAGGGAGAGTTCCCCCATCAACAACTTGAGGGGAGATCGTACCCTTTATCTGAGGCTCATCGCTGGGTGGGGTACAAACCCTACGCGGAAGAGGAGTGGCATCAAGAGAACCAGGACTTACAGAGACGGAGGAATCAGACATCTCAGCGGCAGGAGGAGGAACCTCGGACTTGAAATGAGAGTCCAAGGGACCAACCACCTTAACCGCTTTACCTGTAGACATAGACGATGGAGGAACTTTCTTCTTTCTCTTCCCCATCTAGATGTTAGCAGTCCAAGGCTCTCGGCTCCTCAGTGCTCCGAAGGAGCTCCAAAGGGGCGTACCCCTTTGGACACGCCCCTTCGGAGCACGCACCCACGGGTACGCGCCCGCGGTGCGCGTCCCGCGGTGGGGGCTGGATCTTATAGCCCGCTCTGGTCATGTGGTCCCAGGTGCACACCGGCACGGCACAGAAGGCTCCACTCACGGCTCAGGTAAATGGACTAAGGCAAAAAGCACACTCAAAGGAAGTCCGCGGTGGGGGCTGGATCTTATAGCCCGCTCTGGTCACGTGATCCCAGGTGCACACCGGCACGGCACAGAAGGCTCCACTCACAGCTCAGGTAAATGGACTAAGGCAAAAAGCACGCTCAAAGGAAGTCCACGGTGGGGGCTGGATCTTATAGCCCGCTCTGGTCACGTGATCCCAGGTGCACACCGGCACGGCACAGAAGGCTCCATTCACGGCTCAGGTAAATGGACTAAGGCAAAAAGCACGCTCAAAGGAAGTCCGCGGTGGGGGCTGGATCTTATAGCCTGCTCTGGTCACGTGGTCCCAGGTGCACACCGGCACGGCACAGAAGGCTCCACTCACGGCTCACGTAAATGGACTAAGGCAAAAAGCACGCTCCATTACACAATTATTTATTTAACTATTTTTCTATACCGCTGTATCAGACCAGACGTACAGAGGGGCTGTACGTCTCCAATGGAATGAGCTCCTAAGTGCATAAGTTTGCACTTGTCCACATTAAATTTCATTTGCCATTTGGATGCCCAGTCTTCCAGTTTATCAAGGTCCTCTTGCAATTTTTCACAATCCTCTTGTGTTTTAACAACTTTGAATAATTCTGTGTCATCTGAAAATTTGATCATCTCACTCATTTTTCTCATTTCTAAGTCATTTATTAATATGTTGAAAAGCAGTGGACCCAGCAGAGATCCCTGAGATACTCCGCTGTTCACCTTTCTTCAGCTCGAACCACACTCAAGACACAAGTGAATCTATATTGGCTCAGGTGCTGACATGGGCACAATGCTAACCAAAGCCCTGCACCCCACCCACCCCTTATGAACAAAACCCCCCCCCCCTGAAAGGTGTGACCAACCACTAACCACAAACCACCATCTCCAAGGTCTCCATGAAATTATTTAAGAATGATTCTAACCCAGTTTCAGATATTGGACTCTGCCCTTGCCGTATAGGCCAGGACATCACACATCCACCTACTCATGCTGAATTTGAATCCCGCCTCTCTCAACAATCCATTCAGGGGCAGTTTTATCATTAGGCAGGGTGAGGGAATGGCAAAATCTGCCTCCTAAAAGAGCCCAGTGGCAGCTACCTCACACTGCCTGAAGTAAAGGAAAGCAGATGACATTCTTAGGGGCAGCCTCCCCTCCCCCCCCCCTCCTTTGCCTGTATCTGCAGAGACGGCGGCAACAGGCCTCAGATTCAAAACACTTTTTTAAAAAAGAGCGAGTCTTTGTGACTCTGCGCTTGGAAGGCCTGCATACGTCTTCCCCTTCTGACACACTTTATCACATCAGAGGGGGCAGGCATTTCCACGCCTTTCAAGCACGGAGTTGCAAGGATCCACTTTTTTTTTTTTTTTAAATGTTGAAAGTCTGAGGCCCACCGCTGCCATTGCAGACATGGGAATAGTAGTGGCAGCAAAGGATGGGGGGGAAGGAGAAATGGATGTAAGGGAGATACTGGACATGAAGTGCGGGGAATGGCTGGAAAGGAGCTGCTGGATATGAAGGGGATAATGGCTGGAAGAGTGGAGGAGGGAGGGAGAGGGGAGAGAATGGAGGGGGCAAACAACCTTAAAACTGAATCTATTAACAAATTATAATATCAGTCTTATAAAAATTCTGGGGTAAATCATGTTAAAACAATGAACTTACAGAGGCATCCATGTAGTTAAAACCATACTTTAATAATAGGGCATTGGTGTACAAAAGAAGTAACATACTTTTACTTGAATCCCCTCCCCCCCTTCCTTCTGTTTGTCACATATGATAAATTTGAATTACTTTACAAGTTTTTTTTGGTGTATGTGGGTTATCGTTATTTACTGTATGATTTTTATAATCCATGTTTACATTTTATGTATTTTTATTAAAATGGTTTGTCTATGCAGGGTGGCTCAAAAAAGTGAGAACATCTCATAGCATATAAGTTATTTAAAAATTCAAAAAGACAGATGTAAACAATTGACAAATTAAAAAAAAAAAGATGGCGACTGGAAATTGTCGAAATAAAGGCGCTATATAGCACTGGTCAACAATGAAATCGTTACTGACTTTAAAAGGCCCTAATCTGTAGTATCTTGGTGAGCTGAACACAAATATAACATTTTAAAAATTTTATTGGCTCTCATTTTGAAGATATTGCATGCAGTTCATTTTTGACGTTTCACCGTGTAAATTTATCCAGTAGGACATCAAAAATATCCCATATAAGCCTTGAATGATGTAATATTGCATCACATTGCATAATACCAGCATTCACACATCATCCAGAGTTGATGCAATACTACTGCCAGACAGCTGCTGAAGCCATCTGATGTCAGCAGTGTACTATACGCAGTCGGAAAGGTTGAGTATTTAAAATATTTCAGACTGTGTGCGAAACAGTTTAAGCTACTGTTACATGTAACTTTTATTAATCATATAATTTTAGCCATTTAGGTACAATACAGAACACTTATGCCACGAAAGTGCGTTAATACCGTTGACAATTTCTGCTACATTTGTGGGGAAGTGACATTTGCCAACCAAAAGAAAAGTATCACTTCTCAACTGAAGAAGGCATATCATCTTTACTTCGGATGCAAGATTGGTGACCAAGACAAGCCTTGGGCCCCGCATATATGCTGTGCTACATGTACAACACAGCTTTCACAGTGGTTGAATTGCAAAAGACCATCAATGCCATTTGCAGTCCCCATGCTGTGGAGAGAGCCAAGCAACCACATAAATGACTGTTACTTCTGCTTGCTTGGTTCCTCCTCTTTCCAGCGGAATAACGAAGCAAAAGAAGTCAAGCATAGTCTACCCAAACATTCTGTCTGCATTGAGACCAGTTCCACATGGTGAGGGACTTCCTATTCCAGAACCTCCATCAGAATATTCTCTTGATTCATCTGATGAGGACAAGGGTGAGCCGACCTGTTCTTCTCCTGGTCCGTCAGCATGCAGTGACCCAGATTTTCACTGGGATGCCCGCCCGCCCACCAGCTAACTCCTGCCCAATCGGGGCAGTGGGAGACCTAGCCCGCGGCACCCGAACCGCTCAAAAGCGGCGTCCCTACACCGAGGGAGCAGCTTGCCGCCCCCCCGCCCACCAGCTAACTCCTGCCCAATTGGGGCAGTGGGAGATCTAGCCCGTGGCACCCGAACCGCTCAAAAGCGGCGTCCCTACACCGAGGGAGCCGCTTGCCGCCCACCTGCCCACCAGCTAACTCCTGCCCAATCGGGGCAGTGGGAGACCTAGCCTGCGGCACCCGAACCGCTCAAAAGCGGTGTCCCTACACCGAGGGAGCCGCTTGCCGCCCGCCCGCCCACCAGCTAACTCCTGCCCAATCGGGGCAGTGGGAGACCTAGCCCGCGGCACCCGAACCGCTCAAAAGCGGCGTCCCTGCAGGGCGCGCCCGTGCCTGAGGGCCTCGCCAGAGGGCCCTTTGGCATGGCCCTTAGGCGCGGCACAGAAGCGCAAAGAAAACAAAAGGAACAACCAGTCTTTAATCGACGAGAACTCCGAAACACAGAAACGACCAACGGAACGTCGCAGCAACAACCACAACAACGGAAAATACTATGACTCACTACAGCAGCAAAGACTCAACAACAGCAACCAAAGACCTCACTGCTCCAAGGAATCACCACCGGAACCCAGCTTGGCCCCCAAACACCAGGTACTCTCACAGATCATGCCACCTCTCTTAGCCCCTATCTACCTCCTCACCCCCCTCTTGACCCTCTACCCCCCCCCCCCTCCAAGCACACTCAATAATCTACCCTGGCCCATTCTCCCAGCAGCACAACCCACACACACCTACAAACCGAAACAAAACCACTCCCACACACAGCATACACCAACCCACACCCCCAACCCCACAACACATCACCATCTCACTAATCAATGCACGCTCCGTTAGAAATAAATACCACATGCTCCAAGACCTAATCATAAATGAGCAGATAGACCTCCTATGTGTAACAGAAACCTGGCTAACATGCTGACACTGTGCTAATGAACCAACTAACCCCTGAAGGATACACCCTCCATCACTGCTCCCGGGCACACACCAAAGGAGGGGGAGTCGCCATTATAGCAAGAACCGACCTCCACCTCAGGATCCTCTCTTTAGAAACCACCAATGAAGCTGATCTCCTCACCCTCACCAATAAACACCTCTCAGTATGTCTAATCTACTGTGCACCTACCACAACCACTGACCTACCAAGGATACTACAATTCATATCAGAGAGCACCAGTTCGGCAAAAGAACAAATCATCCTAGGTGACTTCAACCTCCCAACACTTCAAGAAGAAGAAGCAGCAACCTTCCGCACCGCCATGACTGCGATGGATCTGGTACAGATCATACAGGAACCCACCCATGAAAAAGGCAACACACTAGACCTCGTATTCCTAAACCCCACAACCGCCGCCTCAGGAAAGAACCCACAGATCTCGCCGGTACCTTGGTCTGACCACCACCTCATCACCATCTCCTACACCTACCAACATAAGATCAACAAGGAAGATGGACACCACATAAGAAGATTTAAAACATTTGACAAAGAGGACTTCTTAGCACGAACTTTACCCAAACTGCAAGCAAACTCCAGTAACATTAATGACCTAATACACAACTGGAATACCACGATCTCCACAGCCTCTGAAGCATCAACAAACAAAGCCATCGCCAGACCCCCTTCTACAAAGGCCAAATGGTTTACTCCCGGTCTCCGAAAGCTAAAAACAAAACTCAGAAGAACCGAAAGAAAATGGAGAAAAACCAAAGACAAAAATGACAAAACAAAATACCTATATGAACTCAATGCATATCACTACGAGACCGACAAAGCGAAGAAAATCTACCACATGAAAATCATAAATACCTCCATAAACAAACCTCGTGAACTCTTTCAGATTGTCAAAAAACTGACAAAATCACCCCATAACTCTGACCAATTACCGAAGATCCCACCAGAGCTACTGGCCCGTCAATACAAACAACTACAATGACCACAAAACTCGCAGCCAAACATAGATACAACTACAACAAACCTCCACCCCAACTTACACAGAGACTGGACCACCTTCAAAGAAACCTCACCAGACGAAATATCAACCACCATCTCCTGCCTCAACACCACCACCTCCCCGCTGGACCCCTGCCCCACTGACTGGATAAAGAAATCCAAAAATGAACTGAGCACACCATTAGCCCATATCGTCAATGAATCCTTCTCCCAAGGACACATGCCAGACGCCCTCAAGATTACAATCATCCGACCATCCTTAAAAAAGCAAAACCTGGATCCCCTAGATCCAGCATCCTACAGACCCATAGCAAGCCTACCTTTCACTGCCAAGATAATCGAGAAGATAGTCCAGCAGCAGTTGCAGGAACACCTGGATATCAACAACATACTGGACCCACAACAACACGGCTTCCGCCCGCTACATGGTGTTGAGACCCTCATGACCACACTGATGAACACTCTCCTCATAGGAACACAAGAAAAGCACTCTGGATATGCCATGATCTTCCTTGATATATCTGCAGCTTTCGACACCATCTCCCACAACATCCTCATACACAGACTACGGACAATTGGGATCAAAGACACTGTACTAAAGTGGTTCCAATCCTACCTAACTAACAGACAACAACTAATCCGTACCAGCACCTTGACCTCCCCCCATTCCAGCAACACCAAGGAGTACCCCAAGGATCCACACTGTCAGCCATGCTTTTCAACATTTACCTTAGAAACATAGAAACATGACGACAGAAAAAGACCACAAGGCCCATCTAGTCTGTCCTTCCATAACAACTACAACAGTCCACTTTTTACCTTTAGAGATCCTCTGTGTTGGTCCCATGCTTTTTTGAATTCAGTTACTGTCCTCATCTCCACCACCTCCACTGGGAGACTATTCCACGGATCCACTACTCTTTCCGTAAAGAAATATTTCCGCATATCACTCCTGAATCTATCTCCCTTCACCCTCATCCTATGTCCCCTCATAGCAGAACTTGCTTTCAATTGAAAGAGGCTCTCTCCCTGAACATTTATGCCACGGAGGTATTTAAACATCTCAATCATATCACCTCTATCCCGCCTTTCCTCTAAGGTGTACATATTAAGATCCTTAAGTCTGTCCTCATATGCTTTATAATGAAGCCCATTAATCAATTTAGTAGCAACCCTCTGCACCGACTCCATCCTGTTCACATCCTTTTGAAGGTGCGGTCTCCAGAATTGCACACCATACTCCAAATGAGGTCGCACCAAAGACTTATACAGAGGCATTATCACCTCCTTTTTTCTGCTAGCCATTCCTCTCCGTATGCACCCAAGCATCCTTCTAGCTTTTGCCGTCGCCTTTTCTACCTGTTTAGCTACTTTAAGATCATCAGACACAACCACGCCTAGGTCCCGCTCTTCTTTAGTGGACAAAAGTACTTCACCTCCTATACTGTATTGCTCCCTTGGATTGCTGCAGCCCAAATGCATGACCTTACATTTTTTAACATTAAATCCCAGCTGCCAAATTCTAGACCATTCTTCAAGCTTAGCTAGATCCCTCCTCATGTTATCTACACCTTCCTGGGTGTCTACTCTATTGCAGATTTTGGTATCATCCGCAAAGAGGCAAACCTTACCCGACAGCCCTTCCGCTATATCACTAACAAAGATGTTAAAAAGAATCGGACCAAGGACAGATCCCTGGGGCACACCACTTGTAACATCCTTCTCCTCAGAGTGAGCTCCATTTACTTGTACTCTTTGTCGCCTCCCACCCAACCAATTTCTAACCCAAGCAGTAACTTTAGGGTCCATCCCTAGGGTGCTCAGTTTGTTTATAAGTCGCCTGTGAGGAACAGTGTCAAAGGCTTTACTGAAATCTAAATACACCACATCTAGAGCTCTCCCTCGGTCCAACTCCCTGGTCACCCAGTCAAAGAAATCAATCAGATTTGTCTGACAAGACCTGCCTCTGGTGAATCCATGCTGCCTCGGATCCTGTAATCCGCCGGACTCCAGAAACCTCACTATTTTCTCTTTCAGCAGCGTTTCCAATAATTTACTCACCACTGAAGTTAAACTAACCGGCCTGTAGTTTTCAACCACATCCTTACTTCCGCTTTTGTGTAAAGGCACCACATGAGCCTCTCTCCAGTCCTTTGGCACCACTCCCGACTCCAACGAGGCATTGAAAAGGTCAGTCAGTGGAGTTGCTAGAACGTCCCCAAGTTCCCTCAGTATTCTAGGGTGTATCCCATCCGGTCCCATCGCTTTGTCTACTTTAAGTTGAGCTAGTTTCTCACGAACACAGTCTTTTGAAAATTGTTCAAGATGTCCCTCGCTTCTGTTCCTATTTGTGGGTGTTTTCTGAGGTCCTGCTCCTGGTTCTTCATCTGTGAACACAGAACAAAAATATGTGTTAAGCAATTCCGCTTTATCCTTATCAGCTTCTACATATTCCCCCCCTGCACCCTTGAGTCTGACAATACCACTTTTGCCCTTCCTCTTCTCACTAATATATCTGAAAAATGTCTTATCCCCCCATTTTATTGCATTGGCTATTTCCTCCTCCTTTTGAATCTTTGCCTTCTTGACTACTTTGCTAGCTTCTCTAAGTTTTTCCAAATACAGATGCCTGTCTTCCTCTCTCTGTGATCTCTTGTATTTCATGAAGGCCTCCCTCTTTTTCTTCACTTTTTCAGCTACTTCCTTCGAAAACCATAGCGGTCTCCTGTTCCTTTTGCCTTTATTTACCATTTTAACAAAAAGGTTGGTTGCCTTTAAAATACCCCCTTTCAGTTTTGCCCACTGTTTTTCTACATCCCCCAGCTGTTCCCATCCCACTAACGACTCCCTGAGGTATTGGCCCATCTTTGCAAAGTTAGTCTTCCTAAAGTCTAAGATCTTCACCTTGGAAAGGATTCTAACAGCCCTAGTCCTAATACTGAACCACACCATCTGGTGATCACTGGATGCAAAATGATCTCCCACTACAACATCAGAAACACTTTCACCATTGGTAAGCACCAAGTCCAGTATGGCCCCTTCACGTGTGGGGTCTGTTACCAATTGCCTGAATAGTTCTCCCTGTAGAGAATCCAGGATCTCCTTACTTCTAGATGATACTGCAGCAGGAATGTGCCAATCAACATCTGGCATATTGAAATCTCCTAGCAGTAGCACTTCCCCTTTCCTAGCAATGCTGCGTATGTCTTCAATTAACTCTCTGTCCACCTCTTCCTCTTGTGAGGGAGGTCTGTATATCACACCAATGCAAATAGATTTCTCTTTCCCTCTTTCTAGTTTAACCCACAATGCCTCCTCTCTCCCTTTTAAGCTCTGTAATTCCAAAGCTTTAATAGTAGTTTTTACATATAGTGCCACTCCTCCTCCCCTTCTTCCTACCCTGTCCTTTCTGAATAAAGTATAGCCAGGTATAGTTACATCCCAGTCATGGTTTTCTGTGAACCATGTTTCTGTAACTGCCACTAAATCCAAGTCAGCCACTCCCACCAAAGCTTCAACTTCAGGGATCTTATTTCCCATGCTACGGGCATTAATACACACTGCTTTCCATATATTACCCCTGTTACCCATTTCCATAAAGGTATTTAATGTATCACCTACCTGGGGCTTTCACTTACCTGGGGGCTTTCTTCACCCATCCCCAACAAATCTAGTTTAAAGCCCTCTTCAGTAGATTAGCCAGTCTACTACCAAAGATGCGTTGATCTTTCTTGGACAGATGGATGCCATCTCTGCTCTGCAACCCTTGGAAGAGCATCCCATGGTCTAGGAAACCAAAACGCTCTCGAAGACACCATCCACGCAGCCATGCATTCATCTCCAGGATGCGAGCCTCTCTGCCTTGGCCTTTACCCTCAACAGGGAGGATTGAAGAGAACACCACCTGTGCACCTACCTGCTTCACCCTCTGTCCCAGAGCCATGAAGTCACTTTTGATACGTACCTTCAACCACTCTGCTCAGTCATACGCACTCACATCATCAGCTTCCACATATATGCTGACGATATCATGCTCTACGCCCCCATCACAACCACAAACCCAACAAACACCCATCTATCAGCATGCTTCTCCACAATGTCCGACTGGTTACGAGCAAACAACCTATCCATCAACATCAAGAAAACTGAAGCCCTCATAGTGACAAAAGACCCAGACTTCACACCACCTACACACCTCAACATAGGAACCACAAGCATTCAAATACAACCACAAATAAGATACCTGGGCATTATTATCGACCAAGCCCTCACCCTGAAGCAACAAATCACTAAAACCTCTGGAACTATATTCCACAAGGCAAAAACAGTGCAACGTCTCAGACCCCTTCTTGAACATCAAGACTTCCGAACAGTAATGCAAGCCATGACACTCCCACATCTGGACTACTGCAACATACTATACCATGGACTTCCAGCCACACAGACCAACCCCTTCCGAACAGCATTGAACACCACAGCAAGAATTATTCAAAGAGCAAAGAAAACCGACCACATCACCCCAATTCTGAAAGACCTACACATACTTCCCCTCGAAGCAAGGGCTAAATACAAAGCCATCCTACTCACCCACAAAGCCATCCACCAAACACAGAACACCCAGCTCCGCACCCTACTGTCTCGTCCAGCCCAAGGCAGATCTACCAGACAAGCCTCCAGCAACTCCCTCACCGTCCCCCACAAAAGAACCAAATGCTCGCAACGAACCTGCAATCGAGCCTTTGAACTTTATGCTCCATCTTTATGGAATTCTCTACCGAGCTATCTCAGAAACAATGCCGACCTACTATCTTTCAGGAAACAGCTAAAAAACATCCTTTTCCAGGAATACTTCAACACGACTCCCACCGAAAAGCACACTAACCCCGGATCTCGCCCACCATGAACCACTGATCCAAAGCTATACTAACCTGTCCATGTCCAAAGTCTGTCCCATGTCCAAAGTCTATCCTATGTCAAAATCATCAATGTTGCCTCCTCGGTGATGGCCCCGCCCGTATACTTAATTTCCCCCACCCCTTAATGTAACGCCGCTTTGACCCGGTGAAAAGCGGGATATAAATACAGCTAAATAAATAAATAAATAATAAATTATCAACTCCACACAGAATAACACAGGAAGAACTAAATGACCTGGTTCGTGATTTGGACTTATCCAAGAACAAGGCAGAATTGCTAGGATCAAGACTCCAACAATGGAATCTTCTAGAAGAAGATGTCAACATTACTTCATATCAAAAGCGCCACCAGCAGTTGGAGCCTTTCTTCAGAAAGGAAAGTAATCTGGTATTCTGTTCCGATATTGAAAACCTCATGAATGCCTTAAAAATCACTCAGGACCCACAAGACTGGAGACTATTTATAGACTCTTCGAAACTGAGTCTGAAGGCTGTGCTTTTGAACAATGGAAACCATCTTCCATCTATTCCAGTAGCGCATGCTGTCCACATGAAAGAGACATACGATAACTTAAAGCATCTACTGACTTCCATTAACTATGCAAGTACAGCTGGCACCTCTGTCGTGACTTGAAGGTAGTTGCCCTTTTAATGGGACTGCAGCAGGGATATATAAAATAAATGTGTTTCTTATGTGTGTGGGATAGCCGAGCAAGGGATTGGCACTACTTGCAGAAGGAATGGAATTGCAGACAAAATTTAACAGTTGGAGAGAAGAATATCCAGCACCCAGCTCTGGTTGAGGCTCACAAAATCCTGCTACCACCCCTTCACATCAAACTAGGTTTGATGAAAAACTTCGTGATAGTCATGGACCACACTTCGCCAGCTTTCCGATACCTGCATGAAAAATTCCCTCGACTCAGTGAAGCAAAGATTAAAGAGGGAGTTTTTGGGGTCCTCAGATTCGAGAGCTCTTCAAAAATGACTGGTTCAACAACTTGCTGCAGGGTGATGTGAAACAAGCATGGAATGTTTTTCACCTAGTGTCAACAAACTTTCTCGGGAATGTTAGGGCAGAAAACTACAAGGAACTAGTAGAAGACATGCTGATGCAGTAGCAGAAACTTGGCTGCAATATGTCTCTAAAGATCCATTTCCTTGATTCCCATCTCGATTTCTTTCCTGACAACTGTGGTATAGTTAGTGATAAACAAGGCAAACGTTTTCACCAGGATATCGCAACGATGGAGCAAAGATACCAGGGGAAATGGTCCACTACAATGCTGGCTGACTACTGCTGGACACTCCCCAGAGAAGCTCCCGAACAGCTGTACAAGAGACAGGCGAAAAAATCTAAGAAGTAGTCTATGACTTGGTTTTTTTACAGGTATTAACCGAAGACCTACTATTGACATGCATTTCGTGATGTAAACAATTCTTGTAGATTACAAAAAAAACTAGAGCCAACTTTGCATTTTCACTGTCATATTCATGTTCAGCATATAAAAATTGATAAGAAATGACTATTTTTATTTCAGTAACATGACTTTTGTAAAACTTTGTTGACCAGTGTAGCTAAAAAAGGTAAATAAGTAAACTATTTAAGCTTTTAATTTAGGAGATGTTCTCACTTTTTTTGGGCCACCCTGTATGTATTAGGACCCTGATGAAGGCTAATCAGCTGAAACTTGGTCAGGTTGGGATGTAGAATAAAAACGTTTTAGCTGCCTATGTGCTTTCCGCTTGCTGTTTGTTGGTCCTTGGTACTACTGCAGAAGTTATCCTCCCATTCTTCTTTTGGTTTGCTCCTGTTCTTGGAGGTGCACTATGGCATTTTCTAAATGGGACAATGTCTTTAGCTCCTCTGAAGATCATTTAAATAGACTTTTACAGGAGCCACCACTTTTGATGAAGAAGATCCAGCATACGAGAAGGGTACTGATGCTGATAAATGGTTTGATTTCGTCAAAATGAAGAAGGCCTTGATCAGATATGTATTACATTATGCTGGTCTTCTCAGTTACTGCCACATACCAAGGATTCCCAGAGGACTGAGAATTCAAAAAGAGCCTAATATGTTTTGAGACAATAAGGCATTTATGGACAAATGGTGTGCCATTTTGAACAAATGTTCACTTGACTTGATGGTACTTATTGCTGGAACTGCAAAAAAATAAGGCAACTGAATTGATAATTGAATTGGACAAGAAGACTGAAGATCTAAAATTGGAAGATAATAGTTTTGATAAATGATATAATATTTTTAATGTTAAATTTGATAAGTATAGAAAAGAAATTAAAGCACAGAAATTAGAGCAATTTAAAAGAGATGAGTTAGATAAGAAGACTAAACCTAAATCATCTTTTTCTATTGGAAAACAAGTTGCCTTTAATGAGAGGAATAAGTTGTCAGACACTGAAAAGAAAAAATCGTTAATTAATGAGAAGGATAAGTCTTCTTTTAGGAAAACTAATGCTATGCGTTAGAGAGAAAAATAGAAAATGTATACGTAGTGTTTCTGATGAGTTGTTTTCCTCCCCATTTCGACCCCGAATTATGCACAGCCCTCTACCTCTAAGGATATTTTAGTAGAGGAAATTTGGGAGAAAGGTTCAGAAAAGAAGAAATTGTATCCACAAATGTATCAGTCAAGGGAATTGAGAGGAAAGGAAAGGGGGAGGGGGCGAGGGCCATATCATTAGCAGATGAGTCTCACCCTAAGTCACAACTGCCTATTATCAATCTATCTGATATAACTTTATCACCGACAGAAGTTGAAAATTTAAAGAAAGGATTACCTTTTGTACCTATGACACATTATAATGCTTTTAATACCTGTGTTGAACTTTTTAAATTTAGTAGAAAATTACAGATCGCACACTTTTTTTCCTAAATTTACAGCCAGAACATCTGATCCTTCCATAGCTGCGTATCAAAATGGTTGCCTCCAGGTCCCATTAACCTTCTTATACAGTCTTTTAATAGATGTGTCCTTAGGGATATCAAAAAATTGGAGCAAAAGAATTCTAGGATTTATAATCTCACTAGGTGTGAGAAGGACACAGCAGTATCTACCAGGGCCTCCCTCAATCCACCTTCTTCCCCTTCAAACTGTTCTACACACTGCTACACTTACAATCCAAGGAGCTGCTAAACATGACCACATCACCCCCATCCTAAAACAGCTCCACTGGCTACCCCTCCCCAGCAGAATCAAATATAAATCCTTATTCCTTACACACAAAGCACTATACTCCCATCCAGCCACAAACCTTGAATCCCTCCTCCAGAAATTCAATACAGACCACAAAGAGCTGCTACAATCAACAAACTTACCATACCGCAATCCAAAACAAAATTCAACCAACAAAGTTGCCTCAGAGCTTATCAACTCCATGCACCATCCCTTTGGTACTCTCTGCCAGACACAATAAGCAATATCATCAACCTCCCCTCCTTCCACAAACACCTGAAAACCCTATTATTCTCTGAACAATCTGAACCTAACACCCCCTCTGACATGATACCAACAAGACAGTATCTGCACTTGTAAATAGTTAAAGGATATACCATCTGTGTATAGCTCTCCTATTGTAAATAGTTCAATGATCACAAATAATTTGCTGTTACAAATACTGTGGGGGGTCTATTCTGTACCGCGAATAGCGGAGATGGAAGTCCCATTGGGATGTCCACTCTTTGCCCCTCCTTCCATCCCTGGCAAAAGCCTCCCGTATGAACAAGGAGTTTGTACGGGGAGGCTTAGACAAGGGCAGGAGGGGGTGTTGCGGAGGCGGAGTGAGGGTGGGCAGTGGGCCATCCGAGGCCACGGACGAAGAGAGCCAATTCTGAAGTCAGCCCTATATGTCCAGGGCCTTGGATCTAGATGGGAGACGGCAGGCCCGGGCAGCGGCAGAGAGGTGAGGGGGTGCAGGGAGTTTCCCGTAGCCTGACCCTGGCTATGGAAGCCAGATTTGGGTCGGGCTGTGGCAAATGAAGATTGTGGTCAGCGGCTGGGGATCACAGCTCCTGAATGGAACCGCGGTACCACGGTAACGGGACGCTATGGCACTAGGGTTGCCAACTGGCCGGTTTTCAGCCGGCCTGGCCGGTTTTTCCACGGCCAGGCCGGCTGCCGGCGCAGAGGCAAAACCGGCCCTTTAAAAGCCGGTTTTTTTGCTCTGGCCGCAAGATCGGGAGCGGCCAGAGCAAAAAAACCGGCTTTTTCTCCGCTTCAGAGGGAGCCGGGGAAGCCCGCGCGAGGCCCCGGCTCCCTCTGAACAGCCACCAGCGTGAAGAGCCTTTACCTTCACGCTGGCGGATGTTCCTGTGAAGCCGCGAATGCTGGGAAAGGTTAAAGGATGCCCTTTAACCTTTCCCAGCATTCGCGGCTTCACAGGAACAGCCGCCAGCGTGAAGGAAAAGGCTCTTCACGCTGGTGGCTGTACAGAGGAGCCGAGGCCTCGCGCAGGCTTCCCCGGCTCCCTCTGAAGCCTCAGACAGCCGCGATGCTGGTCGGGGGGGGGGCAAGGACTGCATTGGCTGTGATGGGGGGGACTTGGACTGGAAAAGGGCTAAGGGGGGGGGGACTTGGACGGGATATGGGGTAAGGGGGGGGACCTGGACTGGGAAAAGGGCTAAGGGGGGGGACTTGGACTGGAAAAGGGCTAAGGGGGGGGGACTTGGACTGGAAAAGGGCTAAGGGGGGGAATTGGACAGGAAAAGGGGAAAGGGGGGGGGGACTTGGACTGGAAAAGGGCTAAGGGGGGGACTTGGACTGGAAAAGGGCTAAGGGGGGGGGGACTAGGACTGGAAAAGGGCTAAAGGGGGGGGACTTGGACTGGAAAAGGGCTAAGGGGGGGACGGACTGGAAAAGAGCTAAGGTGTGGGACGTGGACTGGACATGGGCTAAGCGGGTGGGACATGGACTGGAAAAGGGCTAAAGGGGGGGACTTGGACTGGAAAAGTGGGCTAAGGGGGGGGGGGACTTGGACTGGAAATAGGCTGTGGATGGGGGGGGGGGGGACCTGGACTGTAAAAGGGTTATGGGGGGGGACATGGACTGGAAATGGGTTGTGATGGGGGTGGAGGGACCTGGACCAGAAAAGGGCTATGGGGGGGGGGGAAACTTGGACTGGAAATAGGCTGTGATGGGGGGGGGACCAGGACTGTAAAAGGGTTATGGGGGGGGGACATGGACTGGAAATGGGTTGTGATGGGGGTGGAGGGGACCTGGACTGGAAATGGGCTATGGTGGAGGAAGGGGGATCTTGGACTGGAAATAGGCTGTGATTAGGGGGGCTAGGACTGCAAATGGGCTGTGATGGTGCGGGGGGACTCGGACTGCAAATGGGCTGTGATGGTGCGGGGGGACTCGGACTGCAAATGGGCTGTGATGGTGGGGGGGGGGCCTAGGACTGGAAATAGGCTGTGATGGGGGACTTGGACTGGAAATGGGCTGTGATGGGGGGGGGGCTAGGACTGGAAATGGCCTGTGATGTGAGGGCTAGCACTGGAAATGGGCTGATGAAGAGCTGGAATAGGACTGGAAATGGGCTGATGTGGGGCATGGGAGAATGGGACTAGAAGGGAGTGGATGCTGGGTGGGCCTAGAACTATAAGGGAATTGATTTGGGGGGAGGACTAGAATGGATGGGGAATGAGAATGGAGAGGGGAAAAAATATTTTATGTGGAAGAAAAGTCTATGATGGCCGGTATTGGGAGAGTAAGAGGGGCTTGAGAATGGAAGGGTGAAATTTAAACGGATGAATAAAGGAATAAGGAAAGACTTGGGGGAAAGAGCAAAAGGGAAACAATCAGTATGTTAAAGCAGAAATAGAGAGAGAATGGAAAACATCTAAAAGAGAAGAAAGGACAAATGGATAGCTCGCAGAAGACACGAAGAAACCAGAAGAAAGTGACTGGAGCAATTGCAACTGAAAAATAAAACGCCCAAACAGAAGGTAGAAAAATACTTTTTATTTTGAATTTATTAACTGGAATATGTCTGGTCTGGGAAGTGTGTATTGCTAACATCTTTGCGTTTTTGTTTAGTGCAAGAGGAAATTACTTTATAGTTTTATTTCTCCAGTGTTGTACATTTCATGTTTGGATTTTGGGGTTCCCAGTTTAATTATTATCTGACCACGTATTTTACCCAACCCGTATCCTGGGAAATTTTTGGGGTGGGGGCGGGGGGGGGGGCTGGGGTGGGACTAGGGGCGGAGAATGGGTGGAGCATGGCAAGCCACAGGTGTCGGGTTTTTCTCGGTGAAAAAGTTGGCAACCCTATATGGCACCGCAGCTCCATTCAGGAGGCTGACTTACTGAGTTAGCCAGGCAGAGGTCTGTATGTGCAGGCTGATCTGAATCGGGTCCCGGCCTGCACGTACAGGCCCAGACCCAATTCTGATCCCGCAGGGCATGTCTAGCCTCAGCGGGATCAGAATCGGGTCTGCCTCTGTGCGTCCCGATTCCGATCGGGGACACAGGGGCCTGCACACACTCATTGGAATGTGCCTCTATATAACCAAAGTGTTATTTGTTCTATGTAATTGTGTTACTTGCTATCCAAGATGTTATTTGTTCTATGTAAGTGATGTTCTGTTCACTGTAAACTGGTATATAAGCTTAGCTAAATAAACAAATAGGTCATTGAAGACGAGGGAGAACATTGTTATAAAGCCAGTGAATAAGGGAGGTGGTATCATTGTTATGAATAAACAAGATTATGTTCAAGAAATGGAAAGACAGCTATCTGATATTAACTACAATTTCCCCCTCCCTTTGGATCCTACCCTGTTGAAAGGAGAGATCGATAAGTTAGTCACAATGGGTTTTGATGCTGGATTTATTACGGCTAAAGAAAGAGATTTTCTTATCGTAGATCACCTGATTATTCCCACAATTTATGTACTGCCAAAGGTCCATAAATGTTTAGAAAAGCAACCCATTGTTTCCGGAATTGGATCTGTGTTAGAACCACTTTCAAAATTTGTAGACATTTTTTTAAGGCCAACGGCCCTTCAGATGAATTTCTATGTGTGAGATTCCACATATATGATTAGTTTGTTGGATTCTTTTGATGATAAAGCACAGTTACTTACCTGTAACAGGTGATCTCTGGGAACAGCAGGAATTAGTCCTCACATATGGGTACGTCGGAACCGACGGAGCCTGCGCAGGAAAGCTCCCCAGCTTCCCAGAAAGGAAGCTTTTGGGGCCTCCCACAGCGCATGTGCACTGCCTTCCCGCCTTCCTGACCAACTCTCTTCAGTTCGAGTTTAAAGCTGAGACAATAGAGAGAGGAAAGGAAAGAGAGAGAGAGAGAGAGAGATACAACTCCTAGGGGAGGTGGGTGGGTTGTGAGGACTAATTCCTGCTGTTCCCAGAGATCACCTGTTACAGGTAAGTAACTGTGCTATCTCCAGGAACAAGCAGGAATGAGTCCTCACATATGGGGACTCCCTAGCTAAGATGCCAGGGAGATCCCCCCCCAAGGGTTCCTCATCTTCCTATGGATCTCAGGCATCCATTCAGGGAAGGTGGGCAGGAGTTGTTTAAGAATGGAACAGGTGTCTGAGGACAGCCTGACCAAACAAGGCATCCCGGCGGGAGTCCTTGTCCAAGCAGTAATGGGCTGTGAAGGTATGAACCGAGGCCCAGGTGGCTGCTCGACAGATCTGATCAATGGATACAGAATGAAGATGAGCCATAGATGCGCCCATGGCTCTGACATTGTGAGCTGTGACATGGCCTTCCAGAGAAAGGTTCTTACTCTGGTAAGCAAAAGAAATACACTGAGCAATCCAATTGGACAGTGTTCTTTTTGAGACTGGAAGTCCTAAATGAGAAGGATCAAAAGCAACAAAAAGCTGAGAAGACTTTCGATGTTGCTGTGTCCTGTGGAGGTAAAAGGCAAGAGCTCTTTTACAATCTAGAGCAGGGGTCTCAAACACGCGGCCCGCGAGACAACTTTGTGCGGCCCGCGACGGAGGAAAACAAAAAAACCCCAAAACCCTGGCTTCTGCCGTTGCCGCCGTGGCAGCGGCAGAATCAATTGTCAAATTTTTAAAAAAACTTACTTCTGCTGCTCAAGCAGCAAAATCAGCTGTCCTGCGGCCCCTTCCCCTGTGCCCGGAGATCCGAGTCTGCTCTATCAGCGGCGTGCTTTTCAAGCCGCGAAGAGAGTATTCCCCTCTCGCGCGGTTTCAAGCCGCGCGAGAGGGGAATACTCTCCTCGCGGCTTGAAAAGCACGCCGCTGATAGAGCAGACTCGGATCTCCGGCACAGGGGAAGGGGCCGCAGGACAGCTGATTTTGCTGCTTGAGCAGCAGCAGCCAGGTTTTTTTTTTAATTTACCTGGGGGGGGGGGGGGTGTGTAGGACTGGAAATGGGCTATTGGCAGGGGGGGGAGTATGACTGGAAATGGGCTATTGGCAGGGGGGGGGGGTATGACTGGAAATGGGCTATTGGCAGTGGGGGGTTATGACTGGAGATGGGCTATTGGCCGGGGGGGGCTTATGACTGGAGATGGGCTATTGGCAGGGGGGGGGGGGTTATGAATGGAGATGGGCTATTGGCAGGGGGGGTTATGACTGGTAATGGGCTATGGTGGGGGCTAGGACTGGAAATGGGCAGGTGGGGGTTAGGAAGGACTGGAGGTGGGGCTGATGGGGGGAGTTAGGACTGGTAATGAGCTATGGAAGGGCTGACTGAAATGGGGTAATGGGGGTTAGGGCTGGAAGTGGGCTATTGGCAGGGGGGTTATGACTGGTAATGGGCTATGGGGGGGGTAAGACTGAAAATGGGGTGATGGGGGGTAAAACTGGAAGTGCGCTATGGGGAGGTTAGGACTGGTAATGGGCTATGGGGGGTCTAGGACTGGTAATGGGCTGGGGGGGTTGCTAGGACTGGAAATGGGCTGAGTGGAAGGGGGGCTTGAACTGCAAATGGCTGATGGGGAGGGGGGCTTGGAATGGAAATGGGCTGTGAGGAGAGGGACTAGGATTGGAAATGGGCTGATGGGGGGCTAGGATTGGAAATGGGCTGATGGTGAGGCTAGGATAGGACTGGAACTGGACTAATGGGGGACTAGAAGGGAGCGGATGCTGGGTGGGGCTGGAACTAGAAGGGAGCTGATGTTGGGGGAGGATTAGAATGGGATGGAGCTGGGAAAGTGAAATGGAGAGGGGAAAAATATTTTGTCTGGGAGAGAAGACAAATCTACAATTGGCCAGGTATTGGGAGAGTAAGTGGGGATTGAGGATGGAGGGGTAAAATTTGAGTGGATGAAATAAGAATGAGGAAAGAGAAAAAGGAGAAAGATTAGTATGTTAAAGCAGATGTAGAGAGAGAATGGAAAAAAAACTAGGAGAGAAGAAAGGGCAAATGGACAGCAGACGATGGAGAGTTAGCAGAAGACATGAAGAAACCAGAAGAAAGTGGCTGGAACAATTGCAACTGAAAAAAATGCACAAAAGGTAGAAAAATATCTCTTTATTTTGAATTTATTAACTGGAATATGTCAGCTCTGGGAAATGTGCATCATTAATGTTTGCGCTTTGTTTAGTACAAGAGGAAATTAATTTATAGTTTTATTTCTACAGTGTTGTTGTACATTCCAAGTTTGGCTTTTGGGGTTCCCAGTTTAATTATTGTCTTCTTGTTTCTAAATCTTTTAGTCTTTCTTTATCCATACTCATTAAAGAGGCATGTTTACTAAAAGTTAGTGTATGGTAACATTATGCAAATGAGGCCCCTTATGCAAATGAGGCCCCGCATCTTATGCGGCCCCCGGGTTACTTTACAAGTCCTCATTTGGCCCTCAAAGCAATTTGAGTTTGAGACCCCTGGTCTAGAGTATGAAGGTTCCTCTCTGCATTTGATGCATGAGGAGCTGGAAAAAAGACAGGTAAATATACCTCTTGATTAAGATGAAAAGGTGAGACCACTTTAGGCATAAAGTGGGGATTTGTCCTAAGGACTACCTTATCATGATGGAACCGTGTATAAGGTGGATTAGCCACTAAAGCTTGCAATTCACTGATGCGGCGAGCAGAAGTGATTGCAATAAGGAAAATGACTTTCCAGGAAAGGAATTTTAAGGAGGTAGTGGCTAAGGGTTCAAAGGGTGGCTTCATAAGCTGACCAAGAACTACGTTTAAGTCCCATGCCACCAGAGGAGGCCGAATGGGAGGTTTAGTTAAAGTTAGACCTCTCATGAATCTTGAAATAAGAGGATGAGAGGAAACAGATTGTCCATTGATAGGTTGAAGAGATGCTGAAATAGCACTCAAATGGACTCTTACAGAATTGGTTTTAAGTCCTGCATTGGAAAGATGCAGGAGATATTCGAGTAAAGAATTCAAAGGTAGTGCTAGAGGGTTAAGACCTTTGTCAGCACACCAAATTGAAAATCTTTTCCATTTAAAAGCATAAGAACGCCTGGTGGAAGGTTTCCTCCTCGATGCATGGAGGACATCCTTCACCTGTTGAGAAAGATTCAAGTCTTGAAGGTCTAGGCCTTCAGTAACCAAGCTCTGAGGTGAAGGGACTTGGGGTTTGGGTGCCACAAAGTCCCCTCCTCTTGAGACAGAAGGTCTGGAGCAGCTCCCAGATCCAGGGAGGGTGTCTGGGAGAGATGCAGAAGTAGAGGGTACCACACTTGGCGTGGCCAGCGTGGAGCTATGAGGATCATAGATCCTTGATCCCTCTGAAGTTTGAATAGAGTCTTGGGAATCAAGGAATGGGTGGAAAGGCATATAGGAAGGCCTAACCCCAATGAAGGAGGAAGGCATCCTTGGCCTGAGCTCCCTGACACGGAATCCTGGAACAGAACCGGGGAAGTTTGGCATTGTACGGACTTGCAAAGAGGTCTATGTCCGGGGTCCCCCATTCCTGAAAGATTCTGAGTACCTGATCCATGTGCAGGGACCATTCGTGTGGAAGCAGAACTCGACTGAGTCTGTCTGCCCAAGAGTTTTGGATTCCTGGGAGGTACACTGCCAGGAGATGGATCCGATGCTCTCTGGCGAAGGCCCACAGTTTTAGAGCTTCGTTGCAAAGCGACAGAGAGCCATTCCCTCCTTGTTTGTTTATGTAGAACATGGCTACTTGATTGTCGGTATGAACAAGGACTGTCATGTTGATGAGGAGGGTATGAAAGACCTTGAGAGCAAGGAAAATTGCTCGCAGCTCCAAAAGATTGATATGAAGGGTGGTCTCCTGTGGAGACCAAGTGCCCTGAGTGGAGAGGTCTTGGAGATGAGCTCCCCAACCTGTTTGGGAGGCATCTGTAGTGAGAGTTGCTTGGGGTAACAAAGGTTGGAAGGGGGCCCCCAACAACAGATTTTGAGTGGATATCCACCATTGGAGAGACCAAAAAAGATGTTTTGAGGTTGCTATTTGGTCTGAGAGAGCTCCTGATGCTTGGGTCCACTGGGTGGACAAGGTCCATTGAGCTGCTCTCATATGTAGGCGCGCATAAGGCACCAAATGAACTGTGGATGCCATGTGGCCTAGCAGTTGTAGCATCTCTCTGGCAGTCAAGTGGCTTCTGGACTGAATTTGAGAGGCCAAGTGCACTAGACGGTGGCAACGGGCCTGAGGAAGATAGGCCCTTGCAGTGGTAGTATCTAGCCAGGCCCCTATGAATTCTAGGGACTGAGTAGGGGTGAGTTGAGACTTTGGCAGATTGATGACAAGTCCCAGATACTGCAGTATGCGTCTGGTGTGGTCCAGGGAAGTTTGAGCCTCGGACTGAGATGGAGCTCGGATGAGCCAGTCGTCCAGGTATGGGAAGACAAAGATCCCCAGAGTGCGTAGAAATGCAGCTACTATTGCCATGCATTTGGTAAATACTCTTGGAGCAGAGGCTAGACCGAAGGGGAGTACTCTGTATTGGAAATGTTTTCCCTGGAACAGAAACCGTAGGAATTTTCTGTGGGATGGATGGATGAGTATATGTGTGTACGCATCCTTGAGATCTAGAGAACAAAGCCAGTCCTGACTCTGTAGGTATGGAAGGCGAGTACCTAGAGAAAGCATTTTGAATTTCTCCTTGTATAGGAATTTGTTCAATTCTCTGAGATCCAGAATGGGTCTGTACCCCCCTGTTTTCTTGGGAATGAGAAAATAAGGGGAGTAGAAACCTGACCCTTGTTGAGGAAGAGGAACCTCTTCTATTGCCTTTTGGGCGAGAAGAGTGGTCACCTCCTGGCCCAACAGGTACAGGAGAGATGGGGGAGAATTGAATTGTCTCACCATGGTATGGGGAGGAAGGCTGGAGAAATGTAGTTTGTAGCCCTTTCTGATGATAGAGAGGGTCCACGGTTCTGATGTGATTTGTTCCCATCTGGGAGCAAAATGAGCTAACCTTCCTGGAATGGTGAGAGGTTCTGGTTGTTGCAGAGCCAGAAAGGTTAAGTTCTCTAGAATCAAGTCAAAAACCCTGAGGAGGTTGGGACTGCTGGATTGTAGCAGCCCCTGTAGACTTTGTTCTGGCCTGTTTAGTTTGCTGACGCTTAGGAGCAAAGCGAACTTGGGAAGATTGCTGGCCAGTATTTGTGGAAAATCTGGTCTTTTTATAGAACGTTTTCTTAAAAGGTTTTTTCTTGGCAGGGGTAGAAGTAGACTTAGAAAGCCTATCTAAAGCAGCATTCTCTGCATCCATTTGAGTGGCTTTGATTTGCCACTCTTTGCCAAACAGATTTTCACCTGTACAGGGCAGATTGCCCAAGCCTTCTTGTACCCAGGGTTCCAGATCAGAGGCCTGGAGCCAAGCCAGTCTGCGAGCAGCTATGGCAATGCCAGAGGCTCTGCTTGCCCCCTCAAAAGAGTCAAAGGCTGCTCTGTTGGAGAACTTTGAAACATCTTGAGTGTGCTTTAGCAAAAGAAGGAATTCCTCTTGTTTATCCTCTGGGATAAAGGGGAGAAACTGACGTATCTTTAATGCAATCTCTTTCAAAAACATGCCCATATAGAGGCTGTATGAATTGATTCTGGCAATAAGCATGCTAGCTTGGAAGATTTTTCTCCCAAAAGCATCCAGAGTCCTACATTCTCTTCCTGGAGGGGTAGAAGAGTGTCTTTTGGTACTCTTTATCTTTTTCATAGTAGACTTCACCACAATAGAGTGGTGAGGAAGCTGAGTTTTTTGAAAACCAGGAGAAGGAGGAACCCGATACATGCTGTCCAAACGTCGAGAATGTGGAGATAGGGTGAGAGGAGCCTCCCACAAATCCATCATGTGTTCTTGAAGAATTTCATGTATGGGTAAGGTGGCTGCCTCTTTGGGAACCTTAGAGTATCCTAAAATATCCCATTTTTTTGCTCTAGGTTCCTTTTCAGAGGATACAGATATGGAGAGTCCTTTAGCTACTTCAATGATGAAGTCTTGAAAGGACAAATCCTCTGGAGGAGACATTCTCCTTTTTGGAGAAGAGGGCTCCTCAGGAAGAGTAAAAGAGACGTCAGCAGAATCATCTGATGTATCAGAATCTTCAGAGGATTCAAAGTATCGTCTATTTGCTTCCAGAGATCGATACGCGTACCGATCGGTACCGACATCGGGCGTACCGGGAATCGGAGCGGTATCGAAGAAAGCTCTGGAACCGGAGACCGGAACCGGCATGCTACTGGAAGTAGATGCTCTGGGTACCGGTATCGGTTGCGGAACCGGAATCGGAACCGATTGTCGCGGTACCGATGGCGGTGCAGCATTAATGAAAGTCAGTAAGGCCTGCTGCATGGATTGTACCGTAGTACCCATAGCCGCCACAACTGCCTGGAAGTCGGTACCGGTGTTAGCCGGTACCCCAGAGCAGTCTAACAGGAGATCTGTCGAGGCCGTGCCATTGATGTCTACCTGTAACCCCATAGGAGGAGCTTTGGAAGCCGGAGCTTCCCGCCGGGGTTGTTTGGCTGGGGCAGTGTCCTCAGGGTCAATTGCAAGGGCCTCTCGCTGCTTAGAGGGAGATTTGCCTTTTGAGGACTTGCCCGAAGAATGTTTTGGTTACCTGAGATCCATCAGGAGAAGAAGACCTGGAGGATGTTGATGCTGGAGTATCGGTAGAAAACAGCATATGAAATTTAGCTGCTCTGTTCTGTAAGCCCCTTTTGGACATCAGAGAGCAGGATGGACAATCCGGAATGGAATGGTCAGGCCCCAAACATTTAAGGAGTGGAGGAGTAGCCTAGTGGTTGGGGCAAGGTACTTCAGGCCGGAAGGTCGGTGGTTCAAATCCCACTAGAGGACAGCAACCTTGGGCCGGAAGGACTGGGGATTCTAGTCCCACAGGTGCTCCTTGTGGTCTTGGGCAAGCCACTTAACCCTCCATAGCCCATGTTCCTTGTAAAATAGTTATCTCCAAGTTATAATGCCCTGTTCAATGTAATTTCAGCTTGTTCAATGTAAACCGCACTGATGCAGAATAGCGCGGTATATAAGAGAATGTAAATAAATAAATAAATAAATAAGACACCACTCATGGGTGTCTGTAACTGAAATAGTACCGGTACACTTAGTACATTTTTTAAAACCAGAAGCTGGTTTTTCCATGAGGGAGACCTGAGAAGGCCTAGAGGCCTCACAGAAAAAATACACCAAGTGAAGAAAAGTAATTATATATATATATATTTTTTAAATAAACGAAAAAAAGACCGGCGGTACCGGTCCGGAATCGGGGAAGGCAGACACGCGGTCAAAGAAACAAATTAAAATAACAATTTCTTCAGCGGTGACAGGAACACGACCTGCTGGCTCCGCGGAAAAAGAAGAACTGAAGAGAGTTGGTCAGGAAGGCGGGAAGGCAGCGCGCATGCGCTGTGGGAGGCCCCAAAAGCTTCCTTTCTGGGAAGCTGGGTAGCTTTCCCGCGCAGGCTCCGTCAGTTCCGACGTACCCATATGTGAGGACTCATTCCTGCTTGTTCCTGGAGATTCTTAATGATATTTATTTGGCTATGTTGGATGTTGAATCATTATACACCAATATCCCTCAGTATGAAGCTCTATTAATCATTCAGGATTATTTAAGTCATAGAGTAGGTAATATACGAGTTCTTATTGCAATTAGCAGATTATCGCCCTCACTAAGAACTATTTTTGTTTCCAGAATCAGTTTTATCAACAAATTAAGGGCACTGCAATGGGTGCAAGCTATGGCTCCTCATATTGTACATTTGTATATGGTTGAATTTGAAAAAAAGATGCTTTCTGATTGTCCATTTTTTGAAAATATCTGTATATGGCATATTTATTGGCGACATTTTATTATTATGGAGAGACATTAACGTCTCACTCTTAGCTTTTCATGAATGGCTGAATGAGCGGAATGATAATCTTAACTTTGTACTCCAATATAGTCAAAAACGAAATTGTTTTTTTGGATATTCTTATTTTTAAGAATGATTACCGTTTTATCACAAGTACTAATAGAAAACCCACAGAATGAAACAAGTTATTACAATATGATAGTTTTCATTCCAAGAGTCTAAAAAAGAATCTTCCTTTTTCTCAGTTTCTTAGACTACACAGATTGGGGGTTATTCGTTGCTACAAATAACGGGGACAGACGACCCGACAGGACGGTTGTGCGGGGAAAGTTAGACGGGGGTGGGGAATGGGCAGCCCAGGGGCGGAGTCTGGGCAAGCAGTGGGCGGTCGCTGGTCCTGGACTTACAGGGCTGATGTCAGCCCTGTACGTCCAGGGCCAGCGACATGTGTGGGGAAGTTATTCCACCTCCGAGGTGGAATAATTTCCCTGGACATCTGTTTTTGTTGTGCCCAGGGCACGGATGGGTCAGGGAGGGCCAAGGGACATTCCCCGCAGCCCAATCCTGGCCTTAGGAGGCCAGATCAGGGGTCAGGCTGCGGGGAATAAACCCCTTTTTCAGGCAGCCGGCATCACGGCTTTTAATGGAGCTGCGGCTCCATTTAAAAGCCCTGACTGGGTTAGCCAGGCTTTTCATGTATGTTCAGGCCGGACTGAATCGCAGACCCGGCCTGCATGTACATAACTGTTAGCGATTCTGATACCGCAGGGCTAGATGTGCCCCGCGAGATCAGAATCACGATCCCCTCTATGCGTCCATTTCAGACCAGACGCACGGAGGGGATCTACGTGCGGGACGGAATAGGGCCCATTATGTATAACTACGGGTGATTTTGATTTACAAGCCAAAATTATGAGCCAGACGTTTATGGAAAGAGGTTACCCTGAAACATATATATCATCAGGTTATTCAAAGGCTAAGGCCACTAGTTGTGATGTTCTCTTGACTACCAAATACTTAGATAATACTCCCTCAATGGTGTGCACATTGAGATTCTTGAGTATCTCATCCTCATCCTCCTGAATCATTGCCAGATTTCAAGAGTTTAAAAAAAAAACATTGGCATATTTTGACAACCATGTGTTGCTCTACGCTGCCATCCACTGACTACCTGTGTCTTCTGTTCCCTTCCAGCTGCTTTCAGGTCATTGTCTCCAATCCCCCAACACCGGAAGTGATGTAGTTGCATTCCTTCAGGTACCATGGACTACATAAAGGAGCTGTTTGCAACATCCTGCTACCTGCTCACACCATCACTCAGGTAAGTCCACTTGCCTTCTTTCTCCCGCGACCTCTGTCCTTTTGTGCTTCGTAACTGTCTTTCACCTTTTCTTGATGTCATCAATTCCCGTTCATTGAGGCTGGAGTCCACAGCCCCTCACCCTGCCACCTCCTGGCCACCTCTCTCGGGCACCTGGCAATCTTGTGCCCTGCACACACAGATTCAATCCTTCTATCAACCCCACCCCACTGTTTGTTTCTTCCTACCTCACTCTGAGCCTGGTGTTACTCAATTGTTGATCCATATGCTCCAAATCTGTACTTATCCATGATGCCCTCCTCAAGTATTCATTAGACGTAATGTTTCATCTAGATGCTCCCACTAGACCTAGAGATAGAGCTTTCCTCACTCTTCTCTCTGACCTCTCTCTTCATTAGCACATCCATTGTCGCATCCACACTGCTGGGCACACTCTGCATCTCATCCTCGCTCCCGTGGCCTCCCCCTACGTACCATCTGACATTTCCACCCTTTCCCTTCCCTGGACTGATCATTTTTGCATACTTTTCTTCTTTTCTCTTTCATCTTCCCTACCTGCATCCTCATCTGCCCCCGTGCACCCCAGCTCAGGCATCATATCACCCCCATCACTCTCCAACAGTTTCCTCCTGCGGTTGCCTTGTTCTTGCCAGACTTTGCCTCCCTTCCTGCTGATTTGCAAGCCCAGTCCTGGCACACCATTGTAACCTCTTCCCTGGATCCACTGGCACCATTTCACCCAATTTCACTCTCTTCTGTTTGCCATCCGTGGTATAACCTCGGTCTCTTCCTTCACCACACTTACCTTCATCGAGCCAAGAGTCATTGGCATAAGCGTCCTTCTCCCAGTTCTTTATCACACTTCTGTAACTGCCATCACCAATACAGGACCATGATTCATGAGGCCAAGAAATCCTATTACTCCACTTTAATCACCTCTTCCTCTAATTCCACACAGCAACTCTATCTGGTTCTTTGTGCTCTCTCCGCCTCTTACAGCTCCTCGTTGATGACCCTTAGCTCTTCTACTCCTGACCCTACCCCATTTTAGCAGCCTTTGCTTTACTTTTCCCACATGCCCTCCTCCTCTATCACCATTGCATCCCTCACCACCATGCAGCCTTCGTTTCCTCCCTCCGCCCCTCATCTTTCCCACATCTGGTCTTCCTTTCATCCCATCTCCGCAGTAGAACTCTCTAAAGCCCTCACCTCCTCTCATAAAACCACCTATCCCTCGGATCCCATCCCCTCCCACTGGCTCAAAGAATCATCCCTTGCTCTCCTCCCTTACATTCTTTCCATGTTCAACTCTAGCCTATCCTCAGGTGTCTTCCCCTCTTCATGGAAACATGCCCTTATCCGCCCTATCCTTAAGAAATCAAACCTTGATCCCGCCATCCCTGCACACTGGCACCCCATTTCTAACTTACCTTTTCTTTCAAAAATTTTAGAAAGTTTTTACCCAACTGTCTACCCATCTTGACTCCACTCACGCTCTTCACCCCTTCAGTCTGGATTCAGGCCTGATCACAACACTGAAACCATTCTCCTATCCTTTCTTAATGAACTTCACATTTCTCATGATTGGGGTGACATCTCATTTGCTGCCTCTTTGGATCTTTCCTCAGCCTTTGACCTAGTCAACCATTCCACTCTTCTCTCTCATCTCTGAATACAGACTCTGAGCCACTGTCTTACTCTAGTTTCGGTCTTTCATCTCCGCACGCTCTTTCTCTGTCCTCTACCTCTCTTGTCACCACTCTCACCTTTGGTGTTCCTCAGGGCTCTGTCTTAGCCCCTCTCCTTTTTAACATCTTTCTGGCCCCTCTCACTTTCATTATCCAACAGTCTGGTATTTCTGCATATCTCTATGCTGATGATATTATCCTTCTCCACCAAACCAGGCTATTATCCCCTGATCTAGCCCCCATGAATTCTTGTTTATTTCGTGTCTCCTCCTGGCTGTCTGTGAATTATCTTTATCTTAACCCATCCTAGTCTGCTGCCATCTGGTTCACCTTCAGTGCCCCTTGTCCCACAATGACCCTTGTGATTGCACACTCCCCCATCCCCCTTGTCTCTTCTCTTCAGCACCTTGGGGTTACTCTGGATTCCTCTTTCTCTTTCCATGACCATTTATCATCTCTTATTCGTCATTCTTTCTTCTCTCTACAACAAATTCACGCAGCCTGCCCTTTCCTTTCTTCATCTTCTCTCACAACACTCCTATTGTCTCTAGTCATCTCCAGACTCAATTATTGTAATGCTGCACTCGCCAGTCTTCCTTGCTATCAACTTCAATGTTTACAGCTTCTTCAGAATACATCATCTCGCATTCTCACCTGCTCCTCCCATTCTGAACATATAATCCCTCTTCGCATGTACTTCCTCTGGCTCCCCCTCAAATTCCGCATCAACTATAAGATCCTCACCCTGGTTCACAAAGTCATTCACACCGGCACTCCTCAGTATCTTGTATATCTCCTCCAATTTTATACTTCTCATTGCCTTCTCAGATCCATCCACATCAACCATTTAGTACTTCCTCCAGCCTCACATGAACATCTGGAACAGGCCCGTAATTCCACCTTTTTCTTCTTGGGACCTGCGCTCTGGAACTTCTTACCCACTTCATTACGAATAGAACTCTCATTCCCCAGGTTTAAGAACATGGTGAAATCCCATCCCTTTCATAAGGCCTTTGACCTCCCTCTCCCTCAGTCTCATTCTAATGCATCTTGTCCCTCCTCACTTGACCCCACTCTTCCTCCGCCTATAACCTGAAGTCTCCTCCTCTCCCTACCCCCTCCCTTTCCTTTCTCTTCTCTCTCTCAATATTAGTCTCTCTTTCCGCTGTCCTGTCTAACCATGTGTTCTTTTCCTTTTTCCTTTTCTCACAGCCAATTTTGTTTTGTTGCTCTAATGCCCTCAGCTTGGGCAGTATATCAAGAATCTAAATGAAGATAAAGACAAAAGATTGCTGGTTGCATATAGTCGCAATACGAATTTAAGAGATATATTAGTATCATCTGCATTACCAGAAGTACAGAGGCCCATCACGTCACCTTTTGGTCATTACAAGTGTGGGAAATGCTTCTTTTGTTCTATCACTGTTGAATTAGACATTTTAATTCATCCTGTGACAAAAGCGAAAATTCGGCTACACCATTATGGTGATTGCTTTAGTACTAATGTTGTATATGAGATTAAATGTCCTTGTGACCTCTTATATGCAGGCAAGACAACCCCTGCTGTATGTGTAAGGCTTGGTGAACATAAAAGTTGTATTAAACGAAATATTGAATCAGCGCTACTCATAGACCACTGTCGTTTGTGTGGCCACAAGTTTGAAGAGCTTAAATGTTTTGTGATTGATCATGTTGCTAAAAACTGGAGAGGTGGGGACATCAGTAAAACATTGCTTCGGTTGGAGCAGAAATTTATTTTCAAGCTAAACGTGATCCATCCTCATGGCCTTAACCAAGAGATTGATTTTCAGGTTTTTCTTTTTAAATTCAGCCTGCCTTTTTTTCCCTCCGCTTCCTTTCCCCCTTCCTTTTTCCTCTTCCCTCTTCCCCTTCCCCCTCCCCCTCTCCTCTTTCTTTCCTCCCCTCCCCCTCTCCTCTTTCTCCCCTCTGCCTCCCCTTCCCCATTCACTCTCTCCATTTACCACTCCACAATATAGTAATGTTTATTACACCAAAGATGAATTTCTTTTTAAAGCAAGGAAGATATTTTTTCATCAGTTTTATTAAAAAGAGCATTCTTCCTTATAACAATATGTTTCGGGATTCTAATTTTGTATATCATAATATTTGCGCCTTCCCCCCTTTTTTTTTTAATATATGAGAAGGCGCGCTTGTGCAAATATGCATTGATAAGATGTGCAAATATGCATCGATAGCGTGGGATAATTCCTTTAATCTTGCTGTATACAAACTGCTTTTATAATAGCAAGGCAGTGTGCGCGCCTGTCGGGTGTACGCCGATGCGGTGGGCTGCGTTCCCATTGGCTCCCGCGAGTTGTTTGGTGGTGCGGGAACCAATGTGAAAGATGGAGCAGTTGGTGGGGGTTTTTGAGCGGGGACGCGGCGTGGCTCCGGCCTCTTTCGGTCGGCTGCCAGAGACGCCGGACGCGTGAGGAGCTCGACTACATTTTGACAGTGGGCCTGGGGCCGTTAAGGGGAGTGGAGGGTGATAGGACTAGCGCGCATTGTGCGCGAGGCTGCAGGAATTTTAGGCTGGGAGCGGGGGACGAGGATAGAAGCGCAACGGTCGAGCCGGCAAGTTGTTTTATAATTTAAATTTGCCTAAGTATCCTGTGCTGCCTAGCCGTGGCTGCGGGTGTTATAAAAAATTAACAATAATACATAAAGAATAAATATCAAATAAAATAGACCTAATGCACCGAAGCAAGGACAGCGAGGGGGGTTCAGGAGAGGGAAAAGGGCCAAGCAGGGGGAGAAGGGTGGAAAGGGCTGCCCGGGTTGAGGGCCAGTCGGGGCCTGATGCTAGCGTGGAGCAGGAGGGTAGCGGCACCATAGGGCGGGGTGGCAGGCCGCAAGGTGCAGCAGCAAGAGGGAAGTCGGTGCGAGGGGGGACTAAGGGCAGGGCTGCTAACAAGGCAGGAGTTGGGCGGGGTGGCAGTAGGCAGGCAGGGGGGCCTAGCAGGGGAAAAGGAGGGTGGGGGGGGCAGGCACAGAGCGAGGTAGCTGGCGATGCGCGGGTGTGTGAGCCATTGGGAGATGGTCGTATGCCTCGGGGTAGTCGGGGCGGCAGGAGTCGAGGGCTATTTAGGGGTTTGTCGGGGCAAGGGGCGGGGCGAGGGTCTGATGGACGCTCAAGCGGTGGGCCAGTTCCCCTTCTGGGGGGGGGGTAGGTGAGTTAGGGGAAAGAGATAGGTGGGGGCTAGCGGGTTCTGTAGGGTGGCAAGAGGATGTGAGAGGCGGTTCCTTGCCAGCCTGGGAGCATTGGCAGGGCGGGGGTCAAGGCTCCTCACAGGCGGAGTGGCTGGGGGCTTGGCAGCCACCATGGGCTATGGCGGGTGTCTCTTCACTCTTTCCTGTTTTCTCTCCGCAGGTACCCCGTTTGGCAGTATGCGGGGAGTCCTTGGTGGAATGCGTCGCGACATGGAGATGGCACGATGTTGAGCATGGCGTGGAGTCAGGTGGCTGGAAGAGCGGCCGGTGAGACGGAGACAGCTGTTTAGACGGCGTCGGAGCGTCAGGAGATCGGTGTCTCTACAGAAGCGGTGGAGAGCGCTTCAGGTGAGTTGGGAAGAAGCAGGTACGGCAGGCAAGGGGCGTAGGAAAAGGGGCCGGAAGCGGAGACATTCTTGTCATAGGCGTAGGAGATCAGAGTCCTCTTCCACATCGTCCACCGACTCGTCGTCGGGTTCGAGTTTGGCGGAGGGAAGTAAGTGTCGAGAACGGGGGGGGGGGCCAGCGGGGGGGCGGGAAACTGGCGGGGCTATTCCTACGGTAGCAGCGTTCTCGGAGTTATGGGAGGGCATACCGAGGAATTTGTGGCGGAAAATCCAAAAGCGGCGCTATATAGACATTTTCCGGTTGTTGGAATGCCGGAAGCGATCAAGGGACAGTAGGAGGAAGAGGAAGGAGGACGAGAAGGCAGGTAGGGTGCGGAGAGTTGCACAGAATGTTGTGAACTGGACGCGGGCCTTTTTACGGCTAGTGTGTGGGGCATGTGCACCCGGAGCAGTACGGTATGCTTTTGGCATACGCGGACTCCATCTTAGAGGCGTCTCAGACGCATGAAAGTTGGGCTTGGCTCAACTATGATGAGAAGTTCCGCGATAAGATGGAAGAAAACCAGGCGTTGTCTTGGGGGATGCAAGATATTAATTTATGGTTGATGCAGATGGCGGTCAGACCTGGCGCTGGAGGGGCGAGTGGGCCTAAAGGGGGATTGGTCTGTGCAGTGGGTGCAGGGAAGCCATTTCATGTGGGCGTGTCCCTGATGGTGCAGATAACGGCGGGGGGAGGGGGCACCGGAGATGTCTGTTGGCGATTCAACAAGTCTTCGTGCCCCTTTCCGGACTGTAAATTCCGGCACGCTTGCTCTGTCTGTAGCGGAGGACATTCTGCCCTCAAATGTGTTAAAAGAGGTTCTGCGGGAGCCATTGCGCCCCCCTCGAAGCCATAGGAGCTTGTGGAGCTTGGCACCTACTCCTATTAAGATCCAGGCATTGCATCCGTGGTTGCGGAGGAAGGACAGTTTAATATTGGCCGGGGGGTTTCAGTGGGGTTTCAGATTCCTGTTATGGGTAGGGTTGCTGCAGGTAAGGCTAGGAATTTGCCTTCGGTTCGACAGTTTGCCCATATTGTAAGGGATAAGTTGGCCGGGGAGATGTGGTTGGGACGGGTCGCTGGCCCCTTTATAGAGCAGCCGTTTGCGGACTTTGTGGTCTCCCCCTTGGGAATAATACCGAAGAAGGAGCTGGGAAAGTATCGTTTAATCCATAATCTTTCATTCCCCGTGGGTTCTTCGGTTAATGACCACATCCCAAAAGAATTGTGTGCGGTACGCTATGCATCTTTTGACGAGGCTGTAGAATTAGTGAGGGAATGTGGCCCGAGGTGCTTGATGGCGAAGGCACCCGTCAGCTTTTCATTTGTTGGGATTCTGCTTTGAGGGGCAATTTTATTTTGACAAGAGCATGCCGATGGGTTGCGCTATATCCTGCGCTTATTTTGAACAGTTTAGTACTTTCATGTATTGGGCTCTGGTTCAGCAGAGGGGTAGTGGACAGGTAGGGCATTACTTGGACGATTTCTTTTTTGTAGGGACGGCTCAGTCTGGGCAGTGCCGGGAATTGTTGGATGGCTTTATGCAGTTGGCACAGGAGTGGGGGTTACCGTTGGCAGCCGGGAAGACGGAGGGCCCGGCGACATGTATTACCTTTTTGGGGGTGGAACTGGATTCTAGTTTAATGATAGCAAGGTTACCGGCAGACAAGGTAACTAGGCTGAGAGTATTGGTGGCGAACGTATTGGTCTCCACGAAGATGACGTTGCGGGAGATGCAGGCCTTAATAGGTTCCCTTAATTTTGCGTGTCGGGTGATTCCCATGGGCAGAGTCTTTTTGCGGAGGCTGGCAGCGGCTACTTCGGGGATTGTTAAACCTCACCATCGGATCAGGGTTTCGCATAGCATGCGAGCGGACCTAGGGGTATGGGATGAGTTTCTGCGAGATTTCAATGGTATCACGTGTTGCGGGAGAGGGTGATATCCAGTGCGGATTTACAGTTATATACTGATGCGGCTGGAGGGGTGGGCTTGGGTGTTTATTTTGGGGGCTCATGGTGTGCGGCGAGGTGGCCACAGTCATGGCGCGATGCCGGCATTACTAGCAATATAACCTTCTTGGAGTTGTTCCCGATTTTGGTGGTGCTGGCATTGTGGCCGGACAGGCTCCGGAATCGCCATGTAGTGTGGTGGTGTGACAACGAGACAGTGGTCAGCGTGCTGAATAATTATGCCCCGCGATGCAAGCAGGTTGCCAACTTAATGCGGCAGGTGGTCTTAGCCTGCTTGCGATTGAATGTCGTGATTAAGGCTCAGCATATTCCGGGGAGTACTAACATGATTGCTGATGCTCTTTCCCATTTTAAGTGGGAGCTGTTTTGGATCTTGGGGCTGGAAGCAGAAGAAGAAGGGGCTTCGGTCCCAGAGCACTTATGGCAGATTAGCCTGGGGACATGACAGACCTGCTGAAAAATTCAGTGTCGGCTGCGACGTGGGAGGCGTACCAGAGGGGCTGCAGCAGTGTGGTGGCTTTCCTGCAGGAGCAGGGTTGGCGGCAGGGACCAGCATCGGATTTGCTCCTTGGTCAGTATGTTTTGGCAGCGAAAGTTGCAGGTTTGTCGCGGTCAACGGTGCGGAGGAATTTGGCGGGGTTTTCATTTTTCATGAAAGCTGTTGGTTGGGGGGCTGCGGGGGGGGAGGGGGTCTTGACACGCCGGCTGTTGCAAGGATGCGAGCGGTCCGTTCCATCGCCAGGTGATGGGCGGCAGCCTATAACGCATGACCTGCTGGGTCGATTGTGTTTCGCGTTACCGCAGGTGGTCTCGTCCTGCTATGAAGGCCGGCTTTTTCGGGCGGTGTTTGCAGTGGCATTTTTTGGTGCTTTTCGGGTGGGTGAATTGGTGGCAGAGTTGAGTCGACGCTCGCGGGGTGGAGGCTTGCAATTACACCACATGGCGTTGGTAGACAGAGGGGTTCGCATTCACCTGGCGCGTTCCAAAACGGATCAGACGGGTAAAGGTGCGTGTGTAGTCTTGAGAGAAGTGTATGGGGCTCCTACGTGCCTGGTTACTTTGCTAAAAGCGTACTTGTCTGTACGTCCGGCTGGTGCGGGCAGTCTCTTTGTGCATGAGGATGCACGGGTGCTTACGCTTTTTCAGTTTACGGCGGTCCTGCGGATGTCGCTGCAGCAGATAGGGGAGGATCCTGGGCGGTTTGCTCCACACTCATTCAGGATCGGGGCGGCTACCAGTGCGGCGGTGGAAGGTCTGTCGGAGCGGGAGATCCGGCGGATTGGCAGATGGAGGTCGCAGGCGTTCCAAAGCTACGTGCGTTTATAGGGGTGGTGGGGGTGACTAACGTAATCATTTCTTTATGTTACAGATGTATTTCAAGGACTGTGTCACTGTTGGGTGATTGGCCACTTGTTCGTTTACTGGGCCGGTCGGCGAGCAGCAACACAGCCTGTTAGCCTGAATCTTGGACTGGACACGTCCGAGGTGACCGTATCATGGCTGGGTGAGCGCGGACTGCGGTGGATCCAGCTCTTACCTTTGCTGCGGCACCACGGGCGCCTGAGCGGGAAGCCGGATATTTTGTTGATTCACCTGGGAGGCAACGACTTGATGTCCTGGACTTGTCAGCAGTTGATTTGTGCAGTACACAAGGACTTGGGGGCGGTGTTGGCAATGTTCACGGGCATAATTCTGGTTTGGTCGGATATCATTCCAAGGCCTGCTTGCCGGGTTCAGCGGCGGTGGTCCAGAGGGCTGACAAAAATTAATCGCCAAATTGGCAGATGGGTTGTTGAGCATGGGGGGTGCCAAATTTTGCACACCTGGGTTGATGTCGAATGCGCGGGCCTGTTCAGGTCGGACGGAGTGCATCTATCCCCGGTTGGGATGGACTTGCTCCTCAACGACTGGCAGGAGGCCTTGGAGGATATTATGTATAGGATGCGGGCTGGTCGCAGCTTACCTGTTGAGGGGCGGCTCAGGTCAGTGGTGGCCTGAGCCGGTGGCAGGATCCCAGAGGTTTCCGGGGTCCGGAGCTGGATGCAAGCATTAGGGCGGGGGTGGGGTACCCCCTACCCGGACAATCCCTCAGGTTTTTGCTAATAATATGGCGAAGCCGGATGAGGGAGGGCGAGGCGATTTTGTCGGGGCCTGTACCCGGCGGAAGCAGATGCGGCGTCACCTTGCTAATAACATGGCTGGTGATGGCACGCTCTGCTGGGGGGGGGGGGTAAGTTAATTTGTTGGATTGTAGTTGGTTATTGTTGAAAGTTAATAAAGCTGCAACCAGTTTGATTCCAAAAGAGGTGTAATTGTCTTTTATGGGAAGGATCAGGTGAAGGGCCTAAAAAGGTGGGGGGGGCGGAGTAAGGGCTGAAGTGACGGGTCCGCCCTACCCGGTTATAGCAAGGCCATGGGGCCATGTGCACGTGGCCGGCACTAACCGTGGGGGGGGGGGGGGGCGGCAGCGTGCGCGCCTGTCAGCTGTACGCCGATGCGGTGGGCGGGACGCGAGTGGGGCTGCGTTCCCATTGGCTCCCATGAGTTGTTTGGCGGTGCGGGAGCCAATGTGAAAGATGGAGCAGTTGGTGGGGGTTTTTGAGCGGGGACGCGGCGTGGCTCCGGCCTCTTTTGGTCGGCTGCCAGAGACGCGGGACGCCCGCCCACCCACCCTTGTTGCACGGTGGTTTAGGCTGTGGGTGTTGGGTTGTTGCAGCTGGAGGGGGTTGGCGGGATCCCGGAGGTTTCCGGGGTCCGGAGCCGGATGCAAGCATTAGGGCAGGGGTGGGGTACCCCCGACCTGGACAACCCCTCAGGTTTTTGCTAATAATATGGTAAAGCCGGATGAGGGAGGGCGAGGCGATTTTGTCGGGGCCTGTACCCGGCGGAAGCGGATGCGGCGTCACCTTGCTAATAACATGGCTGGTGATGGCACGCTCTGCTGGGTGGGGGGGTAAGTTAATTTGTTGGACTGTAGTTGGTTATTGTTGAAAGTTAATAAAGCTGCGACCAGTTTGATTCCAAAAGAGGTGTAATTGTCTTTTATGGGAAGGATCAGGTGAAGGGCCTAAAAAGGTGGGGTGGGGGGCGGAGTAAGGGCTGAAGCGATTATGCATTTTGAAGTCGTGCATTTGTTTTTTTAAAACAGTATTAATGGACAATACTTTGTTTTGCCTTGCTCCTTGGAACAATCATTTTTATGGATTAGTTATTCTCTTTATATATTATTTACTCTTGCATATTTGTATGGTTGTATATTGCAACATTTTGGGGGTTTTCCCCTTTTTTAAATATATGAGGAGGTATGCTTATTTGCATATTTGCACATCTCATTGAAAGCGGGGGATATTTTCTTTATTCTTGTTGTCTGCAGACTGCTTTTATAATGCATTTTGACGGCATGCAGCTCTTTCTTTAAAACAGAATGAATGGGCAATTTCTTGTTTTGCCTTGTTCCCTACAACAGATTTTAATTAGTCATTTTCAAAGGGCACATTATAGAATGTTATCTTTGCAATTTAGCAGAGCTCTACATATTCATACATCAAAAATAGAATACTAGATCCCCCAATGGAAATCACCAATTTTTGTCGGGTATAAACCGCAAGGTAGAGAGGAAATACCTCTAAACCTCACGCAGTACATGCCCCTTTTTTTATTATTCTTTTATTATCAAGTATTTTCAAATGTTATATTAAAATCCAAAAAGAAAATCCCACTTAGCTGCTCAAGCACACGACGTGGACGTTTCGAAGCACGAGGCTCCTGCTTCAAGTGTATCGTTGAGGAGATAGTGAAACCATTTCTCTCTTCTCAAAAAACGCCTATTCAATGGCGGGTGACGTCAGGGGATTCCATTCTCCAAATAGGCCAATTATAGTGCCGCCCATATCACATCAACCAATCACCAAGGAAGGGAGAACCCCACTGCATAGAGGATTCCCAACAAGGTGAATGGGAAGTATTCAAACATTTAGCCACTCAATGTCCTTATTTAAACCCATAGGTGTCATTGTATTTAGAATGAAAAATCCATCGCTGTTCCAATTGTCTCAGACGAGCCGTACGATTGCCCCCTCTCGGATCATTCGGGACGTGATCAATCACCGTCCAATGCAACTGTTCAAAAACATGGCCAGAAACTGTACAGTGCTGTACCATCGGAGCCGTCTCAACAGATTGGCGTAAGCGAGAAGCATGCTCACCCAATCGAATCCGTATGGCTCGATTTGTACTCCCGACATACTGTTTGGAACATGGGCAAATCACAACATACACTACAAAACTTGAATCACATGTAGTATGCCAGCGTCGCTGGAAACATTTGCCAGATCCAGGATCCGTCCAACTAGACCCTGTAATGGCTAGAACGCAGTATCTACAATTGGCACATGTAGTGTGAGAGCCCGATCGAAAAACCGGTTGGTCAGGACGATCACATTGAACTGTTGATTTAACCAATCTATCACGTAGATTGCGACCCCGCGAGTATGCGATCTGCAATGGCTTATTCAGGCTGGAACATACAGCAAGCACCGGCCAATATTTTCGCAAAATTGATGCCACCGTATTAGAGTGGCTCATGTAGGGCAATATTCCCGTCACTTTTGCAGGAGATAACTCCTTAACAGGGGCAGAGGTTGACACATTGTCTGAAATCCATTCAGAATGAAAATATAAGGCTCTACGATATGCTTTCGATATTACTGATTGAGGATATCCCTTCTGATACAATCGTTGCCATAGATCTTTTGCATGACTTTTATATTGAGCTATAGACGAGCATATCCGTCGGATCCTCAAAAATTGACCAAAAGGGAGCCCCCGACGAAGTGGTTCAGGATGAAAACTTCCAAAATTCCACGTCAGCGTGCCCGACAGTCTCACAATCTGTGATGACAACTCCAGCTTTGACAAGTGAAAATTTAGGGACAGCTCTGGATGGACTTGCCTTGTCCCCTAACCAAATTACTCAATCTCTTGTTGTCAATTTATCTGGTCGTCCTATATCTCCGGCTTGTGAACGCTTGCTTAATTTGGGACTTTCATTTATACCCACTGTACAGTATGACTCATTTTCTATGCGGACATCATTACATAAGTTTTTTCGTCGTTTGCATATACTACGGTATTTTGAACAGCGGCCAGTTGAAGTTGTTGATTCTTCGGTGGTCACCCTACTTCAACTTGGATGCCCCCCGGCATTTTGGACCCCGCGATTGTGACCTTCCAAGCATTGGTGCTACAGGATCTCGATAAATGTGAGTCGACTTTTAGCAACTGGCGGTCTAATATTACCAAGTCAGATTGGGAGAGCATGACTGAGCTCTCTAGGGATTCTTCTCTTACCATTCGTACCGCAGATAAGGGCGGTGCGATTGTGCTATGGGATACTGATAGTTATTTATCTAAGTTACGTCAACATGTTTTGGACCCCCATATATATAAGAAGCTACCCACGGACCCGACGGAATCTTTGAAGGCGGAGCTACATGAGTTACTTTATGGCGCTTTTTCTAAGGGTTGGATTACATCTCGTGAATTTCGATTTTTATTCACATTGCATCCAAAAGTCCCTGTAATTTATTTTGTGCCTAAGATCCACAAATCTTTGGTGGATCCTCCGGGTAGACCTATCGTTTCCTGCCGTGGTTCCATTCTCGAACCGCTTTCAAAATTTTGTGACGTTTTTTTAAAAACTGAGGCGGCTACAGTACGCTCTTATATACGGGATTCTGTCCATTTTCTGCATTCCTTGCATAGGTTAAGCTTGCCATCCTCTGACTGGTATATAGTGACGCTAGATGTGGTCGCACTCTATATGAATGTTGATCAAGAGGAAGTCATGAAACTTTTACAGTCTCGGTTTCTCTCTGCACCGGCCCGATTACCAAAAGGATTTTTACTTACGTTGATTTCATATGTACTCACTCGCAATTATTTTTTGTTTGAAGGGGCATATTTCCAACAAATTTTTGGTATAGCAATGGGGGCCACGGTAGCCCCTTCCCTTGCGACTCTATACATGGCAGAAATTGAAGAACGGTACATTTTTTCCTCGACGAGCTTTGTTAATGTGGCGATCTGGAAACGTTTTCTGGATGATATCTTTTTGATATGGCTTTCAGATTTGACTTCATTGCAAGCATTTCTTCGATGGTTAAATACTATCCAACCTCACTTAACATTTACGGCTCATATATCGTTGGAAAAACTGGAATTTTTGGATATGATGGTATATAGAGATGGCTCCAAGCTGTTGACCACATTATATAGAAAACCGGTACAACGGAATAGTTTGTTGAATTTTGGAAGTTTTCATCCTGAACCACTTCGTCGGGGGCTCCCTTTTGGTCAATTTTTGAGGATCCAACGGATATGCTCGTCTATAGCTCAATATAAAAGTCATGCAAAAGATCTATGGCAACGATTGTATCAGAAGGGATATCCTCAATCAGTAATATCGAAAGCATATCGTAGAGCCTTATATTTTCATTCTGAATGGATTTCAGACAATGTGTCAACCTCTGCCCCTGTTAAGGAGTTATCTCCTGCAAAAGTGACGGGAATATTGCCCTACATGAGCCACTCTAATACGGTGGCATCAATTTTGCGAAAATATTGGCCGGTGCTTGCTGTATGTTCCAGCCTGAATAAGCCATTGCAGATCGCATACTCGCGGGGTCGCAATCTACGTGATAGATTGGTTAAATCAACAGTTTCAATGTGATCGTCCTGACCAACCGGTTTTTCGATCGGGCTCTCACACTACATGTGCCAATTGTAGATACTGCGTTCTAGCCATTACAGGGTCTAGTTGGACGGATCCTGGATCTGGCAAATGTTTCCAGCGACGCTGGCATACTACATGTGATTCAAGTTTTGTAGTGTATGTTGTGATTTGCCCATGTTCCAAACAGTATGTCGGGAGTACAAATCGAGCCATACGGATTCGATTGGGTGAGCATGCTTCTCGCTTACGCCAATCTGTTGAGACGGCTCCGATGGTACAGCACTGTACAGCTTCTGGCCATGTTTTTGAACAGTTGCATTGGACGGTGATTGATCACGTCCCGAATGATCCGAGAGGGGGCAATCGTACGGCTCGTCTGAGACAATTGGAACAGCGATGGATTTTCATTCTAAATACAATGACACCTATGGGTTTAAATAAGGACATTCAGTGGCTAAATGTTTGAATACTTCCCATTCACCTTGTTGGGAATCCTCTATGCAGTGGGGTTCTCCCTTCCTTGGTGATTGGTTGATGTGCTATGGGCGGCACTATAATTGGCCTATTTGGAGAATGGAATCCCCTGACGTCACCCGCCATTGAATAGGCGTTTTTTGAGAAGAGAGAAATGGTTTCACTATCTCCTCAACGATACACTTGAAGCAGGAGCCTAGTGCTTCGAAACGTCCACGTCGTGTGCTTGAGCAGCTAAGTGGGATTTTCTTTTTGGATTTTAATATAACATTTGAAAATACTTGATAATAAAAGAATAATAAAAAAAGGGGCATGTACTGCGTGAGGTTTAGAGGTATTTCCTCTCTACCTTGCGGTTTATACCCGACAAAAATTGGTGATTTCCATTGGGGGATCTAGTATTCTATTTTTGATGATTGACTGATTGGAATACTAATATTTGGGAGCATTTGATTTTGAACTACATATTCATACAGCAGAATGGAAATGAGGGCTGTCTACCTCGTTCCCGTGTGGCGCAAAAAGTCTTTTAAATAACACTGAGGCAGGTACTACTTCTCTTTCTGCTTACACAGTAGGATCGTGTTGAAAGACTTCAGATATGCTTATCACTACAATATCACATTTTTAAAGTAATAAGAGTAAGGTTTTATGGTTAGCAATGACAATGGGAAAAGTTTCCCTTGTATAAATAGAAATTATAAAAGACATTTGGTCTTGATACGGGTAAAGATTAGGTAATAACTAGACAATTCAACGATGCTGCTTTTAATTTTGAGTTCTTTATCTGTTTCAAAACAGAATATGAGCAGAGCACTTTTCAATATTGAGTTTCTACTTGTTTGGGTTTGACACGGGTGGAGATAAATAGATAAGATGTATGATTCGAAATTACATAACGGATATGCGTGAGGTTTTGATAGCAACTGGACAGCTTAATGATGGTATTTATCAGTTTGAATATAGCGTAAAAGCAGCTTGCTCTAGTTATTCATGATGTCTTGATATTACAATGTTAATTGAACATCTAAGAGTTTTGGAAAGTCTTGTTTAAATTATGCAAACATGAGAGGGATTATTTAATCAATAGTTGGTAGTTCCAACTGATTTTTTTTAGTGTTGCTTTGCCTTTATTAGCTTGTATTGGATTCAAGTAAAACAGAAATTATGTTACTCTTTTGTACACCAATGCCTATTATTAATTTATAGTTTTTACTACATGGATGCCTCTGTAAATTCCTTGTTTAAACATAATTTACTCCAGAATTTTTATAAGACTGATATTATAATTTGTTAATAGATTCAATTTTAAGGTTGTTTTCCCTCTGTTCTGCCCCCTCCTCATATGCTTTATAATGAAGACCATTAACTATTTTAGTAGCTACCCTCTGCACGACTCCATCCTATTTATATCCTTTTGAAGGTGCGGTCTCCAGAATCACACACAATATTCCAAATGAGGTCGCATTAGAGACACTGTATACAGAGGCAGAAACTCCAAAACCCCAGCCTCGCCGTTCCTCCCTCCCACTGATGTCACCCCCCTGCTGATACCACCCTCCCCCCCACCCCCCAGCTGCCGCTGATTCTGTCTAACCTCACTATCCTCCCTTTTAGCAGCATTTCCACTAATTTACTCACCACAGAGGTTAGACTAATCGGCCTGTAGTTTTCAACCTCATCCTTACTTCCGCTTTTACGTAAAAGGACCACACGTGCCTTTCCCCAGTCCTCTGGGACCACTCCTGACTCAAAAGAAGCATTGAAAAGTTCAGCCAGTGGAGTCGCTAGAGTGTCCCACTGTTGGAAACAAGATACTGGGCTTGATGGTCCTTGGTCTGACCCAGTATGGCATATCTTATATACTTCTGTCCCCAAATTCTTTCAATATTCTTGGATATCCCAACAAGTCCCATTGCTTTGTCTACTTTTAGTTTATCAAGTTCCTCATGAACATAGTCCTCTGAAAATTGTTCTAGATCACCGTCACTTCTGTTCCTATTAGAGAGTGTTTTCTGAGGTCCTACTCTTGGCCCTTCATCTGTGAAAACAGAACAGAAATATTTGTTAAGCAATTCCGCTTTATCCTCATCAGCTCTACATAATCCTCCCCTTCACCCTTGAATCTGACAATACCACTTTTGTATTTCCTTCTCTCACTAACATACCTGAAAAATGTCTTATCCCCACATTTTACTGCACTGGCTATTTTTTCTTCTATTTGTATCTTTGCTTTCCTGACTACTTTGCTAGCTTCTCTAAGTTTTTCCAAATATAGATGCTTGTCTTCCTCTCTCTGTGATCTCTTATATTTTATGAAAGCCACCCTCTTTTTCTTTACCTTTTCAGCTACTTCCTTTGAGAACCATAGCAGCCTCCTTTTCCTTTTGTTGCCCTTAAAATATCCCCTTTCAGTTTTGCACATTGCTTTTCTACATCCCCCAGCTTTTCCCATCCCGCTAATGACTCCTTGAGGTATTGTTCCATCTTGGCAAAGTTAGTTTTCCTATATTCTAAGACCCTCGCTTTTGAATAGATTTTATCAGCCCTATTCCTAATACTGAACCACACCATCTGGTAATTACCGGATGCGATATGATTTCCCACTATGACATCAGAAACATTTTCTCCATTGGTAAGCACCAAGTCCAGTATGGCCCCTTCACGTGTGGGTTCTGTTACCAGCTGCTGGAATAGTTGTCCCTGTAGAAAATCTAGGATCTCCTTACTTCTAGATGACACTGCAGCAGAGATGTGCCAATCAAGATCCAGCATATTGAAATCACCTATCAGTAGCACTTCTCCTTTCATGGCAATACTGAATATGTCTTCCATTAAATCCCTGTCCATTTTTCTCCCTGTGAGGGAGATCTGTATATCACACCAATTCAAATAGATTTCCCTTTCCCTCTTTCTAGTTTAACCCATAGTGCCTCCTTACTCCCTTTTAAGCCCTGTAATTCTATAGCTTTAATATCATTTTTTTACATATAGTGCCACTCCTCCTCCTCTTTTTCCTACCCTGTCCTTTCTGAATAAAGTATAGCCCAGTATAATTACATCCCAGTCATGGTTGTCCGTGAACCATGTCTCTGTAACCACTACTAAATCCAAGTCAGCCTCTTCCATTAAAACCTCAACAATGGGGATCTTATTTCCCATGCTACAGGCGTTTACACACACCACTTTCCAGATATGGCCCCTTTTACCCCTTTCTACAGAGGTATTCATGTACCTGGGAGCTTTTTTCACTTATCCCCAATGAATCTAGTTTATAGCCCTCTTCAATAGGTTAGCCAGTCTACTGCAGAAGACACTTCAACCCTTCTTGGACAGATGGACACCATCTTTGCTCTGCAGTCCTTGGAACATCATCCCATGGTCCAGGAAACCAAAACGCTCTTGATGACACCCTCCATGCAGCCATACATTTATCTCCAGGATGCAAGCTTCTCTGCCTCGGCCTTTACCCTCAACAGGGTAAGGACTGATAGTAATCCAGTTTGTTTGCTTTTCTGACTAGGTATATGGATATTCTAGGGTCCACTTCAATAAAAATATTTATTTAGGAAGATGTTTATTAAGTTGGGATAACTTAACACAGCAGATAGAGCATGCTGTCTGGGTGCATTAACACAGGGCTCAACAAATCCCAGGCGCCAGCTGCCCTGGTGACTACAAATTGCACCCTGGCGCCTGGGATTTGAAGGTCTTGAGAGTTCGGCCCAGTATTTCTTCCCTCCACTGCAATCAGCTGTTTTCAAAAAGCTCGAGTTGCACAGTGGGGAAAAGTTCCTGCAGATTGGGCTGTTTCAAGTCCTATGAGAACTTTTACACCACGCAGCTTGAGTTCTTCGTAGAGAGCCAATCACGGTGGAGGGAGAAGAACATTGTATGAATGCAGCATGGTAGGAACAAGAGACCTGGGGTGATGGATGATGGGGGTGGGACAGTAATGAGAAAGAGAGAGACCTAGTGTGATGTCTTGCGGGGGAGCAATGAAAGAGAGAGAGAGAGACCTAGTGTGATGTTTGAAGGGGTGGGGGCAATGAGAGAGACACACACACACACAGTGTGATGTCATATGGAGGGGGGAATGAGAGAGAGAGAGAGAGAGAGAGACCCAGGTTGATATCTTATGGGGACAGGGCCAATGACAGAGAGACACACTTGGTGATGGCTGTGTAGGGAGGCTATGGGAGAAAAAGGGAAAATAGTAAATTAGCCCCTTAAAATAGGAGCTGTGATACATCTTTTAGAAGGCGTGGGGAGACACTGTGATCGAGGTCTTGGCAGTCGGCTCCTAAATTTTTAGGCTGGCTCCTAGATTCCAAGAGACTTTGTCAAGGCCTGCATTATCACCACTGCCCAGTTAGCCTCTGTGACTTCGAGGCATGTGCAGCGACCTCAAATATTCAATGCTGGGGCTGCATATGACCCTGGTATTGAATATCAAGGGTTAGAGGATGGCGGCAATGGTTAGATGCTGTACTTGTGCCTGGCCGTGCTAACTCAATATCAGGCCCAATATGTTTATGATTGGTGTTCCTAGTCCTCCCATCACCTGGGATGGGCGTACCCCCCCCCCCCCACACACAACCAAGGCCGGCTGTCCACTATGCAAGCTAGGCAGCCACCTAGTGCAGCTGGTCCGGGTGGGTGGCAGCAGCTGCACACATGGACAGCTGCGCCCCCCCCCCCCCCCCCCAGTTACCACTGATTCTGTTTGGGGGTGGAAGTGGGCAGTAGCAGTGGCAGTATTTCCAAAAGCGGCTGCTTTTTGCCACCATTTTTTGAAATACTGCTGCTGCCCACCTCCCCCTCCCCCTCCCGAGACAGAATCGGCGGCAGTTAAGGAGCAGCAGCAGCAGTTGGGAGGTGACAAGGCCAGGGTTTCTGCCTAGGGCAGCAGAAACCCTTGGCCTGGCCCTGAGCACAACACAGCGCTGTGCAGCACGATGCACTCCCCTAATCCAAACCAGCCCCATGGAGGCAGCACAGCAAACTTACAATTAAACTGGCTTGCCGCAGTGCCTCATGCTTCAGGAGGATTCCCGAGACTGGCCAGGAGAGAAGTGCGGCCGGCCCCTGGAGCACAAGACACCATGGCAAACCTGCTTAATCATAAGTTTGCCACGCTGCCTCTGTGGGCCAGTGGGATGCAACCACTCCCCCTCCTGGCTGGCATCCAGGGTGGGCCACACCCACTGCCCCGCCCTCCATATGCTACTGATGGTGAAGGTTTATATTGCTGATACTGAAATGACAACAGAATCAGAAATTATTTTGTATATGTTGGGCATGTCCTGGCTGATTTTACTGATTGCCCGGGTAACTTAATATGATGAATAGTCATGGAAAAATAATGAGCAGGAATGGAAAAATTAAAGACTAATTATGTTGTTTTCTACCAGCTGGCTTATAATTTGATGCGCCCGACTACTCCTTCATGCCACCTGGCTGGCAAAGATTTCTGAGAAGAACATTGGCTACGTTCTATAGGGAAATGTCCTCTGCACTCATTATTGGGAGAAAAAGTTCTTTGGATATAGAATATATGTTCTAAAATAAAAAGCTAAAACCACAGCGCAATTTATCACACCATAATAAAATTAGCCGTGGTTCTTGCCTTTTTATTTTGCTCCTTGGTTTGTCATCACTTGGCATCTCCTTTGTTTTTGCGGAATATATAATTACATATATTTAACAGGTTTTTTAATACCCCTTTATCATTTCAGTCAAAGTGACTTACATTGTAACTTAAACTTAGTAATGTACATTAACACTAGAAGCCCCAAAAGGAATTTTACCCCAAAGTGCGTCAATTGACGCATTATCACGACGACTGCGTTTAGCATGAAATGCAGATGTGAATTAATGTGGTCACTTATTTGTTAAATACGTGCAGTATGTGATGTCATTACATGATGTCATCGTGTGTTTATTGTTTGTAATGTTGAAGTAAAACTGTAAACAGTGATTGAGATGCGCCACCTAATGGGAACATGAATTTATACCTAGAAGCCCCAAAGTACGTCAATTGATGCATCCAAGGCAATTGAGTGAGTCAATTGACGTACTTTGGGGCTTCTAGGTATAAATTCATTTTCCCGCTAGGTGGTGCATCTGTCATTAATTTTCGATACACATATTTGAACATCTTGACCTTGCTAACAAAGTCATGGAACATGACTGACATGGTTCTAGCAGTGGCACTCATATACAACTTTGAAGATGCATTTGCGTCAATTGACGCACTTTGGGGCGTCTAGTGTTAAAAATTGGCGTTACATTGGCCATCCTCTAATCGTCAGGTGTTACAGATGATTTTAATGATAGTTCACAGATTACTAATAGTAGGTCTGCAATTTCATATTTCAGTTCTTTGAACACCTTTGGATGTATACCATCTGGTCCAGGTGATTTGCTACTCTTCAGTTTATCAAATAGTTGTAATACATCTTCCTGGTGTATTGATATTTCTTTCAATTCTTCTGTGGCATCACCTTTAAATACTATTTCAGCCATGGGTAACATCCCTACATCTTCCTCAGTAAAGATTGAAGCAAAGAATTCATTCAGCCTCTCTGCTATGGCCTTGTGCCCTCTTAGTGCCACTTTTACCCCTCTATCATCTAATGGTCCAATTGACTCTCTCACAGGTTTTTTGTTATGAATGTACTTGAAAAAGTCTTTATTATGCATTTTTGCTTCCACAGCAAGCTTCTTCTCAAATTCTCTTTGTCTGCGCCTTATCAACACCTTGCATCTAACTTGCCAGTGCTTATGTTGTTTCCAGTTTTCATCAGTTAGCTCCTTTTTCCATTTCCTGAAAGATGCTTGTTTAGCAACAACTGACCTCACCTTTAAACCATGCTGGCAGTTTTTTGGACTTCCTTCCACTTTTCTTAAAGCATGGAATACAGCTGGTCTGGACTGCCAAGATAGTATCTTTAAACACCCATGCTTGATATAAATATTTAACCTTTGCAACTGCTCCTTTTAGTTTTTTCTTAACTATTTTCCTCATTTTATCATAGTCTCCCTTTTGAAAGTTAAAAGGTAGTACTGTGGACTTCCTTGCTGTCCTTCCTCCATTTATTAAATCAAACGTGATCATGCTATGATCACTATTGCCAAGTGGCTCCAATACCCTTATCTCTTGCACCATATCTTGTGTTCCACTAAGCACTAGGTCCAAAATGGCTTCCCGTCTTGTCAGTTCATGAACCAGCTGCTCCAAGAAGTAGTCATTTATTTCATTTAGAAACGTTATCTCCCTAGCATGTCCTGCTAACCCAGTTGATACCAGGGTAACTGAAATCACCCATTATTATTACTGTGCTGTAACGTTTGTTAGCTTCCCTGATTTTGTTGAGCATTTCATCATCCATTTGTTCATTATGGCAAGGCGGTCGATAGTACACCCCCACTGCCATCGCTTCCCTTTTCCACATAGAATTTCAATCCATAGAGATTCTACAGTGTGTTTTCATTCCTGCAAAACTTTAATCCTTTGTGATTCAATGTCCTCTCTAACATAGAGTGCAACCCCTCCACCAATTTGATCTGCTCTATCATTACGATATAGTTTGTACCCAGGTATCACAGTGCCCCACTGGTTGTCCTTCTATCATGCTAACAAAGTCATGGAACATGACTGACATGGTTCTAGCAGTGGCGCTGGTATATAACTTCGAAGATGCATTTGTGTCAATTTATGCACTTTGGGGCTTCTAGTGTTAAACAGGGACATTGATAAATTGGATTTTTCTGAGGCAATGAAGGGATAAGGGATAAGTGACTTCATACATGCTGCCCCTCAGACAATCACGCACCACACCTAAACAATCAGACTCAGTATGAAAAAGGCTAACCCACCGATCCTTCAAAAGTAATAAGATGTAGATAGACCCTGCTTGAAAAAAGTAATAGTGTAAATACAATGTAGATAGTCTCCCCAGTTGTTTCCATGTTGATTTCCCTGTTTATTGTAAAGTTTACAACTCAGAATGCCTGTGTTGTATAGTTGACGTTGAATGTAAACCGCACTGATCTGAAAAGCGCGGTATAGAAGAACTGTTAAATAAATAAATAAATAAATACAAGGAGAGCTAGTGGAAATTGAACCCTGGTCTCTTGGTTCCCCAACCATTAGTTTACTGCTCCACATGCATTTAATAGAATGTCAATCCAGTGTGCAATGTCAGGGGTCAGTATGTTTTACATTAGACTCACAGACTATATAATTAAGCTGCTACAATTTTTGCTCCATATAAACAGCATAACAACGTTTTTTTAAAAGCATTATATAGCCTGGGAATATACTGCTTTCTTTATTCATGGGGCAACCACCTGACTGGTGCTATCAGTGAGGTGTTTCTGACTAGGCTTCATGGAAGGCCCCTTCATTTTGATGCTAGTGAGTGGGCAGCTCATCTCTCGCCTCAGGCAGCACATTGTCTTGGACTGCCCCTGGATCCAATGGCTAATCTGTCAGTTAATATTTACTAAACTCCTGGACCATCTCTTTCTGCCCCTTAAAACAAGGCCTAAATATGATGTCCCACCAACATAATCTTGTATTCAGAAAGCACAATATGACTGCTCCAAATGACACATAACTGCTTGAATCAATTCTCTACAAGTCAAGGCTGACAAACTATTGCTGCCCAAGTGAATCAACAAAACAGGTGGGTGCTGTCTCAACCGGTATAGTGATTAAGAAATGGGAGCAACTGGCATCAGCACATACCCCTTTCACCAAGCCAAATGATCAAAGCACCAAGAGAAGCTAGGCCAAGGTGATGCCCAACAAGACATATAGCTGCCATCTTCTGGCCCAGTAGATATACTGTAGGAACGCCCAACCAGCCAAATGATTGTTATGAGCCAAGGCCGATCTGAAAAAAATCAAAAGCTAACACAGAACAGATCAACAGTTGACTTCTTGCTTCATATATCCTGCAAAAGTCCCAGTTCACTATCTGTCAATCTTTTTGATGACTTCATCCCCCTAACCAGCCATAGCTGCACTAGTAACTGCTCCAATTTGAAAGGAATGAATTCCAAACTGACTAGAATCCAATCCCAAATACTGTAGTATCAAATGCAAAACAGCTGCAAATTAGAACCAGGTCAAAAAATGCCCATCAAATGTTTAAACAAGAGAATTTCCTTGGGAGGACAGATCATAAAATACTCCGGCATGGCAGGAGCCCAACCCATCTAAAGCTCAAAGGACCAAACAAGCATCCTACCTTCCTGGTCAGTTTTAGAATGAACAATAGTTACTAAAAACTGTGAATCATTCAGCTGCACATGTTTCTTCAGTTTCCCTATGGTGGTTGTCTGAACATCATCACAACATGTCAAGTGCCCATTGTGGAGCAGGAGACATCAGCAGCAGGAATGTGTGTTAACTGAATGCAGAAATGCTATTGTTCCATCTGTCTCAAAGTGAGGTTGGGCCACCAGTACTGCCATGGCACAATGCTGATGGTGAGCTGCTCCTGAACTATGTACTTGTTTCTTGGGAATGGTCCAAGGGGTGGGATACTATGCTGCAAGATGGAGAGAAGATGGATTTGCATGTATAATACTTGGGTCACATGATCAGCACCATGATGGATGTTTTGTCACAAAGACTTGCGACAAGCATCATGTGGCTTCTGGTTCCCACAACGGTTGCCCAAATATCACCAATCAAAGAATTACTTAGACGGCAGTTGCTATAAGAACTTTTATTTCAGTATAACAAAATAGCAGTGTCATACAGAACAGCAAAAGCCCGTCTATAGAAATGGCAGACAGTACTTTCTTTCTCTGTGAAGGGGAAGAAAATACTGCCCGCCCTTACATGAAAAATAACTGCCTTATATACATTTCTCTCCGTCTCAAATGTCCGTTTCAAATTAAGTTCAGTAATCCATCATACATTCTTAAGTGTCAGCAGGGCCTCAGAATCTTACAACACTTGAATCCATCATACATTCTTAAGTGTCAGCAGGGCCCTGCAACACTTTTCCCAGGGGATAATCTCCTTACATTTGTACATCTGGACCTGCACTTAGACTTGCTTATCTATACATGGCCTATGACCTCTATGCTTTTAGGTCTCTTTATCTATGCATGGCCTGTGACCTCTGCCCCTTCCTGTGTATTTTCTTCTTCTGGCACTAATTGAAACCTTCAGGGTAGGAGAGTGTGTTTATGCTCATAAGTTTGAATTCATTGCATTCCTGGCTTAGCCTGTATTTTTTCTTGCTTAGGCTCAAATACTGCTAGGCCCAATATTTTTGCATACTCCTATGCAGAATATGGTTACCCAGAATTCTCCATAGCAAATCCTCCATAGCAGGCCACATCCATTATCTTATGGCAAGCATATACTCTCATATAGCTATTATCTTCTTGTCTGTCTTCTTGTCTTCTGTGCCAATCATATACTGTGCAGCCTCACCAGGCAAGGGCGCAGCCATACAAAGCCAATATACACATATATAAGCAGACCCAAGGCAGACTCCAAGTCAAGTCTCCCAACATTCCCCACTTTTTCTATTCCTTTTTCTTTTATGTGGAGGGGCAAAAGTAATCCCACTAAAGGGCATTGATAACAATAACCATTTGAGACAGAGAGGGATGATCCAAAGGGGCAGCTTCTGGTACAGTTCTCGAGATACAACATACATGGTATCGGTGCTTGGCATTATCATTCTTTGACAACAGGCAAACAGAATGGATAATACACAACAGGCAATAATTGCAAAACAAGCCATACTTAAAAGAATAAGAATGAAAGCTTTTAGGCCTCCTCCGAGTTCGGAATACCAGCAGGCAACATTCTAAGAGAATGGAAGACATACAGCTTGCAATAATACTGAACACATCAAATATTCAACAAAGTGATGAAAAAAGCTTTGAAAATGTTACAGCAAAACTTGAGCTGGTGTGGGTATTGCAATTGCTGTAGCCCAAATGGCTTGTAGATTTTCCCAAAAGTCCCAATCAGTCTTAATAGTCTTTATTTTCAGATAATTTGGACCTGCTTCCCAGCAGTTTTTCAGGACTGCGTCGTGCGCTTCACCTGTCTCTGAAGTTTAAGTGTGGTTGAGTTCAGAGGTCTTGGGGTGGACTGTTCTATCTGGACTATGGCCAACTCCCTCTGCTGGAATCTATGGATTTCAATCGGTGACATGGTTCCAGGTCCCATTCAGAAGAGCAGAATCCAATATTAAATGAAAAGACTAAAATATTCTAGATTAGATTTTACAATGAGACAATGCAATGTGACAAACATAATTTCATCCACATTTACTTAAGATCATAACTATCTCATATGGTATCAACTGTGTCTCTCAGTTTGATAAACTTCTTGTCTCTCCATCACTGAAGATTCATTTGCTGGTAGGAAATACTCTACTATGCTCATAACTGATCTTTACATATTAATAGATTAGACAAGTTGCAAGCACATATTCTGCAAGTTTGGCAAGTTTCAGAATTACCCCAATTTTTATTTGTAAAAATTTGTCATCAAATCATCCCTCTTTTTACTCCTGCATGTCTGGCCAGGACATACAAAGGCAAAATGAGGCAAAAAGCATTTGGAAGTACCACATGGCCAGTATGGTTGTTCCAAAGCATATCAGGGTGCAAAATGCACCTAGCCTGTCTCCAGGTGTCTATTTCCAATTATTGAATATGTGTTGGGGCTTAAATGACTTCCTGAATTAAAGATTCTGGAGACAGCATAGTTGAATAAAATTTGTTTACATGTTCATTAGACAGACATGTCACTCTAAATAACCTTCATCAGTTTAATGTCCATTAGAGTACCACCTCTTAATTGGCATGCTAAGAACATCAAACAATTGTTAGAAAAACTTAGTATTATGGTAAACAAATAGTATAGAGAAAATATAAACTTGGATTCTTCTTAATGAATATAACAACATGAGTAAACAGTGTCTTTTTTTTTTTCACCAACTTAATTGGTATGGTTCAAAAATGGACATATGTGCTCATTCAAAATAGCAATTGTCTTAAACAATCTGAATAAATTCCCTACAGTAGAAAAATATTATTTTTGTAACATTTTTATAACAGTGGTCCCATTAGGACAAAGTATGGTTTTTAACAAGACAGCCACATGTCTCTCTCTCTTACGTATGACTAGAATCCATTGTATATACTGTTTTCAGTGAGAGTGCTGAACAAGGCAAAGTAATTATCCTGAGTCTTTCATGATACTGATACTGTTGCATGTCAAGCGGAGACTTCAAAGCAGTGCTTGGGCTAGCTTCACCTTACCGGCATGCTATCTTAAGAAAAGCAAATGGACAACAGAACTAGACAGACATGTTAAAAAACAACAAACCTCTGTGCTGTAGGAGACTTTGTCTAATCAATTCAACTTAATGTTATTGTTTTATGTGTAAATAACTTTACAAATATTCTCAGTTTTTTCTGGGAACTAAGCTCCATTTTTTCTACCAAATTTGTTCTGCAAGTGTGTAAGCTAAAGTAAATTTGTATGTCATAGTGCTACAATATAGTGTATTCCTAAAATTGAAACTTAAAAAAAAATCTTTCAAAACAAAGTACACTGTGTTCTCTGGACCCCAACATATAAAATTTAAATAGAGAAAAATAGATTAATTTATCCTAAAATTCAGCAACTCCCATGTTACTGTCCTTAGTCATTAGTCATTAGCACTGAGCTTAAGAATACAAACACTCCTTTTCACATTTAAATTGAATGAAACTGGTGTCAAACGGAACTGCAAACTAAACAGTAGATCTCTCTTTCTGTCCTTTAAACAAAAATTAAAATAAAAGTTACAGCTCTTTTGGATGTATGAACAATAAGTATGTCCTCAATATATAAAATTCAATTTTACTTTTAATTTTGCTTGATCAAAACCAAACATATAACTTCTCATTCACTCGGTAATCAAATCACTTCTAAGTAGCATTGTCCTGTCAGGGCCGTCAAACCCCCACTCTAAAGGGCAAAGGACAACAGAAACAGGTTCTCCAATGCCTTGATTGTTTGATCTAACATCTGGGAGCACTTAAGCACGGCAACCCATCTGATCAGAGTAGAGAGGCTTTCCTGAGAGACTTCATTAAAGCATTCCCCTTTTGGGAAATCCCAAAAAGCAATATACCTTTAAGCTTGAGAAACTCAGGACCTTTTTTTTTTAAAAAAACAAGTAAAAAGTATTTTCTTCATAATCTTATATAAGGATTTTCTCCAACAATGTAATACTAAGTAAACATCTTTGCATCACAAGGTTACATATTTTCTTAACTTTTAGAGCTATTTTCCTTGGTTGCAAAATCCAGCTGTAATCTTTTTCCTTTATTATTAGTTTGATCTTAAATTTGTAAAGTCATAAGAACATGACAAAACTGATCTTGTATCACTTAGTCAAAACTAATCTTAGCATCACTACGATTTTTTATTAATCTCTGGTTAATTAGGATCAAGGGACTCCGGGCCAAAGGTTTTACCCTCTTCAGAGACTGGGGCATCTTACAAGCACATGAATATTGTGAAAGAAAATAAAAGCAAACAGATAAGCTCTCCAGGAATTCCACACTTAGTTCAACTTAAGAAAAAAAATTCTAATCAGTTCAGCTCCAGGGAACATAAAATCTACTGGAGTAGCCAGTAATGACAGGACAGTGTCTACTAAAGATTAAAACTAAAAACACAAAACAGAGTTAAATGCATTATACCTAATCAGCCTACTAGACCCCCTCCTCCTTGGTTATTTAATGCAGCTGCAGTCAGCTCCGTCATTCACCTTGATCTAGAACTTGCAAAGTAATTCATTTCAAAAAGATACTTAGAAAGCTATTCTTCAATAGATCTAATTGTCACCCTCTCTGGTCTGTGAGCACCTCAGATAAGGTGATCATCCCTGTTTTTCTATAAATATTCTCCTTAGCTGTCCCTCTTTCTAAGATCTGTAAACCTGGTGTTTTCACTGTTCGGGGACAGGGGCAAACCCCTCTTTATTCACAAGGGGGGTAACTTCGCTTTTACAGATGGAAAATTCAGACCTTTTTATTTACAAAGGATAGAAGTTACTTATCCGGGACTCATACAAAACAAACAACTCTTGTACTTCGTCTAAACCCAGCCAATCTCCTTGCGGAGGTATGAAAACGTGGATAAAGACACACACTCGCTTCGTATTAATAATAATACGTACAGTCTCAAGCGTACATCAATCAATCCTGGAAAAGAGACATAATGTCTGGGCAAAACTTCCTTTCTCTAACCATTCCCTAATGTTACAACTAAATACAGAGACACTCTAACAGTTTTCTTACATAACAAAATATTAATTACATACTTACCCACCACTCGAACCTGGGCAAGTCTTCTGTCCTTTCATACAGACAGGGAAACTGAACACTCACCAATAGAGTCATCCTAGGGTATCAAAAATCTCTCTCGACGTCACTCAGAGCGGTATTCCCATCTTCTGTACCAGCAGAAGGAATCCTCTTCTCCTAGTGAGAAGGTATTCACATCCCCTGTTTTTTTTTATGTTCTGTGAAAAACAGGAGGTAGTCCCTCTGACAAAAAATGCAGGCAAGTCAAAACTACAGTCAGAGGAGTCCTTGGGCAATTTAGAAAAGAAAATTTAGAGGGGCTTCGGCACCAATAATTGTGGCTTCTGGTTCCCACAACGGTTGCCCAAATATCACCAATCAAAGAATTACTTAGACGGCAGTTGCTATAAGAACTTTTATTTCAGTATAACAAAATAGCAGTGTCATACAGAACAGCAAAAGCCCGTCTATAGAAATGGCAGACAGTACTTTCTTTCTCTGTGAAGGGTAAGAAAATACTGCCCGCCCTTACATGAAAAATAACTGCCTTATATACATTTCTCTCCGTCTCAAATGTCCGTTTCAAATTAAGTTCAGTAATCCATCATACATTCTTAAGTGTCAGCAGGGCCTCAGAATCTTACAACACTTGAATCCATCATACATTCTTAAGTGTCAGCAGGGTCCTGCAACACTTTTCCCAGGGGATAATCTCCTTACATTTGTACATCTGGACCTGCACTTAGACCTGCTTATCTATACATGGCCTATGACCTCTATGCTTTTAGGTCTCTTTATCTATGCATGGCCTGTGACCTCTGCCCCTTCCTGTGTATTTTCTTCTTCTGGCACTAATTGAAACCTTCAGGGTAGGAGAGTGTGTTTATGCTCATAAGTTTGAATTCATTGCATTCCTGGCTTAGCCTGTATTTTTTCTTGCTTAGGCTCAAATACTGCTAGGCCCAATATTTTTGCATACTCCTATGCAGAATATGGTTACCCAGAATTCTCCATAGCAAATCCTCCATAGCAGGTCACATCCATTATCTTATGGCAAGCATATACTCTCATATAGCTATTATCTTCTTGTCTGTCTTCTTGTCTTCTGTGCCAATCATATACTGTGCAGCCTCAACAGGCAAGGGCGCAGCCATACAAAGCCAATATACACATATATAAGCAGACCCAAGGCAGACTCCAAGTCAAGTCTCCCAACAATCATCACAAGATGGCTGCACTCACACATAATGTCTGCATAGGAGCCATGACATTAACGTACAGGTTGTTTTAGTTGGAAGACTGTACTCTCTGGCTTCCAGAGAGTCATTGTGTCTCAGCACTGCAACTGTATCATGTGTGCATATGTTGTACCAATCTTTATCTGGGGACTTGGTGCCACAAAAAAACACATGGGCAGCATGAATATTTAACAGGGATCCTGAATTATCCACACCAACCCAAGTCTCATCAACATACCTAGACTTCACTTTATATTGCTGTGAATATGGTTGTGGCACTGACAGAAGTGATAACCTGCGATAAATGTTATCAAAGACAGTCAATGTTGCTGCCGTAGATGCCAGTACCTTCTACTGGGCACATTAGTACACAGTCTAATCAAAACAGATGGTAGGGCTAAATGGCCAGTTTTCCCAATGGAGAAAGGTGAATAGTGGTGTACCCCAGGGATCTGTGCTGGGTCCGCTGCTTTTTGACATATTCATAAATGACCCGGAATAGGGAATAACGAGTGAGGTTATCAAATTTGCAGATGACACAAAACTAATTAAAGTTGTTAAAACCCAAGAGGATTGTGGAAAATTGCAAGAGCATCTTGATAAATTGGAAGACTGGGCATCAAAATGGCAGGTGAAATTTAATGTGGACAAGTGCAAAGTTATGCACCTAGGGAAGAACAACCCAAACTATGGTTCACAATGCAAGGTTCCACATTAGGAACCACCACCCAGGAAAAAGATTTAGGCGTCATCGTGGATAACATGTTAAAACCCTCGGCCCAGTGTGCAGTGGCTGCCAAGAGAGCAAATAGAATGCTAGGTATCATAAGGAAAGGAATGGAAAATAAAACAAAGGATATTATAATGCCTCTATATCATTCCATGTGAGACAGCACCTTGAATATTGTGTGCAGTTCTGGTCGCCGTATCTTAAAAAGGATATAGCGTTATTAGAAAAGGTTCAGAGAAGAGCCACCAAAATGGTAAAGGGGATGGAAGGGTACCCCTATGAAGAAGGGCTAAAAAGGTTAGGGCTCTTTAACCTGGAAAAGAGATGGCTGAGGGGAGATATGATAGAAGTCTATAAATTAATGAACAGAGTGGAACGGGTAAATGTAGATCGATTGTTTACATTATCAGAATATAGAAAGTGTGATGAAGAAGCCCATACTGAACATATGGAAGTAGAAGAAAAGGATGATTTTACCTTTAAACAAACTGACAGTCAGGCTGCACACACGTTTCAGCATTTGCAAGAGAGAGGCAAGCATAGGGAAACAGGAGCTAGGCTGACACACCCAAGCTCTGACGTAACTGCAAGCCTGGAACCTAATTACACACACCTGTTCAGGAAGGCAGACCCAAGGCTCAGGGAACAGGAATATAAACCCTGGCTAGGAGAAAGCAAAGGAGGAGTTGGTGATTGGAGTCTCGCTGAGAGAGCCGGTAAGAGTGTTGGTGAGAGTATTGACTGGAGAGGTGGTTGGAGAGACGGTTGGAGAAGAGCTGGGAGGAGACCTTTGAGGAAAACCAGCTGCAGTTCGTGAATTGAAGCAGACAGAGCAGAAGGAGAGAAGGGACAGACTGCTGTCAGAAACCTGCCTAGAGGGAGAGAGCAGAGAGACCTTCAGACCTCATTGCCAGATAAAAAGCTTCAAGGAGCTCACAGGTGGGAACCTAGCACTAAACCCAGGAGTTTGCAAAGCTCAGTTTGGGACCGGGAACCAGAGCAGTGCTCTAGACAAGAACTCCAAACAGGGAATCAGAGAGCATTTCCCTACAGCTGGAAAAAACTAGCTGAACAAAGCCAGAGAGGAATCTCCACAACCTCAGGCATTTCCAATCCTTACTATATAGAACTGTGCCCAAAGGAAGCACCAGAGGTCTTAGGGGAAAATTATCCTAAGCCGTATAATAACAGCTTAAAGCCAAACTCCCCCAATTGTGTTGTGACCGCTTTGATTGAAGGATAAGGCGGTATACAAAAACTGTCTAAATAAATAAACTCCTTAGTTCCGGAGTTTGAAGAGATGCAACAGGACTTTAATGAGAGTGACTCAGCAGAAGTGCCTATGGACAGTACACTGTGTTTGGCAGATGATATAGAATCCCTTTGCTAAATGTGTATGAGGGAGCTGAGTGGGAACAAAGGGAAAGAAGATATTTTTCTTTGTGAGAAGAAGCTGTTATGTTTTCTATCTGTTGCATGTGATATGCATTGCACCTTTTGTGAGCAAAGAGTGTGAAGCTCAATCAGTTTAAGTTCTGTAAATATCTTCAAGCAAACACCTGAAGAATATCCTGATTTAATCTGCACTGAATCCTTTTGTTGGGGAATAAATTCTTGTCATTTTGCCTTACCACTGGTCTCACAACTATTTCCTTATCAGAGGGCAAAAGAACTACCACTCCCAGCAGGCATTGCGGGAGCAAACGTTTTTATCTCACCTTCTGCAGGGAGCATATAATGGCAACCCCAACCCTCTGAGCCCTAGGCGGAGGGCTGGGGCTTGACAAGTGGCGTAGTCTTTAGGATTATTTTGTGGAACATCAGGATTTACAGAAGAAAACTCCAGGATATACGCCAGAGATTTTTTTTTCCAAGATCCAAAACTGCTGAGCTGTTGGTGGATGGCAGAGTGGAAAATCGCTGGCAAGGGTCGGCCAGAATGACTGAGGACAAGTGAAGGACTCCTTTTCAATGCATGAATCAACACCATGCTCAGGTAAAGAGTATTTGGGCGTGGGTGTCTAAGGATTCAAGTGAAAAGGATAGCCGTTGCTAGGCAGTCACGTTAGACTGAACGGCTAGGAAAAAAAAGAGAAGAAAACGTTTTGTAGTGCCGCACTTGGTGGGCTTGTGTTTCTCTTTTGTTTTTCTGCAGAGAAAGCTATGGAGATGGAGCCAAAAGAGGTTCTATGTTGGATGGCATCTCAATTTGAGAAACAACGGGAGATGGCTCAGCGTGCGCAGGAACAGGCTGCTGCAGCCATGCAAGCCCAACAAAAACCAGTAGTGGACTTGATGGAGGCATTGCTTGCCAACCAGAAGGTGACGGAGGGAGCAATACCATCAACTCGAGAGGCGACAATGCACACCGGTGTGGTAGGACCACAGACTGGTGGAGCTTTTGCTTTTGGAAAACTTGCAGCAAATGATGATGTTGATGATTTCATGGAAGCGTTTGAGAGAGTTGCCCTTACAGTGGGGTGGCCATTAGAGCAATGGGCAGTAAGGCTTGCTACATCCCTTACGGGAGAGGCATTAGCAGCCTACAAAGCCATGCCAGCCGCACTGGCTACGGACTATGATGAGCTTAAAAAGGCTGTCAGAGACCAATTGGGTCTAACGCCATTGGTTTACCGTAGAAAGCTGAGAGCTACAAAGTTAAGACCTAATGAGACACCTAAGGCTTTGTTCCACAGGATCCGAAGCTTAACTCTGAAGTGGCTAGCTCCACAGGGAAAAACCATGGAGTCTGTAATAGACATGGTTGTGTTAGAACAGTTCATGGAGGCGGTCCCCAAGGAAATTCAGTCTTTCTTGATTTTACAAAACTGCCAGAACACTGCAGAGGCAGCCTTGCTGACTGAACGGTAATCCGAAGCCGAGGTGGCTGGTCAGCCCAAAGGGGGCGCTCTGAGAGTGTCAACGGAGGCAAGTTTTGGAAAATCAGAAAAGGGACCAAGGCCAAAGCTGGAATGTATGAACAGCTATTTGCCAAAGCAAGAAAGCAGATGGGCAAATAGGAAATGTTTCCAATGTGGGAAAATGGGTCATATTCAAAAGGAATGTATAGCACGTACCGCATTGTTAACTGATAATGTAAAACAGATACGAGAAGGTTTCCTTTTGAATGTAGAGGTTCATGGTGTGTCAACTAGTGCGTTACTCGACTCAGGTGCTGACCAGAGCATGGTTTCCAGAAAGCTCTGGCGGGCCATAGAAGCCCGGAGTGGGTCAGTCCCGAGCCGACCAGAAGGAAGGGTTAAAATCCGATGTATTCACAGAGCATCCTCCTTCTACCCTCTGTACAAGCTCTTAATAAAGGGGTTAGGAATTTGGAAAGAAGTTCTAGTAGCCGTAGTCCCTAAGTTGCCCCATGACCTAGTGCTGGGTAGGGATTGGCCCCAGTTCAGAAGAGGGATGGAGAAGGGCCTACACGCAAAGGCAGGGCTGGTCTCCACCCGATCCCAGGCAGTAACCCCAGAGGAGAAGGATGAACCCCGAGAGGAGTCACTAGGGGAACTGCCCGCACACGGCGACCTCATAACTGCCCCTTCTGATAAGACCAAAAAAGGGTTAGAACAGGAGTATGATCGGAGGGTGGAGGCTATGGTAACAGTGGTTCCCAGTCCCCTGTTTGGGAAGCCCAGGAAGACAGGTCTGAGTTCAAAGGAGCGTATGAAAATTGATCCACCAGTTAAACAAAAATTCGTATTAAAATTCTGCAAGGTATCTGCGAAGAACATAACATAAGAACATAAGATCATAAGATATGCCATACTGGGTCAGACCAAGGTCCATCAAGCCCAGTATTCTGTTTCCAACAGTGGCCAATCTAGGTCATATGTACCTAGCAGTTTCCCCAAGAGAAGGCGCAGAGCCCCCAGAGATCCTCACCGGCTGCAGCAGGTTATGATTTATATAGTGCTGTAGAGGAAGTAATTCCTAAATGGGGGAAGGCCTTGGTAGACACAGGCCTGCAAATGGAAATGCCCATTGGGTGTTATGGCCGAATTGCACCACGCTTGAGTTTAGCCTCAAAGTATTTTATAGATGTGGGCGCTGGCGTTATAGACCCAGACTATAGGGGGGTAATAAAAGCACTACTTTTCAACTTTGGGGACAAGGACTTCAAAGTAAAAGTGGGTGATAGAATCGCCCAACTCATTTGTGAGAGAGTGGGGTTTCCCTCCTTAGAAGAGGTACCCATGGTATCCCCTACGAGTCAGGGAACCGGAGGGTTTGGGTCCACTGGGCAGACTGAGGTAAAAGGCCTGACTGCCACGTCTGAAGAAAAAGTGGAGGAGGATTTAGGTCCACAACTAGCAGAGTGAAAAACGAACCCAGAGCCTAGAGTAGGCAAGGAACTGTCCCTGCAGCAGAGGCAAGAGTTGGCCAGGTTGCTGGCAAAGTTTACAGACGTCCTGACACCGATACCCGGAGAGACCAATTTGGTAGCTCACGAAATTATAACTCCCCCTGGGAAGGTGATTAGGCAGCGGCCTTATCAGCTACCTGGGGCCAGGAAACAAGAGGTGGTGGCCCAGGTACGGGAGATGCTCGACATGGGGATATCGAGGAATCCAAGAGTCCCTGGTGTAGCCCCATTGTGCTGGTACCAAAACCAGATGGCACCCTGAGATTCTGTATCGACTTCAGACAAGTGAACGCCATTTCACTGTTCGATGCATACCCCATGTCCCGCATTGAAGAGTTGTTAGATCGGCTGGGACGAGCACAATATCTAACTACACTGGATATGACCAAAGGTTACTGGCAAATCCCGCTAACCCGTGAGTCAAGACTGAAGACTGCTTTCAATACACCAATAGGACTGTTCCAGTTTCGTAGGATGCCCTTCGGTCTACATGGGGCAGCAGCAACCTGCCAGAGGTTAATAGACCACGTTTTACGTCCACACCAAGAGTACGCGGTGGCTTATATGGACGATATCATAATGCATAGTACCAGTTGGGCCCAACATTTGCCCAGAATAGAAGCAGTTCTAGGGGCTATGAGATGGGCGGGTCCAGCCCTGAATCTGGGAAAATGCCTGTTTGCAGGCGAAGAAGTGAAATACCTCGGACATATGGTAGGGCGAGGTATGGTCAGACCATTGATGAGTAAAATAGATAGTGTGAAAAATTGCCCGAGGCCAGCAAACAAAAAACAGTTGAGGAGTTTCCTGGGCCTAATTGGTTATTACCGACGCTTCATTCCTCGGTTCGCTGAAGAGAGTGCCTTATTTACAGATATGCTGAGAAAAAAATGCCCCGAATAACCTAAAATGGACCCCGGAAGCTGAGAATGTTTTCATACGGTTGAAAGGGAAGCTGTGTAAAGCGTCGGTGCTATGCAGCATGGATTTTGGGCAGCCATTTATTCTGCAAATGGACGCATCAGAAACCGGCTTAGGAGCAGTCCTTTCGCAGATGCATGACGGAACCGAGCATCCCACCATGTATCTCAGCAGAAAGCTGTCCAAGACCGAACTAAATTACTCAACAATAGAGAAAGAATGTTTGGCCATCAAATGGGCAGTGGAGGCCCTTAGGTTTTATCTCACTGGGCGGAGGTTTTTATTGATCACAGACCATGCACCCATAAAATGGTTAAATCAGATGAGGAACCATAATACCCATCTGACCCGTTGGCATTTCGCATTACAAGCCTTCAACTTTAAGGTAGAACACAGAGCAGGAAGGTTGCACCAGAATGCCGATGCACTATCGCGGATTACGAGCTGTGCGGGTAAGGGGCCGCCAGCCCGTAATATCTTAAGGGGGGGGGGATATGTGATGAAGAAGCCCATACTGAAAATATGGAAGTAGAAGAAAAGGATGATTTTACCTTTAAACAAACTGACAGTCAGGCTGCACACACATTTCAGCGTTTGCAAGAGAGAGTCAAGCATAGAGAAACAGGAGCTAGGCTGACACACCCAAGCTCTAACGTAACTGCAAGCCTGGAACCTAATTACACACACCTGTTCAGGAAGGCAGACCCAAGACTCAGGGAACAGGAATATTAACCCAGGCTAGGAGAAAGCAAAGGAGGAGTTGGTGATTGGAGTCTCGCTGAGAGAGCCGGTAAGAGTGTTGGTGAGAGTATTGACTGGAGAGGTGGTTGGAGAGACAGTTGGAGAAGAGCTGGGAGGAGACCTTTGAAGAAAACCAGCTGCAGTTCTGGAACTGAAGCAGACAGAGCAGAAGGAGAGAAGGGACAGACTGCTGTCAGAAACCTGCCTAGAGGGAGAGAGCAGAGAGACCTTCAGACCTCATTGCCAGATAAAAAGCTTCAAGGAGCTCACAGGTGGGAACCTAGCACTAAACCCAGCAGTTTGCAAAGCTCAGTTTGGGACCGGGAACCAGAGCAGTGCTCTAGACAAGAACTCTAAACAGGGAATCAGAGAGCGTTTCCCTACAGCTGGAAAAAGCTAGCTGAACAAAGCCAGAGAGGAATCTCCAAAACCTCAGGTATTTCCAATCCTTACCATATAGAACTGTGCCCAAAGGAAGCACCAGAGGTCTTAGGGGGAAATTATCCTAAGCCGTATAATAACAGCTTAAAGCCAAACTCCATGGTTCCAGAGTTTGAAGAGATGCAACAGGACTTTAATGAGAGTGACTCAGCAGAAGTGCCTATGGACTGTACACTGTGTTTGGCAGATGATATAGAATCCCTTTGCTAAATGTGTATGATGGAGCTGAGTGGGGACAAAGGGAAAGAAGATATTTTCTTTGTGAGAAGAAGCTGTTATGTTTTCTATCTGTTACATGTGATATGCATTGCACGTTTTGTGAGCAAAGAGTGTGAAGCTCAATCAGTTTAAGTTCTGTAAATATCCTCGAGCAAACACCTGAAGAGTATCCTGATTTAATCTGCACTGAATCTTTTTGTTGGGGAAATAAATTCTTGTCATTTTGCCTTACCACTGCTCTCACAACTATTTCCTTATCAGAGGGCAAAAGAACTACCACTCCCAGCAGGCATAGCGGGAGCAAAAGGTTTTATCTCACTTTCTTCAAGGAGCATATAATGGCAACCCCAACCCTCTGAGCCCTAGGCAGAGATCTGGGGCTTGACAAAAGACTAGGGGACATGCAATGAAGCTACAGGGTAAACTATTTAAGACTAATAAAAGAAAATATTTTTTCACTCAACGTGTAATCAAGCTCTGGAATTTGTTACCGGAGGATGTAGTAAAGGCTGTTAGTGTAGCTGGGTTTAAAAAACGTTTGGACAAGTTCCTGGAGGAAAGGTCCATAAACCATTATTAAGAAGGGACCCAGGATATCAATGAAAACTCACATAAAAAATATAACAAAACTAATATATCACAAGATACGTACACTACGCCACTTACGACCGCTACTGGAACCCATAGATTTCAGAACCATCTACCAAGCCTTGGTGATGCCATACCTCGATTTCGCAAATGCAATTCTACACGGTCTCCCTCAATCAACTTTAAATTCTCTCCAATTGGCAATGAATACCACCGCCAGAGTACTCGAAGGAATATCAAAGACAGACCACATAACTCCAATCCTAAAAAGACTCCACTGGCTACCAACCAATGCCAGAATCCAATACAAGATCATAATCACCACTTTCAAAGCCTTAAACAATCAAGCACCCTCAACCATCACTGACCTATTACACACCCAGACCCCCAACAGAGCCAGAAGATCAGCCGCAATAAATACCTTAACCGTCCCGAAAAAAACAGTCAGATTCACTAAGGAAACATCTAAAAGAGCCTTTAGCATTCATGCCCCAATAGCATGGAATGCCCTCCCACCAGAATTAAGAGCCATAACCAGTCTAACACATTTCAGAAAAAAACTCAAGCACTACCTATTCTCAAGCAATTTTCCAGTATAAATTTTCCTAAGAGAAATAGTCACACCATGTTCAGACCTAGAGAATTTCGACTGTGAATAATGTATATAGTTTACTGTATATAGTTTATATAGTTTACCCTGTTTCTTCCAAGTTCTCAAACCCCTGTTACTTGTAAAATACACTACAGTTACCCTGTATGTATATGCTCTGTTCCATGTAAACCGCGCTGATGATAATAGTGCGGTATATAAGAAATGTTAAATAAATAAAATAAATAAATGCTTGACCCAATACAAGCATTGTGGAACCTGTGTCTTTTGGGGAAACTGCTAGGTACGTATGACCTAGATTGGCCACTATTGGAAACAGGATACTGGGCTTGATGGACCTTGGTCTCACCCAGTATGGCATATCTCAACTAGACAGCCATAAGAGAGCATACCTAATGTGGAGTAAGATCTGTGCCCAATGTGATGGTTCATGCTCAGGAAGCCAAAACAGCTACCCCTGTATGGTATCCCATCCGTCCTGGCAACTAAATAATGCATGGCTACCTGAACATTGGCCTCTGACAGCACAGCTAGCTGTGGTGGCGGTTGTATAACAGTGTCTGCTTGTTGAAATGTTTCTGTAGGAACAATGCGGAGAGGAGCACAATGCAACCAAGCTGAGAAAGAAGAAAGGGCAACATTGGCAAGGCGGTAAAAGCTACCATAAAGACATCTGGACATACTGCATAGCAAGTCCCTTTGGATGAACATACTATACTGTGAGCCACATTAGAGGAGCAGGATGGCATGCTTCCACTTCCCCCACCGCTAGGACGACAATGTCACCTGTTGTATGGCCACAGACAAGACAGTGACAGGATGTGTAACATGGAAGGTATTTGGTCCTTTGGCACTGATTGAACAGATGCTGAATAGAAGGGGTGGAGCTCACACTATACAGCTCGCAGCCAGATAGTGGAAGCACTTTGGGGATGATCAGAAATATCTTAGTCCCGAGCTGTGTTCTGTTAGAGATGGTATAGAGGGGACATACAAGATACAGGCAGGTAGACAGGGCTATAGACAGAAAATGTCCAGTAGGAACATAGGTACTATGTGTACTGCTTCACCAATGTATAAGGAAGCTCTTGGCTATAGTGGCAAGCCACACAGGTTGCATAGGCAAACATGTGTCATGTGTAGCACAGCATCGCTACATGTATGCTCCAAGCCACAACCCTCTGTGCAAAGTTGCCATACAGTGCAGCTAGATGAATACATACCCAATGGTTGATTTATTTCTGAAGGTTGCTGGGGATTAATTTCCTGCTGAGAGTGGTGTGTGTGTATGTGTGTTTGTGGAGATTAGCGTTTTATAAACTCACCTTCCTTGAGTGCCCTCAATTCAGCCAGAACCTCCTCAATAAATTCCAGCCTCTTCTGCCATAGCTCCTGTCCTTTCTTCTGCAGATCCTCCAGCTGTCAAGGAGGGAATTCCAAGATCAGTGACAAGTTTCAGACTGAGCTCACATCTAGGAAAGCCTACACTACAATCACAGACCACAGTCAAGATCTTCCACACTATGCAAGGGTTCAGCAATAATGCAGAAATGTCATGCATATAGGCCTTAATGCACATGCATGTAGGCTTGCCATCACAATAACATGCTTCCTTGTGTCCACTGGTGCCCTCAATGCATCTTAGATGTGACACACATGTGCGCATATGTTTTGCAGTGTGTATTGGCATAACATATGCTCACATATGTAGCAAGCCCATCTGGTCAGCGTCTCACAGTATCAAACGTGTCAAGGGAAAACATCTGGGCACTACATCTGGGAGAATGGTGCACAGCAGAGGTGACCCACGCCTGAATGTTGAGATTCACTTGAAAGAAACTGGCTGCAGGTGCACACAACAGCCTTGATCAAACCTGGGATTGCCCAATTGCACTTGAGAACTTGTAGTTGAGCTTTATTTATGGTACAATAGAGAAAACAGAAAGTCCCTGCAAGCAATGGGGTAAAGCCAGTACTGGATCCAATTTGTTCCCTTCATCTGGAGCCCGATGGCATGCGTACATGCAGCAGTCAGTAATAAGACGTACAAAAAGGCACCACATAGAGCACAAGTCATTTAAAGCTACATAAAGAGCTATACTGGCAAAGAAAGCCCATCTTGAACTTTGGGAGTAGGACTACTCTCCAGGGTAGCCAACGGGCTCCAGGTGTGGCCAACAGGATTAACCAACTCCTGCCTTTTAAAAGTGCATGGAGGAAATGGTATTTAGGATTTCTCCATTACATTATATAATAAGAGCTAAACTCCTAGGGCCCGATTTTCTTCTGGGTGGGCTAAGCGCCACTACGGTTCATAGCCCTGCTTGCTCACCCTTAACCTCGGATATTCAATGCTGCAGCAATGACATTTAATATCTGGGCTGTGTGCCAAGGGGTCAACGCCGCAGAGCTTAACCATGTAGCAGTGATATTGGACCGCTACACAGTTAGTGGTCTGTGGCTAGAACCTGGTGAGCCAAAAGTCGGCCTAGTTTTATCCACAGACCACTAACCATGTAGTGGTCCAATATCGCCATTACATGGTTAGCAGCAGTCACTGCCTCCGCTCCACCTCAGCACACCCCCAACACGCCCCAGTGCTAACCGGAGAGCATTGGGGCATGTAGGGGAAATAGTTTGGGATATTCAATGGCACTAACCGTGTAGGTGCCATTGTTATTCTTAAGTGCAGTCGAGTTGGTGTCAACTCCTGGCGACCCTCTGGATAGTTGACCAAAACTTTGTCTGGTCTTCAGCCAAGAGGCTCATTGGTGATAGAGTGTTATTCATAGCTGCTGTTATTGTACTGATTCATCTCATTGCCGGCCTTCCTCTTTTACGGTGATCTTCTACTTTGCCAAGCATGTCTTTCTCCAATGATCTCTCTCTTGGCATGATGTGTCCAAAGTATGAAAATCAAAGTCTTGTCATCTGAGCTTCTAAGGAAAGCTTAGGTTTGATCTCCTCTAGTACTGACTGGTTTGTTCTTCGGGCAGTCCACGGTATACACAGTATTCGTCGCCAGCACCATAATTCGAAGGCATCAATTTTCTTCCTGTCTGTCTTTTCCACTGACCAACTTTCACATCCATATGATGTTATTGAAAATACCATGGCCTGGACAAGTCAAATCTTTGTATGACTCTAAACCATGTAAATGCCTTTCGAATATCAGGCCCCTAGTCCCTGAAAACAATGGGATAAACTGCACTGAATCAATCTTGTTGCTCACATCTGGAGCCAGATGCCAAGTGTAAGATAAGAACATAAGAACATAAGATATGCCATATTGGGTCAGACCAGGGTCCATCAAGCCCAGTATTCTGTTTCCAACAGTGGCCAATCTAGGTCATATGTACCTAGCAGTATCCCCAAGAGACACAAGTTCCACAATGCTTGTATTGGGTCAAGCATTGATATCTTCGGTCACTTCTTAATAATGGTTTATGGACCTTTCCTCCAGGAACTTGTCCAAACCTTTTTTAAACCCAGCTACACTAACAGCCTTTACTACATCCTCCGGTAACAAATTCCAGAGTTTGATTACACGTTGAGTGAAAAAATATTTTCTTTTATTAGTCTTAAATAGTTTACCCTGTAGCTTCATTGCATGTCCCCTAGTCTTTCTATATTCTGATAAGGTAAACAATCGATCTACGTTTACCCGTTCCACTCCGTTCATTAATTTATAGACTTCTATCATATCTCCCCTCAGCCGTCTCTTTTCCAGGTTAAAGAGCCCCAACCTTTTTAGCCTTTCTTCATAGGAGTATCCTTCCATCCCCTTTACCATTTTGGTGGCTCTTCTCTGAACCTTTTCTAAAATCGCTATATCCTTTTTAAGATACGGCGACCAGAATTGCACACAATATTCAAGGTGCGGTCTCACCATGAAACGATATAGAGGCATTATAATATCTTTTGTTTTATTTTCCATTCCTTTCCTTATCATACCTAGCATTCTATTTGCTCTCTTTGCCGCCGCTGCACACTGGGCTGAGGGTTTTAACATGGTATCCACAATGACGCCTAAATCTTTTTCCTGGGTGGTGGTTCCTAATATGGAACCTTGCATCGTGTAACCATAGTTTGGGTTGTTCTTCCCTAGGTGCATAACCTTGCACTTGTCCACATTAAATTTCATCTGCCATTTTGATGCCCAGTCTTCCAATTTATCAAGATCCTCTTGCAATTTTTCACAATCCTCTTGGGTTTTAACAACTTTAAATAGTTTTGTGTCATCTGCAAATTTGATAACCTCACTCGTTATCCCACTTTCCAGGTCATTTATGAATACGTCAAAAAGCAGCGGACCCAGCACAGATCCCTGGGGTACACCACTATTCACCTTTCTCCATTGGGAAAATTGGCCATTTAGCCCTACCCTCTGCTTTCTATCTTTTAACCAGTTCCTGATCCACAATAGTACACTACCTCCTATCCCATGACTCTTTAGTTTTGCCAAAGGTCTCTGATGAGGGACCTTGTCAAAGGCTTTCTGAAAGTCCAGATATACAATATCAACCGACTCACCTTTGTCCACCTGTTTATTCACTCCTTCAAAAAAACATAACAGATTAGTAAGACAAGATCTTCCTTGTCTAAAGCCATGTTGGCTGTCTCCCATTAGGTTGTGACTATCTACATGCTGAGTAATTTTATTCTTTATGATGGTTTCTACCATTTTTCCTGGTACTGACGTCAGGCTCACCGGTCTGTAGTTTCTCTGATCACCCCTGGAACCCTTTTTAAAAATTGGTGTTACATTGCCGATCCTCCAATCTTCAGGTATTAGAGATGATTTTAATGATAGTTCACAGATTACTGATAGCAATTCTGCAATCTCATATTTCAGTTCTTTCAACACCCTTGGATGTATACCATCCGGCCCAGGTGATTTGCTACTCTTCAGTTTATCTAATAGTTGTAAGACATCTTCCCGATGTATCGATATTTCCTTCAATTCTTCTGCACCTTTAAATACCACTTCAGTCATGGGTAACATCCCTACATCTTCCTCAGTAAAGACCGAAGCAAAGAATTCATTCAGTCTCTTCGCTATCGCCTTGTCGCCTCTTAGTGCTCCTTTAACCCCTTTACCATCTAATGGACCAACTGACTCTCTCACAGGTTTTTTGCTACGAATGTACTTGAAAAGGTCTTTATTTCACGTTTTTGCTTCCGCAGCAAGCTTCTTCTCAAATTCTCTCTTTGCCTGCCTTATCAATGCCTTGCATTTGATTTGCCAGTGCTTGTGCTGTTTCCAGGTTTCGTCATTTGGCTCTTTTTTCCATTTCCTGAAAGATGCTTTTTTGGCAACAGCCTCTCTGACCTCACACCTTTAAACCATGCTGGCAGTTTTTTTGGACTTCCTTCCACTTTTCTTAAAGCGTGGAATACAGCTGGTCTGGGCTTCCAAGATAGTATTTTTCAACAACACCCAAGCTTGATGTACGTCTTTAACCTTTGCAACTGCTCCTTTTAGTTTTTTCTTAACTGTTTTCCTCATTTTATCATAGTCTCCCTTTCGAAAGTTAAAAGATAGTACTGTGGATTTCCTTACTATCCCTCCTCTACTAATTAAATCAAAGGTGATCATGCTATGATCACTATTGCCAAGTGGCCCCAACACCCTTATCTCTTGCACTAGATCTGGTGTTCCACTAAGGACTAGGTCTAATATGGCTTCCCCTCTGGTCGGTTCATGAACCAGCTGCTCCAAGAAGCAGTCATTTATTTCATCTAGGAACTTTCTCTCCCTAGCATGTCCTGACGTGACACTGACCCAGTCGATACCGGGGTAATTGAAATCACCCATTATTATTACTGCGCTGTAACTTTTGTTAGCTTCCTTGATTTCTTTGAGCATTTTCATCATCCATTTGGTCATTCTGGCCAGGTGCTCGATAGTACACCCCCACTGCCATTGCCTTCCCCCTTTTATATGGAATTTCAATCCATATAGATTATACAGCAGATTTTGTTTCCTGCAAAACTTTAATCCTTTCTGAGTCAATGCCCTCTCTAACATAGAGCGCAACCCCTCCACCAATTTGATCAGCTCTATCATTACGATATAGTTTGTACCCAGGTATCACAGTGTCCCACTGGTTGTCCTCCTTCCACCATGTCTCTGATATTCCAATCATATCTAACCTTTCATTTAGTGCTATATATTCTAACTCTCCCATCTTATTCTTTAGACTTCTAGCATTTGCATACAAGCATTTTAGAGAATGTATTTTATTCATGTTAATTTGGCTATTGTTAGACATGGGTAAATTGGGATCTTTAAGCTCTGTCTGCTGCATACTTGAGGGCATTTGGGCTACTTTACTCTTTTGTGGAACCTCTCTGCTTTCGGTAGTATCCTTCAAGGATACATTCTTCCGAACCATCCGCTCTTGGGCGACTGTCGGCTTTCCCCTAATATCTAGTTTAAAAGCTGCTCTATCTCCTTTTTAAAGGTTAATGCCAGCAGCCTGGTTCCATCCCGGTTAAGGTGAAGCCCATCCCTTCGGAAGAGCCCCTCCTTTCCCCAGAATGTTCCCCACTTCCTAACAAATCCAAAACCCTCATCTCTGCACCATTGTCTCATCCACGCATTGAGACTCCGGAGCTCTGCCTGCCTTATGGGTCCTTCACGTGGAACAGGAAGCATTTCGGAGAATGCTACCATGGAAGTTCTGGATTTCAACTTCCTACCTAAAAGCCTAAATTTTGCCTCCAGAACCTCCCTACCACATTTTCCTATGTCATTGGTACCGACATGTACCAAGACAGCAGACTCCTCCCCAGCACTATGTAAGACCTTATCTAGGTGGCGCGTGACGTCCGCTACCTTTGCACCAGGCAGGCATGTTCCCAGGCGATCCTCACGTCCCCAAGCCACCCAGCTATCTACATGCCTAATGATCGAATCACCAACTATAACGGTTGTCCTAACCCTTCCCTCATGGGCACATGGCCCTGGAGAAACTTCCTCAGTGCGAGAGGGTTTGACATCACCTGGAGGACAGGTCCTAGTTACAGGATCACTTCCTGCCACACCAGGGTGATGCTCTCCTGTCACGTGACCTCTCTCCTCCATGGCAACAGGGGTGCTGCCAGACTGGAGGTGGGACTTCAGGACTATATCCCTGTAGGTCTCGTCCATGTACCTCTCTGTCTGTCTTATGTTTTCCAAGTCTGCTACTTTAGCCTCAAGAGAACGGACTTGTTCCCTGAGAACAAAGAGCTCCTTGCACCTAGTGCACACGTAAGACCTCTCACCAACTGGGAGAAAGCAGCACTGTACAAGCAGCACTGATCTATAAGGCCTAAAACAAGGGACCACATAGAGCACAAGCCATGTCATACAAGGGCTATAATGTACAATACAAGGGCTATAATGGCAAATAAAGGCTATCCTGAAATTTGGGAGCATGGCTACTCTCAAGATAAGCCAACTGGTTCCAGTTGAAGCCATCTGCCTTGATTCAGTCCTGGGTTTACCCAATTGCATGCGGAAACTTGGAGTTCTGATATCATCATTGCACTACCTAAGAAAGGCTAAATGCCTAGAGCCCGATATTCAAAAGGCATTTACACAGTTTACAGCCCTGTAAATCGTGTAAATGCTTCTAACCAGGGTATTTCCAGATATTCTCCCTTACACGCTTCAGTGCGGCAACAGTTGATAACTAGGCAGCAGCGATATTGCATGCTGCCTGGTTAGCAACCTGCAGCTAAAAGATAGGCGAGGCAAAAGCTCTACTTGCGTACGCACAAGGAGTTGTCATTGCCCTAATTGAAGGCATATAAGGGGCAATTTGAGGCACCTGGCCTCCTCTTTCTTGCTGATGACTTCCTAGAAACATGATATACTGTATGCATCTTGCTCTACATTGCAGCTAAGGTAAATGACCTTCCATTGTGGGTCTGTGTGATAATGTTTTATTGTTTGCAAAGGCATGGTAGGTGCAGTAGTCCAGTAGGTCTGTCTGTGAAGCTAGGATATAGGCGTAGAGCATCCCATGCCCCACTCTGGCAGATGTGGATCTATACCACAGGCATTAAGGGATACTGTCAGTGGCCAGAGGTTTGCCCTCTGAAGGCAGCGGGGTCCTGAAGACATCATTTGGTGCAGAGATGTGGTAATGGGCATGTACTGGAAAAAAATGGCAGTGTGTACAGCCTTCTCAGAAAACGCAAGGGGACAGTGCACAAAGCATGTTCCCCCTCCCCCATTTCCAACATATATATACATAGTAACCATAGCATATGACGGCAGATAAAGACCAGTATGGTCCATCTAGTCTGCCCAGCAAGGTGGTAAGAGTAGGTGCACCTGCTGCTCTGTGCAGGTCACCCCTCCTCATGCCTTGTGTAGGTCACTCCTATTTGTTGAGATATAAGAGATAGTTATATTTATTTTGCTTTTATCCTGTTGCTATAAAAGGATCCATTGTGTCTGTCCCATGCCATTTTGAATTCTTTCACTGTATTTGCCCCACCACTTCCATCAGGAGGGCATTCCAAGCGTCCACCACCCTTTCAGTGAAAAAGTATTTCCTGACATTGCCTTTCAGTTTACTCCCTTGCAGCTTCATGTTATACCCTCTAGTTTTACAGCTTCCCTGTCTTTGGAAGAGGTTTGTTTGTTCATTAATACCCTTTTAAGTATTCAGAAGTCTGAATCATATCTCCCCGTCCCTCCTCTCCTCCAGAGTGTACATATTTAGGTCTTCAAGTCTCTTCTTATAAGTCTTCTGACGCAGGCTCCAAATCATTTAGGTCACCTTCCTCTGAACCATTTTAGGTCTTTTTATATTCTTTGTGAGATACGGTCTCCAAAACTGAGCACAATATTTCAAGTGAGGCCTCACCAGCAACTTGTACAGTGGCATTATTACCTCTTCCTTTCTGCTGGTAATTCCTCTTTGTATGCAACCCAGCATCCTTCTGGCTTTTGCTACTGCCTTGTCACACTGTTTTGCTACTTTGAGATCCTCAGAAACAATCACTCAGAGGTCCTTTTCCTGGTCTGTGCACACCAACCTCTCACCCCCTGTCGCATACAATTGCCTTGGATTTCTGCTTCTCAAGTGGAGGAATGGTCTAGTGGTTAGGACAAAGTACTTCAGGTGGGAGGGCCGGGGGTTCAAGTCCCACCTGGGGCAGCAATCTCAGGCCAGAGGGACTGGGATTTCTAGTCCTATAGGCCATTCTTGTGGTCTTGGGCAAGCCACTTAACCCTCCATTGCCCATGTTCCCTGTAAGTATTAGCGTATGTGTCTCATATCCCTTCGTGTTAAATGTATCCTCCAATTGACCGCTTTGACCCGGTGAAAAGCGGGATATAAATACAGCTAAATAAAATAAATAAATCAAGTGCATGGAACTGCACTTATTCACAATAAATCTTAACTGCCAAGCATTAGAACATACTTCCAGCTTTTGTAGATCTTTCTTCATATTGTTCACTCCCTCAGGGGAGTCCACTCTGTTGCAAATTTTCGTGTCATCTGCAAAAAGATAGACTTTTCCATTCAGTCCTTTAGCAATATCACTCACAAATACATGAAACAATACCAGTCCCAGGACCAAACCCTGTGCACACCGCTAATCATCTTCCTTCCATCTAAGTGAGTTCCGTTTACCATCACCTTCTGTCGTCTGTCAGTCAACCAATTTCTGATCCAGTTCACCACTTTGGAGCCCATCCCCGTGCTGTTGAGTTTATTGATAAGCCTTCTATGAGGAACAATATCAAAGGCTTTGCTGAAATCTAGGTAAATCACATCCATCGTATGCCTGTCATCTACTTCTCTACTCAACCAGTCAAATAACTCGATCGGATTTGTTTGGCAAGATCATCCTTTGGTAAAACTATGTTGCCTCTGATCATGCAACCTATTGGTTTCAAGAAAGTCCACTATTTTCTCTTTCAGGCGCCGCCTCCATTACTTCTCCCATCATTGAGGTAAGGCTTACTGGCCTGTAGTTTGTCACTTCTTCCCTATTACTACTTTTGTGAAGAGATACCACATCAGCCCTTCTCCAGTCCTGTGGAACTTCTTCTGTCTCCAAGGATCTATGAAAAACATCCTTTAACGGCCCTGCAAGAACCTCTCTGAGTTCTTTCAGCATCCTGGGATGTATCTCATCCGGTCCCTTGGCCTTGTCCATTTTCAGTTTTGCAAACTGTTTGAACACATCATCTTCCGTGAATGCTGTGGTATCTACTCCATTCCTATTTGCATATTTGTCAATCACAGGTGGTCCTTCTTCAGGATTTTCTTTAGTATAAACAGAGCAGAAGTATTTGTTTAGAATTTTTGCTTTTTCAAAGTCACTTTCCATAAATCCAATCCCAGCACTTTTGAGTCCTGCAATTCCACCTCTGATTTTCATCCTCTCGCGAATATACCTAAAAAACGTTTTGCCGCCACACTTCACATCTTTAGCCATCTTTTCTTCTGCCTTTGATTTTGCTATCCTTATTTCTCTTTTTGTCCCTTTTAGTTTGATCCTGTACTCTTTTCTGTGTTCCTCTGTTTGTGAACTTCTGAATCTTGTGAAAGAAGTGTTTTTTGCCTTTATTTGTGCAGCCACTTCTTTGGAGAACCAAATAGGTTTCCTTTTCTTCTTGTTTTAATTTACTTTCCTTACATATGTATCTGTTGCCTCTTTTATTGCCTCCTTTAGTTTAGCCCATTGCAATTCCACTTCCCTTATCCCCTCCCATCCGGCCAGTTCCTCCTTCAGGTACTTGACCATTTTACTGAAGTTAGTGTTTTTGAAGTCTAGGACTTTGAGCTTGCTGTGATTGGACTCTACCTTGACTTGTATCTCAAATCACACGGTGTGATGATCACTGCTGCTCACATGAGCACCCACCCAGATATTTGACACGCTATTTCTATTGGTGAGCACTAAATCCAGCATTGAACTTTCACTGGTCTGTTCCATCATCATTTGTCTAAGTAATCCATCTTGGCAGGTATCCACAATTTTTTTTACTTCTTTCCAGATTTGCAGAAGGAATACTCCAATCCACATTGGGCTATCTTTACAATATCAATGAATTCGTTATCCATTTCTTTGATTTGAGTTGGAGGCCTGTAGACTACACCAGTATGGATGACAGTGCCATCTCCTCTTTCCAACACAATCTACAGTGCTTCTTCTTTTCCCCACGTCCCCTGCATTTCAGCAGCTTTAATATTGTGCTTTTGACATATAGGGCTACTCCTCCTCCTTTTCTACCCTTTCTATCTCTTCTAAATAGATTATAATCAGCTATGGCTATATCCCATTCATGCAACTCGTTAAACCATGTTTCTGTAATGGCCACAATGTCCAATTCCATTTCCACCATTAGGGCTTTCAGGTCAGGAACTTTGTTGGCTAGGCTTCAAGCATTTGTGCTCATTGCTTTCCAGCATTTGTTGACTGGCTTGCCTATATTTTGAATGGATTTTGTTCTACACGCCTCTTCCCACTTGCCATTGATGTGTGGTTTAAAAGTTTGGCTGCTTCCAATTTGTTTATTTATTTATTTGTGCGCTTTTCTATAGATTATAGCCAATGTTATTATGCCTTTGCTGGGAGTGACGTCCTAAACTTGTCCTTCTTCATCTGTCACCCCCTTTCCCTAGTTTATATGCCTGTCCACATAATGCCTAAATTATTCACTTTTCCTTGCGATGGAGAGATGTGGTCCATCAGCACTGTATAGTCTCTTGTTGATCCATCTGTTTCCCCAGTTGCCTATAAATCTAAATCCTTCTTGTTTGCACCAGATTTTGAGCCATGTATTAAAGTTGTTTATGTGATGCAGCCTTTCTGCCCCCTTACCAAGAATAGGTAGAACTTCTGAGAATGCCATAGAGTTAACAATGGGCTTGAGTTTCTCTCCCAATTATTCTTGACGTGAACAAAGTCCCTTAAACTTATTTGGTATAGTTGTATTAGTATAAGAATCCTCAGCAAACCTAAGTAAACAACTTTAATATAAGAACAAAACCTTAAAACTAAGATGCAGACAGCAGTCCAGCAGCGAGATGGGGCTTTCCAGCCTTTTGCATTGTGTCACATGTATGATTTTCTCCCAGTTGGTGAGAGATCATACGACAATAATGAGGAGTACCTATGGACCTGGGGAGGGAGGCCTCATTGCTAAATATAGCACCTTAGTCCCAAAGCAGTTCATAAAAAAGGGAGCTCAGGTACCGGTTTAGGGTGCCTGGGCTCAAAAATTGGGGGGTGGGGGGAGACAGGTGCAACATTGTGGGGTTCCTGAGTTCAAATGATTAAGCAGCAGCTTGGAATGTGAATCCACTGCAGCAGAGCCGTCAACATGGAGCTGTTGGGGCAAAGGTTGATGCTGTGGCTATGGTGCAGGCCTAGGTACAGGTGGAGTCATGACAAGGTCATTTATGGTACCACCTTCAGATTGCAGAGTGGGATCGCGCGCATATTAAAAGTTATCTAATGTTATTGGTTAATTTATGTTAACTTATGTTGTTCGATGTTTGGAAGTTGTGGCCTATAGATCCCACCAATAAAGCTGTTGATGGTGGTGAATACGAGTGATAGCTGATGCTGTGGGAGATACGGGTTTTGGGGGGAGAGTGGGAAGTGATGGGATAAAGAGGTCAAGGGAGGAGTGAAAAAAGAGCCCAAGGACCCAGTGCAGCAAGCTGCGGTTACGTCTTGAAAAGTATTGAATCAACAGAATATGACAGGAATAGTAGAAAAGGCCATTAATAAGACAGGCCAGAGGACCAAAGAAGATCCAGAAAAAGTCAAGAAACACAAAATAAGTAAAAATACTCAAAATGGTTTCAAAAGCTCTAAATTATCAGAAAACAAGAGAAGGACCATGCAAAGCTGTATGTGTTCAACAGCATTGAATCGGCAGAATAATGCATGAAGAGCACAAAATGCCATAAAAATCTGCTGTTCTTGAGAAGAAAGGCCATCTCAGCAAAGAATGCTACTAGAAAGGAAATTAGTAAAAATATTCAAACTGGTTTCAAAGGTTGTGAATCATAGGAAAACAAGTAAAGGAACATGGAAAAGCTATGGTTCAGCTATTTTCTGATTAGACTGTCAGAATATGCTGAAAAGCACCGAATCAACAGGATACGGATGGATGAGCCCAAAAAGCCATGAAAAACTGGTTGTTCTTCAGAAGACGGGCCAGCAGAGCAAAGAAAATCAATAGAAAGCCAAAACACACAAAATAAGACAAAATGCTCAGAATGGTAACGAAGGTTCTAAATCATCACAAAACACGCGAATGACCATGGAAAAGTTGTGGTTAAGCTTTGCATTGATTGAAGACTGTCAGGATGTGTTGAAAAACATTAAATCAGCAAAATACAGTAGAAAGAACACAAAATGCCATCAGAAAGGGTTATTCTTGAAAAGACAAGCCAGCTGAGCAAAGAATACTAAAAAAAAGCTGAAACTGGTTTCAATGGTTGAAAATCATCTGAAAACAGGTGAGGGAGCATGGGAAAGTTAGGGTTCAGCATTGTACTTACTGAAAAATGCTATCAGGCTAGTTCCGTGTCTTCACAAAATGCCATCACAAACTGGTTATTTTTGAGCAGACAGGCTAGTTCCATATCTTCTTGCAGTTTCAGTGGCTTTCAGTGCATTTTGAGGGTTTTATTTTTAAGTTTTATTTTATAGTTTTTGGATGTTTTGCACATTGTCTATCGCCATTTTCTTGCACTTCAGAGTGCTCAAAGTCATAATAATGAGACACTTGTTCTGTTCAGTTGTCTTTGGAGCTGTATTTTCAGGCCTCTCAACATGCGCAGCCCTTCCTTCCATGCTTTTCGGTATTTCTAATTGACCACATGTCCCTCCTTCTTCCCTTTAGTTTCTTTTTCCATTATTTCTTCTATTCTAATTGTTTTTTGTTTCATAAAGGATATCCAAACGTGTCTTTAAAGTCTTCTCTTATGGATTCTCCTGCACTTTATTCTTAGTATTTTATCTAATCACGACACATAATGTATTCTTTATCATTTTACAATAACATAGGTGCCCTCCATTATAATGGTTGGACACTATGGGGTCTGTTTACTAAAAGGCCGGTGGTGTGCGGTCCGCGGTACCGAGCGGGTGCCGTATAAGGAGTGGGCGTTCCGTCGTGAAGAACAGAAGCTGTGATTGACAGATGCGCTAAGGTGCGCGGCGCCCGTGTGGTTAGTGCCCTGTGACATTACGGAGTTTGATCTGTGCACATGGTTCACACTGCTCACGGTTTTTGGGCTTCCACTATTGTGCTGCACATTGCTGACGGAAACGGTTTCTTTTCCCTGCACAGCACCTCTAACGCGAGTGTTTCACTGGCGTTATATTTCTTTGCAGATTCGGGCACGCTCCTGTGCGGCGAGTCTCTCCCCTCCCACATTCCGCCCACTGACCCCGTCTCTCCGCCCCTAGGGGGCCTTCCTCCGCCCTCATTTCGCCTTTGCACGCCTCTTTCGCACATTACCCGCCCCGCAAATGTGCGCGTTGTCGGCGCACGCTTGCGGGACCCGTTAATGTGCCGCGCACTCGTACGGGGCGCTTAAGAGCACTTAAATACATCTTTTAGAGCGCTCATGTGCGCCCCGTACAAGTGCGCCGTTTAGTAAACAGACCCCTATATAATAGGATGGCATTCCATGCATGTTTTATGTTAAATATTGATTTATTATTTTCATTTTAATTATTTTTTGATAGTTTATCTTTACAATATTAATTTTATATTGCTATTAATTGTCTTTTATCTATTTAATATTTGTATAGGCCAAACCCCTGATGAAGACAGTGCCGAAATATGGCCATGTTGGGTTGGTGGTTCTACATTCTCCCAGTGACAATAATAAATACATTATTTTGTACACCTCACTCTAAATTGGATATGGGGGCATTTTGTGCTCTTTCTGCCATATTCTGCAGATGCAATGTTTTTTTCTGGCACTTTTTGCTGAGTAGAAAGCTGAAATATACATTTTCCTCTGTTCTTCACTATTTTCTGATGACTTACAGCCTTTGAAACCAGTTTGAGTATTTTGTCTCGATTTGTATTTATTTTCCGTTTTCTTTGCTCAGATAGAATGTCTTCATGAGTATCTTGGAAATTGTGGCATTTTGTGTGCTTCCTGCCATATTTTTCTAGGTCAGCACTTTTTAACACACTCTGGCATTTTTTGCTGAAGTAGAAGACTGAACTATACATTTCCCATTGTTCTTTGCTTGTTTTTTTATGATTTACAACCTTTGAATGCAGTTTGGCATTTTTTCTAAATTCACCTCATCTCTAGTAACAATCTTGGCTCAAGATTGGCTATCTTCCAAAGTATGACTTGGAAATTGTGCTATTTTCTGCTCTTGCGGCTCGTCCTGCCATACTTAGCTGATTTAGCACTTTTCAACATATTTTGCAATGTTTTATTGAGTAGAAAGCTAAAGTATACATTTTCCATTGTTCCTTGCCTTTTTTCTGATTATTTACAACCTTTGAATTTAGCTTGAGCCTTTTGTCTAAATGTGTCTATTTCCTCTCTAGTAACAATCTTGAAAGAACTGAAATATGAGATTGCAGACCTGCTATTAGTAATCTGTGAATTTTCATTAAAATCATCTTTAATACCTGAAGATTGGAGAATCGCCAATGTAACGCCAGTTTTTAAAAAGGGTCCCAGGGGTGATCTGGGAAACTACAGACCAGTGAGCCTGACGTCAGTACCGGGAAAAATGGTAGAAACCATCATAAAGAACAAAATTACTCAGCATGTAGATAGTCATGACCTAATGGGAGACAGCCAACATGGCTTTAGACAAGGAAGATCTTGTCTTACTAATCTGTTATGTTTTTTTGAAGGTGTGAATAAACATATGGACAAAGGTGAGTTGGTTGATATAATGTATCTGGACTTTCAGAAAGCCTTTGACAAGGTCCCTCCCTCATCAGAGACTTTTGGCAAAAGTAAAGAGTCATGGAATAGGAGGCAGTGTACCATTGTGGATCAGGAACTGGTTAAAAGATAGAAAGCAGAGGGTAGGGCTAAATGGCCAATTTTACCAATGGAGAAGGGTGAATAGTGGTGTACACCAGGGATCTGTGCTGGGTCCGCTGCTTTTTGACATATTCATAAATGACCTGGAAAAGGGAATAACGAGTGAGGCTATCAAATTTGCAGATGACACAAAACAATTTAAAGTTGTTAAAACCCAAGAGGACTGTGGAAAATTGCAAGAGGATCTTGATAAATTGGAATTCTGGGCATCAAAATGACAGATGAAATTTAATGTGGACAAGTGCAAAGTTATGCACCTAGGGAAGAACAACCCAAACTATGGTTACAAGATGCAAGGTTCCACATTAGGAACCACCACCCAGGAAAAATATTTAGGCGTCATTGTGGATAACATGTTAAAACCAAGAGAGCAAATAGAATGCTAGGTATCATAAGAAAAGGAATGGAAAATAAAACAAAAGATATATCGTTCCATGGTGAGACCGCACCTTGAATATTGTGTGCAATTCTGGTCGCCATATCTTAAAAAGCATATAGCATTATTAGAAAAGGTTCAGAGAAGAGCCACCAAAATGGTAAAGGGGACAGAAGGATACTCTTATGAAGACAGGCTAAAAGGGTTAGGGCTCTTTAACCTGGAAAAGGGACGTCCGAGGGGAGATATGATAGAGGTCTATAAATTAGAAACATAGAAACATAGAAATATGACGACAGAAAAAGACCACATGGCCTATCTAGTCTGTCCTTCCATAACAACTACAACAGTCCACTTTTTGCCTTTAGAGATCCTCTGTGTTGGTCCCATGCTTTCTTGAATTCAGTTACTGTCCTCATCTCTACCACCTCCACTGGGAGACTATTCCACGGATCCACTACTCTTTCCGTAAAGAAATATTTCCGCATATCACTCCTGAATCTATCTCCCTTCACCCTCATCCCATGTCCCCTCGTAGCAGAACTTGCTTTCAATTGAAAGAGGCTCTCTCCCTGAACATTTATGCCACGGAGGTATTTAAACATCTCAATCATATCACCTCTATCCCGCCTTTCCTCTAAGGTGTACATATTAAGATCCTTAAGTCTGTCCTCATATGCTTTATAATGAAGCCCATTAATCATTTTGGTAGCAACTCTCTGCACCGACTCCATCCTGTTCACATCCTTTTGAAGGTGCGGTCTCCAGAATTGCACACCATACTCCAAATGAGGTCGCACCAAAGACTTATACAGAGGCATTATCACCTCCTTTTTTCTGCTAGCCATTCCCCTCCGTATGCACCCAAGCATCCTTCTAGCTTTTGCTATCGCCTTTTCCACCTGTTTAGCTACTTTAAGATCATCAGACACAACCACGCCTAGGTCCCGCTCTTCTTTAGTGGACAAAAGTACTTCACCACCTATACTGTATTGCTCCCTTGGATTGCTGCAGCCCAAATGCATGACCTTACATTTTTTAACATTAAATCCCAGCTGCCAAATTCTAGACCATTCTTCAAGCTTAGCTAGATCCCTCCTCATGTTATCTACCCCTTCCTGGGTGTCTACTCTATTGCAGATTTTGGTATCATCCGCAAAGAGGCAAACCTTACCCGAAAGCCCTTCCGCTATATCACTAACAAAGTGAATGGAGTGGAACAGGTAAACGTAGATCGATTATTTATGTTATCAGAATATAAAAAGACTAGGGGACATGCAATGAAGCTACAGGGTAAACTATTTAAGACTAATAAAAGAAAATATTTTTTCACTCAACGTGTAATCAAACTCTGGAATTTGTTACTGGAGGATGTAGTAAAGGCTGTTAGTGTAGCTGGGTTTAAAAAAGGTTTGAACAAGTTCCTGGAGGAAAGGTCCATAAACCATTATTAAGAAGGGACCCAGGATATCAATGCTTGGTTCAGTACAAGCATTGTGGGACCTGTGTCTTTTTGGGAAACTGCTAGGTACGTATGACCTAGATTGGCCATTGTTGGAAACAGGATACTGGGCTTGATGGACCTTGGTCTGACCCAGTATGGCATATCTTATGTTCTTATGTTTGTATCTTTGCTCAGATAAGCTGTTTTCCCAAGTATAACTTGGAAATGCTGACGTTTTGTGCTTGTCCAGCCATATTCTGCTGATTCAGCTCTTGTTAACACATTTTAGCATTTTCTCTGAATAGAAAGCTCAAGTATACATTTTCCATTGTTCTTCACTTGTTTTCTGCTGATTTAAAGCCTTTGAAACCAGTTTAAGCATTTTGTTTCAATTTGTGCTTATTAGCTCTCTAGTAACACTCTTTGCTCAGCTGGGCTGTCTTCCCAAATATAACCAGGATTTGGTGCTTATCCTGCTGAATCAATGCAGTTCAAAACAGTCTGAAAATTCTTCTTCAAAGATAGTGGAACAAAAGCTCTTCCATGGTCCTTTGCTTTTTTTGTGCCATTTTTTGTTCTTCCTGTCATATTCTTCTGGTTCAACCCTTTTTAATATATTCCTGCATATTTTGCTGAGTAAAAAGCTAAAGTTTACCTTTTCTATCATCATTTACTTGTTTTCCGATCACTGACAGCCTTGAAAATCAGTTCAAGCATTTTGTCTCAATTCATGTTTATTAGTTCTCTAGTAACATTTGTTGTTTAGCTAGGCTCTCTTCCCAAGTATAACTTGGATTTGGCAGCATTTTATGCTCTTCCTGCAATATTCTCTATCAGATTCAATGTCTTTTCTGGAAGTTTGTGCTGAGTAGAAAGCTGAAGGTTACATTTACTTACTAGTTAATGTCCTTTCCTTGAGTCCTATCAAACCAGTCCAGGCGGTTGTGTTCCCCCACCAGCAGATTGGTGGAGACAAAGAACCAATGAAAAGTCCAGTTTTCAGTGACATCATCATGCCTCTATCCGCCTCAACCACCAGAGGTCTGTTCAGTATTCATTCCAAAGCATATGGGGAACATGGCAAGCTTCACACAACCTCAGTGTGGGCAACAATAAATAATTAAACAGAGAACTATGAACAGGAAAGCATAAACAGAAGACTGTCCATAGAAATGTGACTTTTGGAGCCACATATATAAATCATAGTGGACTCAAGGGTCCCTCTACCGAAGAACAGAGCAAACACAATTCCAGAGGGAGGGCCTTGGACTGATCTAGCAGGACTCAAGGAAAGGACATTATCTGGTAAATCAAATGTCACTTTCTATATTGCCCTGCTAGACCAGTCCAGACAAGTGGGACATACCAAAGCTATGCCTCCACTGGGTGGGAAGAAGACACAGCACCTTGCAGACCCTTAGAGCCAAAGGCCAAGTTCACCTGAGTGTGGCCATCCAAGCAGAAATGCTTGACAAAAATGGAAAGTGATGCTCACGTTGCCGCCCAACAAATGTCAGCAGCAGCTACCGAGCTCCACTTAGCACACGAGGATGCACAAACCCTTTGGAACAGGCCAATTATGCATCAGATCCGCCAAGGCAATGGCTTCCTTAACCTAGTGTCCCAATGCAGACTTAGCCACTGTGTCACCTTGCGTGGGCCAGCAAACAGCACAAAAATATAGTCTGACTTACGAAAAGAATTTGTAACCTTCAAGAATGGAGAAGCACCCTCCGGACATCCACAAGGCAAAGATTCTTTCCATTCTCTCAACTCTGCTCCTTAGAAAAGGAGCACAAAATATGGGAAAGTGAAGCATAAACAATAGAAAGAAACTTCCCAAATGTCAGAATATGTATTTCAAATCCATTCAATCATCATGTTGATGTGACAGAGCAACCTAAAAGGGAGCACAAAGCTCCTGCTCACAAAAGGCACCTCCTTTTAATAATTTTTTGTATGTGCTCTTATACTTATCTCAAAGAGGCACTTAAGGACCAGAATCACAAGAGAATCTCTGCACAACGTGCCACATTTTGGATTAAAGTTCCACTGCCCTGCATCAGGTATTAAGAAAATTCCCAGATCCAGCAACAGCATTTATAAAAAGAAAGCACCCATCCGCCATTTAAAAAGACAGCAACCAACCTCAGACCTGATGATGAGCAATGCATAAACCTATCAAAAGCAAGGGAACGCCCATAAACAGAGAATTCCCTTCGTGATTGGCATCACAAACAGTGTGGTTTGACGTTGCGCTCTAGATGGCGCATGACCTGTTCTTTAGCTTTTGTGGTGTATTTAATAGTGTGTCCGTGTGATCTTTTTTATGTGGGCTCTACTGTTCGGCAGGTGAAGGTTTGACTTGGTGAGCATGCGTCATGCTTGCCGACAGCTACAGTCTCGGCCTTTATGGTGGAACACTGTGTAGCACATGAACATGGGTTTCAACAACTTTGCTGGAGAGTTATAGATCATGTTCAGCTGAAACCTAGAGGTTGTGACCACCTTGTCAAGTTTCAGTGGCTTGAACAACGGTGGATATATCCGCTTGCGTTCAGTTTCTCCTTTAGATTTAAATTTGGAAATTGGTCAAGCGTTTTTTTATTTTAACCAGTCACAGAGGGATTCCCTGTTTGTTTATGCATTGCTCATCGTCAGGTCTGATGTCGGACGCTGTCTTTTTAAATGGTGGATGGATGTTTTCTTTTTATAAGTACTGTTATGCTGTTGCTGGACCTGGGAATCTTCTTAATACCTGATGCAGGACCGTTTAAGAGCACATGCAAAAAAGTGCGGAGATTCTCTTGTGATTCTGGTCCTTAAGCCACCAGGGATTATTTTTACTTGGGCAGATGAGGAATCGGGACCGCTGGGCCCCCAGAGACTATTTTAATTTGGGCGGGTGGGGGGATTGTGGCCACTGGGCCACTAGGGATTTGCTTTCTGTTGAGGGCACTGGCCCCTCCCCCAACAGTATTTTCACGGTATCGGGGGTTTTCCCCGATGCCTGGATCTTCTTAAAGGACATTTTACACGTCTCCTCAGATGATTCAGGCATCAGAGAAAGCCCTTGATGCCATCAAAATACTGTTGGGGACACGCACTACATATTTAAGCCACCTCAAGACCAGGCACAGAGATACTGGCGCTAAGGCTGGTTGCAAAATCCTCTGTGTGTTTCTCGGCATCGGACGCAGGCTATATTAGCATACTATTTTATTATGGCCAGCTCATTTGCCTATAATTTAAATACTCTTGGTGTTAACTGTATGCTAGTTTTTACTTTGATGTTTACACATGCGTCCGCCTCATTGCTACGTTTGGCTGTGGCAGCAATTGTGCTTAAAAGTGGTGTTATCTGTGCTTAAAGGCTGTGCTAGTTTTCTGCATTGGCCTGTTTAGCATTATGCAGGTCGCCATCAGATCCCTCTTGGGGTGACCTCAGCAGCACAAACAACGGACACACCTCCTGATTCAACTCCCATTCTCCTGGAACCAGAAAGTGCCTGCTGAGAAAATCCACTCTGGCAATATGCAGAGCCGACAAACTAGGAGGTTCTTTGCTTCCCATGCTAACAGGAGAGCTATCTCCAGGGCTACTCCGGCACTCCTTGTGCCACCTTGCCGATTAACATAAGCCACCACACTTCAACAGCCTGACCCTTGACCAATGTCTGGAAACATAGAAGAGCCGACCTGATGGCCCTCACCTCAAGGCAATTGATGGAACACTCCGCCTCCCTATGGTTCCAATGGTCCTGGGACATTTGGCCTTGGCAATGGGCTCCCCAGCCCAAGAGACTGGCCGTTATCAGAAGGATCCATGAGCAATCACCCAGCGACACACCCTACCTCAGAAGACTGGGCTGCTGCCACCACCGCAGACTGGCCATCACCATCAATGGGAGCGGGAGCCTGAGCTCAAACTGCTGAGAACTCGGGGGCCACAGAGTCAGTAAGGACCATTGGAGCAACCATAAATGAGCATGCACTCATGACACATCTCGATTGCCACTGCCATCAATCAGAGGAGCTAAAAATCAACCCAGACTCTGGGAGCCTGCCTGCTACAAAGAGAACAGTGCTATGCAATCCAACAGTTTTTTGACTTACTTCTCTGGCAGGAAGATTCTGCACCCTCGAGTATCGAAACGTGCTCCCAGGAATTCCAGGCACTGGGAATGCGACAATAACAACAATGTGTACCTTCGAGTCAATACTGACTCCTGGCAACCCAGCAGCTCCTTTCTTGGCAGTGTAACCAGAAGTAAATTGCCAGGCCTTTCTTCCGATGCAATGGAGGGTTAAGTGACTTGCCAAAGGCCACAAGGAATATGCTAATGGGAATTCAACCCTGGTCTCTTGGTTTCTAAGCCAGTGCACTAACCACTAGGCAATTCCTCCACTTCGGGAATGCAATAACTGGCTCTTTCTCCAACTGATCACCTAGCCAAGGCCTATCAGAATGGACACCACTCGGGGAGCTACCTGAGATGCTTCTAAAACAGAATGGGCTCAGATGAGCCAGTAGTCCAAATATGGATGCACACAAATCCTTTGGCACCGTGGCGCCACAGCCACCACCATCATGTCCTTGGAGAATGTCCTTGGGACAGTGCAGAATTTGAATTGGAGAGTGGCAAACTGAAGGAGAGAGCCAAGTAGGGCAAAACACAGATACTTTGCTGATCCTCTGGATCGGGATATGAAAATATGCCTCGGCTACATCCAGAGATGCTAGGAACTCCCCTTGGTGCACCGCTTGAAGCACTGCTTGAATCATGGATCACAAAGTTTCCATCCAGAAGCACATGACGTGCAAAACAGTCATTGGCATACCTGAGATCCAAAATGTTCCTTCCGTGTCGGCTGAAATGTTCCTTCCATGTCGGCAGTATGAGACAGGTGGAATACCTGCCCTAGCCCCAGTCATCTGAGAGAATGGGCACCACTGCATTCAGGGGAGGCAACCTGTCTAATGTGATCCACACAGCAGACCTGCTGTTTGCAGACCCACAAGAGGAGAAGACAAAAGCGGTCAGGATCACCTGTTTGCATTCCAGGACATAGTCGTACTGAATGGGGACTAACACCCAGTGATCCTCGGTGACCATGGGTCCATTCCTGAAAGACGTGGCAAAGACAGCCCCCAACCAGAGGAACCAGTGAATGTGCCCCCAAACCTTCATTGTTCAACCCAGGAGGGTCCACGTCCCTGGACCCAAGTATTCCACAAAGGGACTGAGAATGAACCCTTAGTCCATAAGCAGAGAGGAAGAAAGGCTTTCCAGACCAGTAGTGATGGGAGTCCCAAGACCCCTGGGAGTCTGACCAGTGCACCCGCGAGGAGCGTGCACAGGCTGACATAAAAGGGACTCCTGCCCATTTCATTGGTCCTTGGACCTGTCCTCTGGAAGGTGGAAAGATTTCATCTCACCCAGCTCCTTCACCAGCTTCTGCAAATAGGACCCAACAGAAAGCCAGATGGGTAACCGGGTTTTGAAAGATGAGTCCTCTGCCCCATGTCAGAGACAAGCCATGACACTGTCAACTGGGCACAATCCCTGGCCGCTAGACATACCAGGCCATACATCACATCAGAAAGAAAGGCTATAGTTGACTCCAAGAGAGAGGTAGAGTCATCTGGCAGAAAAGAATGAATCCAGTGGAGCAGGGCTCGAGACATCAGGGCTGCGCATGCTGCCAGCTGAAGAATAGCAGCCACCGCAGTGAACAGGTTCTTCGACATAAATCCACCTTTTGGTCCAGAGTTTCCTTTAAGGTCAATCGGCCTTCCATAGGAATGGTGGTCCAGCTGGTAACTGCCAAGACCTGCAAATTCACCTTGGAAATATCAAACCACACAATGTACTCCTTCTCTGGGAGAGCATGCATCTTCTTACACACCCTTAGCCCCTTAGGTGAAGAGTCAAGGAATCCCACTCCAACTAGAACATGCTTTTGAGTAGCTCCAGAAAGGGGAATACAGTAGTGAATTTCCACACCCCTTGTAGGAGTGGATACATTTGCGGTGCCTATCCCATGCCTTGGGTATCCGCAAAAGCACAAGGTGGATAAGACCATGGGAATCAATAACTACAGTTTCTCCTCCTGGAACAGGAGGATAACATTGGCCTCCTCATAATCTTCTGAAGATGAGAGTACCTCTTCATCCATATCAGACATCTGAATCCAAGCCACAGTGCAGGGGAGATGATCCCCGTCTCCAGCGGGTACCCTTTGTTGGGGATGTTAGCCATAGACAAATGAACAGAGCTTCCACTCTCAGCACGCCCCTGACAAGACTGTACTCAGTGGAACCTGGACGCCACAGGGTTTGAATTTCCACATCAGAATGCAACAAAGAAAAGAATTCCAGGGAGGACAATCCACACTCCGGAAGCTCTTCTCGTAGAAATGACCCCTCTATACCAGGGGACATAGTCGCCATCGATCCCCTAGAGATCAAGGAGTGGCACACAACAAAGTGTTTCCTATTATGAAGAGGATAGCATTATGTGTGGATGTGCTACGGGGCGGACACAGTGTGTGACTGGTTAATGTGTATGGGTCAACAAGAGTGCAAGTGCGGGTGGATTTGTTGGACCATTTGGAACCTTATTTACTTAAAAATAGGCCAGTCATTGGGGATTTTAATATCATTTTGAATAAGGAGGATAGGCAGCTATGTAAGAGTGCGTTACTTGATGTGAGTTCCCATCGCTTGGTGGCTTTGTGAGATGATATAAGTCTGGTGAATGTTTTTAAGACTGCAAATCCTAGTAGGCCAGGGTTTACATGGTTCAGTCCAAGTAGCTTATGTTGCTCTCGTATTGATTTATTTTTTTTTATACTGTGAGGGGTCAAACTAGTGAATGGCTGACTGTTTTTCATATTGATCACTTGTTGCTTCGGGTTGAGGTGGAGTTGCAGGGTGTGGTATATCTGGGGAGGGGTTAGTGGAAGCTTCATGTGAGTCTTTTGGAGGATATGGAGTGATGCAGACTTTTCGGGATCATTATGAGGAATGGCGGTCTCTTCAGGATTTATGTTCTTTGAGGAGTGAATGGTGGGAGGAAGTTAAGCGGCAGGTGAGACTTTTCTTTCAAAAGGAAGGAAGGTGGAAGGCTCAAAGGGAAAAGGGGATGATTGCACAGTGGGAAGGGCAGTTGCAAAATTTGTATCATCTGGTGGATTATGGGTTTGCAATTCAAACTGAGATCAGTGAGCTTAAAGCTAGGCTATCTGAGAGGGATCAGGAGAGGGTGCATGGGCTTCAAATTTGGGCGTTCCTGTTTCTTTTTTCAAAGATTCGGGAGAAGATTGCTGTTATTCCTATTGTAAGGGATGGGGAGGGGAACAAGTTGTGCAGTCAAAATGAGATTATGCAAAGGACAGTGGGATATTATGAGGATTTGTATCAATGTAGGAGTAATGACGTGAAGGAAGAACGTATCTTTTTGGATGTGCTTCGAGAAGGTGTGGATCTGGAGTTGGGGAGTGATGTGGATAGGAGCAAGTTGGATAGAGTTCTCGGTGCTCTTGCTGTTGGGAGGATCCCAGGAAGTGATGGGCTCCCAGTGGGATTTTATAAATCTTGCTGGGGATTCCTGAGGGAGGATATGCTTGAGGTGGTGCGTGAGGTTTTGGATAGGGATCAGTTGCCTGGTACTTTCCAGGATGATTTAATGGTGTTAACTGACATAAAGAAAGGGGATAAAAAAGATATTGGTAATTTGCGTCCCATAATGCTATTGAATACCGATTATAAGTTGGCTGCAAAACTTTTACTTTTTTTATTTACAAGCCGTGGTGAGTGATTTTGTTTCCCCTGAATAGACTTGTGAGATTCCTGGTAGATCCATAGTGGAAAATCAGGCTTTGATCCAAGATGTGGTTGTATACTGCAAAGAGAGGGGGCATCCTTCATGCCTGTTGTCTTTGGATCAGGAGAAGGCTTATGATAATCTTCACAAGAGCAATATACCACCACATCAAAGCTCTAAAGAACCTCTGACCCCTACTGGACAATCAAGACTTCCAAAATGTCTGCCAAGCTCTCATCACCCCCATCTTTGACTACGCCAATATTATCTACCAGGACCTACCAAAATCTTCCACTACAATTTGCACAGAATGTAGCTTGCAGACTCATCACAGGAAGCCCTCGCCACAGCTACATAACACCAATATTAAAGCAGTTACACTGGCTCCCTATCAATAGAAGAGTGAAATACAAAGTGGCGCTGACAACCTTCAAAACAATCCTACATCTCTTAGTCAATGCCCTACAGTCTCTGCTAGCCAAGCCCCAAAGCACGCAGATCACGCAGAAGTACCAACGACACCTGCCTGGCCGTACCCGCACCACCCGCACCAGCGCCACCACCTCCAACAGAGCATTCTACTTCTATGCTCCAACAATCTGGAACTCTCTCCCTCCAGACACTTCTTGGCTTACTTTGGATTAGACATCTAACCATCTCATGGACCCAACCACTCCACTAACACATTACATATAATTACCCCAAGCTCTTCCCTTTACCTACTCCACCAAGTACCATCACCTTATGTGTCATAGTTCCTCATACATTATGTCCTACTGTTATATTGCACTAGTTATGTCCTACTTTTATATTGTACTAAGTGTTCAAAAGTTTAACTTGTTAAGCTAAGTTAATTTAATTTATATTGTTCCATGTAAAGTTCAAGATTGCAATTAGTTCCATCTAAACCGCCATAACTGGTAGATAATGGTTGTATCAAAAAGTTGTTAAATAAATAAAATTAATACATAAATTCATAGAGCTTATTTGGTTAAGGTTTTGGATGGGGGGATCTAGGGATATTTTTAGAGGTGGATCAAGACTTTATTCCATAATGTTCAGAGCCGAGGGAGTTGTCACAGAAATTGTGTGTGCATTCAGGGATGCGGCAGGGACTCTCCCTGCTTTTTGTATGTTATCAGGATCAAGCCATTGTCTGAACACATCTAGAGGGACCTTTGGGTGCGTGGTGTGCCAATTCCAGGTAGTAGGGGTCGGGAAGCACGGGTGATGTTATATATGGATGACATTGTTCTATAAGAATAATGCATAATTGAATGAATGCTGACTTGGTGTGAGCAGCTTTCAGAGGTATCTACTACCAAGTTGAATAGACAGAAAAGTGAGGTGCTGCATTTTAATTGGGGTAGACAAAGGTGTGAGCTTGGGCTTAGGCATGTGGAGGGTGCTATTAAGAATTTGAGGCTCTACTATAGGGTTCATATGGTAGCTAAAAATTGGGAAGAGGGGGTGTCAAGGTTGAGTGCATTAGTGGGTTTGTGGAAGGCATGGTAGTTGAGCCTCACTGGGAAGGTTTTGGTTAATAAGAGCGTTTTGTTGCCAGTTTTTCAGTTTATTGGTTGGGTATTTCCTGTTACTAAGTATTGTTAGCAGTTGATTGACCGACAAGTTTTTTCTTTTTTTGGGGGGTGGGAAGATGGTAAGACTGAAGAGGTTTTCTTTGACTAGGACAGAACATCTGAGAGGGAAAGGGATTCCTATGGTGAGTCGCAAGTTGTTGACTCTCTTCCTTTCTTCTGTGTTGAGGGCAACCCAGAAATCAAAGATAACTCATAGATTATGGACTTGGTTTGCAAAGTTTTATGTGGGGTTTTGGGTGGCAAGGAAATGGGGTATGAGGGTAACAAAATACCCTTTTCAGAGACACTGCCTGCTTTGTATGCAATAGTTAAGTCTTGTCTTGTTCAATGTCTCCTGCAAGTATGGAAGAGGTTTTATGTGGAGGTAAATTGCAACTAGTGTTTCCTGTTGAACTGTTTGATGTGGATTTTAGAAGAGCTGTGTGGTTTAATATTTCCAGCCAGTTGCTGCTTAATGCTTAGAGGAATCACAGTCCATCGTCGCTTGCCAACAAGAGCTTCTTTTATCATTGTGGTTTCGTTCCTGCTGGGACTTGTGTTCATATGGATTGTAAAGGAAAGGAACCATCTGTGCATCTCTTCAGGACCTGTCCAATGGCAGAGGACATTTGGAGGCAGGAGGCGCTTCAATTGTAAGCCTTAACTCCAGCTCTCAGTATTATGGAAGTGATCCTTTACGGGGCGATTGCATCTCCAGCTTTGGGCAATGATTAACTGTGTTAAAGAAGCATTGTGGAGCGTTCAGAATGTTCTTCATTGGAAGAAGATTTTGTTAGATGTCGAAGCGACTTCATCATCCACGCAACATGTTGTCCTTCACCAAAGAATTTGACAAAGGACGACATGTTGCGTGATGCAATCACAATGTCATGGCTGGAAGTTGAGAAGGCATGGAAGTGGAGAGATGGCATTTCATAGTTCTCTATAAGTAACTGTGGATCAGTTTGGGTCTAACCTCTATTTGCAGGAGACAGACTGTTTTATTTGTTTTCCTTATTGTCTAGTGCATTGGAGTAAGTCTTGGAGTGCCTGAGGGGTTGGTTGCTTTTGTTTTATAGGACGTTTACTGTTGAGACTTTTAATATTTCTTGAGTGCTCATTCCTGTAGTTTGCCCTATGTTTCTGTGTTTGTTGGCTATTTGATATGCTGGGAATAAACTTTTTAAAAGGCAATTAGCAAGTCATACCTTTGGTGTGTCAAGTTCTTTCCCCCACCTCCCAAAATGTAGAGAGAAGGGAAATTTCTGGACTTCTTTCTCCATTCCTTTTCTTCTGTCTGTATTCAAAGTTTAACATCTGATGAGAGGGACACATGTTCCTATCCCGCTCTAAAATGGACAGTGCTTCAACCAAAAGCTCATTCAGTTAGAAGAAATGTCTGGCTCACTGGTGTCATCAAATGTGGCAGCCCTGCGATAGACTCCTTCTGGGATGTGGAAACTAGAGAAACCCTTGGGACAAGCGTGCATGCAAAAAAATGTTTTCTAGACCTGTTTTTCATTGAGTGAGTTGTGAACTGTTTGTTGATTGAAATGATTTCTTGCCTGGTCAATTGTTGGTTTTCCAAACTCTTTTTCTCTTAGATTGCCTTTGGGCTACTACATCCACCTTTCTTGTAGGGTCTTTGGAGCTCTCTGGACATGCACATCCTATTCTGCTTGGTCCGCTGATTGCCATCACCTGTGTCTGCAGATCTCCTACACCTGAAGCTCAGCAACTTGCTCTGCTCACTGAATCGGGCTTTGCTATGAGCCGGGCTTGGATGTGAAACATCCCTGGCCATATCTGAGCCTTCCTTTCTCAGACAGAAGTCACCTCAGGGCAAATGCACTATGGCCTTACTGCTCATCTACCATGTGTCTGTGGGTGTTCAGCATGGCAATGTCTTCCTACCATGGTCACACCCCCTGCATTTAGCATGCCCACACCACTCATGCTGAGCTTTAGTAAACATGCCCCATGGTATAATAAATGTGAGTACAGAGAGCATAAAATTCCAAAAGTTTAATAAAATGATAAGAATCTTATCTCTATACTTTTGTTGTCAGAAGCAAAATTTTAAAAAGCGCTACTGCAGCTGCTAGACAAAACAAAGGCCTACTCTCTGGGCTTTCTGCAGCAGCTAGATAAATCTTCTAATCCACTGATAAATGTTTAAAAATAAGTCTGTACAAATAACCATGATGTTAAAAAATGCACTTACGTCAAAAAATGTTTCTTTTTTTTAAATGACCAATGATTGACTACACCAAAGCACACACTGAGCAATTACATTAATGGTCTGAGGTCTTTTCCTTCTCTTTAATAATTAATTCCAAATTAAATACAAAAATGTGAACCGTATATTTCCAGCAGGTTTGGGGTTTTATACTGGGCATTGGTTCTGTCCTTTGGGTCTTGTTTTTGATACTAGAAACTATCAAAAAGGTGACATTTTACTTGCCAGAAAACATCCTCCCTGGAGTCCTGCCAGACCAGTGGGTTTTGTCCCCATACCAGCAGACATGAAAACAGAGAACAATTAGAAATGTCTAGCAACAGCATGCTACAACTTGATTCAGTGGAGCTAAGGCCACACTTCAATATTCATACCCAAGAAAAATGGTCAAGAACCTGACACACAATCTCACTGAGGATAAGAACATAAGATATGCCATACTGGGTCAGACCAAGGTCCATCAAGCCCAGTATTCTGTTTCCAACAGTGGCCAATCTAGGTCATTCATACCTAGCAGTTTCCCCAAAAGACACAGGTTCCACAATGCTTGTACTGAGTCAAGCATTGATATCCTGGGTCCCTTTTTAATAAGGGTTCATGGACCTTTCCTCCAGGAAGACAGAACTATATACAACTATATAAAAATAGCCACTCCACACAGCAACTATCCAAGGTTGAAGGCTGGAAGGCTAACTGCAGAGGCAGCAAAGCACAAGGGGGCGGGTCCTGGCCTAGTGTACCAGGAATTCCAGGAAAAGGACGGTAGCTGGTAAGTAAAATGTTACCTTCCAGATTGTATTGCTAGACCAGTCCAGAGAAGTGCCAATGCTACTACTCCCCTGCATTGGAAGAAGACATGGCTGCCTTCAAAATCTCTGCACTGAAGGTTGCATCTGCCCTAGCTTGGACATCCAAGTGGTAGTGCTTGACAAAGGTCAAAAAAGTTGACCAAGCAGTCGCTCTGCAAATGTCAATGGGGACAATCAAGCTTTACTTCGCCCAGATGAGGCCCAAGCCCACATAGTATGCGCCCACAAACCCTCCAGGAGAGCACCATTTCAGAGAAGATTGTCTCCTCCATCTGTCTCTTTAATCCAATGGGCCAAGGTGGCCTTAGAAGCCACCTCACCCTTATGGGGGCCTGCAAAGAGCATAATCAATCTGACTTTCAGAAAGAACTGGCGACCTTCAGGAATCCAGGAAGCACCCTGCAAACATCAAGATGACAAAGATCTTTGTCCTTCCCCTTATACTGCTCCACCAAAAAGGATGGAAGGCAGACCACCTGATTAACATGAAAGGCTGAAACTATCTTAGGCAAGGAGGAGTGGACCAGTCTGATCAGCACAGCTTCCTCTGAGAATGATAGGTAAGGGATTCCTACATGAGAGAGTCGTGCAACTCCAAAATGAGACACGCTGAACAAATGGCGACCAAAAAGACCATTTTGAGAGGAAGATCTTTAAGAGCAACCCACTTCAACAGGTCAAACAGCATCCTAATAACAAGACCAAATCCCACAGAGGAACCACTGAATGAATGGGAGGGCTGTATGTGATGCACACCTCCAAAGAAGGAGTACCACATCCAGTTGCTATGTGATGAAACAGCCAGTTACTGGGCCTCACAAGCAAGACCACACCTTGTATCTTCAGGGAACCGAGGGACAGACCCTTTTCAAACCTGTCCTGCAGGAAGGCCAATAAATGACAGCAAATCCACCTTCCAATGGAGCAAGCAGCACTCCCGACACCAGCACTCAAAAGGTACACCACATTTGCACATGTGCCAGACAGGAGGAACCTCACTTTGCCTTCAAGAAAGTGGAAACCATGGCCTGTGAGTAGACTTTAGTGAGTACCCTTTGTTCGCTAAAGCCTGCCTCTCAAGGCCCAAGCTATAAGTGTGAAGGGAGTCAGATCATCCATGAAGACAGGCACCTGGCACAACAGACTCCGGACATATGGAAGGCAGAGGTGAGCCATTCAGGAGTGGCATCAGGCCCACAAACAAAGGCCTCTGCAACCAATCGGCACCACCAGAATAATAATCCTGGGTGATGCTCTATTGCAGTGGTTCCCAACCCAGTTCTCAGGTACCCCCAGGCCAGTCAGGTTTTCAGTATATTCACAATGAATATGCATGAGATAGATCTGCATGCACTGCTTCCATTGTATGCAGATCTATCTCATGCATATTCATTGTACATACCCTGAAAATCTGACTGGCCTGGGGGTACCCGAGAACTGGGTACCCCCAGGCCACTGCTCTATAGAAACACAGAAACATGACAGCAAATAAAGACCATACAGCCTTTCCAGTCTGTCATTCCATACCAACTAATAGGTTTTACAGTCCCTTTTGTTTAACTTTAGAGACCTTCTGTGTTTGTTCCATGCTTTCCTGAATTCAGATACAGTCCTTGTCTCTACTACCTCCACTGGCAGACTATGCCATGCATCTGCCATTCTTTCTGTAAAGACATATTTCCACATATTACTACTATCTATCCCATTTCATCTTAATCCTATGCCTCCTTGTTGTAGAACTTTCTTTCAATTGAATGCATTTATGCCACAGAGGAATTTAAACATTTCTATTATCTCTCCCGCCTTCTTTCCAAAGTATACATATTGAGATCTTTCAGCCTGTCTTTATATAACTTATGACAAAGCCCAATGACCATTTTGGTAGCTATCCTCTGCACTGACTCTATCCTATTTATATCCTTTTGAAAATGTGGTCTCCAGAATTGCACGCAAAGCATAGTTATTCACCTGTAGCAGGTGTTTTCTGGGATCAGCAGGAATCAGTCCTCACATATGGTAAAGGGGATGGAAGGCTACTCCTATGAAGAGAGGCTAAAAAGGTTAGGGTTCTTCAACCTGGAAAAGAGACGGCTGAGGGGAGATATGATAGAGGTCTATAAATAAATGAATGGAGTGGAATGGGTAAATGTAGATTGATTGTTTATGTCAACAGAATAGAATAGAAAGACTAGAGGACATGCAATGAAGCTACAGGGTAATCTATTTAAGACTAATAAGAGAAAATATTTTTTCACTCAAGGTGTAATCAAACTCTGGAATTTGTTACCGGAGGATGTAGTAAAAGCTGTTAGTGTATAGCTCAGTTTAAAAAAGGTTTGGGCAAGTTCCTGGAGGAAATATCTATAAACCATTATTAAAAGAGACCCAGGATATCACTGCTTGACCCAATACAAGCAGTGTCTTTTGGGGAAACTGCTGGGTACTTATGACCTAGATTGGCCACTATTGGAAACAGGATACTGGGCTTGATGGACCTTGGCCTGACCCAGTATGGCATATCTTATGTTCTTATGGGTGATGTCACTAATGGCACCCACGCAAGAATGTTTCCCAGCTTCCATAGGAAGCTTTTGGAAGGTGCTCCACACATGCATGCCAGTCTTCCTGCCCGAAGGAGCCATATTTAGGTCAGTATGATGACCTAGCTTAATCAAGCCAAAAAAGAAAGGAACTCCATGGAGAGCAGGGATGGTAGTGAGGATGATTCCTGCTGATCCCAGAGATCACCTGCTACAGGTGAGTAACTACACTTTCTCCAGGACCAAGCAGGAGGTCAGTTCTCCCAAGCTATACGCTACCAAAAAAACTTGTAAAAAGCCCAATGGGGCAGCCATAAAAAACAAACCAAGAACAAACAAACCAATCGCTGAGAAGCTCTGAGAGTCAGTGTTCAGCAGGGACATCAACATAAGATAGACTATGGTAGCCTGAACAGACAGAAGCGCCAGTGGGAAGGAGTTGCTTCAATTCCCAAAAAGATGCCAGAGCACGGCTTGGCCAAAGTTGCTCTCCCACTGAGAATCTCCATCCAGACAGTAATGGGTGAAGGTGTGGACTGAGGACCACGCAACAGCCCTACAGATCTCCACCATGGAGACTGAGTGCAGGATGGCCACCAAAGCGGCCATAGCTTGGACATTGTATGCGGTGTCATGGCATTCCAAAGTCAGCCCAGTTGATTGTAAGCGACGGAGGTGCAGTCTGCCAACCAAATGGACAGTGCATTTTGACACCACCTCCCCCAGCATATTGGGGTCAAAGGATACAAAGAGCTGGAAGGAATGGCAATGTGCTTTTGTCCTCTCCAGGCAGAAAGCTAGTGCTCTCTTACAGCCCAAGGTGTGCAACACCACCGATTGATTGAGATGAAAAGCAGAAACTACTACCTTAGATAGGAATTTCAGGTGAATTCAGAGAACTAGCTTGTTCTTATGAAACCTGGTGTACACTGGGTGCGCCACCAGTGCTTGCAGTTTGCTAGTGACTCAAAGGGGGGTGCAAGGAGTTGCACGATCACCACTTTAAGGTCCCACGCCACCAGGGCTGGTTTAATGGGGGTAGTGAGATGGTAGGAGGCCCCGCATAAAGCGACCCACTAAGGGGTGAGCGGAGATCGGCCTATCAGCTATAGGGCAATGATAAGTGGCTACAGCACTGAGGTGCACTCTGACCGAGTTGGACTTCAGACCAGATTCTGACAGGTGCAGAAGATAGGACAAAACTGACTCCACAGAGCAGGAGGACAGGAGACTTGCTCTAACAGCATATGAAGAACCTGCATCACTTGAAGGCATAGGCACATCTTGTTGAGTCCTTACGCGAAGCAAGAGGATGTTCTCCATGTCCTGTGGTAAGTGGAGCTCTGCGAATACTACCCGCTCAGCATCCAAGCTATTAGCACTAGGGACGACAGGTTGGGATGAAGCAGAGTCCCGTTGTCCTGAGAGATGGGGTTTGGGGCACAGCCTAGTCTGAGCAGTTGCCATTGAGACAATCCGAGCAGGAGTGGAAACCAGAGTTGCCTGGGCCAGTTTGGTGCAATGAGGAACATGATAGCACTGTCCACCTGCAATTTGAAGAGGGTTTTGGCCACCAGAGGACTCCGTGGGTAGGCATTGAGAAGACCCTCGCTCCAGTACAGGAGAAAAGCATTGTGAGCCAAGTGAGTCATGCATAGTATTCTGGAGCAAAACAGGGGGAGCTGGGTGTTGCATGAGGTGGCAAAGAAGTCTATTGATGGCATGCCCCACATCTGGAAGTTGTGGTTAACACCCTGCCTGTTCAGAGTCCACTTGTGTGGCTGAAGGACTCTGCTGAGGCAATCCATCAGGATGTTGAGCTTCTCTGGTAGGTATACTGCTCTGAGGAGCATACCATGTGAGATGGCAGACTGCCTCCCAGCAGAGGAGGTACAAGTCTGTTCCACCCTGTTTGTTTATGTAGAACATGGCCACCTAGTTGTCTTTCTGAATGAGGATGACCTGGTTGGAGATTTATTGCTGAAACATTCGGAGGGCATTGGTAATAGCCTGAAGCTCCAGGAATTTGATCTGATGTAGGCTTTCCTGAGCCATCCAGAGGCCCTGTGTGGACAGGCCATCAGATGTGCTCCCCAGTCTAGTTTGGAGGCATCCATCATTAGGACTCGCTAGTGCAGTGGGGCACAGAAGGAAAGCCCTGAAAGCTGATGAGCAGGCTGTCGCCACCATGATAGGGACTCTTGGAGTGGTGGAGTCACTGTAATCCTGTCCAAAAGACATCCTGTTGCAACTGTGTGCAGAGAGTCCATTGCATCTGACGCATATAAAGTCAGGCTGAGGGGGTAACATGGACTGTAAAGGCTATGGGCCCAGGAGGTGCAGTATCTCTCAAGCCGTGACAACTGGGCAATGCTGGACATCCCTCACCAGGGTGACTAGGTGTTGGGCCCTGTCTGCCAGAAGAAAAGCTCGAGCTAGTGTGGTGCCAAGGAGAGCCCCAATGAACTCGAGGCATTGAGAGGGTTGCAGGTGGGAATTTGGGTAGTTGATGACAAAGCCAAGCTGTTCAAGTACCTGAATGGTGTGCTGTGTGCACTGCCGGACCTCGTCTGGCATCCCTCCTCTGACCAACCAGTCATCCAGGTAGGAGAAGATAAAGATTCCCTGGATCAGAAGGAAGGTGGCAACCAATGTTCCCTCTAATTTTCTGTAGGCTGTGTGCGCATAAAATATCAGCTGTGTGCAGCTTTTGAAGGAAGGTTAAATTTTTGTGCGCCACATAACGACACTCGGAGTTATATACTTTAAAATTTGACTACACGTCAGAATACAGTATGTACACCACATTGATTTTAATCAAATTAAATGAAAATAGACGATTACTAAATGAAGCGGGAAATTTCTAGTAATTACAATCATAACTTTTAAATTTTAAGACGTCTGTGTTGTTTTCTATCAGAATCAGAGCCGTAATTTTTGTGCGCTCTGTTGTAAAGTATGTGCGCTCGCTCGACGAGGTGTGTGCGCGCGCACACGCACACAGCTTAGAGGGAACAGTGGTGGCAACTACTGTCAGACATTTTGTGAAGACCCTCGGGGTGGAGTCAAAGCCAAAGGGCAGAATCTTGTATTGGTAGTGCTGTCCACTAAGCATAAAAAGTGGATGCCTGTGCAGGGGGTGGATGAGGATGTGCGTGTAGGCACTTTGAGATCCAAGGAGCACAACCAATCTTCCTGTTGAAGGAAGGGCAGCAACGTTCCAAGGGATACCATCTTGAACTTTTCCTTTACTAGGAAGTGATTGAGATTGTGGAGATTCAAGATGGGATGGAACTCACCTGTTTTCTTGGGAACCAGGAAGTAGCGGAAGTAGAAACCCTGTTCTGTTTTGGATGGTGGAGCATGTCCACCGCCCATTCTGCCAGGAGGGCCTCAACCTCCTGATGGAGTAGTTCACGATGGTGATGCTCAAAAGGGTACTCCACTGTTAAGAAGGTGGGGGGAATCTGATTGAAGCGCAGCAGATAGCCTTCATGGACCACCTGCAGTGCCCAGGCATTGGTTGTTATGCTGAGCCACCTGTGGGCAAAGTGTATAAGCCACCTGCCCCCCCCCCACCCCGCCACCTGTGGCAGAACAGAGGCTGGGAAGAGAAGGGCCATGGTCTGAAGCCAGCAGTCAAAAGCCCCCGCCTGGCTGGGGCTGTGGTGCTGGTTGTGGTTTTGAGGCTTTAGGCTTGCGCTACTGCCTCTGGTTTTGATCCTTAAGCTGTTGGGGCAGCTGGTACAAGTAATATGGGGTGTATGTACCATAGGCCTTTTTCTTTTTAGCGTAAAAGGACTTTTTCCCTGAAGCTTTTCTCCTGGAAGTGTCAGTGGTCTCTCTCGAGAGCCTATTCATTGTGAATTGCTCTGTTTCCATCTCTGCAGCCTTCTCCACCATGGGTTTGCCAAAGAGGATATCGCTATGGCATGGGACATCAGCCAACTTATCCTGAACCCATATTTCTAAGTCCAAGGACTATAGCCAAGTCTGGCAGCGGGCACTGATGCCCACTGCAGCCACCCGAGCCATGGATTCCAACCCGTCAGAGGCCACCTGGGTGATATTCTTGGAGCACTCCTTTGTTTTTCCCACCAGGCTCCAGAAGCGCTCAAGATGTTCTCTTGACAGACCAGCTGAGAACCTGGCAAGATCCCCCGTCAGGTCACACAGGTACATGCCCAAGTGTATAACTAGTATGCTTGGATCCGAGCCATCAGCATTGAGCCCTGGTAGCACTTCCTACCAAAGCCATCCATGGTGCATGCCTCCCTACCCAGGGACACCAAGGAGTGCGTCTTGGAACATTTAATCCAGCATATGGCCAATTCCACCACCATGGAGTTGTGTTTTCTTCAAATCCAGGGCTCTTGCGTATGCGATACATGGAACCAAGGCATCGGCTGACTGGTGACACCATGAGCGATGTTTCCCATATCCTAAAGAGAAGCTGTTCCAGTATCGGGTGGATCAAAAACATAATGGCCTCTATAGGGGAAGTCAGGTACTGGAGGATTCCCAACTCCTCTGCCTGAGGCTCCTCTTCCACCCCAATAGTGAAGGGCAAAGCCTTCCCCATGCTCCTCACGAACTCGAGGAAAGAGAGGTCCTTGGGGGGGGGATCTCCTCTGTTCATATGAGGGCGAGGGAGTGGTGGGGACATTGCAGTGATGGATGGCCTCCCAATCAGAGTCCCGAGTCTGAGAGGAACTTGAAGTACTGCCACAAATGGTGACTGCACCAGTAGTGCTTGGGCAGAGTCAAACAAGTCCTCGGCTCTGGTCTGTCTGAATCTGCTGCACTGAGAGGGACCTTGAGCGCTCACGGGAGCCACCTGAAAGAACATGCACCTCCACAATGAACTGCATCTCTGAAGGTGAGGCACCCACAGTGGATGGGGCCATCACCAGCTCCGAGGAACCCGAAGTCACCAGGTCCCTGGCAGCCTGCTGGGCAATGAACGCAGCGAGGCTACACTCAAGGGCCTGCATCCTCTCTGCAAGTATAGAGGTCTCTGCTGCCACCGGAGTCGGCACCGCAGCTTTCAGTGCTGATGCAGGGTCCCTCAGCAGGGACTTCTCAATGGACATCTTTATCTTTTATCTTTATCTTTATTTTAGCACTTGATTGACCACCCAGGCGGTAGCATCAAAGCAGTTTACAATAAATGGGCTGCAGTATGTTGGAAAGGAATGTCAATTGGTAGGCAGGAAATCAGAGAGGACAGGGCACACAGAGAAAGGATGGAGGAACAGGCATACAAGAACTATCATAACAGATTAAGGAGAGCACATAATTCAATCCAGGGTTGGAGAGAAGTCAAAAGCAAGGTTGAAAAAATGGATCTTTAGCATTGCCTTGAATGTTGGGAAAGACTGTTCAGCATGGAGTAAAGCTGGGGGTGAGTTCCAAAGTGATAGTCCAAGTAAAAAGAATGTAGAGTAGCGGGTGAGCTCTAGGTGTGCGCGGGAAGGTGACGGGAGAGATAGACGATCATTATGAATCAGAGGCATGTCTTGTCAGACAAATCTGATTGATTTCTTAGACTGGGTGTCCAGGGAGTTGGACCGAGGGAGAGCTCTAGATGTGGTGTATTTAGATTTCAGTAAAGCCTTTGACACTGTTCCTCACAGGCGACTTATAAACAAACTGAGCACCCTAGGGATGGACCCTAAAGTTACTGCTTGGGTTAGAAATTGGTTGGGTGGGAGGCGACAAAGAGTACAAGTAAATGGAGCTCACTCTGAGGAGAAGGATGTTATCAGTGGTGTGCCCCAGGGATCTGTCCTTGGTCAGATTCTTTTTAACATCTTTGTTAGTGATATAGCGGAAGGGCTTTCGGGTAAGGTTTGCCTCTTTGCGGATGATACCAAAATCTGCACTAGAGCAGACACCCAGGAAGGGGTAGATAACATGAGGAGGGATCTAGCTAAGCTTGAAGAATGGTCTAGAATTTGGCAGCTGGGATTTAATGTTAAAAAATGTAAGGTCAAGCATTTGGGCTGCAGCAATCCAAGGGAGCAATATAGTATAGGGGGTGAAGTACTTTTGTCCACTAAAGAAGAGCGGGACCTAGGTGTGGTTGTGTCTGATGATCTTAAAGTAGCTAAACAGGTAGAAAAGGCAACGGCAAAGCTAGAAGGATGCTTGGGTGCATACGGAGAGGAATGGCTAGCAGAAAAAGGAGGTGATAATGCCTCTGTATAAGTCTTTGGTGCGACCTCATTTGGAGTATAGTGTGCAATTCTGGAGACCGCACCTTCAAAAGGATGTGAACAGGATGGAGTCGGTGCAGAGGGTGGCTACTAAAATGATTAGTGGTCTTCATTATAAAACATATGAGGACAGACTGAAGGATCTTAATATGTACACCTTAGAGGAAAGGCGGGATAGAGGTGATATGATTGAGATGTTTAAATACCTCCGTGGCATAAATGTTCAGGGAGAGAGCCTCTTTCAATTGAAAGCAAGTTCTGCTACGAGAGGACATGGGATGAGGGTGAAGGGAGATAGATTCAGGAGTGATATGCGGAAATATTTCTTTACGGAAAGAGTAGTGGATCCGTGGAATAGTCTCCCAATGGAGGTGGTAGAGATGAGGACAGTAACTGAATTCAAAAAAGCATGGGACCAACACAGAGGATCTCTAAAGGTAAAAAGAGGACTGTTGCAGTTGTTATGGAGGGACAGACTGGATAGGCCATGTGGTCTTTTTCTGTCGTCATATTTCTATGTTTCTATGTTTCTAATTGAGTGGAGGGCACAGGGAGGGGTATTGCATGTGAATGAGATCGGCAAGGTATTGAGGTGTGCCAGTGTGAATTACCCTATGCACGGTGATAAGTATCTTGTATTGAAAGCAGAATCTGAGAGGGAGCCAATGTACTGTAAACGGATAAGGAGAGAAGATACATGATCTATACATGAAGAGCAGGTGAGGAGTCGGGCAGCTATATTTTGGAGTAGTTGTAGATGATGAAGCTGATACTGAGGTAAACCTGTTATGATGACACTACAGTAATTGAGGCAAGACAGAAAAAGTGACACCACAAGTGTGGCAGGGAGGATGGAGGGAGAATCGAACGCACTGCCCTTAGTTGGCGAAGTGTGACAAACAAGCAGCTCACAAGTGAGGTGATATGCTGATGAAAGGAAAGAGAAGAATCAAGAGTGATGCCAAGATACTAAAGGGATAGAGTGAGGACTTTACAAATGTCGGACAAAACAGGAGCTACTGAAGGGCAAGGAGCACTGAAGGTGAACCATATAGTGGCGGATTTGGCGGGATTAAAGTGTAGGTAATTGGAGGACAGCCATGAGGAGATCCGGGCAAGGCAGGAATTCAGGGGAGCAAGATCAGGAAGGAGAGGGATAGTGCAGAACAGTAAAATGATGTCATCAGCGTAGTAGTATGTCAATAGCCCAAATTGCTTGATAACTAGAATAAGTGGAGCCTGAAAAAAAATTAAAGAGAAAGGGTGAAAATACAGACCCCTGGGCAACCCCACATGAAAGGAACGTAGCAGACCAACTTGGACAGAGAAGGAGCAGGAGGAGAGAAATGACCTAAACTATTGCTGCACAGTCCCACATACCCCCACAGTCATCCAAGCGAGAAAGAAGTGGAGTGGAGGAGTAGCCTAGTGGTTGGGGCAAGGTACTTCAGGCTGGAAGGTCGGTGGTTCAAATCCCACTAGAGGACAGCAACCTTGGGCCGGAAGGACTGGGGTTTCTAGTCCCACAGGTGCTCCTTGTGGTCTTGGGCAAGCCACTTAACCCTCCATAGCCCATGTTCCCTGTAAAATAATTATCTCCAAGTTATAATGCCCTGTTCAATGTAATTTCAGTTTGTTCAATGTAAACCGCACTGATGCAGAATAGCGTGGTATATAAGAGAATGTAAATAAATAAATAAAATAAGTGTTAGATGGTTAATGAGATTAAATGCTGGTGTTTGTGTGTCAAGTGAAGCTCATTCAAAAGAGAGAGGAGAATGGTTTCCATACTATGACCAGTTCTGAAACCAGATTTTCGGGGATGGAGGGCAGAGGTAGAATTGAGATGTGTAGATAATTGCGAAAAAACTACTTTCTCTAGGATCTTTGATAGGAAGGGAAGGTTGGAGACAGGATGCCAATGTACAGGGACAGAAGGATCCAGGGAGGGTTTCTTCAGAATGGAACGGATGACTGCATGTTTCCAGACAACTGGGAAAGAACTGGAGGAGAGGCTTGAATTGATCATGTGGAGCAGGTATGGAAGAAGGGTAAGAGAGGGTTCTGACAGCCTGTGGGAGGGGATGGCATCTGAAGTCTTGCAGGTAGTCTTGCGGGATGAACTGAGGACTTTGGAGAGCTCAGTAGCAGTAATGGGGTGATAGGAACTCCAGGTTTACATCAGGTGGGGGCTAGGGGATTCAGGAGTCCCTCACTGGCTCTCCAGGGCCTCAGGAGGCAACTTCTCCCGCCGGGACATCTTTGAGGGCCACTCCCTGCTCCTGTCCTCAAAGTCACACCGAGGTTTTGATGCCAATGCCCATGGGCCTTCGATGCCAATGTGATCAACATCTGGTCCTTCTGGAGGCACTCCTTATCAAAGGAGAGCCACCATTCCAGTGCCCCACAACCCTCAGCTCCAATTGGGCCTGGAATCTGTGCGAAGCCAAAGACTCAGTAGAGGCCTTCGAGAGCACTGATGCCAGGGCTGAGGTCGATGCCTCGGAACCGAACAGCATTTTTCGCTGTCTTTCTTGGTTCTTAAGCCCCTTGCACATTATCTGCAAGCAGAGCATAGTCTGAGGGCTCGGAGTCAAGCCTGAGGCACTAGCTGAGGCATTTCGTGATGGAAATGGTCTGGTCACACTGGAAGCCACTTCTTGAAGCCACTGGACGGTTTTGACATGGTAAGGAAGACAGCTTCCTCCAAGTCACAGGACTCCAACGTCCTCACCAACCAGGGGGGCGCGAAAGGAAAATCCCACGCGCCGAAAAGAGAAAAGGTAAAAACCCTGAGAAAAATGTGGTGCTGAGGCACAGACATTACCGGAGAAGACAGGAAGATGCTGAACAACACGTGATCCAAAAAAAATAATGAAAACTAGCAAAAAAGGGATCAACTAAATTCCAGGACACAGGCGACATCTGGAGGGCTCCGTTGAAAAAAGCAGACTGAGGTAAAGATGGCTCCTTCGGGCAGGAAAACCAGCATGTGTGCCTGGAGCATCTTCCAAAAGTTTCCTAAGGAAGCTGGGAAGCATTCCCGCACGGGCTCCATCAGTGACATCACCCATATGTGAGGACTGACTCCTTGCACAGTTATATACATATGCTATGTGGCTGTTGACCATCTTGCAGACATTGCTCACGGACCTTGTGTCTTTGGGAGGAGGCATGTCTCATGACCCTAGGGAGATATGCTCTAAACATAGATTGGACCATGTGGTCTACCACACAGGATCATGACATGGCCATATTGCACTTCACTGGTTCCTAGGTGCTAGACTACACACTCTGGTTCATATGCAGCAATTTGCAAGGTTCCCCGGATACGTCCCCATCATAATACCATCTCCTCCTGTTGTGCCATAATTTTACAGCTGTAGACAGGCTTCTTACCTCACAATGGACACAGGACAATAGCATTTTATTTATTTATTTAAACTTACTTTTATACCGCTTTCTACCATTCAAGGTGGTAGTTAACTGAAGGTGAAACAGGGTTGTGGTAGACACACTGTTGTACAGGGATCTAGAACAATGTAACAGTGTAACAATATAAAGCATGCAATGCACTCTTAATTATTTATAGAGTTAGTTTAGGCAACGGTTGATCAGGTTACCATTTGTACATTTATATAAGTCTCAGTATACTGAGACTAGTGAATTGTTGGTAGTTTGATTCTAGAGTGGTTGGTTCTGTGAGTTCAAGTGTGTATTCTATTCCTCTTGGAAGGGGAACATTTTTTGTTTTTCCTGAATTCCACTGTGTCAGAGTATCCTCTTAGGGTTGGGTTTGAGGAGTTACATAAGGTGGGAGTGCATAGGGTGAATGCTTGGTTGCAGATGGATTGTTTGCTTTTAATCTTCTGGGTAGGGATAGCTAGAAGGTTGATTGTGGCGCTTCTCCGTGACTTGTCATTCCTGGGGTTTGAGATGAGAATCTGTAGGCTATTAGCAAATTCCTTGTGTAGGATTTTAAATATTGTGGTGAGGACTTTGTATTTTTTAAATTTAATTTATATCTTTATTAAGTTTTTAATTATACATTCAACAAGAATGAAAGAAAAAAGAGGTAACAATAAGCCAAAAAACTAACACAAGGCAATTCCAATACTATATTACTTTACCCAATTCAGTCCAATTGTGGACTGAATTGGGTGAGGACTTTGTATTTGATACTGGTGGTGATGGGAAGCCAGTGTGACTGTATTAGTATGGGGGTGATGTGCGATCGTTAGGGGTCTCCAAAAATTATTCATGCTGCCGTGTTCTGGGTCATCTGTAGAGGGAGGAGAGTATTCTTTGAGAGGCCCTGGCAGATGATAATACAATAGTCCAGTATGAGTGTGATTATGGCCTGGTAGACGGTTCGAAATAATTCTTGAGTGAGTAAGGGAGGGAGATGTTTTAGCATTCTTAGCTTGTGGTAGACAGAGGTGGTTGTTCTTTTAATATGAGAATGGAAATTCAGCTGCAGATCTATTGTTATGCCTATATATTTTAATTTGGTTTTGACTGATTATGACATTGTCAAGTCCCAGTGCTGATGGTGGAGAGAAGGTTGGGTTAGTGGTGATGTACAAGGCTTCCATCTTCTCTTTATTGATGAGCAGGTAGTGGAGACTGAGCCATCTGTTGATTTTTGTAAAGCACCTCTGTAGACTTATGAAGTCAAGGAAGAGGAGGTTGATGGGGTGAAGAATATTATGTCATCTGCGTAGATTAAATATTGTATTTTGTGTGTTCTGAATATTTGACATAGTGGTTGGATAAAGATGTTGAAAAGGAGGGCTGAGAGGTTTGATCCTTGGGGTACTCCTGGTTGCTGAATGGTTAGGCATCTTGGTGCCAATTCTTGTTGTTTTCAAGAATCCAAGTAGAATCAGAACCAGATGAGTGTGGTGTCTTGAGGTCCCATATCAAAAAGTCTTTGTAGTAGTTGATGGCATGGGATAGAGTCAAAGAAAGAGGCAAGGTTGAGGAATATTAGGATAAAGCTGTTGTTGGTGTTTTGTAGGGAGGTTATGAGTGTATTTAACTAGGGAGGTGATGAGTGTATTTAACTAGGGAGGTGAGGAGAGTTTCTACTCCATGCTACTTCCTGAACCCATGTTGATGGGGGTCTAGGGGTGCATGGTCGGTAAGGTGATCCTGGAGTTGTGTAAGAACTATCTTCTCTACTATCTTTGCAACAAATGGGATGCTTGAAATTGGTCTGTAGACGTTAGTAGGTGTTGGGTCAAGCTTTGTATATTTTTAGAAGAAGTCAGATTGAGGCCAGTTTCAGTAGGTTGGGCATTAGGCCTAAGGCCAGAGAGGTGTGTACTATGCACATTAGGTATCTGTTGAGGTGGGATCTTGTGAGCTTTACCCAGGACATGGGGCAAGGGTCCAGTGGGGAGGTAGCAGTGTTAAGGTTCTGGATCATGTCTTCTATGTTCTTGAGCAATGGGAGCTGGAATTAAGACCATAATTTCTGGGGTGTTGCTTTGTGGTCAGATATCATTGGGAGTTGGTATGTTGGAGGCGGTGCTCATCAGTTTGGTAAGTAGATAAGAGGCAATCTTCCGAGGACATATTTGTTCCTGTAGATTTCCTTGGTTTGGTTCTTTTACATATGAAACTGCTAGGTACGTATGACCTAGATCGGCCACTGTTGGAAACAGGATACTGGGCTTGATGGACCTTGGTCTGACCCAGTATGGCATATCTTATGTTCTTATGTATGATTTGGCTATGGAGAAGAGCTCTCTTGGTTTATTTATTGCACTAGTGATGAGATTGGTGTAATATTCCTTCTCTATGTTTTAGTGTTTCTTTGTTTTATAATTTAAGTTTTTCCATTTTTTAGATTTGGAGGAGTGTGTTTCTAGTGCTTCTCCATTTACGTTCAATCCAGTGTAATTTGCTTTTTTTGTTTCTGGAGAGCAGAGGAGAACCATGGGGCTCTTTTTCTGTTTTGCTGTTAGCTGCCTCGGAGGGGCAAGAGTTGAGGACAGAGAATCGTTCCAACCTTGAGTCAACTCGTTGAGGTCCACCTTAGTAGCTTTGATGGCGTCTAGTTGGGGGATGATTGTTTCAAGAAGTGTTCATTCTTGAATTCTCAGAATCTATGGGTTAGAACATAAGAACATAAGATATGCCATACTGGGTCAAACCAAGGTCCATCAAGCCCAGTATTCTGTTTCCAACAGTGGCCAATCTAGGTTATATGTACCTAGCAGTTTCCCCAAGGGACACAGGTTCCACAATGCTTGTATTGGTTCAAGCATTGATATCCTGGGTCCCTTCTTAATAATGGTTTATGGACCTTTCCTCCAGGAACTTGTCCAAACCTTTTTTAAACCCAGCTACACTAACAGCCTTTACTACATCCTCCGGTAACAAATTCCAGAGTTTGATTACACGTTGAGTGAAAAAATATTTTCTTTTATTAGTCTTAAATAGTTTACCCTGTAGCTTCATTGCATGTCCCGTAGTCTTTCTATATTCTGATAAGGTAAACAATCAATCTACATTTACCCGTTCCACTCCATTCATTAATTTATAGACTTCTATCATATCTCCCCTTAGCCGTCTCTTTTCCAGGTTAAAGAGCCCTAACCTTTTTAGCCTTTCTTCATAGGAATATCCTTCCATCCCCTTTACCATTTTGGTGGCTCTTCTCTGAACCTTTTCTAAAATCGCTATATCCTTTTTAAGATACGGCGACCAGAATTGCACACAATATTCAAGGTGCGGTCTCACCATGGAACGATATAGAGGCATTATAATATCTTTTGTTTTATTTTCCATTCCTTTCCTTATCATACCTAGCATTCTATTTGCTCTCTTGGCCGCCACTGCACACTGGGCCGAGGGTTTTAACATGGTATCCACAATGACGCCTAAATCTTTTTCCTGGGTGGTGGTTCCTAATGTGGAACCTTGCATCGTGTAACCATAGTTTGGGTTGTTCTTCCCTAGGTGCATAACCTTGCACTTGTCCACATTAAATTTCATCTGCCATTTTGATGCCCAGTCTTCCAATTTATCAAGATCCTCTTGCAATTTTCTACAATCCTCTTGGGTTTTAACAACTTTAAATAGTTTTGTGTCATCTACAAATTTGATAACCTCACTCGTTATTCCACTTTCCAGGTCATTTATGAATATGTCAAAAAGCAGCGGAACCAGCACAGATCCCTGGGGTACACCACTATTCACCTTTCTCCATTGGGAAAATTGGCCATTTAGCCCTACCCTCTGCTTTCTATCTTTTAACCAGTTCCTGATCCACAATAGTACACTGCCTCCTATCCCATGACTCTTTAGTTTTGCCAAAAGTCTCTGATGAGGGACCTTGTCAAAGGCTTTCTGAAAGTCCAGATACACAATAACAACCGACTCACCTTTGTCTACCTGATTATTCACTCCTTCAAAAAAACATAACAGATTAGTAAGACAAGATCTTCCTTGTCTAAAGCCATGTTGGCTGTCTCCCATTAGGTCATGACTATCTACATGCTGAGTAATTTTATTCTTTATGATGGTTTCTACCATTTTTCCCGGTACTGATGTCAGGCTCATTGGTCTGTAGTTTCCCGGATCACCCCTGGAACCCTTTTTAAAAATTGGTGTTACATTGGCGATCCTCCAATCTTCAGGTATTAGAGATGATTTTAATGATAGTTCACAGATTACTAATAGCAGGTCTGCAATCTCGTATTTCAGTTCTTTCAACACCCTTGGATATATACCATCCGGCCCAGGTGATTTGCTACTCTTCAGCTTATCTAATAGTTGTAATATATCTTCCCGATGTATCGATATTTCCTTCAATTCTTCCGCACCTTTAAATACCACTTCAGTCATGGGTAACATCCCTACATCTTCCTCAGTAAAGACTGAAGCAAAGAATTCATTCAGTCTCTCTGCTATCGCCTTGTCGCCTCTTAGTGCTCCTTTAACCCCTTTATCATCTAATGGACCAACTGACTCTCTCACAGGTTTTTTGCTACGAATGTACTTGAAAAGGTCTTTACTTCACATTTTTGCTTCCGCAGCAAGCTTCTTCTCAAATTCTCCCTTTGTCTGCCTTATCAATGCCTTGCATTTGACTTGCCAGTGCTTGTGCTGTTTCCAGGTTTTGTCGTTTGGCTCTTTTTTCCATTTCCTGAAAGATGGTTTTTGGCAAAAACAGCCTCTCTGACCTCACCTTTAAAACATGCTGGCAGTTTTTTGGACTTCCTTCCACTTTTCTTAAAGCATGGAATACAGCTGTTCTGGGCTTCCAAGATAGTATTTTTCAACAACAGCCAAGCCTGATGTACGTCTTTAACCTTTGCAACTGCTCCTTTTAGTTTTTTCTTAACTGTTTTCCTCATTTATCATAGTCTCCCTTTCGAAAGTTAAAAGGTAGTACTGTGGATTTCCTTACTATCCCTCCTCCACTAATTAAATCAAAGGCAATCATGCTATGATCACTATTGCCAAGTGGCCCCAGCAACCTTATCTCTTGCACTAGATCTGGTGTTCCTCTTAGGATTAGGTCTAATATGGCTTCCCCTCTGGTTGGTTCATGAACCAGCTGCTCCAAGAAGCAGTCATTTATTTCATCTAGGAACTTTATCTCCCTAGCATGTCCTGACGTGACACTGACCCAGTCGATACTGGGGTAGTTGAAATCACCCATTATTATTACTGTGCTGTAACGTTTGTTAGCTTCCTTGATTTCTTTGAGCATTTCATCATCCATTTGGTCATTCTGGCCAGGCGCTCGATAGTACACCCCCACTGCCATTGCCTTCCCCCTTTTACATGGAATTTCAATCCATATAGATTCTACAGCAGATTTTGTTTCTTGCAAAACTTTAATTCTTTCTGACTCAATGCCCTCTCTAACATAGAGAGCAACCCCTCCACCAATTTGATCAGCTCTATCATTACGATATAGTTTGTACCCAGGTATCACAGTGTCCCACTGGTTGTCCTCCTTCCACCATGTCTCTGATATTCCAATCATATCTAACCTCTCATTTAGTGCTATATATTCTAACTCTCCCATCTTATTTTTTTAGACGTCTAGCATTTGCATACAAGCATTTTAGAGAATGTATTTTATTCATATTAATTTGGCTATTGTTAGACATGAGTAATTTGGGATTTTTAAGCTCTGTCTGCTCCATGCTTATTGTGAGCAGTGGTGTGATCCAAATCGATTAAGAACCGGTTCGGTCCCAGCCCTCCCACATGTGTGACAACCAGGTTGCTATACATCGCATGAAGGCGTTGCAGCAGCTGTACGCTTGGGCTGCTTCCCTCCACCAAGGTGCAGCAACCCGGTCATTGCCCTGCGGCCCGATCCCCGCTTGACAATGTTCTGATGGCATCAGGGTCTTTTCCTGATGCCGCGATTCCCTAATGCCGTCAAACATTGTCAGGCAGGGAGCTCCCCGCCACTACAGTGCCAGCGTTTCCATGCTGTTTTTGGCCCGGTTTGGCAAATGTGGGCCGCAGCAAGAACCAGTTCATGTGAACCGGGCTGAACCAGCCCAGTCCTACTACTGGTTGTGAGTACAATGGGTGTCTGCGTTGTTTGCTTTGGGATGAGGTGAATGGTGAAGAGTATGGCTGTATAATCTGACCAGGGTACTGGGAGGACAGTGTGGGATGTTTAATGTGGGTCAGGGAGGAGGTCTGAAGGCATGAATATGAGGTCAAGAATGTTTCCTTTATTGTGTGCTGATTTGGTGAGGATCAGTATGTATCCAAGTGTTGCCATAACTTTGAGGAATGCACTCAAGTGGGAAGCGGGGGAAGAGGCTAGGTTGAGGTTTCCAAGTATTAGTAAAGGGGGACGAGGCTAGGTTGAGGTTTCCAAGTATTAGTAAAGGTTGGTGTCTGGTTGGGGTGGAGCAGGCAGTTTCAAGTAGAGTAGTGAGTTCAGATGCGTTGCCTTGAGGGGTTCTATATGCGAGGCAGAGCGTAAAGGAGTTATCTGCTACATTTAGGGTGTCGATTTCTGTGGTTATGCTGGAATTAGTGATGTTGACCTTCAGGTTTTCTTTTGAGATTACACAGACTCCTCCCCCTCTGCTGCTTGCTCTGTTAGAAGTGAATATTGTGTATGAAGAGGGGCATAGTTGGTTTAATAGAACCAAGTCGGAGTCAGAGAACCATGTTTCAGTGATGCATAAAATGTCAAGGTTGTGTTCTTGGATGAAGTCGGTTAGGGTCTGGATTTTGTTCTGGGCAGAGTGTGAATTGGTAACAACACATTTTTAGAGAGTGTCACCTTGCATGGGTCAGGAGGTCCCGTGTCTCTACTAGTAGAGAGTTGGATCTTTAGTGAGGAAGTGTCTTTTCCAGCACTGTGAATACATCTGCTGTTTTGGGGTTCCATCTAGTGGATATTTGCCTCTTTCACAGGCCAGAAAGGTGTGGCAGACCCTGCAGTTCAGGATGACATATAATGGTTATCAGGTTAGACACCTCACATATGCATGACTCATGTTGATTGTACAGTTTCCCAAGGTGCACATTTCCTTGACCTCCCATGACCACCCTGCCCTGTTATTCAAACCCATAATTCTCATAGGTTGTTGAGGTCAGTCTTCTGTCACATTGCACATCATGCTGTCACAAGAGAAACCATCACAGGCTAGCCCCAGTGTTGACATATCCATGGTCTTTGAACAAAGCTATACGTGCAGATGCATAAGGAGTTGCCGACCGTGTTCTTACCTGACCTTCACCACGATGTTGCTGTGTACTGCTGCCTCACCTGGGGCGGTGCCATCTAAATTGGACTCCTGTACAGCAAGATACATAATGCACATATATGCATATTCTATATATAAGTTGATGTTCCTTCTAAATATGTTCTGTTATAATATGACATTCCCTGTAAAACAAACTTGCTTTGTTAATTATTGTTCATTGTAAACCGCAACTGAACTTTGGAAGATGCGGTATATAAATGTGTATAAAATAAAAAAATAAATAACATAACTTAGCCCAATAGCTCACATTTGCCATGAATGTTCTGCATGCGGTTATTACATATACTCATAGCTCCACATAGACAGCACTTACATGCAAACAGCTGTTGCAACAGCCATTGGCGTATCTCGGTGTCCACACGCGTGTTCTCATGGCCACGTGTAGGACGGCACAATGTATCTTCCTCCAGATTCGGGTTAATATTGACTGGGATATGATGCCTGATTGCAATGTTATACAGGATGCAGCAGGCCAGTATGATCTTTCCACAGTCGAGGGTTGATATTCTAAGGACCCACCAGTTCTATCCAGACACCTGAAGCGACTTTCCAAAATGCCAAAGGTGCACTCTATGACAAAGCGGATTGTTGCATGAGCCTCATTGTATTTTGTCTCTGCACATGACCTTGTGAAGCGCACTGGGGTCATCAGCCATGCTCGGCACTCATATCCTGCATCACGTGATAACAGAGAATGTGAGATAGTAACATACATTACTTATATGGACAGGGGTTTTGGAAAATGGGGTCCCTGAGAGGTGCTTCACTGCATATGGAGTGAGTGGAGGAGTGGCCTAGTGGTTGGGGCAAGGTACTTCAGGCTGGAAGGTCGGGGGTTCAATGGGGTCCCTGAGAGGTGCTTCACTGCATATGGAGTGAGTGGAGGCCTAGTGGTTGGGGCAAGGTACTTCAGGCTGGAAGGTCGGGGGTTCAAATCCCACTAGAGGACAGCAACCTTGGGCCGGAAGGACTGGGGTTTCTAGTCCCACAGGTGCTCCTTGTGGTCTTGGGCAAGCCACTTAACCCTCCATAGCCCATGTTCCCTGTAAAATAGTTAACTCCAAGTTATAATGCCCCGTTCAATGTAATTTCAGTTTGTTCAATGTAAACCGCACTGATGCAGAATAGCGCGGTATATAAGAGAATGTAAATAAATATGACTTACACTATGACACCCAAGGTAGCCTGTCATTACACATTTTGTCTATCATGCTTTCCACAGAGCATGGTGGTAAGGGAGGTTCTTTCTGAACACATGTCTCCACAAATGCCCAATAGAGGTATTGGGTGCCTCAACAGAATAACGCCTAGTTGCTTTGCGACCGGTGAATGCCTGATAGGTCCATCCTTGTGCTGGGTCTCAGGTGGGGCATTTGCATTCTCATGGCTCCATGGGGACAGACTGGTCAGCCTATGTGTCTGTACTCTGATGATGCATTATTTGTCCTCTGTCCATTTATTTATTTATTTATTTAACAGGACTTATATACCGCTTTTTCCTAAAATCAAAGCGGTTCACAATGAAGTTCAAAATCTTACAATAAACAGGGAAGAAGAAAACAGGGATTAAATTAAATAAACTTATTTACAAAACTAAGTATATGAACATAAAAGGAAATAAAAGGGGAGAACAACAAAAGTAGTAATAAAATGGGTAATCATGTGATATCACCAAAAAGTTCAGAGTACAGTGTTGTCTTCAGATTCTTTTTAAAATCCTTAGCATCAGTGATGACTCTGAGATAGTCAGGGAGTAAATTCCAAAGGGAAGGAGCAGCTAATGAAATAGCTCCTCTTGATGTTATTTTTTTTTATATTTAATTTTTTATTCAATTTTTCAAATTACATTCAGCCAACAAAACTTGAATGATTGGAAAAGTGGTACAAGGAAATAAAAATGTTTAACAATCCCCTAATAAGGGACCACAACAAAGAAATTAAATTACAATACCAAAATTAGCCCACTATTAAATAATGAGAGAGAGGCCTCAGGAAATTACATTATATCAAAAGACAGGAAATAAGAAAAATTACAGGCGGAGTAAGACTTATGCGTCTGCCGTAAGGGACGGCCCATCAGCAACTATTCCTCCCTACCCTTCAAGAACTCCAAGAGTTGACGGGGTTCAAAAAATATATACAATTTATCTTTATATGTAACACAGCATCGCGAAGGAAATTTCAACAAGAATGACCCACCAAGGGAAAGGACCCTGGGCTTAAAGCCCAGGAATTCCTTCCTCCTCAGTTGAGTACCTCTAGCCAAGTCAGGAAATATACGAACATAGGACCCCAAAAACTGCTCATGGAAATTCCGAAAAATACAAACGAAGAATCAACACTTTATCTGTCTCAAGAGCTAAAGTAATAAGAAGGGTAGTTTGAGCAGTGACCACCTCCAGGGAGCTCTCCAGAAACTCCGTAAGGTCCCCAGGAGCCCCCTGTGAAACGTTGTTACCTCCCTGAGAGTCACCCCCCAAAGACAAATAATGAGCTCTAGTCAACGGCGGTAGATTTTCCGTGGGGATTTTTAAAACCTCCACAAAGTATCTACGCACCATCACCAGAGGGGAAATCACAGGAGATCTAGGAAAATTAACCAGTCTCAAGTTATTTTTCCGGACTTGGTTTTCCAAATACTCCAACCTCCTGGCAGTCACATTCCGATCTTTCACATGGGCCAGGTTAAACTCCCGGGTCTGCTCAAGGTCACTTCGTAGTTTTCTATTTTCCCCTCCTGTTCCTTTTGAACCTTCGAGACTTCTACAATATCATGCTTTAAAGTCTTAAGTTCAGTATTCATAGAAGAAACAACAGTTTGTAGGGAGACATTCATTGCAGACAAGGCATCCCATAGCCCTTCTAATGTAACTTTTTCGGGTCTCACCAAAACGCCGGCTCCAGCATGTATCCTCAGGGCCAAATTCTCCTGGGTAGGAACAGCAATCCTCCCCTCCTCCGCTGAAGATCTACCACCAACTTCCAGGAGCCCATGCGGAGCGAATGTGTCAGCTGTAGCTCCCTCCTCCACACCAAACTTCGGCGTGCTAGTCTTCATGCCGACCGGCGCTTCGCCACAGCCGGCAATATCGCTTCCGGGGCACGGCGGGGGGACCCGTTGCTCCGGGGACAAGAACACCCCGGATGTGCTCAGGTCCGCAGAACCCTGCGGGCCCGACGAAGACGCTGCTCCATCTCCCAACACGGAGAACCCACACATCTGGAGAGTCTTTTGCGCCGCAGGAGCAGAGCAGGTATCCCGGAGGGCAGGTAACCCTGCTTCCGCTTCCTCCTACCCATAGCCACTTCCAGGAGGACCTCCAACGGTTCCAAAGACTCCGCAGGAATCAGACCTCCGTCTGGGGGATAAACGCCGCCGCCATCTTGCCTCTCTCTCTTGATGTTATTTGCTTGACTTTTATATAATCCTTGTTGTTGTTGTTAAGTGCGGTCGAGTCGGAGTCGACTCATGGCGACCCTCTGGATAGCTATCCTAAATTGTGTTCGATCTTCAGTCAGGCAGCTCATTGTTGACAGACTGGTACCCGTAGCTGCTGTTATTGTATCAATCCATCTCATTGCTGGCCTTCCTCTTTTGCGTTGACCTTCTATCTTGCCAAGCATGATGTCTTTCTCTAATGATCTCTCTCTCCGCATGATGTGTCCAAAGTATGAAAGTCGAAGTCATCTGAGCTTCTAAAGAAAGCTTAGGTTTGATCTCCTCTAGTACAGACTGGTTTGTTCTTTGGGCAGTCCATGGTATACACAGTATTCGCCGCCAGCACCATAATTCAAAGGCATCAATTTTCTTCCTGTCTATCTTTTTCACTGTCCAGCTTTCACATCCATATGATGTTATTGAAAATACCATGGCTTGAACAAGTCGAATCTTTGTATGGAGAGAGACATCCCTGCTCTTGAGAATCTTATCTAGGTCTTTCATAGCCATTCTGCCAAGAGCAATGCGTCGTCTGATTTCTTGACTGCTTGTTGCTTCTTTATTGATAGTTGATCCAAGTAGGTTAAAGTTATTCATGATTTCAATTTCTTCTCCTTCGACGATGAACCTGTTGATTATGCCAGTTGTCATGATCTTTGTCTTCTTTACATTAAGGTGCAGGCCCATTTTGAGACTATGTTCTTTGATTGTGAGAAGCAAATGTTTCAGATCATCTTCACTTTCCGCCAGTAATGTGGTATCATCAGCATAGCGAAGGTTGTTGATGAGTCTTCCACCAATCTTCACACCTCTGTTGTCTTCATACAATCCTGCTTCTCTGATGATTTGTTCTGCATATAAATTAAACAGGTAGGGGGAAAGTATGCAGCCTTGTCTTACACCTTTGCTTATTTTAAACCATTCTGTTTCTCCTTGTTCCGTTCGAACTGTTGCTTCTTGATCAATGTACAGATTGTGCAAGAGAACGATCAGGTGTTCTGGTATACCCATGCTTCTTAATGTGGCCCAGAGTTTCTCATGGTTTACACAGTCAAAAGCTTTGCTATAGTCGATAAAGCACAAATAGATATCCTTTTGGTATTCTTTAGTCTTTTCAAGGATCCATCTCACATCCGCAATGATGTCTCTCGTTCCTCGCCCTTTTCTGAACCCTGCTTGCACTTCAGGTAGTTCTTGTTCCAGGTATGATTGTAGTCTCTTTTGAATAATCTTCAGTAGAATTTTGCTGGCATGTGGGATCAGAGCGATTGTGCGATAATTTCCACAGTCAGTTGGATCACCTTTCTTTAGTATTGGTATAAACACAGATCTTTTCCAGTCAGTTGGCCATGATGCTGTCTTCCATATTTCTTGGCAGAGCCTTGTAAGTACGGTAACAGCTGCATCAGATTGCTGTAATACTTCTATGGGAATGCTATCAATGCCTGGTGCTTTGTTCTTTGATAAGGCTTTCAATGCTGCTTCAACTTCTTCTTTCATCACCAATGGTTCCAGATCATAAGGTACATGTTGAAACGGCTGTTGGTGCACTTGATCTTTATCATATAAAAACTCTGTATATTCCTTCCATCTTTTCTTGATCTTCTCAGCATCATTCAACATAGAACCTTGAGCATCTTGTAACATTCCAATTCGAGGCTGGAACTTTTTCTTTAACTCTCGTAGCTTTAGGAAAGCTGATCTTGTTCTTCCTCTAATAGTTTCTGCTTCTATTTCCTTGCATGCGTCATTGTAGTACTTTTCCTTGTCCTGTCTTGCTGCACGTTGGAAATCTCTGTTGAGTTCTGTGATTGTCTTTCTTTCTCCTCTGGCTTTAGCTTCTCTGCGTTTCTGGGCAATTTTCAGAGTTTCTTCCGTCATCCATTTTGGCCGTTTTTTCTTTTTTACCTTTTGTAGAGACTTCTTGCTTTCTTCCAACACAACCTTCTTGATGTCATTCCATAACTCTTCTGGAGCTCTGTCATTTGTATCTAAAGCAGCAAATCGATTTTGCAGGCAGTCTTTGAATTCCAGTGGTATATTCTCAAGGTCATATTTTGCTGCATTCATGAGTGGTTTGCTCTTTTTCAGCTTTAGCTTGAGTTTGCATAGGTTTTGACTTTGGGATGTTATAGAGCTTTTCCATCGTTGACTTCCACAGATGTAGTCAATTTGATTTTTGTACAATCCATTGGGTGAAGTCCATGTGTACAGTTGCCGCTTGTGTTGCAGGAAGGTGTTCGAGATGAATAGATCGTTGGTCTTGCAGAATTCTATCAGTCTTTCTCCAGCTTCATTTCTGTTGCCAAGTCCATATTTTCCAACTACTTTGTCTTCTTCTTTGTTGCCAACCTTTGCGTTCCAATCACCCATGACTATCAGGATATCCTGTTTGCATGTTCTGTCAATTTCAGCTTGTACTTGTTCATAGAACTCTTCAATTTCATTCTCTTCTGCAGCTGTTGTTGGGGCATATACTTGAATTATAGTTGTGTTGATAGGCATTCCTCGTAGACGAATAGAGATTAAGCGTTCGCTGACTGTATTGTATTTCATTACAGTTCTTGCAAGTTTCTTCTTTATTATAAATGCAACACCATTTCTTCTTTGTCTTTCATTTCCAGCATAGTAGACCATGTGATCATCTGATGCAAAGTGTCCGATGCCAGTCCATTTCAGTTCACTGACACCCAACAGATCAAGTTGTACACGTTCCATTTCATTCTTGACCACCTCCAACTTCCCTTGGTTCATGCTTCGTACGTTCCATGTTCCAATGTGTAAGACATCTTTACAGCTTCTGACTCTCATTTCATGCGCAGCTACATCAGCAGTCAGACGTCCCAAGGGCTTTGATCCAACCACATCATAAATGCTGGCTTTACTCTGAAAAGTCTTCAGCTCTTCCCCAGTAGCTAGTTGAGTGCCTTCCAACCTGGGGGTCTCATCTTCCAGCACTACAGCACAATTTGTTTTGTTGTAACTATCCATTGGGATTGCTAAAATGTAACTTTTGGATTGTCTTCTGGGTCTGTAATTTGAATCAATAGTGATGAGAGATTAAAGAATAGTTGCTGTAGAGTCATGATGATTTTAAAGATGATCAGAATAGACTTATATTTAATACAGAAGATGATAGGCAGCCAGTGAAGTTGGTTCAGAAGGGGGGGGGGGGTGACATGGTCTCCTCTAGAAGTGCCAGTTAAGATGCATGCTGCAGTATTCTGTACCATTTGCAGAGGGTGAATTGATTGTTTGGATAGTCCAAGGTAAATAGAGTTACAGTTGTCGAAAGATGGTGTAATTATTGTCTGGAAAACAGTACAGAGCTGATCATAGTTAAGCAGAGGTTTCAATCTTCTGAAGATACGCATTTTATAATAGGCTGATTTGGCTGTTTTATTGATACGAGAGCGTAAGTTTAGATTACCATCAAGCATAATTCCAAGATATTTCACCTCAGGTTTTACAGGTATAGTGATGTTATTCATAAGTATTGACCTTGGGGGAGAAAAACATGTATTGCGAGTCACAAAGAGAGCTTCAGTCTTACTGTAGTTAATATTTAGGTTGTTATCTGATAACCAAGTAGTAATGTCATCCAGACACGAAGTAATTAATGAATAGTGCAGATTATCAAGGTTTATAGGAGTGTAGACCATTATATCATCAGTATAAAGATTGTAGAGGATTTTGTGTTTTTTGATAATATTGCAGATAGGCTGAATGTAGATATTAAATAAAAGTGCTGACAGTGAAGAACCTTGTGGAACACCTTGACTAGATAGGAATGGTGATGAAGAATTATTTCCAGATTTTACGAGTTGGTGTCTGTTGTTAAGGTAGGAGTGGAACCATTTTATTGTATTTCCAAGAAGCCCTAAGCCAATATAAGGTTCTGATTTTTGTTCACAGGGCTTTGTACACTGGTGTTCCTCTTTATCTCTCTGACTTGGTGCACTTTCATTGTCCCTCTAGAGCACTTTGGTCGATTCACGCTAACCGTCTTTTTCTTCCCCCCCTTCTAGGGCTCATCTTGAATCAACGCGCTCTTCTGCCTTTTTCTTCCTCGGCCCCCGCCTTTGGAATTCTCTCCCCCTTGCCCTACGTCTGGAGTCATCCTTTAGTACTTTCAAGGCTTCCCTCAAAACTCACCTCTTCTGTACTGCTTTTGATCTCCCTTCCCTTCCTGCCCATAGCTGATTGGTCTGTATCTCTGATTTCCTTATTCTATTCTTTGCTGTCTCTTTTATGAATAATTGGCGTTCCTTTCTGTTTCCTTAGTAGCCTTGTTTTATTGTACACCGCTTTTTGGTTTAGGCAGTATAAAACGTTTTATAATAAAGATAAAGATAAAGATAAAGATAAAAGATAAAGTCATTTAGTCTGCTTAGTAAGATGTTATGTGATACTGTGTCAAAAAATCTAAGGATATATCTAAGAAGATTAGAAGAAACCCATTCTTGTTATTGTCTATTCCTTTTCTAAGGTTGTCAAACAGGTGAATGAGGAGTGTTTCAACACTATGATTTGGTCGAAAGCCATGCTGGTGAGGGTCAAGAGAAGCCTGTATGTCAAGATGGTCTTGTAGTTGAAGTTGTACTACTTTCTCTATGATCTTTGTAAGGAAAGGAAGTGATGATATAGGGCAATATGCAGCTGGATCATTTTTGCTTAGAGTTGTCTTCTTAGGAATAGGGCGAATTGTAGCAGTTTTGAGAATATCAGGCATATGTCCTTGAGATAATGATAGGTGTACTATGTTATGTATGAATGGGCAGAAGTTTTCTTTTGTTGCCTTTAACCAAGTTACAGGACAGGGATCTGTTGCAGCAGTGCTTGTATTCAATGATGAAATAATTTGTGCTATCTGTTTGGTGGAAGGGATGATAAAATGGTCCCAAGTGTACTCAATTTGTCTGGATATAAAGGGATTAGATGTGGTAGTTGTATGAGGAGAAGGTCTATTCTTTCTTTATTTTATTTTTTATTTACATTCTCTTATATACCACGCTATTCTGCATTAGTGCGGTTTACATTGAACAACTGAAATTACATTGAACAGGGCATTATAACTTGGAGATAACTATTTTACAGGGAACATGGGCTATGGAGGGTTAAGTGGCTTGCCCAAGACCACAAGGAGCACCTGTGATTGTCTTCTTTGATTGTAGGAAGTCTGCAAATGTTTTGTGATGTATCATTACTTGATATTTAAGGTCAGGATCTTTAGTAAGAGTCTGTACAATTTGAAATAGCTCTCTGGGCTTGTTGAGAGATTTAAGAGTAATGTTTGTGTGGTATTCTTGTTTGCGTTGAAGAATGAGGTTATTATACTCTTTTTGTTTTTGGTTGTAGAGAAATTGAGATATTTGGGATTTAGATTTTTTCCAGGATCTTTCAAGTTTTCTCAATAGTTTCTTAGCTCTTCTTATTTCTTCTGTATACCATGGAGCTGATTTCGTGTTATGGCACATTGGTACCCAACCGACTATGAACAGCCCACTTATTGTGCCTTCTCTATCAGTCGCACACAGCTCTGCAGAGACCCAGATGACATGCCTGTGATTCTAACCCCTCTGATCTCCCAGGGTGATGATTTACACCACCCACTGTCTTGGCCCCATTCCCTTTCTGATATACCCTGCAATAGCTTGCACATACTTGCTGGTCGTTCAGCAGAGCATCTATATATCACACTCATGACAGATAGAGATTCCCTCAGGACCAGCACATTGCGAGGGATGCCTACTGAACTGACAGAAACAATGGGGTCATACCTTCCACTCGGTTGGATGGGTGCATACAGAGCTACAGCCACATTCTCTAAGATGGAGTAGTGTGGTGCTGTTGGTGGGGATTACCATGGCCGTGTTGAGAGTTGCAGTGGTTCAACAGGCCAGGCCCATCCCTTGTGAACTCATTGGCATGGTAGGCAAGCACTGGGAGGCCATCCTTAGCAGCACCCAGGGTCCTTTGCAGCAGTCAGCATGTGTCTCACTGTACCACAGTAGCAATGAGGAATCACTGAGCACTCTATGAACTAGTGGTTCTCCAGCCACTCCTCTGGGACTGCCCTGGTAGTCAGGTTTTCAGGATATCCACGATGGCTTAGCATGAGATAGATCATCCATTGTATGCAATCTATTTCTGTCATATTCATTGTGCAGATCTTGAAAAAGTGACCATCATGGAAGTCCCAGAGGACTGCTTTTTGAACCACAGATATGGACGGACTTCTACATCGTCTGTCCGCAACAGTGTCACACATCACAGCATACTGCTGTGTACTATGGTGGGAAGGGCACAGACAAAGCAACTCCAAACACACTTCTGTTTCCTTACAGTACCCATTTATATAATGTGTTTGACCAGATTCTGCCTAGGTTGTAATCTTTCATCAGAGCAGGCATCATGGGGTTTCCCTCAATCAATGACAAACAGCTGTTTTACAACTTCGAGTGGCCTATTGCACTGTTACACACAAACATGTCACCTGACAGAGGTGATGCATCACTCCATGTGATGTTTTCTTCACCTCCTCTGTGATCGTAACCAACAATGCAGGTGTGAGGTTTTCAGGTGGGGGCACATTACGTTGAAACATAGAAACATGATGGCAGAAAAAGACCACATGGCCTATCTAGTCTGCCCTTCCATATCAACTACAATAGTCCCCCTTTTTATCTTTAGAGAACTTCTGTGTTTGTCCCACGCTTTTTTGAATTCAGATACCGTCCTCGTGTCCACCACCTTTACTGGGAGACTATTCCACGCATCTACCACTCTTTCTGTAAAGAAATATTTCCGCATATTACTCCTGAGTCTATCCTCTTTCACTCTCATCCCATGTCCTCTCGTAGCAGAGCTTACCTTCAATTGAAAGAGACCCTCCTGTGCATTTATTCCACAGAGATATTTAAATGTCTCTATCATAGCGTCCATATCCCGCCTTTCCTCTAAAGTATAAATATTAAGATCTTTAAGTCTGTCTTCATATGCTACAAAACGAAGACCACTAACCATTTTAGTAGCCACCCTCTGCACCAACTCCAACCTGCTTATATCCTTTTGAAGGTGCAGTCTCCAGAATTGCACACAATACTCCAAATGAGGTAGCACCAGAGACTTACTCAGAGGCATAATCACCTCATTTTTTATGCTGGCTATTCCTATCCCTATACACCCAATAATCCTTCTCGCTTTTGTAGTCACCTTTCTACCTGTTTAGCTACTTTAAGATTGTCAGACCCAATTATGCACAGGTCCTGCTCTTCTTTTGTGGACAAAAGTATCTCACCCCCTACACTATACTGCTCCTTTGGATTTTTGCAGCCCAAATGCATGACTGTAATTGTTGCCATTAAATTTCAGCTGCCAAATTCTAGACCATTCTTCAAGCTTAGCTAGATCCCTCCTCATGTTATCTACTCTTTCCTGAATGCCTACTCTATTGCAGAATTTGGTATCATTTGCAAACAAACAAACCTTACCTGACAGCACTTCCACAATATCACTATCAAAGATGTTGAAAGAAATGGACCAAGGACAGATCCCTGAGGCACACTTCTGGTAACCTCCTTCTCTTCAGAGTGAGCTCCATTTACCTGTACCCTTTGTTGCTTCCCACTCAATCAATTTCTATCCCAGTCAGTAACTTTAGGTCCATCCCTAGGGTGCTCAGTTTATAGGTTGCCTGTATGGAACAACGTCAAAGGCTTTACTGAAATCTAAATACACCACACTGGCCCGTCTTTTGCCAGTGTGAGGCGTCATTGTGGATACCATGTTAAAACCCTCAGCCCAGTGTGCAGTGGCGGCCAAGAGAGCAAATAGAATGCTAGGTATGATAAGGAAAGGAATGGAAAATAAAACAAAAGATATTATAATGCCTCTATATCGTTCCATGGTGAGACCACACCTTGAATATTGTGTGCAATTCTGGTCGCCGTATCTTAAAAAGGATATAGCAATTTTAGAAATGGTTCAGAGAAGAGCCACCAAAATGGTAAAGGGGATGGAAGGATACTCCTATGAATAAAGGCTAAAAAGGTTAGGGCTCTTTAACCTGGAAAAGAGACGGCTGAGGGGAGATATGATAGAAGTCTATAAATTAATGAACGGAGTGGAACGGGTAAACGTAGATCGATTGTTTACGTTGTCAGAATATAGAAAGACTAGGGGACATGCAATGAAGCTACAGGGTAAACTATTTAAGACTAATAAAAGAAAATATTTTTTCTCTCAACGTGTAATAAAACTCTGGAATTTGTTACTGGAGGATGTAGTAAAGGCTGTTAGTGTAGCTGGGTTTAAAAAAGGTTTGGACAAGTTCCTGGAGGAAAGGTCCATAAACCATTATTAAGAAGTGACCGAAGATATCAATGCTTGACCCACTACAAGCATTGTGGAACATGTGTCTCTTGGGGAAACTGCTAGGTACATATGACCTAGATTGGCCACTGTTGGAAACAGAATACTGGGCTTGATGGACCTTGGTCTGACCCAGTATGGCATATCTTATGTTCTTATGGCACCTGGAGGCCTGCAGGGGCCCCGGATGGGCCGGATCCCACATGATGAGCCCAGCTTCCCATTTCATGGACTCCTCACTAAAGTCACTTTTGACATCATTTCATTACAAATCATTGAAATCAACTTTAATCAATTACTGACAAACTGACCGACAAAGCTGACAATCATATGTCCACATCACAATTCACAAACAGCTGTCAGCCTGTCAAACACTTAACAATCAAATTGGAAATTTACAGTTTCAAGCATTCTAACTTTGCAATGCATTAATGCACATTCCACGTGCTGACTGCTGACAGTTAGCTAAGTATCAACATGTTGAAGTTCGAACATGTGTTAAGGCAAAGTCACGGGTAATGCACCGTGGTGGCAAGACAGCCATTTATTTCTGAACAGAGAAAAGGTTCAGGGAGGTTTAGGGTTAAAACTCTGACCAAAGAAAAAAACTGTGTGCATAGAGCTGCAGAGAGTGAGCCACACCCTAGCTCCATGGAAACCAGGGGAGGTGACGAGGAGAGCCCGGGGGTGGAGTCTGAAGCTATAGGGCAGACACAATCATATAAGCTGGGAAAAGCAGCAGTGAAAGGAGAGAACAGAGGAGGGAACAGCAGAGGAGGAGCAAGGAGGAGCGAGAGAACAGCAAGGGGATGAGCAGGAGGAGAATGCTCTGAGGAGGAGACGTCCTCCACGAAGGAGGAGACTAGCAGAGAGTCTCGTGAAACTACAGGAAGTGAGGAGACCAGGAGAACACGTGTAAGAGGAAAGTGTTCCAGCAGGTGCCTCAAAGAAAATCCCTATTGCGTGCAGTAGACAGACAACTCAAGCCCTGAAGGTAGTCCAGTTTGTAGAGAGAGTACAGCTGGCCTGGAAGACAGGAGAGTTGGCTCTGTGGGGAATGCTGAAGGAAAGCAAGGTAAAGGAATATCTTTGAGAGAGTCTGTGAGCACTATTCCACCTTTGGCAAAGTCTGAGGGAAGACTGGTTGCTGGGAAAAAGGTGAGCACGTTGCAAGCTTTAAAGAGTTTGTTAAGAGATAAAAATCTCCTCTATCCTTCCCCTGCAACTCAGCCTAGAGAGGAATCCCAGTGGGGACAGGTTTTGAAACTCTTGGAAAAGTTGACGCCTGCTGTTATAGATGCTGAGGACAGACAGGTCCTGAGTGAACCAAATGAGGAACGCATGGAAATAGAGGAATGCTGTTCAGAAAGTATGTATTCTGACTCAGAGATGGATTGCTCTTATTGTACTAGTCAGAAGTAGCAGAGCTGTGTGGTTTTTTAAAAGCAGTGAAAAAGCCAGGAGCTTTGGGAAGCACACATCTAGCTGAAAATTGTGTTATTTTAAGCATTAAGGTTTGAGCTAGCCAGCCAGGCTCAAAGAAGATGGTAAATGCTTGAAGTAAAAAGCCAATGTTTGCAACTTAAGAATGAAGAATGCAAACGTGTTTAAAAGGAAATGATACCAATGTTTAGCAGCTTGTAGCCAGGTGTTGAAGGTGCTGTGCAGAGCCCTGAAGAGATACGTGTCTGTGTTGTATCAAGCCTGGTTCTGAAGAACCTGATCTTTACTGAAGGAAAAGATTTTGTTGCTGCGTTTAAAGCAAGCTGTTTGAAACAAGTGATGCATGGACTATGCTGTAAAGTTTTGTTTTCCTTTTGAATGGAGAAGTATCCAATTTATGTTTGGTAATATATGAACTGCTGACAAAGAAGTTCTGTGGCTAAGAAGAAAATAATCATAAATAAATTTTCCTGTGCACCTTTTGAAACCCTTGGCTAAATTTGCTTATTTACACAACTACATTATTGGAAAGCCCCAGCACTGAGCAATCAGGATGGCAAAGGACATAAAGAGGTATGCCCACTACCTATAGGCAACTGTCTATCCAGTAGGGGGGCCCTACAGCACTCAGAGTCAACTTCTCTCAGAAGGTCCTGCTCGATACTCAACAAGCTAAGCATGTTCAGATGCTCGTGCAACATTGTTGATCTGAGATGATTCTTAATCAGCTTCAGCTTGCTGAATGACCGCTCACCTGAGCAGTTCGTCACCATGAGGCAGAGGAAAATGCGCAACACAATCTCTGTGTTCGCAAACATGCTACGGAGGCCATTATCAACGATGAAGCGATGCAACTGAATTTTGATCTTGCTGCATTATCTGGATCGTCATTCTCATCTTCCTCCAGGTTGTCCGACTCCGAAGCCTGCAATGCTTCCTTGCAGAGCTGCCTAAAATTGTACTAACTCTTCCGCCAGTTCAGGCTGCAGATCGGAGGCAGAGCGATTAACTAATTTGCTTGCACCTTCTCAAATTTCTGCATCAGACTTTCAGACTTCTTTGTAACTTAATACTTTTTAATATTATTTAAATTAACCACAAACACGAAGGAGACCTAACGCCCCCTGGTACTCAAATGATATCAGAAATGCAAAGTGCACACTCCGAAGACTGGAGAGAAAATGGAGGAGGGAGAAGTCGCATAACTCCCTGAATCTATACAGAGCCGAGCTACTGGAATATAACAATCTGATATATGAGTGCAAACAGTATCACCACACTAACCTAATCATGGAATCTGTCAACAAACCAAGAGAACTCTTTAGCATTGTCCAAAAGCTCACTGGGGACATCACACAGAACTGTACCCACCATCTTGACCCATAGTAATTTGCGGACTACATGAGAATGAAAAATACCACCTAGACATGCTCCATCACACTACAAACAGATGACCATGAAATGAAAGAGCAACATCAAACCTGGGAAGACTTCAGCATACCATCAAAACAGCAAGTAGAGGACATAATACATGGACTCAACACAACAACCTCACCATAAGACCCTTGCCCAGTGGCTTGGATCAAAGTCACAAGAAACCATCTTTCCCAGCACATTCACAAAATCGTCAAAGATTCACTCCAACAAGGATACAAGCCACATTCCCTCAAACACGCTATGATATGACCAATACTTAAAGGCAACAACCTAAGTCCATCTGAACCTAAATTATACCGTCCTATCTCCAGCCTACTATTCATAGCAAAAATCATTGAAAAGACAGTGCAAAAACAACTTCAGGACTACATTGACTTGAATGCTCCTCTGGACATCCATCAGCATGACTTTAAACCCCACCCCTAGTGAGCAGTCTTGCTTTATAGGGCACCTCCCCCTTTAACAAATCACAGTGAATTGGACCAGCACATTTTGAATATAATTAAAGAGATTTAACTGCTTTTTCTCTGAAAGGACAGCTGCGAAACCAGCTGGTACTTGGTAGATCTCTCTCTTTTGCTTTAACAGATACCTAAGCTCCACAAACAGAACAATGGCTGGGAAAAATCGTATTGCTAAAGCTGTTGCCCCTGTTACAGCTTCTGCCTTGGTCAAGACAGAGGTCCTATTGCCAGTTGAAGAACCGGTTCCATGTGCAGGGTGCCTGCATGCTGAAGCTCTGAGGAAACAAGTGGAGGAACTCAGAGAGGAAGGAGGTGGCGAGGCTGAGGAGCATTCAAGACAGTGAGAAGTACATTGATGAGATGCTTCTTGCAGCAACCAGGCTCTCCAGCACAGGAGAAGATGGGTGCCAACAGAATGTCGATGGTTGGACAAAAGTCACCAGAGCCTGCAAAATCACCAATCCAACTTCTCCAGCCCTTGAATTGAAGAACCATTATGCAGCCCTGGAAGTGGAGGAGGTGAAAGCATCCCTGGAAAGGGAAGAACCAGAGTTCAAGTACCCCATAGTTGCGGAATCAGTGACCAGAAGGAAACGAAGGGTAGTGGTGGTTGGAGACTCTCTTCTGAGGGGTACTGAGGCGTCCATCTGCCGACCAGACTTGATGTCCAGAGAGGTATGCTGTCTGCCTGGTGCCAAGATCCAAAATGTTATGGAGAGTTTGCCGAGACTCATCAAGCCCACTGACTATTACCCAATGTTGCTAATCCATGTTGGAACAAATGATACTGCCAGGTATACCTCGGAACGTATCAAAAGTGACTTCATGGCTCTGGGACAGAGGGTGAAGCAGGTAGGTGCACAGGTGGTGTTCTCTTCAATCCTCCCTGTTGAGGGTAAAGGCCAAGGCAGAGAGGCTCGCATCCTGGAGATTAATGCATGGCTGCGTGGATGGTGTCTTCGAGAGCGTTTTGGTTTCCTAGACCATGGGATGCTGTTCCAAGGGTTGCAGAGCAGAGATGGCATCCATCTGTCCAAGAAAGGTCAACGCATCTTTGGTAGTAGACTGGCTAATCTACTGAAGAGGGCTTTAAACTAGATTCGTTGGGGATAGGTGAAGAAAGCCCCCAGGTAAGTGAAAGCCCCCAGGTAAGTGATACATTAAATACCTTTATGGAAATGGGTAACAGGGGTAACATATGGAAAGCAGTGTGTATTAATGCCCGTAGCATGGGAAATAAGATCTCTGAAGTTGAAGCTTTGGTGGGAGTGGCTGACTTGGATTTAGTGGCAGTTACAGAAACATGGTTCACAGAAAACCATGACTGGGATGTAACTATACCTGGCTATACTTTATTCAGAAAGGACAGGGTAGGAAGAAGGGGAGGAGGAGTGGCACTATATGTAAAAACTACTATTAAAGCTTTGGAATTACAGAGCTTAAAAGGGAGAGAGGAGGCATTGTGGGTTAAACTAGAAAGAGGGAAAGAGAAATCTATTTGCATTGGTGTGCTATACAGACCTCCCTCACAAGAGGAAGAGGTGGACAGAGTTAATTGAAGACATACGCAGCATTGCTAGGAAAGGGGAAGTGCTACTGCTAGGAGATTTCAATATGCCAGATGTTGATTGGTACATTCCTGCTGCAGTATCATCTAGGAGTAAGGAGATCCTGGATTCTCTACAGGGAGAACTATTCAGGCAATTGGTAACAGACCCCACACGTGAAGGGGCCATACTGGACTTGGTGCTTACCAATGGTGAAAGTGTTTCTGATGTTGTAGTGGGAGATCATTTTGCATCCAGTGATCACTAGATGGTGTGGTTCAGTATTAGGACTAGGGCTGTTAGAATCCATTCCAAGGTGAAGATCTTAGACTTTAGGAAGACTAACTTTGCGAAGATGGGCCAATACCTCAGGGAGTCGTTAGTGGGATGAGAACAGCTGGGGGATGTAGAAAAACAGTGGGCAAAACTGAAAGGGGGTATTTTAAAGGCAACCAACCTTTTTGTTAAAATGGTAAATAAAGGCAAAAGGAACAGGAGACCGCTATGGTTTTCGAAGGAAGTAGCTGAAAACGTGAAGAAAAAGAGGGAGGCCTTCATGAAATACAAGAGATCACAGAGAGAGGAAGACAGGCATCTATATTTGGAAAAACTTAGAGAAGCTAGCAAAGTAGTCAAGAAGGCAAAGATTCAAAAGGAGGAGGAAATAGCCAATGCAATAAAATGGGGGGATAAGACATTTTTCAGATATATTAGTGAGAAGAGGAAGGGCAAAAGTGGTATTGTCAGACTCAAGGGTGCAGGGGGGGAATATGTAGAAGCTGATAAGGATAAAGCGGAATTGCTTAACAAATATTTTTGTTCTGTGTTCACAGATGAAGAACCAGGAGCAGGACCTCAGAAAACACCCACAAATAAGAACAGAAGCGAGGGACATCTTGAACAATTTTCAGAAGACTGTGTTCGTGAGAAACTAGCTCAACTTAAAGTAGACAAAGCGATGGGACCGAATGGGATACACCCTAGAATACTGAGGGAACTTGGGGACATTCTAGCAACTCCACTGACTGACCTTTTCAATGCCTCGTTGGAGTCGGGAGTGGTGCCAAAGGACTGGAGAGAGGCTCATGTGGTGCCTTTACACAAAAGCGGAAGTAAGGATGTGGTTGAAAACTACAGGCCGGTTAGTTTAACTTCAGTGGTGAGTAAATTAATGGAAACGCTGTTGAAAGAGAAAATAGTGAGTCCAGCGGATTACAGGATCCGAGGCAGCATGGATTCACCAGAGGCAGGTCTTGTCAGACAAATCTGATTGATTTCTTTGACTGGGTGACCAAGGAGTTGGACCGAGGGAGAGCTCTAGATGTGGTGTATTTAGATTTCAGTAAAGCCTTTGACACTGTTCCTCACAGGCGACTTATAAACAAACTGAGCACCCTAGGGATGGACCCTAAAGTTACTGCTTGGGTTAGAAATTGGTTGGGTGGGAGGCGACAAAGAGTACAAGTAAATGGAGCTCACTCTGAGGAGAAGGATGTTACCAGTGGTGTGCCCCAGGGATCTGTCCTTGGTCCGATTCTTTTTAACATCTTTGTTAGTGATATAGCGGAAGGGCTGTTGGGTAATGTTTGCCTCTTTGCGGATGATACCAAAATCTGCAATAGAGTAGACACCCAGGAAGGTGTAGATAACATGAGGAGGGATCTTGCTAAGCTTGAAGAATGGTCTAGAACATAGGTGTCAAACCTGTCCTGGAGGGCCACAATCCTGCCAGGTTTTGGGATAGCCCTAATGAATATGCATGAGATATATATGCATTAGAGATAGCCTGCCAACCTGACTGGTTTGTGGCCCTCCAGGACTGGATTTGGAGACCCCTGCTTTACACCTCTGTCATTTAAGATTGTGAGTGGGCAAGGTGCAGATGTCCAAGACATCAAAAATGTTAGATAGAATTTGTCACATTCCTCCTCACTTCTCACCACCACCAAAATATTGTCCATTAGACATCTTTTTGGTGGTGGTGAGAATCGAGGATGAATGTGACACATTCTAGCTACCCTTTTGATGTCTAGGACATCTGTACCTTGCCCACTCACCATCTTAAATGACAGAGGTGTAAAGCAGTGGTCTCCAAATCCAGTCCTGGAGGGCCACAAACCAGTCAGGTTGGCAGGCTATCTCTAATGCATATATATCTCATGCATATTCATTAGGGCTATCCCAAAACCTGGCAGGATTGTGGCCCTCCAGGACAGGTTTGACACCTATGGTCTAGAATTTGGCAACTGGGATTTAATGTTAAAAAATGTAAGGTCATGCATTTGGGCTGCAGCAATCCAAGGGAGCAATACAGTATAGGAGGTGAAGTACTTTTGTCCACTAAAGAAGAGCGGGACCTAGGCGTAGTTGTGTCCGATGATCTTAAAGTAGCTAAACAGGTAGAAAAGGCGTCGGCAAAAGCTAGAAGGATGCTTGGGTGCATACGGAGAGAAATGGCTAGCAGAAAAAAGGAGGTGATAATGCCTCTGTATAAGTCTTTGGTGCGACCTCATTTGGAGTATGGTGTGCAATTCTGGAGACCGCACCTTCAAAAGGATGTGAACAGGATGGAGTCGGTGCAGAGGGTTGCTACTAAGATGATTAGTGGTCTTCATTATAAAGCATATGAGGACAGACTTAAGGATCTTAATATGTACACCTTAGAGGAAAGGCGGGATAGAGGTGATATGATTGAGATGTTTAAATACCTCCGTGGCATAAATGTTCAGGGAGAGAGCCTCTTTCAATTGAAAGCAAGTTCTGCGACGAGGGGACATGGGATGAGGATGAAGGGAGATAGATTCAGGAGTGATATGCGGAAATATTTCTTTACGGAAAGAGTAGTGGATCCGTGGAATAGTCTCCCAGTGGAGGTGGTAGAGATGAGCAGTAACTGAATTCAAAAAAGCATGGGACCAACACAGAGGATCTCTAAAGGTAAAAAGTGGACTGTTGTAGTTGTTGTTATGGAAGGACAGACTAGATGGGCCTTGTGGTCTTTTTCTGTCATCATGTTTCTATGTTTCTATAGTGTGGAAACACTACTAACTTCCCTCTTTGGCAACCTCATAAGAGGTATAGATAGCATAAAAATGGATTCCTACTAGTGTTCATGGACATCTCGGCAGCCTTTGACACAGTGTCCCACGCCAGACTATTGCAGTGCCTGCAACAGATAGAACTACACAAGAACACTCTGAAATGGTTCACCTCATACATGGAGGATCAAACGCAATAAGTCAAATGCGACCAAAAGAAATCATTGCAGTTCGCCGTTATGCAGGGAATACCTCAAGGATCAGCTTTGTCATTAATGCTCTGCAATATTTACATCCAACCCATATGCAACATCATCAAACAACACAAACTCTATCACATCTATGCTGACGACATCATGGTGTATGCTCCAATCAACCTACTAGCACTTAACACCATAACAATAACCAAATGCATTGAAGACATTAATGCCTGGCTCACAGCCAACAACCTGACAGTCAACTACGATAAAACTGAGGCAATGTTCTTCACCCAAAACACTAACTTCATTCCACCACAGACTATTAGTATTCTAAACAAACACATAGTAGTCAAAGATGAAGTCAAGTACCTGAGCATCACAATGGACAGAGCCCTGAACCTGAAATCTCATATCACCAAAATCGCAAACAAAGCCTACCAATGTCTGAGGACCATAAGAAAGATCAAACCATTACTCCGCCAAGACCACTTCCGCACGGTATGCCAAGCACTCATCACACCACTGCTTGATTACGGAAACTCATTATATCAAGGGCTCCCTCAGCATACCCTACACCCACTCCAAATGGTGCAGAACACTACAGCATGCATCATTACTGACACTCCAAGATCTGAGCACATCATCCCCATCTTACAACAACTACACTGGCTCCCTATGGTGGCCAGAGCAAAATTTTAAAAAATCCTAATTATCTTATTTATTTATTTTATTTTATTTACATTTCTTATATACCGCATTATTTGCGATCATCACGGTTTACATAAAACAAAATGGCATCCGACAATAAACAAAGTCAGGTAATTACAATGAACAGGAACAAGTAACTTGGAGAACAGGGTAAACTATATACATATGCGGAGCATTGACTAGGGTAACTATATACATGTCAGATGGAGTTATTGGGTATTGGGTATAATCTTCAAAATCATCCATCATCTATCGGCAGATGCACTACAAGAAATCATAACAAGAGATGTCAGTAATAGACCAAGAAGGAACAATAGTGACAACATGATTAGCACACCTGCAGGATACCACAAGACTAAACAAAATACTTCAAGAAAAGCTCCTTCACTACTGGCATCCACACTATGGAACTCCCTCCCAACGAGCCTAAGGGCATTAGAAGACATCACAGACTTCCGCAAGAACATTAAAACTCTGCTCTTTACAGAAACTTATGAGCAGATAGACAATAGTAACCACTCAAGCGGCATTGCAGCTAACCCCGCCAACTCAATACCCAATCAGCCCAACTAGACTCATGAAGATACCCTCATGCTAAATGTAACCCTCGAACTGTACTGTCTAAATGTTGTTAAATAGCCTCATGTTAAATGTTGTAAATCGCCCACATGTTAAATGTAACCCCAATTGTGATGTCATGTAACCACTTTGATTGTAGGATAAGGTGGTATACAAATCTGTCTAAATAAATAAATGTTACGCTGTCAGGTGAGGTGTCAGCATCTTTCAGCGTTTACAAGTTAAACTGGAAGTAGATTATGATAGCCTGGTTCTCGGTCTACAGTTTACTGTTCAGGAACACCGAACAAGCTGAACGAAGGACCAAAACATTTTAAAATAACTTTAAAAAACTTTACGAGTGTAAAATAAAAATGTAAAAAAATAAATTGAAACTAGAATAAGTAAAGAAATACCATAATAAAAAAAATTAAACTTTAAATGTCTTAAACATAAAAAGAACTTATAAAACTAAAAACATTACAACAAGTAGCTGCTGGAGCGCGTGGGGCCCCTGGCACAGTGCCATAGTGCCAACCCATAAAGATGGGTCAGACACCACATCTAGGGCTCTCCCTCGGTCCAACTCCCTGGTCACCCAGTCAAAGAAATCAATCAGATTTGTCTGACATGACCTACTTTTGATGTTTATGTTTATTTCATTTGATATACCACCCTTCTGGGGAGACAGAGTGGTTTACAGTGTACAAACATTTTAAAGAAGGCACAAGGCCGGAAAGAAGGAAAGAGAAGTTACAATCGTTGATAGGAAAGCAGGAGAGAAAGGGTACAAAATACAGGATACAGGACAAGACGCAGAGGCTGGGATCACACAAAAGGGGAGGGAAGGTCAAAGGCCAGGGAAAAGAGGTGGGTCTTTAGGTCACGCTTAAAGGAAGGGTGATGGGGCTCAAGTCGAAGCGAGGCGGGAAGTGAATTCCAGAGGGCAGGGCCTGCGAAGAAGGCTGAGGAGCGGGTGGACTGAAGGTGAGCAAGGGAGGGGGAGGGAAGATTGAGGTGGTTGAGATGAAATGAATGAGGAGTGTGTCTGGGAGTGTGAAAGGTGATGAGATCTGCCAAGTATTGTTCGGTATTGGTGTGATGAGCTCTGTGAATAAAGGTGAGGAGCTTAAATTGGGAGCAGAAGGGAACAGGTAGCCAGTGAAGATGAACAAGTAGAGGTGACACGTGATCTCGTAGGGAAGAGTGGGTGATGATGCGGGCAGCAGTATTTTGGATCCTCTGTAGTCTGTTAAGTTGGAATTTGGGGAGACCGATAAAAACAGAGTCCATGCTGCCTCAGATCCTGCAATCCATTGGACTCCAAAACCTCACTATTCTCTTTTAGTAGATTTTCCAATAATTTACTGACCGCAGAGGTTAGACTAACTGGCCTGTAGTTCTCAATGCCATCCTTATGCCCGCTTTTGTTTAAAGGGACCACATGTGCCTTTCTCCAGTCCACTGGCACCACTACTGGCTCCAAAGAGGCATTGACAAGGTCAGACAGTGGAGTCGCTAGAACGTCCCTAAGATCCCTCGGCATTCCTGGATGTATCCATCCGGACTCATGGCTTTGTCTACTTTTAGTTTAGCTAGTTCCTCACGAACACAGTCTTCTGAAAATCATTTGAGATCCTCATCACTTCTGTTCCTATTTGTGGGTGTTTGCTAAGGTCCATTGCTACCTCATTTTGTGCCTATTTCATGCATTGGTATCCTGATTGCCTCACTCATTATTGTTTTTGGGATTCATCATTGAATCACAGCCGATGGGACTGCAGAGAGTACAATGACAATGCCGTTCAAGATGTGGGGGAGGCTCCCATGTACCTGCATATCTGGACCTTAGGGTATCACAGAGATCCAAGTTCTCAGTATGCTGAGCTCTGTAGGCTACATTCGCTGCCATGGAGGGGAATTCTTGTGTGGACATGGACTCCTGTGTGGGGATCGGGGTGTCAAATATTGACATCTGACCCTATGTGGCATGGCAGCCGGCCATAATATCCCCTGTCGTTGGCACTGTTGCCTTTTTTCTGCAAAGGCACATTGTTGTCCCTTTTGTGACAGAAGCTCACCATTGCTTCTCTCAAAATTATTCAAAGTTGTTAAAACATAAGAGAAAAATTGCAAGAGGACCTTGATAAATTGGAAGACCTGATGTCCAAATGGCAGATGAAATGTAATGCGGACAAGTGCAAAGTTATGCACCTAGGAAAGAACACCCAAACTACATTTACATGACGCAAGGTTCAACATTAGGAACCACCATCCAGGAAAATGATTTAGGTGTCATTGTTGAGAATATATTAAAACTCTCCACCCAGTGTACAGCGGCAGCCAAGAAAGCAAATAGAATGCTGGGAATCATAAGGAAAGAAATGGAGAATAAAACCAAGGATATTATAATGCTTCTATCATTCTATGGTGTGACCGCACCTTGAATATTGTGTGCAATTCTGGTCACCATATCTTAGTAACATACTATATGATGGCAGATGAAGACCAGTATGGTTCATCAAGTCTGCTCAGTAAGGTGGATAGAGTAGGGGTACCCACCGCTCTGTGCAGGTCACCCCTCTCTATTTGTTAAGATATAAGAAAAAGTTAAGTTTATTTTATTTTATCCTCTTGCTATAAAGGGATCCACTGTGTCTGTCCCATGCCATTTTGAATTCCAACACTGTTTTTGCCCCACCACCTCCATCTGGAGGGCATGCCAAGCATCCGCCATCCTTTCAGTGAAAAAGTATTTCCTGACGTGCTTTTAAGTTTACCTCCTTGCAGCTTCATTTCATGGCCTCTAGTTTTACAGCTCCCCCTTCTTTAAAAAAGGTTTGCTTCTTCATTGATACCCTTTGCAATGCAATGTGTGCCTTCAAGTCAGTCCTGACTCCTGGCGACCCAGAAGCTCCTGGGTTTTCTTGGCAGTGTCACCGGAAGTAGATTGCCAGGCCTTTCTTCCGAGGCAATGGAGGGTTAAGTGACTTGCCCAAGGCCACAAGGAGAGCTCGTGGGAATCGAACCCTGGTTGCTTGGTTACCAAGCCAGTGTTCTAACCACTAGGCTACTCCTTATAGCCCTGTAAATTGTGTAAAGGCCACTCAGCAGGATAGTTAATGGCACTAACACAGTTAGTGCTGCTGAATATCCCTGATCTTCTCACCTACACGCCCCAGTGCTAACTACTTGGCATCAGGGCGTGTCATGGGAATTTCAGGTTGTGTCGACAGAGGCTAACCAGATAGCAGTGATGCTGCATCGTTACCCGATTAGCTTCTAAGGGTAAAAGACAGACGCTGTAAAATATGTCTTATCTTTATCCGTAGAAGCAAACCTGGCAGTAAAGAAATATTTCTGTAGATTACTTCTGAGTCGTTCCCCTTTCACCCTCATGCCATGTCCCCTCGTGGCAGAGCTGGCTTTTGATTGAAAGTGGCTTCCTCTTGTGCATTTATGCCACGAAGGTATTTAAACATCTCTATCATATTCCCTCTTATCCCACCTTTCCTCTAACATATACATATTAAGATCTTTACGTCTGTCCTCATATGCTTTATAACGAAGACCACTAACCATGTTAATAGCCATCCTCTGCACCAACTTCATCCTGTTTATATCTTTTTGAAGGTGCGGTCTCCAGAACTGCACACAATACTCCAAAAGAGGTCTTACTAAAGACTTATACAGAGGCACTATCACCTTTTTTTTCGTATTGGCCATTCCTCTCCCTGTGCACCCAAGCATCCTTCTGGCTTTCATTGTCACCTTTTCTACCCATTTAGCCACTTTAAAATCATCAGAAACGATCATACCCAGGTCCCACTCTTCTTTTATGGACAGAAGTACTTTGTCCCCTACACTGTACCACGCCCTTGGATTTTTGCAGCCCAAATGCATGACCCTGCATTTTTTAGCATTGAATTTCGGCTGACAAATTCTTCAAGCTTAGTTAGATCTCTCCTCATGCTATCTACTCCTTCCTAGGTGTTTACTCTATTGCAGATTTTGGTATCATCCACAAAGAGGCAAACCTTACCCGACAGCCCTTCCGCTATATCACTAACAAAGATGTTAAAAAGAATCGGACCAAGGACAGATCCCTGGGGCACAAATATCCTTCTCCTCAGACTGAACTCCATTTACCTGTACCCTTTGTCACCTACCACTCAACCAATTTATGTGTGTACTAGTAATATCATTTAATTTCATATGTCCACCTGGCTATTATAATTTTGTGTGTTAATGCTAATATGCATGTTTTTATCTGTTGGAGATTTTACCCCCTGAAGAAGGTACTAAGCTGAAACACAGCTGTATCAGAGTTACTTAATAAAGACCGCTTCTCTTCACCTGACTCCTGCTTGTTCTTTGTCTGTTCTGTGAGTCTTTTTTTTGCACCCTCTTTGCTTGTGGGCATGATGTTTTCACCTTGGAAAAATGTGCTTAGCTTCGATGATGAAATGCTACAATGCATGTCGCCTTCAAATCCATTTTTTCCCAAAGGCGAACCAGGGATCAGATAAGGTTAAGAAATGGGAAGAAGCTGTTCGGATAACACAGAAGCGCACCAGAGAGGAGATGCATGCCTCATAGCTCCTTGAATACTGCAGGAACAGGATGATACCCAGGCGTTTGCAGATCAATAAAGTCCCTCGGCTGTTCATGTACGATGAAGCCTTTGTAAAGAATTGGTTTGCTATTCTGAACGACTTCACTGGATCTTATGATCCTTCTCATTAATAATTCCAGAAAGAAAACTGAAGAACTTCTGAAGGACATAGATGGGAAAATAAATAAACCCTCGTTTTCAGTCGCTCAGGAAATACCTTGAAAGGAATCTTTTGGAATATAAGAAACTCATCAAGGACAAGAAATTAGAAAAATATCGTAGAGACAAAGAATACTATAGGAAGGGGTCTGGTTACACCTGGAATAACAAGCACAGTAGTAGAGGTGAATCTTCCAGATGTAGGATCAATTTCTCTAAGAAAAGACACACCCCTAAAGCCCAGAAACCTCAAGAATCAGAGGAATTAACTTCAGAACAAGAGAAAAAAAGAAGTCATAGACAGATAGAGAAACATATTGATAACTCGGGTTCTCTTATTTTCTTCTGAACAGGCTGGCCTTAGTCAGGGTTTTTACATGGATCATTTGTGGAAGGGTGGGGGTCAGAGACAACATCAGGGCCGTCAGACCCACCTAGAATTTCACAGATCCCGGTACCCAAAGAGGGGAAGGAGAGAGGGAGAGGACAAGGTGGAATAGTCAGGAGAATGTCATACCACAACTGAATTGCGGGATTATTAACTTATCCAATTATAATTTGAATGCGATATAAATAAGAGTTCTCAACAAGGGCATGTCTTTTGTCCCTTCTATCAGACATGACCCTTTCTACACAAGCATGGATTGGTACAAAGTTTTCCAAAAACTTAGGGGTTTACTAAAGGGCATTAAGGTAGCAGGCGTTATAGAGCATTAACGGCAGTGATAAGGGGTTTTACATGTGAAAAAGGCTGTAGGCAGGTAGGAGGCGTCCTGGCAGTACAGACGCAATGAGCCATTTAACGTGCATTAACAGGACATTGGGCATTAAGGTGTCAAGCTTGCATCTTAACATCCAAAAATGGCTGTCACCCTAATGCTGGATAAGGGAGCACCAAAGAAAGTCAATGTAAAGGTGATGGATGGATGGATGGAAGGACAGGTAGGAGCTCATGGACCTGCCAGATCTGTGGGCACCCTATGCAGCAGCCAGTAATTTTGATGACCATGTGGCAAGCAGCTGTACCGAAGCACTGGGGAGGTGCCAATGTAAAATGGCACAATGTCAGTGTGTGGCATAGGATGGGGAAGACATGTCCCCTAGTGGAGTCAGAAGTGGCAGGATGTGTGCAGCGAAAGGAGGATGGAGCAGGAGTAGTGACATGCAGATCAGGCACAGGAGAGGTGTGCCAGAAGAGCCAAAATGAGGGAAAGAGTTCCTGTGGAGGCCATAGCGTAGCAGCTTGCATGAGAAGACATGACAGAGGCGGATGGAAGGGCTGAAGGAAGGATGGCAGCAGAGGAGATGGTGATATGGGTTGGCAGCACCAAAGTGCTGTAGGTGCCATCCCCAACATATTTGTACTGTGTGGGGAAGACCTGATACCAGACATGTGGATCTCACACCAGTCCCAGCCACCCAACCACCATACAACACCTCAGACAAATGTGCATATAACAACTGGACAGGTGTCATCGAAAATGGGCAAATGGGGCACATACAGACATGAGGTGATACCTGCAGGTGGTTATCCAAGAGGTAGGATGTATCCACATGTACAGCAGAGATGTGATAGTGCCAAAGCTGTACTATCACAGTTATAATGTCATACATTACACATGTCTCACATGCAAGTTACAGCTGTATGCATGTAACTACATTTTAGTATACAGCTGTATCGGTGCACTCACGTCAGGGTTTATCTTACTGACGAATTGGTAATGTCTGATGATAAAAAGAGACTGTATGGATCTGCAGACAGCTGAGTCATTAGTGGATTAAGTGACCTGCTCAAGGTCACAAGGAGGTGTCGTCAGTCCATGAAGATTGTGGCAGACATAAACTGCGACAATAACACATTCCGAAATGTTACATAAGGCATGCTAGTGGGCCTCAAACCCTGATATCTTGGTCCGCAAGCTATTGCCATGACCATTATGTCACACCTCCAAGAGTGTGCCTGACATCTGCAAAATGAACATGTCTGACCCCCTGCAATGGGCTGCAGCAGAGCCAATAAAATCATGCTCTCAGAAGGCCATGATGGGGAATAGCATGTTTGCTGACCCAAAGTGTGGCCAGAACGCATAAGAAAGTAGAAGGATGTGTGTCTGCAAGTCACAGCAGAGCCTGGACTGTTACAGGCAGGGAAATAATCTGAGTAGCACACAGGCCCAAAATGAACAAGTGTGAATCAAACCCTTGTCCCCTTCTTATGGGGACATTGCACTAACCAGTAGGCTACACCTCCACACCTCCCTGCATAGCAACGTCTGGATTCAATGAGACTGCAGGTCACTGCCTAAAATGTCTGCTGTGTGTGTTGGTATAGGTTAGCCCCTCCAGTACCCAAGAGGCACTGCACATATGGAACAGCAAACTGCAGCTGATCACCAAATGGAGAATGCACTGATCCATCACATCAGCTCAGTCAGCCGCATTGATAGTGTGTGCTACAAGCAGATAACAGCTACAAACTGTGCTACTGAGGAGTTTCAGCAGTCACCCTGATGGTGAGGATGGGCACCCAGCACCTGGTCCCCAGAGCTTGCACTGCTAGAGAAGGTCTCTGCTACAGATCCACATCACTGCCAGTGTGTTATGTTTCCTGCACAATTGCAGCATGCCATAGGCACCTGTCACATCTGGGCTCTGTGTCCTGCCCCTGTTGGACAGGGACCCTCCTAGCACAGTGCATGTCAGTGCCTAGTGTTGTATCAGCTGATTCCATGGACACCAAATGCAGTGAGGGGCATCTAGGCTTGTATGGGGCTGTTGCTACTGACGAAGCGGAGTTTCTGCGAAACGGAGATCTTTGTAGAGTGAAGACTGAGATATAATTCCTTGGGAGAAGCTTTTTAAATCTTGGCGTTTCTTCTTCAGCCCCGAAGATAAGTATAAAAAAAAGGATAGCCTGGGCTGTGATATTGCGTTTAGCTGTGTTCTATTTTGCTTTGTTTCAGATGACAGTTAATGCATCACTCTGGAACATGGTGCCTACATAATATGTAAGTTGCATTGCTGCTACATATAGAAATATCAATATGCTGAGACATTGTTTTTGTGAATCTGTTTTAGTAAGGCATTACTTTGTTGTGCAAGACGGGGTATTATTAATAGAACCTATGATGTTGTAAGTATGGCGCATCCCCTTCAGGCAGATAATTCTTCTGCCACATAGAGGGAGAAGTAGCTTCACTGAGGTCTTTTCTCCTCTATTTATAATTGTAACGATAGCGTTTGTATAATTAAAGAAGGTTGTAAATTGGTGTCTCCTGAGGGTTTAGGAATGGACTAGAATACTGTTTTTTTTTTTTTGGAGTGACATTCCTGCCTGCCACTTTGGTCTCCATATCAGCTCAAGCATTGTTAACATGTTCTCATTGTGCAGGCGCTAGTAGCATACTCTGACATTCACGCCCATTGTTAATGCCTGCTCAGTGTTCCGGTGCTATCAGCTTGTCTTTCCATCCAGCTGTGTGTGTGACTGATGGGAGCTTGCACACTTGCTGGCCGATTCATTGGGTGTTGCACATGCTGGTGCTGTACCTGCACTGTAGGCTAAGGTTTACCCACAGGGACATGCAAGACATCATCTGCAGCCAGGTAATGAACCTGTGACCCCTCTGCTCAAATACACACTGGCTTTGTGTGTTGAGCCTCAGAGCTGCCATATGGAGACAGCAGTCCCTGGGGCTGACATGTTCCCCATCAGGCAGACCTTGGCACATGTTGCGATGCGAACGGCACACAAGACCAGGACATGGGTTTTGTCTGCTGCAGGCAGGTACTGCTGCACCCGCCAACAAAACCCTCACACCATGCTGATATGCCAGCATGCTGTCAGTGGGGGAGGGGGGGGGGTGGTGCGCAGTCCCGGCCAGTCCACCATGCGGCTTTGGCAGACACCCAAGATGCCAGGTCCAGATGGGGGAGGCAGAGGCACACATTGATGAACACGCCATCCCCAAACTCACCACTGCTGCCAGGACCCCATCCCCGCCTGCCACTGATACACCTGAGGGGGAGGCGGACAGCTGCAGCTGTAGTATTTCCCCAGGCGCCTGCATTTTTCAGCTCCCTGTAGTGCTACAGCTGCTGGCACTATCAGCCTTTCCTCTGGACTTGACTTTAGTGGCAGCAGGGGGAGCCAGCCGGGGTCTCTGCCCAGGGTGTCAGGGACACTTGGACAGCCCCTTGTGGCACAGCACCTTTCCACAGCAGCAGCGAGTTTGTGTGCTGCCTCTGCCAATGTGGGATCATGAGGGGCATCACAGATGTGCCACTTGGGCAGCTGCCTGGTTGGCCTTGCACACCAGAAACCGCCACTGCATGACCAATGTGCCACCTCCTTTGCCCCATCAACATGGTGCCCTTTCATACTTGGGCACTATACTATTGCTGCTAATAGAAACATAGAAACATAGAAATATGACGACATAAAAAAAGACCACAAGGCCTATCTAGTCTGTCCTTCCATATCAACAACTATAACAGTCCCCCCTTTTTACCTTTAGAGATCCTCTGTGTTTGTCCCATGCTTTTTTGAATTCAGTTACTGTCCTCATCTCTACCACCTCCACTGGGAGACTATCCCACGGATCCAACACTCTTTCCATAAAGAAATATTTCCACATATCACTCCTGAATCTATCCCCCTTCACCCTCATCCCATGTCCCCTCATAGCAGAACTTGCTTTCAATTGAAAAAGGCTCTCCCCCTGTACATTTATGCCACGGAGGAATTTAAACATCTCAATCATATCACCTCTATCCCACCTTTCCTCTAAGATCCTTAAGTCTGTCCTCATATGCTTTATAATGAAGACCACTAACCACTAAGACTAGGGGACATGCAATGAAGCTACAGGGTAAACTATTTAAGACTAATAAAAGGAAATATTTTTTCACTCAACGTGTAATCAAACTATGGAATTTGTTACCGGAGGATGTAGTAAAGGCTGTTAGTGTAGCTGGGTTTAAAAAAGGTTTGGACAAGTTCCTGGAGGAAAGGTCCACAAACCATTATTAAGAAGGGACTCAGGATATCAATGCTTGACCCAGTACAAGCATTGCGGAACCTGTGTCTATTGGGGAAACTGCTAGGTACGTATGACCTAGATTGGCCACTGTTCGAAACAGAATACTGGGCTTGATGGACCTTGGTCTGACCCAGTATGGCATATCTTATGTTCTTATAACCATTTTAGTAGCCACCCTCTGTACTGACTGCATCCTGTTTACATCCTTTTGAAGGTGCAGTCTCCAGAATTTCACACTATACTCCAAATGAGGTCGCACCAAAGACTTATACAGAGGCACTATCACCTCCTTTTTTCTGCTAGCCATTCCTCTCCATATGCACCCAAGCATCCTTCTAGCTTTTGCCGTCGCCTTTTCTACCTGTTTAGCTACTTTAAGATCATCAGACTCAACCACGCCTAGGTCCCGCTCTTCTTTAGTGGACAAAAGTACTTCACCCCCTATATAATATTGCTCACTTGGATTGCTGCAGCCCAAATGCATGACCTTACATTTTTTAACATTTAATCCCAGCTGCCAAATTCTAGACCATTCTTCAAGCATAGCTAGATCCCTCCTCATGTTATTTACACCTTCCTGGGTGTCTACTCTATTGCAGATTTTGGTATCATCTGCAAAGAGGCAAACCTTACCCGACAGCCCTTCCGCTATATCACTAACAAAGATGTTAAAAAGAATCGAACCAAGGACAGATCCCTGGGGCACACCACTGGTAACATCCTTCTCCTCAGAGTGAGCTCAATTTACCTGTACACTTTGTCGCCTTCCACTCAACCAAATTCTAACCCAAGCAGTAACTTTAGGGTCCATCCCTAGGCTGCTCAGTTTGTTTATAAGTCGCCTGTGAGGAACAGTGTCAAAGGCTTTACTGAAATGTAAATACACCACATCTAGGGCTCTCCCTCGGTCCAACTCCCTGATCATCCAGTCAAAGAAATCAATCAGATTTGTCTGACAAGACCTGCCTCCGGTGAATCCATGCTGCCTCAGATCCTGTAATCTGCTGGACTCCAGAAACCTCACTATTTCCTTTTTCAGCAGCGATTCCAATAATTTACTCACCACCGAAGTTAAACTAACCGGCCTGTAGTTATCAACCACATCCTTACTTCCGCTTTTGTGTAAAGGCCCCACATGAGCCTCTCTCCAGTCCTTTGGCACCACTCCTGACTCCAAAGAGGCATTGAAAAGGCCAGTCAGTGGAGCTGCTAGAACGTCCCCAAGTTCCTTCAGTATTCTAGGGTGTATCCCATCCGGTCCCATTGCTTTGTCTACTTTAAGTTGAGCTAGTTTCTCACAAACACAGTCTTCTGAAAATTGTTCAAGATTTCCTTCACTTCTTTTCCTGTTTGAGGGTGTTTTCTGAGGTCCTGCTCCTGGTTCTTCATCTGTGAACACAGAACAGAAATATTTGTTAAGCAATTCCGCTTTATCCTCATCAGCTTCTACATATTCCTCCCCTTCACCCTTGAGTCTGACAATACCACTTTTGCCCTTCCTCTTCTAACATATCTGAAAAATGTCTTATCTCCCCATTTTATTGCATTGGCTATTTCCTCCTCTTTTTGAATCTTTGCTTTCCTGACTACTTTGCAAGCTTCTCTAAGCTTTTCCAAATATAGATGTCTGTCTTCCTCTCTCTGTGATCTCTTGTATTTCATGAAAGCTTCCCTCTTTTTCTTCACCTTTTCAGCTACTTCTTTCAAAAGCCATAGCGGTCTCCTTTTCTTTTAACCTTTATTTACCATTTTAACAAAAAGGTTGGTTGCCCTTAAAATATCCCCTTTCAGTCTTGCCCACTGTTTTTCTACATCCCCCAGCTGTTCCCATCCCGCTAACGACTCCCTGAGGTATTGGCCCATCTTGGCAAAGTTAGTCTTCCTAAAGTCTAAGACCCTCACCTTTGAATGGATTCTAACAACCCTAGTCCTAATACTGAACCACACCATCTGGTGATCACTGGATGCAAAATGATCTCCCACTATAACATCAGAAACACTTTCACCATTGGTAAGCACCAAGTCCAGTATGGCCCCTTCACGTGTGTGGTCTGTTACCGATTGCCTGAATAGTTCTCCCTGTAGAGAATCCAGGATCTCTTTACTTCTAGATGATACTGCAGCAGAAATGTGCCAATCAACATCTGGCATATTGAAATCCCCTATCAGTAGCACTTCCCCTTTCCTAGCAATGCTGCGTATGTCTTCAATTAACTCTGTCCACCTCTTCCTCTTGTGAGGGAGGTCTGTATATCACGCCAATGCAAATAGATTTCTCTTTCCCTCTTTCTAGTTTAACCCACAATGCCTCCTCTTTTCCTTTAAAGCTCTGTAATTTCAAAGCTTTACTAGTACTTTTTACATATAGTGCCACTCCTCCTCCCCTTCTTCCTACCCTGTTCTTTCTGAATAAAGTATAGCCAAGTATAGTTACATCCCAATCATGATTTTCTGTAAACCATGTTTCTGTAACTGCTACTAAATCCAAGTCGGCCACTCCCTCCAAAGCTTCAACATCAGGGATCTTATTTCCCATGCTACGGGCATTTATACACACTGCTTTCCATAAGTTACCCCTTTTACTCATTTCCATAAAGGTATTTAATGTATCACTTACCTGGGGGCTTTCTTCACCCATCCCCAATGAATCTAGTTTAAAGTCCTCTTCAGTAGATTAGCCAGACTACTACTGGAGACACATTGACCTTTCTTGGACAGATGGACGCCATCTCTGCTCTGCAACCCTTGGAACAGCATCCCATGGTTTTTCGTGCAGTCCATGGTAGTATTCTGTCTATCTTTTTCACTGTCAAGCTTTCACATCCATATGATGTTATTAAAAATATCATGGCTTGAACAAGTCAAATCTTTGTATGGAGAGAGACATCTCTGCTCTTGAGAATCTTGTCTAGGTCTTTCATAGCCATTCTGCCAAGAGCAATGCATCGTCAGATTTCTTGTTGCTTCTTTATTAATAGTTGATGGAAGTAGGTTAAAGTTGTCCACGATTTCAATTTCTTCTCCTTCAACGATGAACTTGTTGATTTTGCCAGTTGTCATGATCTTTGTCTTCTTTACATTAAGGTGCAGGCCCATTTTGAGACTATATTCTTTGATCGTGAGAAGCAAATGTTTCAGATCATCTTCACTTTCAGCAGTAATATGGTATGATCAGCATAGCGAAGGTTGTTGATGAGTCTTCCACCAATCTTCACACCTCTGTTGTCTTCATACGACCCTGCTTCTCTGACGATTTGCTCTGCATATAAATTAAACAGGTAGGGGGAAAGTATGCAGCCTTGTCTTACACCTTGCTTATTTTAAACCATTCTGTTTCTCCTTGCTCCGTTTGAACTGTTGCTTCTTGATCAATGTACAGATTGTGCAAGAGAACGATCAGGTGTTCTGGTATACCCATGCTTCTTAATGTGGCCAAGAGTTTCTCATGGTTTACACAGTCAAAAGCCTTGCTATAGTCGATAAAGCACAGATAGATATCCTTTTGGTATTCTTTAGTCTTTTCAAGGCTCCATCTCACATCCGCGATGATGTCTCTCGTTCCTCGCCCTTTTCTGAGCCCCGCTTGCACTTCAGGTAGTTCTTGTTTCAGGTATGGTTGTAGTCTCTGTTGAATAATCTTCAGTAGAAACATAGAAACATAGAAATATGACAACAGAAAAAGATCACATGGCCTATCTAGTCTGTCCTTCCATATCAACAACTACAACAGTCTCCTTTTTTCCTTTAGAGATCCAGTAGAATCTTGCTGGCATGTGGGATCAGAGCAATTGTGCGATAATTTCCACAGTAAGCTGGATCACCTTTCTTTAGTATTGGTATAAACACAGGTCTTTTCTAGTCAGTTGGCCATGATGTTGTCTTCCAAATTTCTTGGCAGAGCCTTGTAAGTACAGTAAGAACTGCATCATATTGCTGTAATGCTTCTATGGGAATGCCAGCAATGCCTGGTGCTTTGTTCTTTGATAAGGCTTTCAATGTTGCTTCAACTTCTCCTATCACCACCAATGGTTCCGGATCATAAGGTACAGATTAAAATGGCTATACCTCTTTCTGTTTCCATTCATTTGCACATTTTGTAGTCATGCTTTATATCCATCACTCCCACAATCTTTTCTCCTTCCCAGTGATCCATCTTGTGCTACCAAGCATGTCACAGAGCCTCTCTCTGACACACCTTAGTTTCACAATCATGTAATTGTTAAACCAATGGATTGCATGATCCGAGTCAACATGGTTTTCCCAGGGAAAAATCATGACAAACAAATTTGAATTTCGTTTTTGACTGGGTGACCAGAGAACTAGATCAAGGGCATGCGATGGATGTGATCTACCTGGATTTCAGCAAAGTCTTTGATACTGTTTCTCATAGGAGGCTTATCAATAAACTCAACAGCTTGGGGATGGTGAACTGGATCAGAAATTGGTTGACTGACAGATGACAGAAGGTGATGGTAAATGGAACTCACTTGGATCAAATGAAGGTGATTAGCGGTGTGCTCCAGGGTTCAGTCCTGGACCGGTACTATTCAATGTATTTGTGAGTGATATTGCTGAAGGACTGACTGGAAAAGTCTGTCTTTCTACAGATGGCATGAAACAGAAATCCAAGGGAATTGTATGCGATAGGGGGTGAGAGGTTGGTGTGCAAGGACCAGGAGAAGGACCTCAGAGTGATTGTTTCTGAGGGTCTCAGTGTGACAAGGCTGTGGCAAAAGCCAGAAGGATGCTGGGTTGTATACAAAGAGGAATTGCCAGCAGAAAGGAAGAGGTACTAATGCCACTATGCAAGTCGCTGGTAAGGCCTCTCTTTGAATATTGTGTTCAGTTTTGGAGATTATCTCTCACAAAGGATATAAAACGACTGGAAACTGTTCAGAGGAAGGCAACCAAAATTATTTGGAGCCTGTGCCCGAAGACTTATGAGAAGAAACTTAAATAAGTACATTCTGGAGGAGAGGAGGTATGATTCAAACCTTTAAATAGTTACAGTGTTAATGAAAAAACAAACCTTTTCCAAAGACGTGGAAGCATTAAAACTAGAGGGTATAACATGAAGTTGCAAGGGGGTAAACTGAAAGGCAATATCAGGAACTACTTTTTCACTGAAAAGGTGGTGGATGCTTTGAATACCTTCCCGATGGAAGTGGTGGGGGAAAATACAGTGACAGAATTCAAAATGACATGGGACAGATACAGTGGATCCCTTTATAGCAACAGGATAAAATAAAAAAAAACATAACTATCGCTTATATCTCTACAAATGGAGTGGAGGAGTGGCCTAGTGGTTGGGGCAAGGTACTTTAGGCCGGAAGGTCGGGGGTTCAAATCCCACTAGAGGACAGCAACCTTGGGCCAGAAGGACTGGGGTTTCTAGTCCCACAGGTGCTCCTTGTGGTCTTGGGCAAGCCACTTAACCCTCCGTAGCTCATGTTCCCTGTAAAATAGTTATCTCCAAGTTATAATGCCCTGTTCAATGTAATTTCAGTTTGTTCAATGTAAACCGCACTGATGCAGAATAGCGCGGTATATAAGAGAATATAAATAAATAAATAAATAAAATAGGAGTGATCTACCTGCAGTGGTAGGTACACCCCTAAACAAAGGCATGGGGAGGGGTGACCTGCATGGAGTGGCAGGTGCACCTACTCTTGCCGCCTTTCTGGGCAGATTAGATAGACCATACTGGTCTTTATCTGCCATAATATACTATATCACTATGCTAATATATATGTTAGGAACTGGGCAACATTCTACGGAAAGGAGGGGCTCCACCTTAACCTGGATAGAACCAGGCTGCAGGCATTAACCTTTAAAAAGGAGATAGAGCAACTTTTAAACCAGATAATAGGAGAAAGCCAACAGTTGCCCAGGTGCACATAGTTCGGAACGCTATGTCCTTGAAAGATGCTAGCAAAAGAGAGAAGCTAGGGCATCCCAACAGTGAGGTAACCCAGATGTCCTTCAGGTCAGAGCTGAAAAATTCAAAATTATACCTATCAACTGATAACCAGATTAACATGAGTAAAATACAACCTCTAAAATGCCTGTATGCAAATGCTAGAAGTCTAAAAAGAAAGATGGAAGAGCTAGAATGTACAGCACTAAATGGAAGGTAAGATATGATTGGTATCTCAGAGACCTGGTGGAGGGAGGACAAACAATGGGATACTTTGATACCTGGGCACAAATTATATCACAATGATAGAGTAGATTAAATTGGTGGAGGGGTTGCGCTCTATGTTAGAGAGGGCATTGAGTTACATAGGATTAAAGTTTTGCAAGAAACAAAATACATTGTGGAATCTCTATGGATAGAAATTCCATGTAGAAAGGGGAAGGCAATAGCAGTAGGGATGTACTACCAACCACCTGGCCAAAAAGAACAGATGGATGATGAAATGCTGAAAGAAATCAGGGAAGCTAACAAAAGTTAAAACACAGTAATAATGGGTGATTTCAATTACCCAGGTATTGATTGGGTCAATGTTACAGCAGGACATGCTAGGGAGATAAAGTTTCTAGATGAAATAAGTGACTGCTTTCTGGAGCAGCTGACAAGAAGGGAAGCTATTTTGGACCTGGTCCATAGTGAAATGCAGGGTCTGGTGCAAAAGATAAGGGTGCTGGGGCCACTTGGCAATAATGTTCATAGCATGATCACATTTGATTTAATGAATGGAAGAAGGATGGCAAGGAAATCCACAGTACTACCATTTAACTTTCAAAAGGGAAGCTATGATAAAATGACGAAAATAGTTCAGAAAAAACAAAAAGGAGCAACTGCAATAGTTAAAGATTTACATCAAGCATGGACGTTGTTTTAAAGTACTATCTTGGAAGCCCAGAACAGTTGTATTCCACACTTTAAGAACAGTTGAAGGCCAAAAAACTGCCAGCATGGTTTAAAGTTGAGGTCAGAGAGGCTGTTGCTGCCAAAAAAGCATCTTTCAGGAAATGGAAAAAGGAACCAAATGCCAATCACCATAACCCTCCCAGATATTTCTCTTGGTGATATACTTCAGATAACCTTTTCTTATTCCCACGCCTACCTGCAGTTTCACCCAGTTCTTTTTGAGTCTATCAGAAAATTATAGCTCCAACTGCTCAGCCAGCTTCTGCAATGCTGAGATGGTAATGGTGCAAGGGCAACCTCCAGAAGTGCCCATGGCATGCTAACGGCCACCATGGGGGTTATTTTAGAAGCCCTATTCATGCTTTGGATGTCTGAAAACAGGGATATAGACGTCTAAAGCGCAGAGACATCCCTGGAGCCATTTTAGAAAGCTGTTTCAAAGATGTCCCCTGTACGAGGATGTCCAAAGCAGCAGGGAGGTATGGTGTAGGCATGTTTAGAGTGGTGCCAAGAACCTGGACATCCTTGTCTGATTTCACAAATTCCCTATACGTCCTAAGCCTCATTCAAGTTTCCATCTGCTCCAGGCATGAATAGGCACTGAAAAAGTGCTCATTTTGCCAGCCAAACCTCTGGAGGGTGTGGAGAAGGAGGTGCACTTATATCCCCTATATTTTCCATGTTGACAAAGAACACTGACAGGGAATGTGGGCTCTTGTTTATGTTTTGTCATGCTGACGGTCATCCGAACATGCAAACTAGCATGAGATAAACAGCCCCACCCCACTTTCTGTAGCAGAGTTGCAGGACCAGTGCTATCATTAGGCGATTGTTGCTGCTGCTACCCTTCTGCGGCAGCGGCTCCAGCTCCCAGACTGCGACATAGCTCTGATCAATACAGTTCGGTGATGGGTTGAGGTTCCTTTCTGTTACGATGTGACATTTCTGCCCTTCTCTGACACAGATGCGCAGTTTATGCAAACCAGAAGCTGTGTCGTCGGAGGTGGAATCAGCATATAGTAACAGAAAGGGGCGGCCATGCACGCCAGATTGTATTGGTAAGTACTGTGTTGTGGTTTGGGAGGGGTGGCAGCGGTGGCAATGAGGGCGGGAGGACCATGGGGAGGGTGGCGGTGAGCAGGACGAAGAGCCCACCTAGGGAGCCCTCCAATCCTTGCCTCAGCCCTGCAGGGATGTCTGTGCGGATGCTTATGTGCATGCCAGCGTGGGTGTCCACATTCAGGGCATCTCTTTCTAAAATCAGGCTGAAACATAGATGTCCCTGGCATTTTTCTGCAGGTTTTGCCATGGGTGGCACAGTTTGCACTTGGGCGCCCTTTCTAAAATGTCACTTCACATGTTCTTTAATTTGTCCTTTCACATCACATAACCTGTGTTTGCATGAGATGATGTCTTTGGCAACCCAGAGACTGCAGTTGGTTTCCAGAACACGTTTCAGAAGTTCCTGTCATCCTTGGCCTCCATTTCCTGCACAGTTACAAGTGGTTTGGCTTCATCATTTCTATGGCTGGGTCATGTGCTCCTCACTTGAGGATTCCTGCCAGAGGCTCTCACAGGGCTCTGTTCACTTGTATGCAGGTTTGCAGTGGTCTGGTGCCCTCCCTGCCATTTTCTTCCTGCATGCCCACATGATCTTCCTTAGCTAGAAGTGCTGTGGGTTGAACTGTACAATTGCATGAGATCTTACCATCAACCAACACTGCTCCTACCCCTTCCTGCTCTTCACAGATTATGCCTCTCAAAGTCTCTGGCCCTGATGGCTAGCTGTCATCATGGCTACTGCAAGCTCCTTTCAGAATCCTCACCCTCATCATTCTCTAAGGCCTGCAGCAGCCTCCTTAGATGTCCCCTTCCATGCTCCTTCCCCTCAGGCTATCCCTCTTCCCTGTCTTCCATGTGCCCTGCCTGCTGTTCTCTTCGATCTTGCCAGGCTCTGTGCGACCTGCTTCATTCCTCCCTCTCCCTGTCCTCTCCCACACAACTCTGTGAGGCATGCTAAGGAGCAAGTATTCCTGGAACCAACCATCCCGGCCGTACCTTCTGGTGCTCCATCACACCCTTCCCACACTCCATTCAGCCCCTTCCATTCCCACCTAGTCCTTGCACAACACCAGCTGGCTTACATGACGCTCAGACTCACAGTTTCATACATGGCTGATAAACATGCATGATGCCTCTGTTCCCCTAAGGGTCAGTCACCCTCCTCAGAACACTAATTTACATCAGGTCTCCTTACACAGCAAACTGCATAGACAGAAACAATAATAGGCTGCAACAGCAGTTATGATATGCAGGGCCGTACCGAGCTAGAATGGCGCCCTGTGCGACTTGCACATCGGGCGCACGCCCCCTCCTCTCCATATCTCAGTCCAACCGCTGCCTGCTCTTGCCCTGCTACTGCCGCCACCCTCTGTTTTCTCCATGGCGGCGCCGGCAGCAGGAAAGAGCAGAAAGCGGTTGAATGGAGACGGAGAAGAGAGTGTGCGCCCGATCTGCAAGTCACTGCCACTTTAAGCAGATATGTCCCTTCCTGCTCTGATGTCACGTCAGAGGAGGGAGGGGCCGACCTGCTTAAACTGCCGCAAAAAGGCTTAGGGGGTGCATTTCAGCTGTCTGCTGTTACCCTGCCGCCGCTGAGAGAGGAAAAAGTGGCAGTGGCAGGGCAACAGCAGGCAACCTGAAATGAGCCCCCCAAGCCTTTGCGCCCTGTGTGGCTGCACCGCTTGCACAGGGCTAGGTACGGTCCTGCCATGCATTATCATTGACTGTTATAGCGCGCTAGTTGGCCAGACACACCATTAATGTGAGCACACCCCCAATGCTGCCAATATCACTAGCACGCAACACTGTACATTGATCCACAGTGATTTCTGCATTAAATGCATGTTACATGCCAAAACTTGCCACACTTTAGTAAAAGGGCCCCTAAGTTTGGAAACAATGGAAAAGTTTGCCAGAAACCTGTCAGGCACAGATGATAGAAATTATATATACATTATGGCATATTTTTATAGGAAGAATGCATAAAACACTGAAAACAAAATGAGGGATACAGGTAGATTATAAAGATTCGTGCATTTATTTTGGATGAAATTAAGCAAAGAACAGTCTTATCTACATTTTTGCATGCATTAAAAATGAAATCTCACAGAGTTGTTTGCAACAATGATACTGTTCTATTTAACATTAGTGAAAATTCTTTTATAAAGTTTTATTTTTACATATATTGAAAAAAAAATGACAATGAATGTACATTGTTGAAAACTATACAAATATTTTCAGGCAATTCTATCCATTTGGCTACATATACTGTACATTTTTTATCGCTTGAATTTAAAGCATGCTTTTCCCATCAAACTCACTTACAGATAACAGCCATTTTGCTTGGGTGCTTTTGTAACATATAATTTAGTGTTACGTTTCTGGTAAGTAACTCCTCAATTTCACATATACATTCATACATTATTTGGGTGGAAAGAGGAATATTGATTGTCAAAGAATCTTAATCTAGTTTGTTTTAAATTAAATATTGATCCACAAACTTAATTCTTCTGTTCCTAGATATTTTACTAATTATTTTATTAAAGAGCCTCAAAAGATGCTTTCCCTTAAACTAGCAGAAATTGCACTGTGCATAGTGGACCACGATAGGTACTATGTCCATCCTACCCTTACATTTTTTGGTATAAATTTAAAAAGTATGATATAGGTCATTAGCAATACAAGTAATTAGCAGCATTTTTCAGTATGAAAGGTATAATGTTGAAATATCTTAAATGGCTAAAGGGGAATATAGTGTAAATTACTTCCAAAATAAATCACATCACCAGGAAATTTTCTATATGATAGCGAGAAAGCAAAATTCACATTTCTTTGAGACAACCATTTTTCAAAATTACAACAGGACAGAATCTGAATACATGTAGGTTTTTATATTACATGTACCTTATTCTTATGATTAATGTCTGGGGCAGGCATGCCTGTCCTCATGAACTACCCAGAGAGACAAGCTAAGATAGACACACACACACATATATTAACTGTATTTGGGATGTAACAGCTTTGTAAAAATTAGCACATGAATGAAGACAGACTAACAAATGGTCTTTTTGTCCGTATCTTTGTTCAAATCCATTTCTGTATCATAGGAGTTATGATATTTTAGTAGTTTTATTTGGTTAATGGAGAGTGATTAAAAGATACACAACGAGCCCCAATATCCAAATGCAATCAGCGATTCAGAAATGTGATCTGGCATTGTTGCGAATCGTATGATTTTCACTTGCTTCTTCTTTTGGGGTACGATCTATGTAGCACTCTAAAGTATAATACAGTTCAGCTACATTAGCTCTGCAGGCAAGTTTTTTACATCACTCTCCTACTAAGAACCCGAGGTAAAAGCATTGACATCCAGTGAGTGTCATCGGCTGCAAAATGTTCTGTTCTGCTCTCTGTTAGATCATGCTCCAGCACAGCAAAATCAGCACAATAGGGTCGATGCATAATGCGGTCAGATACTGGGCGGCAGCACAGTGTCAAGTTTAATTAACTGTTATATTGTTTAAATTTTGTATTAGCTAGAAGTTGTGTTAAGACTACTTTCATAAAGTCTGTGGTGCATATAACATTGTCATGCTACGTTCACTCAAATATATCCCATAATTTTTTTCATATTGTTATAAATACACAAGGGGGTTGATGAACAACATGTTTCAAACTTGTGAGCAGTAGCACCAATGAAGGCTTCAATCCTAATTACTGCGCACTCTCACAAGCCTTCAGAATGCAGTTAACTCATCTTTTGATAATTCTTTTCATACCTTAAGATGACTGGATTATCAGTGATAAGAAGAGATTCAGAGCTAAAGCCTTGACTATTGCCAGTAGAAGATGACTGACCTTTGCTCCCAAGTTTGAAAACTGCGCTAATCCATCCCTTTTGCGTGTATGTTACCATGCAACCAATACACGTGCATGCATTTTCCAGTGCTCTACGGTATCCTAAAGCAAATACCATGTAAAAAACAATATAGAATTCTAAATCTCTCGAGTAATTTTTAAGGAATCAGTAAAATATTGCAAATTCTGTTCCAGCTTTATGTCAGATAATGTAGAAAGTGTCACAGTACTGTGGCAAAACTATTCTTTTATTAGTACTGTGGCAAAACTATTCTTTTATAACATTTGTGTTTATTCTGTACATACCAATAATAGTTGCAAGCCAATTTAGTTTAATGCAGTAACATTTAATTTCATTTCAAACTATGAAAACGCACAGGCTTCTTCTGGCAAGTAGTCCCATCTGTGTGTGATTATGTGTGGAAGACTTAGAGATGTTGATTTCAAATACTCCTCTGTATACTACACATTCTGTAAACATCAAAGTTCAGGTATTAAATAACTATATTTATTGTGTGAACAAAACATGATATTTCTATATCGAAGTATATTCTTTTCAGTAAATGCATATAATTGAAGTGAGAACATGAGACTACTATAATATGTTCTCGCAGAGAATGACGTGTCAGGAAACAGCAGTTTGGGTGTGTATAAACATCTTAAAACAATTGAACTGAGGGCTAGGTGCATTTTTAGGGCTTGATCTTGCTGAATTAATCTTCAAATATCAAACTTGAGGAATCTCAGCCAAGGAAAGGCAAATTTTTTGCTGAACAATGTTTCAATAGAAAAGGCAAAAATGTCCATAGATATTAAAATTCTAGGAAGAATGGGAAGCCTGACAATTGCTGAAGTAAAAAGGTTAGTTTCTGGTATACTGATACTGAAGATATTCAAGATGTCTGCCAACATTCTTGATGGGCCATGAACAGGAAGGCACTATATAATTGGTTCTGTCCCATGCTTTAAAAAAAGTCTCTGGTACAGCACTTAACCAGTCCCATGACTGCTATAATCAAATACTCCTTTCTTGAAGAATGGTGAAAATTCACAAATAGTATGCTTGGACAAGGTCTGCCCTATTTTATCAATGTGCAGTGGAGATGCTGAAGACTTGAGCATTATACTGAAAAAGTCCCTGAGGTATTTCTGCAAAAAGAAAAATCACATGATTTTATGATAAACAATTCATATATGATTACAACTGCGCATTATGAATTATTTGCAACTCGGAATGCACTACATAGGTGATTGACTTCTGCATTCCAAATTCCCCCTAGAAAATAGATCCTTATCCTTCCCACCCACAAATCTCCTGTACCCTGTGAGGCCTCTTGACCTTTAATTGCATTGCCAGACACGTAACAAATGTATTATTAATATTCTAGATGAAGTGGACTTTTTAACAGCATACTTTAATTACAGGACTTAACAAAACAAAACAAAAAAAGTAAAAGCAGAATGGACACACTATTACATTGAACAGGCATGCACTTTTGCAGTTATGTGCTTGAAACTAAGAAACCTGTATAAAATGTGTGTCTCTGATATTTACAAAACACAATTTCTGAATTTTTAAAAAATCCTTTTTTTCAACCATAATGTATTATACTTTACAATACAAAGCAATCATAGAGGAAAAAAGCAAAAATATAGAAACAGAAAATATGATGGCAGATAAAGACCATACAACCTATTCAGTCTGCCCATCCACACCAAATATTAAGCTCTAAAGTCCTCTCCCCTTAGAGGTCCTCTGAGCTTGTCCCATGCTTTCTTGAATTCAGATATAGTCCTCATCTCTACCACATCCAATGGGAAGGAAATCCCTTTTCATCTTCATCCAGTGACCCCTTGTTCCAGAGTTTCCTTTCAATTGAAAGAGGCCCACCTCCTATGCACTTATTTATTTGTGTGCTCTTATATACCGCCCTTTCCAGAGATGAAGGGCGGTTTACAAATAACAAGAACCAGGAACTGTTGCAATAAACTTGTGATGAGAAGTAGATTACATTGAAATAAGTCATAACGTATGTACAGCTGATTATAGTATTTAAAGCTATATTACATTAACATATTTACATAAGAGCATTTACACGTGATGATGTGAGGCATGCTCTAAATGAGGGGTATAGGGGAGTTGTGTTGGTAATATTGCCATTTTGTGTTCTGATTGACCAAAGTGTTCAGTGAATAAGTGTGTTTTTAATGCCTTGTGGAAATCTAAGTCATTGATGTCATGGAGATATTTAAAAGTCTCTGTCACATCTCCCCTCTCCTGCTTTTCTTCAAAAGTATACATTTTAAGTCTGTCTCATTCTGCTTTGGGGAGCTGTCTTCTGTACCAACCTTTAGCTTAATACATCCTGTTATCTTTTTGAAGGTGCAGTCTCCCAAATTGTACACAGCTTTTCAAATGAGGACTCACCAGTGACTACAGAGGTACTATCGCTTCCTTTTTCCTGCTGACCATTCCTCTCTCCACACACCCAACCATCTTTCCAGTTTTTTCTGTCATCTTTTCTATCTGTTGGTCATCTTAAGATTATATCAGACTGATTACTGAAGTACCAATTACTGCTGGTTACCATGCATTTTTTAGTGAAGCAGCTCCTTTGAATATAATTCTGTTCTTTGAATTATTTGGCACAATTTGGTTGAGTTAATCATATCTCTTGAAGTAAGAGAGGCTTCATCTCTTGAAATGAGTATGTAATCCTTGAAGGTGTTTGAAGATATCTTGTATTTTTTTTTTATTTATGTAATGTAACAATCTCCAGAAACTTAAATAAATATTTTAAAAAACTAAAATAATGGTACAAACAGCAATTGATGCATGCAGCAATCTGCATTAGTAATTCAGCCCCATAATGGCCATCATAGTCTGATTACAAATTTGCATGGGAACTTAAAAAATAAAACGGTATTCTGCACTAGAGAGAACCTTCTATCATAGAACAAAACATTTGCCACCTTGACCAAATTAACCTGCAAATATCTGGGAATATATATGCTTTAAAGTAAAGCAAACAAAAGAAAACAAAGAAGCCATGTCTTATCTTTTTCATAAATATACTTATTTAGCATCATCTGGACAGTCTGCTCTTCCTGTGATGATTCCATGAAGTGGCTAAGGTCCAGGCTATTTAATGACAGTTGACTCTCCCTGCTAGTTCCTTGTTGCCCACTTACACATCTTGCTAATAGTTGGGGACAAATCAAATGTCTTGTTGAGAGAAGACAAACCTCCTCAGATATCTTGAGTACTTCAAGGAAGTATTTTTCTATACTTTACTAAGAGGAGAACCCAAGACAAAAGAGTGTTTCTTCTAACAGTTGTAGGATACCCCACACTTATAAAGGACAGTGCTCCCCACAGTATTATAAAGGACCAAATCTGTTTTCTACAAACAGCTGTTGAAAACTTCTACGATGGTTCAGTCATTAATACCCTTTTAAAAAATTTTTTATTTAAGGCCCCATTCCATACAGGATGTCCATGCCCCTGAGCACCCGATTGGAATCAGACGACAGGGGCAGATGCGATTCTGATCCCACGGGGCACGTCTAGGCCTGCGGGATCAGAATTCCGAATAAGCCTGTACGTGCAGGTCAACTGGCCTGGGACCCGATCCCGGTCAGCCTGCGCTTACAGGCCTCTACCTGGCTAACTCGGTTAAGGCTCCTGAATGGAACCACAGCGCCATGACATCTTAAAAAGGATATAGCGTTATTAGAAAAGGTACAGAGAAGAGCCACCAAAATGGTAAAGGGGATGGAAGGATACTCCTATGAAGAGAGGTTAAAAAGGTTAGGGTTCTTCAACATGGAAAAGAGACGGCTGAGGGGAGATATGATAGAGGTCTATAAATGAATGAATGGAGTGGAACGTGTAAATGTAGGTCAATTGTTTACGCCATCAAAATATAGAAAGACTAGGGGACATGCAATGAAGCTACAGGGTAACCTATTTAAGACTAATAAGAGAAAATATTTTCTTCACTCAACATGTAATCAAACTCTGGAATTCGTTACGGAGGATGTAGTAAAAGCTGTTAGTGTAGCCAGGTTTAACAAAGGTTTGGACAAGTTCCTGGAGGAAAGGTCCATTAACCATTATTAAAGGGGACCCAGGATATCCACTGCTTGCCCCAATACAAGCATTGTGGAATCTGTCTCTTTTAAGGAAACTGCTAGGTACTTGTGACCTAGATTGGCCATTGTTGGAAACAGGATACTGGGCTTGTTGGACCTTGGTGTGACCCAGTATGGCATATCTTATGTTCCCAAAACCTACCATGCCATTGTGGGTTTCTGGAAGATTCACAATGGATTTTGAAGGAGTATAACAAAGAAAGAAAGAAAATGATGGTAGATGAGGACAATTAAGGCCTCAGTCTGCCCAATACTTTCTGGTGCAATACAAAAAACACCAAATATCTCTGTTTTTTCTATTACTTCTTTGAAAGAAAGAAATACTCTATGCTTATCTCAAGTCTTTTTGAATACTGTTAGTGCTTTTGCCCCACTACTTTCACCAGAAGGCCATTCTATGAATCTATTACCTTTCTTGTAAAGCAATATTTTAATATTATCCCGCGTCTAGTTTTGAAGTCTCACAGCAAATGCTGATATACCATTTGAATTTTTGTCTTTTGTTTAAACTGCATCATATCCCATATATGTTCCTGAGAAGACAGAACTAGAGGAAGAGATGAGAGGGGAGTGATCATAGGAAAGGAAAAAAATGTTGCCAAATAAGATGGCTGGTTCTGTTTGGAACTCAGAAAATCAACAAAGTGTGAGTCACAAAGCTGCAACATGTCTGCTAGCATGTGGCATAACACCCTACACAAAAATGCCGCTGCCTATATATGACCAAACTCTCATCTACTCCCACGCCCACCAGGATGGAAGAAAGGGTGGAAAGCAAGGGACTGAGTGGCTCAAATCTAATGGGACATTATCCTGCCACTGGGCTAAAACAATGGGAAATGTTGGAGATGTGGGAAGCAATCTGCAAGCCTATTTATGAGATTTTAGTTTAATATTCGAAACATAGAAATAAAAGCAGATAAAGGCCATCCAGCTTGCCCATCTATAGGGGCTATTCTTGAATTGAGATACATTTTTTGTCTTTACCATCTCCACTGGGAGGCTGGTTCCGTGCATCCACCACCCTTTCCATAAAGAAATATTTCCTTAGATTACTCCCGAGTCTGTCCCCTTTCATTTATGACTCCTTGTTCCAGCGCTTCCTTTCACCTAGAAGAGAGTCACCTTCTATGCATTTATACCATGGAAATATTTAAATGTCTCCATACATCATCCTTCTCTTATTTTTCCTCCCAAGTATCCATATTGAGATCTTTAAGTCTTTCCACATATGCCTTAAGATAAAGACTACTGAGCGTTTTAGTAGCCACTCTCTGGACCGATTCCATCCTATTTATATCCTTTGGAAGGTACAATCTCCAGAACAGTATACAGTACTCCACATGAGGTCTCACTAGAGACTTCTACAAAGGCACTATTCACCTCCTTTTTCCCCACTGGCTATTCCTCTCTCTATGCTCCAGAGCTTCCTTCTCACTTTTGTTGTTGCCTTTCTACCCGTTTGGCTACTTTACGATCATCTGATATGATCAGTCCCAGGTCCTGCTCTTCTTTCAGGCATTGAAGTACTTCACCCGCTATACTGTACAAGTCCCTTAGGTTTCTGCTGCCGAATTGCATGACCTTGCATGTTTTAGCATTAAATCTTAGCTGCTAAATGCTTGATGATTCCTTCAACCGTTGCTACATTCCTGTTATTCCACACCTTCCAGTGTGACTATTCTGTTGCAGGTTTCGGTATTATCCCTCCTCATGTATTTGCAAAAAGGCATACATTTCTGACAGGCTTTCCGCAATATCACTTACAAACATGTTAAAAAGAACAGGACCAAGGACTAGGGCTGTAACGAAGCCATAAATGCGCTCTGCGTGACTTGCAAACTTGGCGCCCCCTCCATGACATCATATTTTTGTCATTTGCCCCACAACCCCATGTCCAGCATACCCCTTCTGCCGCTATACCTCCATGTCCAGCATCTCCCCCATCTTACCCCACCTCTTCATGTCCGGCTGGCGCCCCCTCCCAGCGCTGCCTGCCTGGTCTGCCCTTGCCATGCTGCCGCTTTTCCTGTTCCCTTGGCAGCAGCAGTGGTGGGCCGCCAATTTAAAAAAGTAAGTGGGTCGTTCTGATTCTGTGCTTGCATGGTTAGTCTGATTCCTCCCTCATTTGATGTATACTCGCATCAGAGGAGGGAGGGACTAGACCAGTCATGCAAACGCGGAGTTGCAAAAACCCGTGTTTTTTTCTTTTAATTAGAGGTCCGCTGCCGCTAGCGAGGGAACAGGAAAAGTGGCAGTGCAGCAAGGGTAGGCCAGGGGAAGGGAGAGCAAGGGTGAGCCGGTGGTTAGCAACCCTAAATGCGCACCTATTATTTTGTGTCCTCTGCGAATGCACTGCTCGTATAGGCCTAGGTATGGTGCTGTAAAGGATGGATTCCTGCGGAACGCCACTGATAGCACCCCTATCTTCAGAGTGAACTCCACTTACTTCTACCTTCTGTCGCTTCCTAGTCAACCAGTTTTCTTTCCTAATTACTTTAGGATCCATCCCAACGGCACTCAGTTTATTTACAGGTTGCCATTGTGAAATGATGTCAAAGGCCTTGCTGAAATCTAAGTATACTGTATCTTGTAGTCCCCTCCCACCCCGATCCAATTCTGTTGTCACACAGTCTAAGAAACTAATCTGATTCATTTGACAAGGCCTACCTCTTGTAAAGCCATGCTGTCTCAGATCCTATAATCCTTTGCATTCCAGAAACTGCATCGTCTTCTGCTTTAGCAGCATTTCCATAAACTTACACACCACAGAGGTAAAACCAGGGGCGGCCCAAGGGGAGTGCGGGTCTTCATTTGCATAAATATTTGCATAATGTTAATATGCGCTTTTAGTAAACATGCCTCTTAACAAGTGTCTGGATAAAGAAAGACTAACAGATTTCTAAATGACTATATTCCAGTGCCAACCACCAGGCCCATTAGCAAGAACTACAAACACTGACCATTTAGAACCCATAGCAAACCCACCGTATCATCACAGCACTACCAGGACTCACAAAGCACCAAACCCTACCTATCAAAAAGACAACACGGTAAATATTAAACCAATACATCTCAGAGAATACCAATACATCTCCTACTGGGGAAAGAGAACAAGTGGGACTTTCAAATAGAAACATCATGAACAAAATACCTCAGCTCGGTTACACATGCAGAACACAGACCGTCACCACACAAAGAACAAGGGATCACAATTTAGAAATAGGAAGATAATTAAATTGGGAACCCCAAAAGCCAAACATGAAATGTACACCATCACTGAAGAAATAAAACTATAAATTAATTTCCTCTTGCACTAAACAAAAATGCAAAGATGTTAGCGATGCACATTTCCCAGAGATGACATATTCCAGTTAATAAATTCAAAATAAAAAGTATTTTTCTACCTTTTGTTTGGGCATTTTATTTTTCAGTTGCAATTGCTCCAGTCATTTTCTTCTGGTTTCTTCTGTCTTCTGCGAGCTATCCATTTGTCCTTTCTTCTCTCTTTTAGATTTTTTCCATTCTCTCTCTATATCTGCTTTAACATTCTGATCTTTCCCCTTTTGCTCTTTCCCCCATTTCTTTCTTTATTCCTTTATCATCTACTCAAATTTCACCCTTCCATTCTCATTCCCCACTTACTCTCCCAATACATGGCCAATTGTAGCTTTTTCTTCCCTCCCACACAAAATATCTTTTCCCCTCTCCATCCTCATTCTCTATCCACTTTGTCCTCCCCCAAAATCAGCTCCCTTCTAGTTCTAGACCCACCCAGCATCTGCTCCCTTTTAGTCCCATTCTCCCATGCCCCCACATCAGCCCAGTTCCAACCCTAGAACCCCATATGCTCCTTTCCAGTCCTATTCCAGCCCCCCCCGTCAACCCATTTCCAGTCCAAGCTCCCCCATCAGCCAATTTCCAATCCTAGCCCCCCCAATATCAACCCATTTCCAGTCCTATTCCAGCTCCCTTCAGCCCATTCCCGTTCTATTCCAGCCCCCATCAGCACATTTCCAGTCCAAGCTCCTCCCATCAGCCAATTTCCAATCCTAGCACCCCCATCAGCCAATTTCCAGTCCTATAACAGCCCCCCCCATCAGCCCATTTCCAGTCCAAGTTCCCCCATTATCCAATTTCCTATCCTAGCCCCCCCATCAGCCCATTTCCAATCCTTGACCCCCATCTGCCCATTTCCAGTCCCAGCTTACCTTCCCATCACAGCTCATTTCAAGTCTAAGCTTCTCCCCCCATTACAGCCCATTTCCAGTCCAAGCTTCCCCCAATCACAGCCCATATGCAGTCCAAGCGCCCCCCATCACAGCCCATTTCCAGTCCCAGCTTACCCCCCCATTACAGCCCATTTTGTCCAAGCTCCTCCCCCATCACAGCCCATTTCCAGTCCAAGCGCCCTCCCCATCACAGCCCATTTCCAGTCCTAGCACCCCCCCTGCCCTCCCGCCGAAGAGCCCCACGGCCATCTAAAGGACTTCAGAGGGAGCTGGGAAGCCTGCGTGAGGCCCCAGCTCCTTCTACACAGCTACTAGCATGAAGAGTGTTTTCCTTCATTCTGGCAGCTGTTTCAGTAAAGCAAGCCGAGTGTCGGGAAAGGTTAAAAGTCATTTCCTGGCACTCGTGCGCATTACTGCAACAGCCACCAATGTGAGGGAAAACTCTTCACGCTGGCAGCTGTGCAGAGGGAGCCGGGGCCTTGTGCGGGCTTCCCCGGCTCCCTCTGAAGCTGTCCATTGTGTGAGAATGGAGTTCACGCAGGACCCTGTGCAAACTACATTCTTGCACAATGGACAGGCCGGCCCTGGGTAAAACTAACCAGTCTGTAGTTACCAATCTCTTCCTTACTTCCGCTTTTGTGGACAGGAACCACATTCACCTATTTCCAAGTCCTCCAGTATCACTACCGACTCTAAAGAAGCATTGAAAATATCAGACAGCACAGCCACCTGTACTTCCGTAAGTTCTTTCAATAACCTCAGATGAATTCAATCTCGCCCCATCGCTTTATCCACTTTCTGTTTAGCTAGTTGCTCATGAACAGTCTTCTGAAAACAGTTAAATTTCTACCTCATTTACATTCCTATTTATCTTTGTTTTCTTATGTACCATTCCTGGCCCTTCATCTGTGAAAACACAACAGAAATATTTGTTGTGCAATTTAGCGTAGCTACTCACCTGTAACAGGTGTTCTCCAGGGACAGCAGGAATCAGTCTTCACATATGGATGACATCGGCGCCGACGGAGCCCTCGTGCGGAGCAATTCCCCAGCTTTCAAAGAAAGCCTTTGGGATTGCATCGCGCATGCACGGTCCCCTTCTCGCCCAAGGGTGCCATCTTGCTCAGTCAAATGACATAGCTAAAAAGACGGCAAAATGAATAAAAACCAATAATAGGACTGCAACTTCAGGAGAGGAGGGAGGGTCGTGAGGACCGATTCCTGCTGTCCCTGGAGAACACCTGCTACAGGTGAGTAACTACGCTTTCTCCAGGAACAAGCAGGAAGTCAGTCCTCACATATAGGACTCCCTAGCTATAGGCTACCGAGAACCCATAGCTGAAAAAAATGGCTCCCTCTAGAAGAGCCGCAGCAGCTGCAATAGGATTTCAGCCGAGAAAGCAACACCCCCCCGGTAGCCTGACACCAAAGGGTCGGAGGGTTGGAGTTGCCTAAACCTCAAATACATTATGGAGAACCATCTGGCCGAAAGCACTGTCCCATTGGGACTCCCTATCCAGGCAGTAATGGGCTGCAAAAGTCTGGCTTGAAGACCAAGTTGTGGCCCGGCAGATGTCTGCCAACGGAACAGAGCGGAAGTGAGCCACTGATGCGGCCTTAGCCCTGACACGGTGGGCCGTGACTCAACCCTGCAATGGGAGGTCGGCCGCCCTGTACACCCAGGCAATGCAGCCAAACTTGGAATGTACAACACCACTGTAGAAATAAAACTATAAATTAATTTCCTCTTGTACCAAACAAAGCACAGACGTTAATGATGCACATTTCCCAGAGCTTTCATATTCCAGTTAATAAATTCAAAATAAAGAGATATCTTTCTACCTTTTGTGCATTTTTTTTCAGTTGCAATTGGTCCAGTCACTTTCTTCTGGTTTCTTCATGTTTTCTGCTAACTCTCCATCATCTGCTGTCCATTTGTCCTTTCTTCTCTCTTCTAGTTTTTTTTTCCATTCTCTCTCTACATCTGCTTTAACATACTAATCTTTCTCCTTTTGCTCTTTCCTCATTCCTATTTCATCCTCACAAATTTTACCCCTCCATCCTCAATCCCCACTTACTCTCCCAATACCCGGCCAATTATAGATTTTTCATCCCTCCCACACAAAATATTTTTCCCCTCTCCATTTTACTCTCCCAGCCCCATCCCATTCTAATCCTCCCCCAACATCAGCTCCCTTCTAGTTCCAGTCTCACCCAGCATCCATTCCCTTCTAGTCCCTGCATCAGCCCATTTCCAGTCCTAGCCCATCAGCCCATTTCCAGTCCTAGCTCCCCCATCCATTTCCAGTCTGAGTCCCTTCATCAGCTCATTTCCAATCCTAGCCCCCCCCCATCAGCCCATTTCTAGTCATTTCCTAGCCCCATCATTAGCCCATGTCAAATCATAGCTCCCCTCCACTCAGCCCAATTCCAGTCCAAGCCCCCCCCCATGAGCCTACTTCCAGTTCTAGCCCCTCCATGAGTCCATTTCAATTTAAGCCCCCACCACAGCCCATTTCCAATCTTAGCTCCCCCCAACAGCCCATTTCCAGTCCTATCCTAGCTGCTCCATCAGCCCATTTTCAGTCCTAGCTCCCTTCCCTCACAGCCCATTTCCATTCCAAGCCCCCTCCCCATCAGCTATTTGCAGTTCAAGCCTCCCCTTCCGCTCAGCCCATTTCCAGTCCTAGCAACCCCCAACCCATTACCAGTCCTAGCCCCCCATCAACCAACTTCCAGTCCTGAACCCCCATCACCCCATTTTCAGTTTAAGCCCCCCATAACCCATTACCAGTCCTAACCCCCATCAGACCACTTCCAGTCCTAACCCCATCAGCCCATTTCCAGTCAGCCCCCCATAGCCCATTGCCAGTCCTAAACTCCCATCAGCCCACAGTCCATTACCAGTCCTAACCACATCAGCCCACCTCAAGTCCTAATCCCTCCCCATCAGCCCATTTCCTGTCCTAGCCCCCCATAGCCCATTATCAGTCCTAACCCCCCCATAGCCCATTACCAGTCCTAACCCACCATCACCCCATTTCCAGACAGCCCCCATCAGCCCACAGCCCATTGCCAGTCTTAACCCCCCCATAGCCCATTACCAGTCCTAACCACCCATCACCCCATTTCCAGACAGCCCCCATCAGCCCACAGCCCATTGCCAGTCCTAACCCCCCCATCAGCCCACAGCCCATTACCAGTCTTAACCCCCCCATAGCCCATTACCAGTCCTAACCCCCCCATCAGCCCACAGCCCATTGCCAGTCCTAACCCCCCCCCATCGGCTCATGGAAATTAAAATTTAAAAAAAGCTGGCCGCTGCCGCCGCATGAAGTGTCCCACGGGGCCCCCTCTGCCCGGCTGAACTCTCCCGGCGCGACTGAAGCCCTCTGCTCCGGCTGGCAGATACGCGAAGAGAGTGTGTCTCCCTTGCGTCTCTGTTAAGCCCGCAGGGGCTGATGGGAAATTTCCCATCTGCCCCTGCGGGCTTAACAGAGACGTGAGGGAGACACTCTCCCTTCGCGTATCTGCAAGCCGAAGCAGAGGGCTTCAGCCGCGCCGGGAGAGTTCAGCCGGGCAGAGGGGGCCCCGCGGGACACTCCATGCTGCCGAGGCGGCAGCGGCCTGTTTTTTTTTTTTTATTTCATTTTTTAAAAAAGCAGTATGTTCTTTGCATGGGGCCCCCTGAAACGCAGGGCCCTGTGCAAAAAACATTCTTGCTCAATGGACGGGCCGGCCCTGGTCTAGTGGTAGAAATGCTCTGGATAGCTGAGTGTCTAGCACTGCTCCTATGAACTCCAATCTTTGAGTTGGGGTTAGATGGACTTTGGGAATTTTACTATAAATCCCAGGTGTTGCAGCGTTGCGAGTGTGGTACAGAGTGAAGTGCAGAGTTCCCCTGGAGAGTATGCCTTTATCAATCAGTCATCTAAGTAAGGGAAGGCAAAGATCCCCTTGCTTTGCAGGTAAACTGCTACCATTGACATGAATTTTGTGAACACATTGGGAGCCGATGCCAAGTCAAAGGGGAGGAGTTGATACTGGTAGTGGGTCCCCTGAAAGGCAAAGCGAAGATATTTCCTATGTCTTGGATATATCAGGATATGGGCATATGCATCTTTGAGATCTAAGGACCATAGCCAGTCTTGTTCCTGCAAACAGGGTAGGAGAGTTCCGTGGGAAATTATTTTGAACTTCTCCTTGACCAGGAATTTGTTGAGATCTCGGAGGTCAAGGATAGGCCTGTATCCTCCTGACTTCTTCGATATGAGGAAGTATGAAGAATAGAAGCCCTCGTGAAGTTCTTGTTGTGGAACCTCTTTTATGGCACCTTGGATGAGCAGTTGGAGATTTCCTCTTTGAGTAGAGTCCTGAGGATAGGTTGAAGAGAATATTCACCCCTGAAGTGAGGAAGGGGGGGTTGTTTGAAGTTTAATTGATACTCTCCTGAATAATGTTTAGGGTTCACTGCTCTGAGGTGATAATTTGCCACTGGTTGGCAAAGAAACAAAGCCAACCTGCTATTTTTCTTGGATTGGAACTTTGCAAGGGCAAGATGACCATGTTCTCCAGGATGAAATCAAAAGCTGGGTGTTACTTGTGGTTGAGCTGCTGGCTGTTGCTTAGCAGTTCTGAGCTTCTTAACAGGTTTAGGCCTTTGTTGTTTGCCCTAGGGCTGGTAAGATGGTTGTGAATAAGAGGGGTAGAACCTCTTATTTTTAGGATAGAAAGGCTTTTTTGTTGCTGGTTTCTTATATGAGGGGTCGGCACTCTTTCTGGAGAGCTTCTTCAGAGTGGTATCATCAGTTTCAAGCTCTCAAGCCTTTTTCTCCAGTTTTTACCAAAGAGATTTCCCCCAGTGCAGGGGATGTTTCCCAGTTTGTCTTGCACCATTGCTCTAGGCCCAAGCTAATCTCCGAGCACCGATTGCAATAGCTGATGCTCTGCTGGTGGATTTGAATGCATTAAAGGCTGCCCTGTTCACAAACTCTGAGACATTCTGGCTGTTTCTGAGGACTATCTTAAAAGCTGTCTTCTCCTCTGGGATGATGGGAAGGAAGGCTTCCCAATCCTTATTGATTTCCTTAAGGAACATTCCCATATATAAAGGTGTATAAATTAATTCTACTTGCCAGCATGGAGGCTTGAAAGGAATGTCGAGCAAAGGAATAGAGGTTCCTCGATTCTCTGCCTGGGAGTATCGACGCATGTGTCTTACCACTTTTAACACAGCACATTGTTGACTCTACTACCATCGAGTGATGTGGTACCTGTGTCTTTTGAAAGCCTGGTATCTCTGGAACTTGATACATGGTATCGAGGTGTCTGCTGATGGGCGATATAGTAAGCAAGGTCTCCCACATGTGAAGCATTGGTTATGTGGGATCTTATGAATTGGAAGATCCTTGCCTCCTTCGGGGCTATGGGGTACTGGAGAATCTCCAGTTCCTCCGCCCAGAGCTCCGGTTCCATTGTGGCTGGAATCAATAGACCTGCTGCCATGTTCCGAATAAATTCCTGGAAGGACATGTCCTGGGGGGGGGACTTTCGGCAGGAGGTGGGACTTGGAAGAGACAGCTCTGATGTCAAAGCCATATCCAGCAGCTCCTCAGAACCGAGGGACAGATGATATGAATCGGAGGCCTCAGAATCTGAGCTCAGTGAGTGTTGAAGGTGCCGATGACTGTGTGGATGGTGCTGCCGGTCCTGGCCCAGCTTGATGTTCTCCCTTGCTGACTTAGCAGTGGTGCCATACCTGGTATTGACCAAGTTGACGGTCCCAGTGGTAAAGCAGAGGTATGGGAAATGGGGACATCGGTCCCAGCGGTAAAGCAGAGGTATGGGAAATGGGGACATCATATAGGTGCACTGGTACCGATACTGATGTCGATAGCGATGTAAGTGGTCTTGGAGTCATTAGTGTTTGGGGCACCGAGGCTGCTAGGAGAGCCGCTAAGGTTTTCTTGATGGATAGCATACGCTGATCCAACAAGACTGCTGGTTTCTGGTCCAGAGATAGAACGAGACTTACAGGTTGATACCTGCGAGGCCTCCCAGTTCCCCACAGAGGCTTTGGAGAGCAAGTCCTCCGGCTGGGGATGTTCAGCATGATGGTTAGCATCAGAGGATGCCTTTGAGGATTCTCTGTGTTTGAAACAGGATCTCTCCCTTGATCCTCTCAATGTCTCTTTGGAATCTTTGGATGAATCTCAAGATTCCTTCGGATCCCGTGGAGATTTTTGCAGGGATTGCAAAGTTTTTGGCCTCTTAGAGCTGAGCTATGTTTTGAGGTCTTCAAGGTCTTGGATACCTTTGAAACTGATGAAGTCCAGGACGATGTCAATGCTGACGAGACTGAATCTGATGGAAAAAGTTCAGACAGCTTTCTGGCCCGGCTTCCTTGGCTTCTCATGGTCATTTGCTTAAAGAGGGAACAAGTGTCTTGGTCATATAGTCAGGACCGAGATACTTGAGGCACCAATTGTGGTGTCCGTTACAGAAATTGTGCAGGTGTTTCTCCATGATGGAGAGGATAGGCCTGTGAGGGGCATGAGGCCCCCGAAAAAAACCAAAATGGGCTGATGCGGGGGGGGGGGGGGGATGGTAGAATAGGACTGGAAGGGAGCAGATACTGAGAGGGTCCCCTCCTGATCAGTCCATTTCCAATCCTAAGCCCCCATCAGCCCATTTCCAGTTCTAACCCCCCCATAACCCATTACCAGTCCTAACCCCCCCAAACCCCCCCTCCCGATAGCCCATTACCAGTCCTAGCCCCCCTCCTGATCAGTCCATTTCCAGTTCTAACCCCCCCAGCCCATTACCAGTCCTAGCCCCCCTCCCGATTAGCCCATTTCCAGTACTAACCCCATCAGCCCATTTTCAGTTCTAACCCCCCATATCCCATTACCAGTCCTAACCCCCCCCATCAGCCCATTTCCAGTCCTAGACCCCTCCCCCCCCACCCCAGGGAAATTGAAGAAAAAAAAAAAACTCTGGCGCGCCCACCCACCCCACTGGAGAGCCTGCTGGTTTCCCTGGCTCCTCTTTGCAGAGCCGCGGCGAAGGGACAGTGTTTCCCTTTCGCGCGGCTCTGTTAAAGCTGAGCCCAAGGTGCTGATGGAAAGCAGGAAAGCAGCAGCTGCTTCTTACACTGGACGTTTTTTTAAAATATAGTTTGAAGGCCGAGTGAGGCGGTGACGGCGGTCTTTGTGGGGGAAATTTTGCCACCCTCAAAAAGTCCAAAAAGCTGCCGCCTGAGGCCACTGCCTCACTTGGCCTCATTATAGAGCCGCCTATGGTTCAGAGGGATACCTAGCAGTATCATTTTTGCCAACATGGATGAGCAGCATCGGACAGTAGTCAGTATTATTGACGATTCTCGGCAAATTCTCCATAACATCTCGGATGTTTGCACTTGTCTCAAGTACAGATGATAAGGTACGAGATAAAATGGTAGGATAAGTGACAGAAATAGAGAAAGGGTGGTTAGGAGTAAAGGATCAAAGATACTGGAAAGTAGGGAAAAGATTAGAGAGTTAGAGAGAGCTAGCATGAAGAGGACAAAATGATGTGGTCACAGGAATAGATGGAGAGGACAGGCTATACATTAGAGAAGATAAATGGCTGGGCAGATGAGAAGCCTCAATGGCTGAGGTGCACCTACTAATTGAGGTTCTAATGAATCAGAAGATTATATAAGCAATGTCAACAGTTGAGAAGGGAGGGCACCAAGTTGAAATATCAGTAGAAAGACACACAGAGGATGTGAAAAGAATAGTGAAGAGACCAAATAATAAAATAAGTACCCAAACAATACTAATAAAATATTCTAGTGCCATAGCAGAGATAATCCCTACCACATTTGATAGAGATAACTAATTTCCTATTAAACACAGCTGAGTAGATAGAAGCTTAAATTTGAAAGCTAGAGTTAGCTGTATCTCCAGGAACAAGCAGGAATGTTGTTCACATATGGGTATCGTCAGTACCGACGGAGCCTGCATGGGAACGCTCCCCAACATCCAATATAAAAGCTTTTTGGGAGCATCCCACAGCGCCTGTGTGCTGCCTTCCCGCTTTTCCAACTCTCCCTCTTCAGTTTTTCGTTTTCCATGGAGCAGACAGAACGCATACTCTGTCACTGCAGAAAAATTTATCCTCATTCTTTTGTTTTTTGTGGTCATGTCTGCCTTCCTTCGACGCCTACCGGTACCGCCGGTTCTCTTTTCTTCTTTTTCAAAAAAACCCCCTAGTTTTCTAAAAGATTTTCTTCAGGGGCCTTTCCCCTCGCAGGGTTAGGGGCCATTTTGGGCACTAGGCCCATTTTTCTTCAAACATGGAGAAACCAACTAGTGGTTTCAAGAAATGTTCTAAATGTGGCGGTACCATTTCCGTCACCGACACCCATGAATGGTGTCTTAAGTGTTTAGGTCCTGACCATTCCTGCAAAAAGATGACCAAGAGGGGCCTGTAGAATAGAGCTGCAAAACTCGGTATCCTTTTTGCCGCAGATATGATGTCAGTTGAATCGACGTCTTCCAGGGCTTCATCTTCCTCCCATGGATCTCAGGTAACTAAACTTAAGTCTTCTAAGACTGGCCGGTCCTCGAAGGGTAGATCTCCTTCCATGTATCGAGATGCCACTGGTGTTGCCCTTGAGGAAAGTTCATCGGCAAAACAGCCCTGGCGGGAGGCCTCTGTCTCCAAAGCATTAATGGGGCTCCAGAATGTTCCAGAGGCTTCCACCTCTGCAGAACTACTGGTGCCATGTTCTGGGGTCGTAGCCGCTTCCACCGGTATCGACACCCAGGCATCGGCAGGAGCGATGGATCACAGAATCCTTGCTATACAACGCAGTCTAGTGGCCCTCTTAGCAGCTTCGGTACCGCTAAGACCGCTACAGACGGTTCCACAGGTATCGGTACTGACACCGGTACCGAGTGCCTCGGTGGGTATGCTTCCCCCCATGCTGAGCCCTGAGTCTATCTCAGGTATCGACGGATCATTACCGAGACACCCCAATACCGACCTCGAGCGATACCGGTACCGTGCGTTGCAAGAACACCTGGTGCAGAGATACTGCGAATCATCCAATTCCGATGACTCTGATGACTCTGCCGGTACTAGAGCTATCCTTCCAGAGGATCCATCTCCTCCTCCTCAATGTAGAATGTCTCCTCCAGAAGACATGTCCTTCCAGGATTTTATACGTGACTTAGCTCGAGGTCATGCAAACACGGTGACTCCAGAGAAGGAACCTAGAGCAGAAGAATTAGAAATTCTTCAGTACCCTAAGGCTCCTAAAGAGGCAGCTACTCTGCCTATTCAAAGAATCTTGCATGATCTTATGCTAAGAATGTGAGAAACTCCTTTGACGGTGTCTCCACACTCTCGATGACTCGATACCATGTACCGAGTTCCAAGCTGTCCTGGCTTTCAAAAGACTATTAGCACACCATTCAATGGTAGTGGAATCGGCGATGCATAGGATTAAGAGTGCTAAAACACATTCTTCCAATCCTCCGGCCGTGAATCGTGGACTCTCGATGCCTTTGGGCTTCGATGTTTCCAATCCTCCATGTTGGCAGCCAGGATTAGCTCTTGCATTCTCTATATGGGAATGTTCCTCAAAGAAGTTACAGGTGACTTGGAGCTCGTGAGCCTCTTCTCCCTGAGGAAAAAAGGGGGGAATTCCTTACTCTGGTCAAACATGCCCAGGATGTCTCAAAATTTGTAAACCGTGCAACCTTTGATTGCTTTGAATGCATTAGCAGAAGATCTGCTATTTCCATCGGTGCATGTCGTATTGCCTGGCCTCAGGCATCAGACTTAGAACAATGGGTGCAAGATAAACTGGAAAATATTCCTTGTACAGGAGAAAATCTCTTTGGCAAGGATTGGCAAGACAAGGCTAATCAGATTGAATCTGAAAATACTACCTTGAACAGACTATCAAAGTCTACAGCCAACCGAGCAAAAAGAAAGTCAGTTAAGAAACCCTTTTTCAACAAGAAAAATACATTCTATCCATCTTACACCCATCAAGGACACTGTCCAGTTCATGTTCCCCAAAGGGGACAACAACAGAACAGACAGCAGAGGAAGCCACAAGTTCCAAGAACTCAACCGGCTCAACAGACTCAGCTTCCACAGGGGCTTTGACTCCTTCCTAGAGAACTTAGTTTTTCTGCCCCTGAAAGATCCAGAACCCCTTACCATCCCAGGCAGGTTATGCCATTTTGCCAGAAGGCGGCAACAAATAACATCAGAAAATGGCACTCTGTCCATTGTACGAGAGGGGTACAGACTTCATTTTCACAGTATGCCCCCTTCTACAATGATAAGACAGTTCAATTCTCAGGTCCCTGCCACCAATCTCTTGGGTCAGGAGGTCACATCACTTCTTGCTCAAGGAGCAATAGAAGAGGTACCCATACCCCAACAGGGTACGGGATTTTACTCCCCCTACTTTCTCATACCAAAGAAAACTGGGGGAAACGAGCCTTTACTAGACCGCAGAGAATTAAACAAGTAGCTCTTCCGGGAAAAATTCAAAATGATCTCCCTCGGAACACTGCTGCCATACCTTCAGAGTCAGGACTGGCTATGTTCTTCAGTTCTAAAGGATGCATATACGCATATTCTCATCCATGCAGATCACAGGAAAATCCTTCGATTCCTTTTTCAGGGAAGACACTTCCAATACAGGGTTCTTTCCTTCGGTCTGGCTTCTGCCCCAAGAGTCTTCACGAAATGCATGGCAGTAATATCAGCATTCCTAAGAACTCTAGGAATATTGGTCTTCCCTTACTTGGACGATTGGCTCATTCGAGCATTAACAGCTCCAGAAGTCAGCTTCATAAGAACATAAGATATGCCATACTGGGTCAGACCAGGGTCCATCAAGTCCAGTATTCTGTTTCCAACAGTGGCCAGTCTAGGTCATATGTACCTAGCAGTATCCCCAATAGACACAAGTTCCACAATGCTTGTACTGGGTCAAGCTTTGATATCTTCGGTCACTTCTTAATAATGGTTTATGGACCTTTCCTCCAGGAACTTGTCCAAACCTTTTTTAAACCCAGCTACACTAACAGCCTTTACTACATCCTCCGGTAACAAATTCCAGAGTTTGATTACACGTTAAGTGAAAAAATATTTTCTTTTATTAGTCTTAAATAGTTTAACCTGTAGCTTCATTGCATGTCCCCTAGTCTTTCTATATTCTGATAACGTAAACAATCTATCTACATTTACCCGTTCCACTCAGGTTCATTAATTTATAGACTTCTATCATATCTCCCCTCAGCCGTCTCTTTTCCAGGTTAAAGAACCCTAACCTTTTTAGCCTTTCTTCATAGGAGTATCCTTCCATCCCCTTTACCATTTTGGTGGCTCTTCTCTGAACCTTTTCTAAAATCGCTATATCCTTTTTAAGATACGGAGACCAGAATTGCACAAAATATTCAAGGTGCGGTCTCACCATGGAACGATATAGAGGCATTATAATATCTTTTGTTTTATTTTCCATTCCTTTCCTTATCATACCTAGCATTCTATTTGCTCTCTTGGCCGCCGCTGCACACTGGGCCGAGGGTCTTAACATGGTATCCACAATGACGCCTAAATCTTTTTCCTGGGTGGTGGTTCCTAATGTGGAACCTTGCATCGTGTAACCATAGTTTGGGTTGTTCTTCCCTAGGTGCATAACCTTGCACTTGTCCACATTAAATTTCATCTGCCATTTTGATGCCCAGTCTTCCAATTTATCAAGATCCTCATGCAATTTTTCACAATCCTCTTGGGTTTTAACAACTTTAAATAGTTTTGTGTCATCTGCAAATTTGATAACCTCACTCGTTATTCCACTTTCCAGGTCATTTATGAATATGTCAAAAAGCAGCGGACCCAGCACAGATCCCTGGGGTACACCACTATTCACCTTTCTCCATTGGGAAAATTGGCCATTTAGCCCTACCCTCTGCTTTCTATCTTTTAACCAGTTCCTGATCCACAATAGTACACTGCCTCCTATCCCATGACTCTCTAGTTTTGCCAAAAGTCTCTGATGAGGGACCTTGTCAAAGGCTTTCTGAAAGTCCAGATACACAATATCAACTGACTCACCTTTGTCCACCTGTTTATTTACTCCTTCAAAAAAACATAACAGATTAGTAAGACAAGTTCTTCCTTGTCTAAAGCCTTGTTGGCTGTCTCCCATTAGGTTGTGACTATTGTGGTGAACAGCGCCCTCCTGAGCCTATGGAGATAGTAGAAAATCCTGAGGGTCAGCAGGATTTATACCAAAATGACAGGGCAAGGAAAAAAGAGAGACTCTATTCCTCAGAGCTGAGTAGGGAGACCAGCCCAGGGGAGGAGCCCTGCAGTTCTGATTGGGCACACCCAGCCCTAGGAAGGGGCGTGTCCAAAAGAGAATGTACATTTAAACCAGAGCATGGCTCTGAAGAGAGAGGACGGATAAGAGACCCGAGTAGAGGACGGATAAGAGACCCGAGTAGAGGACGGATAAGAGACCCGAGTAAGGGAAGGACGAGAGACCCGAGTAGAGGAAGCACGAGTGGAGGTGGCACAAGGAGTACAAGAAGTACAAGGAATACAGGAGGTAAAGGAAGGAAGGAATATTGGAAGAAAAAACAAGGGGATGGTTGGAAAGCCAGTGGAGTGATTGATGCTACTTTGGAACCTGGCATAAGAAGAAAACCTGCACAATCCTATTCCAGGGAAATAAGCAGAAGTCCCACGCAGAGAGGATTTAACCTTGAAGTGGATAGCCCTTGGAAGGCATCGCCTTGGGGGAGAAAGACTTCAGGACAAGCACAGGTGAAAGAGCAATCATTCCCTGAAACGTCGTTTGTGCCAGAGAGCAACAAACAGATCAGCTGGAGAGCCTGGGAGCCGTCTGCAGGCAGAAGTGCTGCACAAACAGTGAGTAATTGGCCACCCGGCTGCCAAGCTGAATATAGAGATAATTCTTCCTCCTATGAGTCAATTGCTAAAGAAACTAGCAATTATCCTAATACCTTTATCTTAAAGGAAGAGAAGACAAACAGCCTTGAGCAGAAGGGAAAAGCTATAGCAGATAGTAGTGCCCTCTCTCATAAGGAACAGGCTGAATTGCTACTTCAGAGCTTCCAACAGTTTTTAGACTTACAGGCTAGAAAACAGCTAGTATCACAAGAGGCAAATAATTCAGCACAGCTTGAAGGAGTAACCCAGGGAAATACAAGCATACCTGAGTGTGAACCAATGGACTGTACATTTTGTTGTATAGGAAAGCCAAGCTGAAGGGAACTGCCTTTATCGTGTGTGAGCTGAGTTCTGTAAAGCTGTTGTATTGCCGTGAAAATGGAAGTTCTAATTACCTCCACCTGATTCTCAGCATAGTGAAAGTAACTGTGGCTGTAAGAGGTGCAGTGAAGCCAACTGACCTCTGGAGGCAAAAGAGAGCAATTTGCTGGAAAGTGAAAAAGCAGCATTTGTATTTTGAGTTGCATTTAACCTGAGTTTCTGTTTGCCTTTTGAAGCACCCTTGTTTGCATTATTATATGCCATGTGATGGAACATTTACCTTTTGCTTTAATAAAATACTTATTATAAAGAAACCACAACTACAGTTTCTTTAATTCGGAGTGAGAAGAACTGGAACTACAACTCCCAGCATTCCTGGGGGCAAAGGTTTCCTCCTTCCCTCACGAAGTACAGCGGCTGCTCATGTCCTTAACCCCTTGAGCCGGGCAGGGTCGCCGCACTATCTACATGCTGAGTAATTTTATTCTTTATGATGGTTTCTACCATTTTTCCTGGTACTGACTTCAAGCTCACCGGTCTGTAGTTTCCCGGATCACCCCTGGAACCCTTTTTAAAAATTGGTGTTACATTGGCGATCCTCCAATCTTCAGGTATTAGAGATGATTTTAATGATAGTTCACAGATTACTGATACAAGGTCTACAATCTCATATTTCAGTTCTTTCAACACCCTTGGATGTATACCATCCGGCCCAGGTGATTTGCTACTCTTCAGTTTATCTAATAGATGTATCGATATTTCCTTCAATTCTTCCACACCTTTAAATACCACTTCAGTCATGGGTAACATCCCTACATCTTCCTCAGTAAAGACCGAAGCAAAGAATTCATTCAGTCTCTCCGCTATCGCCTTGTCGCCTCTTAGTGCTCCTTTAACCCCTTTATCATCTAATGGACCAACTGACTCTCTCACAGGTTTTTTGCTACGAATGTACTTGAAAAGGTCTTTATTTCGTGTTTTTGCTTCCGCAGCAAGCTTCTTCTCAAATTCTCTCTTTGCCTGCCTTGCAATTGACTTGCCAGTGCTTGTGCTGTTTCCAGGTTTCGTCGTTTGGCTCTTTTTTCCATTTCTTGAAAGATGCTTTTTTGGCAACAACAGCCTCTCTGACCTCACCTTTAAACCATGCTGGCAGCTTCGCTCTTTCTCGCACCATGTGAATCCTTTGATACTTGGGACTGGTCATAAACCTCCCAAAATCTCATCTCACTCCTTTTCAGTCTCTAGAATTCATAGGGGCTCGTATAGACACAAGGCAGTCAAGGGCTTTCCTACCACAGCCACGGTGTCTTCGTATAGTACAGCTGGCCTCCCAAGCAGCTATGAAGGTCCTCCTGACTGCTCGGGAGATGCTTCATCTTCTGGAGCATATGGCATCCACGGTCCATGTGGTTTCCTATGCTCGTCTTCGCCCAGTGGACCCTATCCTCTCAGTGGACACAGGCCTCGGGTCAGTTAACGGACAAATCAGAAACTCCACATGTCTCATTTTGTGCCTACAATGGTGGCAGTCACTGGAAAACCTTCTCGTGTGTTCTCCTTTCCAGCAGCCTCTATGCCAAACCACCCTAACAACAGATGCGTCCAAGATGGGTTGGGGGGCTCACTTGCATGATCTATCATCTCAGGGTATCTGGACCCCACAGGAGGCTTGTCTTCACATAAACCTCCTAGAGCTCAGAGCCATTTTCCATGCTGTCTGAGTTTTTCAGGCCCATCTCAGCTACAAGATAGTTCTGGTCCAGACTGACAATCAAGTAGCCATGTTCTATGTGAATAAGCAGGGCGGAACAGGCTCTCTGTCATTATGCAACGAAGCTTTGTGACTGTTGGCCCTCGCCAGAGAGCTTCAAATCCACCTCCTGGTGGTATATCTTCTGGGCATTCAAAGTCTTTGGGCAGACAAACTCAGTTGAATACTGCTGCCACACGAATGGTCTCTGTACTCAGACCAGCTTGCTCGAGTGTTTTGAATCTGGGGAATGCCAGATATAGACCTCTTTGCAAGTCCACAGAATGCCAAACTTCCCCGATTCTGTTCCAGAATTCCGGCTCAAAACTGTCAGGCAAGGGATGCGTTCCTCATCCATTGGGGTTGGGACTTCCTCTATGCCTCAAACTTCAGAGAGACAGAGGTCATATGATACTAATAGCTCCACATTGGCCACGGCAGACGTGGTATCCTCTGCTTCTGCATCTCTCTCAAGCCACACCTCTGGAGTTGGTATGTGCTCCAGATCTTCTTTCCCAGGAGAACGGGACGCTATTGCACCCGAATCCCCAGTCCCTGCACCTCAGGGCCTAGTTAGTGAAAGCCTAGGATTCCCAGATATTAACATATCTCAACAGGTAAAGGCTATCCTTGTGGCTTCCAGGAAGCATTCCACAAGGCGATCCTACACCTTTAAGTGGAAGAAATTCTCTGTATGGTGTTCTCAAAGGGAACTTAACCCCCATACAGTGCCTGTCGAATATCTTCTGGAGTACCTACTCCATCTATCAGATTCTGGTCTTAAGACCAATTCAGTAAGGGTCCATCTTAGTGCCATTGCTGCTTCTCGCGAACCTCTGGATGGACAACCTATTTCCTCTCATCCACTCGTAGAAAGATTTATGAGAGGTTTACTTTTAACAAAACCTCTCATTAAGCCACTGCCGGTGGCATGGGATCTGAATCTTGTTCTCGGGAAGCTCATGAAACTGCCCTTTGAGCGTTTAGCCACTACAGCTCTAAAGTTTCTTTCTTGGAAGGTCATCTTCCTAGCTGCACTCACTTCTGCAAAACGCAATAGTGAGTTACAGGCTTTAGTGGCAGATCCTCCTTATACAAGATTTCACCATGATAAGGTAGTTCTTAGGACTCATCCTCACTTTATGACAAAGGTGGTTTTGCCTTTTCATTTAAACCAAGCGGTTTACCTTCCTGTATTCTTCCCGATGCCTCTAATGCAGAAAGGAATCTTCATACCTTAGATTGTAAAAGAGCCTTAGCTTTTTACCTTCAAAGAACCAAGCAACATAGAAAATCTTCTCAACTTTTTGTTGCTTTTGATTCTAGTCATTTGGGACTTCCAGTTTCCAAAAGAACTCTCTCTAGGTGGACTGCAAATTGCATATCCTTTGCATATGAGAGTAAGGAACTTTCTCTTGAAGGCCATGTCACAGCTCACAATGTGAGAACAATGGCAGCCTCAATGGCTATTCGTCGTTCTGTGTTCATTGATGATATCTGTAGAGCAGCCACTTGGGCTTCGGTGCACACCTTTACAGTCCACTATTGCTTAGACAAGGACTCCCGTTGGGATGCCTCGCTTGGCCAGGCTGTACTCCAGCATCTCTTTCAGACTTAGTACAACTCCTACCCGCCGTCCTGGGTTTCGATGCCAGAGATCCATGGGAGGAAGCATGACCCATCTGACCTGGGGTTCGCAGCTTGCTGGGGTCATCTCCCTGGCATCTCTCAGCTGGGGAGTCCCCATATGTGAAGACAACATTCCTGCTTGTTCCTGGAGATAGCATAGTTACTCACCTGCAACAGGTGATCTCCGGGAACAGAAGGAATAAGTCTTCACAACCCACCCACCTCCCTAGGAGTTGCCTCTAGCTCTCTCTCTCTTTGTTTACTCTCTCCTTTGGTCTCAGCTATAAACACAACTGAAGAGGGAGAGTTGGAAAGGCGGGAAGGCAGTACGCAGGTGCTGTGGGATGCCCCCAAAAGCTTTCCTATTGGGCGCTGGGGATCATTCCCGCGCAGGCTCCGTCAGTACGACGATATCCATATGTGAAGAGTTATTCCTGCTGTTCCCGGAGATCACCTGTTACAGGTGAGTAACTACGCTTTATCTGAAACCAATAGTGCACAGGAGCCTAGACCAGCTGTCGTGACTGATGGGGGTTTAGAAATGGAAATGGACTGATCAGGAGGGGGGCTAGGACTGGTAATGGGCAATCGGGAGGGGGGTTTGGGGGGGTTAGGACTGGTAATGGGTTATGGGGGGGTTAGAACGGGAAATGGGCTGATGGGGGGGGGGTTAGTACTGGAAATGGGCTAATCGGGAGGGGGGCTAGGACTGGTAATGGGCTATGGGGGGGGGGGTTAGAACTGGAAATGGGTTGATGGGGGCTTAGCACTGGAAATTGACTGATGGGGGTTTAGAACTGGAAATGGGCTGATCGGAGGGGGCTAGGACTGGTAATCAGCTATCGGGGGAGGGCTAGGACTGGAAATGGACTGATGGGGGTTTAAAACTGGAAATGGGCTGATGGGGGGGTTTAGGACTTGTAATGGGCTATGGGTGGAGACTAGGACAGGAAATGGGCTGATTGGGGTGCTAGGACTGAAAATGGACTTATTGGAGGGTTATGACTGGTAATGGGCTGATTGGGGGGCTAGGACTGGGGTGGGCTGATAAAGGGGCTAGGACTAGAAATGGGCTGGGACAGGAAATGGGCTATTAGGGGTGGGGAGGAGAGTGCTGCTGGCCCTGGAAGAAAACTAGGGGCTAGGGCTACAAATGGGCTGATGCAGGGGGGGATGAATAGGTAGAATAGGATTGGAAGGGAGCAGATACTGAGAGGGTCTGCCAGGGGAAGGAGGGGGCTGGAAAGGAGCTGACACCTGGAATGTACCGAAGGGGGACTGGAAGGGAGCTGGACACTTGGGGATGGGAGTGGTAGGTAGCTGGGTAATAGGGAGGAGGCTGGAAGGGAGCTGACATGTGAATGGCACTGGAAGAGAGATGGACAGAGGGTAGGGTGGCTGGAAGGGAGCTGACTGGGGGGTGGCACTGAGAGTGAACCTGAGCTGATACCTGGGATGGTATTTGGACTAGAAGGGGCTGGACAGTGGGAAAGGAGGGGGGCTGGACACAAGTGGCAGTCATGGGAATGCAAGGTGGTTGACACTGGAAGGTACTGGGAGGGGAGGACTGGAAAGGGGATTGATACTGGGGAGGGTTACTGAAACAGGAAATGGGCTGATGGAAGGAAGTGAAGAAAACAAAAGAAGAGATAAGAAATGGCAGATGGACCATAGACCACAGAAAGAGAGCTAAGAGAAGACAGGAAAGCAGAAGCCTCAGATCGGGACCAGCATGATCAGAGAATAAAATGGTCAGAAAACAAAGGTAGAAAAAATAATTTATTTAATTTTGGTGATTGGACTTTGTGCTATTTTTATATTTTACACAGTATTGGGGAGCTGCAACGCTCATTTATCTGATGTTGCACTGCATGTGGACTCTGGCTTCTTGGGGTTTCAGTTTAAATTTTGTCTACATATTTTTATTTTTACTTTAGATTGTGGTTACTTATTCTGTACTTGGTGAGGGTCGATGTTGTGCGTGTGTGACTGAGGTCAGGTGTCCTGTTAACATGCAGTTTGTATATAAAGATCTATACTGTACTGTAGTAATTTGACTTGTTCAGCTTTTCAAATAGGTTCCATGGCCCACTGTAGTATTTACAACGATGCTTTTTTGGATGGGCTCCTTATGTGACTTTTGGAAGTTTGTGCTGATATGGTATGGTAGGTTTGCTTTTTGTTGTAGGGTTTTTTATTAGTTCACAATACGCCTGGTACCGGAGAATAGTGGTGGTTGTTGTTAGTGAGATGATCAGAATCAGATTTGTTTTTTTAATATTGAGTTCTGTGGGTGAATGTCCTAGTTCTGCTCTGCACCTACTATGGATGCAAAATATATGTTGAAAAAGAAAAAGGGAGAACCATAACGCAATTTATAAGAAAATAAAAATGGGTTATAATTTAGTTTTATAAACTGTGCTATTGATTCTTGCTGTCTTTTAGTTCCTTGGTGTGCAAACAGGACCGTACCTAGCCCTGTGCAAGTAGTGCAGCCGCACAGGGCGCAAAGGCTTGGGGGGCGCATTTTGGCTCTCTATTGATGCCCTGCTGCCGCTGGCAGGACAATAGCAGGCAGTTAAAATGTGCCCAAAGCCTTTTCACAGCACTTTAAGCATGTCTGGTCCCTCCCTCCTTCGACATGTCAGAGCAGGGAGGGACAGATCTGCTTAGAGTGCCGGCGCCTTTCAGATTGGGTGCATGCCCCCCTCCTCCTCCCCATACCTCCGTCCAGTGCTGCCTGCTCTCTCCCTGCTGCCGGTGCCTCCGTGAAAAAAACAGAGGGCGGCAGCAGCAGGGAAAAAGCAGGCAATGCTGGAAGGAGGTATGGGGGGATAGGGGGCGTGTGCCCGAGTTGCACAAGGCGCGATTGCAGTTCGATATGGCCCTGTGTGAAAACATCTTGCATTTCCTCCATATAATCTAATCGGCTTTTTGATTTGGTTCAGTCTCTGATTGGATTTCTGAAAAAGCCCCGCCCTCTCTAAGGTGGGGGGGGGGGGCACCATCTCATTCTTCGCCTCAGGCAGCAGACTGCCTTGAGCCGCCCCTGCTCTGAACATATCAACATGGCTTCATGGCTCTAGGAAAGAGTTACGCAGATAGGTGCTCAGGTGGCATTCTCCTCAAAACTCCCTGTTGAGGGTAAAGGGCGAGGCAGAGCAGCTTGCAAATTAGAGATGAATGCATGGCTGTGTGGATGATGCCATCGAGAGCATTTTATTTATTTATTTATTTATTTATTTTACATCTTTTCTATACCGCCACTTCCAGCGATCAGTGGCGGTTTACAGGTAAACAAAGTTTAATAATAGCATGCTATTATTTTACATGGAACAGGTTCAGAACTATTTTACATAGAACAGGATTAGAACTATTTTTACAATAGAACAGGTTTTAGAACAGTGAAACAGTATAACAGAGGAACTATTATATTATGTAGAATGGATTTAGAGAAATAACATTCAAACTATTAAAATTACAACTCAATAATACAATGAGGAAAACTGTCTCTCCACAGTAAATCAACGGAAATTGGGTATATTACATTAATTACACTTATTCACATTAGCGACAAGTAATTGCTTTCAAAGAGAAAGTTTAACTAGGTGAGCAATGTGAATATGAGTGAAAAAGGATTTTATGTCCTGTCTAGGTAGGGTCAGTGAGTGACTGCTGATCAGTGGTTTTCTCTGAGTTAGGGTTATCATCCTTATGGAGGTTATTGTAGTGTAGAGTAAATAGGTGGGTTTTTAGATTTTTTCTAAATAGTTGAAGATCCTTTATTTCTCTGATTTCAGTTGGTAGGTTGTTCCATAACATAGGGGCAAAGTATGAGAAGGCTGTGTTGCCTGGACCATGGGATGATCTTCCAAGGGCTGCTGAGCAGAGATGATGTCCACCTATCCAAGAAGGGTTGAAGTGTCTTCCGCAGCAGACTGGCTAACCTACTAAAGAGGACTTTAAACTATATTTGTTGGGGATGAGTGAAGAAAGCCCCCAGGTAAGTAAAACATTAAATACCTCTGTAGATATGGGTAAAAAGGGCAACATCTGGAAAGCGGTGTGTTAATATCCATAGTATAGGAAATAAAATTCCAGATGTTGAAACTGTAAGGGAAGAAGCTGATTTGGATTTAGTGGCAGTTTTAAAGACATGGTTCACAGAGAACCATGACTGGGATGTAATTATACCAGGCTATAATTTATTCAGGAAGGACAGGTTAGGAAGAAAGGGAGGAGTGGCACTACATGTAAAAGATAATATTAAAGCTATAGAATTGCAGAGCTTATGAGAGAATGGGGAGGCATTGTGGGTTAAACTGGAAAGAGGGAATGGAACAATCATTTGCACTGGTGTTATATACAGACTGCCTTCAGAGGCAGAAGTAGAAGATAGAGATTTAATTGAAGGCATTCAGAATATTGCTTTTAAAGGAGAAGTTTGCTGATAGAGGATTTCAATATGCCAGATATTGATTGGGACATCCCTGCTGTGGTGTCATCTAGAAGTAGAGAGATCCTGGATTTTTTTTTTACAGGGAGAACTATTCCTAAAACTGGTAACAGAGCCCATGCGTGAGGGGGACACACTAGAACTGGTGCTAATGAATGGGGAGAGTGTTTCTGATGTTATAGTGGATGATTATCATCTTGCATTCGGTGATCATTGGATGCTGTGGTTCAGTATTAGTACTTGGGCTGATAAAATCCAGTCAAAACTAACTTTGTCAAGATGGGACAATACCTCAATCAGCCATTAGCGGGACTGGAAAAGCTGGAAGATGTAGAAAAGCAATGGGTGAAACTGAAAGGAGATATTTTAATGGCAACAAACCTTTATATGTTTTAGGAAACTAAGTAAATATAAAAGGAAAAGGAGGCTACTATGGTTTTTGAAAGAAATAGCTGAAAAGGTGAAGAAAGAAAAAGAGGATGGCCTTCATAAAACAGAAGAAATTACAGAAAGAAGACGACAAGCATCAATATTCAGAAATGTTTAGTGAAGCTAGGAAAGTAGTCAGGAAAGCAAAGATACAAATAGAAGAAAAAATAGTCAGTGCAGTAAAGTGGGGAGGGGAGGGATGACAAAACATTTTTCAGATATGGTAGTGAGAAGAGGAAGTGCAAAAGTGGTATTGTCAGACTGAAGGGTGAAGGGAAAGAATATGTAGTTGTTGATGAGGATAAAGCGGAATTGCTTGACAAATATTTCTGCTCTGTGTTCACAGATGAAGAGCCAGGAGCAGTACCCTCAGAAAACACCCACAAATAGGTATAGAAGTGAACTGGTTCTTGAATGATTTTCAGAAGACTGTTCACAAGGACTTTTAGCTAAACTAAAAGTAGAGAAAGCAATGGGACCAGATGGAATACATCCAAGCGTGCTGATGAAATTTAGGGAAGTTTTAGTGGCTCCACTGTCTGACCTCTTCAATGCTTCTTTAGAGTTTGGCGTGGTCCCAGGATACTGGAGAAATGTGCATGTGGTCCGCTGTACATAAAGCAGAACTAAGGATGAGGTTGGGAACTACAGGCCAGTTAGTCTGACCTCTGTGATGAGTGAAATAATGGAAATAATAAATGTTAAATAAATAAATAAATAAATAGAGGATAGTGAGTTTCTGGAATCCAATGGATTGCAGGTTTGAGGCAACATGGTTTTACGAGAGGCAGGTCTGGTCAGACAAATCTGATTAATTTCTGTGACAAGGTAACCAGAGAGTTGGACTGAGGGAGAGATCTAGATGTGGTGTACTTGGATTTCAGTAAATCCTTCAACACTGTTCCACCCAGATGACATATAAATAAATTGAGTGACTTGACGGGTTAGAAACTGGTTGAGTGGGAGGTGACAAAGGGTACAGCTAAATCATGTATACTCTGAGGAGAAGGATGTTTCCAGTAGCGCGTTGCAGGGAACCGTCCTTGGTCTGATTCTTTTAAACATTTTTGTAAGTAATATTGCGGAAGGGCTAACGGGTGAAAGTTTGTCTCTCTGCAGATGATACCAAAATCTGCAATAAAGTAGACACCCAGGAAGGTGTAGATAACATGAGGAATGTAGCGAAGCTTGAGGAATGGTCGAGAATCTGGCAGCTGAGATTTAACACTAAAAAATGCAGGGTCCTGCATTTGGGCTGCAAAAATCCAAGAGAGTGGTACACTATAAGGGGTGAAATGCTTCTGTTCATGAAAGAAGAACAGGACCTGGGTGTGATTGTTTCTGATGATCTTAAAGGGGAGGGAGGAGTGGCCTAGTGGTTGGGACACAGTACCTCAGGCCGGAGGGCCTGGGGTTCGATTCCCACCTGGGGACAGCAATCTCAGGCCAGAGAGACTGAGGTTTCTAGTCTTATAGGCACTCCATGTGGCCTTGGGCAAGCCACTTAATCCTCCATTGCCTCAAGTACACATAGATTGTGAACCCTTTGGGGACAGGGGAAGGTATCCAGTAACGGTATGTAGTGAATACATAATGTAAACTGCTTTGATTGAAGGATAAGGCAGTATAGAAAACTGGTTAAATAAATAAATAAAGTGGCTAAACAGGTAGGAAAGGTGATGGTGAACACCAAAAGAATGCTTGGGTGCATAAAGAGAGGAATGAACAGCAGGAAAATGTGGTGCTACTGCCTCTGTATAAGTCTTTGGGTAAGACCTAATTTATAGTATTGTGTTCAATTCTGGAGACCACACCTTCAAAAAGATATAAATAGAATGGAGTCGGTGCTCAGGGTGGCTACAAAAATGGTCAGTGGGCTTCACCATAAGGTTTATGGGGAAAGACTTATAGATCTCAATATGTATACTTTGGAACAAAGACAGGAGAGGGGAGAAATGATAGAGATGTATAAATACCTCCCTGGCATAAATGCACAGGAGGAGATCCTCTTTCAATTGAAAGAAAGCTCTGTAATGAGCGGGCTTAGGATGAAGGTGAAAGGAGATAGACTCAGGAGCAATTTGCGGAAATATTTCTTGACAGAGAGAATGGAAGATATATGGAATAGTCTCCCAGTGGAGGTAGTAGTGGTAAAAACTGTATTTGAATTCAAGAAAGCATGGGACAAACATGGAGTATCTCTTCCCTGTTTCCTCAGCTTGCAATCTTGGGGTCATCTTTGACTCCACTTTCTCTTTCTCCCTATACATCCAACAGATAGATAAAACCTGTTATTTCTTTCTCTAGAACATCAGAAAAATCGGTCCCTTCCTTTCTGAACACAAAGATCCTTATCCACTCTAGTCACCTACTTGCTGGTCTCCTTCTGAATCATTTCATTCCTCTCCAATCCATTCAAAACTGAGCCATGAAGCTAATCCTCCACCAGTTGCCATTTATTTATTTAGCTGTATTTATATCCCGCTTTTCACCGGGTCAAAGCGGTCAATTGGGGATACATTTAACACGAGGGGATATGAGACACATACACTAAGACTTACAGGGAACATGGGCAATGGAGGGTTAAGTGGCTTGCCCAAGACCACAAGGAGTGCCTACAGGACTAGAAATCCCAGTCCCTCCGGCCTGAGATTGCTGCCCCCAAGTGGGACTTGAACCCCCGGCCCTCCGGCCTGAAGTACCTTGTCCTAACCACTAGACCACTCCTTCCGCCATGCTCACACAACCCTTCTCCTCAAGTAACTTCATTGGCTGCCTATCTGTTTCTGCATCCAGACTTCTCCTTCTGACCTGCAGCTCTTCATTACCTCTCCTCTCTTAACTCTGCCTACATCCCTCTTTGGCAATTCTGCTCATCCAGCAAATCCTTTCCATCCCTTCTCTTCTACTGCCAACTGCCAATTTCAGAATGAATTCTTTCCACCTTGCTAACACTATTCAAATCCAGGTTAAAAAGCCACCTCTTCACAGCTGCTTTTGGATTTTGATCTTTATACTCCCTGTATCACTGATGTGTCAAGATAGCATAGTTGCTCACCTGTAAAGCACAGTTACTTACCTGTAACAGGTGATTTCTGGGAACAGCAGGAATGAGTCTTCACATATGGGTATCGTCGGTACCGACGGAGCCTGCCCAGGAACGTTCCCCAGCGTCCAATCAGAAAGCTTTTGGGAGCATCCCACAGCGCCTGCGTGCTGCCTTCCCGCCTTTCCCAACTGCCTCTTCTCCAGTTCGAGTTTAAAGCTGAGACAAAGAGAGAGAGAGAGAGAGAGAGAGAAAGGAAAGATAGAGAGATACAACTCCTAGGGGAGGAGGGTGGGTTGTGAAGACTTATTCCTGCTGTTCCTAGAGATCACCTGTTACAGGTAAGTAACTATGCTATCTCCAGGAACAAGCAGGAATGAGTCTTCACAAATGGGGACTCCCTAGCTTTAGTGTGTCCCTGGAAAGGGCTCCACTTCCCCCCATGGATCTCTGGCATCCGACCAGGGTAGGTGGGTAGGAGTTGACTAGGTATGGAACAGGTGTTTGAGAACAGCCTGACCAAACAAGGCATGCCGGCGGGAGTCCTTGTCCAAACAGTAATGTGAGTATTCAGTGACGACAGCTAGTCACATTAGCAATGCTATCCACCACCTCTGATTATCAAGTCCTTCATCCTTTGCATTCCATGTGAGGTCCATTACTGAGGAGGGAGGGAGGGATGGGCTTCACCTTAACCGGGATGGAACCAGGCTGTTGGCTGGATTTTCAATGCTAGTAACCGCAGAACCCAGAAGCTAACCGGGCAGCAGCGATATTGAGCCACTGCCCAGTTAGCTTCCATGGGTAAAGTTGGTCCAACATTTACCATGCCTGACTTTACCCGCAGGTCGCTAACTGGGCAGCGGTTCAATATTGCTGCTACCTGGTTAGCAACGAGCACTACCTCCATGTTGCCCCGGCACACCCCATGCTAAGCACTTGGCATCAGGTCTTGTAGCAGCGGCACATGTGTATATCCAGTGGAAGTAACCATGTTAGTGTCGCTAAATATCCTGCTAACCGGCATTTACATGGTTTGCAGGTCTGCAAACTGTGTAAATGCCTTTGAATAACTCCCTGAAGGAAATACTGCACCTGAACCTCAAACTTAAGTGGTCAACTGAGGGTCACGAATCATGACACACTGGTGGGGTCTTAGAAGTCAAGAGTGTCAATTCAGTCCAAATAGGGCAGCACACTAGTGGGCCACAGATAGAAGGGGAAGGTGAAGGTAAAGAAAGGAACCATTGTAAGGACTGTGAATCTTTATTTTAGGAATGTAAATAAAAGAATGAAAAAGAAACTAGTATGCTTTCAAAAAGAGGTGTCAGAAATGTTAAGATATTGAAAAAGATTAGCATTCAGAAGATACAAAGGATCTTGGGAAGAATAGGGCAGGGAACAAAATCTAGAAAGACCAAGGGAAGCAGGAAAGATAGGAGGCAAAAGTACAAAAGGAGGAAAAAGTAGCTAATTCATAATACTTATAAAAAATTATATCTTAGTAAAGGGATAATATGCAGGGGTGGGATTCTAAAACAAATATCTGAAAAATAAGAATGTCAGGTTAGTTCAGGGGGTTAATTGATTAGAGTTGAAAGGTCTTTTAAAGAGCTTTGGATCAGATGTATACCAGACCATGAGTGAATGCATGCAAAAGCAAGGGTGGCCAAATCTCTGACAGTTCTGATATGTTAGGATCTAAAATGACTTCAGAAGACTTTATTAAGTCAGTGTGCATACAACTTGCTTGACTTTTATTTGCAAACAAAATATTTACAGGAAACATAGAAAATGACTGTAGAAAAAAACCACAAGGCCCATCTAGTCTGCCCTACCATATCCACTACAATAATCCCCTTTTATTCTTTAGAGATCTTCTAAGTTTGTCCCATGCTTTCTTGAATTTAGATACTGTCCTTGTCTCCACTACCGCCACAGGAGACTATTCCACGCATCTACCACTGTAAAGAAATATTTCCCTGTATTACTCCTGAGTTTATCCTCTTTCACTCTCATCCTACATCCCCTCATAGCAGAACTTCCTTTCAGTTGAAGGAGGCTTTCCTCTTGGGCATTTATGCCATGGAGGTATTTAAATGTCTCTATCTTATCTCCTCTATCTCGCCTTTCCTTCAGTGTATACATATTAAGATCTTTAAATGTCTCCCCATATGCTTTATAACGAAGACCTCTTACCATCTTAGTAGCTACCCTCTGCACCGACTCCATCCTGCTTATATCCTTTTTAAGGTGTGGTCTCCAGAACTGCACACAATACTCTAAGGGGTATGTTTACTAAACAGTGATAGCTGCTTCCGTGCGATATCGGAAACACAGCTCTGATATCGCATGGAAGCTGCTACCGTTGTTTAGTAAACATACCCCTGAATGTGGTCGTACCAGAGACTTGTACAGAGGCACTATCACCTCCTTTTTTCTGCTGGCCATTCCTTTCCCTATGCACCCAAGCATCCTTCTGGCTTTTGCTGTTGCCTATTCTACCTGTTTAGCCACCCAACCACGGCTTTTCTTTCTCTCCCATTCACGGCTTCTCTTTCTCACCCACCCACCCACCAAGAGAAATGTGAGAATGGGTTCTGATTGACAGTTAAGACCCAGCTGCGAATTACAGCGGTTGGGCACAGGTGCGCATCGGCGGGCCGAGGTTTGTGGCCGCAGGGGGCGGGGAGGGCGGGCCAAGGCCGATTATAAAGGGGGCTGTAGGGGCGCCAGCCAGTCCTCTTTCGCCGCCGCCCCCTTCCTTAGTGGAGGACAAGTGTATATATTCAAGTATGGAGTGGAGGAGTGGCCTAGTGGTTGGGGCAAGGTACTTCAGGCCGGAAGGTCGGGGGTTCAAATCCCACTAGAGGACAGCAACCTTGGGCCGGAAGGACTGGGGTTTCTAGTCCCACAGGTGCTCCTTGTGGTCTTGGGCAAGCACTTAACCCTCCATAGCCCATGTTCCCTGTAAAATAGTTATCTCCAAGTTATAATGCCCTGTTCAATGTAATTTCAGTTTGTTCAATGTAAACCGCACTGATGCAGAATAGCGCGGTATATAAGAGAATATAAATAAAATAAATAAAATAAAGTGAGTAGTGTCAGTGACAAATGAATGAGATTGACGCAAGAGAAGTGATTTGAAGGTTGTTTATTTAATAATGTTACTTTCTAGTATGTGTACTGTTCTCTGTACTGCTTAAATAATATCCCTTTATGGGTCCTTTGATCTTTCATGGATGCTTGTCATCCCTTCCCTTTCCAGTGGTTGTTAGATGCCTCCCATGTTGGCTATCATATAAAATATAGCTATTGCTTCTTCTGCCCTTGTGATTCTAGAATGTTAATGCCAGCTTACTTTGTCAAGTAAGACTTGTTCAGAGGGATGGTAGCCACCATCCCTCTGATAGTGAATAGGAATGGGATGACTGGTGAAATCTCTTGGGATTTTTCAATTTTATTGGTACATTGGATTGACTGCTAATCTTGGGGAGGGTATACATGTCCAGCACTGCTGTTACTGAGGGGAAATATGAGGATAAAACAGGATTGAACACTCTCTATCCTTGTACAATTGTTAGAGTTGACTCCTAGGTTTCTTTAGTATATTAAAGGGTTGTTTTCTACACAGTGAGGGATTGGGGTTTTGAGTGCTGTGATGTATGATATTGGTAAGATGTATGAGGGGTTGGGGGGAATGAATGCAATGTGATTGTATACATGGGTGGTAATTTGTGGGCAATCTTGTTAAGATCAATGGTGTTAATTATGATGTAGAAGCCCATGCAGAGCCTATGGAAATAGAAGGAAAGAAGGATTTTACCTTTAAAGATACTGACAGTCAGCCAGCACACATGTCTCAGTATTTGCAAGAGAGAGGCAAGCAGAGGGAGACAGGAGCTGAGCTGACACACCCAAGCTCTGACATAGCAGCAAGCTTGGATCTTGATTACTCACACCTGTGCAGGAAGGCAGAGCCAAGCCTCAGGGAACAGAAATTTAAACCCCGGCTAGAAGCTTGGGAAGAGAGCAGGGGAAGAGGCAGAGCTTCTGAAGGGAGGAAGAGAGAAAAAGCTTCTGAGAAAAGGCCAAGCACTAGATTGGAGGAGACGTGGTTGGAGAGGCTCAGAAACTTCACAGAGTTGGAGACCTTGTAAGGAACATATCTGCAGGTCTGAAATTGAAGCCAGCAGAGCAGAAGGAGAGAAGGTACAGCCTGTTGTCAGGAACCTGCTGAGGGAGAAAGAGCAGAGAACCCTTCAGTCCTCATTGCTGGATGAAAGGCTTCAGAGTCTGCCTAGGTGGGAACCCAGCTCTAAAGCAAGGAGTTTGGAAAAACTCACCCAGGAGCAGAGGGCCAGGGCAGTGCTCTCAACAGGCAGTGCAAACAGAGGAGCAGAAAGTAATTCCTTACAGCTGGAGAGAGCTAGCCGAGAGCCAGAGAGGAGTCTCCACAGCCTCAGGTATTTCAAAACCTTACTGCGCAGAATTGTGTCCAGGGGAAATACCAGAGTTAGCAGAGGGAGGTTACCAGAAACCCTGCTATAACAATTTGAAGCCAAACTCAGTAAGCCCTGAGTTTGAAGAAATGCAATGGGACAGTAATGATATTGACCTAGGGGAAGTTCCTATGGATTGCACATTTTATTTGGCAGACGATATTGAGTCCCTACGTTAAAAACCTGTATAAAAGAGCTGAGTGAAAGCAAAGGAAAAGAGGTATTTTTCTTTGGAAGCAGAAGCTGTTTTTGTTTGGCTGTTTTGATTACATGGGATATGCACTGCACATTTTTGGAGCAGAGACTGTGAGAAATGCAGTTACTTTAATTTTCTGTAAATAACTCTGAACAAACACCTGAAGATTGTCCTATTTTGTTCTGCACTGAATTCTTTTGTGTTGGGAATAAATTCCTTGTCATTTTTGCCTTACTACTCGACTCACAACTATTCTTTATCAGAGGACATAATGGCAGCTCCAACCCTCTTAGCCCTAGGCGGAGGGCTGGCGTCATGACATAATTTACTAGTAAACCGTGATGAATGGTGTGAAATGGTCTCCTAGTAGGGATGGGTTGAATAAGGAAGTGGGAAGATCATAAGGAATAAGGTTTGGACAGCTGCCTACTAGATGCTAGTAATCTTGGTGGGAGTATATAGGATGGTTGGGTTACTCAATGCAATAGAAAAAATTTTGGAGGAAGGTACAACAACAAGAGGTATTTGAGAGAGTGGGTAGAAAGGGCCTGGTGATATTGGGGGTTATTTTAAAAGCCCTGGATGTCTGAAAATGGGCATAGAGACGACCAAAGCATGAAAATGACTCCAGAGGCATTTTAGAAGTCAGGTTTGAGGACGCCCAAGTCTGAACGGTGGCATAGTGGAGGTGTGGCTGGGGCGTTATCAAGAACCTGGTTGTCACTGCCTGATCTCAGAAACATCTTGGATGTCTGGGGTCACCTTCTAAGGTTATACCTGCTCCAGGCAAGAATAGGCATTGTGAAAGTGCCCATTTTGACGATAAAACATCCTAAGGGCGTAGATAAGATGGCACTCCACCATCCCCAATACTGTGCAATCACAATGATAGCAGCATTGGGATTTGAACCCTGGCTTCTCTGGTCCCAGACCACTACTCTAATCATTATGCTGTTCCTAGAGGTCCACAGTCTGGAATACTATTCTGGGGACATCTATGTAGACGTCCCTGCAGATGTCCATATTGGGCCGTCAACATTTGCAAAATCGTGCCTGAATTGATCGTGCTTGAATTTGGCGTGCCTGCTTTTTTTTTTTTTTTTTTTTTTAGATATTCTGGCTTGGACATCCCAGATTGCACTTGGACATCATTTGCAAAATGCCACTTATTATGCATGGCAAAATGGCAATGGAAAGCAATCATCAGCAAAATAATTTGGGGAGGGTTAAGGAGGAGATTAGAAGGAGGAGGATTTGTTAACTTTAAGTACTGGGGGGACACACAAGACTATGGAGATTTGTCTGGAATGTGCATATGTTACTTCACAGGATGTGAGGGGTCTAGACTGGAGGGGAGGGTCCCTGCTACATTAAAGATGTATCCAGTCTGCCCTTTCACCCTAACTACTACAGTCCCTTTTTTTCCTTTACAGATCTTGTGTGTTTGTCCCATGCTTTCTTGGATTCAGATACCGTCCTCGCCTCTACTCTCTCCAGTGGGAGACTATTCTATGCACTGACCACTTTTTCCATAAAGCACAGTTACTCACCTATAACAGGTGTTCTCCGGGAACAGCAGGAATCAGTCCTCACATAAGGGTGACATCGGCAATGACGGAGCTCGCATGGATTCACTCCCAGCTTTCAACAAAAGCCTTTGGGAGTTAGACCACGCATGCATGGTCACCTTCCTATTCCAAGGGTTCCATTTTACCTCAGTATGACGACATAGCTCAATCAAGCATAAAAAATGAAAATAACTCCACAGGGAGGAAGGATTGTGAGGACTGACTCCTGATGTCTTCAGATAACACCTGTTACAGGTGAGTAACTACGCTTTCTTCAGGAACAAGCAGGAAGTTGGGTCCTCACATATGGGACTTCCAAGCTATAGGCTATCGAAAAAAACCTGTAGGAGCCAAGGAAGGCCCAAAAGGTGAACCATGAAGGACAGCAAGGAGTGCTCAATTGTTTGAAGTCCAGTGATGCAGCCCCAACATTGGGAACCACCTCTCCGGTAGCCTGGACACAAAGGGCCGGAGGAAAGGAGGTGATGAAGCACTGCCTGGCTGAAGGCGCTATTGTGCCGTGAGTTCTCCTCCAAGCAGTAATGCGCTGCAAAAGTATGGACCGAAAATCAGGTGGCGGCTCGGTAGATGTCCTGCAGGAGAACCAAGCGCAGGTGAGCCACCGAGGCTACCATGGTGCGCACATTAGGCATGGTAACACAACGCTCCAAAGAAAGTCCGACCTGCTCATAGGCAAAAGAGATGCAGTCTGCCATCCAGGTAGACAGGATAGACGCTCATAGGCAAAAGAGATGCAGTCTGCCATCCAGGTAGACAGGATAGACTTAGAGACCGCAACCTGGAGCCTGTTGATGTCACAGTTGTGACAAGCAGTGATGAGCCTGTGTCTTCTGGAGGTAGAAGGACAGTGCCCTCTTGCAATCCAGGGTATGTAACGAAACCTCTGCTTGGGATGTGAGGTCTGGGGAAGAAGGTGGGATGTACCACCTCCTAGTTCATCTGAAAAGTGGACACCATCTTAGGCAGGAATTTTGGGTGAGTCCAGAGAACGACCATGATTTTGTGGAATCTAGTGTATGGGGCGTAGGCCACCAATGCCTGCAGTTCACTAACTCTTCTGGCTGAAGTGAGCGCTACCAGGAATACTACTTTCCACGACAAGAACTTGAAACGGCACATAGCCAGAGGCTCAAAAGGGGGAGCCATCAGTTTCATGAGGACAACGTTCAGGTCCCACGTCACTGGTGGTGGGCGGACAGGGGGCCATGTGAGGAGAAGCCCCCTCATAAAACAGCCCACAAAGGGGTTCACAGAATGGGCTGGCCATTGACTGAGGTGCTCCCTAATGGAGTTGGACCTTAGACTAGCCTGGGAGAGGTGCAGAAAATACTGCAGGATGTACTGAGCAAGTGAAAGGGTTGAGATTCCTGTCTGCACACCAGACAGAGAGAATCTATGCCATTTGAAGGCATTCATGTGCTGTGTTGGGTCCTTGTATAATGCCAGTAGGACGTCTTCCATGTCTCGGGAGAGGTGGAAGTGTGCTATAGTTAGCCATTGATCATCCATCCCATCAGGGGGAGGGACTGGAGGCTGGGATGGAGAAGGGTCCCATCCTTATTCGAGAACAGGTCCTGGATCTGGTCTAGGGGTATCGGGGCCACTCAGGACAGCTGCAGAAGCAGAGGGAACCATGGCTGTTGGGGCCATCGAGAAGCAATGAGTATTACTGAGACCCAGTCCGAATGAACCTTGAACAAGGTCTTGGGAACTCGGGGAGCAGGCTCCCGGCCTCTGGGAGAAGCAGCACGGCAGCTGCACATTCTCAGGGCTGGTGAAGAGGTCCAACGTCAGGGTCCTCTGGTATCGAAAGATGGAGATGGCCACCGATGGGTTGAGATGCCATTCATGGGGCTGAAGGACTCTTAAGTTGATCTGCGAGCAGATTATCCTGGCCCAGTAGGTAGATTGCCCTGAGAGTCATGTTTTCTGCGGCAAAGGTCCAGAGGCAAACCGTCTCCCAGAAGAGGAGTTATGAGTCCGCTCTCCCCGCTTGTTGATGTAAAACATCGCTACTTGGTTGTCCGTTTGAACGAGGACAACCTGGCCTGCCATGTGGGACTGGAACACCCAAAGGACATTTGTCACAGCTCTGAGTTCCAGAAGGTTGATCTGGAGGGCACTTTCCTCCCAAGTCCAGATGCCCTGCAACTGGAGACCATTGCAGTAGGTTCCCCAGATGAGCTTGGAGGCATCTGTGGTTGGAACGTGTTGGGCTGGCAGGGCCTGGAAGGATAGGCTGGCTGGGCCTGGAAGGATAGGCTGGCCATGAGATTCTGTCGGCTCTGCCACAAGGCAAGAGAGGCCACCAGAGGCTGGGTGATCCAAACCCGATCCTCCAGTTGGACCATGGCCCGAATCCATTGAGAGCTGAAGGCCCACTTGGTTGTAAAGATGCTCACTATGCCTGGAGAGCAATAAAGGGGCAGCCCTGCCCTGAGGCAACTGCTCAAGAAATACTGAAAAATAGTGGGGTATTTTTGTCAGTATGTGAAGGATGATCATGAGCTGCATGAAAAGCAGGAAGCAACAGCAGCACCTGAGCACCAGCTCAAGCACAATGTTGCCACCAGGTAGAGTTCCACTCATGACATGCTAGAGAGATTAGTGGAGCAACGGGTAGTCTGGCATCACATATCAGTGGAGAATGACATTGGCATCGACAGATTCCCTGGATTGCCAGGACTGGGCAAGTATCATGCAGGTGATAGAAGTTCTAAAGCCTTTAAGGATGCGACGGAGAACTGAATTCCAGAAACACCACCCTGAGCATGCTCATAGCAATAGTGAACATTTTACAGGTGAAGTTAGAGGGGTTTTTTTTTGGCAATAACAGGTATTCACAGAGGTTTTGATGATGGTGCAAAACCTTATGAAGCAGGATGCTTATATGCTAGTTTGTCTTTTTTATGCACAGGTGAAGGGAACTATCGCTCTGCAGTGAAATGCACTGAACTACTGAAAGCTGGTGATGGAGGTGAAGGAAAGGGGGCAGTGGCAAATCTGGCAATGGTGGATAAACAGGGGAAATAGTAGACATGACAGGCAAGCAGTCTATAAACACTACCCTGTTATCTTACACCTCTCTCCCCCCAGCTTTTCATGCCAACAATGGTTTATGAGTCCGAGCCATGAAAAACATTTGGTGACTAAACAATAGCTTCAGTGCTAAGCAGCAGAGATCAGCATACCACAAGTCAGACCTCTGCATGGATTTCAATGACATGCTACCTTACAGAGCCTATTGAGAATAAGCATGCAAATTCCTCGGTGTATTGAGCACACAGGTTGGCAGTCCAGCCTCACCTGACCAAAGCTGCACAGCATAAGAACATAAGAAATGCCATAATGGGTCAGACCAAAATTTATCAAGCTCAGTATCCTCCTTCCAACAGTGGCCAATCCAGGTCACAAGTACCTGTCAAGTTCCCAAAAAGGCACACAATGGTTGTCCAGGGGAAAGCAGTTGATTTCTTGGGTCCTCTTTAACAGTTTATGGACCTTTCCTCCAGAAACTTGTCCAAACCTTTTTTACACTACAGCTACACTAACAGCTTTTACTTCATCCTCCGGTAATGAATTCCAAAACTTGATTACGTGTTGAGTGAAAATTTATTTTCTCTTACCAATCTTAAATGGGTTACATTGTAGCTTCATTGTGTCTCCCCTAGTCCTTCTATTTATTGATGGTGTAAACAACTGATCTACATTTACCTGTTCCTTTCTATTCATTAAATTATAGACTCTATCATATCTCCACTCAGCTGTCTCTTTTCCAAGTTGAAAAGCCCTAACCTTTAAAGCCTTTCTTCATTGGGGTATCCCTTCATTCCCTCTATCATTTTGGTGGCTCTTCACTGCATTTTTTCTAATTCCACTATATTCAAGGAGTGGTCGCACAACAGAACAATACAGCGTCGTCATAATATCCTTGTTTTTATTCTCCATACCTTTCCTTATGATTCCTATCATTCTATTTGCTTTCTTAGCTGCTGCTGTACACTGGGCAGAGGCTTGCAACATATTATCCACGATGACACCTAAATCTTTTTCCTGGTCGGTGGTTCATAATGTGTAACCTTGCATCGTGTAACCATAATTTGGGTTGTTCTTTCTCCTAGGTGCATAACTCTTGAAGGACTAGAAAAGGGGACTGTTACTTCTGGAGAGAAATCTGCAACTGTGAGTATATACTTCTGGTAATTTTCTAAAAAGAATTCTTTGTATTAAAGCTACTTAATCTGTGAACCCACTGTTTTTTGTTGGATCAGTTAGGGCCTAGTAGCAGCAATTACAGTTTGAATTTAAAACACAGAGGAGAGCTTTCTGGTTACATTTCATACCCAGCAGAGAGCTTGTAGTTTAAATTTAATAGTCACTCAGGGCCAAGTAACAGCAAAGTACTTTTAGTTTAGATTTAACACACAGCACAGATTTAGTACCCAGCACAGAGCTTGTAGTTTAAATTTCATAAGAAGTTAGAGCCTAGCAGCAGCTAAGAGCTATAATTTAAATCAAATCAGAATTTAGCTTACCTCAGCAGCACAAGACAGGGTACTGTGTAGTAGCCCTCTTTTAATAAGTGTTATTTCCCTCCCACCCCTGGGATAATCATAGCTTTATAGGTACTTACACATCTTAAAAGACAGGAGGTGCTTTCAGGTGAAGCTCATTACCCAAATCAGTCATACACTAAGGACCTGAGATTAATTAAGCTTCAGGTGAACAAGGTATATTAAACGTATTAGGTACAGTTTTATTGGTATAAATACCCATAGCAACCCCTAGTAAGTAAGAACTTAAAGATCTAGACACAAACTTAAAACTAAGATGCAGACAGCAGTCCAGCAGCGGGATGGGGGCTTTCCAGTCTTTTGCATTGAGTGTCACATGTATGATTTACTCCCAGTTGGTGAGAGGTCTTACGTGTGCACTAGGTGCAAGGAGCTCTTTTCTCTCAGGGAACAAGTCCGTTCTCTAGAGGCCAAAGTAGCAGACTTGGAAAACATAAGACAGACAGAGAGGTACATAGATGAGACCTACAGGGATATAGTCCTGAAGTCCCACCTCCAGTCTGGCAGCACCCCTGATGCCATGGAGGAGAGAGGTAACGTGATAGGAGAGCATCACCCTGGTGTGGCAGGAAGTGATCCTGTAACTAGGACCTGTCCTCCAGGTGATGTAAAACCCTCTCGCACCGAGGAAGTTTCTCCAGGGCCATGTGCCCATGAGGGAAGGGTTAGGACAGCCGTTATAGTTGGTGATTCGATCATTAGGCATGTAGATAGCTGGGTGGCTGGTGGACGTGAGGATCGCCTGGTAACATGCCTGCCTGGTGCGAAGGTAGCGGACCTCACGCGCCACCCAGATAAGGTCTTAGATAGTGTTGGGGAGGAGTCTGCTGTCTTGGTACATGTCGGTACCAATGACATAGGAAAATGTGGTAGGGAGGTTCTGGAGGCTAAATTTAGGCTTTTAGGTAGGAAGTTGAAATCCAGAACTTCCAGGGTAGCATTCTCCGAAATGCTTCCTGTTCACCGCGCAGGACCCAAAAGGCAGGCAGAGCTCCGGAGTCTCAATGCGTGGATGAGACAATGGTGCAGAGATGAGGGTTTTGGGGAAAGGAGGGGCTCTTCCGAAGGGATGGGCTTCACCTTAACCGGAATGGAACCAGGCTGCTGGCATTAACCTTTAAAAAGGAGGTAGAGCAGCTTTTAAACTAGATATTAGGGGAAAGCCGACAGTCGCCAAAGAGCGGATGGTTCGGAAGAATGTATCCTTGAAGGATACTACCAAAAGCAGAGAGGTTCCACAAAAGAGTAAAGTAGCCCAAATGCCCTCAAGTATGGAGCAGAGAGCTTAAAGATCCCAATTTACCCATGTCTAACAATAGCCAAATTAACATGAATAAAATACATTCTCTAAAATGCTTGTATGCAAATGCTAGAAGTCTAAAGAATAAGATGGAGAGGTAGAATATATAGCACTAAATGAAAGGTTAGATATGATTGGAATATCAGAGACATGGTGGAAGGAGGACAACCAGTGGGACACTGTGATACCTGGGTACAAACTATATCGTAATGATAAAGCTGATCAAATTGGTGGAGGGGTTGCGCTCTATGTTAGAGAGGGCATTGACTCAGAAAGGATTAAAGTTTTGCAGGAAACAAAATCTGCTGTAGAATCTATATGGATTGAAATTCCATATGAAAGGGGGAAGGCGATGGCAGTGGGGGTGTACTATCGAGCACCTGGCCAGAATGACCAAATGGATGATGAAATGCTCAAAGAAATCAAGGAAGCTAACAAAAGTTACAGCGCAGTAATAATAATGGGTGATTTAAATTACCCCGGTATCGACTGGGTCAGTGTCATGTCAGGACATGCTAGGGAGATAAAGTTCCTAGATGAAATAAATGACTGCTTCTTGGAGCAGTTGGTTCATGAACCGACCAGAGGGGACGCCATATTAGACCTAGTCCTTAGTGGAACACCAGATCTAGTGCAAGAGATAAGGGTGTTGGGGCCACTTGGCAATAGTGATCATAGCATGATCGCCTTTGATTTAATTAGTGGAGGAGGGATAGTAAGGAAATCCACAGTACTACCTTTTAACTTTCGAAAGGGAGACTATGATAAAATGAGGAAAACAGTTAAGAAAAAACTAAAAGGAGCAGTTGCGAAAGTTAAAGACGTACATCAAGCTTGGGTGTTGTTGAAAAATACTATCTTGGAAGCCCAGACCAGCTGTATTCCACGCTTTAAGAAAAGTGGAAGGAAGTCCAAAAAACTGCCACATGGTTTAAAGGTGAGGTCAGAGAGGCTGTTGTTGCCAAAAAAGCATCTTTCAGGAAATGGAAAAAAGAGCCAAACGATGAATCCTGGAAACAGCACAAGCACTAGCACGTCAAATGCAAGGCATTGATAAGGCAGGCAAAGAGAGAATTTGAGAAGAAGCTTGCTGCGGAAGCAAAAACGCGAAATAAAGACCTTTTCAAGTACATTCGTAGCAAAAAACCTGTGAGAGAGTCAGTTGGTCCATTAGATGATAAAGGGGTTAAAGGAGCACTAAGAGGCGACAAGGCGATAGCAGAGAGACTGAATGAATTCTTTGCTTCGGTCTTTACTGAGGAAGATGTAGGGATGTTACCCATGACTGAAGTGGTATTTAAAGGTGCGGAAGAATTGAAGGAAATATCGATACATCGGGAAGATGTCTTACAACTATTAGATAAACTGAAGAGTAGCAAATCACCTGGGCCGGATGGTATACATCCAAGGGTGTTGAAAGAACTGAAATATGAGATTGCAGAACTGCTATCAGTAATCTGTGAACTATCATTAAAATCATCTCTAATACCTGAAGATTGGAGGATCGCCAATGTAAACCCAATTTTTAAAAAGGGTTCCAGGGGTGATCCGGGAAACTACAGACCGGTGAGCCTGACGTCAGTACCGGGAGAAATGGTAGAAACCATCATAAAGAATAAAATTACTCAGCATGTAGATAGTCACAACCTAATGGGAGACAGCCAACATGGCTTTAGACAAGGAAGATCTTGTCTTACTAATCTGTTATGTTTTTTTGAAGGAGTGAATAAACAGGTGGACAAAGGTGAGTCGGTTGATATTGTGTATCTGGACTTTCAGAAAGCCTTTGACAAGGTACCTCATCAGAGACTTTTGGCAAAACTAAAGAGTCATGGGATAGGAGGCAGTGTACTATTGTGGATCAGGAACTGGTTAAAAGATAGAAAGCAGAGGGTAGGGCTAAATGGCCAATTTTCCCAATGGAGAAAGGTGAATAGTGGTGTACCCCAGGGATCTGTGCTGGGTCCGCTGCTTTTTGACATATTCATAAATGACCTGGAAAATGGAATAACGAGTGAGGTTATCAAATTTGCAGATGACACAAAACTATTTAAAGTTGTTAAAACCCAAGAGGATTGTGAAAAATTGCAAGAGGATCTTGATAAATTGGAAGACTGGGCAAGTGCAAAGTTATGCACCTAGGGAAGAACAACCCAAACTATGGTTACACGATGCAAGGTTCCACATTAGGAACCACCACCCAGGAAAAAGATTTAGGCGTCATTGTGGATACCATGTTAAAACCCTCGGCCCAGTGTGCAGCGGCGGCCAAGAGAGCAAATAGAATGCTAGGTATGATAAGGAAAGGAATGGAAAATAAAACAAGAGATATTATAATGCCTCTATATCGTTCCATGGTGAGACCGCACCTTGAATATTGTGTGCAATTCTGGTCGCCGTATCTTAAAAAGGATATAGCGATTTTAGAAAAGGTACAGAGAAGAGCCACCAAAATGGTTAAAGGGGATGGAAGGATACTCCTATGAAGAAAGGCTAAAAAGGTTAGGGCTCTTTAACCTGGAAAAGAGACGGCTGAGGGGAGATATGATAGAAGTCTATAAATTAATGAATGGAGTGGAACGGGTAAACGTAGATCGATTGTTTACCTTATCAGAATATAGAAAGACTAGGGGACATGCAATGAAGCTACAGGGTAAACTATTTAAGACTAATAAAAGAAAATATTTTTTCACTCGTGTAATCAAACTCTGGAATTTGTTACCGGAGGATGTAGTAAAGGCTGTTAGTGTAGCTGGGTTTAAAAAAGGTTTGGACAAGTTCCTGGAGGAAAGGTCCATAAACCATTATTAAGAAGTGACCGAAGATATCAATGCTTGACCCAGTACAAGCATTGTGGAACTTGTGTCTCTTGGGGATACTGCTAGGTACATATGACCTAGATTGGCCACTGTTGGAAACAGAATACTGGGCTTGATGGACCTTGGTCTGACCCAGTATGGCATATCTTATGTTCTTATGTTCTTAACTCTGCACTTGTCCACATTAACTTACATCTGCCTTCTGAACGTTCAATCTTCCAGTTTATCAATGTCCTCTTGCAATTTTTCACAATCCTCCTGCATTTTAACTTCTTTGAATAATTTTGTCTCATCTGCAAATCTGATCACCTCACTCATTATTCTCATTTTCAGGTCATTTACAAATATGTTAAAACACAGCGAGCCTAGTACACTGCTTCCAATCCCATGACTTCTTAATTTGGCCAAGAATCTCTCATGAGGGACCTTCAAAAAATCCAGGTACAGTATATCAACCGGTTCACCTTGGTCTACCTATTTATTCACACCTTCAAAAAATATAGCATTTAGTAAAACAAGACTTTTCTTGGCTAAATCCATGTTGGATTTCTCCGAATAAACCATGACAATCTATATGATCAGTAATTTTATTCATTATAATGGTTTCTATCATATTGCCCAGCACTAACATCAGATTCACAGGCCTGCAATTTCCTGGAGCAGCCATGGAATCCTTTTAAAAAACTGATGTTGCATTGGCCATTTTTCACTCTGCAGGTACTACAGATGATTTTAACCATAGTTCACAGATTACTGCAATCTCATCTTTTAGTTCTTTCAACATCCTCGGATGTATACCGGATGTATACCATCCGATCCAGATGACTTAATACTCTTCAGTTTATCAAATACTTCTAATACTTTTCCCGTTTATCAATATTTCTTTCAGTTCTTCCAAAATATCACCTTTAAATACAATTTCAGGCAAGAGTAACTTCCCTACATCTTCTTCAGTAAAGACTGAAGCAAAAAATTCATTCAGTCTTTCCGCTATGGCCTTGTCCTCCCTTAGTACTTCTGGCAAGGTCAGCTATCCTGAGAGTGGGGGAAGTGAGAAGCATAACGAATTCACCCTAGTTAAGGGTCCCCTTCTAGGAGTGCAGGGAGAGAAAGCCACAGTCAGGTTTCAAAGACAGAAAAACCCCAGCTGGAACAGGTTTCAGCCTATGACTGATAAAGTAAGAAAGAGGGATTGCAAGCACGAGGACCAAAGCCCTTACTTTAACCCGCTGCCAGGGTTCTTCTAGGAGCACCCAAAAATGAACACATCACACCTATCCTCAAACAGCTCCATTGGCTCCCTATACACGGAAGACTTACATTCAAAACCCTCACTCTCACTTTTAAGGCCATAAATGGTTTATCGTCCACATCACTTTCTAAACTCATCCAAACCGTCCCATCAAACAGAAATAGGAGACAGGCAGCATTAAACTCACTAACAACCCCAAAGGCTATAACAACGTGCAGTCTATCAACGTCAAACAGAGCTTTCATGTTTAGCGCATCAAAAAGGCCGAGACCTCCTCCTGGATGGAAACGAACTACCTCAGCATAAATCTCAAAAAAACTGAGGCAATGTTTGTAACAAGATCTTCTATGACTGAAAACACTTACCCGGAAACAATCACAATCAACAAAACTTCAATACCTGTCAGAAAACAGGTAAAATACTTAGGGGTAATAATAGACCACACCCTATCCATGCTGCCACACATAAAACAAACAGTAAAAACCATTTTCTACAAACTCAAAACTATTCAGCACCTAAGGCCACTCCTTGAAACACAAGACTTTAGATCCGTAGTAAGTACACTGATCACCCCTCACTTCGACTATTGCAATAGTCTCCTAATAGGCCTCCCTCAAAAAGCACATACCTTCTACAAAGAGCACAAAACATCTGTGCAAAAGTAATTGCTAAAGCCCGCCTAACAGACCACGTAACCCCAATACTGCTGGAACTCCACTGGCTTCCTATAAACAGCCGAATCAAATACAAAATTATCCTAACAACCTATAAACTCATAAACGACATAGCCCCCTCACACTTAACCACATTACTGCAATCTCCAACATCGACAAGGACCCTCAGACAAAACGCAGCCCACTCCCTCATCATACCTAAAGCCATCTGTAAAACCAAGAATACCACTAGCTCTAGAGCATTCTCATTCACTGCTCCTACACTCTGGAACGACCTCCCTATTGAACTTCGCACCATAAGAGACCTCATCCAATTCAGAAAAGAATTAAAGACCTACCTGTTCACTGAACACTTCGAAATCCCCTACTCCCCCAAAGCCAGCTCTACCACAAATGTGGGCACCCATGCACAAACTCCCTTAACCCCAACAATGTAACCACAAGCCTGTCCCCCCCACACACGCCCCAAAGATGACAAAAATAAAAGGAACTAAATTCCAGCACCTACGCCAATCTCTACCCCATACACCACACCACATACACGCTGTAAATATACTTTTGTACAAAGTTTGATATGTTTGCTTTAATACCTACAAAGATTTTGCTTTAATACCTTCAAGTTGTTTTTTGTTACAATACCTACAAAGTTTATACTTACTGTTCAATGTAAATAGTTGATTTCTACTGTTCTATGTAAAATGTATACAATTTGTGTACAAGACTGTTAATCTGTTATATGTAAACCGCCCTTGATCTCTGGAAGGGGCGGTATAAAAGAAATAGTTAAATAAATAAAATAAATAAATAAATAAAATGCTGAAATTCTCTCCCACCTGATCTCCGCGCCATAACCAACCTAACCCAGTTCAGAAAGGCCCTTAAACTGCACCTTTTCATCAAATACTACCCCACATGAAGCGTAACATAATAGCCCCACCCTAATACAACCCACAAATCCACAGTCTCTCTCCTTTTTCCAAGCATTCCTGCTAATTTTATGTAAATAGTTCGAGCATGTTATCTAGTTAATAGATTATATACTCCATGTAAATAGTTCTCCCATGTTATCCAAGTTGATACTCCTGTTATATGTAATACCAAACAGCCTGTTGTTCTGGTTTCTTCATGTTATCTGTAAACCGCGCTGATGTCAAAGAGTGCGGTATATAAGAAGTTGAAATAAATAAATAAATAAAGTGCACTGATTATTCTAATATCAGAAGGCAGGGGGATTACCAACACCCGGGAAAGAAAGAGGTGGGGTTAGAACCCTGGAGGTATAAGCCTGGGTTAGATTATGCAGAGAGAGGAGGGAGACGAGAAGGAGAGCAGCTGAGACAGAAGCAGAGAGAAGGAGTTGATTCTTGGAGAAGAGCTGAGCTACCCAGAGTTGAGAGAGCTGAATTCCCTGCAACAGGTTGGCAACAGAGATGGGGACCAGGAAGTGGAGAAGCTTTCAGACCACCAGAGAGGTTGTCAGCTGAGCAGTCTGACCAGGTCGGTGAGTCAGAACCCATTCTGTTGGGAAAACCAGTGTCAGAGTTGGGGGAAGAACATTGCTTTATGGACTGCTCTCTATGCCAAGCTCTAGACAGGAGGTCTTGAGGAAAAGCTAGCCCTGAAAGAAGTAATTCTCCTTGGAAGTTAACCATATGGCACAAGCAGTGTGGAGGTAAATTTCCTGTCTGTTTTAAAAGGGAAATTTACTGCAACGTAAGCCTGATCAGGAAGCTCTGATTCATGCTTGTTTGTCACCTGTGTTTGAACTGTGCAACGGCAAGAAAAGTCAAGTTAGCTGCTATAAGAGTTTTTGCTTGCTCCTTTACTATATGAAAAGCCTGCTAAGAGTTTTGATAACAGCTTGGAATGTTTGTTTTGTTCTGAGTTTGGTTTCACGTAGAAATGCAGCCCTGAGAGGTTTTGAGGCTGGCAGAAACCAAAGTGCTGTAGAAGAATTAAGCTTGAATTTTTCTTTATGCTCTGATTAACAAGGACTAAAAAGGAAAGTGGCAGCCTAGTTTCTAAAGGCAATTGCTTCTGCAAGTAAGAGGACTTTAAAAAGTTATTTCTGAGTTCTTTTGGTTTGTTTGCCATTATTTGCTGTACCTTAAGCAAATCCTACAGTTATAAGCCTGTAAATGATACCCTGAACCTGCTGTGTTTTGTGTTAACGACATAAACTTTCTGTTACAAGCCTTACCCTCGGTTACCTCAACTACATACCTTCTACTTAAAGCACCAACATATTTTAGCAGTACTACACTTCCCAGAAGCCAACACGAAGAAATAGGCTGCTAAGAGCTGATAGAAGAAGGAACCCTCAACCACCACACCCCTCGACCACTAGAGGCAAGTGGCTTTGGGCGTTGTGCTTGTGACAGTACCCCTTTTACCACTCTATCATCCAATGGTCCAACTGACTCTCACAGGTTTTTCTGCTATGAATATACTTGAAAAGTTTTTATTATGTGCTTCTGCTTCCTTGGCAAGCTTTTTTTCAAATTCTCTATTTGCTTGCCTTATCAATGGCAACTAACTTACTAGTGCTTATGCTGTTTCCTGTTTTCATCATTTAGCTCCTTTTTTCCATTTCCCGAAAGATGCTTTTTTGGCTACAACAGCCTCTCTGACTCGCCTTTAAACAATGCTGGCAGTTTTTGGGCTTTCCTTCCACTTTTCTTAAGGCATGAAATATATCTGGTTTGGGCTACCAAGATAGTATTTTTCAACAATGCCCATGTTTGATGTAAATCTTTAACCTTTGCAGCTACTCCTTTTAGTCTTTTCTTAAATATTTTCCTCATTTTATCATAGTCTCTCTTCTGAAAGTTAAAAGGTAGTACTGTGGATTACCTTGCCATCCTGTTTCCATTTATTAAATCAAATGCAATCATGCTATGATCCAACACACTTATCTCTTGCACCAGATCTTGTATTCCACTAAGAAGTAGGTCCAAAATAGCTTCCCCTCTTGCTGGTTCATGAACCAGTTGCTCCAAGAAACAGTCATTTATTCGTCTAGAAACTTTATCTCCCTAGCATGTCCTGCTGTGACACTGACCCATTCGATACTGTGGTACTTTTGTTAGCTTCCCTGGTTTCTCTTAGCATTTCATCATCCATCTGTTTATTCTGGTCAGGAGGTCAGCAGTACACCCCCATTGCCAGTCTTCCCCTTTTTACAAGGGATTTCTATTAATAGATTCTACAGCATATTTTGTTTCATGCAAAACTTTAATTCTATGTGCCTCAACCCTCTCTAACATAGAGAGCAACCCCTCCACCAAATTCTTCTGCCCTGTCATTGTGATATAGTTTTTACCCAGGTATCAGTGTGTCCCATTGGTTGTCCTCCTTCCACCAGGTCTCTGAGATGCCAATCGTATGTAACCTTTCATTTAGTGCTATATATTCTAACTCCCCTATCTTTCTTTTTTAGACTTCTAGCATTTGCATACAGGTATTTTAGAGGTTGTATTTTATTCATATTAATCTGGTTTTCAGCTGATAGGGGTAATTTGGACTCTTTCACATCTTTGTGCTCTGTACTTAAGGGCATCTTGGATACTTTTATCTTTATTGAAACCTCTCTGTCAGGATGCCCTAACTTCCTTCTTTTGCTAGTATCCTTCAAGGATACATCCTTCCGAACCATGTACTCTTGGGCAACTGTTGGCTTTCCCCCTACTATCTAATTTAAAAGTTGCTCTCTCTCTTTTTTAAAGGTTAATGCCAGCAGCCTGGTTCCATCTCTGTTAAGGTGGAGCCCACCCCTTTGGAAAACCCCTCCCTTCCCCAGAATGTTGCCTAGTTCCTAACAAATCCAAAACCCTCTTCTTTGCACCATTGTCTCATCCATGCATTTAGACTCCGGAGCTCTGACTGCTTTTTAGGTCCTGCGGGTGGAATGGGAAGCAATTCGGGGAAAATAATCCAACTTCCTACCTAAAAGCCTAAAATTAGCCTCCAGAACTTCCCCTCCCACAGTTTCCTAAGTCACTGGTACCAACATGTACCAAGACATCAGACTCCTCCCTAGCACTACTGGAACCTCTCTGTCAGAATGCCCTAACTTCCCTCTTTTGCTAGTATCCTTCAAAGGAGGGCCGGGGGTTCAAGTCCCACCTGGGGACAGCAATCTCAGGCCAGAGGGACTGGGATTTCTAGTCCTATAGGCACTCCTTGTGGTCTTGGGCAAGCCACTTAACCCTCCATTGCCCATGTTCCCTGTAAGTATTAGCATATGTGTCTCATATCCCCTCGTGTTAAATGTATCCCCCAATTGACCGCTTTGACCCGGTGAAAAGCGGGATATAAATACAGCTAACTAAATAAATAAATAAAATTCTTCTGAACCATGTGCTCTTGGGCGACTATCAGCTTTCCCCTATTATGTAGTTTAAAAGCTGCTCTATCCCCTTTTTAAAGGTTAATGCCTGGTCCATTCTGATTAAGGTGGAACCTATTCTTTCAGAAAAGCCCCTCCCTCTCCCATAATGTTGCTCAGTTCCTGACAAATCCAAAACCACCTTCCTTGCACCATCATTGCATCCATGCATTGAGACTCCAGAGCTCTGTCTGCCATTTGGGTCCTGTAAGTGGAATGGGATGCATTTCAGAAAATGCTACACTGGAAGTTCTAGATTTCAGTTTCCTACCTAAAAGCATACATTTGACCTCCAGAATCTCCCTACCACACTTCCTATGTCATTGGTACCAACATGTACCAAGACAGCAAGCTCATCCTCAGCACTATCTAAAACCTTTTCTAGGTGGTGCATGAGCTTCGCTACCTTCGCACCAGGCAGGCATGTTACCAGGCGATCCTCACATCCACTGCACCCCCCCCTCCCCCGCCGGTATCTACATGCTTAATGATTGAATCGGCAACTATAACAGCCATCCTAACCATTCCCTCTTGGGCATGTGGCTCTGGAGAAACCCCTTTGGTTTGAGAAGGTTTTACATCACCTGGAGGACAGGTCCTAACTACAAGATCACTTCCTGCTATACCAAGGTGATGCTTTCCTTGAATTCAACCTTTCTCCTCCATGGTTGCCAGTCTGGAGGTGGGATTTCAGTACTACATCCCTGTAAGTCTGGTCTATATATCTATCTTCCTTAAGTCCTCCAAGTCTGTCACTCTAGCCTCCAGAGACTGGACTCGTTCCCTGAGGGCAAAGAATTCCTTGCACCTATAGCACACATAAGACCTCTCACCAACTGGAAGAAAATCATAAATGTGACACTCAATGCAAAAAAATGGATAGCCCCATCTCACTGTTGGACTCTGTCTGCATCTTATTTTTAAGGTTTTGTTTAGCTATTTAAGTTGTCTACTTAAAGTTGCTAGAAATACAGCTATACCTAATAAGTTTAAAGGACAGTTCACCTCAAGATTAATCAATCTATTCAAGGTGAGGATAAGCAGCTGAACCTAAAAGTGAACATGACCACCTCTTCCCCTTTAATAGGTTTAAGAGCCTATAAAACCAAGATTATACCTGGGTGGGTGGGAGGGAAAGAACACTTAATAAAAGGGAGGAATGGCCTAGTGGTTAGGATACAGTACCTCAGGCTGGAGGGCCAGGGGTTCAAGTCCCACCTGGGGACAGCAATCTCAGGTTGGAGGGACTGGGGTTTCTAGTCCTATAGGCCCTCCTTGTGGCACAAGTCAAGCCACTTAACCCTCTGTTGTCTCAGGAACACATAGCACTAGCTCTCTGGTGTTACTGAGGTTTAAATTTAAATGAAAAGCTCTCTGGTGCTACTGAGTCCTGACAGAGTTAGCAAATACACTGGATTCTAAAATACACAATTTTATCAGCTATAACCCAAAGAATTCCCTTTCCCCCAGGATTTAGAGAATTTTCCAGAAGTAAATACTTACAAGTGCAGATTTCTTTCCAACAATAGCAGTCCCTTTTGGCTATCTCATCTATTTCCTATCTTGCCCTTCAAAGAGTGTGCCCATTAAATGCATATTGTTCATGGCAGGGGAAAAGGTGAAAGGTGAACGTCTACTTGCCAGATAATGTCCTTTCCTGGAATTCTGCTGGAACAGTCCAGACAAGTGTGTGCTACTATGAGCAGAGGTGGAGACAGAAGAAAAATCCAGGGATTTTTTATAAACTCATTCTGCTATTATCACTGATGCAGCTAGGTGCACACTCCAGTATTCATACCCAAGTGATGATCAAGTACCCCTGACTGAACCTAACCTCAATGAGAGTAACAAGAATCAACAGAACCATAACTATGTACAGCACAGTCCTTGGACAGAAGGTCTGTCAAGAGGATTATGGGCCCATAGGGCCAAACCGCACAGAATAAAATAGAGCACAGATCACTGTAGTGGATCCTAGACTAGTCTAGCAGGACGCCCGGAAAAGACATCATCTGATTAGTAAAATTTCACCTTCCATATCATCCTGCCAGACCAGTCCACACAAGTGGTATGTACCAAAACTATGACCCCGCTGGGTGGGAAAAGCACATGGCAGTCTTTAAAATCTCTGCACCTAAGGCAGTGTCCACCCGAGCAGTAATGCTTGACAAAAATGGAAATGGATGACCATGTTGCAGCATGACAAATGTCTATGGGAGAAACCGAACTATACTCTGCCTGAATCCGGGTAGAATGCACCCACAAACTACTAAGACCAGCTGGTTCTGTATAACAAGAGGGCAATTTCCGGTGCCAACCTGGAACTCTTCATACCCCCTTGCGGGTTAACATATGCCACTGCTGTTGCATTGTTCAAGAAGATCTGGACCAAGGCCCACCAATGGCCTTCACCTAAAGCTGGTTGATGTGCTGGGCCATGTCACATCTCAGCGGTTCCAGGGACCCTAAGTTCTCTGCCCTTTGCAATGGGTTCCACAAACAGGCTGGTGTTTGTTAATAGAGGAACCCACTGGGATCGTTCAGGGATAGGTCCCCCACCAACGCAGAGTGAACGCCACTGACAGGGGAAGGGGAAGCCTGGTCTTGAAGTCCTGATAGCAAGAAGACCAGCAGGACAATAACGACCTTTGAAGATGTCTCATGTGAGCCCACGCCCAAGAAACCATCTCAATCATCACCACTATTGAGTCGAGAAGTTAATACCAAACCTTGGGAGCCCACTGCTTCTAAAAAAAAATATCATCTGGGACAGCAGCTTCTCTGCTATCTTCTCAGGCAGGAAAACTTTGCTGTACTAGTGTTGAACTGCGCCACAAGGTACTCTAATAACTGGGTGGGCTCTCGATGGTTTTTGCTGTAGTTGATCAACACCCTATGGTTGGCAAGTCTCTTGATCAAACACTACTATTTCATGAACAACGATGGATCTTTTCATTGCAGACTCTGATGCCTAATGGCTTGAATAATGAGATTGATTGGGGATTGTGTTAAACGAAGGCAGTTGATGATTGGTTCCCTTACAAGGAGGAGGAGCTATAAAGAAAGAAGCTTTGAAGTGGTTGCTCATGCGCGGCGTTTTTTGAGATATGCAACATCTAAGACTTCAAACCAGTTTTCAAGTAGATTATTTACTTCTGACCGTGCATCAGTCACAGCTAATTTTGGGGTATTTTAATCTAAATGTGTGATATAATTATACCATCTTAGGTTTTACTACTTATTGCGAAAATGAATAGTTGTGTGTGTTTTAATAGATGCTTATCATTTTTCAGGTAAAGATTTTGGCTGTATGATGAATTCATTCCCCTGAAGAACCTCAAACAATTGAGAGAAATGCGGTTCAACGTTGATGGGAGGCGTCGGGAATTAGAGAGCGTTCCGTGAACAAACATAAAACTGAAATCAGATTGAGCAAATGTTTCCATTCGGGCGCTCGCATCATTACTGAAAGATAAGTACACAATTTGTTTTACTAAAATGGACCAGGAAGTCCACCAGATTAAATCAAGTTTTTAAGACATCACAACGGAGAAAGGGAGGTGTGCAATATATAAAAAATATAAAAAATTGAATGGACATTTGGCTGTTGATGCAACTGGGCATTGGTAAACACTACGTTTCACAGTGTCTTCCATTGAGAAAGCCCACAGGTCTGAGGCCGTTTAATGATTAGAAATTGAACTTCCCATATAGGTAATAAGTTAACATTGGGGCAGCAGCTTTTTCTAAGTACGGGACATACCACAGTTGCTCTACGAAATTGAACCCATTTTTCTTGTAGTTGATCATCAGCATAGACTCTCCAGAAACCACGTCATTCAGGCCGACACCCGATATGCTTCCAATTGTGACCTGGCCTGAATAAGCTAGTCGCCTAGGTATAGATGAATAAAAATCCTTTCATGCTGCAGAGCAGTCATTGCTGCCACTATTATATTGGTGAAAGTTCTCAGGGAGATGAATACATAGAAGGGGAGGGCAGTGAACTGAAAGTAGGAGCTTAAAACAGCAAAGTGTAGAAAGCATGGTTGATCATCTCATATGGAAATAGGCATCAGCCAGATCTAGGGATATGAGAAATTCCTTGTGCTCAACCATTCGGATGACCGACCTCAATGCCTCTATTTGGAAATGAAAAGTTCTCAGGTTAGCATTGATGCTTTTGGGATCAAAGATACGTTGGAAGGATCCTTCCTTCTTTGGCAACACGAAATAGATAGAATACAAGCCCCTGCCCCTTTCGGTAGGTGGCACCAGTGATGGCCCCGCCCTTATACTTAAATTCCCCCCCCCCTTTTTTTATGTAACGCCGCTTTGACCCAGTGAAAAGCAGGATATAAATACAGCTAAATAAATAAATAAATATAAATAAAAGCCCAGAGGTATCATCTTGAGGAAATGACTGAATCGAAAAGAGAAGGGCACGAGCCGTAAGACCTCCAGAAATCACTGTCTGAAGAATTATGGAGGAGGCTGAAAACTGACTCTTCAGGAGGGCCTCCATCTTGTGGTCTAATTGGTCTTTGAGAGCTGCACCACCCTCCACCAGGAAGGTGGTGTGCTGGGTGTAAGCTGTCCATGCGCATCCACCTAGGACAACCATATCCAGGCATTGAAATCTTTCTGAAGAAGAGCATACAGCTTGCTTGTGACTGTGGCTCCTTTAAATGGTGAGTCAGACAGGTTACGCTGCATGCACACCATGTTCTTGAGAACCTCTAATAAGGGGAACACCTTGGATGCTTTCCGAACCCCTTGCAAGAGGGGGTGCATTTGTGGCACATGCTCCGTTAGAGGATCCTACAACTGCAGGGCAGAGGACACCTGATTGATAAGTACCACCAGCTCTTCCCTCCAAAACAACAGATAATGAGGGAATCATTCTGGTCAACTGGCATCTAAGGCTTGCCCTTCATCACAGGTGGACTTTCCAATCAGAACTATCAGGGCTCAATTTAGTATCTCACGTACAGGGAAGATGGCCCGAATCTGTGGAATTAAGCCTCTGCTGGGGCTTCTTCTGCCCCAGGACGGAAGGGAGGAGGGACTGGGGTTCCTTTGTACTTAAGGTTCCTATGTTAGGACTAAAGTCGTCAGCGACAGGATTTTAACTTGTGTGCGCATAACTTAGCTGAACTCGTTCTACTGAGGCCTGGGCTCGTGCCGCCTCTTCTGCTGTTGTGTTGGCTCTCCTCCGGTGTTTTAGGCCCTTGCAGCCTAAATGGATGTTGTGTTGGTCCCCATGGTATGTTTTAGGGCTTTACAGATGATCAAGGTGCTATACTGATGATCTTGGCTTAATTTAGGGTCTTGCAATCAATCTGGGGCTATGCTAGCCTCTTTGCCATTTTACTCCTTTCAAAGTATCTTGGATGTGCAATTGTGATGCTGCAGTACCCTCCTTCCACTATCATGAGGTATTCATTGCACTCTTTATACTGCTTTGGCTTCCTAATGGTAGCTTCTGGTACTCATCCTGCCCCTATATGGCAACATTTTACTAACCATATAATGTCGTTTTCTTGAGTCCTGCTAGACCAGTCCAGGCAAATGGGTTATGCTCCCCCACCAGCAGACTGTTGGAGACAAAGAACCAATAAAATGCCCAGGTTTCAATGACATCACTCCCTTGCCTCTATCTGACTCTGCCACCAGAGGTCTCTTCAGTATCCATCCCAAAACATATGGGAGAACATGGCAAGCCTTATACAACCTCAATGTGGGCAACAATGAGTAACAAAACAGTAGAGAACTATGTACAGGAAAGCCTAAACAGAAGGTTGTCAGTAGAGATGCACCTGCAGAGCCAAGTACATAAATCATAGTGAACCCCAGGGTACCACCACCAAAGAACAAAGCCAACACAGTTCAGGGGCGGGCCCTGGACTGGTCTAGTAGGACTCAAGGAAAGGACATTATCTGGTATGTAAAATGTCACCTTCCATGTCGTCCTGCTAGACCAGTCCAGACAAGTGGAACATACCAAAGCTATGCCTCCACTGGGTAAGAAGTAGACACAGCAGTTTGCAAAACCTTAGAGCCACAGGCCGTGTCCACCCCAGCGTGGACATCCAAGCGTTAATGCTTGACAAAAGTGGAAAGAGATGCCAGACAATGTCTGCAGAGGCTACCGAGCTCTGCTCCGCCCACAAGGATGCTTGTGCTTGGGTAGAATGGACACAAAAACCCTCCGGAACCAGTCAGTTCCACAAAAGATACGTCAAGGCAATGGCTTCCTTAATCTAGCACCTCAAAGTAGACTTAGCCACTGCACGGACAACAAACAGCACGAAAAGATGATCTGATTTCCGAAAGGAATTTGTAACCTCTAAGTACTGGAGAAGCACTCCCCCAGACATCCACAAGGCGAAGATCCTTATCCTTCCCGTGACACTGCTCCTTAGTGAAGGAGGGCAGGCAGTCAGCGTAGTTACTCACCTGTAACAGGTGTTCTCCAGGAGCAGCAGGAATCAGTCCTCACTTATGGGTGACGTCGGCGCCGACGGAGCCCTCGCGGAGCAATTTTCCCAGCTTTCAAAGAAAGCCTTTGGGAATTGCAGCGCGCATGCGCGGTAGTCTTCCCGCCCGAAGGTGCCATCTTAGCCAGTCAGATGACATAGCTAAAAAAGACAGCATAAAAATTTGCAAAAAGAACATAAGCAGACGATTGCAACTCCAAGGGGAGGAGGGAGGGTAGTGAGGACTGATTCCTGCTGCTCCTGGAGAACACCTGTTACAGGTGAGTAACTACGCTTTCTCCAGGACCAAGCAGGAAGTCAGTCCTCACTTATGGGACTCCCAAGCTCAAGGCTACCGGAGACCCTAAGCACAAAAATGAGCTCCCTCTAGCTCAGCAGCACAGAAGGAAAGAATCTTCGCTGAATTATCACCCACCGGTAGCCCACATCCGGGATGGAGGGTAGGAGTTGCTCAGACCTCAAAGAGATTACGGAGGACTGCCTGTCCGAAAGCACTGTCCCTACGGGACTCCCTCTCGAGACAGTAATGGACCGCAAAAGTCTGGCTCGAAGACCAAGTAGCGGCCCGGCAGATGTCTGCCAGCGGAACAGAGCGGAGGTAAGCCACTGACGTGGCCTTTGCCCGAACGCAATGAGCCGTGACTCGACTTTCTAAGGCGAGTCCGGCTGCCCCATAAGCCCAAGAGATACAGTCCGCAACCCAGATGGACAGAGTACGCTTGGAGACCGGGAGCCCCAATTTATTGGGGTCAAAGGACACAAAAAGCTGCGCAGCTTTACGGTGCTCCCGCGTACGGTCAAGGTAGAAGTTCAACGCCCTTCTACAGTCAAGGGTAGGAGGACCGTCTCAGCTCGGCTGGAGTGTGGTCGGGAAAGAAGGTTGGAAGTACCACCTCCTGATTCAAGTGAAAAGGGGAGACCACTTTAGGCAGAAACTTTGGGTGAGTCCGTAGGACTACCCTATTCTTGTAGAACCGAGTGTAGGGGGGATCAGACACGAGGGCCTGTAATTCACTTACGCGCCTAGCGGAAGTGAGGGCTATCAAGAACAGCGTTTTCCAAGACAGAAAACGGAGAGAACAGGTAGCCATAGGTTCAAAAGGCGGACAGGTGATCCGCTGTAAACCACATTCAGGTCCCAGTCAGGCGCTGGCGGGCGCAGAGGTGGTTTAAGTAGAAGGAGACCTCGGAGAAACCTCGCTACGAGAGGGTCATTGGAGAGAGGTCTGCCGTCCACCGCACATGATGTGCGGAAAGAGCACTGAGGTGAACTTTGACGGAGTTGGACTTAAGTCCCAGATTAGAGAGGTGTAGCAAGTACTGTAAGATCACCGACACCGGGCAGGAGAAGGGATCCTGAGACTGTTGGGTACACCAGACTGCAAAGCGACGCCATTTAAGGGCGTAGCATTTGCGGGTAGAAGGCCGTCGCGAAGCCAAGACGACCTCCTCCACCTCTGCCGGCAAGAGGAGAGGAGCAAGGACTACCCTCTCAGCAGCCAGGCCATGAGGTTGAGAGACCTGAGGTTGGGGTGCAGTAGGGACCCCTGATCCTGGGTGATGAGATCACGATGCACCCCCAGAGGGATTGGATCCTCCACCGCCAGTTGCAGCAAGAGCGGAAACCACGGCTGCCTGGGCCAGCGAGGGGCCACCAGGATCATGAAAGCTTTGTCTCGGAGAACCTTGAAAAGGGTCCGAGAGACTAACGGGATGGGAGGGAAAGCGTACAGAAGGCTCCCCGACCATGAGATCAGAAAGGCGTCCGCCGCCACCCGAAGGGGGTGAGGCTGACGAGAGCAGAAGCGAGGAAGCTGCCGGTTGTGAGGACTGGCAAAGAGATCCACTGTGGGGAGGCCCCACCTGAGGAAGAGCTTCTGAACAATCAAGGGGTCCAGACGCCACTCGTGCGGCTGGAGGACCCTGCTGAGTTTGTCCGCCAGGCAATTTTCTTGGCCCGGGAGATAAACTGCCTTGAGGAGAATGCCGTGACTGACGGCCCAAGAGCAGAGCTTCTGTGCCTCCCGGCAGAGGAGGAAGGAGCCCGTGCCCCCCTGTTTGTTCACGTAGAACATGGCAACTTGATTGTCCGTCTGGACAAGGACGGACTGTTGGGAGGTCAGGTGGGAGAAGGCCTTGAGAGCTAGGCGGATCGCCCTGAGCTCCAGGAAGTTGATCTGCTGAGCAGACTCCCACTTGGTCCAGAGGCCTTGAGTACGTGCCTCTTGGCAATGGGCTCCCCAGCCCAGGAGGGATGCATCGGTGGTCAGCACCCGGGTCGGCTGAGGTGACTGGAAAGGCATTCCCAATACCAGGTTCGGCTGCCGGAGCCACCACCGGATAGACGAGACCAGCGGCTCGGAGACGCGCACCAGGTCTGCTAGGCCGCCCGTGGCCTGTCGCCACTGCTGGCGGAGACACCACTGAGCAGGCCGCATATTCAGGCGGGCATTGGGGGTCACATGGACGGTGGAAGCCATATGGCCGAGCAGTCTCAGGAAGCGCCTGGCGGAGACCAGGGGCTGGCTGCGAAAGCGGTCGGCTAGGTCCATGAGCCGCTGAGCCCTGTCGAGCGGTAGGTACGCTCGCGCCTGAGGGGTGTGCAGCCTTGCGCCGATGAACTCGAGATCCTGTGAGGGGAGCAAAGTGGACTTTGCGAAGTTGATGACAAAGCCCAAGTGCTGCAGCAGAGTCACCGTGCGGCACGTGGCGGTGGTGACCTCCTGAGCGGACGCTGCTCTGATGAGCCAGTCGTCGAGGTACGGAAAAACATAGAGGCCGTGAAGCCGAGATGGGCCGCCACGACCGCGAGACATTTTGTGAAGACTCGCGGTGCGGAGGACAGGCCGAAGGGCAGTACTCTGTACTGGTAATGATTTCCTGCCACCACAAACCTTAGGTATTGGCGGTGGCTTGGGTGGATGAGGATGTGCGTGTAAGCATCCTTTAGATCCAAGGAGCATAGCCAATCTCCCTGCTGGAGGTAGGGCAGAAGGATTCCAAGGGTAAGCATTTTGAACTTCTCCCGCACAAGGAACTTGTTGAGGTTGCGCAAGTCCAGGATGGGTCGGAGGCCTCCTGTTCTCTTTGGTATCAGAAAATACCTTGAATAGAAGCCCTGACCTCTCAGGTGGTGTGGCACCGGTTCCACCGCCCGATCCTGCAGAAGACCTGCTAACTCCTGAAGGAGCAACTCCCTGTGCAGAGGGGGCGCGGAGGCTCTCCCGGAATTTGGAGGGAGGGACCTGATGGAAGTGGAGAAGGTAGCCCTCTCGCACGACCTGAAGCACCCAGGCATCTGCGGTGATGCTGGACCACCTGTCGGCGAAGTGAACCAGCCGGCCTCCGGTGCTGGGGGGAACCAGCGGGGGGGGAGAGGCTATGCTGAGCGAGTCAAAAACCCCCACCCTGCTGAGCAGGGGCTGGTGGCGCAGGCTTGGGGGCTTGCTGCCTACGGGACCCGTTACCCGTCCCTTGGCCTGCTGGCCCTGTTGGGGAGCTGCAGGGGCCTGATAATGGGGGTATTGTTTGTAGGCAGCCGCCTTCCTCGGGTAAAAGGTCTTTTTTCCCGAGCCCTTCTTTTTCTGGGAAGGGGCGGAGGTCTTCCTAGAAAGCCTGGTCCTGGTGAGAGTCTCAGTCTCAATTTGTGCAGCCTTTTCCGCCATGGGCTTGCCAAAGAGGTTTTCGCCTCGGCAGGGGACATCGACCAACTTGTCCTGTACCCAGGGCTCAAGGTCGGATGACTGAAGCCAAGCCTGTCGGCGGGCACCGATGCCGGCTGCGGCTACTCGAGCCGAGGCTTCAAAGCCATCATAGGCTGCCCGGGACATGAACTTTGAGCATTCCCGAATACCTGTGGACAAGGCTAGGAACCTCCGCAAGGGTTCCTCGGACAAACCAGCGGAGAAGCCGGCTAGCTCTTTAGCCAGATCCCTGAGATACATGCCCATGTAGAGCTGGTAAGGTCTGGACACGACAGGCGAGCATAGAGCCCTGGAAGCACTTCTTGCCAAGGCCATCCAGGTTACGGGCCTCCCTTCCAGGAGGCACCGAGGAGTGCATCTTCTGGCTCTTAAGACGATGCATGGCCGATTCCACTACCATGGAATGGTGTGGCAACTGCGCCTTTTGAAAGCCAGGGCTCTTGCGGACTCGATAGATAGAATCGACCCGCTTGCTCAGGACCGGCGAGGAGGCTGGACTCTCCCACATGCGGAAGAGCAGTCGTTCCAGCATAGGAGGAACCGGCACAGTAAAGTGCTCCCTCGCGGGAGAGTCATACTGGAGGGCGTCGAGCTCTTCGGCTCGAGGCTCCTCCTCGGGGTCCGCAGGGAAGGCCAAAGCCTTGGCCATATCCCTAACGAAATCCGAGAACCGGGCATCCTCCGGGGGGGACTGCTTCCGAGGCTCGGACTCCGGAGAGTCCGATGGGACACACCGAGTCCGGAAAGAATCAGGTGACTCTTCTTCCTCCGACTCCCAGACCGACTCCGACGAGGACTCGGTGGGGTCGGCTCGGGCAGGGTGCGGCGCCAGCCGCCCCGACGCCGAGGGAGTCGGCGTCGGCGACCTCGGTCCCGAACGGGAGGCCGAGGGCGACCTCGACCGAGGATCGACTCGAGTTCTCATCGACTCGAGGATCGGCTCGGTCTCCGGGGTCGACTTGGACGTCGACGTCCCCGGCGGTCGGGGCAGCGACGCCAGCGAAGCCAGCGAGCAGTGCCCGCTGCTGGTCCATGAAGGCAGACAATCTGCTCTCCAAGGCCGTCAACCTGAGTCCGAGCTCAGGCGACCCAGCAGCCCCCGACTCGGGCCCCGACGGCGTCGGGCCCGACGTCGGCTGACGCGGAGGCGAGTCCAGAAGGACAACAGGACGTACCCGGGCAGGCATCTCCGACTCCAGGCGAGGTCGCTTCGGGAGGTGATCCTTCTCCAAGGACCCGGGGCGGCTGTCGGGGCTATGCGACCTGGCCCTCGCGGAGCCAGGAGCGTCCACCGACGCCGCCCTCGCGGGTTTTTCCTTCCGTCGATGGTCCCCGGAGGGAGAACCCCGGTCGGAGGAGCTCCGTCGACGGTCCGAACTGGAGCCTTTCGACAGTGAGGCCTCCGACGAGGTCCGGGTACGGCTGGGGTCAGCGAAGATTCTTTCGCGCTGATGCCGCCGACTTCCTCAACGCCTTCGAGGACAGTTTGCTGCAGGGCCCACAGATCAGTTCCTCGTGATCTGGGCCCCAGCAGCGGAGGCAAAGGTCGTGTGAGTCGGTGAGTGACATATTCTCGGTCACACCGACCACACCGCTTAAAGCCACTGGCAGCCATCGGGGGAAAAAGGGCCCCTGCGAGGTCAAAGGACCGGGCTGCCAGGGAAGAAACGAAAACGAAACTGACTAAGTCAGAAAAAAACCGAAAAAACCGTTAGAGGACTCGAGACCGGCGTCGCGAGTCCGGGCGGGGAAAACGACCGGCGTCGAACCGAAAGAAAAAAGGATAAATACAGAGGAAAATCAACTTTTTCGCGGGGACAAGACGGGGACGTCTGTAGGGCTCCGCGGAAAAAAGAAAGATGGCTAAGATGGCACCTTCGGGCGGGAAGACTACCGCGCATGCGCGCTGCAATTCCCAAAGGCTTTCTTTGAAAGCTGGGGAAAATTGCTCCGCGAGGGCTCCGTCGGCGCCGACGTCACCCATAAGTGAGGACTGACTTCCTGCTTGGTCCTGGAGAACACCTGGTTCACATGAAAGGGAGAAATCACTTTAGGCAAGAAGGAAGGCACAGGTCAAATGAAAATGGCTCCCTTTGAGAAAGACAGATAAGAATCTCAGCAAGACAGAGCCTGCAGCTCAGAAATCCACCTTGCAGAACAAATCACAACCAAGAAAACAGTCTTGAGCATCAAATCCTTCTGAGTAACGAGTTTCAACGGTTCAAAGGGCTCCGACATCAGGGTTCTGAGTGCCAGACCCAGTCCCAGGAAGGGGCCACAGATCAGAGGGGAGGAAGCAGACGCTGAACCCCTTGATGAAAGCGCAAAACATTTGGGTATAAAGCTAGTGATTCACCAGCCACTGGACCTCTGAAACAAGCCCAAACTACTATTACTACTACTGATTTGTATAGCACTATAAGGCACTGTACAGACACATGTAAAAGATGGTCCCCTACTCATCAGAGCTTACAATCTAGTCAAGACAGACAACACAACAGCTGAGGACATGGATGTATCTAGGGGATTGGTAAGGAAACACATAGGAGATTAAGTGGATCAGGATCCAAAAGCTGCCACCTGAATCTTCAGGGAGTTAAGAGAGAGGCCCTTTCCAGACTTTCCTGCAGAAAGGCCAGCAGGAATGGCACCTTAGCTGCCTCAGGGACCAGCTGTCATGCATTGCACCATCACTTGAAAAGGCACCAAACCCGAATTTACACCAGGTTGGTCGACCTCCTTTGGGTTTCGATCAGAGTGCAAATGACCGCTGGAGAGTAATCCTTACTCACTAGCCATCTCCTTTCAAGAGCCAAAGCATAAGTAAGAAGGGAGCCATGTCTTCCAGAACGAACGGTCCCTGATACAATAGGCCTTGAGACAGAGGCAAACGAAGAGGTGACATTGCATGAGCTGCATCAGATCTCTGAACCACGCTCTCTCTCCTCAGCCAATCTGATGCCACCAGAAAAATCTTTCCTGGGTGGCACTCTATATGCTGAATCACACCCCCCACCAGGGACCACAGAGGAAACACATACAGCAGGTATAGATGTGGCCAAGGCTGAGCCAGGGCATCAATGTCTTGGGACTCCATCTCCATGCAGCGACTGAAGAAGCACACACTTTGGCTTTGAACGGGTCACCATAAGATCCATCTCGGGGTTACCCCATCGACGCAGAATCAGCTGAAACACCTCCTGACTCAACTCCCACTATCCTGGATCCAGAGAGTGCTGGCTGAGAAAGTCCACTTCCACATTCTCCACCCTGGCAATGTGCTGAGCCGACAAGGCTAGGAGGATCTTCATTGCCCAAGCAAACAGGAGAGCCATCTCCAAGGCCACCCCGGCACGCCTTATGCTGCCTTGCCAATTGACACAAGCCACTGCTGTGGCCTGTCTGACAATACTCAAATTACCTGCTCCTCGACTAGGGACGGGAAATGCAGAAGAGCCAACCTGAGGGCCCTCACCTCTAAACGGCTGATGGAGCACATCGCCTCCCTGCGGTTCCAACAGCCCTGGGCTGTTTGGTCTTGGCAATGGGCTCTCCAGCTCAAGAGACTAGCATCCATTGTCAAGACATAGTCTTGAAAAACACAATACCCCATCTCGATTCACCTTCAACTGACCTTAATGGAATGCTAACAAATTGGAACTCTGCAATTAATAAAGCTGCCACACCCACATTCACACATGCAAAATCTGCTCACAAACAATCTGAAAAATGGTATACTTCTGACATATCCACATTAAAAAAAGATCTCAGAAAACTTGAACATAAATGGAAATCTAAAAAAAACCTAGAATACAAAACAATCTACATGTCAGCCTTAACACCTATAAAGAAGCAATAAACAATGCGAAACCCCCCCCACCATACAAAAATCCTCAACAGAGCTATTAATCGCCCAAGAGAGTTTTTCAAAATTGTTAAATTAACCAAATCCCCGCAAAATGAACCAAACAAAATTTGCATTGACCCTCAAATTCTAGCCAACTTCTATGCAGACAAGCTAAAAAGAAAGAATCCAGTAGACACCTCATCTACGCTCGAACTCCCAGCAAACCTCAATGAATGGCGCTCATTCCATCTCAAAGACTAAAGACAATTCCTAGATACAAATCACAAAAAATTAATACAACTACCTCCCACCTTGATCCATGCCCCATAGCCTGGATCAAAGCAATAAAACGGAACTTGCTCCTTACCTACTAAATTTAGTTAACTAATCTCTCCTCCAAGGAACCATGCCAAAAGAACTCAAACTTACCATGATTCAGCTCATCTTAAAGAATACCTTAATAAAGGTGATTCAAGCTCATATAGACCCATTGCCAATATCCCATTTGTATCCAAAGTCATTGAGAAGGTGGTCCAATTACAACTTCAAGACTTCATAGACTTAAATGCACCCCTATACGAACAACAGTATGGCTTCTGCCCATTCCATGGTGTTGAAATAATTCTCTTAGCTCTATTCAACATCCTCATTAACGGGATGGACAACGCAAAATAGGCATTCATCCTTGTCTTTTTAGAAATCGCATCTGCGTTTAACAACGTAAATTACAAAAGTCTTCTCTCTAGATAGCACATATAGGTATAAAGGGAGCAACCCACCAATGGTTCAAATCTTACATATCTGACCATGATCAATACGTGCAAATAGAACAGGAAGCTTCCGCAACATTCCCACAGGATTAGGGAATACCCCAAGGCTCTGCCTTATCAGCTCTCCTTTTCAATCTATATTTTCAGCCAATCTGTTCCATATTTAGAAAACACAAAATAGGATATCATATATATTCAGATGATATGTTGTACGCCCCCATGGACATAATGAACCCCACCTACCACAACCTGTAAAAATGTATCAAGGAAGCAGAAAACTGGCTAAAATCAAATAACCTGAGCATTAACTTCAATAAAACTGAAGAAACCAAAACTTCTTTCCCCACAGACAATCAGCATACATAACACCATACTCCCAGTAAAACAGGAAGTAAAATACCTAGGAGTCATACACCCCATATAAAGCAAACAGCCAGAATCATATTTCTTAAATTAAGGGTGATACAGCATCTCAGACCCCTTAAATACCTAAATGATTTCAAATCAGTGGTGCAAGCTCTTATCATTCCCCACTTCGACTACTGTAACAGCCTGTTACAAGGAACAACCAAAAAGAACCTAAACATACTTTGGATGGTGCAATATGTCACGGCAAGAATCATATTCAAAGCATGATTATGAGATCACATCACACCCATCCAACATAAACTACATTGGCTCCTAATTTCAAGTAGAATAAAATATTAAATGTTAATGATCACATACAAATTAATTAACAACATAGCACCCTCTTAACTTTCATCTGTAATCCATACCCAAATAGACACCAGAATCAGAAGAGGAAACAATAAGAATGCCCTCATAGTCCCAACATACATATGCAAGACTAAACAGACAACAAACAGGACATTCACTTATGTAGCCCTCATGTTATGGAACACTCTCTCCCAGAATCATTGCAAGCAGTCAAAGACCTTCAAACCTTCAGAAAGGAACTTAAAACCCTTCTCTTCATTGATCAATACAGTAGTCCCAGCTGCAACATCAATCAAAATTCAACCATCACCACTGCAAGCCAGTCCCCCTTAACCCATCTCTCCCCCTCGAAATCAAATGCAATCCCCCTATTAATCAAAATTGGAAAGGTTTCACTTGCTAACTTACTAAATGTTGTAATTATGTTATAGTTATCATGTTCACTCACTAATCCACCGAGCTAGGTACACATGTTTATAGATATCATGTAAATAGTTGTGTGTGTTAACACACCTACAATGTTTTATGTAACTCGTTTGTTTTAATGTAAACCATCCCTGATCTTTGGAAGGGATGGTATAGAAAAACATTTCAAACAAATAAATAAAAATTTGAAGGATCCTGCAGCATGCCCTTCCTCAAATGATGAGTTGCTGCCACCAACGCAGGCTGGCCTTTACCATCACCGGGAGTGGAAGCCTGAACCTGAGCTTGAACTCCTGAGAACTTGGGGACCACAGAGACGGCAAGGAGCATTGGAGTGGCTGCATATCAGCACACGCCCACGGCACCATCTTGATTGTTGTTGCTATCAATCCAAGGAGCTGAAGATAATCTCGAACTCTGGGAGCCTGCTGTGAAATGAACAATGCCAGGCAAACCAACAACCTTGTGACTTTTTCCTCTGTCAGGAAGATTCTGCCCACTCGAGAATTGAAACGTGCTTCCTGGAACAGGGAAGGCATCAACTGGCTCTTTCCCCAAATGATTACCCAGCCAAGGCCTTCCAACGAGGACACCACTCGGGCAATACCTCAGTTGCCTCTGAAAGAGAACTGACTTGGATGAGGCAGTCAACCAAATGTGGGTGCACAAAAATCCTGTGGCGATGTAGCGCCACAGAAATCACCACCATGACCTTGGTGAATGTCCTTGGGGAAATGAAGAGACTAAATGGGAGGGCGTCGAACTGAAAGTGAAAGTCAAGCCCGGCAAAATGCAGATATCTTTGCTGATCCTCCTGGATCAGGATAAAAAAAACACCTCAGCCAAATCCAGAGATGCCAGGAACTCCTCTCAGTGTACCACTTGAATCACAGATCGCAAGGTTTCTATCTGTAAAAACAGGACACCCAAGTGTTCGTTGACACTGTGGAGGTCCATAATGATACACCTTTTTTTAAGCCCCAAAAAATATAGGGGATACCTGCCTTTGCACCGATTGTCTGGGAGAACAGACACCACAGCCTACAAGAGTAGTAACTTTTCCAATGTGATCCGCATAGCAGCCCTTTTGTTTGCAGAACCACAAGGGAAGATGATGAAAGTATCTGGGATCAGCTGTTTGCATTCCAAGACACAGTTGTCTAGCACCTAGTGATCCTTGGTGACCTGGGCTCATTCCAGAAAAAAAAGATGAAGCCTGTCTCCAACCAGAGGTACTAAGGAATGGACCCCAAAATCTTCATTGCGCATTCTGGGAGGAACCCCTTCGGGGGGGGAGGGGGATCAAATCCCTGGCTCTACAGGCTCCTCGAAAGGACTGAGAACAAATTCGAAATCCAGAAGCAGAGGGGAAGAAAGGCTTTCCAGGCTGGTAGCAACAGGACCCTCTTCCCCCCTCCTTCCCCAAGTAAAGATCCCCCTGAAGACAGTCCCCACCCCTTGAACAGAATCCCTATGTCCCTGAAGACTTGCAACCCCCTAGATTCCCCTATACCCCAAATCAATGCCTCCTACCCTCCCCAAACATCCCTTACCTTCCTGTGTTGGGCATTACTGGCCTACTTCTGCAATCTCAATTGTCCAGTAGTATGGAGCAAGAGTGATCACCTGTCTCTCCTAACCTCTCTGATTCTGAGTGCAAAATAGTGTTTGTTGACTCCAAATGATAGCTTCAAAATATTGAGGATCAAGCTGCCAAATAAGGTTGAAATGTCCTTGTATGGCAGCTTGACCCCTAGTGGTTATACCATGACACCACTGCTAGGTATAGACATAGCATTTAGAACCCAGAACTGGATGGGGTAGGAGAGACTGAGAATTTCTCCTGTCCCATACCACTAGATACCAGGGATTGCCAAAGCAGAAATGGGGGCCTATGGAGGGAGGGGTGGAAGGGTTCTTGGAAGTGTCTACAAGGGGTTGGTGTTTGGAAGGAGGGAGGAGGGAAGGGGAGTCTACACTTCTATTGCTATTGTAGCAACCCTTTTAAGGTGGTTCCCTGGTAGCATTTGTGGCAGATGCTCACAAGGAGCAGAATAAAGCAGCTTGCAAGGTTAATCACAAGTTGCTTTTTCATATGCTATGGGAGTGATTAACCTGTGGTAACTTAAGCTGCAGAAAAATGCAATATTTTATTGCAGCTTAGTACTAACCTCTCTAGTCCCTGTTGAATCTGATTTTTGCCAGCATATCTCCAAGGCCCAAATTTACCACTGTGGGTTCTGAAGCTCATTTGAAAAAAGTAATTTTCTTAATAACAGGTTCCTTCTTTATCACCAACTAAACTGGTGAGGACCATGCATTTAACATTTTATCAACTGATGGGAATTCCATGCGCTCTTTCTAAAGGCAGTAGAATCAACCTTACTCTAGAAATTGCATAAGTTATGTTTCCAATGTGACTGTTATTGGCCAATTTATTACAAGAGGTCACTTTACAATCCAAACTGTCATTAAAAATGATTTGACCAGATTAATGGTGTCAATGACAAATTACACACCAAGCTGCCATCATAAAAATATCTAGGGAGAAAACAATGTATCAAGAGCGTGACCTTCAATATGCACTTCAGCTTGTGAAAGAAACCAAAGCATCAAAATCTATCTTCACACTTTGTACTAAAATACCTGTGGTATCATATATCATGGTGTTACTGAAGCCGATGGCATGGTAAAACAGCTTATTTTTATTGTATTTTTGTAAATAGACTTTCATGCCTTCTCTTTACCATACCATTGGCATTTCAGTTGTTTTCATATTGTTTTTGCTTTTTATCTCTGTTTACAAAAATGTCATTCCTTCTACCTTTTTGCCTGTCCAGACTATGAGAATTTGCAAACACAGGCTTCCAAATATTGCTATATTTTAATATGTCTATACTTTACAGGTGTTGGCTAGGTCAAGGCAGAAGAATTCAAAACTTTTTTTCACCGAGAATCAACAAGCTTACAAAAATAAGAGTTATTCAGAAATCTGGAGCTGGCATGTATCTATTATTTCTGTGTTTCCTAATTTATTTATTTATTTTATTTATTTACATTCTCTTATATACCGCGCTATTCTGCATCAGTGTGGTTTACATTGAACAAACTGAAATTACATTGAACAGGGCATTATAACTTGGGAGATAACTATTTTACAAGGAACATGGGCTATGGAGGGTTAAGTGGCTTGCCCAAGACCACAAGGAGCACCTGTGGGACTAGAAACCCCTGTCCTTCTGGCCCAAGGTTGCTGTCCTCTAGTGGGATTTGAACCCCCGACCTTCCGGCCTGAAGTACCTTGCCCCTACCACTAGGCCGCTCCTCCACTCCAATTTATGTGCTCTAAATTTACTGGTGGATTTACCTTCACTTTTTTGTGTGACAAACCTGATATATACAGTAACTATACACTGTTTAAGAATTTGAATAGAGATCTTCTATTAAAAATAAAACATCAAAACTCCTTTCAATTCAAAGAGGCCCACCTTCTATGTATTTATACCATGAAGGGATTTAAAAATCTGTTATATCTCTTCTCTGCTACTTTTCATCCAAAGTACACATATTAAAATCTTTAAGTGTTCCCATATGCTTTATGATAAAGATCATTGACAATTTTAATAGTCGCTCTTTGCACCAACTCCATCCTGTTTATATTTTTTGAAGGTGCAATCTCCAGAACTGCATACAATACTCCAAATGAGGTCTTATCAGAGACATACAAAATCACTATCACTTCCTTTTTCCTCTCAGCCATTCCTTCCCCTTTGCACCCAGGCATACTTCTAACTTTTGCCTTCGCCTTTTCTACCTGTTTTGACACCTTACGATCATCAGATATAATCACTCTTGCTTTTCTTTCATGAACAGAAGAACATCTAACACTCTCTCTCAAACCAACTCTCTGGTCCCCATCACTCTCTAATCGCCCACGTTAAATTTCATTAACCATTTTTATGCCCACTCTCCTAGTCTCACAAGATTCTTTCACAATGCCTCACACTGCTCAACGACTTTGAATAATTTTATGTCATTGACAAATTTGATAATCTCAGTTGTTTCTATTTTTTCCAGGCCATTTAAGAATATGCTAAACTGTACAGGTCTTTTTTTTTTTTATCAGTCAGGCTGATAATACTCTTCTTAAGCAAACGCAGGGTATATCAGTTAAAGCTTACCTCTAAGTGACTCCGCCGTTCTGCAATTACTCTCTCATCTTTGTTTCCAAAAAGCTTCTTTGGTGGAAATTCCAAGATAGCAAGCTATAATGGATGAAAAAGAGAAAGTAAAAATTCCAAAGTACTGATTTGTCAATTTCATGGTTGGAAACAAGGCTTAGGCAAAAGACTACTCAGGCTGATCAAAGAATAAAACAAAGTTGGCTAGAGCTCATTACTTTGTACCTAGTTTTTGGGTCTAGGAGCATAATATAGACCAACCTCTGAGAGACTTGTTTTATTAAAGTTTCATCAGACATTAAACAAACATGATTGACTGAAGAAAATTTCAAATACCTGATATGACACTGTTGTGGGGAAAAACAGAGCTAAAAAGCAGCATCTATCATTAATTCGCTGGAATAGAAACTTCAGCACAACTGGCTATGATTTCCTCTGTGTTATGAGCGTGGTCTCAGCAAGTTTCTTCTAGAGATAAGTCACCATTTCAAAGGTTTGTCTGGTTAATTCTGGGTGGGTGAATATGGCTATAATGAACATATAATATTTTGGATTTCCTCTGCTCCAAATTGTGGAATACATTAATGGTCTCATTACTCATCACTGCTTCATTCATGTCAGCCCTCTGTAGGTAAAAACAGGGAAGGGCCAGCCTTGTGACTCCATGGCAGTGTTGTGTACTCCCAGGTAGAGGATCTATCTCTGAATATGTACAGTATTACAGCTATTTGATAAACTAAAGAGCAGCAAATCATCTGGATCAGATGGCAGTACCTGAAGATTAAAGAGTGGCTAACGTAACGCCGATATTTAAAAAGGATTCCAGGGGTGATCCAGGAAACTACAGACCAGTGAGCTTGATGTCTGTATTGGGCAAAATGGTAGAAACCATTATAAAGGACAAAATTACTCTACATGTATGGATAGTCATGTCTTAATGGCAGAAAGCCAACATGGATTTAGCCAAGGAAAGTCTTGTCTCACCAATCTCTCATATTTTTTTTGAAGGTGTGAATAAAGCGCAGTTACTCACCTGTAACAGGTGTTCTCCGGGGACAGCAGGAATCAGTCCTCACATATGGGTGACAGACACCGATGGAGCCCGCATGGAAGCTTCTCCCAGCTTTCAAAGAAAGCCTTTGGGAGATGCACCATGCATGGGTGGTCCTCTTCCCGACCAAGGATGCCATCTTGTCTCAGTCAAATGACATAGCTAAAGACGGCAAAAATGATAGGAAGCAACTCCAAGGGGAGGAGGGAGGGTTGTGAGGACTGATTTCTGCTGTCCCAGGAGAACACCTGTTACAGGTGAGTAATTATGCTTCCTCCAGGAACAAGCAGGAAATCAGTCCACACATATGGAACTCCCTAGCTACAGGCTATCAAAAATCTGAAGAAATGCCATGGGATAGCCGTGAGCAGCAGCGAGTGAGTCTTAAGAAGACAGACTCGAGAGACCCAGTTATCCAGTGAGAACCAGCACTCCAGTAGCCTGAACACAGAACGGACGGAGGACAGGAGTTGCCTACATCCCGAACAGATGACAATGTATGGTATGTCCGAAGGCACTGTCCTGTCGAGACTCCCTCTCCAGGCAGTAATGAGCTGTGAAAGTGTGGACCGAAGTCTAAGTGGTGGCCCAGCACATGTCCGACAGAGGGACAGAACGCAGGTTTGCCACAGATGTCACCATGGCCCTGACCTGGCACTCCAGCGAGAGCCCAGCCTGCTTGTAGATGAGGGCAATGCAGTCCGCAACCCAAGTGGATAGAGTTTGTTTGGTCATCAACTCCCCCAGCTGAATGGGGTCATAGGAGATGAAGAGCTGAGAGGCTTTGTGGTGGCCCTGGCTACGTTGGAGGTAGAAGGACAGGGCCATCCTACAATCCAGGGTACGCAGTACGGTCTTCGCCCTGCTGGCATGAGGCTGCAGAAAGAAGGTGGAGAGCATCACCTCCTGATTGATGTGGAATGGGGATATCTCTTTAGGAAGGAACTTGGGGTGCGTGCGGAGCAACACCCTTTTCTTATAGAACCTTGTGTATTGCAGATTGGCGACTAATGCCTGAAGCTCACTGACCCTGCGAGCAAACATGAGTGCTGCTACAAAGACCACCTTCCATGAGAGGTATCGCAGATGGCAGGTTGCCAGGGGCTCGAACAGTGGCCCTGTGAGCTTGGATAGCACCTGTCATGATGCGGGCACTAATAAAGTTGGTTTTAAGAAAAGAAATCCTGTTTTAGAAGAACTAGATGTGCAGTTACCTCCAGGCACAGCTAGAGGGAGCAGGAACAGACATACTGGTCTTAATGAACCTAAGCTCACTGATCACCTGCAGCTGAAAGGGAACCAGGAAGTCAGCAGTAACGGTTCACTTTATAAGCCAGAGCAGAATGCTTCTGGACAGCAGAGAGAGCAGAGGAGGCAGTGGAATGAGCATATGAAGCAGCAGGAGCTGAGGAAGGAGGAGAAAGAGGAAGAAGGAACTGGAGCTGGACTAGAAGGAGAAACAGCAGAGAACCCTGGAGGCTATCAAGGACATAAGCCTGATTGCTGTGAAAGAAGCCAAGCTGGAAGCTGGAGGAGAAACAGACCTCACAAGGTGGGAAGCCAGAAAGCCCAAACTGAACCTGTTGTGCAAGGGGAGTTTGGTGGAAGTTGCTCCAAGGTGAGAGGGTCTGCCACGCCTAGTTCCTATACTCTGCCTGTTTGTAACATAGAGAGAAGAAAGCTAAGAACCAGAGAGGGAGGTTCTGACAGAAGCTTATCTCTAGAGGATCATTGCCCAGTTTCACCTATTCAGAGGGAAAAGCAGTTTTATAAGCAACGGAAGGTTTTACTCAGTGAGCCAAGGTATGAGGCATTGAAGATTAACTGTAATGATTGTACTGCTAAAAGTTATGCTAAAAGAAGTATTCCTCCTAGGAGAAACAAGAGTCAAGACTGGTTCACTAAACTACCGCCAGCCTTAAGAATCCCTGGTTACGTGATGCCAAACTCCCAAGTGGTAGATTACCATGCTGAAATAGACAGGGACAGTGGAATCCCTTTGAATCAGTACAGGGGAGAGGAATTGATGGAAGTGGATTCTCCCAGCACTATTCCCTCACCTTTGCCTGAGGAAATGGAATGTGATTGGTGCACTGCCTATGCTCCAAAGTATGTATGCTCCACAGAAGAATAAATGAAGTATAAGTTGATGTTTATTATACTGAATATTACTATGAAGAAAACCTGCTTTAAACTGTGAAGTAACAGTAACTAGCCAGTGAATATTGGTACCTTTTAAAACAAAGGACTGTTTCTGTTATCAAAAATATCTCTTAGTTGAACCTTGCTTTAAACGGGGAATAAAAGCCTTTATTACCCTACACTTGGACTCTTTGTTCTTTAACAGCGCTACCTAGTGGCGTATAATCTTTGTGTCACCGGGAACCGAGTGACATAAATGGCGTAGTTGTTTGGATTTGCATATAATCCTAAGAGATACAGCAAAGAAATATAGAAACAAATTGCCAGTCTTCATCTAAAAAAAAAAAAAAAATAGAGAAAACCCGGACCGGAGTCAAAGAAAACCCGGACTGGACTACCAAAAAAACTGGACCGGAGTGCCAGAAAGGAAAACCCGGGCTGGACTTTTGAAAAGAACCGGATCGGACTTGGGAAAACAAAACGTGGACCGGACAGCAGCAAAATTCCGGAACGGAAGGCGAGTTCCTGGAAGGTGCTACGACGCGGAGCCGCACCACCGTTGCTGAGAGCCTGAGTCTACACTTCTACCAGGTAATGGGTAGAAGGGCCTAACTTGTGGGGATACAAGTGTCTGTCAGTTTAAAAAAAAAAAAAAAAAAAACACAAGGAAGTGTAGGGCTGAGTGTTGTACAGCCACACTTGGTTTTTTTCTTTCTTTGTTTCTTTTCAGGGATCATCGCGATGGAGCAACACAACCTATTTGACTGGATGGCCTCACAATTCAGTAAGCAGGCTGAACTGGCTACGCAGACACAGCAGCGTGCTATCCTGGCGATGCAGGAGCAGCAAAAGCCAGTCCTGCAGATGCTGGAGACTTGGAGACAGAAGACACAGGAAGCAGCCGCTGGACTCCTAAAACAGAGCTCAGGACTGAGCCATGGTCTGGTAGGACTGGGATCCTGTGACACTCTGACTTTTGGGAAGTTGGGGGAAAAGGACGATCCAGATGAATTTCTGGAGGCATTTGAAAGAATTGCCCTTTCAGTGGGTTGGCCAGAGGACCAATGGTCCATCCGACTGGCAGTGTCCCTTACGGGAGAGGCACTGTCAGCCTACAGGGCAATGCCTGCTGCGTTAGCTGCAGACTATAGCGAAGTGACAGAAGCCATCAGGGAACGCCTGGTCTTGACCCCACTTACCTATAACCGCAGGCTACGTGCAGCACGACTTGAAGTAGGCGAAACGCCTAAGTCATTGGGTCACCGACTGAGGCGCTTGGCTGAAAAGTGGCTAAGGCCCAGTGAAAGATCCGTAGATTCATTGATCGATATGATTGTTCTCGAGCAATTCATGACTGCGGTGCCTGGTAAAATAAAGAGCTTCCTTATTCTCCAGAATTGTCGCTCAACTATGGAGGCGGTTGCCTTGACCGAGAGGTATTTGGAGGCCGAATTAATTACTCAGCCTATGGAGGGGGTAGCTAAGACAGCCATAGCGACATTCAACCCAGTCTCAGGAAGTCTCTACCAGGCTAAAACACCTAATGTAAAGGGTGATAAAAAGGCAGAGAAAAGTCTTGTTAAGAGATGTTTTAACTGTGGAAAGTTAGGACATGTTATGAATGAATGTAGGGTACGTACTGCTCTCATGGGGGAGCATAAGCATTTATTGTCAGAAGGTTTTGTACTAGATGTCACGGTGCAAGGGGTAGCTGCAAAAGCCTTGCTGGACTCTGGTGCGGACCAGACAATGATTTCGCGCAAGCTCTGGTGTACCATTCAAGAGCAAGCTGCGTCCGCCCCAGACCGTCCAGAAGGGCATGTGAAGATTAAGTGTGTACATGGCGCTGCTACCTTGTATCCTGTGTACAAATTTCTGGTCAAAGGTCTGGGAATAGAAAAAATTATGCTCATAGCAGTAGTCCCTAGATTACCCAAAGAGCTGGTCCTTGGTAGAGACTGGCCACAATTCGAGAAGGGCCTAGAAAAAGGTTTAAACCCCAGAGAGGCTTTTGTCTCCACTCGTGGTCAGACGAGTGCTGCAGAAAAACCCTCATGTTCTAGGGAAGAAAGTGTAATTGATCTCCCATCCCATGATGATTTAGTCAATATCCCTCAGGATAGGGATAGAAACACTAGGGCTCAAAAGCGAAAAGAGAGAAAGGGACGCTCTCAAGGCCGAGCGGGTTTGGAAGCGGGTGAAGAACTACCATGGATCCCAGCGGAACTGGTAGAGAAGTTCCCTTCATTCGCCGCAGAGCAAAGAGAGGACCCTGTGCTAGCACGCGCATTTGAATATGCTTCAACGAAAAGAAATGAGTTTCCTCGCTTCATAAAGGAAGGAGGACTCCTATACCGAGAGAGTATTGACCCACGGACTAGGAATGTCCGAAAACAGTTGGTAGTCCCAAATACCTTTAAGGCAGCAGTACTAAGGATAGCCCATGATCACCCGACGAGCGGTCACAAAGGGGTACAGGGGACCCTTGACCAGATACTGGCCAGATTTTATTGGCCAGGAATTTTTAGGGAGGTCGCACGTTTTTGTGAGTCCTGCGCCTCCTGCCAAAGGGTGACCTCCATAAAACCCGCTGGAGTCCCATTATTACCAATGCCAGTGATAACGGAGCCTATTAAAAGGATAGCCATGGACATAGTTGGCCCCCTTTTAAGAACTCCCAGGGGTTTCCAATATATATTGGTTATCGTTGACCAGGCAACCCGGTTCCCTTGGGCCATACCCTTGAGGAATATATCAGCAAGGTCTATTGCCGGGGAACTTATAAAACTGTTCTGTGAGGTGGGCTTCCCTCAAGAAGTTTTGACGGACCGCGGTACAAACTTTTTGTCCAAATACCTAGCCCAAGTGTGGGATGCTTTTGGCATCAGGCATCTCAAAACCTCCGCATATCACCCCCAATGCAATGGTTTGGTAGAGAGGACAAACCAGACCATCAAGCAAATGTTGCGACGAGCGCTGGATGGAGAGATGGAAGAGTGGGACACAATGCTGCCGTTTATATTGTATGCCTGCAGAGAAAGGACACAAGCTTCATTAGGCACGTCGCCTTATGAGCTAATGTATGGGAGATCACCCAGGGGGGTGCTCGATATTCTGAAAGAGCAATGGGTGGAACCCGAAGAAAAGGAAATAGGGATACCACAATTCTTAAGGAGATTAAGAACACGATTAAGAAAAACTTCACGATTTGCCGAGGGACAACTGAAGTGCAGTCAGAAAAGACAAAAACAATATTATGATAGGAACACCAAGCCTAGACACCTAACTGTAGGCGAGAAAGTAATCGTCTTGGTATCAGGCACCACTCCAAAATTTGAAGCCAGATGGAAAGGACCTTATGTAGTGGCCCAACCACGAGGTACAGCATCCTATTTAATAAGGGATGAAAAGGGACATGAACAGGTCTATCATATCAATGTCCTTAGACGATGGCATGAGAGACACGCCTTATTTACATCAACACAACAGAGCTCTAGGATTACGTGCTGTAATGGCGGTCATTCAGCCCGTAATATTTTAAGAGGGGGGGATGTGTCATGATGCGGGCACTAATAAAGTTGGTTTTAAGAAAAGAAATCCTGTTTTAGAAGAACTAGATGTGCAGTTACCTCCAGGCACAGCTAGAGGGAGCAGGAACAGACATACTGGTCTTAATGAACCTAAGCTCACTGATCACCTGCAGCTGAAAGGGAACCAGGAAGTCAGCAGTAACGGTTCACTTTATAAGCCAGAGCAGAATGCTTCTGGACAGCAGAGAGAGCAGAGGAGGCAGTGGAATGGGCATATGAAGCAGCAGGAGCTGAGGAAGGAGGAGAAAGAGGAAGAAGGAACTGGAGCTGGACTAGAAGGAGAAACAGCAGAGAACCCTGGAGGCTATCAAGGACATAAGCCTGATTGCTGTGAAAGAAGCCAAGCTGGAAGCTGGAGGAGAAACAGACCTCACAAGGTGGGAAGCCAGAAAGCCCAAACTGAACCTGTTGTGCAAGGGGAGTTTGGTGGAAGTTGCTCCAAGGTGAGAGGGTCTGCCACGCCTAGTTCCTATACTCTGCCTGTTTGTAACATAGAGAGAAGAAAGCTAAGAACCAGAGAGGGAGGTTCTGACAGAAGCTTATCTCTAGAGGATCATTGCCCAGTTTCACCTATTCAGAGGGAAAAGCAGTTTTATAAGCAACGGAAGGTTTTACTCAGTGAGCCAAGGTATGAGGCATTGAAGATTAACTGTAATGATTGTACTGCTAAAAGTTATGCTAAAAGAAGTATTCCTCCTAGGAGAAACAAGAGTCAAGACTGGTTCACTAAACTACCGCCAGCCTTAAGAGTCCCTGGTTACGTGATGCCAAATTCCCAAGTGGTAGATTACCATGCTGAAATAGACAGGGACAGTGGAATCCCTTTGAATCAGTACAGGGGAGAGGAATTGATGGAAGTGGATTCTCCCAGCACTATTCCCTCACCTTTGCCTGAGGAAATGGAATGTGATTGGTGCACTGCCTATGCTCCAAAGTATGTATGCTCCACAGAAGAATAAATGAAGTATAAGTTGATGTTTATTATACTGAATATTACTATGAAGAAAACCTGCTTTAAACTGTGAAGTAACAGTAACTAGCCAGTGAATATTGGTACCTTTTAAAACAAAGGACTGTTTCTGTTATCAAAAATATCTCTTAGTTGAACCTTGCTTTAAACGGGGAATAAAAGCCTTTATTACCCTACACTTGGACTCTTTGTTCTTTAACAGCGCTACCTAGTGGCGTATAATCTTTGTGTCACTGGGAACCGAGTGACACACCACATCTGCACCATAGAATCTGCACCATTTGAAGGCATAGGCTCATCTCATGGAGATCCTGCAGAAGGCCAGGAGGACCTCCCCTATCTCCCCTGAAAGGGGCCAAGGCTACCCTTTCAGCAGCCAAGCCGTTAGTGACAGGGACCCCAGGTTAGGGTGTAGGAGGGAGCCGCCCTCCTGCAACAGTAACCCCGGGGCACCCCTCAGGAGAACCATGGCCACTGAGGACAAGAGGAAGAGCAGTGAGAATCATGGTTGCCTTAGCCATTGGGGGGCAATCAGTATTGGTGATGCCCCGTCATTCTGAGCCTTGAAAAGGGTCTTGACAATCAGCAGCATGAGTAGAAAGGCATAGAGGAGGCCCTCCATCCACAGGATGAGGAATGCATCTGCTACCACCCATGAGGGATGTAGTTGGTGGGAGCAGGAGTGGGGCAGCTGAGTATTGGTTGGACTCGCAAAAGAGGCCCATCAGTGGAACCCCCCATCGGAAGAGCTGAGAGGCCACCTGAGATCCAGCCACCAATCGAAAGGCTGGAGGACCCTATTCCCGCAGGAGCATTCCATTGCAAAACACAAAGGAGCAGAGAGCCACTGCCTCCTGACTGAGGGAACAGGACCCTGTGCCCCTCTGCTTGTTCATGTAGAACATTGCCATCTGATTGTCTGTTTGGACCAGCACTGACTGGTGCTGCAGGCGGTGGCGAAAGGCTCAGAAAGCCAGGAATATGACCTAAAGCTTTGACAGGTTGATCTGCAGATGGTTCTCTGACTGCAACCATCTGCCCTGGGCGCAGAGATCTTTGCAGGGAGCACCCCAAGCCAGGAGGGAGGTGTCCATGGTGAGGACCCTCTGGGGATCAGGGCTTGAAAGGGCATCTCCACTTGGAGATGCTGCGGAACCTGCTACCAGCCGAGGGAGTTCAAAAGTTGGCGGGCCGCCTTCACCCTGTCCTGCAGCTGGCTGGTGGCCTGGGTCCAATGCAAGCGGAGGCACCATTGGACTGCCCTCATGTGGAGGTAGATATCTGGGATAACATGGACCATGGATGCCATGTGGCCCAGCAGACATAGTAGGAGGCAAGTAGACACAGTACGTCTGCTTTGCACATCTGCGGCCAGCACCCTGAGGCGGTCGGCCCTGTCCTGGGATAGGAACGCTCTGACCTGGAGAGTGTCTAGCCAGGCTCTTATGAACTCCGGACACTGGGACAGGAGGTGGTGAGACTTTGGGTGGTTAATGACGAACCCCAGATATTGTAGGATGCTTATGGTGTGGGCTGTGGGCTGAGCCCCTCTGATGAGCCAGTCATCCAGGTAGGGGAAGATGAAGGCCCCTTGGAGACAGAAGTGGGCTGCGAACACCACTAGACACTTGGTAAAGATCCTTGGAGTGGAAGCCAGGCCAAAGGATAGGGCCCTGTATTGGTAGTGGGTGCCCCCCGCCACAAACGTGAGGTATTGCCTGTGGCTGGGATGGATGAGGATGTATTCTTTAAGTCCAAGGAGCATAGCTAGCTTCCCTGCCGGAGATATGCCAGCAACATTCCAAGCGACAGCATCTTGAATTTTTCCCTCCCTAGGAACCTGTTCAGGTTCCACAGGTCTAGAATGGGTCGTAGGCCCCCAGTTCTTTTGTGTACAAGGAAGTACCTGGAGTAGAACCCTCTGCGCCTCAGAGGTGTGGGGGTACAGGTTCCATTGCCTTGTTGTCAAGGCGGCCTGCAAGATCCTGCAGTAGCAAGGTCTGGTGAAGGGGAGTCCCGGTGGGCTCTCTCGGGAAGAAAGGAGGGGGAGTCTACTCCGAGTGGAGGAGGTAGCCCACCTGGAGGGCCCAGGGTGGTGATGGTTGGTCACCTGTGGGCAAACAGGATCAGACATCCTCCTGTAGGTGGAGAGGCTATGTCCAAGGAGTCAAAAACTCCCACCAGGCTGAGCCAGAGCCGGTGCCTGGGTTTTGGGAGCCTTGGGCTTACGAAGGTCATGCCCTTGTCCTGCTGACCCTTCTGGGGAGCTGGGGAGGCCTGATACTGAGGATAGTTTCCATAAGCTCTTCCCTTCTTTGAGTAAGGGGGCTTTTTACTCAGGGCCTTCCATCGGGGAAGGGTAGCGGTTTTCTTGGAAAGCCTAGTCCTTGTCAGGAACTTAGACTCCAATTCTGCAGCCTTATCTGCCATGGGTTTATACCAAAGAGGTTTTCTCCTTGGCAAAAGATGTCAAACAATTTGTCTGAACCCATTGCTCCAGGTTGGAAGACCATAGTCAAGCCTGGCATTGGGCACTGATGCCTGCCGCAGCTACTCTAGCCACAGACTCTAAGCAGTCATAGGCTGCTTGTTTCATGAATTTGGAGCACACTCTGATAGCAGAAGACAGGTTCCAGAACCATTGGAGGGGATCCGCGGACAGACCAGCTGAGAACCTGGCGAGTTCCTTTGCCAGGCCCCTCAGGTACATGCCCATGTACAGCTGGTATGCCTGGATCTGGCCTATGAGAATTGAGCCCTGGTAGCACTTTCTGTCCCAGGCATCCAAAGTGCAAGCCTCCCTATCTGAGTGCATCTTCTGGCTCTTGAGCTGACACATGGCCGATTCCACCACCATGGAGTTGTGTGGCAGTTTGCTTTCTGAAAGACCAGCCTTTGACATGTCCTATACAAAGTCGAGGAAGGCCATATCCTCTGGTGAGGATCAGCGTCAAGTCTTGGAAAGAGACGGGTCTGAGGGCAAGTCACAGTGGCGACGGGTGTCCGGCAATTCCTAGTCTTTGGTCTCTCAGTCCGACTCATAGTCTGTAGAGGAGTCTAGATCGGGCCAGGATTGAGACCAATGTCAAGGATCAACTCGGGGCCGGTGGCACTTGAGGATTGGCTTGATGTCCAGGGAAGACCTTGAGGTTTAGGCCCTGGTGGTCTGGGAAAATGACCTGGTGGAACTGGGCATCAAGGCCCACTGCTGGCCTATGACAGACAGACTGCGCTCCAAGGCCATTATTCTTGTCTTCAGCCCAGATGGCTCCGCAGCCTTCGGTATGGGCACTGAGGATCTCAGACCCGGCGCTAGCTCCAAAGAAGGGAGTCCTCAACCAGGATGGCCTTTGGGGTCCAAGGCTGGTCTTCAGGGGTCTGAAGCCAGTCACCGGAGGCCAATGCTTCTTTTCAGGTGTCCTTGGTAGGCCACTCCTACTCCGATTCTGCAGACTTGTGGCATGAACTGCAGGACCTGGCACAGGACTTACTCGCCTTCCCTAACTCTTCCACGGATGCTGCCCTCGAGGATTTCTTCTTGTGCTCCACCTCTGGAGTGTTTTGCTCTAAGGACCCATGGCCTTGGTCAGAGGTGGCATGGTCACTTTGAGGCAACAGGGTACTGGCTGGGGGCTTGGAGCACACCATCGCTGGAGACTCCAGGGCAGAGTCTGATCTTTGGAAGATCGTGTCATGCTGCTGATGACTCTTAATGGCCTGGGAGGACATCTTTTTACAGAGGCCACAATCCAAAGGGTTGTAGTCTGTCCCGAGGCAGCAGTCATGTGTGTCAGTGAGAGACATGGTCCGCGAACACCAATCACACTTCAAGAAACTGGCAGAAGCCGTGGGGTGAAAAGGGCCCCAGCGAGGTCAAAGACCCAGGACTCTGCCAGTGAAAAGGTCATGAAACCATGCCAGTCAAAAAGTAAGGAAAGAAACAAAACAAACCCAAAATGCGATGCCGAGGCAAGTGAGCTCAGGGGCAGGAAAGGAACCGGTGCAATCGGGAAAGAGAACATCCAAGAGAAAACAAAGAAAAACTGACTCTTTTTCAGGGGAAATCAGAGACACGTCCGGTGAGCTCTATGGAAAAAAGGAGACTGAGGCAAGATTTATTTATTTATTTATTTATTTATTTATTTAAAGACTCTTTTATACCGCGCTATTCAGCATCAGCGCGGTTTACAATAAACAGTGAACATACACATTTCCAATAGTACTTTGTGTTTACATATGAACAGGATAATCAACTTGGCTAACAGGGTAACTATGTACAACCATAAAATATACAATATATACAATTTGTAGGCTGATCATGTGTTTGTGTGGTTTTAGACAGTAGTGATTTGGGTGGATTCGGCAAATGGTGCTGAGTTTCTATTAGGTTCAGGGTAATGTATGAGGAAGAGGGTGGGAAGGGGGCCCACACATGTGTGATGCATCTCCCAAAAGCTTTCTTTGAAAGCTGGGAGAAGCTTCCGCGCAGGACTACTTTGGCGTCAACGTCACCCGTATGTAAGGACTAACTTTCTGCTTGTTCCTGGAGAAACAGGTAGATGAAGGTGAGCAGGTTGATATAATGTATCTTGATTTTCAGAAAGCCTTTGACAATGTCCCTCATGACAGACTCTTGCAGAAATTAAAAAGTGATGGGATAGGAGAAAGTGTACTACTGTGGATTAGGAAATGGTTAAAAGATATAAAATAAAAAGTAGGGTTAAATGGCCTATTTTCTCAATGGATTAAGGTGACTAGTAGAGTACCCAAGGATTTCTGCTGTGCCTACTGCTTTTTAACATATTTATAAATGACCTGGAAATGGGAATAACGAATGAGGTGATCAAATTGGCAAATAACACAAAATTATTAAAAGATATTAAAACGTAAGAGGATTGCAAAAAACTGGGAGACTGGGAATCCAAATGGCAGATGAAATTTAATGTGGACAAGTGCAAAGTTATGCACTTAGGGAAGAAGAACCCAAACTACAATTATACAATGCAAGGGTCCATATTCTTTTATTTATTTATTTAACAAAACTTTTTACACCGCAATTTCCAAGGATAAGTTGCGGTTTACAAGGAACAACAGTTTTGAGTGGTACAACAGGTACAAGCTCAATTACATGGAACAGCAAATAACTATAAACATGATGATGATATTAGGAATCATCACTCAGGAAAATGATTTGGGCATTATCATGGGATAATACATTGAAGCCCTTTGCCCAGTGTGCAGCCGTGGCCAAGAAAGCAAATAGAATGCTAGGGATCGTAAGGAAAGGAATGGAGAATAAAAACAAGGATATTATAATACCTCTCTATAGCTCCATGGTATGACTGCACCTTGAATATTTTGTGCAATTCTGGTTGTCATATCTTAAAAAAGATACAGCAGAATTGGAAAAGGTACAGAGTTGCCAAAATGGTAAAGAGCATGAAAGGATATATTCCTATGAGGAAAGGCTTAAAAGGTTAGGGATCTTCAACTTGGAAAAGAGGTGGCTGAGTGGAGATATGATAGAGGTCTATAAAATGAATGAAGTGGAAAGAGTAAATGTAGATCGGTTGTTTAGTCCTTCAAAAAGTAGAAAGATTAGGGGACATGCAATGAAGCTACAATGTGGCACATTTAAGACTTAAAGAAAATATTTCTTACTCAGCAGAGGATGCAGTAAAGCATAGTTACTCACCTTTAACAGGTGATCTCCAGGAACAGCAGGAATCAGTCACAAATGGGCGACGTTAGCACTGATGGAACCCATGCAGGAATGCTCCCCAGTGTCCAAAAGGAAAGCCTTTGGGAGCACTCCACTGCGCCTGCGTGCCTGCCTTCCCATCTTCTCTCCCCAGTTGAGTTTGTAGCTGAGAGGAAGAGAAAAAAAAATGAAACCTAGAACTCCTAAGTGAGGAAGGCAGGTTGTGAAGACTAATCCCGGAGATCACCTGTTACAGGTGAGTAACTACAATAGAGGGCAAACCTATGCCACTTGAAGGCATAAGATCACCAGGTGGAATCTTTGTGTGATGCAAGGAGGACATCCTTGACCACCTGTGGCAGGTCAAGGTCAGGGAGCACTATCCCTTCAGAAGCCATGCTCTCAGGCGTAGGGAGTGAAGATTGGGTTGGAAGAGCATCCCATGGTTCTGAGAAAGTAGTTTGGGTGCAAATCCCTGGCTGAGTCTGCGCAAGGCAAGGAAGCATAGGAAACCATGGTTAACAGGGCCAAAAGGGTGCTAAGAAAATCATCAAAACCTTTGTCGGCCTATAGCTTGAAAAATGTTTTGGATATCAAGGGGATGGGTGGGAATGAGAAGAACACTCCCTGTCCCCAATGTAGAAGGAAGGCATCCGGGGCCTGTTGGTGCAGAAGAATGGAAGCTGTGCATTTTGTGAAGTAGCAAAAAGATCTATGAGTGGGGTTCCTTACATACAGAGGAGCCAAGCAGCCATCTCTCAATGTAGGGTCCATTCATGTGGACAAAGGATATGGCTTAGCCTAGTCCACAAGAACATTGAGTTTGCCTGGGAGCTACGCTGCTCTGATGTTAATGTGGTGTAAGATCGCAAGGGACCACAGGTGAAGTGCTTCTTCATAGAGGAGATAGGATCCTATCCCCCCGTCTGTTCAAGTAGAACATGGCAACTTGGTTGTCCGTCCTGACTAGAACAGGTTGCCCCGAAATTTGGGGTTGAAAATCCCAAAGAGCATTTGTCAGTGCCTGTAGTTCTAGGAGGTTGATCTACAGGGCAGATTCTTGTTATGTCCACAGTCCCTGTGTGGTTGGTTATTTATTTATTTAACTGTGTTTATATAGCACTGATCTACAAGTCTAAATGTTTAGGTCATTCAGATGCACTCCCCAACCTAGCTTGGAAGCTTCCATTGACAGGGTGCATCATGGTGGAGGCATCTGAAAAGATGACCCGACAAATAGGTTCTGTGGAGAGCACCACCACAGGGACTTGATCAGTTGAGGGATGATGTGGATCTTGTCTCTGAAATGCCCCTTTGCTTGCATCCATTGAGAAGACAGAGTCCATTGTGCTTGACACACATGTAATCGAGCTAGGGGATTATGAAGGCCATGTGTCCTAATAGTCATAGCATTTGTTGAGCTGTTACTTGGCTTTGCTTTTGCACCCCCTCTGCCAGCTCAAAGAGGCGGGCACAGCAATCCTGTGGAAAACAAAATTTGGGCCTGTTGAGTGTCTAAGAGTGCTCCGATGAACTCCAATCATTAGGCTGGAGTGAGGTGAGACATTGGGAAGTTTATGACAAAGCCAAGGTGCTGGAGCACCATCATGGAATGATAAAGGGTGAGTCTTACCTCTTGAGGGGAGTCTCCCCTGATAGCCAGTCATCTAAGTAAGGGAAGATGAATACCGCCAAGGTATACAGGTAGGCAGAGACTTCTGCCATGCATTTTGTGAAATCTCTTAGGGCAGGGGCTAGTCCGAAGGGGATAACTCAGTATCGATAGTGGTTTCTTTGAAACATGAAGCACAGATACTGTCTGTGAGAGGGATGGATCAGTAAATGCGTGTATGTCTCTTTTAGGTCTAGAAAAATAGTCAATCATGTCTCTGGAGGTATGGTAAAAGAGTTCCTAGAGAAATCATTTTGAATTTTTCTTGGATCATGAATTTGTTTAGGTCTCTGAGATCCAAGATGGGCCTGAATCCTCCTGTTTTCTTTGGAATGAGAAAATATGGAGAGTAGACACCCATCCCTTCTTGAGGAGGAACTCTTTCTATGGCACCCTGGGAATGCAGAGTGGTCACCTCTTCCTTTTTGAAGGGGTTGTATGGAATAATCCCCTGTGAAGCTGGTGGGGGGGGGGGGAAGTTTCAAAGTGAAGCTGATAACCTCCTTGGACAATCTGGAGTGTCCACTGCTCTGATGTTATGAGGTGCCACCTATGGGCATAGTGACAGAGTATGGCAGAATGGCAATGCTCTCCATGAAGGAGTCAAAAACCAGGCGCAGGTTGTGCCTGTGCAGCTGGTTGAGGCTTAGGAGCCTTGGGCTACTTGGGCTGGTGAGCTGAGGATGCTGATAGGCAGCAGAAGGCAGGTAAGAAGGCTAGTACCTCTTCTTTTTAGAATAGAAAGATTTCTTGGGAAGAGACTTCCTCTTGGATGAGTCAGATGTTTTCCTGGAAAGGCACCTCAGGGTGAGATCGTCTGTCTCAATCTCCCCTACTTTTTCCCTCCAATCTTTGCCAAACAGGTTTTCACAAGTACAAGGGATATTGGCCAGTATATCCTGGACCCATTGCTCGAGGTCTGATGCCTATAACTAAGCCATTCTATGAGCCCCAATGCAGACTGCTGAAGCTCTGCTTGTTGATTCAAAGGCATCGAAAGGGGTCCTGGTAAGAAACTTAGAAGTATTTTGGCCTTGCTTGATAAGTGTCTGGTACGCACTCCACTTATCCTCAGCAAGCACAGGAGGGGAAAAGTTTCCAGATTCCTGGTAACATCCTTCAGAAAAATGCCCATGTACAGCATGTAAGAATTTATTCTGGAGGCCAACATGCATGCTTGGAAGCATCGACGCCCAAAGGCATCGAGTGTCCTCAAGTCTCTGCCCAGTAGCACGGATTAATGTTTTTTAAAGCTCTTTATGAGGCACATCGCCGATTCCACCATCATCCAGTGGTGGGGGAGCTGAGGTTTTTGGATTCCTGGGCACTCTGGTACTCAGTAATGATATCGAGCCTTTTTCTGACAGGCAGAACCATGAGTGGGGCTTCCCACAGGCATAGCATAAGATCCTGTAGGATTTGATGCACCGGTAATGTAACTGCCTCTTTGGGCGTGGGAGGGTATTGGAGTATCTCCAATTCTTCTGCCCTCAGTTCTTTTCCGAGGCTACTGTGATGGCAAGCCCTGCTGCTATATCTTGCATTATATTTATGTTTATTATGTATTCTTATTGTTTTTATTGAATTCTTTCGAGATTTGTTCTCCTATTTTTTCCCCCTGAAGAAGACCTTACCAGCCAAAATGCATAGAGGTTCAATTAAAGGTGTTTAATGTAAACCTGAATTCCGCCAGTCTGTGTACTAGCTCCTTTGGTTTCCTTTAATACGCAGCAGGTACTTGATTGCTCTCCTGAAGTCCTGAAAGGATGTATCTTCCGGTGAGGACCAACACCATTCTTGAGGCGGCAAAGGGTCTGAAGGGATGTCTAGAGGTTTTTGGGAATCAAGTGATCCCTTGTCAGAATCTGAAGAACTGGAATCAAAGTCTGGTAAGAAATCAAAATATTGGTGGTCTTGTGTTTGACCTCAATGCTTCATAGATGTTGAAGGTTACAATGATGGTATCACCCTCGGGGATTCCGTCGATGCCGATACACCTGGCTGTAGGCCCAGTGTCGAAGCCTGCACTCCTGGAGCTCTTAATGTTATCGGTACCGAGGCTGCCAGGACTGCGGCCAAACTCCTCTTGAGAGCCAGCATGTGTTAGGCCAGGGAGATGGCTGATGTCTGGGTGGAATCACCAATGGGGCTCTGAGCCACCATCCTAGAACATGGTACCGGTAGCTCTTTGGCGGTTGATTCCTCGGGAGCGTCCCAGAGGCCCTCATATGCTTTGGAGGATAGATCCTCCCACTGGGGCTGCTTGGCTGGCCGGAATGCATCGGAAGCTTATGCTTGGACTTCTCTCTGATATCAGTATTGGTCTTCGATGCCAATGCTGAGGACTTTAGAGTGGCCAGAGACTAACTTACTTTTATGTTTAGACTTTGAAGAAATCTGAGACCCATGAGAGAGGAAGTCCCTTGAAGAAGTCGAAGCCACTGACATTGAGTCCAAGGCGAACGACGATTCGTACTGTCTGGCTAGGTTTTTTAGGCCTCTCTTTGTCATTTGCTGACACAAAGCACAAGAATTGGGTTGATGGTCAAGTCACAAACATTTTAGACACCAGTCATGTTTATCAGTGACTGATACGGTACCAGCATACTTGGTACATTTTTTAAAACTACTAATTGTTTTTCCCATGCCTCAAAAACGTTGTCTTCAAGATTGAAGATAAAGCTATAGAGGCCTAAAGGCCTAGTTTAGCATGAAACCATGTAAAAAAAAGGAATAGGAGAATGTAAAAATAAAAAATAAATATCGGGACAGGTGTCAGATGGGAAATCAGAAGCATGATGTTTCACATAAAAATAAACATTTTTCGGCAATGACAGGATGGCACATCCTGCTGACACCATGGAAAATGAGGAGCTGAGGAGAGGAATTTGAAAGGCAGGCACACAGATGCAGTGGAGTGTGCTGATAGGCTTTCCTACTGGACACTGGGTAGCGTTCCCGCATGGGCTCCGCAGGTACTGATGTCACTCATATGTGAAGACTGCATTCTTGTGTTCAAAACAGGTTTGGATGAGTTCCTGGAGAAAAAGTCCATAAACCATTATTAAAGAGGACTGAGGAAATCCACTGCTTACCCCTTGGACAAACAGCATGGAATGTGTATACCTTTGGGAACCCAGCAGGTATTTGAGATCTGGAATGGCCACTGTTGGAAACAGGATACTGGGCTAGACTCTCCTTGACTATTCTTCTCCCTTTCTTTTCTATCATTTTCCTATCAATTTAATGGCGTTCCTTTTCCTTCTGTACTTTCCCGCAGCCCAAATTTTCTGTTGTACACCGCTTTAATACTTCAGTAATGGGCGGTATATCAAATGTTGCCAATAAACAATAAAGAATAAAGAATAGATGGACCCTTGGCCTGACAAAGAATGGCATATCTTATGATTCTCAGATCAACTCTTCTGTTCTCTGGGCCAGCTGGAGATAAAGATGCTGCAAAGCAGCAGCCAAAGTCTCTGGGGAAGAGGAGGGAGTAATAGTAATTTTACAACATGAAGGTGCCCTGATGCATGGCCTCTCTTGTCAGGGCTGCCATCTGGCAACTCATCAGCAGCACATAGATCCTCAGGAAAGCACAGGCGTGTGGAGGATGCATTAAGATGGCAGAAAAGGAACTTGATAGAAATCCAGAGAACTACATGAAAAAATTAATTTGAAGAGCTTTTCTGATGCATTTTTAGAAATGCAACAGGCAAAATATTTTTCAGTATTATTCATATGTATGATTATACATTTTTAATAAGAGTAACCTATTAATTTTCTTTCCTACATTATCGCTTCTCAGTCTTGCACCCTACTTTTCTGTTACAGCAGCCACTTCAACTCATTCTGTTCTATAATCTCGTCAATGTTTTCATGGAGTGGAGGAGTGGCCTAGTGGTTGGGGCATGGTACTTCAGGCCAGAAGGTCGGGGGTTCAAATCCCACTAGAGGACAGCAACCTTGGGCCGGAAGGACTGGGGTTTCGAGTCCCACAGGTGCTCCTTGTGGTCTTGGGCAAGCCACCTAACCCTCCGTAGCCCATGTTCCCTGTAAAATAGTTATCTCCAAGTTATAATGCCCTGTTCAATGTAATTTCAGTTTGTTCAATGTAAACCGCACTGATGCAGAATAGCGCGGTATATAAGAATGTAAATAAATGTTTTATTAACAGCTCGTCCTGTATCCCTATCTGTGAATACCAATGATGTGTGTAAATATGCAAGGCTTAATTTTCAAAAGATTTCTCTCTTAGTGTACCTATGGACAGAAATCAGGACACTCAAATACTGTAATTTGCATGAAAAAAACATACCAGTCTTGGTTACCTATAAATGCGATAATTAGTTTATTCACACATTTCAGATAAATGGTATTAAACTGAAAAATAGAGCTACAAATAAAGATATAAAGCACTTAGATATAATGATGTCATGTTTTAACAGGTATACAGTATTGTGGGATGCTGTTGGAATGCTAAACAATTAACACATTATAGTTTATCTTTTTAATATTAAACATATATTTTCAATTTTTATTCAATACATATCTACACATATGAATCCATTTAATGTATGTCGTGGATTATAATAAAACAATACATTTTGTAAAATGATATCACATATGTAACATTTTTGCTACTAACCAAATATCTCAATAAGCCAAGTTACATGTCTTCTACCCTTATCTGGATGTCAAAGCCATATGTACGCTACTGTGTGTGTTAGTTTTGTCTAGATTAGATTCAACGGTTGCAACTAATCTAAAACATAGCCATAAAATTAATCTATAACTACCACTACTTATCATTTGTATAGCACTACAAGGCGTACATAGTGCTGTATAGACACATGTAAAAGACGGTCTCTGCTCATCAGAGCTTACAATCTAGTCAAAAAGGAGGGCTACAGAGAGGCTATGACATCAGCAACCAAGATGGCCGTGTAAGCCAACTGCTCCAGCCAGCCCCTGTAAAAAAAAAAAAAAAAAAAAAGAGAAAAGGAGCTCACCGGATCATGCCAAGCAGCATAGAAACGTGGTAAAGAGGTGCAGGAGCACTGGAATGATGGCAAAGGTGAAAAAAATTAACTTGAAAGAGTTTGCCTTTTCAGCAGCAGGCGACCAACCTATGCCCCAACCTCAGCGTGAGAAATTGGCGGCGGACAGAGAGAAAGTCATGGACAGCACTGCCCGAGCAAAAAATAGCAAAGCAGCATCAGATTTACGGTCATACGGCACAGTAATGGCGGAAGCGGAGGATCAAGGCAATTTTCAAGCCAAGGTTTGTGTCTGGATCAAAGCGCTAAAAAACAAAATAGTGCAGGTGAGAGCTGACATGGTGACTGGCATTGACAGTTTACTGCAGAGCTAACAGATATGGGGAACATTTGGAAGAGATAGAGGAATGGGCGGAAGAATAAGAGGAAACTATGGGATCCCTGGATAGAAAGTTGCAGCAGTTAGAGCAACAGAATATAAACCTTGCTGACAAGCTGGAGGACTTAGAGAATCGTTCCAGGAGGTGTAACATTCGGATTCGGGGAATACTGGAAGGGAACCCATATATGGATTGTAAAGCTGTGGTGTTGGACATTTCAAAAGAACTATTAAAGGAATAAGGCACAGAATTGGACAAACTAGACTTTCAGATTGACAGAGCACACAACGTAATAGGAGTAATTGGACAGAATAATAATGCAACACGTGATATAATAGTGTGTTTTCATGATTATACCTTAAAAGAGCTGATGCTGAAGACAGCGCGAGTGGGCGGACCTTTTAAATGGGGATCCTGTGTAGTAGATTTGTACACAGACCTGGAGCAGACTACATTACAAAAAAGATGCCAGATGAAAGATGTGTTGATTAAGCTCTGTGAAGGAGGAGTAAGATATGGATGGACTTTCCCTTTTGGCCTCAGTTTTACTTATAAGGGCCGGAGGATAAGGGTACGTTCGCGAGAGGAAGCAGTTCGTGCCCTGACAGAGGCTGGAACATCAGAGCTGACAACAGAGCAGAATGCAAAGAAAACAGCAAGGAGAACCCATCCAAGATGGCAACGGGTGACACATAGCTGGTGCAGGTTATATCGCCCATCGGGACCCACAGAACAACAGGACGCTGATGGTTGATAAGACTTTTAAAATTTAAAGGCCGAGACCAGAGCAGATGGCGGGGATCACAGCTACAACTGAGATCGAGGTCAGAATGCAAAGAGGACAATAACTGTTGATGGGAAACCAAACATAGGTTATAACATAAAGATATTGCTTTAAGTTAAAAAGTGAAGGGTTGCATGAGGAGGGGGGAATTTTGAAGATCACAAGATGCTGTGAGGTTTTGCCTCTTGTGGGGATCCCCACCCCTTGGATATGCCCAGAAATGGGGTGAAATGGGGAGGGAGGTTTAAAATGGTTTAAAAGGTGGGGGGGGGGGGGGGGAGAGAACAAAAGAGGCAAAAAGTGTCTGTTAGGGTGTGACGGGGAAGTGTGTCAGAGCAGGGTTTGCTAATAAATATAAAAATAATAATGTATGTGAAATAAAAATTGATAAGTGGGAAAGTGAGATTTGTTTGTTTGTTTGGCAAGGTGCTTGTGAAACAGAGGAGGTGGTGAGCAATGAGGTCAAGGGGTGAGGGGTTTTGTGGCAAGGGAGCGGGGCTGGCCAGGCCATTTGGAACATGACAACAGCCTGGGCTATCCAGAGGGGAGGGAGAGGATGGCTAAAGCGGAAGGGAAGAAAGAGAGGGGAAGAAGGGGGGAGTTAACAAGGCAAGAGGGTTAGTTAAAAGATGAGTTGAAGATCGTGACATTAAATGTTAAAGGGCTTAATTCACTCTTCAAGCGGCAGAAATTCTACAAGGAAATGGTACGCCAGAAGGCTTCCTTATTCCTAGTGCAAGAAACACATTTGCTACGCACACATGAAAGCTTAGTGATGCCCAGGGGTATGATGTGTGACTTTTTGCATCAAATACAGTGGAACGAAAGAAAGGAGGGGTAGCAGTATTAATAGACTCAGCATTGAAAGTGGTAATTCATACAGCGATCAGGGATAAAGGGGGAAGGAACCTATTAGTGAGATTAAAGATAGGTGTGGAGTGGTTTTGTATTATAAATGTCTATGCACCCATGGGGACACAAAAGGCATTTTGGGAAAATTTAAGGGAAGAGACTGCAAGATTGGGTGAGGGCACCCTGATTTGTGGGGGGAATTTTAACCAGATTTGGGAACCGGGGAACGACACGACAGGCAGTACAGGGGGGTCGTCAAGCGGATAGGGCCAGATATCATCAGTTTCTGGAGCAATATAGCTTGAGACACTTGGAGATATTACTACCCAGGGAAGAGACAGTTTTCGTTTTACTCCTTGGCACACAGTACATATTCAAGGATAGATGCTATTTGGATGACTAAGAGATAACAGGGAGATTTGGGGCGCAGACATGGCCCTATCACTTGGACGAACTATGCTCTGGTGGAGCTTAGGCTTGTAATAAGAGAAGAGGCGCAGGGAGCACAATTTTGGAGGTTGAATGAATCATTGCTGGATGATGCAAAAGTGGTAAAGGAGGTAGAAGGCACGACAGAGGAATATTTCCCCATGAATGATAATGGAGAGGTGGGCTGGGAGACAATTTGGGATGGTTTCAAGCCGTTTTGAAGGGGGTGCTGATTAAATGAGGAGCAAGAAAGAGGAGGGAATGGGAGGCGAAAGAGACTGCTCCGCCAGTCATTAATGGAATTGGAGGAGTTGGATACCCAGAAGGGGGGAGGGGGAATATAAAGGACAAGTACTGGCGGTGCGAGCACAAATAAATGCTTTGCAGGTGGAGGAGATACGATATAAATTTCAAAAGTTGCATCACGAATTCTTCGAGGGAGGGGACAAACTGGGGTGATATATGGTCCAGTGTTTAAAACAACATAATTCTAGCCAAGAAAGACCTTAACACCAAACTACATACCAACAAAAACCTTGAGGATTTAGATCTATTAACCACTGAAAACAAACACACAATAATTTCTCTAATATATAGATCTCCTTCTGTCTCCCCAGACAACCTGGCATCTATCCTTGAAACAGCCTGTACCACAACAGTGAATAAATCTCATATTATCCTTGGAGATTTAAATCTTCCATCACTCCCCAGCACCCACTCAACCCATTTCATTAGCACCATGTCTGACATTGGCTTCTAACAAGTAGTTCAGATTCCAGCACATAGGGGTATGTTTACTAAACCGTCCTAATGTTACCGGCGCTAGTTGCAGCGATAATGTGAAGAATGCCATATAAGGAGTGGGTGTTCCAGTCCTAAGGTAGCAAGAATCTCTATCGCGTGATAGTGGGTGCCATGGCACGTTAACGCGCGGTAACCTAAGTACATGCCAGCGCAGTGTTAGAAGCTATAACGATGTAGCCCACTGGTTACTGCAATGACTGTGGAGGCAGAGGTCATGGGTTCGATCCCGCAGTGGTGTAAAATAAAACAGCTGTCTGAGGCATTTTCTTTTAATTTAAATCAGTGCTGCCAGCAAAAACACCCTCACAGTGCCCTAACTTAAGGTGCCTCATAAGGCGCCCCATAGGTCACATTATAAAGTGCCCTGTCTGCCAAGGCACCCTATAATGTGCCCTATAGGGCACTGTATAGGGCGCCTTATAGGGCACTGTATAGGGCGCCTTATAGAGCGCCTTACAGGGCACCCTATAGGGCGTCTATGAGGCACCTTAGGCTACAGCATTGTGAGGGTGTTGCTGCTAGCAGCACTGATTTAAATTAAATTTAAATCAGTGACTGATTTAAATTAATCAGCTATGACCATCAACTGAGAGAGTATTCAAAACTGCTATATGTATAATTATGTAAATATGTATATATAGATGTAAGAATGTATAAGTCACCCCCTAAGATGCTAACCATGTGTGCTGTGACCACAGTTCTTTGTTCATACCACCCCCCCCAGTCTTGATTGACAATCCCCGAACATAAATCAAACCGCTGCTGATCGCTGGAAGTAGCGGTATATAAATGTGCAGTAAATAAATAAAAATAAATAAATAAAAGAAAATGCCTCAGACAGCCTTTTTAGATTATACTATTGCGGGATCGAACCCATGACCTATGCCTCCACAGTCACTGAAGTAACCAGTAGGCTACATCTCTATAGCTACTACCACACTGCTGGCTGGCTACAGAAAGACTGCAGGTCACCACACAAACTGTCTGCTGTGGTTACCATGATAGGGTAAACCCACCCGTACCCATGATGCACTGCACGTGCAGATCAGCAGTCTACAGTTTATCACATAATGGGGTATGCACCCCCACAGCACTTAGGCCTGGTAGGGGGAACTGACCGTGTGTGTTACTGGCACAGAGTAGCTACAGACCGTGACATTGTGCGGGTCCTGTGCTCACCCTGAGGGTGAGGTGGGGCACCCAGCACCAGGTCCGCAGCACCTGGCTTGGCTGAGATAGGCTATGCTGCAGGTCCCCATCAGTGCCAGTGTGTGATAGGTAGTCCTTGCAGACACACCTAGGATACACCTATGTCCATCTGTATTTCCCAGTCACGTCTAGCTCTTGTGGACTATGATGCACCCAGAATAGTGCATATCCTGTGTGGGTGCCATGGTCACATGTTATAGGTGAAGGGGGGTGTCTGTACCCAAAAGCACATAATGTTGCACCACCCAACCCGCCCTCTGTGGCTCAGGGTGGGGGGACAGGATCTCCCACCAACAGATCCACATTGCAATGGTGGCAGTAGAGAGGACCATCAACCCCAGTCCTGCTGGGGAACAGGCACCCTACAGGGCAGTCGATGCAGATCTGTATGCATCACACAACACAATGGCAGACAGGCAGAATGCTGGAAAAGCTCAGCTGCCCCCCACCACTATCTGACATGCACCAGCAGAGGGCACAGTCTGTCTCCACCCGCTGCACCCTGCAAGGCGTTCCAGCCATACATACGCTAACTGCAGACAGTCTGCTAGCTAGTACATAGTGCATGTTCCTGAAGGAACTGTGTGCACCCAAAAATGGGATGTGAGCACACACACCAAGCAGGTATGTCAGTGATTGGGCCCCAGAAAAGAGAACCCATAAATATCACTTGAGAGAAATGCTGCATAGCACTATGGGGGAACCTAGCCATGCCGTGATCACTGATCAGTCAGGGTGAGAGTGACCTCCCAGCATAACATGCTGCGGCCACCCTGTCTGTGCAGGTGGTGGTCGGGCAATACAATGTCCAAGCCATTGCCCTATACTCTGTGCAGATGCATCCTGCCCAGGCCACCCTGTCCAGCCCATACCCACAGTACCTTGCTCCTCATTATGCACATTGGCAGGCTAACACTGGAAACAGTGCAAGCAGTGTGGGCTCAGTAAGGTGTAGACAGCCACAACACACTGGATAGACAGACACACACTCCCAAACCTATGCCAGCATTGTGCAAATATAGAGGTTTGTGGCAGGCCTGGCCGCCACACCAGTCCTGGGCACAGTGCAGGCATTGCTATGGTACACAAAACTGTTGGGGTCACTCCCCGGGGTGGTAAACACTGTCAGAATCAATAACAAACACACTCCACAGATATCAGAAAGGTTGCTATGATAAATCTCTATCAACAAATCGTGTTTAACTTAGGATTTGTTAGCTAACATTAATCATAGCAACTTTTGGATATATGTGGAACGTGTTCACAAGTTTAGGACGGCATTGCTAAGGTATGCAGGTGCCAGTATTGGGAGATGCTGCTCCGCGCAGGGCCCAACAGTCTGACTCTCCATGAGGCGTTGGATAGTGGAGCTTGTGTGTGGGGTTTGTACCCCTGTTGGACTCTGCTCTGAGTTTTGCAAATCCGGTCCTGGTGGGCCAAACACAGTTCAGGTTTTCATGGTGATTCGATCATTAGGCATGTAGATAGCTGGGTGGCTGGTGGACGTGAGGATCGCCTGGTAGCATTCCTGCCTGGTGCGAAGGTAGCAGACCTCACGCACCACCTAGATAAGGTCTTAGATAGTGCTGGGGAGGAGTCTGCTGTCTTGGTACATGTCGGTACCAATGACATAGGAAAATGTGGTAGGGAGGTTCTGGAGGCTAAATTTAGGCTTTTAGGTAGGAAGTTGAAATCCAGAACTTTCAGGGTAGCGTTCTCTGAAATGCTTCCCGTTCCACGCGCAGAACCCAAAAGGCAGGCAGAGCTCCGGAGTCTTAATAGGTGGATGAGACAATGGTGCAGAGATGAGGGTTTTGGATTTGTTAGGAACTGGGGAACATTCTGGGGAAAGGAGGGGCTCTTCCGAAGGGATGGGCTTCACCTTAACCGGGATGGAAGCAGTCTGCTGGCACTAACCTTTAAAAAGGAGATAGAGCAGCTTTTAAACTAGATAATAGGGGAAAGCCGACAGTCGCCCAAGAGCGCATGGTTCGGAAGAATGTATCCTTGAAGGATACTACCAAAAGCAGAGAGATTCCAAAAAAGAGTAAAATAGCCCAAATGCCCTCGAGTATGGAGCAGGGAGAGCTTAAAGATCCCAAATTACCCATGTCTACCAATAGCCAGATTAATATGAATAAAACACAGTCTCTAAAATGCTTGTATGCAAACGCTAGAAGTCTAAAAAATAAGATGGAAGCGTTAGAATATATAGCACTAAATGAGAGGTTAGATATGATTGGAATATCAGAGACATGGTGGAAGGAGGACAACCAGTGGGACACTGTGATACCTGGGTACAAACTATATCGTAATGATAGAGCTGATCAAATTGGTGGAGGGGTTGTGCTCTATTTTAGAGAAGGCATTGAGTCAGAAAGGATTAAAGTTTTGCAGGAAACAAAATTTGCTGTAGAATCTCTATGGATTGAAATTCCATGTAAAAAGGGGAAGGCGATGGCAGTGGGGGTGTACTATCGACCGCCTGGCCAGAATGAAAAAATGGATGATGAAATGCTCAAAGAAATCAAGGAAGCTAACAAAGGTTACAGCGCAGAAATAATAATGGGTGATTTCAATTACCCCGGTATCGACTGGGTCAGTGTCACGGCAGGACATGCTAGGGAGATAAAGTTCCTAGATGAAATAAATGACTGCTTCTTGGAGCAGTTGGTTCATGAACCGACCAGAGGGGAAGCCATATTGGACCTAGTCCTTAGTGGAACACCAGATTTAGTGCTAGAGATAAGGGTGTTAGGGCCACTTGGCAATAGTGATCATAGCATGATTGCTTTTGATTTAATTAGTGGAGGAGGGATAGTAAGGAAATCCACAGTACTAACTTTTAACTTTCGAAAGGGAGACTATGATAAATTGAGGAAAATAGTTAAGAAAAAAATAAAAGGAGCAGTTGCAAAGGTTAAAGACTTACATCAAGCTTGGGTGTTGTTGAAAAATACTATCTTGGCAGCCCAGACCAGCTGTATTCCACGCTTTAAGAAAAGTGGAAGGAAGTCCAAAAAACTGCCAGCTTGGTTTAAAGGTGAGGTCAGAGAGGTTGTTGTTGCCGCCAAAAAAGCATCTTTCAGGAAATGGAAAAAAGAGCCAAACGACGAAACCTGGAAACAGCACAAGCACTGGCAAGTCAAATGCAAGGCATTGATAAGGCAGGCAAAGGGAGAATTTGAGAAGAAGCTTGCTGCGGAAGCAAAAACGCGAAATAAAGACTTTTTCAAGTACATTCGTAGCAAAAATCTGTGAGAGAGTCAGTTGGTCCATTGGATGATAGAGGGGTTAAAGGGGCACTAAGAGGCGACAAGGCGATAGCGGAGAGACTGAATGAATTCTTTGCTTCGGTCTTTACTGAGGAAAATGTAGGGATGTTACCCATGACTGAAGTGGAATTTAAAGGTGCGGAAGAATTGAAGGAAAGAGTAGTTACTCACCTGTAACAGGTGTTCTCCAGGAGCAGCAGGAATCAGTCCTCACATATGGGTGTCATCGGCGCCGATGAAGCCCCAGCTTTCTATGAAAGCCTTTGGGAATGCAGGCACGCATGCGCGGTTCCCTTCCCGCCTAAAGGTGCCATCTTACCTCAGTCAAATGACATAGCTAAGAACAGCACAGAAAAATGAAAAAATAAACTATGTACAACTGCAACGCCAAGGGGAGGAGGGAGGGTTGTGAGGACTGATTCCTGCTGCTCCTGGAGAACACCTGTTACAGGTGAGTAACTACTCTTTCTCCAGGACCAAGCAGGAAGTCAGTCCTCACATATGGGTGACTCCCCAGCTCTGGGCTACCAAGGAACCCAGGCTGAACAAGAGTACTCCCTCTAGTCTCAGCAGCAAAGAAAGGCATTTCAAGGACACAACTTCCACTGGTAGCCCAACAGAGGGCAGGTGTTACCTAAACCTCAAAGAGATTCCGGAGTACTGCTTGGCCAAAAGCACTGTCCCTACGGGACTCCCTCTCCAGGCAGTAATGGGCCGCAAAAGTCTGGCTTGAAGACCAAGTTGCAGCCCTGCAGATGTCTACCAAGGGCACGGAGCGGAGATGAGCCACTGAGGCAGCCATTGCCCTGACTCGGTGGGCTGTAACCTGACCCTGCAAAGGAAGGTCAGCCGCCTTATAAGCCCAGGTGATACAGTCAGCCACCCAGATGGACAAGGTATGCTTGGACACAGTCAACCCCAACTTATTGGGGTCAAAGGAGACGAAGAGCTGAGTAGCCCTTCTATGCCCCTGCGTACGGTCAAGGTAGAAGGATAAGGCCCTCCTACAGTCCAGGGTATGCAGGACTACTTCAGCCTGGCTTGCATGAGGCCTAGGGAAGAATGTTGGAAGAACCACCTCCTGGTTGAGGTGGAAAGAGGAGACAACCTTAGGGAGGAACTTGGGATGAGTACTAAGGACTACCCTGTTCCTGTAAATCCTGGTGTAAGGCCTATCACAGACTAGAGCCTGAAGCTCACTTACTCGCCTAGCCGAGGTAAGGGCTATCTGGAAGAGTGTCTTCCAGGAGAGGAAGCAGAGTGGACAAGTAGCCATCGGCTCGAAAGGTGGGCGAGTCAATTGCTGCAAGACCACATTCAGCTCCCACTCAGGGGCAGGAGGACGGATGGGACGGTTGAGCAAACGCAACCCCCTAAGAAAGCGGGACACCAAGGGGTGACCAGATAGAGAATGTCCCTCCACCAGAGAGTGGTGAGCTGCTAGAGCTGAGAGGTGGATCCGAACAGAATTGGATTTAAGGCCTTGATTTGACAAGTGCAGTAAGTACTGAAGGACTACTGGCACAGTACAGGAGAAAGGATCAACTGTACGTAGCTGACACCACACTGAAAACCTTTTCCATTTGAGAACATAGGTTTTCCTAGTGGACTGTTTCCTAGAGGCTAGGACAACCTCCTCAACTTCCTGAGGTAGGCCCCAGGGAGCCAAGACTACCCTTGCAGCCTCCAGGCCATCAAATTGAGAGCTTTGAGATTGGGGTGCAGAAGGGAACCTTGTTCCTGTGAGAGAAGGTCGGGCTGCCACACCAGAGGTAGTGGAGGTTCCACCGCCAGTTGAAGTAGAAGAGGAAACCAAGGCTGCCTCGGCCACCTGGGAGCCACCAGCAGGACCGAGGCCTTGTCCTGAAGAATCTTGAATAGAGTTCGTGCCACTAATGGCGTGGGAGGAAACGCATACAGGAGGCTCTGAGACCAGGATATCAGAAAAGCATCCACAGAGGATGCAGTTGCCTGGAGCAGAACTTTGGCAGTTGCTTGTTCATGGGGCTGGCAAAGAGTTCTATCAAAGGGAGACCGCATGTCAGGAAGATCTTCTGAACAACTGAAGGATACAGCTGCCACTCGTGGGGCTGCAGTATTCTGCTTAATCTGTCTGCCAGGTAGTTGTCCTGGCCTGGAAGGTACACAGCTCTGAGGAGCATGTTGTGCTTGAGGGCAAAGGAACAAAGGTCCTGAGCCTCCCGACAAAGGATCCTGGACCCAGTTCCACCCTGTTTGTTCACATAAAACATGGCAACCTGGAGAGGGAGTGCAGAAATGGTCTGGACACCCTTATCCTGTCTCTGAGGCTGCCTGTGGCCTGTGACCACTGAGCCCGAAGACACCACTGTGCAGGCCTCATACGGAGCCTGGCATTGGGGGTCACAAGTACTGTCGAAGCCATGTGGCCTAGAAGCCTCAGGCAGAGCCTGGTGGAGACCAGGGACCTGCTGAGAAACTGACTTGCCAAGGCCATCAACCTTTGGGCCCTGTCTACTGGCAAGAAAGCCTTTGCCAGTAGAGTCCAGCCTTGCCCCTATGAACTCCAAGTTTTGGGAGGGGAGAAAAGTGGGCTTTGCAAAGTTTATGACAAACCCCAGGCTTTGTAGAAGAGCAATAGTCCTGAGGGTGGCTTGTTTGGCCTCCTGGCACGTCTGACCCCTGATGAGCCAGTCGTCCAGATAGGGAAGACAAAGATTCCCTGATTTTTCAGGTAGGCCGCCACCACTGCTAGGCACTTTGTAAAGACTCTGGGGGCGGAGGTGAGGCCGAAAGACAGCACCCTGTACTGATAATGGTTTCCTCCCACAATGAACCTGAGGTACTTTCTGTGGTCTGGATGAATGAGGATGTGAGTGTATGCATCCTTTAGATCTAAGGAGCATAGCCAATCTTCCCTGCTGGAGGTAGGGCAGAAGTGTTCCAAGAGTAAGCATCTTGAACTTCTCTTTCACTAGGAACTTGTTGAGGTTCCTGAGGTCCAGAATGGGTCGAAGGCCACCGGTTCTTTTGGGCACCAGGAAATACCTGGAGTAGAAACCGTGACCTTGCAAGTGTGGAGGCACAGGCTCCACCGCCCTGTCCACCAACAGACCATGAAGCTCTTGTAGAAGAAGGTCTGTGTGCAGGGGAGGCCTTGGAGGCTCCCCTGGAAAATATGGTGGAGACAGTTGGTGAAAATGGAGGGCATAGCCCTTGTGGACTATTTCCAGCACCCAACTGTCCCCGGTGATAAGGGGCCACTGGTGGGCAAAGAGGGCGAGGCGACCTCCTGTGCAGGGTTGGGAGAGCAGTGGAGGAGAGGCTACGCTCAAGGAGTCAAAAACCCCCACCCTGCGGAGTGGTAGCAGGGGCCTGAGGCTTGGGGGTCCTCTGCCTACGGGGCCCATTACCCTGGCCCTTGGCTTGCTGACCCTGGGGGGCAGCTTGGGCAGCCTGATATTGAGGGTACTGTTTGTAGGCAGTGCCCTTCCTCGGGTAAAAGGGCTTTTTACCCGAGCCCTTCTTTTTATGAGAAGGGGCAGAGGTCTTCCTCGACAGCCTTGTCTGTGTGAGGTGCTTAGTTTCGAGCTGAGCGGCCTTCTCGGTCATGGGCTTGCCAAAAAGGTTTTCACCTCGGCAAGGGACATCGACCAAGTTGTCCTGAACCCATGGCTCGAGGTCTGATGACTACAGCCATGCCTGACGTCGAGCCGCGATGCCGGCTGCCGCAACTCGGGCTTAAGCCTCGAAGCCATCGTAGGCGGTGCGGGACATGAACTTCGAGCAGTCCCGAATCCCCGAGCACAAGGACATAAATCTCTGCAAGGGTTCCCCGGAGAGATCAGCAGAGAACCCGGCCAATATCTTGGACAGATCCCGCAAGTACATGCCCATGTACAGCTGGTAGGACTGGACACGGCAAGCAAGAATCGAGCCCTGGAAGCACTTTCTACCGACGCCATCGAGGTTCCGAGCCTCCCTGCCAGGGGGCACCGCGGAGTGCATCTTCTGGCTCTTCAGACAATGCATGGCCGATTCCACAACCATAGATTGGTGTGGTAGCTGTGCCTTTTGAAAACCAGGGCTCTTCCAGAGTCGATAGATCGAATCGACTCGCTTGCTGAGAACCGGCGCCGAGGCCAGTGCCTCCCACATACGGAAGTGGAGCAGTTCCAGCATCGGAGGAACCGGAACAGTAAAGGCCTCCTTCGGAGGAGAGTCATACTGTAGGGCCTCGAGCTCTTCAGCTTGAGGCTCCTCCTCGGCGTCCGCCGAAATAGCCAAGGAAGCGGCCATATCCCGGATGAACTCCGAGAACCGAGTATCCTCCGGGGGGGACCTATTCTGGGGCTCAGACTGCGGTGAGTCCGAAGGGACGCACCGAGTCTTGAAGGTATCAGGAGACTCCTCGTCCTCCGTCTCGCAAGCTGACTCATCCAAGGAGGCACTGGCGTCGATGCCCTCTGTCCCAAACGGGAGGTCGAGGGAGACCGCGACCGAGGTCAACTCCGAGCCACGATGGACTCGAGTATCGGCTCAGTCTCCGGGGTCGACTTCGAAGTCGATGTCCCGGTGGTCGGGGCAGATGCGCCAGACAGGCTGGCCATCAGTGCCCGCTGCTGCTCCATGAAGGCAGACAATCTGCTCTCCAAGGCTGTCATCCTGAGACTCAGCTCGGGGGAGACAGCAGCCACCGACTCGCCGGGCCCGACGTCGGCTCCCTGGGAGGAGAGTCCTCGAGGACTACGGGGCTTACGTGTCCAGCAGACTCCGGCTCCACGCGAGGAACTTTTGCAGGCTTCTCGTGTTCCACGGGCCCGGGGCGACGGTCGGGGGTCTTAGACCTAGCCCTCGAGGAGCCAGGGACCTCCTCATCCGACGCCCTCGTGAACCGCTTCTTCCTCTTGCGTTCCCGGTCGGGGGACCCCCTGTCCGAGGAGCTTTGACGGCGCTCGGGATCGGAATCCCGAGATGTCGAGGCCTCAGACGAGGTCCGGGCCCGGCCGGAGGCCGAGTCCGAAAAAAGCCTTTCTTTTTGCTGCTGGCGACTTCGGAGTGCCTTGGAAGACATCTTTCCACATGGCCCGCACGACTTAGGGTCGTGGTCGGGGCCGAGGCACCGAAGGCAGCAGTCGTGTGTGTCGGTGAGAGACATCAGTTTCTTACACTGATCACACTTTTTAAAGCCGCTGGAAGCCATCAGGGAAAAAAAGAGTCCCTGCGAGGTCAAAAGACCGGCCTTCCAGGGAAAAATGGAAAAAAGGGCGCGAACGCCAGCCACAAAGGGCAAAAACCGAAAAAGAAGAATCGGGCTCAATACCGGTGTACCGAACCCGGCGGGAGGGGAACCGGCGTCGAACCGGGAGAAAAAATAGCGAAAATCGCCGAAAATAATCTAATTTTAACCGGGAGAACAGGACACACGTCCGGTGGGCTTCACGGAAAAAAAGAGACTGAGGTAAGATGGCACCTTTAGGCGGGAAGGGAACCGCGCATGCGTGCCCGCATTCCCAAAGGCTTTCATAGAAAGCTGGGGAAATGCTCCGCTGGGGCTTCATCAGTGCTGATAACACCCATATGTGAGGACTGACTTCCTGCTTGGTCCTGGAGAAATATTGATACATCGGGAAGATTTACTACAACTTTTAGATAAACTGAAGAGTAGCAAATCACCTGGGCCAGATGGTATACATCCAAGGGTATTGAAAGAACTGAAATATGAGATTGCAGACCTGCTATTAGTAATCTGTGAATAGTAATAGTGAATTTTCATTAAAATCATCTGTAATATCTGAAGATTGGAGGATGGCCAATGTAACGCAAATTTTTAAAAAGGGTTCCAGGGGTGATCCGGGAAACTACAGACCGGTGAGCCTGACATCAGTACCGGGAAAAATGGTAGAAACCATCATAAAGAACAAAATTACTTAGCATTTAGATAGTTGCGGCCTAATGGGAGACAGCCAACATGGCTTTAGACAAGGAAGATCTTGTCTTACTAATCTGGTATGTTTTTTGAAGGTGTGAATAAACAGGCAGACAAAGGTGAGTCAGTTGATATAGTGTATCTGGACTTTCAGAAAGCCTTTGACAAGGTCCCTCGTCGGAGATTTTTGGCAAAACTTGATGAAGTGAAAGGCTGCACATCGAGGAGTTCTAACAGACTTTTGGCAAAACTAAAGAGTCATGGGAGGCAGTGTACTATTGTGGATCAGGAACTGGTTAAAAGATAGAAAGCAGAGATTAGAGCTAAATGGCCAATTTTCCCAAAGGAGAAAGGTGAATAGTGGTGTACCCCAGGGATCTGTGCCGAGTTCGCTGCTTTTTGACATATTCATAAATGACCTGGAAAGGGGAATAACGAGTGAGGTTATCAAATTTGCAGATGACAAAACTATTTAAATTTGTTAAAACTCAAGAGGATTATGGAAAATTGCAAGAGGATCTTGATAAATTGGAAGACTGGGCATCCAACTGGCAGATGAAATTTAATGTGGACAATAGCAAAGTTATGCACCTAGGAAAGAACAACCCAAACTATGGTTACATGATGCAAGGTTCCACATTAGGAACCACCACCCATGAAAAAGATTTAGGCGTCATTGTGGATAACATGTTAAAATCATCGGCCCAGTGTCAGCGACGGCCAAGACAGCAGATAGAATGCTAGGTATCATAAGGAAAGGAATGGAAAATAAAACAAAAGATATTATAATGCCTCTATATCGTTCCATAGTGAGACCGTACCTTGAAAATTGTGTGCAATTCTTGTCACCGTATCTTAAAAAGGATATAGCGTTATTAGAAAAGGTTCAGAGAAGAGCCACCAAAATGGTAAAGGGGATGGAAGGATACTCCTATGAAGAAAGGCTAAAAAGGTTAGGGCTCTTTAACCTGGAAAAGAGACGGCTGAGGGGAGATATGATAGAAGTCTATAAATTAATGAACGGAGTGGAACGGGTAAACGTAGATCAATTGTTTACGTTATCAGAATATAGAAAGACTAGGGGACATGCAATGAAGCTACAAGGTAAACTATTTAAGACTAATAAAAAATATATATTTTTTCACTCAACGTGTAATCAAACGCTGGAATTTGTTACTAGAGTATGTAGTAAAAGCTGTTAGTGTAGCTCGGTTTAAAAAAGGTTTGGACAAGTTCCTGGAGGAAAGGTCCATAAACCATTATTAAGAAGGGACGCAGGATATCAATGCTTGACCCAGTACAAGCATTGTGGAACCTGTGTCTTTTGGGGAAACTGCTAGGTACGTATGACCTAGATTGGCCACTGTTGGAAACAGGATACTGGGCTTGATGGACCTTGGTCTGACCCAGTATGGCATATCTTATGTTCTTATGCTGTCCCTAATGAATATGCATGAGATACCTTTGCATACAATGGGGGCGGTGCATACAAATGCAGCACAGGCATATTTGTTAGGGACAGCATGAAACCTGAATGGTGTTTGGCCCTCCAGGACTGCAGTTTTGGAAACTCTGCTCTAGGGACTGCACATGTTTATGGTGTCTGTGCTCTGTAGGGTAGAATATAGGCGTTTAGGCATGTTTATTTTATCTGCAATAAAGGTTCCGTCTTTATTACCACGGGGACAGGATTGGCAGGAGCCACAGCTGGGACTTGAACTTCTGACCTTCTGATCCTGAACACACTGGCTGTGTGTACTGCACCAAACTGTTGCCACAGGGGCAGATCATTCCTTGGGGATACCATGACTGTTCGTCAGACAGACCTTGTCTGTTGCAGTGCATGGCACCCACCTAAACGGGGCTTGGCCGTGGTCTGCTGTGGGCAGATGCCACTGCCCCCTCTGCCACCATCACCCCTCCACCACCATGCTGACATGCCCTTATGCCAGTGGGGCACAGTCCCAGGCCATCCAGTGTGCCGGTAGGCAGCTACCTATGGTGCGGGTTCTCGGGTAGGGGTGCCTACATGGACATGCGTGCTTCCCCTCCGCACCACCTGCCAATGTTATGTGCCCTTGGGGGTACCTGCTGGTTAATATCCCCTGTGACACTGTGGGAGACACACTCGTGCCCATGTTGGACCCTCGTCAGTTGCTGTCTTGCTGCTTTACAGTTTCAGCATTCCTATGTGCCACCTAGGCATCTGCCTAGTCCGCACTGTGCCCCAACTGGACCACAACATGTGCTGCCTGTAGCCCCCTGTATCCCATTTACAGCATCAGTACAGTTGCCCTTTCCTAGGTGCCCACTCTGCTGTTGCTGCACATGTGCACGCCATAAAAAGCCTGCCCAATATAAACGACAAACACCCTGATCACCGCTATTTCAAAGTGGGATCATTCACTTTGATAACGTTACGTATCGCGCGATAACGTCGGCGCTGCTACATTAAGATGGTTTAGTAAACATACCCCATAGTAAAGGTAACACCCTGGACGTTATCTTCTTACAAAGCAAGATCACACAGGACAGACACAGTACTTAATGATCATATTTAAGCACCATAACAAAATGTCCATAATCCACTTCTATTACCCCTGACAGAATTCAGACCTCGAAAAAACTGCTCATAAAACACATACTATACCAAACCACATCCATAACACCAACCAATCCACCAGCGCTAGAGCCTTCTCATTTGTTGCCCCTGCATTGTCGAATGCCCTCCCAGACAACCTAACTCTGAGGATCAGACTGATCTCCATGCTGATCCTTTATTAAAAGATGGAATATAGCACTTTTCCAGGCTTCAGGTACCACTCGTAGACTTTGGTTGACCAGTGAAAGCAAGATCGGGAGTCCCCCCAAACTGGGCTCATTTAGCCATGTTGATGGAATTGGGTCTAAGGAGGAAGTGGTTTTATGAATGAACTACGATGCCCTCTCTAATTGGGTGAGGGACGCAGGGGTAAAATGTGACCAGGAATGCAGTGGTAGAGAAAAAGTACCTCCAGCTTCAGCCGGTGGAGAGAAAGGTGGAGATGAGGATAACATAGCCTTGAGTGACTGGTCAAAAAGCAGTCCGCTAGTATTTCTGGGGTAGGCCCAGGCCAGGGCAGATGCCGTTGGAGTTGGCATTGCGTAGAAAGTTGAGACACAACTGAAAAACTAGCTTTTATTGTAGATGAAGAATTGGTGATGGGCATGGAAAAGTAATCTCTTTCCCTCAAATATTTTACGACGATAGAAAAGCTGGCAGGCCTTAAACCTTTGTAGGGTTTGAGTTGATTTAGCTTTCCTCCAAGATCTTTCTGCAGCTTGGGTTTGTCGTTTGAGCAACTAGATGATACCATTTGTGTGATCCTCTGGGAGCACGAGTTTTAGTCTGCAGCGGTGCTAGCTTATTTAATTCTGTGGAGTGTGGCGTGCCACATATAAGCCTGCTCAGCTATAGGCAGATCAGAAAAATTTGCAGGAAATAAGGTGTCTGCAGCCAGAAAAGCTGCAAGAATAACCGGGGTTATGGTCTATAGGAAAAAGTCACAGAAGAGATGGTCGAACCAGCGGATAGGGACGGTTTCAGGTAAATCAAATCAAAGAGCAATAAGGTATGATAGGACCATGGAACATGGATTGTATTAAGATTAGTGTCCGAAGAGTGTGCATTCGAAAGCATGAGTATAAGATCAAGCGTATGCCTCACAGAATGGGTTGGAAAATGGACATCATGTAGGATTTCATGGTCAGAAAGAAACGTTTGAAAGACTATCCCATGATCGCAGTGGGTTATCATAATAGATATTAAAATTTCCTAATATAATAAGAGCTGGGCAAAATACAAACAAATCAAGTAATGGAAGAGGAGAGGAGTGGAAATTAGAGGGTAAACAGATAGAGTAGAAGACAAGATCAAAGCAATGACCAAGTTGATGGGTGGGAGCAGAGATGGAGGCTGTAGGAGGAGGAAAGGGAAGGAAGCTTAGAAGCACTGGGGGCAGAGGAATTATCGATATGAAAATTGAAGACACCCAGAATGATGGAAGGGGAAGAAGAGTCCAAGAATAATGAGAGCCGGGAGTCAAAATCAAAGAGGAAAGTAGAAATGGACATATTAGTGGGTTGGTAGATTACAGCAATCCGAAGAGGTAGGGGATAGAAAAGACAGACAGAGTAGACCTCAAAGGAGGGAGAAGAAAGGGACTGAGGGAGGAGGAGAGGTTGAAATTTGCAAGAAGGTGGAAGCAGCAGCCCAACACCTCCACCACATCCATAAGGGCGAGGGGTGTGGGAGAAGTGGAGAGTGCAGCAACTGAAACAGTGTCATCAAAGAGAAGCCAGGTTTCTGTAAGAGCCAAAAGATTAAAAGCAGAAGAGATAAAAAGATCATCGGTAAATGAAAGTTTATTAGAGATAGAAAGCGTAGTTACTCACCTGTAACAGGCAATCTCCGGGAACAGCAGGAATAAGTCTTCACCATATGGGTATCATCGGTACTGACGGAGCCTGCACAGGAACGCTCCCCAGCGTCCAATAGGAAAGCTTTTGGGAGCATCCCACAGTGCCTGCGTGCTGCCTTCCCGCCTTTCCAACTCTCCCTCTTCAGTTGAGTTTAAAGCTGAGACAAAAGGCGAGAAGGAGAGAAAAAGAGAGAGAGAGAGACAACTCCTAGGGGAGGTGGGTGGGTTGTGAAGACTTATTCCTGCTGTTCCCGGAGATCACCTGTTACAGGTGAGTAACTACGCTATCTTCAGGAACAAGCAGGAATGTAGTCTTCACATATGGGGACTCCCCAGCTGAAAGATGCAAGGGGGATGACCCCAGGAAGCTGCAAACCCATGGAGAGATGGGTCATGCTTCCTCCCATTGATCTCTGGCATCCAAACCCGGGACGGCGGGTAGCAGTTGTACTAAGTCTGAAAGAGATGCTGGAGAACAGCCTGGCGAAACAAGGCATCCCTATGGGAATCCTTGTCTAAACAGTAATGGGCTGTGAAGGTATCTACCGAAGCCCAAGTGGCTACTCTACAGATGTCGTCAAGGGACACAGAACGAAGATCAGCCATAGAGGCTGCCATGGCTCTCACATTGTTAGCTGTGACATGGCCTTCGAGAGAAAGTCCCTTACTCTCGTATGCAAAGTATATGCAATTTGCAATCCCCTAGAGAGAGTTCTTTTGGAAACTGGAAGTCCCAAATGACTAGAATCAAAAGCAATAAAAAGCTGAGAAGATTTTCTGTGTTGCTTAGTTCTTTGAAGGTAAAAAGCCAGGGCTCTTTTACAATCTTAAGTATGAAGGTTCCTTTCTGCATTAGAGGCATGAGGCCTAGGAAAGAATACAGGAAGGTAAACCGCTTGGTTTAAAGGAAAAGGCGAAACCACTTTTGGCATAAAGTGGGGATGAGTCCTAAGAACTACCTTATCATGGTGAAATCTTGTATAAGGAGGATCTGCCACTAAAGCCTGTAACTCACTAATGCATCTCGCAGAAGTGACAGCAACTAGGAAGATGACTTTCCAGGAGAGAAACTTTAGAGCTGTAGTGGCTAAAGGCTCAAAGGGCGGTTTCATGAGCTGCCTGAGAACAAGATTTTGATCCCATGCCACCGGCGGTGGCTTAATGGGGGGTTTTGTTAAGAGTAAACCTCTCATAAATCTTGCTAAGAATGGATGAGAGGAAATAGGTTGTCCATCCAAGGGCTTGCAAGAAGCTGCAATGGCACTAAGATGGACCCTTACTGAATTGGTTTTAAGACCAGAATTTGATAAATGGAGGAGATACTCCAGTAGCGATTCCAGGGGCACCGAAAGGGAGTGAAGCCCCCTTTGAGAACACCATACAGAGAACCTTTTCCACTTAAAGGCATATGATCGCCTTGTGGAGGGTTTTCTGGAGGCCAACAGGATATCCTTTACCTGATGAGAAAGGCTGATATCTGGAAACTCTAGGCTTTCAGCAACCAGGCCCTGAGATGCAGGGACTGGGGATTAGGGTGCAATAGCATCCCGTCCTCCTGGGAAAGAAGATCTGGAGCATATCCCAACTCCAGTGACGTGGCTTGAGAGAGACGTAGAAGCAGAAGATACCACGTTTGCCGTGGCCAACATGGAGCTATGAGTATCATACGTCCTCTGTCTCTCTGAAGCTTGAACAGTGTTTTGGGAATGAGGGGAATGGGTGGGAAGTGTCACGCCCCCATTACCTCCCCGTATAAGCGGTTGCCTGGAAGAGGGGGGACGTGACTATAATACTGATAAATCCTTGTAAGTGCTGATGTCTGGGTTCCGTGTAGTTGTGGGCCAAACAAAGACAGCCAAGGTTAAGTGGTAACAATAAGTTTATTGTTGCACAGGAATTTGTTATCTACCATCCCCAGAACAGAAACAAAATGTGGATACTTTCTAATGCCAAATAAAGTCCAAGATGTGACAAAGTCCAACCTGATCCTTCTCAGGGTTGTCAGTTCAATTATATACAGGTTGTCCAAACTTCTCTTCAGTTCTGAACAGCTTTACTTTGCAGCTAATTCAATTGTGTAGCATTCACAGGTCACAGCTGCTTAATGAGGTTGAGTCTTACACTCAAGCAGAACGCTGCTTCTCCATGTGTAAAAACTCAATGGCATGAAGTAACTTCTCCAGCACTTATCACAAGCATAAAGATATACAGCTTTCACTCTTGACCACAGTAAGCACACTCTGCCTCCATCTCAGAACAACTGCTATCTGTTATAGCTGATTCAATTTGCATTGGTTCAACTTCAGAGTCAGATATATTCTGGTTGATATCAGGGTACTGCAGAGCAACAGGCTTCCACTGTTCTAATTGGTTTCTAAGCTGTTTCCATTTATAACTCTTTCCACTTCGTGGTATCTGAGAGGAACTAGAATTACCAGCTTCCTTTAAAACAGGGTTAAGGGAATCAAACTGGCTCAACTTTCTTCTAGTATGTCTGGCTTTCACAGGTTGGTAAAAAGGCAAGTCTCTGTCTTTGTACTGCTTCACTATCTCCCGTGTAGCAACTTGCTCAGCAGGGTCTGTCTCTAGCCTTCATCTCCGTAGCACATAATCAGCTGTTTGCTTAAGAGCAGCTGGGCTATTCTCAGAGCTTATGCTAGTAACACGCTGCCTGCCCTGGGAACGTTTATGCATCTTATCAAACAGAACTTTACTTTTGCTCAATCTCCCACCTGTAACCACAGCTTCTAGGGAAGATTCCAGGGAAGAACTTCTCTCTCTTCTGGGTAAGGTTTCCAGCCTCTCCCCATGAGATTTAAAGTAGCTTCTAACCTGCTTCTCCTTGCTGTTTGGTCCGTGGTAATTTCTCTCCCTCAGAGGAAGCTTTCTCAGCTGCTTTTCCAGAGACCTCTCTTTCTCTAAGCAGTCCTGCTGGCAACTTCCCAAGTAATGGTTGCTCCTTCCTTTGCCTCCTTCTGAATCCCAGTCAGAGTCATGACCTGACTCTCCAACTGAATCCTGATTACCATCTGAAACTCGATCACAAACTGAAATTGGATCTAGATCTCCAACTGTTCCTTCCTGGTTAAGAGCATGGGGCTGCCCTATCCGGTTTGACTCCGCCCCCTTGCCTCTTACGTCAGCTCCCTGGGTTGTCATGGAGCTGGGGTGTGGCTCTCTCACTGACTTTCTCTGCAGAGAGTTTCTCTGGGCTGGTGCTTTAACCCCTTCCCTGCCTGCATTGCTGTCTGCATTTGGGGAAAAAAGTTGTTTTAAACCCCTTTTTCTGGTGTTTAAGCCCTCTGCATCATCACATAACCCCCCATTTAAGATATTCCGGGCTGGCTGGACACTTCTAGAACAGCACGGAATCCTAGCTCTGTGACTGTAGCTAACAAAGGCATTACTCTTTATAGCCAAATGAGCGGACTTCCGGTGGCATGGTGGGCTAGGCAGGACGTGTCCTCCTTAGCTCCGGAGCCTGCACCTTCCCCCCCTGCTGTTATTTGCCTTTCTTAGTCTTGGATTCCTTCCTATAGTGGGGGAGAACAGAGGTGCCTTACCGGAGCCCCGTGTTTGACGCCTGGCGAGAGCGGAATCCCTCTATGGCCGCCAAAACTCCGAGACGGGAGAAGACCCGTGGTAGTGAAGCGGTAATGGCGGAGGGGCCCGCGGAGCAGACCGTGCTGACGATCGCGCCGGCTCTGATAGCAGAGGTCTCCAGGGCTGTGGCGGAGGCACTGGAAGGTCGCCTGGGGGGCCTGGCCTCGCAAATCTCGGAGGTAGCAGCGGCGGTTTCCGAGTTTAATAACCGGGTGGCCCAGGCGGAACAGCGCATCAGTTCTCTGGAAGATGCACGTGTTCAGGGAGACGCCAGGATCGATCGGCTTGAGGAGGCCTTAAAAAAGCACGAGGAAAAGCTCGAGGACTTAGAAAATAGAAGTCGGAGGAATAACTTGCGCTTTATCGGAGTTGCGGAGGCTGTGAAAGACCGAGATCTGCTGCATTATTTGGAGACCTGGCTGCCGGCTAACTTACCCTTAGCGGAAGGGATGGGCGCCATAGTGCTTGAGCGCGTGCACCGCTTGGGTCCACATCGTCCGGGAGATCGCAGGCCTCGGGCGGTGATCGCACGCTTTTTGAATGCGGCTCAGAAAGAGGCTGTGCTTCGTGCGTCGCGGCAGCAGCGGCGGACAGAGGGTGCGGATTGCCAGATCCTGATTTTTCAGGATTATTCAGCCGGTGTGTCGATCCGTCGTCGAGCCTTCAAGGAAGCCTGCAGTCGGCTGATAGAGAGGGGCCTGCGCTTTACCTTGGCGTTCCCTGCGACCCTGCGAGTAGAGTGTGCAGAGGGCCGCCGGACCTTCTTGACCCCAGAGGCAGCGATGGACTTCTGCAATCAACTTGGTGATTCACAGAGTCTTTCATGAGCTCCGTATCTCTGGACTTGGATCTTGCGAGCCCTTATGATTGCCGGGCTGTCCTGGCGTTCGGAGTATGGCCTTGCTCTCAAATCTGGCGGTGAGAGTGCCGGCATTGTCGGCTGGACATGGTGGGGGATGTTCCCTCTCTATCTTCTTCTTATATTTGTTGCTAACTTTTTATTTCCTTTTCTCTCTTAATTTAATTCTTTTATTTATTCATTTTACTTCTTTAACCCCTGTTTTGCTTGTTGCGTTTTTTTTCTCTTTTTCTTTTTCCTTTTCTTTCTCCCTCCCTTTTTCTTCATTCTCCTCTTAAGTGGGGGCTGACAGTATGCTGTTACGCCTTCTTATGACTATATATATTTCTTGCCTTTTTGCCATAATTTTTTTCTTTTTTACTTCCTGCTAATTCAATTGTGTATTGCTTAGATGACAATGATATTTGTTAATAATGATTCTGTGGATATGCTTTATCTGTACTGCTTACTTCAGATAAGCTATGTTATGCTTTCTCTTGTTGATGGCATTGCTTGTTCAGTTTCTGTGTGCACACTGGGCGATTGGTGACAGGGGGTCGCCTTGGGCGTCCTCAGGGTTGGGATGTCTTTACAACAGGCATGGCCCCCCCTGAAAGTAAAGAGGGGGTGTTTCACAAGTAGGGGGGGGGAGGGTTCGGTAAGGTCAAGGAACACTACGGGGCGGTGGTGGGATTCCATTGGTTTCTGGTCATGGGGGGAGGGGGGGCTCTGCATGCTACGGGGTCCCGGGTGGGCCAGCGTACGAAGTGGGCTGGTTGGAATGTGGAAGGTACTGGGGGGGGAGGCTGGGTTGGAAAAGGAGGGTGGAGGGGTGGGGGGGGTTCAGGTAAGGGCAGGGGGGGGATGTAAAGGGGAATGGGTGTCTGATATGCTGGGTGTGCTTGAAGATAGGGATGAATGTCTGACTATGTGTGTGTGGCTGTGTGGGTTACTGGCGAATAAGATGGCGTGGTTGGGGGGGGGCCCTAAGCTGGGGGGGCTTCCGCCAGTGGCAGTATTATTGATGTGTCAGTGGGAGGTCTTGCCTTGGCCTGAGTGATGAGTGTCGGTGTTCGGATTGCATCATGGAACGTCTGTGGACTGGGGTCCCCAATTAAGCGTTACAAAGTGCTTCAGCACTTGAGACGGAAGCAAATTGGGGTCACTCTGCTGCAAGAGACGCACCAGTCCGCTGCAGAACATGAGAAGTTATGTACAGGCCACGTAGCTAAAGTCTATGGGTCTCCGGCGATTGGTAGGAAGAGAGGTGTAGCCATCTTAATCAATAAGTCGGTGAGCTGGGTGGAAGAAGGAGTGGACATTGATTCGGAAGGTCGGTATGTGTGTGTACGTGGGTTGCTGGCAGGTGTCAAAGTAGCGCTATGCTCGATTTATGCGCCAAATGTGTTTGAGGCCCGATTTTTTCAGGCCCTCACCCGGCTTTTAGACGATAGCACTGGGTATAAGGTGATCATGGGTGGTGACTTTAATGAAGTGCTGAATGTCGATCTGGATAGATCTGGACCGGTTGGTGTACGGGGTCAGCGGACTAGACGGCGTCTGTGGGGCCTCTGTGAGGGACATAAGCTTTTAGACATTTGGCGGGTTCTGCATCCCGGGGATCGGGAATATACACATTTGTCCAGGGCACATGGCTCCGGGTCCCGACTGGACTATTTCCTGATTTCGGACTCTCTATTTAGTTGGGTTAGAAGCGCGGAGGTGGGTCCCTCTGTTCTTTCGGATCACGCGGTGGTGATTTTGGAGTTGCGTGATTGCAATCCTGGCCGGGCCCGGCTTTGGCGATATCCGTTGGAGTTCAGTGGAGACGTGCAGTTTGAAAGACATCTCCGGGAGTGTTGGGCAGACTATTTGGCTTTCAATGATCGGCCGGGGCTTTCTCCTGCTCTTCTTTGGGAAGCTGGGAAGGCTGTCCTGAGAGGTGATATTATTAAGTATACTAGTCTGCGGCGCAAGCAGCTGAATCGGCGGATCTTGTACTTAGAAAAGGAATTGGGGAAGGCACGCAGGAAATTGGCTGGTTGCCGGACGGCAGCTCATCAAAGTGCGGTGCGAGACCTCCAGACGGAACTGGAGCTCCTCCTCCACAGGAGAGCGCAGAAATCACTGTTATACTACCGTTACAAACTATACTTGCACGGCAACAAGGCGGGTCGGCTGATGTCCTCGCTGGTGAAACCCGCAGGAGGGCCCCGTACCATTGGGGCGATTCGGCACCCGGATGGGACTATAAGGCGGGGAGCTGCTGATATTGAGTCGGTGTTCCAGGACTTTTATCGACATCTATATGCACAGGAGGGGGCGCCGGAGGAGGCGGGTAGGGTGTTTCTCCAAGATTGCATTTTACCGAAGCTTAGTGGCGAGGGCCTACTGGCCCTCAATCTACCCTTGTCAGGACACGAGCTCCAAGATGCGATAAAGGCTTTGAAGGCAGGGCGGGCCCCGGGGGTAGATGGGTACCGGGGTGAATTCTTTAAAGTTATGGGTGATGCTATTATCGGACCACTGTTAGGTTATTATGAGGCTCTGGTAAAGGGTGGAAAATTTCCTTTTGAGGCTAATAAAGCCTTGGTGACTGTCCTGCCGAAACCGGGGCGGGACCCGCTTTTGCCCGGCTCGTACCGCCCTATTTCGCTTCTCAACGTAGATATCAAGATACTGGCTAAGATTATGGCTGATCGTTTGGCGCGGTTTTTGCCGGAATTAATCCATACGGACCAAGTGGGGTTCGTTCGAGGCCGATATGCCACTTTGAATGTGCAGCGGATTTTGTTGTCTATGTGTTCCCAGGAGTCGGTGGAACATGGCTCTCTTCTCATTAGCTTTGACGCTGAAAAAGCGTTCGATCGAGTTGACTGGGGTTTTATGTACCAGGTCCTTGAGGTGATGGGATTCTCCGGTTATTTTGTAGATGTGGTGCGCGTTTTGTATGCCGACCCGAAAGGTGCTTTGCTGGTGAATGGGCACATGTCCGCTGACTTCAGCATTCAAAAGGGGACTCGACAGGGATGTCCCTTGTCTCCGCTCTTATTCGTCCTAACGCTAGAACCTTTGCTGACCCGGATTCGACAGGCTACGGAGTTCCGGGGTGTCTCCGTAGGGGGGGAAGAGGTTTGTGTCGCCGCTTATGCTGATGACCTGCTTGTTCATCTCGCGGATCCGCTTGACGGGCTGCCTCACCTCTTACGACTTATCAGAGAGTACGGGGTACCCTCGGGGCTGCGTTTTAACTTAGACAAATCTGAGGCCATGTGGCTGGGCCGGGTGGCGCCGCCAGATTGGGCAGGAGATTTTCCTTTGAAGTGGGCGGTGGGACATTTCAAATATTTGGGTATCTATTTACCGGCCCGTTTGTGCGACCTCTATAGAATCAATGTCACTAAGCTGGTGGACACTGTTTCGCTTATTGTAGATAAATGGCGCGATCTACCGCTCTCCTTGGGAGGACGTGTAGCCCTATATAAGATGGCCATTTTTCCTAAAATTCTTTACATGCTCCAGCTTCTTCCATTGTTCCTTACGCGGGTCGACCTTCGGAAGCTAAATGTTCTCCTTAATCGTTTTCTGTGGAGGGGGCGGCGGCCTCGGGTGCGGTTGGCGGTTTTGCAACAGCCTCGAGCACTGGGTGGTCTGGGGCTTCCTGACGTGCGGAAATATAATGTAGCTTGCTTATTGCGATATGTGCGGGATTGGCTCTGGGACTTAGCTGACTATTCACCTCTGGCACGTCTGCGGGAGGCGGTGCGCCCCTTTCATCTTCGGTACATTCTGCATGCTCCGGGCGTTCGTGAGTTAGCGCAGGGCCTTCGGCGGTACATTTTGGCGCCGGTGACGCAAGCCTGGCGGTCCTTTTGTGCAGGGCGTCAGTTGACGGCTCGCTACTCTCCTTACCTTCCGATTAGAGGTAATGCAGACTTTGTCCCGGGTCTGGGGGGACCCGTGTTCACCCGTTGGGCGCGATTGGGCATTGAGAATTTGGAGCAGGTGGTGATGGAGGACGGCGAGGCGGCAGGTTTCTCTCTGTTATCTCGACAATATCCCTTAGTGTCATGGGATGTCTTTCCATATTTGCAACTTCGTAGCTATATTAATAGTATCCCGAGGGAGGCTCTGAGTGGGAGGGTCAGCTCTGACTTGGAGCTGGCACTTGGGGGTGGGGACCAAAGGGCGCGGGTTTCTGATCTTCATAAAATGCTATGGGAAGCTGAACGCCCTGAAGTCCTAGAGGACCTGGCGAGCGCTTGGACGTTGGATTTAGATCAAGTGATAACCGGAGATGATCTTTTACGCGCCTTGGCCGGACTCCCTGGGTTGAGTGTGTTGGTGCTTCACCGCGATGCTCAGTTCAAAATATTGCGTCGTCTGCACTACGCGCCTCACAGAGCGTGGCGGGCGGGCATTGCGGCAACTCCCGATTGTCCTCGCTGTGGGGATACTCGGGCGACATTGGGACACATGTTCTGGACCTGTTTGAAGGTCCAGGGCTTTTGGAAGAGAATCACGGACTATTTGGCTGCTTGTGGGCACCAATCCCTCTCCTTGAATGCTGGAAATGTGGTGTTGGATGTTTGGGAGGATGCATGGCAGACTGAGGTGGGACCCGCTGTGCTGCGCTGGCTGCGATTGGTACTGTTGCTTGGTCGGATGACGGTGCTTCAGCAATGGTTGGCTGCGACTGGGCCCACGTGGGGTGTGTGGCGCGTCAAACTGCATGAGTTGCTACTCTTTGATAGGATACATGCTCGTGGCCACCCCAGGCGGTGGCAGTGGTTTTTGGAGAGCTGGGGTCCGCATCTTTCTCTTTTGCCAGACGGGGTGCGTAGATGGGTCCTGGGGGGGCCCTGAAGGTCCACGGTGGATAGTTCGGCTTTCTTTCTCTTTTTCTTCTTTTGGGAGCACACTTGGCTGGGTGATTAGAGTCTATCCGGGGTACATTGGGGGGGTTGGGGGGAATAGTGGAGATGGGGAGGGGGGGTGCATGGGAACCTTTCGGTGGTTTTCGGGGGGGGGGGGGTTACTTTTAATTTCGTTCGGTGATGGTTGGATCTGGGAGAAGAGTCTACCCTGGATCTATCCCTGCTTGGGGGTTTCTTGCTTCTGCGTGTGCGTGTGCGAATGGGGTTTGAGTGTGTTGGATGACAGCGATTTTGCTAGTTAATGGTGGGGCTCTGTGTGTCTGGGGGCAGGTGGCGGTTGGACTGAAGGGCTGGGAAGCAGAAGGGGGTTCAGATCGCTCGTCTGGGCTGTGTCATTTGCCGGATACCTCGACATAAGGTGCTCCTTAAGACATTCTGGTGGGGCTCCCGCGCGCGATCACTTGCCCTCCTGTACTTTGTAGGGGTAATGGGGCTTCTGGGGGGCCGTGGCTCCCCACCTTGTTCTGCACAGCCGATGTTATGAACCCGCAGCTACTGCGTTGTTACTTGTTTCTTAATGTATCAGTTTACTTTGTTTATATTCAGTGGTGTGTAATGGTGTCTTTTATTTGAACTGCTTGCAGTGTTATTTAGCCTGTAGTTATATGAGAAACCTGAATAAAAAAGATTGAACATAGCCAAATGAGCTAGGGATACCCGCTCATGCCATGGCCGTAAAACATTTATGTGGTAATTTTGTTGTTTTCCTTTCCTAGTTTCTACAGTGTATGTGGCTGGCCCCACCTGTTTGACAACCCGACAGGGTCCTGTCCAGGTACTTTCAAATTTTGAACTTCGACCGGGCACCATTATAATGACCTTTTCTCCTATGTCCAAATGACGAGGCCGGGTGCGGCGGTCATAATACTTCTTTTGACGTACTTGACTGGCCGTCATATTTTCCTCTACTACCCGGGACGTACGGTGCAAACGCCCTCTTAAATCCTTTAAGAAGTGGGGTATCTCTACTTCATCTGTATTGGGTTCAACCCATTGGTCCCTCAAGATATCTAATACCCCTCTGGGTGTGCGTCCATACAGGAGTTCGTATGGAGAGACGCCTAAGGAAACCTGCTTCCTCTCTCGACAGGCGTATAATACGAATGGGAGCATCCTGTCCCACTCAGTCATTTCTCCCTCCAGACTCCTTTTCAACATTCTTTTGATGGTCTGGTTCTGTCGTTCAACCAGACCGTTGGTCTGGGGATGGTATGCGGCTGTTTTAATATGCCAGATGCCAAATGCGTCCCAGACCTGTGCGAGATAGCGGGATAAGAAATTTGTGCCCCTGTCTGTTAGGTTTTCCCAAGGAAATCCTACCTCGCAGAAAAGTTTTAACACTTCAGCAGCAATAGTGCGTGCCGACGTATTCCTTAGGGGAATTGCCCAGGGGAATTGTGTGGCTTGATCCACGATAACTAAGATGTACTGAAACCCCCTGGGAGTCCGAATCAATGGTCCTACCATATCCATAGCTAACGGTTCAATTGGTCGTGATATGCAGGGTATGGGCATCAAAGGTACTTTCCCGGGTGGAAAGGGGGTAACCTTCTGACATGCGGGACATGCTTCGCAAAATCCTGCCGTTTCCCGGAAAATCCCAGGCCAATAAAAACGATTTAAAATCTGGTCCAAGGTGCCCTGGACGCCTTTATGCCCCCCTAATGGATGATCGTGGGCCAGCCTTAAGACCAAATTCTTAAAAGTATTAGGCACCACTAATTGCTTCCGGATATTACTGGAATGGGGGTCTAAGCTCTCACGATACAGTACCTCCCCCTCTAAGTAAAAGCGGGGCAATGTTCCCTCCCCTTTATCTGCATTATCAAAGGCACGAGTCAAGGCTGGATCTTGCCTTTGTTCTTCGGGAAATGAAGGGAATTTTTCCACCAATTCGGCCGAAGCCCATGGTAGTTCCTGTCCTGCCGCTAACTCGGCTCTATTGTGGGCCCTGCGGTTTTTCTCGCGTCGCTTCTCCCCCTTCTTAAGCTTTACACGGTCGCTGGGAGGAGTCCCTAGACCGCTGTGCGAGGGCAGCCCTGACATAGGATCATCAATGGGGTCCTGTCCCTCCTGAATGGCCTTACTTTGAGCCCGCGTGGACACCAGGCCTAACCTAGACCTCTCCTTAAGGGAAGGTGACACCTGGTTTTCCTCTATATCCCTCTCTATGGGTTCTTTTTCTAACGTCGCTGAACTAGGGGCTTTGGCTTCGGTGATGGCAGCTAGTCCTTTAACTAGGCCTTTTCGAAATCGAGGCCAGTCCCTACCTAAGACTAGGGAATGGGGTAGTCTTGGCACTACTGCCACTGGGATTTCTTTCTTCCATCCTAGCCCTTCAACAGTAACTGTGTGCAGAGGATATGACGCGGCAGCGCCGTACACACATCAAATTTTTATCTTTCTCTCAGGGTGTCCTAAAGAATCCTCACACTCTGAGCTTTAATATCCCTCCATAGGCTATCGGAAATTACTGATTGGTCGGCGCCCGAATCTAGGAGCGCTTCAACCTGAATACTGTTGACCATGACTGTTAGTACAAATCGCTCCCCAACCTCCTTGGACTGGGTGGTTACTAACACAAGCTTGGCTCTACAGTTCCTTTTTATGTGATCTTTCTGACCACATGCAAAGCATTTACGCTGTTCCCTATCAGTTTTGGGCAAGGGTCTTCTGAATAAAGATTCCCCTGACTTTACTTTCTCCCTCTTCTCTGATATTCTCAAGACTTTTGACTCTGAAGTACCCATTTGCTTCTGACCGATGGCCTTAGCCTCTAAGAAGCGGTCAGCAAGTGATATGGCATCTCTCGTGGTTCTACAATCTTGCAGAATTAAGAAGGATTGTAATTCTACAGGTACAGCATCTAAGAACTGTTCTAAAACAATATCATCTAATACTGAATCAATGCTTCTCCCCTCTGAAGTTAGCCACTTGTATACTAGTGTTCGAATCCGATGGCATAAGGTCTGTGGTGTTTCACCTGGGGTTAACTTGCACCCTCGCAAAAGGTGGCGATAAACCACTGGAGTTAGGCCTAACCGGGTTCTAATGGCTTTGACCACTGCCTCATAGTTGTTAGCAAGATCACTGGGTACCGCTCTGTAGGCTGCTAGAGCCTCTCCCCATGAGATTTAAAGTAGCTTCTAACCTGCTTCTCTTTGCTGTTTGGTCCGTGGTAATTTCTCTCCCTCAGAGGAAGCTTTCTCAGCTGCTTTTCCAGAGACCTCTCTTTCTCTAAGCAGTCCTGCTGGCAACTTCCCAAGCAACGTGTGCTATCCTGGCAATGGTTGCTCCTTCCTTTGCCTCCTTCTGAATCCCAGTCAGAGTCACGACTTGACTCTCCAACTGAATCCTGATTACCATCTGAAACTCGATCATAAACTGGGTTGTCATGGAGCTGGGGTGTGGCTCTCTCACTGACTTTCTCTGCAGAGAGTTTCTCTGGGCTGGTGCTTTAACCCCTTCCCTGCCTGCATTGCTGTCTGCATTTGGGGAAAGAAGTTGTTTTAACCCCTTTTTCTGGTGTTTAAGCCCTCTGCATCATCACAGAAGGCATAGAGGAAGTCTTGCCCCCAGTGGAGGAGGAAAGCATCTCTTGCCTGACAGTCTTGAGCCGGAATTCTGGAACAGAACCGGGGAAGTTTGGCATTCTGTGGATTTGCAAAGAGGTCTATATCTGGGGTTCCCCAGATTCGAAACACTCGAGCAATCTTGTCTGAGTGAAGAGACCATTCGTGTGGTAGCAGTATTCGATTGAGTTTGTCTGCCCAAAGGTTTTGAATGTCTGGAAGATATACCACTAGAAGGTGGATTTGGAGCTCTCTGGCGTGGGCCCACAGTCGCAAAGCTTTGTTGCATAACGACAGAGAGCCTGTTTCGCCCTGATTGTCAGTTTGAACCAGGACTGTCTTGTAGCTGAGCTGGGCCTGGAATACTTGAAGAGCATAGAAAATGACTCTGAGTTCTAGGAGGTTTAAGTGAAGACAAGCCTCCTGTGGGGTCCAGAGACCCTGAGTGGAGAGACTGTGCAAGTGAGCCCCCCAGCCCAACCTGGACGCATCTGATGTTAGGGTGGCTTGGCATAGAGGCTGCTGGAAAGGAGATCCTATTAGAAGGTTTTCCAGTGATCACCACCATTGGAGAGACATGGAGAGTTTCTGATTTTGTCCGATAGGTGACCCGAGGCCTGTGTCCACTGAGAGGATAGGGTCCACTGGGCTGCTCGCATATGAAGATGAGCATAGGGAACCACATGGACAGTGGATGCCATATGCTCCAGAAGCTGAAGCATTTCCCGAGCAGTCAGAAAGAGTTTAATAGCTGCTTGGGATGTCAGCTGTATTATACGAAGACAGCGTGGCTGTGGCAGGAAAGCTTTCAACTGTCTTGTGTCTAGACGAGCTCCTATGAATTCTAGAGATTGAGAAGGGGTGAGCTGAGATTTTGGGAGGTTTATGACCAATCCCAAATACTGCAGAATTCACATTGTGCGAGAAAGAGCGAAGCTGAGCTGTTGATGCTCGAATGAGCCAGTCGTCTAAGTAAGGGAAGACAAATATTTCCAGAGTTCTTAGAAATGCTGCTATTACTGCCATGCATTTTGTGAAGACCCTTCGGGCAGAAGCCAGACCGAAGGGAAGAACCCTGTATTGGGTGTGTCTTCCCTGGAAAAGGAACCGAAGGAATTTCCTGTGATCTGTATGGATGAGAATATGCGTATATGCATCTTTTAGATCTAGAGAACATAGCCAGTCCTGACTCTGAAGGTATGGCAGTAGTGTTCCAAGGGAGATCATTTTGAATTTTTCTCGGAAGAGATAATTGTTTAATTCTCTGAGGTCCAGAATGGGCCTGTGTCCCCCTGTTTTCTTTGGGATTAAAAAGTAGGGGGAGTAGAATCCTGTTCCCTGTTGGGATATGGGTACCTCTTCTATTGCTCCTTGAGCAAGAAGTGATGAGACCTCCTGACCCAAGAGATTGGTGGCAGGGACCTGAGACATGAACTGTCTTATTATTGTAGAAGGGGGCATGCTGTGAAAATGAAGCCTGTACCCCTGTCTTACGATGGACAGAGTCCAATTTTCTGACGTTATTTGTTGCCATCTTTTGGAAAAATGGCATAGCCTGCCTGGAATGGTAAGGGGTTCCGGACCTTTCAGGGGCAGGAAGACTAAGTTCTCTATGAAAGAGTCAAAGCCCCTGAGGAGGCTGAGCTTGTTGAGCCGGTTGAGTTCTTGGAACTTGTGGCTTCCTTTGCTGTCTGTTCTGTTGCTGCCCCTTTTGGGGAACATGAACTGGACAGTGAGCATGATGGGTGTTAAGATGGGTAAAACCTCTTTGTTGTTGAAAAGGGGCTTCTTGACTGACTTTTTCTTTGCTGGGTTGGTTGTAGACTTTGATAGTCTGTTCAAGGTAGTATTTTCAGATTCAATCTGATTTGCCTTGTCTTGCCAGTCACTGCCAGAGAGATTTTCGCCTGTGCAAGGGATGTTTCCCAGTTTATCTTGCACCCACTGTTCTAAGTCTGATGCCTGAAGCCAGGCAATATGACGTGCACCAATTGAAATAGCAGAAGTTCTGCTAATACATTCGAAGCAATCAAAGGTTGCACGGTTCACGAACTTAGACACATCCTGGGCATGTTTGACCAGAGTAAGAAATTCCCCTCTTTTGTCCTTAGGAAGAAGAGGGCTCATGAGCTCCAAGTCTTCTGTAACCTCTTTGAGGAACATTCCCATATAGAGAATGTAAGAGCTGACCCTGGCTGACAACATGGAAGATTGGAAGCATCGACGTGCAAAGGCATCGAGCGTCCATGATTCACGGCCCAGAGGATTGGAAGAATACGTTTTAGCACTCTTAATCCTATGCATCGCCGATTCCACTACCATAGAATGGTGTGGTAATTGAGTCTTTTGAAAACCAGGACAGCTTGGAACTCGGTACATGGTATCGAGACGTCGGGAGTGTGGAGACACCGTTAAAGGGGTTTCCCACATTCTTAACATAAGGTCATGCAAGATCCTATGAATGGGCAGAGTTGCTGCCTCTTTAGGAGCCTTAGGATACTGAAGAATTTCTAATGCTTCTGCTGTGGGTTCCTTCTCTGGAGTCACTGTGATTGCAAGACCTCAAGCTACATCACGTATGAAATCCTGGAAGGACCTGCCCTCTGGAGGAGACATTCTGCATTGAGGAGGAGGAGAGGGATCCTCTGGAAGGATTGCTCTAGTATCGGCAGAATCATCAGTCATTGGAATTGGAGGATTTGAAGTATCTCTGTGCCGGGTGTTCCTGCAACGTACGGTACTGATATCGCTCAAAGTCAGTATCGAGGTGTCTCGGTACCGATCTTTTGATGCCTGAAATAGACTCAAGGCTTGGCATGGGAGGAAGTATACCGGCTGAAGCAGGTGCAGTCGGTACCGGCATCGATGTCTGTACCGATACCTGTGGAACCGTCTGTAGTGGTCTTAGCGGTACTAAAGCTGCTAAGAGAGCCGCTAGACTGCTAACGAGGATTCTTTGATACATCACTCCTGCCAATGCCTGGGTGTCGGTACCGGTGGAAACTGCCACGACCCCAGAACATGGCACCAGTAGTTCTGCAGAGGTGGAAGCCTCTGGAACATTCTGGAGTCCCGTTAATGCTTTGGAGACCGAAGCCTCCCGCCAGGGCTGTTTTGCCGGTGAACTTTCTTCGAGGGCAATGCCAGTGGCATCTCAATGCTTGGAAGGAGATCTACCCTTTGAGGACCGGCCAGTCTTAAAAGAGTTAGGTTTAGTTACCTGAGATCAATGGAAGGAAGATGAAGCCCTGGAAGACATTGATGCGACTGACATCGTATCTGCGGCAAAAAGGGTACCGAGTTTTGCAGCTCTGTTCTGCAGGCCCTTTTGGTCAACTTTCTGCAGGAGAGACACTCCGATGGAGAATGGTCAGCATCTAAACACTTAAGACCCATTCATGGGTGTCGGCGACAGATATTGTACCACCACAGTTAGAACATTTTTTGAAACCACTAGCTGGTTTCTCCATGTTTGAAGAAAGATGGACCTAGCGCCGAGAGGGGAGAGGCCCCTGAGAAAAAATCTTTTAGAAAGTTAGGTGTTTTTTTTAAAAAGAAGAAAAGAGAACCGGCGGTACAGGTAAGCGTCAAGTGAAGGCAGACGCGAGCACAAAAAACAAAAGAACAAGAATAAATTTTCTGCGGTGAAAGGGTATGCGACCTGTCAGCTCCGCGGAAAACGAAGAACTGAAGAGGGAGAGTTGGTAAGGAGGGAAGGCAGCATACAGGCGCTGTGGGATGCTCCCAAAAGCTTTCCTATTGGATGCTGGGGAGTGTTCCCGCGCAGGCTCTGTCGGTACTGACGATACCCATATGTGAAGACTACATTCCTGCTTGTTCCTGGAGAGTGAGCACTCCACAAGGCACACAAAAAGGGAAGAGAGGAGGGAGAAAGGAGAGGGATATAGATAAGAGTGAGGAGTTGGGGAGAAAAGGAAGACGGGGGCCAGGATTGGAATGTGTATCACCAGATGATAAAAGGAGGAGAAAAATAAGAGTGCGAGGGAGAAAGGAAGCAGCACAGTGGAAACGGGGATGGGGTTTAAGTGCAGAAGGAAAAGGATGAATATGAGGAAGGAGAAGATGAAGCTCAAGAGATAAGGAGAGGTGGGAGGATAAGATGGAGAGATAAAGAGGGAAGGTAGGGTAAGAGGGAGGAGGGGCGAAGGGTTTGTGGAATGAAGGAAGATTAAGGAAGAGAAGAAAGGGGAGCAAAGAAGGAAACAAAAGAATGGTAAAAGAAGGAATAGTAAATAAAATACAAAAGGAAAAGAACAATAAGATACAAGTCAAGTTAAAGGAAGCAAGAGGTAACAGAATAAAGTAAAGCAAAGTAAATAAAAGTAAAGTAAAAGACGAAGAGAACGCCTGGTCACAGTGTTTCTATGTGTAAAGTTCAAGATGGTTATTGTTCAGAATCTAACACGGCCCAATTGCAGAAGGGCAAGGCTGCGGTGAAGTGCCTCACAGGGGACGGGCTATGGGCTCATGGCACAGGGCTCCTTCCAATGAGCAGTAGATGCACTAGCACTGTGTAGCAGGGAGGTGGACTGACGTGATCGTTGCAGAATGGCATCAGTTATAGATACAGATTGGTCCATGCCTAAGGGCCACACCAAATGGCCCTCTGGTGAGGCTCGCCAGGCGCGGGGGTCCCCGAGTGCTCTGCGTTTTCAAATGTCAAGCAGGATCTTATTGGTGGTTGTGGGGGGAGTGGGGAAGAGCTCACACTCACGCTTCCTACTATGTCCGATCATGCAGGCATAGTACCCTCAAAAGTCATTAGTGGGATGGAAGCAGCTAGGGAATGTAGAAAAGCAATGGGCAAAACTGAAAGGAGATATAGTAAGGCCAACAAGCCTTTTTGTTAGGGAAGTAAATAAATGTAAAAGGAAAAGGAGGCCACTAAGGTTCTCAAAAGAAGTAGCTGAAAAGGTGAAGAAAAAGCGGGTGATCTTCATAGAAAGAGGAAGACAAGCATCAATATCTGGAAAAACTTAAGAGAAGCTAGGGAAGTAGTCAGAAAAGCAAAGATACAAATAGAAGAAAAAATAGCCAATGCAATAAAATAGAGGGACAAGACATTTTTCAGATGTGTTAGTGAGAAGAGGAAGTGCAAAAGTGGAATTGTCAGACTCAAGGGTGAAGGGAAGGAATATGTAGAAGCTGCTGAGATAAAGCAGAATTGCTTAACAAATATTTCTGTTCTGCATTACAGATGAAGGGCCAGGAGCAGGACCTCAGAAAACACCCACAAATAGGAACAGAAGTGATGGGGATCTTGAACGACTTTCAGAAGACTGCATTCATGAAGAACTAGCTAAACTAAAAGTAGAGAATGCAATGGGGCAACATCCAAGAGTATTGAAGGAACTTCAGGAAGTTCAATCAGCTTCACTGTCTGACCTTTTCAATGCTTCTTTAGAGTTGGGAGAGGTCCCAGAGGACTGGAGAAAGGCATATGTGGTCCCTTTACACAAAAGTGGAAATAAGGATGAGGTTGAGAACTACAGGCTGGTTAGTCTGAATTTTGTGGTGAGTAAATTAATGGAAACACTACTAAAACAGAGAATAGTGAGGTTTCTGGAGTCCAGTGGTTGCAGGATCCAAGGCAGTATAGTTTTACTAGAGGTAGGTCTTATCAGATATATCTGATTGATTTGTTTGACTGAGCAATCAAAGAGTTGGGAGAGCCTTAGATGTGGTATACTTAGATTTAAATAAAACCTTTGCCACTGTTCCGCAGAGACAACTTACAAATAAATTGAATACTGTAGGAAAGGACCCTAAAGTGACTTTCTGTGTTAGAAATTGGTTGAGTGGGAGGGGACAAAGGGTATAGGTAAACAGAGCTCATTCTGAAGAGATGCATGTTACCAGTGGTGTGCCACAGAGATCTGTTCTTGGACTGATTCATTTTAACATTTTTGCTAGTGATATTGCGGAACAGCTGTTGGATTAAGTTTGCCTCTTTGCAGATGATACCAAAATCTTCAATAGAGAAGACACCCAGGAAGGTATATATAAACATGAGGAGGGATCTAGCAAAGCTGAAATTTAATGGAAAAAATGCAAGGTCATGCATTTGGGCCACAAAAATCTGAGGGAGCGGTACAGTATAGAGGGTGAAGTACTTTTGTCCATGAATGAAGAGTAGGACCTAGGCATGATGATTTCCGATGATCGTAAGGTGGCTAAACAGGTGGAAAAGGCGACGGCAAAAACCAGAAGGATACCTAGGGAAAGGAATGGCCAGAAGGAAGGAGGTGGTGATAGTGTCTCTATATAGGTCTTGTGTGAGACCTCATTTGGAGTATTGTGTACGGTTCTGGAGACCATACATTCAAAAGGATATAAAAACAGGATGGAGTTGTTGCAGTAGCTGGCCACAAAAATGGTCACTGGGCTTCATCATAAGGCATATGGGGATGGAATTAACTAACTCAATATGTATAATTTGGAGGAAAGGTGGGAGAGAGGAGATATGATAAAAACGTTGAAATACCTCCATGGCATAAATGTACAGGAGGAAAGCCTCTTTCAATTGAATAAGCTCTGCAACAAGCAGCTTAAGATGAAGGTGAATGGGGACAGACAGAGGAGTAATATGCAGAAATATTTCTTTATGGAAAGAGTAGTAGATGCAAGGAATAGTCTCCCAGTGGAGTTACTTGTGATGGTCAGGACTCTGCAGACCAGAAAGCAGCTTTGGTGATGAACCAGATATTCCATGCTGACATATAAGCTGATTCTTTTGTGGAGATCGGCGATACCTCATGGCAATGGTGGTTGTCCCATGACAGGACAAAACCAAGATCAGCATGTGGCTTGTTCAGTGTGCCTGCTGTCATACCACCTATGGACACATACACCAGCCATATCTTTGATGTAGGTCTGTTTCTTGTTTTATTGGCTGCTGTCATTGATCAGGTTTGTTTTAATTGTCAATCTCTAATTTGCTCTTCTTTGGTGTGTGCTCATGATCTTTAAGCCAATTTAGTACTATGCATGGGTGATGGAGTCTGCTCCAACATAATAAAGTCATGCAACAAGGTTCCTTCAAGTTTGAAGCATTTTTCATGCATACCTGATCTATGGCCTCAGAGTCAGGGGATGCTCTCAAACCACTTACCTTTGGTTGGGTAAGCAAAGCAACCATCTTACAAATGAGCCATCTGAACACCAGAGTGACCATTTTCAAACAACTCTTGACTCTGCTCATACTCTTCCTTCCTTTGCCCTGCATGGTTTCCAGAACAACATCACCTTTGATGAAACTGAGGAGCAGCCATGAATCTTTGCATTTTCTATGCCAGGCTATGCAACTGATCAACATGCCTCCAACTGTATATCTTTTTCTGTAGAATCCATATTCTATAACCAGTGGGGTTTTTTCTAGCCAAATAAGATGGTAGTACTCATATGCAAGGGATCTCTCCTTCATAAATAAGGACTATGGATCAATTATTGCAAGCAAAGGAAAGGATGCCAGCATTCTGTATCACCAAGTGCCCTCCTCAAAAAATGCTCTGCCTATCACATGCCTGCAACAGGCGAACTGTGAATATGTTCTACATTTTTGTTTAACAACGCTATTGTATTTTGGTGCTTCTACACATACATTGCCTCCTTTGTCTTCTTCCCCCTTGCCAGCTGTTTCCACTCTGTTCCCCATCAAGAGATATTTGTCAGGCTGCAGATACAGTATTTTCTCCTGCACATCTTCATCTTGTGTTACTGCCAACATTGCCCTTGGCAGTACCATATGCTGGAGACCCCTCCATACATTCATGGCATACAGGTATGGCTTATGAGATTAGGGGTGGTCTATCAGCTGTTCATTGGAGAGGGGCCATAAACCAGAGGCAAATGGCTATGTGGGCGGCATAAGCCTCCATGATCTACAACAGGTGGCATCCTGTCAAATGGTTTTCTCCACTGCATGCTGGCTTTCATAGATGTGCATAAACTATAATCAGCTACCTATGTAAGAGGTCTACAGGTACATGCTTGAAGTGGGGACAACCATAGACTTGAGGCAATGTTTCCCTTGCTTATGGAGACATCTTGAACTCATCATTTATTTATTTAACTGTTTTTTTATACTGCCTTATCTCAGTGTCAAGGCGGTTTACAAATAACATGTTAACAAAAACATACGTTAAAGCTTAACGTTAGGGTTTACATGGAATGAAGCAACATAAAACATGAAAGAATATAGTAACATACAGTAATATGATATAGGCTTAACTTAATGAAACCAAGTGAATAACAGTAGGGATGAGGAGTAATAGAGGTTGGTGGACCTTGAGATAGTAGTAGGCTGGAGGAAGAGGAGAGGGTGGATGAGGGGAAGGGCAGGAAAGTGGGTTCAGTGGAAGACTTTTTTGGTGGGACTGGGGGAGCATAAGGCAGGATATAAGCTAGACAGGGTGTCATACCAGGAAGTAATGATCCCACATCTTTGTTGAGGGCTGGGGAGTGAAAGCATAGCTACTCACCTGTAACAGGTGTTCTCTGGGGACAGTGGGAATCAGTCCTCACACATGGGTGATGTTTGTGCTTATGTCACCCATATATGAGGATTGACTTCCTGCTTGTTCCAGGAGAAAGCACAGTTACTTACCTGTAACAGGTGATCTCTGGGAACAGCAGGAATAAGTCTTCACATAAGGGTACGTCGGTACCGACGGAGCCCGCACGGGAATGCTCCCCAGCATCCAATCAGAAAGCTTTTGGGAGCATCCCTCGGGCCTGCGCACTGCCTTCCCGCCTTTTCCACTGCCTCTCCTCAGTTGAGTTTCATAGCTGAGACAAAAGGAGAGAAAGAGGAAAGGAAGATAGATAGATAGGTGGGTGGGTTGTGAAGACTTATTCCTGCTGTTCCCAGAGATCACCTGTTACAGGTAAGTAACTGTGCTATCTCCAGGAACAAGCAGGAATGAGTCTTCACATATGGGGACTCCCTAGCTATAGATGCCAGGGAGAGATCCCATAAAATGCGTGTGCCTGGATCAGGACTGCAGTTCCCACACATGGATCTCCGGCATCCCATGAGGGATGGAGGGTAGGAGTTGAAAGGAGAGGTAGCTGTAAGAAAAAACAGCAAAGCTAAGGACTACAGGAGAGGAGTCCTTGGTATGTATGATAAGTACCATTAAAAATATTTAATGAACAATCACAAAATGGATCTTACCTACTGAATTGTAGGAAGTAGAGAGCGTGATGGAGTCTACTGGAGATTCAGTAGAGGATCCTCAAGGTGATCTCACAGCAGTGAGGGTGAAGGTCCAAATCTGGAATTGGCAGGTGATCCAGGTGTCAACTGGGGTAGTATAAGAATAGCAGGTCTTCAGTGGAAAGCTTTATGGAAAAGCTGAAAACTCTTTTGGCTACAGAGTCATTAACACTGAGGAGTAAAAGAGGAAGACTGACCGATTTGGACAAGTAGCCCAGTCCTGGAGGGAAGAAAGGGTATGGAAAAAGAACCCGTATTCCCAAGGAGGACAGATGTGTGAAGGGCTGAAACCTCAGAACTACTGAAGATCTACACTGTCTTTCCTAGCTGGTGAGAGACAGGAAAGATATTGAAGCCTGATGCTTCAGGGATAGCGAGACCTAGAGTAAAGTGGAAGCTGTTAGTACCACAGTAGTGGTTGTGTGCCTAAGAGCCCCCACATACCAAGGGATAGTATGAAGATATGCCAGCCTACTGTCTGGAACCTCTGAGAAGGTAAAAACCTTTATAGCATAGACAGTTAGGAAGATAGTATGTAATACATATCTACCTATAAAAAGAGTAATGACAGATACATATATAGAGGGATATATATATATATATATATGTGTGTAAGATATATATATATATATATATATATATGGGCATAACCAATGCACACACAGCTTACAGACATATGTATGTATAGGAATAAATAGAGATATATACATACATGAATATGTAAATCTGAAGGTAGATATCTGCAACTAAGCCCCATAAGAACATTCACATGAGAGATGTGAAGGAGAAAGATTCATCTAATAACAAGAAGGTGGAACCTACTTGAAAAGATATATAGAGAATCTATTTCTCCGGGCTAAGAGGGTGCAGGAATGCTATCCAGTGAAAACCAGGATGGTTGCGTGAAAAAACAGAGGATAATATCAGTCTGTAGAGGGCAAGTCGTGAGTTCTGTAGAACTCTGACTTGGTAAATGGACAGAAAACGCATAGAAGGAGATACGAGGATGACCCACTGCAGGGACACAGGGGTATCATGCGTTACTAGCAGAATATGTGCTGTCCATGAGGAGTAGGATAGCATGAGGCCAAGCTGTAAGGAAAAAGATCATATTCCTGCAGGATTGGGAAATCCCTTGGACATTCACGCAGAAAAAGCTTATATCCTGTATTATAACAGGAGACAAGAGGGTGTGGAGAACCCTCAGTCATGGAAAACGACTGATAAGCCTTTTCTACTATATAGAATAGCCATCAGAGACAAAGTTCAATGCTCTCTAGCAAGAGTCCATAGTAGAAAGCTTCTCTGAAGATTGCAGAGAGCAATATGCAGGAGAATTAGGAGATAAAACTGACTGTACTGTAGGTCAATGCTGTAGGTCAGCATTGTGGAACTTGTCTCTCTTGGGGAAACTGCTAGGTACATATGACCTAGATTGGCCACTGTTGGAAACAGAATACTGGGCTTGATGGACCTTGGTCTGACCCAGTATGGCATATCTTATGTTCTTATGTGTTGCCACATCCCAGGAAATGGAGATGGCCAGGAAGAAGATAATGTGAGAAGCCTGAAGTGAGTAGGGTTATCCAAGATAGATGAGGACTGTCTTGGATTCACTACTAAGGCTAGACAAAAGTAGTGGAAGACAGACTGGAAACTTGTGGGAAAGTACCAGTAGTTCAATCACTGGAACTCCTGCATGAACAGAAGCTGAAAGAGACAGCAGAGAGAATCTTTCTGTGTAAAACAGAGAGAACAGACAAAGGGAGAGGAAAAAATTCCTGTCCCTGTCTGATATGCTGTCCAGAGAATTTGTTTAAGGAAAAAACTCTACACTGGAATGAAAGGCTAGAGAAGCTGTTCAGTATGGTACCACTCATTCAGGGGAAACCCTGGATGAGAGGGTAGAGACAACAGGTAACTGAAGGGTCACTTACCATATGGTGAGTCAGCTGAAGGAAAAAATGTTCATGTTGGGACAGAAACTATCATGGGATAGTTGTTAACTTCTCTTCTTGGAAGGAAGAAGAGGAGAAATCTGTAACCCATGGACAAGAATATCCTGACAGCTTAGCCACGTGTAGAGCTTTAAAGAAAAAACAGTGAACAAACTTCTGCTAAGAAGAAGTTAACTGTAGGTTGCAACCTTCAGGAACCTATGGTTGCTGGGTATGCTCAGACTGGCTAGAATTTGGATTCTTCAGACCAGGACGAGGTGTGCCCTGCTTGGGTACATCTGAATGATGGGCAGGAGAAGAGGGAAACCTTCTTTTCTTAGGGAAAGGAGGTTTGGAAGGGCATTTCCTACCTCCTGGGGAAGAAAAAGGCTTAGGATGGTCCCTAGAACCAGGGAAGTCAGTGGAGCAATGGGCAACCTGACATAAAGCCTCCTTATTGAAGAGATTTTCTCCAGTACAAGGAGAATTACCCAGTGTGTGTTGTGCCCATCTGCTCAAGTCTGAAGCTTGGAGCCAGGCTCTACGACGTGCTCCTATGGCAATAGCAGAGGATCTGCTAGCAGACTCAAAAGAGTCTAGAGAAGCACGAGAAAGAAACCAAGAGATATTCTGGCTATGACTAAGAAGCAAGGAATAGTCTGCAGCCTTAGGTTCCGATAGAAAAGGAGTCAAAAGAGATAATTTCTTTGTGACCTCCTGGAGAGATAGACTCATATAAAAAATATAAGAGATAATCCTTGATGCCAGCATAGATGTTTGGAAGGTTTGACGTCCAAAGGCATCAAGTGCTTTAGATGCACGACCTGGCGGATAAGAAGAATGCTTCTTCTTGCTTCTTACCTTCCTCATTGCTGATTCCACTACAAGGGAATGATGGGGAAGTTGAGTTTTTTGAAATCCTGGAGAAGGGGGCACCTGATACAGAACATCAGTTGCTGTAGAAGGTGAGGGAACCCTTAAAGGTGATTCCCACATTCTGAGAAGAAGATCCTGCAAAGAATGATGTAAAGGAAGCATTATATTTTCCTTTTCTGCAGGAGAGCCTCGAGTAGGATCACAGCCAGGGATAGGAACAGCAAGAAAGGTTGCCATGTCAAGGAGAAATTTCTGAAAAGAAGGATCTCCAATGGGAACTATCCCTGGGTAGGGTAAGGATGAAGGAGCAGCCTGAGCACCCGAGGATGTACTGGTCTGGTGCCGAAAAAGAACCCCACTAGATGGATAGGGTACTGGCAGTCACGATTTGAGGCAGTCAGTACTGCATCGTCCATGGCAGGTATCGATTCCAAACTAGGCATAGAAAGGATCGATGGTACCGGTGTAACTGCAGGAACCGACATCGATACCGATACCGGTAGCTGAGTCGGAATCGGAGATGGTAACGCCATCGAAACAGTCATCGGAGGCTGCTCAAGCGGTACCGAGGTAACCAGAAACGCTTGGTGAATATCCTCGGTACTGCGTATCCGGAAACGATAAGGGTCGGTTCCGAGATGCGTCGGTACCCAGTCATCTAGACTAGATATCGATTCCAGACTCGGCATCGAAGGGAGCGAGTCTATCAATGCATGTCTAGAGGGTACCGATGTCGGTGGTGGTATCGGCGATGTTGCAGACACCGGAAAGTCAATCTGGGTCGTATCGATCGGTCCCGAAGGTACCGAGGATGCCAGATGATGATCCCTGGTGAAGAGTGGAGCACTCAACACCGATGCCGATGCTGGGGTATCAGTACCGCTCGAAGCGGATGCCACCACCGAGCATGGCTCAGATACAGGAAAGTCAATCTGGGACGTATCGATCGGTCCCGAAGGTACCGAGGACGCCAGATGACGATCCCTGGTGAAGAGTGGAGCACTCAACACCGATGCCGATGTATCGGTACCGCTCGAAGCGGATGCCACCACCAAGCATGGCTCAGGTATGTTCTGTGAGGGGTGAGCCCCAGGAACAACCTGAAACCCCTGAAATGCTTTGGAGCCCGGAGACTCCCGCCGGGTTTTAATGCCAATGGGGACTTGAGGGCAAGGCCGGAGCCGTCATCATGCTGGGCATGAGACCTACCACTCAAGAATTGGCTAGTCTTAACAGACTGTTTGTGGGTTACCTGATCCTGTAGAGAAGAAAGGCCGGTGCCCTCACTCCAGGAGGGAAAACAGTATCGAGGGAAACTCGAAAGAGGGACGTTCTTCTCACAGATTCGCAGCCTGATTGCTCAGGGGGAAAAGGGTCAGGACCCAAACAGGTTAGACACCAGGCATTGGAGTCTAAAAAGAAAACTGTGCTTCCACAGTGAAGGCACTTCTTAGGAGAAGAAGGCTCCATGATGGAGAGGCCTTGTAGGCCTAAAAAATTTAAGACAGAAACAGAGGGAAAAAATCTCTCTGAGTTTAAGAAAAAGAAAGAAAAAACCCACCGGCGGTACCGGTGGCGGCGGAAAAAACAGCCGCGATCACAAGAAAACAAGAAATAAGAATTTAAAGAAAAACGTTTCTGCGGTGACAGGACGACGTCCTGCCGGCTCCGCGGAAAAACGAAAACTGAGGAGAGGCAGTGGAAAAGGCGGGAAGGCAGTGCGCAGGCACGAGGGATGCTCCCAAAAGCTTTCTGATTGGATGCTGGGGAGCATTCCCGTGCGGGCTCCGTCGGTACCGACGTACCCATATGTGAAGACTCATTCCTGCTTGTTCCTGGAGATAGGTTATGTACAGCTCTGAGTAGATCATGTTCGGCAGCTTTAGGTGACAAAGTATATGGTGCTTTATGGGACCTGCAGAACTGATTCAATACATAGACTGAGAGATTACAACTACCATAATGCATTGCTGTGTTGATTTGGACCCTGAACCATCTATAGGGCCTCTCTCCAGAATCTGGGTAACTTGCCAATTCAGGTGTTTCCTTTCTTCACTGGCAGATAGCTAGGTGGGGCCTGGAGGGTGCTTTCTATGCGTCATCACTCTACAATCCCTATTGACATAGCATCTCTAGTGAGGCTGCACCCCCCCGGTGCATGTGCTCCTGCCACACACTCGCACTTAACGTGGTATTGGCATGCCTAGCACATTAGTACTGCTTTGTTGCAACCGCACCCGAGACACATGCGCTCCTGCACCGCACTTGAATCTGTCAGTACTGTTTTGCCATGGACATGCCCCCCAATAAGTGCCACAGCTGCTACACATTGGCTGTGTTACAAACGTTTGCTAACTGCAGCACTTTAGTAATCATCCGCTTGTATAAGTTATGTCTGCTGTTTGTGGATATGATGGTGTTTTTTTAGTGAGATTATTTCCTATGTTTCATATACACTGATGTGATCTGTACTGGATGTGTGATTTCTAAATTGCTTTAAAGCACAGTTACTTACCTGTAACAGGTGATCTCCGGAACAGCAGGAATTAGTCTTCACATGTGGGGTACGTCGGCGCCAATGGAGCCCGCATGGAAATGCTCCCCAGCATCCATTCAGAAAGCCTTTGGGAGCATCCCTCGCGCCTGCGCGGTGGGTTCCCGCCTTTCCAACTGCCTCTCCCCAGTTGAGTTTCATAGCTGAGACAGAAGGAGAGGAAGAGGAAAGGAAATAGATAGATACAACTCCTAGGGGAGGTGGGAGGGTTGTGAAGACTAATTCCTGCTGTTCCGGAGATCACCTGTTACAGGTAAGTAACTGTGCTATCTCCAGGAACAAGCAGGAATGAGTCTTCACATGTGGGGACTCCCTAGCTGAGGGTGCCAGGGGAGATCCCATAAAATGCGTATCCCTGGACAGGACGGCATTTTCCCAACCTGGATCCCCGGCATCCCCTGAGGGATGGGGGGTAGGAGTTGAGAAGAGAAGAGTTGCAGAGGAACAGCAAAAACTAAAGACTACAGGGGAGATGAGTCTTTAGAATGCATGTCAAGTATCATTAAGTATTTAATGAACTAGTCCAATATAGAGCTTACCTACTGGATTGTAGGAAGTAGAACTGTGACGGAGGGTACTGTAGACGCAGTAGCGGAATCTCCAAGGGAACTTCACAGCAGTGAGGATGAAGCTCCAATCTGGAATGGGCAGGTGCCCCAGGTGTCAACTGGTGCAGGAGAAGAACGGCAGGTCTTCAATGGAAAGCTTTATGTGCAAAGCTGAGAACTCTTTTAGGTACAGAGGTATTAACACTGAGGACTAAAAGAAGAAGACTGACCGATCAGGGAATTTAGCCCAGTCCGGAGGGGGGAGAGAGTATGGAAAAAAACCATCTCCCAGGGAAAACAGAAGTGTACTCCGGAGTACTGAAGATGTACACTGTCTTCCCTAGCTGGTAAGAGATAGGGAGACATTGAAGTTTGATACCTCGTAGATAGGGAGGTGCATAACAAAAATAAAAGCTGTTGACGTCACAGCAGTAATCGTAAGTATAACCGGTCCCAGGCACCGAGCCGTATGATAATAGGCAAGCGGACTGCCTGGACCCCTTAAAAAAAGTGAAACTTTAGTACCGACAGCTAGGGAGAGAGTAGGTAATACACCGTGTGCTATGAACATCTCCCAGTATGCGCATACCTATATAGATATAGAGAGATATATATCTATACGGAACTACATACCTATCTATACAGGTGTGAATATATATGTCCAGACAAGTTTGACATATATATCTATATATAGAAGGTGGAGATATAGATGGGCAGAGTATGCCCATCTGGGGTACGAAAACATGTATGCATAAGGCACATACATACATGAAAATAATACTGAGAATCCATGCCTGCAACTGGGCCACAGAAGAGACATCCACATGGGGAATGGGATGTGAAAAGATTCATTCAATAATAGGGAGTGAAGACCACCCGGAGAAGCAAGAGCACGCAGGGGTACTTCATGCCGCTGATGTGTCCCAAGGACAAGAAGACGCTTAGACTAAGATACCAGGATGACCCAGCCAAGGGACTCTAGGGTATCACGTACAGTAAAAGAGCATGCGTTGTCCAGGTGGAGCAGAAAACATAATGCCAAGCTGTAAGGAAAAGAGTAGATTGCTGCCAGATTGGGAGCTCCTTGGACATTCACGCAGAAAAACCTTGTCTTCTGTATCACAATGGGAGACAAGAGGGTATAAATATCGATATAGCCATGGGATGACTATATAAGCTTCTGCTATTATAGAGAAGACCCTCAGAGACAAAGTCCCATGCCCTATGGCAAAGGCCCATGGTGGGAAGCTTCTCTGACGATTGCAGAGAGCATTGTGCAGAAGAGTTATGAGATAAAACTGACAGACATCAGACATGATGCCGCATCCTAGATAAAGATATGGCTAGAAGAAGATAACCTGCAGTGAGTGTCAGTACGCAAGATAGTTGAAAGCAGCTTGCAGAGCATTAAGTACTCACTGAAGCTCCTGCACGCACAGCAACTGAACAAAATAGCAGAGGGGGTTCTCCTGTATGAAAACAGGGGGAACCCAGACAAGGGAGCGGAGGTATTCCGTCCTGTCAGATGAGTTGTCCAGAACATGCGTTGAAGGATAACAAAGTCTACACTGGAAGAGAGAGGGATTTTCCAGCATGGTACCAACTCAAGCAGGGGAAACCCTGGGAGAGAAGGGGTTGGCGGTGACGTACCATATAGTAAGTCAGCTGGAGGAAAGAATGTCCAGGTGGGGACAGAAAAACTATCAAGAGATAGTGGAGATCTCCCTTTATAGTAATAAGAAAGGGAGGATTCTGTAACCCATGGACAAAGGTATCCTAACCATTTGGCATACTGAAAAGAAAACCCCAGTGTAGAGTTGGAAGGATAAACTTCTGGTAAAAAGAAGTTAATTATAGATTGCAGCGTACAGGAGCCTATGGCCGCTGGTTATGATTAGCCTGGTGAGGGTCTGGGCCCTTCCGACCAGGATGAGATGTCCCTTGCTTGGGCACATCTGGAGGGTGGGCAGAAGGAAGATAAAACTTCCTTTTCTTAGGGAAAGAAGATTTGGTAGGACATATCCTACATCCCGGGGAAGAAGGCGGCTTAGGACTAGGAAAGTCAGCGGAGCACTGAGCCACCTGACGCAAAGCCTCTCTATTGAAAAGATTATCCCCAGTACACGGAGAATTACCCAGTGTAAGTTGTGCCCATCTGCTCAAGTCTGAAGCCTGTAGCCAGGCTGTACAACATGCTCCAATGGCAATGGCAGAGGACCTGCTAACGGACTCAAAAGAGTCAAGGGCAGCACGAGAAAGAAACCAAGAGATATTCCTGCTATGGTTAAGAAGCAAGGAATAGTCAGAGGCCATAGGTTCTGACAAAAAAGGAGACAGGAGAGATAATTTCTCTGTGACCTCCTGAAGTGTTAGGCTCATATAAAAGATATATGAAATAATTCTCGAAGCCAACATAGAAGTTTGGAAGGTTCGACGTCCAAAGGCATCAAGTGCTTTAGAGGCACGACCTGGTGGATAAGAAGAATGCTTCTTCTTGCTCCGAATCTTCCTCATTGCTGATTCCACTACAATGGAATGATGCGGAAGCTGGTTTTTCTGAAACCCTGGAGAGGGAGGCACCTGATACAGAAAATTCATGGCTGCAGAAGGCGCCGGAACCTGTAAAGGTGATTGCCAAATCCCCAGAAGAAGGTCCTGCAAGGAATGATGTAAAGGGAGCATTATAGCTGCCTTATCTGCAGGAGCCTGGATAGGAGGAGGACCAGGAATAGGAATGGCAAGAAAGGCTGCCATATCACGGAGAAAGTCCTGAAAGGAAGGGTCTTCCAGAGGGACTCTTCCAGGGTAGGCTGGGATTGAATGAGCCGCTTGAACCCCAGAAGACCTACGAGGCTTGCACTCAAAAGGAATCCTGCTCGATGCAGAGCGATACTGACGAGTCTGATTCGAGGCAGGTAGCACACCAAAGTCGATTCCCGGGATCGATTCCAAGCTAGGCATAGAAAGGATCGAGGGCACCGATGGAACTGCCCGAATCGATACCGACCCCGGCACCGGCATCGGGGACGGCAACGCCATCGTGGCAGTCGTCGGAGGTTGCCGACACGGCGCCGAGGCAACCAGAGAGTCTCGGTGATTATCCTCGGTACTGCACGGTCGGAAGGGACATGGATCGCTTCCGAAGTCTGTCGGAACCAAGTCCTTTAGACTGGATAGCGATTCCAGACTGGGCATCGAACCGAGCGAGGCTATCGATGCCCGTCGAGAGGGCACTGATGTCAGTGGCGGTATTGGTGCTGCCGATAAATGGAGGCCAATCTGAATCGCACCGTTCGGCCCCGAAGGCACCGAGGACGTCCGAAGACGACACCCGGTGAAGAGAGGGACCCTCGACGCCAGCGCCGACGTCGGGGTATCGGCACCACTAGGAGCCGGTACCCCCCCCGGGCATGGCGTAGCTAGAGGAAAACCCATCTGGGGCGTAGTGATCTGCCCCAAGGGTACTCGGGGTCCCAGAGGCCGACCCCCGGTGGAGAGTGGGACACTCGACCCCGACGCCGATGCCGGGGTATCGGTACCGCTCGAAACTGGTACCATCCCCGCGGCTGGCTGGGAAACGGGAAAGCCAGTCTGGATAGCATCGATCGGCCCCGAAGGCACCGAGGACACCGGATGACGACCCCTGGTGAAAAGTGGAGCACTCGACACCGGCGCCGACGCTGGGGAATCGGCACCGCTCGAAGCCGGCGCCGACCCCGCACCTGGCCGGGATGCGGGAAAGTCAGTCTGGGACGGATCGATCGGCCCCGAAGGCACCGAGGACACCGGATGATGACCCCTGGTGAAGAGTGGAGCACTCGACACTGGCGCCGATGCCGGGGAAGCGGTACCGCTCGAAGCGGGTACCCACCCCGCGCATGGCTGGGATGCCGGAAAGCCAACTTGGGTCGTATCGCTTGGCCCCAAAGGCAACGAGGATGCCAGTCAACGATCCTTGGCGAAGAGTGGAACACTCGACACCGGCGACAATGCCGGGGAATCGGTACCACCCGGAGCGGATACCATCCCCGAGCATGGCTCAGGTATGTTCTGTGAGGAACGAACCCCAGGAACAACCTGAAACCCCGTGGATGCTTTGGAGCCCAAAGACTCCCGCCGGGGTGTTATTGCCAATGGGGTCTCGAGGGAAAGGCCGGAGCCGTCATCATGCCAGGCATGAGACCTACCCTTCAAGCATTGGCTAGTCTTAACAGACTGTTTGTGGGTTACCTGATCCTGGAGAGAAGACGAACCTGAGGGCCTCACCTCGGGAGGGAACATGGCATCGAGGGACACCCGAAAAAGAGAAGGTCTTCTCTCAATGCTGAAGCCCGATGGACCGGGGGAAAAAGGGTCAGGACCCAAACAGGATAGACACCAGCGACTGGGGTCTAAAAGGATAACTAAGTTTCCACAGTGAAGGCACTTCTTGGGGGAAGAAGGCTCCATGCTGGAAAGCCTGGTAGGCCTCGAAGAAAACGAAACAGAGGAGAAAAACTTTCTCTAAGTTGAAAAAGAAAGAATAAAGCACCCGGGGGTGCCGATATAGGCGGGAAGAGGCCGCGACCACAAGAAAAATAAGAATTTTAGAGAAAAAAGTTTCTGCGGTGACAGGAGGTACGTCCTGCCGGCTTCGCGGAAAAACGAAAACTGGGGAGAGGCAGTTGGAAGGGCGGGAACCCACCGCGCAGGCACGAGGGATGCTCCCAAAGGCTTTCTGATTGGATGCTGGGGAGCATTTCCGTACGGGCTCCGTCGGCGCCGACGTACCCCACATGTGAAGACTCATTCCTGCTTGTTCCTGGAGATTTAAAATTACATGTATTTAGGGGATCACGTGATGTGGTGAGCTTGGGTGGACGCATTCATCCTGAGCTCCGGGCTCCCCTCGCTCTAAAACTGGCTCAATAGTGCCTATTTTTAGGCATATTAACCGGAACAAAGCCCCCCCTAAGTATCTTACCCACCGGAGTCTTGCTGAGAGCTTTTGGAGGCGCATGGCGACGTCGGCGGCTCGAACCGGGAGGAGAGAGAAGGACCGGGCGGTGGGGGCACCCAAGATGGCGGAATCACCCCCGAAGCTGGGAGAAACACTGACGCCAGCTGTTGGGGCCTCGGTCGCGGAAATCTCTGCCGCGGTTTCCAGTGCCCTCTCCCTCCAATTCGACTCCCTGCGCAGCAAGCTGGATACAGTACAGCAGTCGGTCGAGGCCATAGGGGCCCGCATGCAACAGGCAGAGGCCCGCATCTCGCAGGCTGAAGATGAGGTATAGAGACTGGGCCGGGAACTGGAGCAGACGCGGTCTACCTTAAAGGCCCACGAAGAGAAGTTGGATGACCTCGAGAACCGCTCCCGACGTGGCAATCTGAGGTTCTTGGGCATACCAGCCTCGGTGGGGGATGCTGACCTCCGTGCGTATATTGCTGCGCTGTCGGCGTCCCTGCTGGGGGAAGAGGGAGGTAATGTGCCTCTAGTGATCGAGAGAGCGCACAGAGTAGGCCCTCGAATTGCTGGAGATCCGCGGCCACGGGTGGTCCTGGCCAAATACTTACAATTTCAGCAAAAAGAAGCAGTGCTGCGGGCGGCCAGGAAGCAGGGGACTGTAGAATGTGATAACGCCCGCATCCGTATCACGCAAGATTATTCTGCGGCCGTGAGCAAGCAGCGGCGAGCGTATGCCCCAGTCTGCAAACACCTTATTGAGGCCAACATTTGCTTTTCTGTCCAGTACCCTGCACGCCTGGTGGTGTTCCACGGCGGGAAACAGAAGCTGTTTAGTTCAGCGGAGGAAGCTGCGGCCTATGTGGAGCGCTCAGTGCGGCCGGGCCTGCCGTCGGGCAGCGGGACTGCGAGCACGCCATGACTGTTTGGTTTATTTTTCATATGTTCAGCTGCTGCAAACATCTGAGTGACTTGGGGCTCTTGTGACACTTTCCTTGGGCTTAGCACCTGGGGGAGGGAGTTGGGGAAGGCTCTATAAGTGCCTCTGGTGTGAGTTTGTTAATTGGGGGCCTAGATCGTGGCTGGTACTTCTCCCTGCTGGGCGGTTGGGTGGGACACTTTAAGTTGGGTTAGAGGCCGTGGACGACCCCAGGCGGGCCCCAGTTAGTGAGACCGGGTTGGTGCCACGGCTCCGCCCGGTTCCATGTCCTGCGCTGGCGGGTGCGAGGGGTCGAGCCACTATGGTTCGCGGACCCGTCTGAGACGGGTGGAGGTGGCGGGGAGGGGGGGCATGGATTGGGGGTAGGGGGTATCGGCTAGAGCAGAGGGAGAAGTACCTGAAGTTCAGTCAGCCCTTCCTGTCTATGGCCCGATGATATGGGGAAAGGATGGCGGTTTTGTTACTGGGGAGGAGAGGGTGACCGCCCCGGGACATGTTCGTGGGCGTTTGTTACAGTTCGATGTTAATGTATTGTATGAGGGGTCCTCGAGGGGGGGAGAATTTGAGGGGGGGGGTGCATGATTGCGTAATGGGGGGGGGAGCCCGGGCACATCTGGGTGAGAGGGTAGGGGAGTATGGATGATTGAGGTGGGGGAATTATTGGGGGGGTGGAGTGGTGGAGGGGGGGTAGGTGGGAGGGTTAGGGGGAGGGGGGGGAGGGGAGGGAGGAGGGGGGCGAAGGGGGGAGCAGGGCAGAGGGGGGGGATATTGTACAGATTTAGGAGGCTGGAGAGGACAGATCTTGGATCAAAGGGGTGTATGCGGCATGCCCGGTTGAGGTACAGTTCTGGATGTCAGGGGGGTGCCCTAGGCTGGGGGGGGACTCCCTCGTAGTATTAAGACACAGTGTAATCAAATTCAGACTGAATAATGTATGCCACTTAAGATAATATCTTGGAATGTATGTGGTTTGGGTAACCCGATCAAGCGCTCCAAAATCCTGCAGGCCTTGGCGAGACATAAGGCGGATATAGCCATGCTCCAGGAAACTCACCAGACAGCCGAGGAGCACCGTAAACTATGCAGGGACTGGGTGGGGAAAGTGTTGGGAGCCCCAGCCCTGGGGAAGAAGGGTGGGGTGGCCTTCCTGATTCATAAACGGATCCGGTTGGAGGTTGTACGGGAAGTGGCCGACCAGTCGGGCAGATTTGTCCTATTAAAGGGGATCCTGGAGGGGAGGTCTGTTATCCCGGGTAATCTCTACTGTCCCAATGTTCTGGATTTGACCCTGTGATACTCGGAGGAGATTTTAATGGTGTTATGGATGTGACATTGGATACGTCCAGAGGGGGGGAGACACGAGACCGGCTGCAGTCTGCCCGAGCGCTGCGTCGATTGTGCTCCAGGTTGGGGCTGGTGGACCCTTGGCGGCTATTGCACCTGACTGAACGGGACTATACACATCAATTGAGAGCGCATGGCTCTAGTGCGCGTATTGACTACCTGCTAATTTCGACTGGGCTGTAGAAGAAGCGATAATCGGCCCTACAGAGATATTGGACCATGCGTTCACTGGGTTAGACGTTCACTGGAGTGGGATGGTCCCCCGGATTTCCCTCTGGCGATTTCCCCTGGAATTATATCGGGATGCCCAGTTTCGTTCATTCTTACGGCAGAGATGGAGGGACTTTGAGACAAACCATGCGGCCCACCAGGACGAGCCCGAGTTGGTGTGGGAAACTGTGAAGGTTGTGCTTCGGGGCGACATTATCGGGTTCTTTGCTAGGAAACGGAAGCTACTGGCGGCGCGCATCCTCGGTCTCGAAGTGCTGATCACTCGGCTGCGTCGGCAGTGGGCTCAGAGCCCCTCGGCCGGGCTTAAGAGGCTGTTGTGGGAGAGGCAAACAGAGCTTAATGAACTCCTCCATCAACAGGCTAAGAAGTCCGTGCAGTACTACCGATATCAATTGTATCGCCATGGGGACAAACCTGGAAAATTACTGGCTAGATGCCTGCGGGGCCCTAGGGGCTCGAATCTGGTGCCGGCGCTGCGGGATGATCGGGGGGGTACTGCACCGAGAGAGGGCGGCGATTGCGGGGGTCTTTCAATCTTTCTTCCAGCGACTCTATGCAGCGGAGTCTCCCCCCATGTCGCGGATGGCGGACTATGTGAAGGAGCTGAATTTACCCCGGCTCTCTGGGGAACAGAGGGCGCAGCTAGATTGACCGATTACAGTTGAAGAGTTGCAGGCTGCTATTTCCAAAGCTCAATGCTGTAAATCTCCGGGGTCGGACGGGCTGGGTGCGGAGTTCTATAAGATCTTGAATGAGCTCATTTCCCCAACCTTAGCTGCCGTTCATAATGTGAGAGCTCAGCAGGGATATTTCCGATGGGGGGATAACCAGGCCCATATTGTACTCATTCCAAAGCCGGCTAAGGACCCACTTGCTGCAGCATCATATCGCCCTATTTCTTTGCTTAACTTTGACTTTAAACTCATGGCAAAAATTCTGGCCGATCGCTTATTGGAGTTCTTGGGGCAGCTGATTCACGAGTCCCAAGTGGGTTTTGTCAGGGACCGTTATGCAGCACGGAACTTGCGTAAAATAATAACTTCCCTTGAGTGGGTTCGGCGTCGTGATATGCCCTCCCTATTAATCAGCTTCGACGCAGAGAAAGCCTTTGATAGAGTAGATTGGCAGTACTTGATGTACCTTCTCCCGCACTATGGTATAGGGCCCGCCTTTTGTAATATGGTGGCGAGCCTCTATTCTAACCCGACCGCAGCGATTCTTTGCAATGGGGTCTTGTCCGGGACCTTCCCTTTGAGACGGAGGACTCGGCAGGGGTGTCCCCTCTCTCCCCTTCTTTTTGTCTTGTCTCTTGACCCTCTCCTGCGTCACTTGGAGCAATCGCGGGAGATCCGGGGAGTATGTATTGGCGACCAGGAGTTTAAACTTTCCGCTTTTGCTGATGACTTGTTAGTTCACTTGCTCTCGCCAGCCGACTCCCTACCTCACCTGTTGCGGGAATTTCAAATTTTTGGGATGTTTGCGGGGTTCACTATCAACCGAAACAAGTCAGAGGCCCTGGATGTTTCGGGGCAGCTACGGGCTAGCTGGTTGGGGGAGTTCCCCCTCAAATGGGCGGACGATCGTTTTACCTATTTGGGGATAGTGTTGCCCAGTCAGGTATCTCAATTATATAGGAGTAATCTGTCCCGGGTGTTGGACAAGGTGAAAACCCAATTGCAGGTTTGGCGAACCCGTCCCCTTTCCTTGTCGGGGAGGATTGTGGCGATTAAATTGGTGATCCTTCCCAGGATTCTATATTGGTTACAGACACTGCCGGTTTGGCTCTTAGGAAGGGATATTCGGCGTTTCGAGTCGGAGTTTAAGGGTTTTCTGTGGGGAGGTGTGAGGGCACGGATCCCCTACAATCGTTTGGTGGGGAAGGTGTGTAACGGGGGCTGGGGGCTGCCTGACCTAGGAGCCTATGCGTTGGCCTGCCAGGCACGACACCTGGGGGACTGGCTGGGCTCTACTGAGGTGTATTCTTTGCAGGCCCTGTTACATAGGGACACCAACCGGCTGCCTTCCCACCTGGCTGGCAGTGTGGTATTGAACCCTGTGTTGCGGACGTGGAGACAGCTGAATCTTTACTGGGGCCGTAGTTGGCGGGTGTCGTGCTGGTTGCCCATTCGGGGTAATGTTAGTTTTACTCCGGGAACGGAGACTACTCTATTTCGAGCCTGGGGGGACAGAAGTTTGCGGAATCTCGGACACTTAGTGGACCCTGCCGGGAAACTTAAACCTTTCCCCATCTTATCTCAGGAATATGGCGTGGGGTTAAGCCATACTTTCGCATACTTGCAGGTCGCTCATTATGTGGCCTCGCTCCCGGGTGGGGAGCTGCATGGAGAGCGATCAGCTCAGATTATTGAGTTTTTTAGTTTGATCGGGGCGGAGAAACCCTCTATACGGCTGTTTAATTTGCGGCTGGCTCCCCTTCGGCCTTGTTCGGACTACCGTGGGGTGGAGCGGGCCTGGGAGGTGGAGATGGGGTAGGCTGTTCCTCCTGATACTGTTTCTGCTGCCCTTCAGCGAATCGGCCACCTGGCAGAAGGTGTGCGTTGGAGGGAGATACAATTTAAGTGTATTACCAGGGTTCATTTTTCCCCGCGTCGGGCTTTTCGCTGTCATTTGACCCCGGACGGTAGCTGCCCGCGGTGTGCTGAGCCCCTGGCGACCTTGCTGCACATGTGGTGGGGATGCCAGCGGATTCGGCCGTATTGGCAGAGAATAAGTGGTTTTGTGTCTACCCTCCTAGGACAGCCCATAACTTGGGACGCAGGCTTGGTCATCCTGGACCTCTTAAGACTCAACTCCCCGAAGGGGAAATGGGGTCGTTGGCTGGTGCGGAAGGCTTGTCTGGTGGGTAAGGGCCCACTTTTACATCGATGGCGGGAACGGTCCCCTCCCTCTTACTGGGAATGGCGGAACTCCTTCCATCAATTGATGCTCCTGGAGAGTAGAGGGGCCAGAGGTCATGCTAAACGCTGGGCTGCCTTTTTGTTACTATGGGACCCCTATCTCCAAATCTTGAGTTCCCGGGTGCGTAATGAGATCCTGCAGACAGGATGTTAACTGGTGGCTTGATCGGGAGTAGCCCCTGACAGTACTTGGTATAGACTATTCTCTGATCCAGTGTTACTGCCTTTGTTTGGGTGTCGGGGGAGGGTGGGGAAGGGAGGGTGGGGGGAGGCACGGGGGAGGGATTATCAATGAAAAACTTGTGTCCATCATAGCTTCGCCCGGGGATCAGAGTCCACCCCGGGACGGGCATAGTTGAATGTTGAATGTTTTGTTTTGATGGATTATAAATAAACTTTGGAAAAAAAAATTACATGTATTTAATTAAAAAATGTATATTCCACTTGTTGAAGAAAATGGGCCTGATTTTCAACCGAGCAGGCTATGCGCTGCTACGGTGCATAGCCCTGCCCGCTGACCCCTCAACCCAGATATTCAATGCCGTGGTGATGGAATTGAATATCTGGGTTTGGCGCCGAGTAGATTCACCCATAGAGCGTAACCGGGTAGCGGCGATATTGGACAGTTATCGAGTTAACATCTGTGGCTAAAACTAGGCAAGCCAAAAGCTGGCCTAGTTTTAGGCATGGATCGATAACCAAGTAGTGGTCCAATATCAACGTCTCCGTGCCACCCCGGAATGCCCCCAACACGTCCCGGATAGGAATGGGGTGTGTAGGGGACTTTGACAGAGATATTCAACAGCACTAAATGTCTATGTGCCATTGAATATTTCCATCTAAGGCATTTATACAGTTTACTAGGCCGTAAACCATGTAAATGCCCTCCGAATATCGGGCCCCATATGTCCAAATTAGGCATACCGAGTCCGATATTCAGCGGCGGTGACTAATGCTGCTAATGCGGCTAGCTGTCGCCCCTGAAAACTAACCCTGGATATTTAATGCCAGGGCCAGATATGGCCACCAGATTTGAATATCCAGGTTGCTGCAGAGCTAATTGGGCAGCTTTTGTCGAACCTATCTTTACCCACAGGTCGTTAACTGGGCAACAACTCAATATCGCCACTTCCCGGTTAGCGATGGGTGCCACTGAATATCCCACTAACCAGTACTGACACATTTTGCAAGTCTGCAAACCGTGTAAATGCCTTTGAATATCCCTCCATTGTTTTCCAGTTAAACTGTAAGCCTTTGGTCATCAGTGGATCACAAAGATCAAATGGAGGAAGTGACATCTTCTACATTGAATGGACAAAGTTTAATGGAGTTCTGTCGAGATCCCGATGGAAGTGTAAAAATACAGTATGTACGGTAACTGTGCTTCTTCCCCCCTCCCCCCCAAGAAGCGCTGACCTCCACGAGAGCCACACAAGGATGTCAGTCTGGAAAAAAAAATGGAGGAGTTCAAGTCACCCTATGTGCAGCATGAGGCTTCCCGCACACTCAGCAAAGAGTGGAATATGGAAGTCAGGAGCTCTGATGAAATCAGAGCTGGAGCCAGATACTGATAGGGCCCCTATTGAGGGGGGAACACTGAAGACGTAGTTGCTGGAGCTCAAGAATGAGCTCAGAGCAGACATTGCTTCTATAAAGATGTACTTGAAGGAAGCGATGACGGCGATAAAACAAGACATGGCTGAGTTAAACATGAGAATGGAGGAGGTAGAGACCCATATGGAGCACCACGCGGATGCCCTCACCTCGCTAAATGCCAGGTGGGATGAGGTGTGAAAAGAGCAAGAGCTATTGAAAGAGAAGCTTGAGGACCTTGAGGATTGGTCCCGCCGCAATAAACTGCGGGTGCGGGGAATCCCAGAGGAGGAGCGGTACAAGGACTGTATGGCCATGTTTCAACATCAGTTTAAACAGCTATTATTGAAGATGGGACAGACTGGGGAGGGAGAACCATTGTCCCGGTTGGGCTTGAGAGAGCCCACCGAAGCTTGGGACAAGACGAATTGACCCCAGGATAAGGCGGTCTGCTTGCAATCGTATGTGGTGAAAGAGCATCTCTTGGCAACCTTCCAGAAGCATGGCCTCTTTCACTGGGAGAATTGTTCAGTGGAATTGTTCGACTTATCGCAGGGTATGCTGTTGAGGAGGAGAGTCTTGTGGGAGCTAACAGCTTTCATGAAGGCAAAAGGAGTGAGATACAAATGGATGTTTCCATTAGGAATACTTTTCACAGCAAGAGAAACCTCTAGGCAGATCAAAAAAACTAGCGAGGTATGGCAGGCATTAAGAGAGTTGGGATACCATGAGGTCCCCATGGTTGAAGACTGCCAGGGGCAGAATAAGGTGACTCTGATCTTCAATGCATCGGCTCTGCGGTGGCAAGGCATGGCTACTAAAGTTCGACAACTGAAGAGATTGTCGAAAAGCCTGTCTACTAAGGAGGGGGGCGCACAGGAAGTGAAGTGATTTGAAACGGCAAAGACTGAGATTGAGTGGCTGGAACTGTAGGCTGAGTGCACCCTTGTCCTGGATTGGGTCATTGGTTGGAGGAGGGGGGCTGAATGGAGATACTGAGTATTGTGTTGGTATGTTTGAGTGAGCAGAATATGGACGGAGGGGGGATGTGCAGTTGTGGAGGGTGAGTTGAATTGGAGGGATATTTTGGCTGGAGGGGGGTGGAAGACAGGGGTACAGTGAGAGAAGTGGTCTTGGGATCAAGGGACATGAATCTTCCCGAGATGCTGATTCCCTATGTGGGAAGGATGAGGGAGGTGGGGGGCTAGAGGAGGGCGGGAGGGGGCTAGAGAGGGGTAGGGACAGATCAGCTATGGGGGGGGGGTGCTGCTTGGTTGGAAGGGGGGGTGAAGGGGAGGAGGCGGTGAAAGATAATGATACAGGTAGGATCTATAAATGTTAAGGGGTTGAATGTGCCGTTCAAGCAGCAACAGTTGGTCTGAGAAGCAGAAAGGTTGTGGTGGGGTATCGTTTGTGTGCAGGAGACAGGGGGAGGGATGGGGGTAGCAATTCTGATACATAGGCAATGCCCATACCAGGTGAAGGAGGTATTTCAGGATAAAGAGGGGAAGGTCATGGGGTTGTGGGGAGAATACGGAGGGGAAGCAGTTACTAAAGCGATGGTTTATGACCCCAACTGAGGGCAGGTTCCATTTGGGAAGGGTGTATGTGACCTATTGGATGAGAAGGTCCAAGGGCAGTTGATACGGGGGGGGGGGGGGGAGGAAGAATTTTAATTTGGTTTTGAACCCAGGGCAGGATAGGCAGGCATTGTTCAGGGATGTTGGGAGCTGCAGTTGGCAAATAGTGAAGGGATTGATGACCCACTTTCTGTTGGTGGATGCCTGGCAAACCTTACACCTCAAAGGGAGAGAATACTCCTATTCCCACTGACATGACGGTTTCAGCAGAATTGATTTAATCTTGGTGGTTCATGCATGGGCAACAGCTTTGCAGGGGCCGGCATTGGTATTAGCACCTGGTCAGACCATGCCCTGGTGTGGGTGGAGGTGAGGGCATCAAGGGGGCACTCTCTTTTGAAGACTTAATGAGAGCCTACTTAAAAATGCCAAGGTGATGGAAGATGTTCAGGATGTGATTAAGGAGTATTGGGCCTTAAATGATAACGAGGATGTGGGTGATGCTGCTCTTTGGGAAGGGATGAAAGCAGTGCCATGGTGACACTTCATAATGTGGGAGACCAGGATCAAAAAGCAACAGCGACAGCAGGAAGACCATCTGCAGGAGGTCATTAGGATGACTGTAGGGAGTATCAATGTACGGGAGCAGGAAGTGTGTGAAAGCACTTGTCCCATTTACGTATGGAACTGCACAAGCTGCAGATGGACTCCATGGCCTTTGGGCTACAGTGGGTGCGGCAGCGCTATTATGAGTTTGGGGAAAGGGCTGGCAGACTGTTGGCAAGGAAATTGAAGAGGAAAACAGCTCAGGCCTCTATATTGCAAATTTGGAGGGACGAGGGGGATGTCCTGTGGAAGGAACGGAAAATTAGAGATCAATTATTGCAATTTTATAAGTCATTGTACGCACAGCAGTCGGGAATTGAGGTGGGAGACATCAAGCGGTGGAAGGGAAGGGTGGAAGGGGTTAAAACTGCTGGAGCTATCTCCCAAGGCCTGGGAGGGATTAGAAAGGGATATAACTGGGGAGGAATTGGGCCGGTTAATTAAGATTTGCCAGCTGGTAAGGCTCCTGGCTTGAATGGGCTGCCTGGCAGCTTTTATAAGCTGTACAGGGGGAAGTGGTGGAGGTCTTGGGGCAGGTATTCAATGGGGTGGTGCAGGAAGGGGAAGGTTGCCCCTTAATATGTTAACGGTCAGTATCACAGTTTTACCCAAAGAAGGAAGGGTCCCTACCCTATGTGGGTCATCTCGACCCATCTCGCTGCTGAACGTCAGCATCAAGATTCTGGCAAATTGTTTGGCAAATAGACTAGCCCACCGGATGCCTTCATTAGTACAGAAGGATCAGACCAGGATTATTAAGGGGCGGCAAGCATCTGACAACATTAAAAGGGCCATCAATGTGGTATGGGCAGCTCAACTGTAAAAAGTGGAAGCGATGCTTCTCCCAATTGATGCCAAGAAAGCATTCAATAGGGTCCATTGGGATTTTCTATTTTTGCTCCTGAAGAGGATGGGGTTTGGGCCCAAATTTGGCAGATGGAGTTTTCCTTTGCCAACTGTAATAAGATATTGCTTTTGTGGCATGCCTTATGTTATTACTTTTAATGGAGAAAAGGAAGGGTAAAAACCCTTCTGAGCCGGAGGAAGTGACGTCACCGGAGCCGATGGTGGCTTGAAAGAGCTGCTCTGGCACTGACCCAGCCAAAAGCCCTAAAAGAAATTCCCTCGGAGGCGGCAAGTGGGGGCATTGGAGGCAGAAAGCGGGCGGGAGGTGCCGCGACCGCTGAAACGCCGGCAGCAAGAAAAGCAGCTTCGGCGGTGCGAAGCGCCAACGGGAGAACACGGCGGCAGCGTGGTGGGCCGAAAATGGCGCCCGGAGGCAGAGCCGAGATGGTGAATGAAGCAGGCGGATGGTAGGAGCCTGTGCTCTCGACAGTGCTGTGGCTCCCCAGATGTGAGAGACTTACTGGAACCAACGAGCAGGACGTGAGCTGGATTGTGGCGACTAGCAGGAAGGTGAGGAGCAGGCCAGTTGTATAAAGTGCTGCTGGTGGAAGAGCAGGGGCTGAGGAGAGGGGCCCTGCGGAGCAGATCAGTGCAGGCTGTGAAGGCTGAGGGCCAGCAGTGAGAAGCCGGTGAGAGCACTGAGCCAGGTGGAAGGACACTGAGGGAGCCGGCCGCCAGTATCTGGACAGCAGGTTGCAGAGGTGGACCTACGAGCCTGGTAAATTAGCAAAAAAAAGGGCTGAGGAGCCCAACTACTGGACATCTCCTGCTGACAGTACAAGAGGCATCGGGTCCAGAGATGACCACCAGACGAAAAGCAGCAGATCTTAAAGAATACACGTACTCAGGGGCGCATGGAGGAAAAGGTGATGTTGGGCAGATGGAGAACAAAAGGCTCCCAGAGGTGCAAGGAGAGCAGGGGGGAGCAGGAGATATGGAGAATGTAAAAGCCCCGGGAACAGACCCTACGCAACCTATTACGAGAGCGGAGCTTAGAGACTGGTTCCTTGAAATCAAAAATGAAGTGCAGTCAGTGAAGAGTGAGTTGAACGATGTGTTGGCCCCCCTGAAAGAAGAGGTTGGAGAATTGGTCTGTAGAATGGGAGACCACGAGAACAGGCTGCAAGAGATCGAACTGCATCAGGAAGAAGAGGCACAAAGATCGTTGCAGCTGGGGGCACATTATGAGACTTTGTTATATAAGCTGGAGGATCTGGAAAACCGTTCTCGCCGCAATAATCTGAGACTCCGTGGAATACCAGAGGAGAAAGAATTCCAGGATAGCGAGAAGGTAGCTCGTTCAGTCTGCTTGGAGGCCCTACGATTGGGCGGTGGGGAGGCGACAGCTACAGACATCCAACTTGAAAGAGCCCACTGAGCACTGGGGAAACCCGTGGGTAACAAGCCCCGTGACATAATCATATGTTTGGCACGTTACAACACTAAAGAGACAATAGTTAACAAAATCAGGCGAGAAGGAGCCATCATGTGGCAGGGCTATCCGGTGCACATATATGAAGATCTCTCTGCAGGCACATTGCAGAGGCGGAGGGCCATGCAGCCTGTTACACAATTATTGCGTAGAGAAAGGACATTAAATATCAATGGCTTCATCCTTTTGGACTTTCCTTTACTTATAAAGGGCGGACATGGCGAGCACAGACACCGGAGGAGGCCCAGAGAAAGCTCTCAGGGGCGCGGGCCTGAACACCCACGGGGCGGACCTGACGATAGGTTCTTCTATCGGAAGGCAGCAGGTGCAGAGGGGCGGCAGCCCAGAGTGCGGAAGAATCGGAGGGCCGCGACATGGGCAGGAGATGCAAGAGGCCCAGCGGCTGGACGGCACTTGAAAAGACTTGTGGACTGATAATATGATGGTATATGGTTTGCAAGGTGGTGGAGGAATGTTAACTTTAAGCATGCTTACATAAGTAGTATACAAGTATTTGGTAAAGCAATTGGGGGAGAGAGGAGGGTGGGGGAGAGGAGGGTGGGGGAGGAGGGGGAGTGAAGGGGAGGGGGAAGGTGTAGGGGGATGTGAGGGGGAGGAGGGGGGGAGGTGGAGGGGTACCGGGCGGGAGGTGTAGGAGAGGGAGGGAGGGAGAAGTCAGCGTGGGGATAGGAGGGCATAGGGAGAGGGAGGGGGCAAGAGGGTGTGGATGGAAGTAGGGAGGAGAGCGGGTAGAAGGTGGGCGGGGGGGAGGGGTGTGTGAAGGCATAAGGCTGGGGACGGTAAGGGGCGCACTACTCCTGAGTTATCCTCTGGAAGAGACGGAGGAGGGGGATGGGAGGTGGAGGGAGGGGGGGAGGGGGGCTAAGGGCTTGAGGAGATCGAAGGGGGGGCGAGGTGAAAGGGGGGGGAGGGGGGGTAAGGAGGGGGAGGGGGGGTAAGGAGGGAGGGAGGGGGGAATGGGAAGTGTAGAATGTTAAGTATTATGACTTTAAATGTGAAGGGGCTGCGAACTCGACAAACGCCAGTTGGTGGGGAGAGAGGGTAAAAGAATGGGGGTTGATATAATGTGCATACAAGAAACACATTTGCGGGTGGGACAGGAATACTTGTTGGAATCTAGGCAATTCCCTAAAGTAGTTCTGGCGGGCCAGAGATTAAATTCTAGGAGAGGGGGGGTGGGCATTTTGGTGGGGGGGGGGGGAGTACCACACCATGGTGAAGGAAGTTAGACGGGGGAAAGGAGGGAGATGGGTGGGGGTATTATTGCAAATTGAGGAGGAGGAGGTCTGGGTGATCAGTGTGTATGGTCCTAATGAGAAGCAGGGGGAGATGTATGAGCAACTCTTGAAGGAACTGGAAGGCCTGGGGAATACACCAATAATCATGGGGGGGGACTTCAATCTAACATGTAACCCTAGGATTGATACAAGTGGGGGGCAGGGGGGAGGAGGAAGGGGGGATAGAAGAAGCCTACATGTGCTGCGGGAGCGCCTGGGTTTAGTGGATCTGTGGAGAAGTTGGCATCCGGGAGAACGGAAATATACTTACTACTCCCCAGTGCATAGCTCCTATAGCAGGTTGGACATGCTTTGGGGGGGAGGAATCTGGTTGGACAGAGTGCAGGAGGTGGAACATGGTCAAATTACTTGGACGGACCATGCCCCAGTGAGTGCACGCTTTGATATGGGATGGAAAGATGAGAGTTTAAAATTCTGGAGGCTTAACAACTCCCTGCTGGAGGAGGAGAAGCATGTGGAGAAGCTTAAGGCTCATATAAAGGAATATCTCCAGCTGAATGATACGGGGGAGGTGTCTATGGGGGTGCTTTGGGACGGTTTAAAGGCGATGATTAGAGGACAGCTGGTAGGATTGGGGGCGTGCGTAAAACGTGAAAAAGGGGCCAGGGAATGGGAGTTATTGCAAAAGCTGCGGCGATTAGAGGGGGTGCATCAGAGGGTGGCAGATCTAGGTACCCTTACGGAAATACAAAGGGTGAGAGGGGAGTTGAGTAAATTGCGGGCCCAAGAGATAGCATTCCAACTGGCGGTCTTGAAACAGGCCCATTTTGAAGGGGGGAATAGGGCAGGGAGGGTGTTAGCCAGTCGCTTGAAGGGAAGGAGGCAGGCCGGGCATGTTGTGGGCATTAGGAGCAATAAAGGGGAGTGGGTCCAAACCTCCAAGGGAATTAGGGGGGTGTTTCGAGAGTATTATAAGACTCTGTATGAAAGTGAACTGGAGGGGGGAGGGAGGGACACTACGGACTTTCTGGAGGAATGTGGGCTGGCTCAGGTGACGGAGGAGGAAAGGGAGCTTCTTGGGCGGGAGATTCAGGAAGAGGAGGTGAGGAGGGCCATAACCACATTGAAATTGGGAAAGGCGCCAGGGCTGGATGGATACACGGCAACATTTTATAAGGTTATGTCGGAACAGATTACGCCCATATTTACCAAAGTAGTCAATGGGGTGCTACAGGGGGAGGGCCTCCCGCGCACAATGGCGGAGGCCGGTATAACGGTCTTGCCGAAACCAGGGAAGGATAACGGGGTATGTGGTTCGTATAGGCCCATCTCGTTAATCAACCTAGATGCAAAGCTATTGGCAAAGGTCTTGGCCAACCGTATCCAGGACATTGTGCCGCATCTGATCCACCCGGATCAGACGGGCTTTGTGAAGGGACGTCAGGGTAGCGATAATGTGCGAAAGATTTTGAATATTATGTGGCATCTTCAGCGGACTAAAGAAGAGGCCGTGTTAATCACCGTAGATGCGGAAAAAGCATTTGATCGGGTGGAGTGGTCCTTCATGTTTCAAGTTTTGGAGAGAATGGGGTTTGGGGAGACGTATGTTAGGTGGCTCAAAGCTCTATATCAGGGCCCGAGTGCTAGGGTCCGGGTTAATGGGGGATACTCGGAGAGTTTTGAGCTGCATAGAGGTACCAGACAGGGTTGCCCGCTGTCACCCTTGCTGTTTGCCTTGGCAATAGAACCGTTGGCGGCATATATTAGGCGACTGGGGGACATTAAGGGAGTACAGATAGGAGGGCGGGAGGAAAAAATTGGTCTTTTTGCAGATGATATTATTTTCACCCTGACGCAACCCCTTACGACGTTACCAGTGCTAATGACGGCTATACAAAGGTACAGTCGCCTAGCGGGGTATAAAATTAATCAAGGGAAAACAGAATTGCTGGGATTTAATCTGGCGCCCAGGGTGGAAGAAAGTCTGCGGCACCATTTTAAAATTAGGTGGGTGGAGGGGAGTTTTCGGTACCTGGGGATCCAGTTGGGGACCCCTCTCACTAAGATTAAGCAATGGAACTATCAAGGACTGGTCGAGAGTATAAGGCAGGACCTATCACGGTGGAGGGGGCTGTATTTGTCTTGGATGGGGCGTATTGCAGTAGTAAAAATGAATGTTCTTCCAAGGTTGCTGTTTGTTTATATGTCCTTGCCGTATCGGCTGGTCCGAAAGGAAATAGCTCGGATGCAAAAACTTGTTGATGCAATTTATTTGGGATGGAAAGCGACCAAAAGTAGCCAGGGCAACCCTGTACAGACTTAAATCGGAGGGGGGGTTGGGGGTTCCTTCTTTGCTCCGGTATTATGAAGCGGCGCAGCTTCGGGCTCTCTTTGCCTGGAAGGAGGGGGTGGAGAGGCCTGGGTGGGTGGAGATGGAGGGGGAGGCGGGGATTGAGGGGGGAACCTGGCTTTGGGACCCTGGGGGGGGGGGGTGGGAGGCGGTCGGGTGAAGAGAATCCCTACAGAGAACTTACCAGACAGGTTTGGACGAAATGGAAGGGGTACCTGTTAGGAGGGAAGCAATACTCACGAGAAACTCCAATCCCGTTAGCCATGAAGGGTAGGATGGGGGAGGAGGCAGGGGTCTTTAGGATGGGGGGCGGAAGGGTTACGGACGCTGGGACAATTGGTGGGGGAGGGGGGGAGGGTTAGAGGCTTTGAGGAGTTGCAGCAGAAATACGGCTTGGAGAGGCAGGATAGGTATGCATATGCTAGTCTCTGGTACTGGCTTCAGAGGAAGGAGGTGAGGCGAGACTGGATGGCGAAACCCACGCCCTTTGAGGAAATGATGGGGGGTATTGGAATGCCGACTAGGATAATATCGAAGTTATACAGAATCCTGGGGGAATCCGAGCAAGGGGTCGTACGGGGCCAGAAGCAGTGGGAGGAAGACCTGGGGGGGCAATGGGACGACGTGCGGTGGGATAGAATCTACATCAGAACTCATAAATTAGCACCGGGTACAGCCATGCTGGAAAACAGCTACAAGCTCAGGCTGAGAATGTATTGGACCCCGGTGTGGCTACATGCTCTATACCCTGCTAGTTCGGACCAGTGCTGGAAGGGGTGCGGGGCTAGAGGAGACTTGCTGCATATGGTGTGGGGCTGCCCGGTAGTTCAGGACTATTGGAGTGGGGTGGAAAGACTCACGGTAGACATTACAGGGGTGCAGATAGGCTTTACTCCTAGCATGGTAATATTGAATGAAGGGGGGATGGGGGAGGGCGGGAGAGACAGGGGGAGATTACAGGGGTATTGTGTAATTGCAGGGCGGATGAGTCTTCTCCGCTGGTGGAAGAAGCTGGATGTTCCCCCATTGGCGGAGGTGGTGGGGAGAATGGAGCAGCTTTGGGAGTATTGTGCAATAGAAGCCCACCGAAAACATACTGTTCCACGATTCAATAAAGTGTGGGAAAGATATGAACACTGGAGGGAGGAGAGGGGGGGGAGATCTAGATGAAGGATGGGGTGGGGGGGGAAAAGGGGGGGGGGAAGTGCAGAATTTGAGGTTAGTATGCTGGGGTGGTTTCTAAGGGGGGGGGGATTATGGCCGGTGGGTGGGCGGGAGTTTAATAAAATGTGGGTGGAGGGGGGGAGGGTGGGGAGAATTTCTGCTTGGGATAATGTAAAGTAGTATAAGCGGGGTTAAATTGTATATTGTATAAGCTGGGCAAATAGTGCATGGGGGGGTTCAGGTGAAATGGCAGACATATAGAATAGCACTACGAATAGGGGCCTTCCCAAGGGCCACTGGTTAATGAGATTAAGGCAATAAGGATGTTGTAATATTTGTTTTGCATTTGAGCCTATGATTAAGGGGACGGATAGCTGCTGGATGGAATGTTTTTGTTGATGTATTAATGTGCTTCATGTTATAGAGTAAAGGGTATGAAGAAGTGTATAAATGGGGGGGAGGTGGGGGTGGGGTGGGGGGGAAGCGATATGGAAGAGGGTGCTTATGCTCAAGGGTGGAGGGCGAGGAGGAGGTGGGAAATGAAGTATGACTGTGTGTAAAAGTTGTTGATTGTTTGTACTAGTTGCTGATCGGGACTGTACAGTGTTGGAAAATCATAATAAAATTATAAATTACAAAAAAAACCAAACCCTTCTCTCAGGTTCAGTGGTCTGGTAAGGTTGTTGGACCGCTTGATAAACATGTATGGGGGCATCCCTTCGAGGGGATTTCCCGGAGCCCCAGTGGTCATACTCCTCCCTCGCTTTCCAACCTGCTTCTCTCCTCTATGTTACTGCCTGTTTCTCCTGAGACTAGCTCGGAGGTTTCTACTCAGGCCCCTTGGCCCGAAGCCGAAGCCGAAGCCAAAGCCAAAGCCGGTGTTTTTGCCCACTCTGGACAAAGTTCAATCCGGCATTTTACAAACACAAGATGTAATCTTAAAAGATTTATGGCAATTTATTGTTGTGGTTGATTCAAAGCTTTCAAAAAACTGCTTTTTCCCTTATGTCGCTTCTCACAAGAGATTGTAACAAAATTGTAGAAGATTGAGAATGGGTTACAGGGTGTTGTAAGACTACTCAGTGTTTAGATGTTCATTTGTTGAATTTAGAGGAGACTAGTACCTCTGCTTTAAAAGACTCATTGGCAATACATTACAAGTTAGACACTTACGCTTTCTAAATTTCCCAATGACCCATCTTCACTCTCCAGAAATTCTTTAAAAAAAAGTCTCTGAAGTTCTAATGTTGTCAGATGTCGTCTTTGTTCAATCATGCTATTATTTGCCTATGAGGCTCCGTGCTTCTAAGCCAGGAGACGGGGAAATGGATGTGTTAGTTCCTAATGAAAGTCAAAATTTGACAATTTTTGGAAGATTCTCAGGACACCATTTCTTAGAGGGCCACCTTGCTGGCTACTTTTAGTTCTGAAGCTGAGAAGATCAAAATTTTGAACCTTTTAAGTATAAGAACGCATTATTCTGTAAGCAGAAGCTCACTCTGTTCCCTGATGTCTCACGGAACAGAGCCAATGGAACAGAGCGGAGATGAGCCACTGACGCAGCCTTCGCTCTGACACGGTGGGCCGTGACTCGACTCTCTAAGGAGAGGCCGACTGCCCCATAAGCCCAGGCGATACAGACAGCTACCCACATGGACAAAGTACGCTTGGAGACAGGAACCCCCAACCGATTGGGGTCAAAAGACACGAAAAGCTGAGCAGCTTTTCTATGCTCACGCGTACGATCAAGGTAGAAAAACAAGGCTCTTCGACAGTCCAGGGTATGCAGAACAGTCTCAGCTCGGCTGTTATGCGGCCTGGGAAAAAAGGTCGGAAGAACCACCTCTTGATTGATGTGGAAAGAGAGGAAACCACCTTCGGAAGAAACTTAGGGTGCGTCCGTAAGACAACCCTATTCTTGTAGAACTTAGTATAAGGGGGCTCCGACACTAGGGCCTGTAGTTCATTAACGCGCCTAGCGGAGGTAAGGGCCACCAAGAAAAGAGTTTTCCATGAGAGGAAACGAAGGGAGCAGGTAGCCATGGGTTCAAAAGGCGGGCAAGTAAGCCTTTGTAAAACCACATTGAGATCCCAGTCGGGAGCTGGAGGGCGCAACGGGGGCTTAAGCAGGAGCAGGCCCCTGAGGAAACGCGCCACCAAGGGGTGCGAGGAAAGAGGTTGGCCCTCCACCGGCGAGTGATGCGCAGAGAGAGCACTGAGGTGGACTCTGACTGAGGTGGACTCTGACCGAGTTGGATTTGAGGCCTAGATCGGAGAGGTGAAGCAAATATTGCAGTACCACCGATACTAAGCAGGCGAAGGGGTCCTCAGAGCGCTGAGAACACCAGACCGAGAAGCGGCGCCATTTAAGGGCGTAAGATTTCCGGGTGGAAGGTCGCCGAGACGCCAGGACGACAGCCTCCACCTCCAGAGGAAGTAAGAGCAGAGCTAGGACTACCCTTTCAGCAGCCAGGCCATCAGATGAAGGGCCCGGAGGTTGGAGTGTAGAAGAGTGCCCTGATCCTGGGTCAGGAGATCGGGCTGAAACCCCAGAGGAAGAGGGGTGTCCACCGCTAGCTGCAGGAGCAGAGGGAACCAGGGTTGTCTCGGCCACCTGGGCGCTACCAAAATCACGGAGGCTCTGTCCTGGACAACTTTGAACAGCGTCCGGGACACAAGTGGTGTGGGAGGAAAGGCATACAGTAGGCCCGTGGACCACGAGATGAGGAAAGCATCCGGCGCTACCCTGAGAGGATGCGGATGCCGAGAGCAGAACCTGCCACATAAGTAAGATACCGTAAATGATCCTACAAAAGATTTTTATTTCACTTTTGTTGGACATAGATCACAAGGAGGAGGCACTATGGGCCAACCCCCAAATGTAATACATGTCCCTTTTATTCAACCACATAGGTTTAAACAACGAAACTTTAATTACACAGGTACACTAAAAAATTTTTTTTTTAAACTGCCTCTAATGTTTCGATTGATTTTTACGTTTTTTGGTGCGCTGAATCCAAATCTGGTAACCAATTTGCTCCATCACGTACAGATTTTTTTGCTACATTGGGTTAGCAGTTTGAGGTGAACGTTTCAGATTGAGTGCGATCGAGATAAAAGTTTCTTGGATGAATTCTTTATACTAATTGTTTAGTAGTTATTCAAATAAGAATAAAGAAAATTGTAACAAGGCAGCACATAAGAATAGAGTAATGTCAACAAAACACACTGTGATGGTAGCAAAATTGTCTGCACTTAAAACAGCCACATACATGTGCACAAACATTGAGCATATAAGAGCGAGGTTAGACACAAAGCAAAGCAAAGAAATGTGCAAAAAATGTTGTACAGGTATGTATGTAAGAATAGAAACCGCAAACCGCACCATTGCAATACATGAAGACAAACACCCGATGGTGTGAAAATAAAATTCTAATAAATGAGATCCGACACTGTGGTAATAACTAGCAAATTTTTATTTCAAAGTTTAGTAAAAACACGATATTTGTCAACACAGTTTAGATTTTAAAGTCATTCTTGGGTCAATCAATCTCCTGGTGGGCCCGTTTCTTCTTCCCCCGAATGCTCTTGGTGCGCTGCTTGGCGTATTTTTCATCTGGGGTTTCCCGCAGCAGCAACCAGCAGAAATCAGCCATCATAGTGGTGTTCCATCTTCCTTGGTACCTTCTCTCTGCGTCCTTGATGTCCTGGTGAAACCTTTCACCTTGTTCTTCACTGTACGCCCCCAGGTTTTCGGGAAAGTAGTTCACATGGGAGTGCAAGAAATGGACTTTCAGGCTCATGTTACAGCCTTGTTCTTTGAAGGCATTGAGCATCCTGGCAACAATATCCTTATAGTTCTCATCCCGCCTGTTCCCCAAGAATTTGAGAACAACATCCTTGAAGGAATCCCAGGCTTCTTTTTCCTTCTCAGACATCGTTTCAGCGAATGCTCCATCTGAAATGAGTTTCCTTATATCAGGGCCAACAAAACACTCCTTCCTTTAACTTTGCTTCAGAAAGTCGGGGGAACTTTGAGCAAAGGTACCGAAAGCACTCACCATCTTTTGGAAGGGACTTGATGAATTGCTTAATGAGACCCAACTTAATGTGGAGAGGTGGTAATAGAATTTTATCACGAGGTACCAAGCTCTCATGAAGAACATTTTTCTCACCGGGTCTCAAATACTCCCGAATTGGCCAGTCTTTTTTCCCCCAGTGTAGGTCGCGGGCCCGGCTATCCCACAAGCAAAGGAAGCAGGGATATTTGGTGAAACCGGATTGCTGCCCTAATAGCATGGATAGAATTTTAAAGTCTCCACAAATCATCCACTTATGCTCATCATAACGAATCTTCTGAAGAATCAGGGCCAAATTCTCGTATTTTTCTTGGAGAATAACAGAGTGAGCAATAGGAACTGAAGCGAATGTGTTGCCATTATGAAGAAGAACACCTTTTATGCTGTCTTTTGACGAATCAATGAACAGCCGCCATTCAGCAGGATCATACTTGAGTTTAAACTTTTCCATCACTCCGTATATATCGTTGCAAAATACCAAATCTTCCTCTTTGCTGAAATACTTCAAAAATTGTGTCTCGTGGTTGCGGTACCAATAAAAAGTTGTTCCTGGTGACAATAGATTTTTCTGTTTAAGCCGAGAACCTAGCAGTTGGGCAGCATCTTTTGGGAGTCCTAAATCCCGGACTAAATCATTCAATTGAGCTTGAGAGAAAAGTTCAGGTTTCGGATCTGGTTCAGTTTCAAACTCGGAAGTACTGGACTCATCGGGAAAAGCCATCTGATGAGTCTCATCATGATCAGAACCGTCCACACAAATATGATCCAAAGATTTTGGTGGTTCAGGCACAGGTACTTCGTTGCTATGAGGCATAGGCCTAATTGCTGAGGGAAGGTTGGGGTAACTTATTACGTTCTTATTTTTTAAGTTGTATCCCTTCACAATGCAAGAGCAAAAATAGCAGTCACTGCTGTGGTCTCTTTGTTCACGCCACATCATAGGTATTCCGAAACGAAATGCTTGTTTTTTACCTTTCATCCATAAGCGTAGATCTTCCTCACATGTCTTGCACACTTTGTGAGGAGCCCACGGTTTGTCTTGATCGCCTAACTTCAAACCGAAATAGGCGAAATATACTTTTTTAATAAATGCAGAAATGTTCCTCTGCCGCTTTTTCACGGTATATTCCCCACAAATAAAACAAAAACTGTCCGGAGAGTTGACGCAACTTCTGGCTCTGTGAGCCATCACAAATACACAGCACTGCAAACTACAACTGTAGTGAACCACTTCGGAATAAAGCTGGATTATGACTGAGCAAACAAAAGGTAATAATGAACTTGCAAGAAACTGAAATTTGACAGGAACATTCATGTCGCAACCACCGTGTTTGAGCGAGCTAGCGAACGAGTCGAGGCGAACAGGAAAGAACATGCGCCAGCGCGAGTACTGGATTTAGCCCCCCGCCTCCCAATTGTCCTGTTAATGTATAAAATGAATACAAAACACTCTAAAATATCATGAGGGAGTGTTTCTAGTTAGTTAACCATTACAACCTCTATTTTGGGCCAAGAAAATAAACTGCAGTCGGCTAAAAAGAAATTATGTGAACATTCCTTATATGGGTAAGAAATCTAATTTTGCAAGAAAACGTGACGTGATGGAACATTTTGGCTATTTTTGCTGGATTCAGCACCCCAAAATCTATAGGAATCAGTTGCAAAACTGGAGGCAGTTTTTTGGTAGTGTACCTGTGTTATTCAATGCTTCCCAGCATATAAAAAGAAAAATGTACTTATCTTTTACACACGCGCAACGTGCACGTTTCGGGGGACTGAGTTCCTACTAAATTACGTTCGGCAGCCCTTGATACAGGGGTTTATCCCCCGAAACGTGCACGTCGCGCGTGTGTAAAAGATAAGTACATTTTTCTTTTTATATGCTGGGAAGCATTGAATAATTAAAGTTTCGTTGTTTAAACCTATGTGGTTGAATAAAAGGGACATGTATTACATTTGGGGGTTGGCCCATAGTGCCTCCTCCTTGTGATCTATGTCCAACAAAAGTGAAATAAAAATCTTTTGTGGGATCATTTACGGTATCTTACTTATGTGGCATCCATTTTGATTACCGTCTGGGGTTATATTGTGGCTTGTCGAGAGCAGAACCTGGGCAGTTGCCGGTTCAGAGGACTGGCAAAGAGATCCACGGTGGGGAGGCCCCACCGGCGGAAGATCTGCCGGGCAACTAAGGGGTGCAACCTCCATTCGTGTGGCTGCAGAATCCGGCTCAGTTTGTCGGCCAGGCAATTGTCCTGTCCGGGCAGGTAAACAGCTTTGAGGAGGATGCCGTGGTTGACTGCCCACGAGCACAGTCTCCAGGCCTCCTGACAGAGAAGGAGGGAGCCTGTGCCCCCCTGTTTGTTCACGTAGAACATGGCAACCTGATTGTCCGTCTGCACCAGTACAGATTGACGAGAAGTGAGGTGAGAAAAGGTCTGCAGAGCTAGGCGGATCGCCCGCAGCTCCAGGAAGTTTATCTGTTGAGCCGCCTCCCAAGGGGTCCAAAGGCCTTGGGTGCGTGCTCCCTGGCAATGCGCTCCCCATCCCAGGAGAGAGGCATCTGTCGTGAGTACCTGGGAGGGTGTGGGAGGCTGAAAAGGCATGCCGAGCATTAGGTTGGGCAGATGAAGCCACCATTGCAGAGAGGAGACCAGACGGTTGGAGACCTGTAGCAGGTCCGTCAGACTCCCTGTGGCCTGGTGCCATTGAGTACGAAGGCTCCACTGAACAGGCCGCATATGCAGGCGGGCATTCGGGGTGACATGGACCGTGGAGGCCATATGACCGAGCAGCTGCAGGAATCGCCGGGCCGGTGCCGGGGATGCGCTGTGGAACCTGCCGGCCAGTGTTATGAGGCTGTCAGCTCGCTCCCGGGGCAAGAAGGCACGAGCCCGCAGAGTGTCCAGCCGTGCCCCTATGAACTCGAGATCCTGAGAGGGGCGCAGCGTGGACTTTCCGAAGTTTATGACGAAGCCCAAGTGCTGAAGCAAAGCCTGAGTGGCCTGAGCAACCTCTACGGAGGACTGTGCCCGTATGAGCCAGTCGTCCAGGTAGGGGAAGATGAAGAGGCCTTGAAGCCTCAGAAAGGCTGCCACCACTGCCAGGCATTTTGTGAACACCCTGGGAGCGGAGGCCAGCCCGAAGGGCAGCACGCGGTACTGATAATGTCTTCCCGCCACCACAAATCTCAGATATTGTCGGTGGTCCGGATGGATAAGGATGTGGGTATAGGCATCCTTTAGGTCCAAGGAGCATAGCCAATCTCCCTGCTGGAGGTAGGACAGCAGGATTCCAAGGGTAAGCATCCTGAACTTTTCCCGCTGCAGGAACTTGTTGAGGTCGCGTAGGTCCAGGATGGGTCTGAGGCCTCCTGATCACTTTGGCACCAGGAAGTACCTCGAGTAGAACCCTTGGCCCCAGAGGTGTTGGGGTACTGGCTCCACAGCCTGCTCCCCCAGCAGACCCCGCAGCTCCTGAAGGAGTAAGTCCCTGTGCAGAGGGGGCCTTGGAGGCTCCCCTGGGAAGTAGGGAGGAGGCACCTGGTGAAAATGAAGGAGGTAGCCCTTTTGAAACACCTGCAGCACCCAGGAATCGGAGGTTATGGCTGACCACCTGTGGGCAAAGTGGATCAGCCTGCCCCCCGTGCAGGGTAGAGGGGCTACGCTGGCATAGTCAAAAACCCCCACCCTGCTGAGCAGGGGGCTGTGTAGTGGGCTTAGGGGTCCTCGGCTTACGGGGTCCACTGCCCTGACTCTTAGCCTGCTGACCCCGATTGGGAACTGCAGACGCTTGGTATTGAAGGTGCTGTGGCTTATAGGCGGGCACCTTCCTCGGGTAAAAGGGTTTCTTCCCCGAGCCCTTCCTCTTTTGAAAGGGAGTAGAGGTCTTTCTGGATAAGCGAGTCCTAGTGAGAGTCTCTGACTCGAGTTCCGCCGCCTTATCAGCCATGGGCTTGCCAAAGAGGTTTTCACCTCTGCACGGGACATCGACCAACTTGTCCTGTACCCACGGCTCGAGGTCGGATGACTGAAGCCAGGCCTGTCGGCGGGCGCCGATGCCGGCTCCTGCAACTCGGGCCGACGCCTCGAAGTCATCGTAGGCCGCTCGAGAAATAAACTTCGAGCACTCTCGAATACTATCGGACAAGGTCTGGAACCTCTGCAAGGGTTCCTCGGAGAGACCAGCCGAGAACCCGGCGATTTCTTTTGCCAGGTCTCGGAGGAACATGCCCATATATAGTTGGTATGTCTGGACTCGGCAGGCCAGCATGGAGCCCTGGAAGCATTTCCTACCGAGGGCATCCAGGTTACGGGCCTCCTTACCAGGCGGCACCGAGGAGTGCATCTTCTGACTCTTAAGCCGATGCATGGCCGATTCCACAACCATAGAGTGGTGCGGCAATTGTGACTTTTGGAACCCGGGGCTCCTGCGTACTCGATACAGCGAATCGACCCGCTTGCTCAGCACCGGCGTCGATGCCGGGCATTCCCACATGCGAAAGAGCAGCCGCTCCAGCATAGGGGGAACTGGTACAGTAAAGGCCTCCTTCGGGGGAGAGTCATACTGGAGGGCCTTGAGCTCTTCGGCGCAGGGCTCCTAGTCGGGATCCGCGGGGAAGGCCAACGCCTTGGCCATATCCCTCATAAAATCGGAGAAGCGGGTATCCTCCGGAGGGGATCGCCTCCGAGGCTCCGTCTCGGGCAAGTCGGAGGGGACACACCGGGTCTGAAAAGAACCTGGCGATTCGTCCTCTTCCGTGTCCCAGCCCGACGCCTCCGTGCGGGCGAGGGTTCGCCCCAACGCCGAAGCCGGCGTCGATGACCTCGGTCCCGAACGGGAAGCCGAGGGAGACCTCGACCGAGGATCGACTCGAGCACGTGTGGACTCGAGGATCGACTCTGCCGCCGGTGTCGGCTTGGGCGTCGACGTCCCGGTGGTCGGGGCAGATGCACTGGCGAAGTCGGTCATCAATGCCCGCTGCTGGTCCAAGAAGACAGTGATACTGCGCTCCAAGGATGTCAATCTGAGACCAAACTCAGAAGACCCGGCAGCCTCCGACTCGGGCCCCGACGGCATCGGGCCCGACATCGGTTCCGGAGGGGAGTCCAGGAGGACTATAGCACTCACGTGTCCAGACGGCTCCACTTCTAGGCGAGGAAGTTTGAGAGGTCTCTCCGCCTCCGAGGGCTCAGGGCGGCTGACGGGGATAAGCGACCCGGCCGTCGAGGGACCAGGTGCGTCCTCCGACGCCGCCCGAGAGAGTTTCTTCTTCCGACGATGTTCCCTGTCGGGGGACCCCCGCTCAGAGGAACTCCGATGATACTCGTGGCCGGAGCCACGAGACGTCAAAGCCTCCGACGGGGTCCGGGCCTGACCGGACTCGGGGTCAGAGAAGATTCGTTCCTTTTGCGACTGCAGACTCCTCAGAGACTTTGAGGACAGTCTGCTGCACGGACCGCAACCCGTCGAGTCATGGTTGGGTCCGAGGCAACGGAGGCAGTAGTCATGCGTGTCAGTAAGGGACATCAGTTTGGAACAACGACCACATTTTTTAAACCCGCTGGCAGCCATCGGGGGAAAAAGGGCCCCGGCAAGGTCGAAGGACCGCGCTGCCAGGGGAGAAGAAGAAAGTGGCGGGAACGCCAGTTAGGAGGACAAAACTGAAAAAAGGGGATGTGAACGGACTCGATAAGGGTATCGAGGCCAGGCGGGGGGGACACGCGAACCGAGAAAAAACAAACTAAAGAAATTAATCAACTTTTTCAGCGGCGATAAACTACATCTGTAGGGCTCCGCGGAAAAAAGAAGACTGAGCAAGATAGCACCCTCGGGCGGGAAGGGGACCGCGCATGCGCGCTGCAATCCCAAAGGCTTTCTTCGAAAGCTGGGGAAATTGCTCCGCGAGGGCTCCGTCGGCGACGTCACCCATAAGTGAGGACTGACTTCCTGCTTGGTCCTGGAGAACCCCTCACATTGTGTGATTCACTGTGCCCTAATATTTCCTCCCATATGTGTTAGCACCTTATGTTTCCTGTCCCAGGCTCTGAATGAACTTATCATGTATGGGTTCTTAACTGGGCCTCTTTCTCTCTCCTCCCTATTCTTCCACAACAAATCTGTAATGTAGTTGGGTCTTACCATCACCTGTTCTAGTCTACTCCATTGAGGCCCATCCTTCTCCAACCTCCACCCCATTATCGCTCGCAGCTGTGCTGCCTCATAATTTTGGATGCCATTTATTTCTGCGGATCATGGAGCGTTGAAGCAGAGCATACAAATTGATTGTCCTAAACGCAGTGCTGTGTTCGCTGGTTCGGCCGCAAAGTTTTGGAAGGCGTTTTTTTGACGCCGTGAAATCTCCATCTGGGGAAGTTCCTCCACTTGGAAGACTGTGTGTGGGGTTTATTTTCTCAAGTTAAGTACTTTGCAATTTCTGCACTTTTTGTGTTATGGCTCACAAGTGTTTTGAATATTTTGAAGGCTTCGAATATTTTAATTGCGTTAGGGCACGGATTGGTGTGCTTTTTTCACGATTGAATTTGGGCTTTACATTCATAAGAGCCTACTTTTGATTAAAATGGAAGAGGGGCTACGAGAGGAGAATGTCCCTCAAGGCCAATTTTCCAACAAAAAAAATTTTTGGTTAAGCATTCAGCTATCTATTAGGCTTTATTTTTTGGATTGCCTCATAATACCTTGCAATCTCAGGGACCGCCAGACCTCCTTCCTTTTTCGCTCTATACATTATTTTCCTTTGCACCCTAGGGGGCCTGCGTCTCCAAATAAAGGAGAAGATTCTTCTCTGCATCAAGTTTATCATTGCTGTAGGAACCTCTATAGGCAAGGTCATAAACAGAAAGAGTAATCTGGGTAGTATATTCATCTTCACTATGGCTATCCTTCCCATCCATGAGAAAATGGCTTATCCCATCTTACTAAATCCGTTAGCACTTTCTTTACAGTTGGCTCATAATTCAACTTGTATAGCTCAGAGCCCTCTGCACTGATCTGGATCCCCAGGTATCTCACACTTTCATTAGCCCATTTAAACAGAAACGTTTTTCATACTCTACCCTCTTCCTATGAATTCAGCCTTAATTTGAGCACTTCTGTTTTCCCCATATTCAGTTTATAGCCTGATACTGCACTATATTTCATAATTTCCTTTCCTAGCGCTGGTTTAGATTTCTCAGGTTGTCCTAATGTGTACATCACATCATCCGCAAATAATGAAATTTTATATTCCTCCTCACCCACCTTTATTCCATGTATGTCCTTATTCTGCCTAACACTTTCAGCCAGTGGTTCTATCACCATTGCAAACAACAACGGAGAAATCGAGCAACCCTGCCTTGTTCCCCTGCCTAACTTACCGTATTTTTCGGACCATAAGACGCACTTTTTCTTCACCAAAAAGTGGGAGGAAAAGTGCCTGCGTCTTATGGTGCGAATAGAAGAAGTTGCAGAGCGGCAGCGGGTCCCCCGGGACCTTCCGTGTCCCTGGGGACTGCATCATCCCTCCCCCGCCCCGTGTCCAGGCTTCTTCTCAGGGAGTGTTATTGGCAGAGCGGCAGCGGGTCCCCCCCCGTGTCACCTTGCATTAGTGGGCTGTTTCGTTGTTAATCCTCTCTTGTCCTCCGGTCTCGCATGCTCCCCTCCTGAGTCCCGCCCCCTTACTTGCCTATCGGATCACCTTCTCCAGCCGCCCTCTCCGCTCTCTGAATCCTCGCTCTCAGCAGCTCTCCCGGCTCCTCGAACCCCGACGCTCCAATACAGGCCTCGATCCCGGATCCAACGATGCCTCCGGCCCCCTCCACGCTGCCTGCAGAAGAGGTTCCCGCACGGGCTCCGCGCTCCCTTCTCCCCTCACACGGCTTGCTGCAATTGGCTCCCCCGCCTGCACTCCCGCGGCGGGAGCTAATCAATTCAAATGATGCCGCTCCTCAGCCCGCCCCCCAGCAGCTCTTCGCCAGCATGCTCGCGGGGATGCTGCCTCACTGCCCCCTCCTTAAAGGCTGCCGTCGGGGACTGCGCCCCGCGGCTTTATCGTTCTCCTTTTCGGTTCTACAGAAATCCTTCAATTCCATATACCGGTATTTAAAATATAGGGAGCAATTAATCTATACACAATCTCTACGTAGCATTGTTCTAATGTCCTGGGCTTGCTATCTTGTAAATTTTATTGTGACCTTTTAATCTACCGATAATCTGGAACAATAATACTTTTGGCTTTTTTACTTCTTTAAATTCTTAGTTCACTATGTTCCACCTTAAAAGTTTTTTTGGTGCCGAGAAGAACAACATTTAAATAGTTCATAAGTCAGCGTGCAGACTCGTTTTGAGCACTAGTGTAGAGTGTATGATTCTCTCTGGTGACGTTTACATAAGTTCCCTCTCCTTGGGATAATCCTTATGGCATTTTGACGTTCCTAATGGTTTGCTCTGCTGGGTCGGGCTTTTGAAAGCAAAGACTTAACCAATAGCAAGGAGCTGGCAAAAGACCTCCAAGACAAAGCTGTGAAAAGACCCAGACCAGGGGATGGGAAAAGAATGGCAAACTCCCCGATTGTCCTTCAGAGCAAAGTCAAGATGGTTATTAAAAAGTGGAAGGTCTATGGCACCACTATGACCCTGCCTAGATCAGGTCTCCCTCTAAACTGGATGACTAAATAAAAAGGAGACTGATCAGGGAGGCAACCAAAAGACCAATGGCAACTTTGAAAGAGCTACAGGCTTCTATGGCCAAGACTGGGTGAAATATTTATGTGACAGCAATATCCCAAGCACCCAACAAATCTTACCTGTATGGGAGGGTAGCAATAAGAACTCACAAAAACCCAACCTGAATCCCATTTGAAGTAGGTTCAGAATAATTTTTTTCCTATTTTTCTCCTCTAAAAACCAGGTGCGTCTTATGGTCGGGTGCGTCTTATGGTGCGAAAAATACGGTAAATTGCTCTGAATTCGCCCCATTTATCTGTATACATGCCTTAGGCTCTTTGTGGAGTGCCTCTATCCATTTCTGAAAGTTCTTTCCCAGTCCCATCTTCTTCATAACTGCAAACATGAAAGCCCATTCTACTCTATCAAAGGCTTTCTCTGCATCTACTGCGATCATTATAGATTCATTATAGTGTACAGTGCTGTGCATACCTAGTGGTGCTTTATAAATGATAATTTAGTAGTAACAGTAGTAGTATTAATGGACTTGATTGTCCATTTGGATCTTGACAATTTGGTTGGCCAATCGATCTCAGAGCCTTTAGAGCAGAGGTTCCCAACTCCAGTCCTGGAGGGCCAAACACCATTCAGGTTTTCAGGCTGTCCCTAATAAATATGCATGAGATGCATTTGCATGCAGTGCCCCCATTGTATTCAAATTATCTCATGCATATTCATTATGGACAGCCTGAAAACCTGAATGGTGTTTAGCCCTCCAGGACTGGAGTTGGGAACCGTTGCTTTAGAGCATTTGAAATTGACTATAGCCCTTGGATGTGGAATCCTTCTACATGAATTCTTCAGCTCAGTTTGTCATGAACAGCTTTTTGGTAAGGAGGAATTTGAAAAAGGAGACCATTGGCCAGATTGGAATGATCCGTCCACCAGGACAGTATATCCTGGAGAAGAGGCGTGACAAAAATTATGTCCTTGAGCTTGTGAGTGGCCTTTGTCTACTGTGTTCTCAAGGTCCACTGAGGCTGTCTCATGTTGAAACGTGCCAAATGTGAACCACTGAAGGCATGCAGCCCAACATTCTCAATATGTTTCTCAGTGACATCTGCTGATTCTGTTGTCCTCCCTTTATGATTGCCAACAATTAGATGAGCCTTTCTTGTAGAAGGAATACCTTCCCTTGAGTCATGTCTAGCAAATCTCCAATGAGTTCCAACTGGTGTGACAGGCTTACGTTTGACTTGGACTAACTGATAATGAACCTAGCAGCTCCAGCATCTGGAGATGTATGGATTCTTGAATGCCTTCATAAGTGATGCTCTTGATCAGCCAATTGTCAAAGTAAGGAAACATGTGCATGCCCAGTCCACACAGAAATGCTGCAATTGCTGTGAGGTACTTTGTGAAAACCCGAGGAGCAGATGCAAGACTGAAAGGCAGTATTTGGTACTGGATGATGTTTTCCCACGACAAATCGCAGATACTTCCAGTGACTGGGATGTATCTGTATGTGGGTTTAAGCATCCTTCAGGTCCAGAGAACGCAGACAATCCAAAATAGCAAACAGAATGTTAGGAATCATAAGGAAAGGAATGGAAAATAAAACCAAGGATATTATAATGCCTCATTCCATGGTGCGACTGCATTTGAATATCATGTGCAATTCTGACTGCCATATCTTAAAAAGGATATAGCAGAATTTTAAAAAGGTACTGAGAAGAGCCACCAAAATGGTAAAGGGGATGGAAGGACACCTCTATGAGGAAAGGCTTAAAAGGTCAGGGCTCTTCAACTTGGAAAAAAAGATGGCTAAAAATTATATTGTGATACTGTATGTTTGCAAGCTTATATTTATGTAAGTAACTGCTGGAAAATAGCAATTTTTCAAATTATTTGTTTTCTATCATACAAAGTTGGAAAATTAAATCCAATCGCTTATAAACGATTAACGACTTCCATTTCTCCCTGAAAATGATCAAGTATCTTACCTCTGGGTACTTTAAAATCAATGTTTTATGCATTTCTCTGAAACGACTGTATCGCCTGAAAACTGTCCATGTTTCTTCTAGGACTGTTATCTATGGGCATAAAGAAAATACATAAATAATAATAAAGGGGAAAACCCCCATGAGACTCCAAGGAATAGTTACTGTGGTATCATTTGTTGACTAAATACACAGATGAGAAAAGTGCCGAATGCAGCAACATTTCATTTTGTGTATTACTTTCATGGTGCCATTTCCTGTGTTTTTGTGTTCTATTTGATATAGGGGTTTTGTTACTGAAGGGCATTAATGCTAAAACATGTTATGTTAACGTCAGTGTTACTTTTCATTCGTTAGCGCATTAGTCCACATCAATGTTAATACAGCCATAACACAGCCTAATTTAAAAAAATATTCAAATGGCTACACATACTAATCAGCCTGTGCAAAATTAGAATCATTTGGTGCAAATCTCACTAAAGCAATAAGATTTGTACTAATCTGCGGAAACTACCAAAACCTAATTGGTCAACACAGCAGAATTTATTTTTATTTATTTATTTAACATCTCTTCTATACCGCGCTATTAAAATCAGCGCGGTGTACAACGAACAAGAATACTGCAATGTATACAAACAACATTAACGTTTACCTTGTGCTATTTGGTTCTCACATGGTCATCAGCCCCCTCCCCTGGCCCCATCTTTTCCCGGTTTGCCCATCTCGTTGGTTTCTACTTTCCGCTATCTAGGGGTTCTTTTCGACTCAGATCTTTCTTTTTCGGCTCATGTCTCCCACGTTTCTAAAACCTCTTTTTTCCATCTCCATCAGATTCGTGCTATCCGCCCCTTCCTCTCTCCCTCTGCCCTCACCACCCTGTTACTAGCCCTTGTTATCTCTCGTGTCGACTTTTCTAATTCTATCCTTTCTGGCATTTCTCAACTACAGCTTTCACGACTACAGAGAATTCAAAACACCGCCGCCTGACTTATCTCCCACTCTTCTTCTAGAGATCATGTCATCCCTCTTCTCCTTCGTCTTCACTGGCTTCCTATACCCTTCCGCATTCAATTCAAAACTCCTCACTCTCACTCACAAGGCTCTGCACACCTCCACTCCTCAATACCTGGCCGACCTAATCCACTACCACACCCCTAGGCACACACCCCCGTTCATTCCACCTCAATCGCCTTGCACTGCCCTCCCCCTCACGCGCTCACCTGCAATCCACACGCTCCTCAGCCTTCTTTTTCATAGCTCCTTCTCTATGGAACTCCCTTCCCTCCGCCTCGAACCCCACCATCCTACTTTCAAGCGTTCCCTTAAGACTTATCTCTTTTCCCTTGCCTTTGACCTCCCTCTCCCCTAGCCCTCCCCCTCCTCCCCCTCCCATCGTCCTTTCTTGTTCTCTTCTGTCTCTCTCCCCTATTGAATTGTAACTTCTTTTTTTTCATTTTCCGGCCTTGTGCCACTCTGTATCGACTATTTTATTGTAAACTGCCCTGCTTATTATTGAAGGGTGGTCAAACAAATAAATAAACATAAACATAATGCATTGTCGCTGTAATCATTTGTTGAATTATTAATATATTATAGGCCTTTGCAATATGTTTTTATTTATAAAATTTACTTATTTAAACCACAATAATTAATCACAACAAGAAGTAACAATATTTGATTTCAAAATTATGATAATTTTATAGTCAAATCACTAATATGAAATAAAATAATTTTTTCTACCTTTGTTGTCTGACCAATTTATTCTCTGATCATGCTGGTCCCGGTCTGAGGCTTTTACTTTCCTGTCTTCTCTTAGCTCTCTTTCTGTGGTCTATGGTCCATATGCCATTTCTTATCTCTTCTTTCGTTTTCTTCACTTCTTTGATCAGCCTATTTCCAGTCCTAACCTCCCCGATCAGCTCATTTCCAGTGCTAGCCCCCCATCAGTCCATTACCAGTCCTACCCCCCTATCAGCACATTACCAGTCCCAACCCCCCTTGATCAGTCCATTACCAGTCCTACCCCCCTATCAGCACATTACCAGTCCCAACCCCCTTTGATCAGTCCATTCCCAGTCCTAGCCTTCCCTAATCAACCCATTCCCAGTCCTAGCCCCCCCATCTGCCCATTATAATCCTAACTCGCACTGTCTCTCCCCTCTGTCCAGCATTTATCCCCGTCTGTCCAGTATGTCCCCCCTGTCTCTTCCCTTTGTCCATGTCAGCCCCCCTCCCTCCATGTCAGCCCCTCTGTCCATGTCAGTCCCCCCTCCCTCATGTCAGCCCCTTTGCAGGTTTCCTGCTCCCCTCTCCCCATGTCTGCCTCCTTCTTTTGCAGCTGCAGCTCCCTGTCTCTTAGGGAACCGTGGCTATGCCTGTGAAGCTGTTGCGGAGCCTGTCTCTAAACGGGCTCCGTGCAGCATTGTCCCACCTCCAAAGGAAGTGGTAAACAACTTCCTTTGGAGGTGGGACAATGCTGCATGGAGGAGCCCGTCGAGAGGCAGGAAGGCTCCGCAACAGTTTTACAGGCATAGCCACGGCTCCCTAAGAGGCAGGGAGCCACAGCTGCAATAGAAAGGAAGCAGTGAGTTTGCTTGTGCGGTTTTTTTTTTTTTAACGGCGGAGTGAGGCGACCCCCGCTAAATCCTGTGGCAACCCCCATGGGGGTCGCGACCCACAGGTTGAGAACCGCTGTTCTAGTGGTTCCACTGACTGACCTTTTCAATGCTTCTTTAGTCGGGAGTGATCCCAGAGGACTGGAAAAAGGCATATGTGGTCCCTTTACACAAAAGCGGAAGTAAGGATGAGGTTGAGAACTAGAGGACTGTTAGTCAAACCTCTGTGGTGAGTAAATTATTGGAAACTGCTACAGAGGATAATGTTGTTTCTGGAGTCCAATGGATTACAGGATCCGAGGCAGCATGGGTTTACCAGAGGCAGGTCTTGTCAGACAAATCTGATTGATTTCTTTGACAGAGTGACCAAGGAGGTGGACTGAAGAAGAGCCCAAGATATGGAGAACTTAGATTTCAGTAAAGCCTTTGACACTGTTCTTCACAGTCGACTTATAAACAAATTGAGCACCCTAGGGATGGACTCTAAAGTGACTGACTGGGTTAGAAATTCATTGAGTGGGAGGTGACAGGTAAATGGAGCTCACTCTGTGAAGGATGCTGCCAATGGTGTGTCGCAGGGATCTGTCCTTGGTCCGATTCTTTTTAACATCTTTGTTAGTGATGTTGTGGAAGGGCTGTCGGGTAAGGTTTGCATCTTTGTGGGTTATACCAAAATCTGCAATAGAGTAGACATCCATAAAGGAGTAGATAACACGAGGAGGGGTCTAGCTAAACTTGATATTTAGTGCTAAAAATGCATTTAGGATGCAAAACTCCAAGGGAGTGGTACTTCTGTCACCTGGGCGTTATTGTTGCTGGTGATCTTAAAGTGGCTAAACTGGTAGAAAAGGCAACGGCAAAAGCCAGAATGATGCTTGGGTGCATAGGGGGAGGAATAACCAGCAGAAGAAAGGAGGTGACAGTGCCCCTGTATAAGTCTCTGGTGCGACCTCATTTGGAGTATACTGTTCAATTCTGGAGACTACTCCTTCAAAAGGATATAAACAGGATGGAGTTGGTGCAGAAGGTGGCTACTAAAATGGTTAGTGGTCTTTGTTATAAAGCATATGGGGACAGACTTAAAGATCTTAAAATGTATACGTTAGAGAAAAAGCGGGATACAGTAGATATGATAGAGATTTTTTTACACACCTCTGTGGCATATGTGCACAAGAGGAGAGCCTCTTTCAATTGAAAACAAGCTCTACTTCTGGAAGACACAGGATAAGGGAAAAAAAAGGATAGACTCGGGAATAATATGCAGAAATATTTCTTTACAGAAACAGTGGTAAATGCGTGGAATAGCCTCTCAGTGAAGATAGTAGAGACGAGGACAGTATCTGAATTCAAGAAAGCATGGGACAAATACAGAAGATCTCTAAATGAAAAAAAGGGACTATTGTAGTTGATATGAAAGGGCAGGCTCAATAGGCCAAATGGTCTTTTTCTGTTTCTATGTTTCTATGAGGAGCCACAAAATGAATGCACTTGTAGGCCAGTAGAAATTTTAACTAGATGCGGAAACGGAGAGGGAGCCAGTGAAGTGGCTTGAGAAGAGGGATTACATGAGCATGGCAAAATTGGCAGAAGGTAGTCCAAGCAGCTAAGTTTTGAACAGATTGAAGGGGAGACCAGTGAGAAGCAGGTTACACTAGTCAAGGCAGGAGGTGACTAGAAAGTGGATAAAGGTCTTAGTAGCGTGTGTAGTAAAGGACCAATGTTGCTGATGTTATAGAGAAAGAAGTGTCAGGTTTTAACTATCTGTTGGATGTGTGCAGAGAGGGAGTAGACTCAAAGATGACCCCAAGATTGCAAGCTAAGGAAACAGGGACGAGTGCAGTATCATCCACAGAAACACAAAAGGGAGGAAGGGGAAGGTGAGTTTAGGGGGAAAAATCTCAGTTTTGCCAGTGTTCAATGTCAGACAGTAGTGAGACATCCAGTCAGCAATGTCAGATAAGCAGGCAGAGATCTGGACCCGGATGTGAGTGGTTTGTGTGTCTCTGTGATTCTGTTGGGAGACTACATGCGAGGTTAGTGTGTGTGTGTCTGTCAAGAGGCTGCATACAACTGATGTTTGTGTATGTCTGTCAGGAGGCTGCATGCAAGTAGGGGATATGTGTGTGTGTGTGTCTTTTCGAAGGCTGTATGTGTGCGTCTGTTGGAGGCAGCATGCAAGTGGTGTGCGTGTTTCTGTCTGAAGACTGTATGCAGGTTATGTGTGTTTGTTAATATGCTGTGTGTGTGTAGTTTCTGTCAGGGGCTGCATGCAAGTGGTGTGTGCATGCGTCTGTCGGGAGGCTGCATGCATGTGTAATGTGCATATGAACTCTGGGAGGCTGCAAGCAAGTGGCATGGGTGTGTGCGCACATATGTGTGTGTGGTGTCTTTCGGGAGACTGCATGCAAGTGATAAATGCATGTGTCCCCATTGGGGGGATGCATGCGTTTAGTGTGTGTGTGTGTCGGTAGGCTGCATGCAAGTACTGTATGTGTGTGTCTGTTGGTAAGCTGTGTGTGAGTGCTGTGTGTGTGTGTGTCTATTGGGAGGCTAAAAGTGAGTAGTGTGTGTGTCTCTGTCGGGAGGCTGGATATGAGTGGTGTGCGTACATGTCTTTCGGGAGGCTGCATGTCTATGGTGTGTATGAGTGTGTGTTGTGCCTGTGGGGAGGCTAAGTGAGAGTGGTGTGTTCATGTGTCTCTATAGGGAGGATGCATGCCTGTGGTGTTTGTGTGTGTATGTGTGTCGGGAGGCTGCATGTGAAGTGTGTGTGTTTCTGTCAGGAGGATGTATGCAGTTTGCATGTGTGCATCTGTCGGGAGGCTACATGCGAGTGGTGTGTGTGTGTGTCCCCATCAGGAGGATGCATGCATGTGGTGTCTGTGTATGCGTATGTGTGTCGATAGGCTGCATGTGAGTGCTGTATGTATCTGTTGGGAGGCTGCAAATGAGTAGTGTGCATTTGTATGTCTCTATAAGGAGGCTGCATACAAGTGGTATGTATGTCTGTCTTTCAGGAGTCTACATATCAGTGATGTGTGTCGTGTCTGTCAGGAGGCTGCACATGAGTGGTATGTGCATGTGTGTCTGTAGGGAGGATGCATGCATGTGGTGTTTGTGTGTGTATGTGTGTTGGAAAGCTGCATGTGGGGTGTGCGTGTGTGTTTTTCTGTGTGTCTGTCAGGAGGATATATGATCTATGTGGTTTGTATGTGTGCATCTGCCAAGAGGACTACATGCGAGTGGTGTGTGTGTTTCTGTCCCAAGTGCTGTGCGTGTGTTTGTTTGTATGCTGCATACGAGTACTGTGTGTGTGTGCCTGTCGGTAGGCTACATGCGAGTGGTGTGTGTATCGGGAGGCTGCATGTGAGTGTGGGGTGTGTGTGTATGTGTCTGGGGTCTGCATGCGAGTGGTGTGTGTCGGGGGGCCTGCATGCGAGTGGTCTATGTATGTGTGTTGGGGAGCTGCATGTGTGTGTGTGTGTGTGTCGGGGGCTGCATGTGAGTGTGTGTGTCAGGGGCTGCATGTGAGTGTGTGTGTCGGAGGCTGCATGTGAGTGGTGTGTGTGTGTGTGTGTGTGTTGGGGGCTGCGTGTAAGTGGTGTGCGTGTGTCGGGAGTCTGCGTGCATGTGGTGTGGGTGTGTGTGGGTGTCAGAAGGCTGCATGCGAGTGGAGTGTGTGTGTGTATCTGTCGGGGGCTACATGTGAGTGGGGTGTGTCTGTGGAAGGGCTGCATGCGAGTGGGGTGTGTCTGTGGGAGGGCTGCATGCGAGTGGGGTGTGTGTTTGTAGGAGGGTTGCATGCGAGTGGGGTGTGTGTGTGTGTATCTGTCGGGGGCTGCATGTGAGTGGGGTGTGTCTGTGGGAGGGCTGCATGCGAGTGGGGTGTGTGTGTGTGTGTATCTGTCGGGGGCTGCATGTGAGTGGGGTGTGTCTGTGGGAGGGCTGCATGCGAGTGGGGAGTGTGTGTGTGTGTATCTGTCGGGGGCTGCATGCGAGTGGGGTGTGTCTGTGGGAGGGCTACATGTGAGGGGTGTGTCTGTGGAAGGGCTGCATGCGAGTGGAGTGTGTGTGTGTGTGCATCTGTTGGGGGCTACATGTGAGTGGGGTGTGTCTGTGGGAGGGCTGCATGCGAGTGGGGTGTGTGTGTGTGTGTATCTGTCGGGGGCTGCATGCGAGTGGGGTGCGTCTGTGGGAGGGTTGCATGCGAGTGGGGTGTGTGTGTGTATCTGTCGGGGGCTACATGTGAGTGGGGTGTGTCTGTGGGAGGGCTGCATGCGAGTGGGGTGTGTGTGTGTATCTGTCGGGAGCTGCATGTGAGTGGGGTGCGTCTGTGGGAGGGTTGCATGCGAGTGGGGTGTGTGTGTATCTGTCGGGGGCTGCATGTGAGTGGGGTGTGTCTGTGGGAGGGCTGCATGCGAGTGGGGTGTGTCTGTGGGAGGGCTGCATGCGAGTGGGGTGTGTGTATGTGTGTATCTGTCGGGGGCTACATGTGAGTGGGGTGTGTCTGTGGGAGGGCTGCATGCGAGTGGGGTGTGTGTGTCTGTCAGGAAGCTGTATGAGAGTTGTAAGTGTGCATCTGTCAAGAGGCTGCATGCGGAGTGTGTTTGTCGGAAGGCTGCATGCAAGTACTGTGTTTCTGCATGAGTTTTCAGGTGCCTCTTTTGGGAGAATGCATGTGAGTAGTATCAGTGTGTGCATATCAGAGGAGTGTGTGTGTGTGAGTGTCTGTTGGAGAGCTGCATGTGAGCAGTGCGTGTGTCTCTCTCTGTTGGGCAGCTGCATGTGAATGGGGTGTGTGTGAGGAGTCTGCATGCAAAGCATTTGTGAGGCTACATGTAAGTGGTGTGTATGTGTGTCTGTCATGAGGCTGCATGCGAGCAGGGTGTGTGTGTGTGTGTGTTTGTCTGTCTGTCTGTTAGGATGTTCTATGCGAGTGAGGTGGTGTGTGTGTTTGTGTCTGTTGGGAGGCTGCGTGCAAGTGGAGTTTGTGTGTCTCTCTGTCAGGAGGCTGCATGCAAGTGGCATCTATGTCTCTGTGGGAGGCTGCGTGCAAGTGGGGGCTGCCTGTCAGGAGGGTGCGTGAGAGTGGGGTGTGTGTATTTGTCAGGACGGTGCATAAGAGTGGTGTGTGTTTGAGTGTTTGTTTGTGTCGGGGCTGCATGTGATTGGTGTGTTTGTGTGTACAAGGAGGCTGCATGAAAATATAGAAACATAGAAACACGACAGCAGAAAAAGACCACATGGCCTATCTAGTCTGTCCTTCCATATCAACCACTACAATAGTCCCCTTTTTACCTTTAGAGATCCTCTGTTTGTTCCATGCTTCTTTGAATTCAGGTACTGTTCTCATCTCTACCACCTCCACTGGGAGACTATTCCACAGATACACCACTCTTTCCGTAAAAAAATATTTCCGCATATCACTCCTGAATTTATCCCCTTTCACCCTCATCCCATGTCCCCTCACAGCAGAGCTGTGCATTTATGCCACAGAGGTAATTAAACGTCTCAATCATATCACCTCTATCTCGCCTTTCCTCTAAAGTGTACATATTAAGATACTTAAATCTGTCTTCATATGCTTTATAATGAATATAAGAATATAAGATATGCCATACTGGGTCAAACCAAGGTCCATCAAGACCAGTATCCTGTTTCCAGCAATGGCCAATTCAGGTCCCAATATCTAGCAGGTTCTCAAAAGGACATACAGGTTCCACAATGCTTGTATTAGGGCAAACAGTGGATTTCCTGGGTCCTCTTTAATAATGGTTTATGGACTTTTCTTCCAGGAACTTGTCCAAATCTTTATTAAACCCTGCTACACTAGCAGCTTTTACTACATCATCCGATAACGAATTCCAGAGTTTGATTAGACATTGGGTGAAAAAGTATTTTTTCTTATTAGTCTTAAACGGGTTACAAAGTAGTTTCATTATACAGTATGTCCCCTGTTTCTACTTTTTGATGGTGTAAACAATCAATCTACATTTATCCATTCCACTCCATTCATTAATTTATAGACCTCTATCATATCTTCCCTCAGCCGTCTCTTTCCCCGGTTGAGGAGCCCTAACCTTTTAAGCATCTCCTCATAGGGGTATCCTTCCATCCCTTTTACCATTTTGGTGGCTCTTCTCTGTACCTTTTTAAATTCTGATATATCCTTTTTAAGATACGGTGACCAGAATTGCACACACTATTCAAGGTGCGGTCGCACCATGGAATGATACATTATAATATCCTTTGATTTATTCTCCATTCTTTTCCTCATGAGTCCTAGCATTCTATTTGCCTTCTCGGTCACCAACGCACACTGGACAGGGAGTTTCAACGTGTTCTGTTAAAAGCCTGCCTCACAGGGTGTGGTTAATTCAGTCAGCTTCTGCTGCCTGAGCAAGAAATCTGATCCAGTAATTGCCATCACAACTTCAAGAGACTTTACAAAGCTAAGCTTTCTATCTTTACTATTTGGCTGGTTTTTGATATAAATTTTCCATGCCTATTTATTACCTGTTTCATTCTCTTATAATACTACTTAGGCACTGTGGTGTATAAGGGTAGCTGCACCAACAGAGGACGACAAACACCAAAGAACCAAAAAACAAATACCCTTGCTCTTCCTATCTTTCTGTCTCTATCGCATTTCTCTCTGTTCACAATCACCTTGATCTACAGTCTAGTAGCAAACAACCTAAATTTTGGTTATAAGTTTAGGAAAATTTAGCTTGCTTCCATTCCTTGCATAGACTTTTTAAATCAAAAATCTGAGTGTGCCTTCAGTTCATATAAGGTCTACTGGCCAGGGACACTTAAATTACCACCCACCCTACCCCTCACCCCATTCTCCACAGGGTTGCATAGCCTATATAGTCATCATATAGATTGACATCTGTCCTCCAATTAGGTGTAACATGTACCTTTACTAGTCCTAGGACTGCTTTATGACCGTTCTAATCAGCATGCATTCAATGCATTTACTGTGGTACCTTCATTCTAAGAAGAATCATTTGGAGCCTGTTAGCTATCTGCTATGCATAAAGCTTTGATTTTAGTTACAACAAAACAAATTGTGCTATGGTGCTGGAAGATGAGACCCCCAGGTCGGAAAGCACTCAACTAGCTACTGGGGAAGAGCTGAAGACTTTTCAGAGTAAAGCCAGCATTTATGATGTGGTTGGATCAAAGCCCTCGGGAAGTCTGACTGCTGATGTAGCTGCGCATGAAATGAGAGTCAGAAGCTCTAAAGATGTCTTACACATTGGAACATGGAACGTACGAAGCATGAACCAAGGGAAGTTGGAGGTGGTCAAAAATGAAATGGAACGTGTACAACTTGATCTGTTGGGTGTCAGCGAACTGAAATGGACTGGCATCGGGCACTTTGCATCAGATGATCACATGGTCTACTATGCTGGAAATGAAAGACAAAGAAGAAATGGTGTTGCATTTATAATAAAGAAGAAATTTGCAAGAACTGTAATGAAATACAATGCAGTCAGCGAACGCTTAATCTCTATTCGTCTACGAGGATTGCCTATCAACACAACTATAATTCAAGTATATGCCCCAACAACAGCTGCAGAAGAGAATGAAATTGAAGAGTTCTATGAACAAGTACAAGCTGAAATTGACAGAACATGCAAACAGGCTATCCTGTAGTCATGGGTGACTGGTATGCAAAAGTTGGCAACAAAGAAGAAGGCAAAGTAGTTGGAAAATATGGACTTGGCAACAGAAATGAAGCTGGAGACTGATAGAATTCTGCAAGACCAATGATCTATTCATCTCAAACACCTTCTTCCAGCAACACAAGCGGTGACTGTACACATGGACTTCACCCAATGGATTGTATAAAAATCAAATTGACTACATCTGTGGAAGTCAATCATGGAAAAGCTCTATAGCATCAACCAAGACAAAACCTGAAGATGACTGTGGTACAGATCATCAACTACATGCAAACTCAAGCTAAAGCTGAAAAAGAGCAAACCACTCATGAATGCAGCAAAATATGACATTGAGAATATACCACTGGAATTTAAAGACTGCCTGCAAAATCAATATGCTGCTTTAGATACAAATGACAGAGCTCCGGAAGAGTCATGGAATGACATCAAGAAAGTTGTGTTGGAAGAAAGCGAGAAGTCTCTACAAAATGTGAAAAAGCAAAAATGGCCAAAATGGATGACGGAAGAAACTCTGAAAATTGCCCAGAAACGCAGAGAAGCTAAAGCCAGAGGAGAAAGAAAGACAATCGCAGAACTCAACAGAGATTTCCAACGTGCAGCAAGACAGGACAAGGAAAAGTACTACAACAACATATGCAAGGAAATAGAAGCAGAAACTATTAGAGGAAGAACAAGATCGGCTTTCCTAAAGCTACGAGAGTTAAAGAAAGTTCCAGCCTCGAATTGGAATGTTACAAGATGCTCAAGGTTCTATGTTGAATGATGCTGAGAACATCAAGAAAAGGTGGAAGGAATATACAGAGTTTTTATATGATAAAGATCAAGTGGACCAACAGCCATTTCAACCTGTACCTTATGATCGGGAACCATTGGTGATGAAAGAAGTTGAAGCAGCATTAAAAGCCTTATCAAAGAACAAAGCACCAGGCATTGATGGCATTCCTATAGAAGTATTGCAGCAATCTGATGCAGCTGTTACCATACTTACAAGGCTCTGCCAAGAAATATGGAAGACAACATCATGGCCAACTGACTGGAAAAGATCTGTGTTTATACCAATACTAAAGAAAGGTGATCCAACTGACTGTGAAAATTATCGAACAATCGCTCTGATCCCACATGCCAGCAAGATTCTACTGAAGATTATTCAAAAGAAACTACAACCATACCTGGAACAAGAACTACCTGAAGTGCAAGCAGGGTTCAGGAAAGGGCGAGGAACGAGACACATCATTGCGGATGTGAGATGGATCCTTGAAAAGACTAAAGAATACCAAAAGGATATCTATTTGTGCTTTATCGACTATAGCAAGGCTTTTGACTGTGTAAACCATATGTAACTCTAGGCCACATTAAGAAGCATGGGTATACCAGAACACCTGATCGTTCTCTTGTGCAATTTGTACATTGATCACGAAGCAACAGTTCAAACGGAACAAGGAGAAACAGAATGGTTTAAAATAAGCAAAGGTGTAAGACAAGACTGCATTCTTTCCCCCTACCTGTTTAATTTATATGCAGAAACAAATCATCAGAGAAGCAGGATTGTATGAAGACAACAGAGATGTGAAGATTGGTGGAAGACTCATCAACAACCTTCGCTATGCTGATGATACTACATTATTGGCTGAAAGTGAAGATGATCTGAAACATTTGCTTCTCACAATCAAAGAACATAGTCTCAAAATGGGCCTGCACCTTAATGTAAAGAAGACAAAGATCAAGAGAACTGGCATAATCAACAGGTTCATCGTTGAAGGAGAAGAAATTGAAATCGTGAACAACTTTAACCTACTTGGATCAACTATCAATAAAGAAGCAACAAGCAGTCAAGAAATCAAACGACGCATTGCTCTTGGCAGAATGGCTATGAAAGACCTAGATAAGATTCTCAAGAGCAGAGATGTCTCTCTCCATACAAAGATTCGACTTGTTCAAGCCATGATATTTTCAATAACATCATATGGATGTGAAAGCTGGACAGTGAAAAAGACAGACAGGAAGAAAATTGATGCCTTTCAATTATGGTGCTGGCGGCGAATACTGTGTGTATACCATGGACTGCCCGAAGAACAAACCAGTCGGTACTAGAGGAGATCAAACCTGAGCTTTCTTTAGAAGCTCAGACGACAAGACTTCGACTTTCATACTTTGGACACATCATGTGAAGAGAGAGATCATTAGAGAAAGACATCATGCTTGGCAAGATAGAAGGTCAACGCAAAAGAGGAAGGCCAGCAATGAGATGGATCGATACAATAACAGCAGCTACGGGTACCAGTCTGTCAACAATGAGCCGCCTGACTGAAGACCGAACACAATTTGGGATAGCTATCCAGAGGGTCGCCATGAGTCGACTCCGACTCGACGGCACTTAACAACAAACACACCTCCTCTAGGGTACAAATTGAAAAAAATCTACCACCGCTCCCATAAAGAATCAAAAATCCCAGAAACAAATGCATTGCAGTGGGCTCTGGTAGGTTGCAACTGTAACACAGAGATACTCTCTCCATCAAGAGATACCCCTGTGTAAGGCCTTCTCTGCCTTGGAAAATGAGAGTGCCCAATTAGTGGAAACGGAAGTGCCCTTAAATGAGAAAATTAATACCCAATCTACTGATAATGCACCAAATATGAAGAAAAAAAATCACAAAACAGGAAACTACTTTTACCACTTGGAGATTCCATTATCAGAGGCACCAACTTGGAAACACAGTTCAAAGGAGAGAAGATGGTCACATGCCTTCCAGGCTCTTCAGCCAGCAGGAATACAAACCAAATTGTTGGCGTAGTTAGTGCAGAAAGTGAGCCCTCCAAAACTGATGCTATCATCCACAAATGACCTGCCTAGAAATAGTGCCTCTACAGTTCAAAGGGACTTTGTTCAGATATAAGAGATAGTTATGTTTATTTGGATTTTATCCTGTTGCTATAAAGGGATCCACTGTATCTATCCCATGTCATTTTGAATTCTGTCACTATATTTGCCACCACCACTTCCATCGGGAGGGCATTCCAAGCATCCACCACCCTCTCAGTGAAAAAGTATTTCCTGACATCGCCTTTCATTTTACCCCCTTGCAGCTTCATGTTATGCCCTCAGGTTTTACAGCTTCCCCGTCTTTGGAAGAGGTTTGTTTGTTCATTAATAATCTTTACGTATTTAAAGATCTAAATCATATCTCCCCTGTCCCTTCTCTTTCCAGAGTGTACATATTTCGGTCTTCAAGTCTCTTCTCATAAGTCTCCTGACGCAGGCTCCAAATCATTTTGGTCGCCTTCCTCTGAACTGCTTCCAACCTTTTTATATCCTTTGCGAGATGAAAACCACTAACCATTTTAGTAGCCACCCTCAGTACTGACTCCAGCCGGTTTATATCCTTTTGAAGGTGAGGTCTCCAGAATTGCACACAATACTCCAAATGAGATCATACCAAAAACTTATACAGCGGCACTATCACCTCCTTTCTTCTGCTGGCCATTCCACTTCCTATGCACCCAAATATCCTTCTAGCTTTTGCTGTCGCCTTTTCTACCTGTTTAGCTACTTTAAGATCATCAGACACAATCACGCCTAGGTCCCGCTCTTCTTTAGTGGACAAAAGTACTTCACCACCTATATTTGATCGCTCCCTTGGATTGCTGCAGCTCAAATGCATGACCTTGCATTTTTTAACATTAAGGGGTATGTTTACTAAACTGCGTTAGTGCAAATCACGTTAGGAGCCGCGTTAGTGAAAGGAAAGCCAAAAAAGGACATGGGCGGGACATCGTAACCACTAACGCGCGTTCCAAAAACTAACAAGCGTTACAGGGCGCCGTGGCGCATTACTGCGCGTTAATCGTATGAAGGCGTACAGACACACATCACTGAAACAGAGCTGGTTAGTGTACTGACCGCTGTTACAGGCAGCATGGGTTCGAGTCCCCAGTGTGCCTAACGCAGAAGGCTGGCCCAGGCATCATCCTGTACAGTACAGAGGGAATGAGGAGGCATGTTTTTCTTTACGTTGAGTAGTGGTTACAGAAACACACCCTCGCAGTGTGCGTAGCCATGTACGTTGGTGCGTGCGTGGCTGCGTGCGTTGGTACGGGCATAGCCCTGTGCATAGCTACGTGCGTTGGTGCATGCGTACAATCGTGCGTGGGTACGTGTGTTTTTACCAGCGTGGGCACCTTATATTACACACACTTTAGGGTGTCTTGCACCTATGCATTATGCTAACAGATGTACGTGTGATGGCCTATGGTGTATCAGAGCCTGTGAGCAGGCGCTGGATCCTCCCAGGGTTGGATCGTGCCAGTCACACCCATGATGCACTGCACATGCAAATCAGCTGTCCACAGATACACACCATGGGGAATGCACCCCCACAGCACCTCGGCCTGGTAGGGGGAAGTGACCATGTGCACCCCCACAGCACCTCGGCCTGATAGGGGGTACTGACCGTGTGTTGTACTGGCACAGAGTAGCTACACACCGTCACATTGTGCGGGTACTGTGCTCACCCTGAGGGTGCAGTGAGGCGCCCAGCACCAGGTCCACAGCACCATCAATGGCTGAAAGAGGCCATGGCGCAGGTCCAAAGCAGTGTTAATGTGTGAGATAGGTAGTTTCTGCACAAACACCCTGCAGTCAGGTGTAGCCCCCATGGACCCCTAGGTGGCCCATGTACCCCCCCCCCCCCAGTGCCAAGGGTGGCAAACAGGGTCCCCTAACAATAGATGCACATTCTACCTCCCTGCAAAGGTGGCAGTAGAGAGGAACAGCAACCCCAGTTCTGGTGAGGAACAGACACCCCACAGGGCAGGCAATGCAGCTCTGTACACAGACAGACATTATGCCTGGATATGGTAAGCTGCACCCCACCACTATCTGATATTCTCCTGCAGCAAGCCATCAGCCACTGCACCCTGCAAGTCACTCCATCAAGACACATACCAGCTGCAAACAGTCTGCTAGTTAGTCCATAATGCATGTACCCAGTGGAGATGCATGCACCCAGAACTGGGATGTCAGCATACACAGCAAGCAGATAAATCAGTGATTGGGCCCCAAAAGGAAACCCATATCTATCACATGAGAGAAATACTATATAGCACTATGGGGGTGCCTAGCCATGCTGTGGTCACTGCACAGTCAGGGTGAGAGTGATCTCTCAGCAGGACATACTGAGGTCACCCTGTCTGTGTAGGTGGTGGCCGGGCACTAAAATGTGCCTGTCACTGCCCTATGCCGATGCACCCTGGCCAGGCCACCCTGTCCGGCCTATACCCATGGTACCTTGCTCCTCATTATGCACATTGGCAGCTCAATACTGGCAACATTGCTGGCAGTGTGGGCTGTGGAAGGTGTTTGCAGCCACCACACACTGGATTGACAGACAGCCACCCCCACACCAATGCCAGCATTGTGCAACTATAGAGGTGTTCAGCAGCCATACCCACCACACCAGTCCTGGGCACAGCTCAGGCATGGATATGGTACGCAAGACTGTTGGGGGTCACTCCCCAGGGTGGTAAGCACTGTCAGAGACCAGACCTGCAGCACACACCGCAGACATCACAATGCTTGTTTTGGTGGAGCTCACTGAGCAAACTGTGCTTAACGTAGGAAGTGATATCTGCCAGTTATCACAGGAAACGTTTGATAGCTGTGTACCATATACCCAGATGTAGGGTGGCATTGCTAAGGTATGCAACTGCTAGTATTGGGAGATACAGGCAGGGCCCAATGTCCTGCTTCTCCAGGAGGCATTGGCCAATGGGGCCTGTGGGTGTGTGTGTGGGTGTGTCTGGCCCTGTTGGCTGCGGCTTTGCGGCAGAGTTCCCCAACTCCGGTCCTGGTGTTCCAAACACTGTTCGGGTTTTCATGCTGTCCCTCATAAATATGCATGAGCTACATCTGCATACCATGGGGGTGGTGCATAGATATGCAGCACAGGCATCTTTATTAGAGGCAGCATGGGACATGAATGGTGTGGGGCCCTCCAGGACTGCATTTGCGAGACTCTGCTCTGGGTAATGCGCCTGTTTCTGGTTTTCTGTGTTTGGTGTGGTAAATTATAGATGTATGAACCATGCGTATGTTCTCTGCAATAAAGGGGTGTCTTTACTATCACTGTTTAGTGGTGGGTAAAACTATGGTGACTGGGTTGGCAGGAGCCCCAGCTGGGATTTGAACCTGTGACCCTCTGGTCTTACAGGCACTGGCTGTGTCTGTTGCACCCCACTGTGGCCACAGAGACAGTGCAGTCCCTGGAGTTAGTTAAACCGGCCTGACGAGTCAGAAACCCTGCTCTGCACAGGTTTACTGTGGCCTCATTTACCTTGTATGGAGACAAAGGTGCACATAAACCTCAGAAAAGACCTCAAAAAAGGGGCACACACCCATAACCAAGCTGGGCAACAATGATATCATTGGGCAACAGTACACAACACTCCCAGGACAGCTCCATTACAATGAAATGATCTTTGAAAGGGTCTGCGGAGCGTAGACCCTTCCACACATCATTTCTTTTTTTTGGTGCTTTCCAGGGAGTGTTGTTCCTTGTTGCCCATTGCTATCACTGTTGCCCAGCTGAGTTATGCTTTTTAAAATGTTTCCTGTGGTCATTTTTAACGTTTTATGTGAAATTTTGTTCTGTGCACATGTATCACACTGCTCACGTTTTCTAGGTTTCCCCGGTTTTGCTGTACATTGCTGACGGAAATGGTTTCTCTTCCCTTTAATATGCCTTTAACGACAGGTTTTCATTCGCGTTGGAATTGAGCTCAGGAATTCAGTGCGTTAGTGTGAGGGGAGCCTCTCCCCGCCCACTCTCCGCCCATTGATCCCCTTCTCTCCGCCCACTCTCCACCTTCTGCGCTGTTTTAACGCGCCGTGGAGGTTTACGATCGTTAACTGCGGTTAACGCACGTAAAGTACGTTTAACGATCGTTCGCACGTCAGAACGCGCGTTTGGACGTGCGAACGATCGTTAAATGTATTTTACGTGCGTTATTCACGATTACCGCACTTTAGTAAACATACCCCTAAATCTCAGCTGCCAAATTCTAGACCATTCTTCAAACTTAGCTAGATCCCTCCTCATGAATTATCTACATCTTCCTGGGTGTCTACTCTATTGCAGATTTTGGTATCATCTGCAAAGAGGCAAACCTTACCTGACAGCCCTTCGGCTATATCACTAACAAATATATGTGTGAGTGTTTCAAGGGGCTGCATGCAAATGTGCGTATGTCGGAGCTGCATGCGAATATGGTTTGGGAACTGTGTGCAAGTTTGTGTGGGGACTGGGTGTGAGTGTGTATATGTCTGCACATGCATGTCATGGGCTGCTTGTGAGTGTGTATGTCTATGTGCACAAATCAGGGGCTGCGTGCAAGTGTGTGTATGTGTGCTGGGGGGCTACTTTCAAGTGTGCGTCTTTATATATGTCAGGGGGGCTTGCTTGCGATTGTCGTTGCATGTTTGGGGGCTGTAGGCACATATGAGTGTCAGGGAACTGCATTCAAGAGTGTGTTTGTGTGTGTTGGGGGGAAGTGTATAACTGTATGTGTGTGTGGTAGGGAGCTGCATCCATGTGTCTCTGTGTGTGTGTGTCTCGGGGTCTGCAAACATTGGTCAGGGACTGTATGTAGAGTTGTCAACTTTTCTACAAACCTCAACTAGACACCCATCAGTCAGCGAGGGGGGATGGAATGTGACGTGACATAATATATAAAGAAAATATAAATTAAAAATTATATATATGCTTCTTCAGTCAACGCTTTACTTACAGCATTAAATCAAAACTCTCCATATAAGGAATTAATTCAAATAAATGAAATCACCCTAACCTCTCCTCTCACAAATAATATAAACATAAATAAATAATACAATTTAAGCCCTATGCAAAGTATTAAAACAACATGAATAGTCAATGAGTACAGAAGCAGTTTCCACTAATCTAATAGACAAGGATAGGCAGCCTCTCTGTTATGAGCTGTCTGAAGCAATTTCCAGTAGATTATGGCTGTGAGAAAGAGATTACCTGACCGTGCTCCAAGAGCTCATAACTTAGATGCTGTCATCTGCAACAACTCTATTTAGCAAGAGGTAGCAATACAAACATTACACCAGACTCTGTAGCACTAATATACTTTCTACTCACAAAACATAATTTGAAGTGCAGCTGATCTGCACAAACTACGAATTAGCAGACTACCACACCTTGGTCACACAACTTCACCAAATACAGAATAAGGGACTACAAATTAAAAAAAACCCAAAGGTGGTCATGTGATATGGTCAACTGGGAAAGGCACTCTCTCTTCAGCTCCGGGGCCTCCCGCCTTACAATATATGATATTGTGACCCGAATCTCTACCTTTTTGCCTTGCTTTGATTGGTAATGATCGGAGAACAGATGGGGAGATTCCACCTGCTGCTATAACACCCGATGGCCACAAAAACACTGCGAAAGATAGAACTCGGATAGAACTCAAGATGGCGGACTCCTCCCCTTCCAGTCCACATGCAGAGCAGGCAGCCAGCATGGTCAAAGAGGTCTTTGCAGCATTTGTGAGGGCACTGTCTGAACAGCTTTCACAGGTGGCACAATCAGTAACAGAGTTTCACGGCAGGATGGGCCTGGTAGAGCAGCAAGTCTCCAACATGGAGGATATCCTGCAAAATCAGATCACTATCATCAAGTGACTGGAAGATCAATGAAACAGCAGGCTGATGAGCTAAACTATTTGGAAAATCAGGGCAGATGCAAGAGTTTGCAGGCATACAGGAGAATGTGGTCGATGATGAACTGTGGAGGTTCTTAAACCTGATTGCCCTTGAATTTATCTCTAAAAAAAACAGTCTGCAAAGATCTTAAAAGAGAGGGAACACAGATTAAGCCCTTGAAGGGAAGAGGGACCTATGGCTGTGTGTGGTTACTGCCCACTTCCACAGCTATGTGCACACACAAGTAACTGGTACTCTGCACGGCCAGAAATCAGTGCAATTCAATACAGGGAAGCCAAAAATTCTTATTTTCAAGATTACCCTTGTAGGCAAAAAGCATATCCTTTAATTTGCGGCAAACTGGCTGATAGAGGGATTTGATTTGCTTTGCTTTATCTGGCCCATTCACAGATGGGACTTTCAAGGCAAGCAGAGATATTTTACCAGTTTGGCGGAGGCGTAGACATTTTACAAGACCCTACCGATTTAAATGGCCAGCATTGGACGGCTGTAGGAAATGGACTGGATGCACTTTTGGGTACTTGTTGGACTGTCCCGGCCTTTGATGCACTCTAATGTTTGCCGTTTCTTACCAATCCAACCTTACACCATGTGGCTGGACCGGTGGTCTATGCTTGGTGGGGCTGCTCGGGAGGTAGTGAGTGGCTTTGCTGGACCTGGACTCAAGCCTCCGACTACTGGGACGGAATGATTAACTTAGATTGTTCCCACATATGCTTGTCCCCTTCAGAAGGAAGCATCTTGGGATTTGAGTTTCCTGCCTCCACCAGGACTGTTTTGAGTCAGGGCCGAGTGATTGCTTTTGTCATCTTTATTTTTGTTACTAATGTGGTTGGCCATGATACTTTACTTGGATTTCCTTCTCTCAACCCCTTGATTTTTGCTCTGATGCCTCCTCTTCCACACCTATCTTTTCATCTTCTTCTTTTATTTACTTTGCTGCTGCTTCTCTGATTTTCTCCCTTTAATTTATTTCTTTATCTAGCCTTAGCCTTGTGGCCCGGGGGGGAGTGGTCCAGATGGGGTTCGTTACGGGCAGGGGTTAGCAGGGTTATTGTTGGGGTAGTTGATACTTTTACTCTGTCTGCCTTTCTGATTGCTTGTGCGGGCAAGGGCCTAGTTTGCTTGTTCATATTATGGTGGGGTGGTGCACATGGGGGATGGGATAGTCTGTTAGGAGGGGAAAGGATAGTATGAGTGGTGAGAGAGGGTAGTTCGTGTACGATTGTGACGGATTGATTGGAAGCTGGTCCTGAGGGGCTTGGGACTGAGAGCTGAGTGACTACAGTGAGGGGTCTTTGGCTGAGGTAGGGGACATGCAGCTGGTTTGGATAAGATGACAAGATGAGTGTATTTGAGATGGCACTTGGCCGCATGGGAAGTTAGGTTGGATTTCAGGGGGAGGGATGTTGAACGGCTGGGTAGCTGGTTATGAATGAGCTGCCTGGTACTGGACAGAGGTTGGGATGGGCAGCCAGCCATACTTGGTGTGCTCTCCATTGTATGCCGGATGGATTTCTGCCGGATCTGCTGTTTAAGGGGCTGCACTTGGTTTATGGTGGTAGCATGAGGCAGTGGTGATGGATGGCTGCGTGTACATTTGGTTGTTTGTAGGCTGTGTATGAACGTGGCATGGGTGAGGTGTGGCTGAGGCAATGTTGTGGTTAATTTGGTTCTGGGATGTGTTCGTGTATGAATTCTGGCTGTGACCTAGAGGCAGGTGGTGGTGGGGAGTGAGGGGTTTGGTAGGTATTACATTAAGGAGGGGGCCCCGCGCATCACATATCCTTTATGGTGGACTCTTGGAAGGAGTGGGAGTGGCTTAGTGATGGGAATTGGAGGGGAGGGGAGGGGGAGGGGGCGGGGGGAGAGTTGGGGGGGCGGGTTTAGTGTGGTAGTTCCCTGTTTGTGGGTATTTTTATGACTGGACCAAGGAGGAGAAAGGAGGGCACGTGGGGGGAGCGGGCAAGGGGAAGAGAGGTGGAGAGGGACAGAGAAAAACAATGGCTAGGATTGGAGAGGTTGACTGGGGTGAGATCCGGGAGTCCTAGACTGGGGGGTATCGTGTACCGATATGGGTGCCTTGTTACACTGGAGTTTCTCTCAATTTGGGCTGGGAATTGGTGATCCTCATATACGGTGTGAGGGTCATTCTGAGCCACGAATAGTGGGGCTGTATGCCCTGCCTGGACGTACATCCCCGCTAGTCGTTCCCCGTCAATCCCGCACGAACAGCGTCAGTACAACGTCAGCTTCAAGAACACCTAGACAACAACATACTGGACCCGCAGCAACACGGATTCCGACCATTACATGGGGTCGAGACCCTCATGACCATGCTGATGAACACCCTCATCATAGGAACCCAAGAGAAAAATTCAGGATACATCCTAATTTTCCTGGATATATCAGCGGCCTTTGACACCATCTCCCATAACACCCTTATCCACAGACTCCAAACAATTGGGAACAAAGATATTGTACTCCAATGGTTCAGGTCCTATCTAACCAACCGACAGCAACTGATCCGCACCAAAACCTCAACCTCACCCCCCTTCCAACAACATCAAGGAGTACCTCAAGGATCCACATTATCAGCCATGCTTTTCAACATCTACCTCCGTCCACTCTGTTCAGTCATACGCACTCACAATGTCAACTTCCACATATACGCCGACGATATAATGCTCTACGCCCCAATCACAACCACAGACCCAACAAACGACCAGCTATCAACCTGCTTCACCGACGTATCCAACTGGCTACAAGAGAACAACTTATCCATTAACAAAGAAAACCGAAGCTCTTATAGTGACAAAAGACCCAGACTTCAAACCACCCACTCACCTCATCATGGGAACCACGCAAATTCAAATACAACCACACATAAGATATCTCGGCATTATCATTGACCAAGCCCTAACCCTTAAGCAGCAAATCAACAAGACCACTAGCACTGTATTCCACAAGGCAAAAATGGTACAACGTCTTCGACCTCTCCTCGAACCACAAGACTTCAGGACAGTAATGCAAGCTCTGACACTCCCTCATCTGGACTACTGCAACATAATCTACCATGGCCTACCTGCCACACAAATCAATCCCCTCCAAACTGCCCTAACACCATGGCGAGAATAATTCACAATGCAAAGAAACGGGACCACATCACCCCAATTCTGAGAGACCTTCATATTCTCCCCATCGAAGCAAGAATCAAGTACAAAGCTCTTCTATTCACCCACAAAACCATCCACCAAACACAAGGCACCCCACTCCGCACCCTACTGCCTCGCCCAACCCACAGCAGAACAACCAGACAAACCTCCAACAGCTCCATTGCCGTCCCCCACAAAAGGACCAAAGCAACACAACGGACCTGCAACAGAGCCTTCAAACTCTATGCCCCATCCCTCTGGAACTCTCTACCAAACCACATCAGGAACAACGATGATCTCCCATCATTCAAAAAGCAGCTAAAAACCGTCCTATTCCAAGAACATCTCTGAATAGGAATCCCCCCTATTTCTCTTCAAGAACCCCAGACCAACTGTGCTATCCTGTCAGTCTCTATGTTATCCTGTCAGTTATCCTGTGTTATCCTGTCAGTTATCCTGTCAGTCTCTATGTTCATCCCAAAATCATCACTGTTGAGCCCCCGGTGATGGGCCCCCCCCCGCTATTGATCCCCCCCCCCCTGTTATATGTCCCACCGCTTTGACCCGGTGAAAAGCGGGATATAAATACAGTTAAATAAAATTGTACAAGGAGCCTTAGGAAGGGGCAGGTGGAAGGTGGTGCAAGGCCGGTTAGATGGGGAACTTATTCCACCTCAGAGATGGAATAAGCCCCCCTGGACGCGGGGTAGCAGTGGTGGCCAGCGGGGACAAAACCAGGAGGTGTGCAGGAGGTTCTCCACAGCTGGACCCTGGCCATGGGATGGAGGGTCTAGCTGTTGGGAAAGGATATTCTCGGTAGCGGCCAGGGTTTGCGGCTCCATGGCTCTGTGGCTCCATTCAGGAGCCTGGATGAGTTAGCCGGGTATGTAGCTGGGCATGCGGACGATCAGAATCGGGGTTAGCCTGCACATCCAGGCTGGTAGATCCGATTCTGATCCCGCGGGCAGGTCTAGCCCCCGCGGAATCAGAATCAGGTTTATTGCTGTACACCCCCATTCTGCCCAGCCACACATGGGGCTGGACATCCAGAAGGGAACAGGCCTCCACATGTCTTGGAATGTTTGCGGCCTGGGTTCCCCAATAAAGCGCTACAAAATTCTGAAGATGTTGCAAAATTTGAAGGCCGATGTAGCTATGCTGCAGGAAACCCATATGAATGTGAAGGAAAATGATAAAACTGAAATGGTGGTGGGTAGACCAGGCATATAGGGCCTCTTCAAATTCCAGGAAAACGGGCGTTGCTTTGCTGGTTCACAAGCGGCTTGGACTTTGTGGTGGAAACCTAGGTGGCAGACCTATAGGGTTATCATATGGTTGTGGGAGGGAAGCTCGTGGGGGCCTCCATTACATTTTGCAATATTTATGGCCCAACACCCTAGATGCGGTCTTTGTTGTTGTTTTTTTTCTTTTTTTTTATAGGGCTAGGCGTTAAGAGGCTTCCCTATGAGCTCACTGATTCTTGGTTGGGACTATAATTGTATTCTGGATCCATCCATGGATAGGACACTACCAGGAGGGCAGGGCCTCATACGCTTGAGTAGGTGGGTTTCTCATCTATGCGATGTGTTAAATTTGGTGGATGTGTTGAGGACCCTACATTCTTAAAACAAAGACTATACACATCTGTCACAGGCCAATAGATCTTTATCACATCTTGACTACTTCTTACTTTACTCCAATGCTTTGCTCTGGGTGTAGGAGGCCAGGATAGGTACTACTGCAATTTTGGACCATACCCCTTTATAGACTGACCTGGAGTGTCAGGGGGTTGCAGACGAAGTCCAGGTCCATCTTTACCATGATGTGGACTTTCTCCACTTCCTACAGGAGAAGTGGGACACGTATGTTCTTAACAATGACTGCCATAGAGACGATCTGTCCCTTTTCTGGGAGGTGGCAAAAGCAGTCAAGTGGGGAAACATTTTGAGTTGTGAAATTAGCCGTCAGAAGCATATTGTGGTGTGGCTCCTACACTTAAATTGGCAGGTCTGGGAGACTCGTAGAGCCTTGGGACATCACTACTTGGAGACACGAAGCGAGGAGTTTCTTGCAGCTCAAATTGAGCTGAATACTCTCCTCCATCAGCGGGCTTATAAATTTATACTGTATTACCAATACAGGTTGCATCAATATGGTAATAAGGCAGAGCATTTGCTTTCATCCCTGATCAAGAAATGGCAGGGGCCGTGGGGGGTTCTTGTCCTGCAGGATGGCGACCTTAGATGAGTGTCGCATTCTTGCTCTCTTCTGGAGATTTTATAAGGACCTTTACTCTACTGGGGATAGTCCAAGTTTAGGCCAGGTGGAGTTTCTTCAAGATATCTCCCTGCCCTCCCTGTTGGCAGAACAGAGAGTCACTTTAAATCATCCCATTGCGGAAGAGGAGATTGAAAGGGCTAGCATGCAAACTAAGGTGCATAAGACCCCAGGCCCAGATGGATTTGGAACTGAATGGTACAGAATGCTTTAAAGCCGGGTGGTGGCACCATTGCAACGGCTCTTCACGTATCTTATCTCAACGCAGTTCTTCCCCTTCCATACTGATCTGGTACATATCACTGTATTGCCCAAGCCAGGGTGCGACCCTCTGCTTCCCTCTTCCCATTGTCTGATTTCGTTGCTGAATTGCGACAATAAGCTTTCTAGGGAAAATCTTGGCCAATTGTCTTGTTTTAATCATGTCCGTCCTGATCCAAGAAGGGCAAGTGGGGTTTGTTAAGGACTGTCACCCGGTGCTCAATCTCCATTGTGTCCTGGCCTCAGTAGAGGCGAGCCATGCCAGTCGGCAGAATTCCCCGCTGGTAAGTTTTGACATGGAAAAGGCTTTTGATCTTGTGAACTGGATGTTTCTGTTTGGGGTTTTGAAGTGGTTAGGGTTTGATGGCCTTTTTCTTCAGGCTCTTCGGCTGCTCCTTGGTGGGCAATGGTCAGACCTTAGAGGATTTTGCACTTGGCAGAGTTGTCCTTTGTCTTCTCTTCGGGTTCTTTTGTTCCTGGAACCCTTTCCCAAAGAAAGAGGACTAGAAATGCACTTCCTTAGCAAAATCCAAAAGATATCAGGGACGCACATTTCTAAAAACTGAAAAAGAAAAATCAACTGTTCCTGTTGTTAAGTGCCATTGAGTCGGTGTCAACTCATGGCGACCATCTGGATAGCTGTCCTAAACTACGTTTGGTCTTCATCAGGCAGCTTATTGTTGATAGAGTGGCATCGATAGCTGCTGTTATTGTATCAATCCATTTCATTGCTGGCCTGCCTCTTTTGTGTTGACCTTCAACTTTGCCAAGCATGATGTCTTTCTCTAATGATCTCTCTCTTTGCATGATGTGTCCAAAGTATGAAAGATGAAGTCTTGTCATCTGAGCTTCTAAAGAAGCTTTGGTTTGGTCTCCTCTAGAACTGACTGGTTTGTTCTTCGGCAGTCCATGGTATACACAGTATTTTTTGCCAGCATCATAATTCAAAGGCATCGATTATCTTCCTGTCTATCTTTTTCACTGTCCAACTTTTGCATCCATAAGATGTTACTGAAAATACCATGGCTTGGACAAGTTGAATATTTGTATGGAGAGAGACATCTCTGCTCTTGAGAATCTTGTCTAGGTCCTTCATAGCCATTCTGCCAAGTGCAATGTGTCCTCAGATTTCTTGACTGCTTGTCATTTCTTTTTTGATTATCGATTCAAGTAGGTTAAAGTTGTCAACTGTTTCAATTTCTTCTCCATCAACAAACTTATTGATTTTGCCAGTTCTCAGGATCTTTGTTTTCTTTACGTTAAGGTGCAGGCCCATTTTAAGATTATGTTCCTTGATCTTGAGAAGCAAATGTTTCAGATAATGTTCACTTTCAGCCAGTATTGTAGTATGATCAGCATAGTGAAGGCTGTTGATGAGTCTTCCACCAATCTTCACATCTCAGTTGTCTTCATACAGTCCTGCTTATCTGACGATTTGTTCCGCATATAAATTAAAGAAGTAGGAGGAAAGTATGCAGCCTTATCATACAACTTTGCTGATTAGAAATCATTCTGTTTCTCCTTGTTCCGTTCAAACTGTTGCTTCTTGATCAATGCAAAGCCTGCGCAAGACAACTATAAGGTATTCTGGTATACCCATGCTACTTAATTTGGCCCAGAGTTTCTCAAGTCAAAAGCCTTGTAGTAGTCAATAAAACACAGAGATATCCTCTTAGTATTCTTTTGTCTGTTCGAGGATCCATTTCACATCCACGATGATACCTCTCATTCCTCGCCCTTTCCCAAACCCTGCTTGCACTTCAAGCAGTTCTCGTTCCAGGTATGGTTATAGACTCTGTGGATAATCTTGAGTAGAATCTTGCTAACATTTGGGATCAGAGCAATTGTGTGATAATTTCCAGTCAGTCAGTCAGATCACCTTTCTTCAGTATTGGTAGAAACACATCTTTTCCAGTCAATTGGCCATGATGCTGTCTTACAAATTTCCTGGCAGAGCCATGTAAGTATAGCAACATCCACATCTGGAAACTATAGATCAGGAAACTACAGACCTAGGAAACTACAGACCGTTCAGCCTGACATCAGTACCAGGAAAAATGGTAGAAACCATCATAAAGAACAAAATTACTGAACATGTAGATAGTCATGGCTTAATGGGAGACAGCCAACATGGCTTTAGACAAGGAAGATCTTGTCTTACTATAATCTGTTATGTTTTTTTGAAGGTGTGAATAAACAGGTAGACCAAGATGAGTCGGTTGATATAGTGTATCTGGACTTTCAGAAAGCCTTTGACAAGGTCCCTCATCAGAGACTTTTGGCAAAACTAAAGAGTCATGGGATAGGAAGCAGTGTACTATTGTGGATCAGGAACTGGTTACTGGTTAAAAGATAGAAAGTAGAGGGTAGGGCTAAATGGGCAATTTTCCCAACGGAGAAAGGTGAATAGTGGAGTGCCCCAGGGATCTGTGCTGGGTCCACTGCTTTTTGACATATTCATAAATGACCTGGAAGAGGGAATAACGAGTGAGCTTATCAAATTTGCAGATGACACAAAACTATTTAAAGTTGTTAAAACCCATGAGGATTGTGGAAAATTGCAAGAGAATCTTGATAAATTGGAAGACTGGTCATCCAAATGGAAGATGAAATTTAATGTGGACAAGTGCAAAGTTATGCACCTAGGAAAGAACACCGCAAACTATGGTTACACGATGCAAGGTTACACAATAGGAACCACCACCCAGGAAAAAGATTTAGACATCATCGTGGATAACATGTTGAAACCCTTCGCCCAGTGTGCAGTGGTGGCCAAGAGAGCAAATATTATGCTAGGTGTCATAAGGAAAGGAATGGGAAATATAACAAAGGATATTATAATGCCGCACCTTGAATATTGTGTGCAATTCTTTTTGCCGTATCTTAAAAAGGATATAGTGTTATTAGAAAAGGTACAGAGAAAACCCACCAAAATGGTAAAGGGGCTAAAAACATTATGGTTCTTCAACCTGGAAAAGAGACGGCTGAGGGGAGATATAAGAGAGGTCTATAAATTAATGAATGGCGTGTAACTGGTAAACGTAGATTGATTGTTTACGTCATCAGAATATAGAAAGACTAGGGGAATGCAATGAAGCTACAGGGTAACCTATTTAAGACTAATAAGAGAAAATATTTTTTTCACTCAACGTGTAATCAAACTCTGGAAATTGTTACCGGAGGATGTAGTAAAAACTGTTAGTATAACTGGGTTTAAAAAAGGTTTGAATAAGTTCCTGGAGGAAAGGTCCATAAACCATTATTTAAAGGGACCCAGGATATCAATACAAGCATTGTGGAACCTGAGTCTTTTGGGGAAACTGCTAGGTACTTATGTCCTAGATTGGCCACTGTTGGAAACAGGATATTGGGCTGATAGACCTTGGTCTGACCCAGTATGGCATATCTTATGTTCTTATCCAATTGCGGGAATGCCATCAATTCCTGGGTGTTTTGTTCTTTGACAATGCTTTCAATGCTGCTTCGACTTCTTCTTTCATCACCAATGGTTCCCTGCTCATAAGGTAAGGTTGAAATGGCTGTTCCACTTGATCTTTATGGTATAATGACTTTGTATATTCTTTCTACCTTTTCCTGATCTTCTCAGCATTGTTCAACATAGATCTTTGAGTATCTTGTAGCATTCAAATTCGAGGCTGGAATTTTCTCTTTAACTCTCAGCTTTAGGAAAGCCAATCTTGTTTTTCCTTTAATACTTTCTGATACTATTGCCTTGCATGCGTCATTGTAGTACTTCTCCTTGTCTGGTCTTGCTGTGCATTGGAAATCTCTGTTGATTTCTGCGATTGTCTTTCTTTCTCCTCCGGCTTTAGCTTCTCTGTGTTTCTGGTCAATTTTCAGAGTTTCTTCAGTTATCCATTTTGGCCTTTTTTTACTTTCTCACTTTTTTTGTAGAGACTTCTCACTTTCTTCGAGCACAACTTTCTTAATGTCATCCCATAACTCTTCTGGTGCACTGTCATTTGTATCCAAAGCAGCAAATTGATTTTGCAAGCAGTCTTTAAATTCTGGTGGATTATTCTCAAGGTTATATTTTGCTACATCTGTGGCTTGCTCTTTTTCAACTTTAGCTTGAGTTTTGCATACTAGTAGCTGGCGATCTGTACCATAGTTGGCTCCAGGTTTTGTTTTTGTTGATGTTAGTAGTCAATTAGATTTTTGTACAATTCTTTGGGTGAAGTCCATGTGACCAGTGTCGTGCACCGCCCTGGTGGCCAGTGTTCGTAAGGGTAGGTGGGACACAAGAATTATTTTATTATGAGAGGAGGGTCTTTTAAGAGCCAGGTGTAACCTGGTCTTAGCAGTTCCGCTCCTAACTAAGAAAAATTGTGAATGCAAAGTAGAGGGTTAACAAGGCATTTATTTCCCTTTACGCATAAGATTCAGCTGGATTACAACCTAAAGAAAAAGTCCTTAACTTCAGAAATGAAATCAACTCAGGTTAACAGAAAAACTGTTATGCTTCACAGTTGTAACAATGCTTAGTTAAGCTTTCCAGAGTAAAGCAAATGTTTCAGCACTCTTCTTCCATTTAGCAAATGAATAACATTCTGAAGATAACATATATCATTCACAGGTTTAACAGTGACTCTGCACTGCCAGAAATACAGAAAGAACAGTCCATCTCTTCCTGAGATAAAAAGCTTGGCTCTACAAGTTCCACTTGCATCGGCTCAGAATTATCTCTGTCTGTATCAGTGGTTTCACTGGCTATAATTTCTGGCCAGGGCCAAGTCCTGTTCGCTGGATGTTTAAAGAGTTCCTCTAGTGTTTGCCAATGAGCATGGCCTACCCTTGGGCGTTGGCTACTTGGCTTATGAGAGGTAGCTTTGCTTTCCTTTCTCACAGGTTTAGCATTACTTTCAAAAGGCTTTTTATAAGGTAAGGTTTTCTTCATAGAAACAGAGTCAGCATACCTTGGCTTCCAGCAGCATATAGAACTGGGATTTCCTCCTTCCCGCAGTTCTTCAGGAACACAATCCCTGTGCCAGTCTCCTCTCTGAAAGCTTCTGTTACCTTTCGGTTTAGCCCCAGGTTCCTCTGGTACAAGCAGGCTTCTTTCCTTCACTCTGCTTTGCCTCCAAAGGTGATTGTTCCTTTGCCCAGCACTAGTTTCCTAAGTGCTCCTTTCTGCTTGGTCCTTGCTTGTGGTGCTTCTCTCTTGTAAACCTTCAGCTTTACCTCCAGCTCCACAGCTGCAAGCACTGCTCTGTCCTCTCCAGTCTCCAGTCTATAAAGCTCTCCTGTGTTTGAGCTTCCCGGGCTGACTGTCAGGTGCTCTCGATTAGCTAAGTGTGTCCACTCAGGCTCTGTGAGTGCACACCTGCTCCCTCTAGCTGTTCTGTGCGGATATTGCATCTTGTGCACATCTTTTTCTTCCTGAAAAACAGCTTCTTCTCCTGCATTTTTGCTTTCATCAGCTCCTGCTGCATGACAACAGTCACCGCTTGTGTCGCTGGAAGAAGGTTTTTTGAGAGTAATAGATTATTGGTCTTGCAGAATTCTATCAGTGTTTCTCCAGCTTCATTTCTTGATTAGACTGTAAGCGCTGATGAGCAGGGACTGTGTCTTACATCTGTATGTACAGCTCTGTGTATGCCTTGTAGCACTACACAAATGATTAGCAGTAGTAGTTGTTGCCAAGTCCATATTTTCCAACCACTTTGCGCCTTCTTTGTTGCCAACTTTTGCGTTCCAGTCACCCATGACTATCAGGATAGCCTGTTTGCATATTCTGTCAATTTCAGCTTGTACTTGTTCATAGAACTCAACTTCTTCCTCTTCTGTAGCTGTTGTTGGGGCATATACCTGAATTATAGTTGTGTTGACGGGCATTCTCCATAGACAAACAAAAATTAAGCATTCACCTATTGCACTGTATTCCATTACAGTTCTTGCAAGTTTCTTAACTGCAATACCATTTCTTCTTTGTCTTTCATTTCCAGCATAGTATACCATGTGATCACCAAATGCAAAGTGCCCCATACCAGTCCATTTCAGTTTGCTGATACCCAACCGATTGAGTTGTACACGTTCCATTTCATTCTTGACCACCTCCAACCTCCCTTGGTTCATGCTTCGTACATTCCATGTCCCACTATGTTAGGCATCTTTGCCGGTTCTGATTCTCATTTCATGCACAGCTACATCAGCAGTCAGATGTCCAGTGGGCTTTGATCCAACCACATCAACTACCTCCCACAAAAGAATGAACAGAAAAAGAAACTGCATAATCCTGGGGAAAACTGTGGGATAGATGCAGCAGCAAGAACTCCCAGGATCTGCTGGGGGCAGGTGGATATTGGGGGGGGGGGGAGGGGGGGATATGGGGGCTAGAGATTCCCCAGCCCTGCACTTACAGGCTACCTTACTTCAGTTGCATATAGAACAAAGGCAGACTTTCATAGTTAATCATGTATTATAGATGTACAGATAAAAACTGAAATGAAACCTCATAAAACCACTATGTACGTGGTGCAAAACTTCAGAACTAGATACAGAAATGCATTTTCTTCTATGCTGTTCTTGTGGGGGATAGGGGGGCTATTTTACATAGCATTTTCCTCAAGAATAATGAAAAGGGCTCAGAAACCTCAACATGCTCTCAAAAAATGATGGAAGCTTAGCAATCTCATCCAGAACTGCACAGATTACTGTGTTCCAGGAGGGAGATGCTTTCATCATTCCGTGTTTTGAACTTGCATCCCAAAGAAATGCAGATTTGTGGTACCAAATTCTGCCCATTGAAATTAGTGTTCGCGTTCCATAGTGCATCACGGTTGGGGCGGATGAAGACAATCTGTTGCCTGAAGTAAGAGATGAGCTGACATTTCCCCTCCTCTGGCAGCGAAAATGTAGAGTCCTCCACAGAGCTCTAGTCAGGTACTGCCCCTCATACATAACAAAGGAGATGCAAGGTGATCACATATCAAGGAGCAAAAACAATAAGTGAGAACCATGGCGCAGTTTAAAACACCAAAATAATTTTTTTCTTTTAGAACATATATTCTGCATCCAAAGAAACCCTCTCCCAACGATGGGTGCAGAGCAGAAATAGGTCATTTCCCACAAAACTCAACATATCAAAAATACTTTCTGAATCTGATGTCATTTAAGTAACAGCAATATAAACCCTCACCAGTAATGGGCATATTGTTAAGTAATAAAAAAAAACAAAACTTAAAAAAATTATTCAGGACCTATAGAGAAAATCTATCATACTTTAACTGTATCAGCTTCCAAAACTCACACAAGGAGCCTACCCAGAAAAGAGCAGCACCATAAATATTATAGTGTGCCCTAGAACATCCTACCCACCTATTCAGAAAACCAAACAAGCCAGATTACTGTTCCCTACATAGAAAGTCCATGCTAACAGAATACCTGGCCTTGGTCACACATTCAGAACATAGCTAGATCCTCACCAAATAAGGAATAAATTACCACAATCTAGAAAGAGATGAATATACCCCTGGACTATGTAAAATATAATGACAGAACATGTAAATCCCAGACATATTCCAGTCACTAAATTGAGAATACAATTCATTTTTCTACCTTTATTGACTGGCCATTTTATTCTCTAATCATGTTGATCAGTCTCTGGTTTCTGTTTTCCCTGTTTTTAACTCGCTTTCTAGGATCTCTGGCCTATCTGTCACTTCTGGCCCATCTGCCATTTCTCTGGCCCTCCTGTCTTCTTCATTTCCTTATATCTCTGATATTTCTTTTCCTTTCAGCTTTCTTCCATTTATTTTACTCCTCCTTACCATCCAGTCCTCAGCACCCCTTGTTGCCGTTTCTATCAATCACTTTTCAGCTGTTAACACAGTTCTCTCATTCCCATCTCTCTCTCCTTACCCAGCCTCTTATACCAGAGTCCCCTCCTCCCCCGTTGTCCAGCATCTCTCCCCTTTTCTCCTCCCTTGTGCAGTGTCTCTCCCTTCTCCCTTCTCTCTCCTCTATCCAGCATCTCTCCCCTTTTTATCACTCTATCCCACTGTTTCCTCCTACTGTACGGACCAAAGGGGGGGGGGGCTGAATCCGATGGACAGGCAAAATCTCAACCCACCTTCTCTGTGCCAAAGGGGAACAAACTAACACCCAACAGAACATACCTAATGCAAAGTACACACATTGAATAGCCTAAGAGACTATGCTATGATATTTTAAGAAATTGAGACATCCCAGAGGACAGTGATACTTTGGAATCTACAGCCCTACTCCTGCCAAAAAGCTGGTAGGTCTACGTACGGCAGAAGCTTGAGGATCTACAATCAACCCTACATTTGTTATCTGTTGTGGAAGTCGACAGTTCCACCAATTTTCCAGAGACTATGCCCATTATGAATTATTATTATTGCTTTATTTTGGCAGCAGCCTTGGAGTGCTTTGAAATGACTTTTGCCTTATCTCCCTGGGCAGCCTGTATAAGTACAACATGAACTGGACCGAAGGTCACTCAGACCTTGATTTATCATTCTCCCTATACTTGCATTGGTATACTCTCCAATCCAAAAGTTGTTCTAGATCTTGACTTTCTACAAGGCTATGCAAGCCACCGTTGCAATTCCTCATACCACCACCAGAACTTGTTTCTTGAACTTGCTGGAGCAATAGCATCTAGTCTCCACACTTCTGACTGTTTCTATTGTGGAGGAACTAAGATGGGAGATCAGTGGCCCTGGGAGACGCAAGAACTGAACTATTCTATCCTATACAATCAGACTGATTTACATAATACTACTAGTGAGTGGGTATTGGCCCACCCCATTGTTGACAGTTTGTGTTTTGTTCGGACTGGACCACAATCTACTACGAAGGATGGACAGTTGGTCTGTCTAAATCAGAAGCTTTACGACAGCACAACAAAGATGCAACCGAACCTTCTAATCCTTTAGTTCTTTTTCCCACTCTTGCCAAACTATGGACTTTGACTATCTGCCTGTTGCTCCCTTGTTTCTTGCCATTTTGCTTGCAAATGATAACTTCAGTTATTAATAACACTGTAGAGCGTAAGACAGCTACAAAGATGCTAGCTATGTGAACTTACTACCCTATACCACAGAGTGATACCTTTACCTAGTATTATGTGATTTGATTCTCACACCTTATTAACATGCGGGTGAGAATAATCAAAGGGGGGAATGTGGTAGGCGACGGCCTATGATCCATGCTAATTGAACTAAGCAGACAGGCCTGAGCAGCTTGACCTGTAACTGAAGCCTGTAGTTAGGCCCAGAGGAATGAAAACCCCCCTGAATGATGACACCATAGAATTGAAACTTAACTCAGTTTAACTGAACATAGCTAAGCAGAAACGAAACTTATAAAAGACAGAAAACAGCTCTAATTGGTACTGATAAGAGAGCACAGCTTCTATGGAATTAATTAACTCTGCAAAAAGCAAGGTTATAGTGCCCTGCTTCCCATATGTTTTAACAAGCTCAGCGACCTTGGAGGAGAGAAGTAACAAGTTAGAGACACTGACCATTGTAATTGGGACTAGAAGGGGGGCAACCAGGTGCTGGGCCCAGACCAGAGTCCCGATTGGGTAGCCATATCAGTACCGGGACCAATAGATGGGTGAGAGGGGTACTGGGACCAATGAAAAGTTTGCCTATGCTTAGAATGGACAAGAAAGCTATAAAAGTTGTTGTTTTACTAGAAGCCATTGCTCAGCCATTTTGAAATTGCTTATTGCTTGAGCCATGTGCACATTAAACTGGCTTGGATCCTTGAAAAGACTCCTGGATTTATTTATTGCATGCTTATCTGCTGCTACAACATCACTGGCACAATATTCTCACAGAATTTTCTTTGCAAAAGATCTTTATTATATCTTTCTTATCTCACAGAAGCAAACATACAAAGCGCCTAACAATACTGGCTAAATACAAAGCAATTTGAATTATTTCTCTTACCATTTCTTTGCAAATAAAGATGCTTTTTCTTCCTGCATCTCCTACCACAGCTACAACTAAATGAGGGATTTCCTGTCCATTGACGGGTCTTAACACAGTGAAGAAAAGGAGGATATATGGTCCTAACTACACTAAAGGCAAGCTGGCCAAATCCTTTTCACATACACAGTGCAGAGAATCAGAATCACACACACACACACGCTTAACTAACAGTCATACAATGGGGAATTGCAGCATACTTCATTTCCGTGATGGCCCAGCAGATTTCTGTCACAGGTACAGAATGCAGATTTTCCATGGAGGTAGCCATGGCTCTGACATGGTGCACCGTGACCCGGTGTAGTGAGATCCCAGTCTGCTCATACGTGAGGGCAATTCAGTCGGCCACCCAAGTGAACAGAGTTTGCTTGCTCACTGAAAGCCCCAGTCGACTGGGGTCATAGGAGACGAAAAGCTGAAGCACTTTGCAGTGGCCCTGAGTTGGTTGCAGATAGAAGGACAGGGCCTTCTTACAATCCAAGAGTATGGAGAACGGTCTCTGCCTTGCTGGCATGAGGCCTCGGAAGAAGGTGGGGAGCACCACCTCCTGATTGGAGTGGAAGGGGGACACCACCTTTGGCAGAAACATGGGGTGTGTGTGGCGAACCACCATGTTCTCATAGAACCTCGTGTAGGAAGGATCTGCCATCAGAGCCTGGAGCTCGCTGACCCTGCGAACTGACATGAGTACCACGAGAAAGACAACCTTCCAGAAGAGGTACTGCAAGTGACAAGTAGTCAGCAGCTCAAACTACAGCTTAGGGATCTGTGAGAGCACCACAATGAGATCCCACTCCGCTGTTGGTGGGCGGACGGCGTGCTTGGACAATATGAGGCACCGCAGGAAACGAGAAACAAGGGACTGAGCAGTGAGAAGCTTGCCCTCAACTGAGTGGCAGTGTGCTGCAATAGTGCTTAGGTGCATTCTGAGTTGGACTTGAGTCCCACCTGGGACAGGTGAAGTAGGAACTAGAGTACCAGCTGCACCAAGCGAGAGAACGGGTTCACACGCCTCTTGGCACACTATACCAAAACTCGACGCCATTTGAAGGTGTAAGCCCTTTTTGTGGAGGCCTTGCGGGAGGCCAGTAGGACCTCCTCTATGTCTTGTGAGAGTTGGAAGGGAGCTAGAACCACACTTTCAGCAACCAAGCTATGAGTGACAAGGACCCCAGGTTGGGATGCAGGAGAAAGTCTTCCTCCTGTGAAAGTAGTCCTGGGGTGTGGCCTCGGGGAATAAGAGATGCCGCCAAGAGGCAGAGAAGCAGCAGGAACCAAGGTTGCCTGGGTCACTAGGGGGCTACCAGTATCAGTGATACCCTGTCGCGCTGGATCTTGAAGAGAGTCTTGGCGACCAGCAGTGCCAGCGGGAAGGCGTAGAAAAGGCCTTCTGTCCATGGAATGAGGAACGCATCTGCTGCCACCCGGGACGGGTTTGGCTGGTGCGAGCAGAAGGGGGGCAACTGTGTGTTGTCTGGGCTGGTGAACAGGTCCACTAGGGGGGCGCCCCCCCCCCCGAGTTAGAAAAGCCGGGAGGCCACTCCGTGGTCCAGGTGCTACTCATGTGGCTGGAGGACTCTACTCAGCCTGTCTGTCAGGGCATTGTCCTGGCCCAGGAGGTAGACCGCCCGCAGGAACATCCCATTGCGTGTCGTATATAAGCAGAAGGCTACCCCCCCTCTTGGCAGAGGGAGTACGACCCCATGCTTCCTTGCTTGTTGAAATAGAACATTGCGACTTGGTTGTCCATCTGGACAAGAACAGACTGGTGCTGCAACCAGTGGTGAAAGGCTCGGAGGACCAGATATGTTGCCCGGAGCTCCAGAAGGTTGATTTGCAATTGGCACTCCATCAGGGACCAACTGCCTTGAGTGGAGAGGTCCTCGCAATGAGCTCCCCATCATCACAGGGAGGCATCTGTAGTGAAGACCTTCTGGGGGTGGATGCCTGGAAGGACATCCTGGCCTGAAGGTGGCGGGGAAGCTGTCACCAGGCAGAGGAGTCTGCCAATTGGTGGGTCATTCTTACCCTGTCTTGAAGCCTGCCCATGGCTTGTGTCCACTGGAAGCAGAGGCACCACTGAGCCGTCCTCGTGTGCAGGCGGGCTTACGGGGTTAGGAGGACGTGGAGGCCATGTGGCACAGCAGGTGGAGAAAGTGAACTGGCAGTGCTGCATCTCTGCGGCTAGCACCCTGAGAGGTGTCCTGTCCTCTCCAGAGGGAAGGTGGTCTTGGCCTGGAGAGTGTCTAGATAAGCCCATATGAACTCCAGGCACTGAGCTGGAGAGAGGTGGAACTTGGGGTAGTTGATGACGAACCCCAGATGCTTCAGGACATGGATTGTGTGCTCAGTTGTGTTGTGCACCTCTGCAGCTGTGCTTCCCCTTATGAACCAGTCATCCAGGTAGGGAAAGATGAAGGCTTCTTGGAGATGAAGGTGAGCTGTGATCACCACTAGGCACTCTGTGAAGACCCTTGGTGATGAGGCAAGCCCGAAGGTTAGCACCCTGTACTGGTAGTGGCCTCCTCCCACCATAAACCAGAGGTATTGTCGGTGGTTGGGATGGATCAGGATATGTGTATAAGCATCCTTCAGGTCTAAGGAGCATAGCCAGTCTCCCTGCTGGAGGTATGGCAGCGGTGTTCCAAGGGAGAGCATCTTTATCTTCTCCCTCACCAGAAATATGTTCAGGTTTTTGGAACCCTGGGTTTCGGTGGACTCGGTACATGGAGTTGAGCCATCTGCTCACGATCGACACCAATGTCGAGGATCAGAGGGATGGGCACCATGAGGACCTTCGGATGGGCTTCGTACTGGAGAATCTCAAGTTCCTCCATGCGGGGGTCCTCCTCCACCTCAAACATGAGTGCCTGTGCCATATCTCGCATGAAGACAACGTCCTTGGGTGGGGAATGGTGCCGGGACACCGATGGAAATGGGTCAGAGGGCACGTCTTGGTGTTGCTGGATTCTGGGGACTCCTCGTGCTCAGTCTCCCAGTCTCACTCAAAGTCAGAGGAAGAAATCAAGGCTCCATGGCTCCTGTGGTCAAGGTCTGAGCCCGAAGGCCCATGACTCCCAGAAGAACTGCAGTCCGAGCTGCATGCACTTACCGGAGAGGACCAGTGTCCCGAGGAATGGGACTGGCACCTTGTCCAATGCCGATGGCTCTCTCGAGGCCTGTGGCACTCGAGGATTGGCTCAATGACTGGGGAAGCCCTCGAGGTCGAGGGTCTGGTCGTCAGGGCGGATGAACCAGAGGAACTGGACTTCAATGCTTGCTGCTGGACCAGGAGGGCAGTGATACTGTGCTCCAAGGTCACCATCCTGGTTTCCATGCCAGAGGGCTCCTTAGCCTTCGACACAAACGCTGTTGTTTTCAGGCCCGGTGACGGTTCCATCGAGAGGGAGCCCATGAGAAGAATGGCCTCGGAGGTACGAGGCCAGTTGCCAGACATTGACTCCTCCTTTCGGGACAGCTTGTGAGGCCACTCCTGCTCTGATCCCTCGGATTCACGCCAGGAACTATAGTCTGCACAGTAAGGTGGCTAGAGTTGTAGAGTTGCACCTGTCACTTCAAGCAGGTTACTACTACTACTACTCCTCCTCTATGCCTTTGTTTAAGTGATGCTCCGGGCAGGCTATCTCCTCTATTTATGACTTTATTTAAGTTTGCTTCAATAACATTTTCTTGCCATTTAAGGATCCTCTGTGTCTGTCCAATGTCTTTTTGAATTCTACCACTGTTTTTGCTCCCACTACCTCCATCAGGAGATCACTGCAGGCATCCACTAACCTTTCCATGAAAAAATATTTCCTGATGTTTTTAAGTATATATTCTTGCAGTTTCATTTTGTATCGTCTAGTTCTACAGTTTTCCTGTCTTTGTAAAAGGTTTGTTCATTCATTATTTATTTATTTAGTTATTTAACATTTCTTATATACTGCCTTTCAAGGCTGTTTACATTGAACACAATGAAACTTAAGTTACATAGAACAATTTATACCTTTAAGTACTTAAACATCTGTATCATATCTTCTCTGTCCCTCCTCTCGGGTATACATATTTAGGTCTTCAAATCTCTTCTCATACACCTTCTGGTCATCATTTTGGTCACCTTTCTCTCAACCATTTAAAGTCTTTATATCCTTTGCAAGATACAGTCTCCAAAACGGAATACAAGATTCCAAATGAGGCTTCACCAATTACTGGTTGGTTATTCCTCTCTGTATGCAGCCTAGCATTCTTCTGGCTTTGGGTCACTGCCTTGTCGCATTGCTTTGCCATCTTGAGATCCTCAGACACTTATCACCTCAAGGTCCCTTTCTCCTGGCCATTCACACAAGCCCTTCATCCCCTATTGCATACTGCTCCTTTGGGTTTCTGCATTCCAAGTGCATTACTCTGCATTCACTTTCAGTTGCCAAACATTAGACCATTCTTCTAATTTTTGTAGATCTTTTCTCATGTTGTCTACTCCTTCTGAGGTGTCCATTCTATTGTAAATCTTTGTGCAAAAAGGCAAACTCTTCCTTTTAACCCTTTGGCAATATCACTCACAAAGACAATGAACAGTACCGGACCCAGAAATGATCTCTGATGCACGCCACTATTCATCCTCCTTTCTTTAGAATGAATTTCATTCACCACTACCCTCTGTAGTCTGTCAGTCAAACAGTTCCTGATTCAGTTCACCACCTGGAATCCATCCCCAGGTTGCTCAGTTTATTTACAAGCGTACTATGAGGAATAGTATCAAAGGCTTTGCTGAAATACAAGTAGACCACATCTATCCAGCTTTACTCAGTAGTTTCCCATCTGCTACATCCGTCTTCCTCACTATCCCCCCACCGTGGTTATGTCTGCTAATCAATTAGCCAATTGATCAGCAGCTTGAACTCTCACCTATGCATTTTACCCTTTCCGTGCCCTTCTCTTTGGACACTTTAGAGATCATAGTCTCTCCCCCTCTCCTATCTCTTCTCATCCTACTACTATAATGCCTACTTGGCACCCTTTTAACTATGTCTTACTGTCTTCCTTAACCAAAATCATTATTTCTTCTCAGAAAACTACCTGTCCTCTTGATCTCCCTTTTTTCATACTGGCTTACCAAACTCTCTTCAATTCTACTTCCCATCATTCACTCTATGATCAATAATAGTCTTTCTTCTAGTTCTGTCACTCTTCCTTGGAAGACAGCCGTAGTTTGGCCCGTACTTAAAAAACCCTCCCTGTACAAAACTACATAGAAGAGTCTCAAATCTCTCTTTCCTTTCAAGAATTCTAGAGAAATTCATCTTTTTCCAACTTAGTGATCAGAACATACTTCACACCCGGCAGTCAAGTTTCCATTCCCGACACAGTACTGAAACTGTTCTTGCTTCTCTTCTCAGTGAAGTCCAGAGTTCTCTTGATCAAGGCAACATTTCTCTGGTAGTATCTTTGGATCTTTCTTTTGCTTTTGACCTAATTAATCACGCTATTCTTTGTTCTTGTCTTTGATATTGGCCTGCGTGGGACTTTTTTTTTTTTTTTTTTTTTTTTACAGTTCACTCCTTCTCGGTTTCATTTGGTTCCAATTCTTCTGTTTCATACCTCTCACCTATAGTGTTCCAGAAGGTTCTGTCCTTGCACCTTTACTATTTAAAATTAACATTTTCATCTCACTTCTGGCCATCATTATTCAAGACTACAGTATATCAGCTTATTATGCTGCTGACATTCTCCTTCTCTATCACACTCATCCCACTACTCTGGACCTAGGTCCCATTAATGCCTGCCTTTCTCAGATTGCTTTGTGGCTGCAAACCAACTTGTTTATTTATTTAATGGATTTTATATATACCGCCCTATCATAAAATCAAAGCAGTTTATAATATAACAAAACTTTACAGAGAACTGGTGGTCTAGGTAAGGATGGCATGCGGGAGATGCTAGCAAGCATAACTTATTTACACTGTAACATATATACATTTACAGGGCAATATATGGCTTAAATCTGGGGGAATTAGGTTTTGAGGGTAGTCCAGCATGTGATGTGCTAGAAGAGTTCATTGAAGTGTTCCATGAAGAGGAATGTTTTCAGCGTCTTCCTAAAGTCTTTAAGGTCCATGGTGGTCCTGAGTGCCTCTGGAAGGGAGTTCCAAATGGCAGGTGCTGCAAGTGATAGGGCTCTCTTGGTCACAGAGTTGTTGGTTTTTGTGAATGAGCTAGGTGTTTATATGATGTCTATGGCGCTCTGTCTTCATGGTCTGTTACTTGGCTTTATGCAATTAGGTCCTGGAGTATTTTAGCTGACAAGTTGTGTCTGATTTTGAAGATGGTTAGGGCTGACTTATATTTGGCCCTTGAGGTGATTGGAGCCAGTGGATCTGGTACAAGATGGGCGTTATGTGGTCAAATTTTGTTGAACCAGAGATGATCTGGGTGGCAGTGTTTTGGGCCAGTTGCAGGGGCCAGAGTCGTTTGTTTTGGTAGACCATTGAAAATTGAATTGCAGTAATCCAGTATAGGCATGACAGTTTGGCAGACCATGCGGAAATGGTCCTAGCTGAGGAGAGGTTTGAGTCTTCGGATAGTAGCCATTTTGTGGAATGCATTTTGGGTGATTTTGTTGATGTGTGGTTTTAGATTCAGGTTACGGTCCAAGATAACTCCCAGGTACTTTACTATTTATTTTACTGGTATGAATGTGTTTAAACTCAAATGTGTCAAAGACCTCCACAATCTGGCTCACTAGATCTTCTGAACCTCCGGACACGCCCCACTATTGTCTAACATTCCTTTGACTCTTACTTCCAGCCTGAAATCTCTTGGTGTCATAGTAGACTCTCACATCTCCTTTCATGACATATTAGTGCCACAGTAAAAAGTTCATTTTTTTGCCTTACACTAAATTCACTCTATCTGCTCTTTTCTTTCCCTCTGTGCTCTCATTACTTTGGTTCTCAATTTAGTTATCTCTCAACTTGATTACTGCAATATTGTTCTTGCCAGATTTTCAGACTATGAGATTAAAAGACTGCAAACTATACAAAATATTCTTTGTCTACTAACCCATGCAAAGTAGGTCCAAATTCATTCACGTCATCTCTCTTCTACTATGTTTCCATTGGTTGCCCGACCATTACTGTATTCTTACCATTGCTCATCAAGTATTACATACTGGTATCCCTTTCTTATCTTTCATCACTCATTCTCTATACTCCTCACTGTGCCCTTCATTCAGTCCATGTCAACAGACTTTTCCTTGCCCTCCATTTCCCGTGTTAGGTATTATTCCAGCAGACTCTGCTTTCTACTTCCGAGGTCATCTCTGGAATGATTTACTACTTGACATATATCTAGAATTATTCAAAATTTAAGACTGCATTCAAAACCCATCTGTTCCAAACTGCTTTTGATCATTTCCTACATTAATCCTAGTTTAACAACCATCCCTGCCTTATTTATCTGTCTCTCTTCCCTCCTCTCTTGTTTTTCCCTTTCCCTGTTCTTGGCTATCTGAATGAATGTTGCTTTCTCTCTCCTACTATTTTAATGAAGTTCTTTTCTACTTTTCAGTTTTATTGATTTTGATGTATCCAAAAAGGCAGTAGTGTATCAAGATTTAAATAAACTATAAAACAACTGTATGCCCTTGATGTAGTTCTCTTGTAGTTAACCAGTCAAAGAATCTTTGCTTGGTAAAGTCATGTTGCCATGGATCTTGCAACCCATTGGATTCTAAGATAACTACTGTCCTTTCTTTCAGCAACATCTCCACTACATTTCCCACCAGTGAAGTAAGGTTTACCGGACTGTAGTTTGCCACATTTGTGAAGAGGGGACCATATCAGCCCTTCTCCAATCCTGCTGTAGCTCTCCGGTCTCCAAGGATCTAATAACACATCTTTTAAAAGGTCCTGCCAAAACCTCCCAAGATCCTTTAGTGTCCTGGGCTATATCTGATCTGGTCCCACAGCCTTGTCCACTTTCAATTTTACAAGCTGTTTATAAATGTCTTCGTTCGTGAATGGCACGACATCTACTCTATTCCTTTTGTTACCTTTGTTGTTACTACCACTACTGATCATTTGTATAGCGCTACAAGGTGTACGCAGCGCCGTACAGACTCATGTAAAAGATTGTCCCTGCTTATCAGAGCTTATAATCTAGTCAAGACAGACAACAAAACAGCTGAGGACAAGGATACATCCAAGGGAATGGTAAGGAAACACATAGGAGACTAAGTGGAACAGGATTCAAAAGCGGCCTCAAAGAGGTGAGTTTTCAACCTGGATTAAGCCTGCTGTACAGACTCAGATTGTTCCAGGCATAAGGAGCAGCAAAGTGAAAGGGTTGAAGTCTGGAGGTGGCAGTAGAAGAGAAGGGCACTGATAGAAGGGATCTTCCAGAAGAGCGGAGTTCCTGAGGAGAAATATAGGAAAAGATAAGAGAGGAAAGGAAGTGAGGAGCAGCAGAATGCGTGTACTCATATGTCAGTAGGAGAAGTTTGAAATGGACACGAAAACGGGTAGGGAGCCTATGAAGTGACTTGAGAATAGAGGTTATATGAGCATATATACGGGAGGGAGGAGTGGCCTAGTGGTTGGGGCAAGTTACCTCGGGCTGGAGGGCCAGGGGTTCAAATCCCACTAGAGCATAGCAACCGTGGGCCAGAAGGACTTGGGTTTCTATTCCTACAGGTGCTTCTTATGGCCTTGGATAAGACAACACTCCACTGCCTCAGGTACAAAAACATTGTTGAGATCCCTGAATGTACACCACTTTGATTCGTAGAAAAGCAGTATATAAGCCTAGCTAAATAAATAAATATTGAGGCTGGTGGAAGATTAGCTGCACAGTTGAGTTTTGTACAGATTGAAGGGGAGAGGGATGATTCAGAGGGTCATTCATGCACAGCCCTTCTCCAGGATTTTCTTTTGTGAACATGGAACAGAACTATTTGTTTAGCAAGTCTGCTTTTTCCTTAGCACTTTCCACAAATTGGTCCCCGGCACCTCTGAGTCTTGCAATCCCATCTCTGGCCTTTCTCCTCTCTCCAATATATCTGAAAATGGCCTTGTTACCTCGGTGTACATCTATAGCCATTTGTATATCTGCAGGTGCTTTTGCCATTCTTATTTCCTCTCTTTGCCTCTTTTGAGGTAGAGGTCTAAATACTGCTGGTTCTACATTTATGCATGTTGTCTACCTTGCATTCTGCTCAGTAGCAATGATATAAAGTTCAGCCTATAATTTAGACAGGACCCATGAATATTATCTTTCTATGCAGCAAGAGATAGGCAATGCAAAGCCTGTCTCTTGCCTATGAAAACGTTTGCTGACTACATAGAGTGCATTCTAATTTGTGAAGAAGCATGTAGTAGAAAATAAGGGAGATTAGCAAAACAAATTAATCTTCAATGAATGTTCAATTTTTGCTTCTCCTGCTTTATTTATTTAAAATCACTTTTATACCGCCATTATGTATGCATATTCAAGGCGGTGTAAACACTAAATTAAAACAACAATTACTCTGAACAATAGCAACAAAAACAAAGAAACAATAGGAACAGCTCCCCCCCCATCATCATTCACCACCCATGTATCAAAACCTAGTCCAACTACAAGTTGGCTGCAGATCACAACCAGTAGAAAAACATGGCTTTCTGTTGCTGCATGTTTTTAAGAACAAATTCTTTACTACTTCCTACCCCAAATGCGTCTGGTCATAAAATATGGGCTTCATGTCACAGAAAAATTAACTCAAAAAAATTCACCCTGTATTCTTGAAGACCAAAACAATACATCTAAGATATCATGGTCCCAAGACAGACAAAACAAAAATTAAGTGCAACCTCAATTTTTTTTTGGGTGTGCTATCACAGGAGTTGGAGCTGGATTTCTCTCTCCAGCTGCAGCAGACCCTTTTAATTAAAGCATATATCTAAAACGGCTACTTAGTTCAAAGACACGCTAGTTATCCTCCACAGTACATGTGTAAAAATGTCCTGTATACGATGTTTTGGGTGATGACTTTAACCCTGCTTAAGGCATTATAGGACCATAAAACTGCAAATCTACCAGTGATCATACTCGTAAATTTATAGATTCGTCAGTCTTGTGATAATGGCGTCTGACGTCATTAAATTGAAGTGAACCAATCAGCTGTTAACTACTCGGGACCACTCACTGAACAGGGGGCTGCTGTTTCTTGATTGGGTATGATCAAAGAAGGCTAGCCCAATCTTGTTCCAAATGTAATCCCTTCAGGGAAACAGTAAACAACTTGAATATCCATGCTTGTTCACAACGTTGAAGTTTTAGAACCCGATCACCGCCCCTGGGGGTCAGCCAGGACGTGATCTACTATGCGCCAATGTAAGTGATCAAAAGAATGCTGATGGTCCAAGCAATGCTCCATCATCAGTGCCGATACAGTGGCCATGTTCAAACGAGAAGCATGTCCATTTAGGCGAGTCTTGCACCATCTGATAGTCCTTCCAATATAATAGAGATTGCATGGGCAGATTATCAGATATACCACGAGTAGAACTGAAGAAGTCCAACGAGATAGTAATCACAATCCACTATGGGAATCATACCAATGATCACCTTATAAGGTTGTCTTGCAATGCCTGCACTTGCCAGAAGGAAAATGGCCCAAATCAGAATACCCCCATGATGCACTGTCAGTCGCCACAGCTCATAAACAGGAATGCTGATAAAGGAAGAACAATAGTTGTTCAATCCATAACTGATTATCATGCTGACCTCATGATTCAATTGTCTGATGAAAAATACTACACTCCTTTAGAGACTGATCCTATTCATGATATCAGGACTTGCATTGTCTTTAGTCTCCTTAGTAGCAAATTCTGGATGGATAACAGCTAAAGAGGCTGATTTTTTGGTTGCAAAAAATCCTAAAATTCCTGTCATTTATGTTGTTGTTAAGTGCCGTCGAGTCGGAGTCAACTCATGGCGACCCTCTGGATAGCTATCCTAAATTGTGTTCGGTCTTGACTCAGGCGGCTCATTGTTGACAGACTGGTACCCGTAGCTGCTGTTATTGTATCGATCCATCTCATTGCTGGCCTTCCTCTTTTGCGCTGACCTTCTACCTTGCCAAGCATGATATCCTTCTCTAATGATCTCTCTCTTCGCATGATGTGTCCAAAGTATGAAAGTCGAAGTCTTGTCATCTGAGCTTCTAAAAAAAGCTTAGCTTTGATCTCCTCTAGTACCGACTGGTTTGGTCATCGGGCAGTCCATGGTATACACAATATTCGCCGCCAGCACCATAATTCAAAGGCATCAATTTTCTTCCTGTCTATCTTTTTCACTGTCCAGCTTTCACATCCATATGATGTTATTGAAAATACCATGGCTTGAACAAGTCGAATCTTTGTATGGAGAGAGACAACTCTGCTCTTGAGGATCTTATCTAGGTCTTTCATAGCCATTCTGCCAAGACCCATGCGTCTGATTTCTTGACTGCTTGTTGCTTCTTTATTGATAGTTGATCCAAGTAGGTTAAAGTTGTTCATGATTTCAATTTCTTCTCCTTCAACGATGAACCTGTTGATTATGCCAGTTGTCATGATCTTTGTCTTCTTTACATTAAGGTGCAGGCCCATTTTGAGACTATGTTCTTTGATTGTGACAAGCAAATGTTTCAGATCATCTTCACTTTCAGCCAGTAACGTGGTATCATCAGCATAGCGAAGGTTGTTGATGAGTTTTCCACAAATCTTCACACCTCTGTTGTCTTCATACAATCCTGCTTCTCTGATTATTTGTTCTGCATATAAATTAAACAGGTAGGGGGAAAGTATGCAGCCTTGTCTTACACCTTTGCTTATTTTAAACCATTCTGTTTCTCCTTGTTCCGTTCGAACTGCTGCTTCTTGATCAATGTACAGATTATGCAAGAGTACGATCAGGTGTTCTGGTATACCCATGCTTCTTAATGTGGCCCAGAGTTTCTCATGGTTTACACAGTCAAAAGCCTTGCTATAGTCGATAAAGCACAAATAGATATCCTTTTGGTATTCTTTAGTCTTTTCAAGGATCCATCTCACATCCGCAATGATGTCTCTCGTTCCTCGCCCTTTCCTGAACCCTGCTTGCACTTCAGGTAGTTCTTGTTCCAGGTATGGTTGTAGACTCTTTTGAATAATCTTCAGTAGAATCTTGCTGGCATGTGGGATCAGAGCGATTGTGCGATAATTTCCACAGTCAGTTGGATCACCTTTCTTTAGTATTGGTATAAACACAGATCTTTTCCAGTCAGTTGGCCATGATGTAGTCTTCCATATTTCTTGGAAGAGCCTTGTAAGTATGGTAACAGTTGCATCAGATTGCTGTAATACTTCTATGGGAATGCTATCAATGCCTGGTGCTTTGTTCTTTGATAAGGCTTTCAATGCTGCTTTAACTTCTTCTTTCATCACCAATGGTTCCCGATCATAAGGTACAGGTTGAAACGGCTGTTGGTCCACTTGATCTTTATCATATAAAAACTCTGTATATTCCTTCTACCTTTTCTTGATCTTCTCAGCATCATTCAACATAGAACCCTGAGCATCTTGTAACATTCCAATTCGAGGCTGGAACTTTTTCTTTAACTCTCATAGCTTTAGGAAAGCCGATCTTGTTCTTCCTCTAATAGTTTCTGCTTCTATTTCCTTGCATGTGTCGTTGTAGTACTTTTCCTTGTCCTGTCTTGCTGCACGTTGGAAATCTCTGTTGAGTTCTGTTATTGTCTTTCTTTCTCCTCTGGCTTTAGCTTCTCTGCGTTTCTGGGCAATTTTCAGAGTTTCTTCCGTCATCCATTTTGGCCGTTTTTGCTTTTTCAACTTTTGTAGAGACTTCTCGCTTTCTTCCAACACAACCTTCTTGATGTCATTCCATAACTCTTCTGGAGCTCTGTCATTTGTATCTAAAGCAGCAAATTGATTTTGCAGGCAGTCTTTAAATTCCAGTGGTATATTCTCAAGGTCATATTTTGCTGCATTCATGAGTGGTTTGCTCTTTTTCAACTTTAGCTTGAGTTTGCATACTAGTAGTTGATGATCTGTACCACAGTCAGCTCCAGGTTTTGTCTTTGTTGATGTTATAGATCTTTTCCATCGTTGACTTCCACAGATGTAGTCAATTTGATTTTTATACAATCCATTGGGTGAAGTCCATGTGTACAGTCGCCGCTTGTGTTGCTGGAAGTAGGTGTTTGAGATGAATAGATTGTTGGTCTTGCAGAATTCTATCAGTCTTTCTCCAGCTTCATTTCTGTTGCCAAGTCCATATTTTCCAACTACTTTGCCTTCTTCTTTGTTGCCAACTTTTGCGTTCCAATCACCCATGACTATCAGGATATCCCGTTTGCATGTTCTGTCAATTTCAGCTTGTACTTGTTCATAGAACTCTTCAATTTCATTCTCTTCTGCAGCTGTTGTTGGGGCATATAATTGAATTATTGTTGTGTTGATAGGCATTCCTCGTAGACGAATAGAGATTAAGCGTTCGCTGACTGCATTGTATTTCATTACAGTTCTTGCAAGTTTCTTCTTTATTATAAATGCAACACCATTTCTTCTTTGTCTTTCATTTCTAGCATAGTAGACCATGTGATCATCTGATGCAAAGTGCCCGATGCCAGTCCATATCAGTTCGCTGACACCCAACAGATCAAGTTGTAGACGTTCCATTTCATTCTTGACCACCTCCAACTTCCCTTGGTTCATGCTTCGTACGTTCCATGTTCCAATGCATAAGACATCTTTACAGCTTCTCTCATTTCATGCGCAGCTACATCAGCAGTCAGACGTCCCGAGGGCTTTGATCCAACCACATCATAAATGCTGGCTTTACTCTGAGAAGTCTTCAGCTCTTCCCCAGTAGCTAGTTGAGTGCCTTCCCACCTGGGGGGTCTCATCTTCCAGCACTATAGCACAATTTGTTTTGTTGTAACTATCCATTGGGTTTTCATGGCAAGATACAGAAGTAGATTGCCGGGCCTTTCTTCCGCACAGTTTGTTTGGTGTTGTTGCCGTTGTCACAGAAATGTGATCCTCCGCAGTCAACACTATCCCATTCTGCTGCTGCCCAGATGGGTGGTTTGTCTTGATCTGGCACCTCAGCTGAGACCTGTCCATCTTGGGAGACCCTGCCAGTAGTTAAACTACTGATAGTTTAGCTCTCAGCATCACTGATGCACACAAGCCCTCACAGCACGACAAGCTGCAAACCAATTTTTGGTACTGTCATTTATACAGTACCAAAAACTTGCAAATCTTTAACACACCCAACCTGGTCGACCGATAGTATCATGCAGGGGTTCAGTGTTGGAAGCCCTGTCTAAATTTTGTGATCATTTGCTTCAGCCAGCGGCAGCAAGTGTCAGGTCATACATCCGTGAAGCAACTCATTTTTGCTTCAACTCACCACATATACGGATTTTGCTTCATATTCTTACATGGTCACCCTTGATGTTCAAGCATTGTATACTAACATCGATCAACAAGAAATTCTGCAGTATCTTCAATTATATCCATTCACATTACCATCTTGTTTTGCGGTTGCATACTTGCTTTCAATGATCTTTGATGCTGGCCTTTTCGCGAGGTACTAACCTCCGCGACAGGCTGGTTCACGCAGCCACGGCGAGTGACAGAGCATCATGGGGGCATTCCAATTCAGGCCATTTTCCTTGTGGCAAGTGCAGGCATTGCAAGACAACCTTATAAGGTGATCATTGGTATGATTCCCATAGTGGATTGCGATTACTATCTCATTGGCGGACTTCTTGCAGTTCTACTCATGTGGTATATTTGACAATCTGCCCATGCAACCTCTATTATATTAAAAGGACTACCAGACCGTGCAAGACTTGCCTATATGAACATGCTTCTCATTTGAACATGGCCACTGTACCGCACCAATAGTGGAACACTGCTTGGATAATCAGCATTCTTTTGATCAATTACATTGATGTATACTAGCTCACGTCCTGGCTGACCCCAGGAGCGGTGATCGGGTTCAAAATCTTCAACGTTGTGAACAAGCATGGATATTCAAGTTGTTTACTGTTTCCCGAAGGGATTAAATTTGGAACAAGATTGGATTAGCCTTCTTTGATCATACCCAATTAGGCTTGGCGTCCCCTGTTCAGTGGGCGGCCCCGAGTAGTTAACTGATTGGTTCACCTCAATTTAATGATGTCACATGCCATTATCACAAGACCAATGAATCTATAAATTTATGAGTATAATCACTGGTAGATTTGCAGTTTTATGGTCCTATGATGCCTGAAGCAGGGTTAAAGTCGTCACCCAAAACGTGTCACGTCGTATACAGGACTTTTTTACACATGTACTGTGGGGGATAACCAGCAGTTTTAGATATACTTTTTAATTAAAAGCGTCTGCTGCGGTGGGAGGGTGAAATCCATCTCCAATTCCTGTGACAGCACACTCGACAAAAAAATTGTGATTACACTTCAGATTTCTTTTGTCTTACTTGGGACCTTGATATCTTTGACAGAAAAATTAACAGCAGCTACTTAAACACAATAAACATTTCTATGTGACAGACTGTATTTTCTAACGAAGTCACACTCAAATTCTGTCTGCAATATTTTCTTTTCTTTATGTCTCAAGGCTTTACAAAAAAAAAACACTTCACATTTTTAAGTGTTTAAACTGCAAGGATTAATGAAGAATTCAACAAGCCATTTGTTGTGGTGAATAAATTTACTCACATAATAATGTATTTTCACAACCTGTTTTGTAGGGACACATATTCCAAGAAGATTTCAGCCCAGTTCAAGACAGAAAAAATGTGAATTTTGTAAGATTCGCTAGGAAAATCTGCCAGACTTTTCACGTCAGATCTCGGGCAAGTTCAAAGCAAATCTGTCAACCCAAGTAAATCCATTTTTAATTTCTTTGGATCCACTTCATATTTGCTGTAAATGTGTCTTTTTCTTAAAGTTGCTTGTTGAATTTACTCAGTGAAACCTGGGATACATTTAGGGTTTGTGAAACCTAGGCAGGCAACTTTATGTGGTAGAGTGCTCTTCTTATATGTTTATATCTATGAGGATAAAAAGCTAGAATGAGACAGCGATGTCATGAAGATTTATAGTTAGGCTGGCAATAAATTCTGCTCCTTAAAGGTAATTTATAAATGAATCATTGTATCAGCAGCATGGAAAGCAAAGGTGTCAAAGTACTTCTTGCAGGTTATAACTGTGACATACCTTTATCTCAAACTCATAGTGTTCATCTTTTCCCTGTCCACAGATAACATAGCGTGGGATACTAATTTTAATCGGATTCTTGAGGTCTTCTGGATTAGCACCCAAAGAGCGAGAGATCATTTGCTAGCAAATACATATCAGATAAGGAGGAAAAAATAAGGAAACAGAATCATTTTATTCAAACACCATAAAAAATATCAGAACTGAGACAAAAAGCATGGATGAAATCTTTGAAAGAACTTAGCATTTCTTTTACAACAAACAATTAATTAATTCAGAATGTAGCTGTATGTTTGATTATGAGGAACATATTACCCCAAACTTTTTTTTAACACTGGTTTCCAGTTCAGTGAAGAATTAAGTTTTAGACTGTATGTTTAATGTATTGCACTGTGAAGCTCTAGCCTTCTTAAAGCCATTTGCTACTTTTCATTAGTCTGGTCGGACCTTGTGCTTAGCCCTTCTGAGATGGATGTCAAAACTAGCTACAAAAGCTTATGGTACAACTGAAGTGAAAACATGGACTATTTCAATTGCCAAACCAGTACTTTAAAATATTTTGTCCGGGGTGCCTATGGTGGAGCAGAATTATTTGTCATTTTGTAAGAAAATGAAAGCTTTCTTCCTTGAGCATGCCTATTCTTTAATTGTACTATTATTCTTATTAATTTCAGCAATTAATTGTGCAAGAAGGTGGATATTTTTGTTTTTTTTACTGCTGTTGTTATTTTAAGTTGGTTTTATATGATTATTTTATTATTTTGTGTGTTTGATTCAATGTTCATGTATTATTTCCTATGTTCATTTGTAAGCCACTTAGAATGCTTTGAGACAGGCAGCATAAAAATTATTTTAAATAAATACTATTTATTTTACAGTACTTAGTGCTTGCCTTTCCAGAAGTAGTTCAAGGTGAGTTACAATCAGATACAGTAAGTATTTCCTTGTCTTCTGGAGGGCTTACAATGTAAGTTTATACCTGGCAATATCAAATAAAAAAACCAAAGCACAAATAAAGAATCACTAAGAGAATCTGAAATCTGCTTAATTCTTTTTCTTTATTTAGACAATAATTAGGAACCAGATTTTATCACAAGTGCAAAAATTCACTTCAAAATGCTAAATTACCGGCTGACATGTAAGAATGGGGTGACAGGGCAGGATAGGGAAAACAAGGCAGCTTTGATTTGATCTTTATGTACTTATTTTTAAAATTCAGAGTTTTTAAAATCTTTCCTGTGGTGGTCTTCAGAAGGGCAAATAAAACAAAAAACAAAACACAAAACAGGCTGCTGCAGATTGGGATCAGAAAGTAGGCAACTGCAGTGACAGGTGGGGCTGTGAGGCTGACAAGTGCAGTGGAAGATTGGGGTATATGGTGTAAGAGGAACACGCAGAGGCAGCATGAGCAGACTGGGATTTGGGAGGAAGATGTAGCAGCAGTGGTATAGTTCAGGACTGAGAAAGGAGGATAGCATGTTGGTTGCAGCAACAGATTGGGGACTGGGCAAGAGGGGAAGAGGATTCAGCAGTAGCAGTTCAGGCCAAGGAAAAAGGAAGAAGGCAGCAGCAACAGATCAGGACACAGGAATACTTCTGATATGTTGATAAGTCACAAAACCCCCCCCAAAAGATTCCCTTTTTTTGACAAATTGCTAGAAGCGAAACATAACATGTGCAGAAATCCACCTTTTCTTTCAGACACTAGCTGAAATATAGCTTTTCCTGCACAACTGATCATGTGTACTTTTTGAATAGTTTCTTGTCTTCTCTTTTTGTTAAATTTTCACCACTGCCACTGAGGCTGTTCCTTGTATACATCACCTTTTCTGTATGGAAATATTTTCTCCTCCTACTCCTTCACCTACTTTTTTTGAGCCTTATATTATGAAGACATAAGAACATAAGATATGCCATACTGGGTCAGACCAAGGTCCATCAAGCCCAGTATTCTGTTTCCAACAGTGGCCAATCTAGGTCATATGTACCTATCAGTTTCCCCAAGAGACACAAGTTCCACAATGCTTGTACTGGGTCAAGCATTGATATCTTCGGTCACTTCTTAATAATGGTTTATGGACCTTTCCTCCAGGAACTTGTCCAAACCTTTTTTAAACCCAGCTACACTAACAGCCTTTACTACATCCTCCGGTAACAAATTCCAGAGTTTGATTACACGTTGAGTGAAAAAATATTTTCTTTTATTAGTCTTAAATAGTTTACCCTGTAGCTTCATTGCATGTCCCCTAGTCTTTCTATATTCTGATAACGTAAACAATCGATCAACGTTTACCCGTTCCACTCCGTTCATTAATTTATAGACTTCTATCATATCTCCCCTCAGCCGTCTCTTTTCCAGGTTAAAGAGCCCTAACCTTTTTAGCCTTTCTTCATAGGAGTATCCTTCCATCCCCTTTTCCATTTTGGTGGCTCTTCTCTGAACCTTTCCAAAAATCGCTATATCCTTTTTAAGATACGGTGACCAGAATTGCACACAATATTCAAGGTGCGGTCTCACCATGGAACGATATAGAGGCATTATAATATCTTTTGTTTTATTTTCCATTCCTTTCCTTATCATACCTAGCATTCTATTTGCTCTCTTGGCCGCCGCTGCACACTGGGCCGAGGGTTTTAACATGGTATCCACAATGACGCCTAAATCTTATTCCTGGGTGGTGGTTCCTAATGTGGAACCTTGCATCGTGTAACCATAGTTTGGGTTGTTCTTCCCTAGGTGCATAACCTTGCACTTGTCCACATTAAATTTCATCTTCCATTTTGATGCCCAGTCTTCCAATTTATCAAGATCCTCTTGCAATTTTTCACAATCCTCTTGGGTTTTAACAACTTTAAATAGTTTTGTGTCATCTGCAAATTTGATAACCTCACTCGTTATTCCACTTTCCAGGTCATTTATGAATATGTCAAAAAACAGCGGACCCAGCACAGATCCCTGGGGTACACCACTATTCACCTTTCTCCATTGGGAAAATTGGCCATTTAGCCCTACCCTCTGCTTTCTATCTTTTAACCAGTTCCTGATCCACAATAGTACACTGCCTCCTATCCCATGACTCTTTAGTTTTTCCAAAAGTCTCTGATGAGGGACCTTGTCAAAGGCTTTCTGAAAGTCCAGATACACAATATCAACCGACTCACCTTTGTCCACCTGTTTATTCACTCCTTCAAGAAAACATAACAGATTAGTAAGACAAGATCTTCCTTGTCTAAAGCCATGTTGGCTGTCTCCCATTAGGTTGTGACTATTTACATGCTGAGTAATTTTATTCTTTATGATGGTTTCTACCATTTTTCCTCGTACTGACGTCAGGCTCACTGGTCTGTAGTTTCCCGGATCACCCCTAGAACCCTTTTTAAAAATTGGTGTTACATTGGCGATCCTCCAATCTTCAGGTATTAGAGATGATTTTAATGATAGTTCACAGATTACTGATAGCAGGTCTGCAATCTCATATTTCAGTTCTTTCAACACCCTTGGATGTATACCATCCAGCCCAGGTGATTTGCTACTCTTCAGTTTATCTAATAGTTGTAAGACATCTTCCCAATGTATCGATATTTCCTTCAATTCTTCCGCACCTTTAAATACCACTTCAGTCATGGGTAACAACCCTACATTTTCCTCAGTAAAGACCGAAGCAAAGAATTCATTCAGTCTCTCCGCTATCGCCTTGTCGCCTCTTAGTGCTCCTTTAACCCCTTTATCATCTAATGGACCAACTGACTCTCTCACAGCTTTTTTGCTACAAATGTACTTGAAAAGGTCTTTATTTCGCGTTTTTTCTTCCGCAGCAAGCTTCTTCTCAAATTCTCTCTTTGCCTGCCTTATCAATGCCTTGCATTTGACTTGCCAGTGCTTGTGCTGTTTCCAGGTTTCGTCGTTTGGCTCTTTTTTCCATTTCCTGAAAGATGCTTTTTTGGCAACAACAGCCTCTCTGACCTCACCTTTAAACCATGCTGGCAGTTTTTTGGACTTCCTTCCACTTTTCTTAAAGCGTGGAGTACAGCTGGTCTTGGCTTCCAAGATAGTATTTTTCAACAACACCCAAGCTTGATGTAAGTCTTTAACCTTTGCAACTGCTCCTTTTAGTTTTTTCTTAACTGTTTTCCTCATTTTATCATAGTCTCCCTTTCGAAAGTTAAAGGTAGTACTGTGGATTTCCTTACTATCTTGTTCATAACTTTCTTTACAATGAAAAATGTTTGATTTTTATGTATTATTTACTGTACATTTTTTAGGTATCTGAATGTTTCTGTCATATTCCCTTCCGCTTTCTCTCCAGTAGGTCAGGTTTTCCATACCTGTCCTGGAGACCTCACAACCAGTTGGGTTTTCAGAATATTCATGGTGAATAACCATTAAAAATGTGCCTACAATGGAAACCCAGCAAATGCAAATTTTTCTCATGAAAATTCATTTTAGTTATCCTGAAAACCAAACTGATTATGTGGTCTCCAGGACCCATTTTAGAAGCCCTGCTCTAGAGTATACATGGTTACGTCCTTATATATTATTATTTCACAGGGCTTTCAGTAACTCTTCTCTAGAATGCCTCTATTCTGTCTACATGAATTTAGGGTGCAATTTATAAAGCCTTTTTCACGTGTATGTGGCCACATACACGGGTAAAAAACGTATTATAAAATTTTGACAGATGTAAAATTATGCATGTTGCCATGAAGGCACATACCTTTGCCAGCACATATATATGGGGTGGAGTTTGGGCAGAGTTGTCAAGTACACATATAAGATTATAAAACATGCCAATCTATGCATGTGCTAGCGTACTCTCGTGTAAACATTTGCACAAGCAAGTATAAATGTCCATACCTTTATTGAACAACACATAAGTAGGCACCTACTTCCCCTGTTAAACAGGGCAACTTGGTACAAAAATTATCCTCTTAAAGCTGTGGCTCTCAACCCAATCTTTGGACACATCCCTCCAGTCGGGGTTCCAGGATATAGTTTATTGCATTATCATCTGTTTTACTGATTTATATTGTTCTGTAACCTACTAAAAATAAAGTATGCATGAGAGAGACAGCATACAATGGAGGCAGAGCATGCACAATCTCTCTTTGCATATGCATTGTGGGCACTGAAAATCCAATTGGCTGGGTGTTTCTCAAGGACTGGGTTGAGAACAACTGAATTAGAGATATATGGCTTCCAAAAATAAAAATAGCTTAGATGAATTCTTATCAAAGCCTTGTATAGAGGCACTATCACACTTGTTGCAGTCTCTACCTGATGAATGCATGTCTGAAGGGACCTTTCTGTGGATGAATTTGGCTGAAATTTAGGAGTCTCTTCTTCTTGAAATTGGAGAATTTCCACCAAATGTGTCCAGGCAGTGTGATACATTTAGCAGGAAAACAGGGCCATTTGAAGAGTGGATGGTAACTACCTCTTACTCCTACTGCATGGAAGTTCTTTCAGACATGGACTTATCATACTTGAATGCTTCTCACTATTATACAATGTTATATTATTATAATATTATATTTTATAATATATTAATATATAATTATGTATTATATATTATATATTATATTATAATATTATATTATAATTATTATATATTATAATATATTATACTATGTTCACCACTTCTCTAAAAGGATACAAAATACAGAATATGACGACATATAAAGACCATGTGATCTATCTAGTCTGCCTATCTACATCATCTGCTCAGCTCTACAATCTCCTCTTCTTCCTCAGTGATCCTCTATGCTTGTCCACATTTTCTTGAATTCAGATACTGTCCTGGTCCCAACCACGTCCACTGGGAGGCTGTTCCATGCATCTACCATCCTTTCTTTAGGGGAAAGCATAGTTACTCAACCTGTAACAGGTGATCTCCGGGAACAGCAGGAATTTAGTCCTCACATATGGGTATCGTCGGTACCGACGGAGCCTGCGCGGGAACGCTCCCCAGTGTCCAATCAGAAAGCTTTTGTGAGCATCCCACAGCGCCTGCGTGCTGCCTTCCCGCCTTTCCCAACTGTCTCTCTCCAGTTGAGTTTTAAAGCTGAGACAAAGAGAGAGAGAGGGAAAGGAAAGAGAGATAGAGAGATGCAACTCCTAGGGGAGGTGGGTGGGTTGTGAGGACTAAACTCCTGCTGTTCCCGGAGATCACCTGTTACAGGTGAGTAACTATGCTATCTCCAAGAACAAGCAGGAATCTAGTCATCACATATGGGGACTCCCTAGCTTTGGGTGCCAGGGAGAAACCCCAGAAGTTGTGTGTTACTGAGAAGGGCTCCACTTCCACCCATGGATCTCTGGCATCCTATCAGGGATGGTGGGTAGGAGTTGATTAAGTATGGAACAGGTGTTTGAGAACAACCTGACCAAACAAGGCATCCCGGCGGGAGTCCTTGTCCAAGCAGTAATGGGCTGTGAAGGTATGAACAGAGGCCCAAGTGGCTGCTCGACAGATGTCGTCAATAGAGACAGAGTGCAGATGAGCCATTGAGGCTGCCATGGCTCTCACATTGTGAGCTGTGACATGGCCCTCCAGAGAAAGGTTCTTACTCTGATAGGCGAAAGAAATACACTGAGCAATCCAGTTGGATAGTGTTCTCTTGGAGACTGGCAGTCCCAAATGAGAAGGGTCAAAAGGAACAAAGAGCTGAGAAGACTTTCTATGTTGCTGTGTCCTCTGTAAATAAAAAGCCAGAGCTCTTTTACAGTCCAGGGTATGAAGATTCCTCTCTGCACGATGCATGAGGTCCTGGAAAAAAGACAGGTAGGTAGACCTCCTGGTTGAGGTAAAAAGGCGAGACCACCTTAGGCATAAAGTGTGGATGAGTCCTAAGGACTACTTTGTCATGATGAAACCTTGTATAAGGTGGATTAGCTACTAGTGCTTGCAATTCACTAATGCGGCGTGCTGATGTGATTGCAATGAGAAAGATAACCTTCCAAGAAAGAAATTTCAAGGAGGTGGTAGCTAAGGGTTCGAAAGGTGGCTTCATGAGCTGCCCAAGAACCAGATTCAAGTCCCATGCCACCGGAGGTGGTCTAATGGGAGGTTTAGTTAGGAGGAGGCCTCTCATGAATCTTGCTATAAGAGGATGAGAGGAAATAGGTTGTCCATTTAGAGGTTTAAGAGAGAAGCTGCAATAGCACTCAAATGGACTCTTACTGAATTTGTCTTAAGGCCTGCATTGGACAAATGGAGGAGATACTCCAGTAAAGATTCTAGAGGTATAGAAAGGGGGTTAAGCCCCTTTTCTGAACACCAAATAGTGAACCTTTTCCACTTGAAAGCATAAGAACATCTAGTGGAAGGTTTCCTAGAAGCATAAAGAACATCTTTCACCTGCTGAGAAAGATGAAGAACTTGGAGATCTAGGCCTTCAGCAACCAAGCCCTGAGATGCAGGGACTGGGGATTGGGATGCCATAACATTCCGTTCTCCTGAGATAGGAGATCTGGAGCAGACCCTAACTCCAGGGAGGGAGCTTGAGAGAGATGTAGAAGCAGAGGGTACCACACTTGTCGTGGCCATTGTGGTGCTATGAGAATCATGTGGCCTCTGTCTCTCTGAAGCTTGAAGAGGGTTTTGGGAATTAGGGGAATGGGTGGAAAGGCATACAGGAAGTCTTGACCCCAGTGAAGGAGGAAAGCATCCTTTGCCTGAGCTCCCTGAGCCAGAGTTCTGGAACAGAACTGGGGAAGTTTGGCATTCCACGGACTTGCAAAGAGGTCTATGTCCGGGGTTCCCTAAAGTTGAAAAATCTTGGCCACCTGGTCTGCATGCAGAGACCACTTGTGTGGAAGGAGAACTCGACTGAGTCTGTCTGCCCAAGAGTTTTGAACGCCTGGAAGATACACTGCCAGAAGATGGATGTGATGCTCTCTGGCGAGAGCCCACAGTCGCAGAGCTTCGTTGCAAAGCGACAAAGAGCCTGTTCCCCCCTGCTTGTTCACATAGAACATGGCTACTTGATTGTCCGTATGAATAAGGACTGTTTTGTAGCTGAGCAGGGTGTGGAACACTTGCAGAGCAAGAAAGATTGCTCTGAGCTCCAAGAGATTGATATATAGACAACTCTCTTGTGGAGTTCAAGTGCCCTGGGTGGAGAGGTCTTGCAGATAAGCTCCCCAACCCATTGGAGAAGCATCTGTTGTAAGAGTTGCTTGGGGCAGAGGTTGCTGAAAGGGGGACCCCAGCAACAGGTTTTGAATGGACTTCCTCCATTGGAGAGACAAAATGAGACGACTTATGTTTGCTATTCTGTCTGACAGGCAACCTGATGCCTGGGTCCATTGGGTGGATAAAGTCCACTGAGCTGCCCTCATGTGAAGGCGAGCATATGGTACCACATGCATGGTGGATGCCATGTGGCCTAGCAACTGCAACATATCTCGAGCAGTTAAAAAGGGCTTTAGGGCTGCTTGAGAAGCTAACTGCACCAAGCGAAGGCAATGAACTTGGTGAAGGTAGGCCCTTGCCTTTGTGGTATCCAGCAGGGCTCCTATGAACTCTAGAGACTGAGTAGGAGTTAGACTGGATTTTGGGATGTTTATGACCAGCCCTAAGTACTGAAGGATACGCATTGTGCAGGATAGAGAAGTCCTGGCCTCTGACTGTTTGGAGCTCGAATGAGCCAGTCGTCCAAGTAAGGGAAGACGAATATTCCCAGAGTGCGCAGAAATGCTGCTACCACAGCCATGCATTTCGAGAACACCCTCGGTGCGGAGAACAAAGCCAATCCTGACTCTGAAGGTATGGAAGCAGAGCTCCGAGAGAAATCATTTTGAATTTCTCCTTGACCAGGAATTTGTTCAATTCTCTGAGATCTAAGATAGGTCTGTATCCCTTGTTTTCTTTGGGATAAGAAAATAAGGGGAATAGAACCCTGTGCCCTATTGATGAAGAGGCACTTCTTCTATCGCCCCTTGGGCAAGAAGGATGGTAACCTCCTGACCTAACAGGTCGATGAGAGAGGTCGGAGAATTGAACTGCTTCACTATTGTGGGAGGGGGCATGCTTGAAAAATGAAGTTTGTACCCCTCTCTTATGATGGAAAGTGTCCAACGCTCTGCTGTTATTTACCCCCATCTGGGAGCAAAATGGCATAACCTTCCTGGAATGGTGGACGGTTCTGGTCCTTCCAGAGCCAGAAAGGCTAAGTTCTCTAGCTGAAAGTCAAAGGCCCTGAGGAGGCTGAGGCTGCTGAGCCGATTGAGGCCTAGCAGCCTTTGCTTTCTTCTGTTTGGGTGGTTGCTGACGTTTGGTTGAAAACTGACCTGCAGAAGATGCCTGCTGACCATAAGCAGGATGAAATCTCTTCTTCTTAGAAAAAGGTGTTTTCTTGAACAACTTTTTCCTAACAGGATCAGCAGTAGACTTGGATAGTCTATCCAAAGTGGAATTTTCAGCATCCATCTCATTAGCTTTTTCTTGCCAATCTTTACCAAACAGGTTCTCACCAGTACAAGGGATATTTCCCAATTTATCTTGTACCCAGAGCTCTAAATCAGATGCTTGGAGCCAAGCAATTCTACGTGCACCTTGTCAGACGGCTGCCTAGGGTGAGAACTTACACAATCTTGACGATGCATATATTCATATGATTCTTGCAAGGTATTGTGGGTATTGTAGTTCATTCACTCCCAAACACAGCTGATGACAATAATTTGAGTTGTGAAACCAAGTGGTAAGATCAATAAAATACTTCTTTTATTGATGGGGTTTAATTCACCCAGCACATGTATGCTTGATAGCACTATAAATGAGGTTACTTGCTTGCAGTGTTTAAAATGGATAACAAAAAGTCACAAAGTAAACCAGAAAACAACCTTCAGCTTGTCAGGCAATTAGCTAATGTTTTCTTAGCAAATAATTACCAAATACAAAGGCACAAAGTAAAGAATAAACTTTGCTGGTTAGGTTAACTTCTGCTTATTTTCCACGCCGATCTCAGCAGGGATTCTCCCTTGCTCACACCCACAATCAGGTGCAGCCCTAATTACTATCAATGGACCAGCTGAAAGCCTTTAGCTGGCTGGCTGCTACTGTGTGAGCCCAAATCCAGCTTTAAGAGCTGTTTGCAGTGGAAATAAAGAACAAAGTTAGGTTTCTTTGTGATGGCTGATGTGTTTGCTCATAGAAAACTAGCAATAGCATTTAGATAAAGAACAGTCCATGTAAATAGTTTCATCTGCTGTATTTCGCCCTGCATCAACAATCATAGGGTCAATATCATACATTGGCACAGATGAGTCTTTCATTAAGGCACTATCATGAGAATGCTTATTCCCTTGCTGCCATTCTCTATTATAGATAGGGTCTGGATCAGTGTTCATACCTGAGCCTCTCCTGCTATCATTATTCCTCTCTGTATAGCCTGGCCAATATGTAATCCAATTCTGATGTCCAGCCTTCCAATCTTGATCCCTGGACACTGGATCTTCTCTCACATACCTTCTGGCCTTGGTCTGAAAGTCCCTTCCACATGCAGTCTTCCCTCTTCCAGGTAGCCACTGGTGATTCCTATCTCTGCCACTCCATTCCTCTGGCTGAATCCAGTCCAATGGACTCTGCTGGCTTTTGGAATACCTCCCAGTATGAGTACTGCCTTGGAATCTCCCAGACCTTCCAATGGCCTTTCTTCTCTTCCTTCCAGAGGTTCCTTCTCTCTCTATCTGCTTGGCTTGGCTTCTGTTTCTCCAGGTGATACTGGTGCTTGTAGCCGTTGCTGTCTCTGTATCTCTTCCTCCCTCTGTAGCTGTTATCTGAAGAATAAGCTCTATTCTTATCCTGTTCTAATGTGTGCTGCTCCCTAACACAGCGCAGCTGTGTTGAATCAGGCCCTGCCCTTTGAGATGAGTGCTTAGGGATTACCTCATAGCTCTCTTGATTGCACACACATTCTCTCACTTCAGCCCCTCTCATGGCTGCTGGAAACCTGGTGCATTCTGGGACTGGTAGTCTTTTATGTGAAAACTCTATTTTCTTGCTTCTACCAGAACTGACAGGTTGCTTGTTCAGAGTCACATCATCTTTTCTATAGCTCCTACCTGAGCTATGATAAGCTTCCTTATCACAACCTATGGCAATAGCCGAGGCCCTGCTTATACATTCAAAGCAGTCGAAGGTTGCACGGTTGGAGAATTTAGAGACATCTTGGACATGTTTGAGCCAAGTGAGAAACTCCTGCCTTTTATCCTCAGAGATGAAAGGACTTAAAGTCTGTAGATGATCAGTAATTGCCTTTTGGAACATTCGCATGTAGAAACTATAGGAACTGATTCTTGCAGCAAGCATGGAAGCTTCAAAGACTCTACATCCAAAAGCATCCAGAGTTCTGCATTCACGTCCTGGAGGATTAGAGGCATGTCTTTTTGCACTTCTAATCCTTCTCATAGCAGATTCCACCACAATGGCGTGGTGGAGAAGCTGAGTTTTATGGAAACCAGGACAAGGAGGGACACGATACATAGTATCTAACCTACGAGAATGAGGAGAGGTGGTAAGTGGTGTTTCCCACATCCTCAACATGAGATCATATAGAATCTCATGAATGTGTAGGGTAGCTGCCTCCTTAAGAGTTTTGGGATATTGTAAAATATCCAACTCCTTGGCCCTTGGCTCTGTCTCAGGGGTCACAGTGATGGACAGGCCCCGAGCCACCTCTCGGATGAAGTCTTGGAAAGACATGTCCTCTGGAGGAGACATCCTGCGTTTAGGGGAGGATGACTCCTGTGGAAGCATCATCACTGCATCAACAGAACTTTCAGAATCCTTAGATTCTTCTGAGGAATCGAAGTATCGCCTGTCTGGATGCTCTTGCAGTGCCCGATACCCGTACCGAGCAAAATCGGTATCGGGGAATCGGTACCGGCGGGCATCGAAGGACAGGGTACCGGCATAGCAGGCATTGATGCCGATGTCGATGCTATTGGTACCGGTTGCGATACCGACACTGATGCCGGTACCGGTAGTGCTGTCTGTCGCGGTACCAAGGGCGTCGATGCCACAAGGAAAGCCGCTAGACTGCGTTCTATGGACAGAATTCTCTGGTCCATAGACGCTGCCAATGCCTGGAAATTGGTACCGGTGGAAACTGCCAGTACCCCAGAGCATGGCACCAGGAGATCTGTCGAGGCCGAGCCATCGAGAACATCCTGGAACCCCGATGATGGTGCTTTGGAAGCCGAAGCCTCCCGCCAGGGTAATTTTGCCGGTGCAGAATCCTCGAGGGCAACGCCAGAGGCATCTCGATGCTTAGAAGGAGATCTACCCTTTGAGGACCGGCTAGACTTATGTTTAGTTACCTGAGATCCACGGGAAGAAGCAGCAGCCCTGGAAGACGTTGATGCCACCGAAGCCGCATCAGAGGGAAACAGGGTACTGAGCTTAGCAGCTCGGTTCTGTCGACCCCTTTTAGACATCATAGCACAAGACACACAATCTGTGATGGAGTAGTCAAGACCTAAACATTTTAAACACCATTCATGGGTGTCAGTGATAGAAATGGTACCGCCACATTTTGTGCACTTTTTAAAACCTGAAGCAGGTTTTTCCATATTAAGGAAATTTCTGGGCCTTAAGGCCCAAAAAGACAGGTGCACCTGAAGAAAGTAAAAGAATGGATAAATTAATTATTTTTTAAAAGAAAAGAAATACCGGCGGTACCGTTAGAGCGTCGGGGAAGGCAGACGCGACCACAAAAAGAAATAAAGAAATAAGGAAATTCTTCTGCGGTGACAGGAACACGACCTGCTGGCTCCGCGGAAAAAGAAGAACTGGAGAGAGGCAGTTGGGAAAGGCAGGAAGGCAGCACGCAGGAGCTGTGGGATGCTCCCAAAAGCTTTCTGATTGGATGCTGGGGAGCGTTCCCGTGCAGGATCCTTCGGTACCAACGATACCCATATGTGATGACTAGATTCCTGCTTGTTCCTGGAGATTATTCTTTATATTATTCCTAAATCATTCCATAAACTCCTTTCTGCTAAATGAGATCTTACTTATTTGCACTTATATCTTGGAAGTATTTAAATGTCTCTAGTGTATATCCCCTTTCCCACCTTTCTTCCAAGGTATACCTCTTCCCTTCTACTACAGCAAATGCAATGTTCCTCTACTTATGCCCACTGTTCTTACCTGGTTAACAATCTTGATATTAACGGATATGATCACCCTGAAAACTTTCTTCTGTTTGGTAAATATCAGTTATTTATTCCTTGGACTCTTGTAAGTTGTTTCCATTTTCCTGAGCAAGGCTTCAAGGAAGTCTAGAAACTCTCCACTTCTGATTTTGACATGGAATGCTCCAGTCAATAACCAGCATTTAACATTACCCCAATTACACCTCCCTATTTCATTCTTTATAACTCTTTTTACTAACAATTCTATGAGCTTTACTGGGCAGACTGGATGGACCATGCTGATTCTACATTACTGTGTTATATATCATAACTATGTGTGAGGGGCTTCACTAAAAGCAAGTTTTGTTTTCACTGAGCTTACAAAGGAACCAAGTATTGCACTTATCAGTAGCCAAGCAGACTTCAGAATGTTACTGCTTATCCCTGGGAGGTAATTGCTGGAAGTGGATCTATTCTTTGGGATCTACCAGGACTTCCTAATGACCTGGACTGGCTACTATCCGAGACAGGGCACTGGCCTTGATGGACGTTTGGTCTGACTCAGCATTGCATATCTAATGCTATTATCTATACTGTTCAGTAGGAATAAACAGGAATCTGCTTGATTCACTCTGCACAACCTGAAGTGACTGGGTTAACTTCCATGTGCAATAATACAACTGTAGTATTAGGGTCATTTTCAGAGCACATAATGATACTTCATCAAACAATTCAAAATAGCTCCACACATTAACCACATCTATAGTACATTTCTTCAGGAAAAAGCAAAAAGGAGAAAGAGCAGGTCTCAGAATCTCAAGAGGTGAACACTTAAGCCATAATCAAAACGGCCATTGTTATCACCCCAAACTATGCATCAATGACCTGCCCAAAAACTCCTCTTATTAACCATCAGTGGATTAAACAGTTTATGTTTATTTATTTGATAAACCGCCCTTCAGTAATAAGCAGAGCGGTGTACAATCTACAAAAAAAATTCTGAGATGGGCACAAGGCCCACGAAATCGAAAGGAAATTTACAATTCTTTGATAGGATAGCAAGAGGAAGAGAGAGACAGGACAGGACATAGGTAAATATAGTATTGGGTGGGAAATACAGAGGCGGTCATAGGGAGGCTAATTACATAAAAGGAGAGGGAAGATCAAAGGCCAGGGAAAAGAGGTGAAAAAAATCACAGTTTATCAGATATCGTAGGAATTGCTCTATCCTTGATGACTTTAAAGTTAAGGCTCGGTTGTTGACAGCTGATTTTGTGGCTGGGGGTTATCCAGACAAGGTAGTGGATCGCGCATACAGACGGGCAATGTTTAATGATAGGGCATGGCTCCTATCTCCCCATGATAAACAACAGACAGAAGACGGTGAATATGTTAATTTCATTTCTTGATTTTCCCCTTTAGGCTCTGGCATCCAGCATATACTTTCTAAACATGTTAATGTTTTAAGAACATAAGAAAATAAGATATGCCAAACTGGGTCAGACTAAAGTCCATCAAGCCTAGTATCCTGTTTCCAACATTGGCCAATCTGGGTCATAAGTACCTAGCAGTTTCCCCAAAAGACACAGGTTCTACAAAGCTTGTATTGGGTCAAGCAGTGATATCCTGGGTCCCTTTAATGGTTTATGGACCTTTCCCTCCAGGAACTTGTCCAAACCTTTTTTAAACCCAGCTACACTAAGAGCTTTTACTACATCCTCCGGTAACAAATTCCAGAGTTTGATTACACGTTGAGTGAAAAAATATTTTCTCTTATTAGTCTTAAATAGGTTACCCTGTAGCTTCATTGCATGTCCCCTACTCTTTCTATATTCTGATGATGTAAACAATTGATCTACGTTTACCTGTTCCACTCCATTCATTAATTTATAGACCTCTATCATATCTCCCCACAGCTGTCTCTTTTCCAGGTTAAAGAGCCCTAACCTTTTTTTAAGATACGGCGACCAGAATTGCACACAATATTCAAGATGCGGTTGCACCATGGAACGATACAGAGGCATTATAATATCATTTTTTTATTTTCCATTCCTTTCCTTATGATACCTAGCATTCTATTTGCTCTCTTGGCCGCCGCTGCACACTGGGCGGAGGGTTTTAACATGTTATCCACGATGACGCTTAAATCTTTTTCCTGGGTGGTAGTTCCTAATGGAACCTTGCATCTCGTAACCATAGTTTGGATTGTTCTTTCCTAGGTGCACAACTTTGCACTTGTCCACATTAAATTTCATCTGCCATTTGGATGCCCAGTCTTCCAATTTATTGAGATCCTCTTGCAATTTTCCATAATCCTCATGGGTTTTAATAACTTTAAATAGTTTTGTGTCATCTACAAATCTGATAATCTCATTCGCTATTCCCTTTTCCGGGTCATTTATGAACATGTCAAACAATCCCAGGACTGGAAAGTAGATGTCCCCTTTGTGCATGGTAGAGAAAGTTGAACTTGAAGGAGATGTTAGGTCCTTCATGTTTACCTCCTTTGAAGTCCCTGATTGAAAAACCAGTAGGTCATAAAAGATGTGGTAATTGTTCATTATGTGGGGTATCTTGGGAGAGAAAATTTTTCGTATGGAGGTAAGACGTATAATTTGAGATCTAATACTTCTTGTGGGTGTGATTTTGTTGTTTACAGGATATTTTGTCCTTGTGGACTGTTAAATATTGGTAAAATCATTTGCCCTTTTAAGACACGCTTGGGGGAACATAAGAGTAGGTTACATTGCAAACGTCGGGAGGCTCCAATGGTTGAGCACTGTTTAGAAAAGAGACATAGTTTTAATGAGTTACGCTGTTTTTGTGCTGAACAGGGGGTGATGGGATGGGAAGGGGAGGGTGAATGCGAGAGGAATATCTTGTTCTCTGGGAACAGCGATGGATCTTTCTGCTTCAGACTGTTATCCCTGGTGGGTTGAATTCACAAATTGATTGGGGAGCTTGCTGTTAGTGCTGGTTAAGCGATAATAAGTATAATCACCCCCGTTGTGGATTTGCTGACGATTACTGAGGGTGGAGCTAACAGGTATATCTTTGTGCGCCTGCGTAGCATTTTCTGAGGGGTTGTACGAGTGATCATGGTTGCAATTTGAGATATTGTGGACAGTAAAGCATTGGTAAGTCTTGTTTAATGTTGGAGTTATGGTTGGTTTACTGCTGGGGTGGTTCTATGGGGCTATAGTGCTGCCATAAGGAGTTTTTTTGTTTGTTTTTTTATTAGTGATCAGTATGGTCCATATCCCCCGAGGCAGCTGGAAGCAAAACGCTGATGGGACATCTAAGTGGGCATTGGGGTTAGTCCATCTTGGATGGTTCAGTGGAGAGCGAAATTTCACAAGTTGTGGATTAGAAGATGATGAATTATTGAGTCTTAATCAAGTTAAATGCACTGTGATTTTTTTACCATTTAATCCACTGATTGTTAGTTAATAAGAGGAGTTTTTGGGAAGGTCACTGATGCATAGTTTGGGGTGATAACAATGGCCGTTTTGATTATGGCTTAACTGTTCACCTCGTGAGATTCTGAGACCTACTCTTTCTCCTTTTTTGTTTCTTTTTCTGAAGAAATGTACTATAGATGTGGTTAATATGTGGAGCTATTTTGAATTTTTTGATGAGGTAACTTCCATCTGTTGCTAGGAATTTTGGATGTCCTCTTGTAGAGAGAGAGGATCAGAGGCACAGAGAGAGACTGAATTTGAATGGGAAATGAGATGTGTAAAAGTGGGGAAGATCCCTTGCTCATTGGGAGTAATGAAGCACCCAAACATAATTGTTGGATGAAGGAATGGAAAGTACTAAGCAAAGATACAAAAAAGGTGTTCTGCTGTCAATCAGAAAGTCTGAAGATTTTCAGCTACTCCAGACATGGGGCACAAAGTATTCGGGGAAAAAGGAAGAAGTCAAAGTTAAAAACAAAAATCCTTCCAAAGATAACAGCATAAATTAAACATATTGACTGAGAAAATTTTCAGTCCTGAGACAGTTGCTGAGGGGAATTTAAGAATCATACTTGTAAGCCAGAGCAGTGCTGGGGAATAATCATTAGAGAACGAAATAAAGCTCTGCCTTTCTAAGTAGTGCTCTGAAAGGTTTTGCACCCACATTCATCTGAAGTGCTTAGTGAATATTATATTTGATGAACTCAAAGTCAAGCAGCACAGCCAGAGGCCACCAACAGACTGCAGTCTTTTTTTCGGAACAGTTTAGCCATTTGGCTGCAAACTTTGCTGTTTTTTTTTTATTGTAAGCTACCTCAGTTACTAAGCCAGCAACTAAAGTTTTAGTTGCATTGCAATTGGCTGGCCTGAATTTAATTTGCTTGCGCATACATTGATTACTTCTGTATTTATTTGCTACCTGATATCTAGCCAGCTATTTGTTTTACTTTTTTGAATTAATATTCTATGCTGGTTTGTTTAATGTGCCATGCTTGATGGAAACCCTTAAGCTTTGCTGCTGCTCCTTTTAGGTCTTTTTTTTTTTTTTAACAGTTTTCCTCTTTTTATCATAGTCTCCCTTTTGAAAGTTAAATGTTGCTGTCCTTCCTCCATTTATTAAATCAAATCTTATCATGTTATGATCACATTGCCAAGTGGTCCCAACACAGTTATCTCTTGCACCAGATCCTGTGTTCAGCTGAGGACTATGTCCAAAATAGCTTCCCCTCATGTTGGTTCATGAACCAGCTGCTCTATGAAGCAGTCATTTATTTCATCTAGAAACTTTATCTCTCTAGCACAGGGATTCTCAACCCTGTCCTCGGGACCCACCTAGCCATTCGGGTTTTCAGGATAACCACAATGAATATGTATGAGAGAGATCTGCATACACTGCCTCCATTATATGCAAATGTCTCTCATGCATATTCATTGTGGTTATCCTGAAAACCCGACTGGCTAGGTGGGTCCCGAGGACAGAGTTGAGAACCCCTGCTCTAGCATGTCCTGAAGTGCCATTGATCCAGTCGAACCCGGGGTAATTGAAATCACCCATTATTATAGTGTTATAACTTCTGTTAGCTTCCCCGATTTCTTTACGCATTGTCATCCATCTATTCATTTTGGCCAGGTGGACAGTAGTACACCCCTAATACCATTGCCTTCCCATTTTTACATGGAATTTCTATCCATAGAGATTCTACAGTATTTAGTTTCTTACAAAACGTTTATCCTGTTTGACTCAATGACCTCTCTTATCATATAGGGCAGGGTGGCCAAATCCAGTTCTGGAGAGCCACAAATCAGCCTGGTTTTCAGGATGCCCCTAATGAATATTCATGAGATATATTTGCATGCAATGGGAGGCAGTGGATGCAAAAGGTGTGGTGACCTCTATCCTGTCCTGCAGGTAGCCCAACGCTTGCTTCCATTGCATGCACAAGGTCCAGTGGGCCTGCTGCATGGCGAGGCAGGCCTGAGGAGTGACATGCACCATGGCTGCAAGGTGTCCAATGGCTCTCAGCAGCCTGCGGACTGTGGTGTCGCGCTGGCTCAATGAGGCATGGCAGGCAGTCCGCCCACCGGCAAGAAGGTCAATTCCCGAGCGGTATCGAGGAGGGCTCTGATGAGCTCCAGCTGCTGCATCGATTGGAGGTGAGACTTCGAGTAGTTGACCACAAAGCTGAGGCTCTCGAGCACCTGAATTGTGAGCGCAGCAGACTACCAAAAGCTGGCCGGTGTGGGTCCCTTGATCAGCCAGTTGTCCACGTATGGAAAGACAAAGACCTCCTAGGTTCAGAGGAAGATGTCCACAACCGCTAGACACTTTGTGAAGACCCTGGGGACCATGGCCAGCCTAAAGGGAAGTACTCAGTACTGACAGTGCCAGCCACCCAGCACAAACTGAAGGCATCTTTCAGATCCAAGGAGCATAGCCAATCGTCCTGGATGAGGTTACGGGAGCAACATCCCTAATGAAACTATATTGAACTTTTCATGCACCTGGAACAGGTTGAGGTTTCACAGATCCAGAATTGGACAGAACAGGCTGGTCTTTTTGGGAACCAGGAAGTACCTGGAGTAGAAGCCCTACCCAATTTGATGAGCAGGGTCCATCTTTTATATGTGTTTTTACAGTGCTGCATATTCCTTGAAGCACCTTATAAATGATTACTAGTAGTAGTAGTAGATGATCTGAGCCGGTGGGACTGGCTCGATGGTGAGGTCAGACAGTAGGGCCTTGACCTCAGTCTGCAAAAGGCTCCAATGTGCAGGGTTGATGGGGTACTCGCCGGGATCGTATGCATGTGGCAGCAGGGTAAAATACAGCTAATAGCCACTTTGAACAATCTGCTGCACCCAGGTATGCTGAGGTAACAAGGAGCCACCAGTGGGCAAAGTGGATGAGCTGCCCCTTGACCTGGTCGCCGTATCTTAAAAAGGATATAGAGATTTTAGAAAAGGTTCAGAGAAGAGCCACCAAAATGGTAAAGGGGATGGAAGGATACTCCTATGAGGAAAGGCTAAAAAGGTTAGGGCTCTTTAACCTGGAAAAGAGACGGCTGAGGGGAGATATGATAGAAGTCTATAAATTAATGAACGGAGTGGAACGGGTAAACGTTGATCGATTGTTTACGTTATCAGAATATAGAAAGACTAGGGGACATGCAATGAAGCTACAGGGTAAACTATTTAAGACTAATAAAAGAAAATATTTTTTCACTCAACGTGTAATCAAACTCTGGAATTTGTTACCGGAGGATGTAGTAAAGGCTGTTAGTGTAGCTGGGTTTAAAAAAGGTTTGGACAAGTTCCTGGAGGAAAGGTCCATAAACCATTATTAAGAAGTGACCGAAGATATCAATGCTTGACCCAGTACAAGCATTGTGGAACTTGTGTCTCTTGGGGAAACTGCTAGGTACATATGACCTAGATTGGCCACTGTTGGAAACAGAATACTGGGCTTGATGGACCTTGGTCTGACCCAGTATGGCATATCTTATGTAGGACCTCGGCAGACAACAGACTGGCTATGCTCCTGAGGAACCAGTCAAAAAACCACACCAAATTTCGGCTGAGAGGAAGGCTGTGCCTTCGGGGTATACTCCCTCTGCTGCGGGTAGGAAGTCTGTGCCTTGGGCTGTGCCAGGAAATAACAGCACAGGCACAGGATGAAAATCTTCTTAGCCTGGTGTTTCTTCCACGCAGAATCCACTGTCTTCTAGAGAGCCTGGTAAGAATCACCTGCTCTTTTTCTAGCTCCTCGGCTTTCTCCTCCATGGGTTGCCAAAGAAGTTCTCACCCCAGCAGGGGACGTGGCGATCTTGTCCTGGACCCACTGCTCCAGTTCCGAAGACAGCAGCCATACCATCTGGCGGGCGGCAATGCCCACAGCCGCTACTCTGCCAGCGGATTCAAAGGCCTAGTGGGTGCCATGAACTTTGAGCAATCCTTGCCGTTAGCCTCTAGGCCCCGAAAGGATTTGCAACGGTCCTCTGGAGCCAGGGGGGCAAAGTCCTCTGGGTCCAAAATGAAATCCTTGAGGAACATGTTCATGTACGTCTGGTAAACCAGAATCCAGGTGATCAGCAAAGAACTCTGGAAACACTTCCTCCCGAAGAAGTTCAGAGTACAAGCCTTGTAACTTGGCGGAACCGAGGAGTGCATCTTCGCACTCTTTACACGCTTTAAAACTGACTCAACCACAATGGAATTGTAGGGCAACTGAGGCTTCTCAAACTCTGGGGCCTTCTGGACTTGGTACAGGGAATAAAGCCAGCAGCTGAAGATTGGAAGTTTGAGTGGCGCCTCGCATAGCCGCAGCAACAGTCACTACAGGACATGGTGGAAGGGAACTGTCACTGCCTCCTGGGGGACCGAGGGAGTTCCTGTTCCTCCAATCTCGGTTCCTCCTCCAATTCCAGCAAAAAGGGGATGCCTTGGCTATGTCCCTAATGAAGTCCTGGAAGGACATGTCCTCTGGAGGCGACTTACGCCATTTGAGTGGAGGCAACAGGTCGGATGGAAGGTCCGGAGACAGAAGATTTGATGCTGTCGATTCTGCTTTGGTTCCCATTCCGATTTGGATTTCGAGAGGAAAATGAAATAGTGCAGTGTCTTCTCCTCCCACTGGCTCCACGGCTTGGGGGGGGGGGGACGTCAATGGCCCTCACGATGCCTGGCATGCCAATGATGATGCACCTGGGCCTCAGATTCTGATACACTGGAGTGGGAGATGACTCTGGCAACCAGAAGGCATACCAATCTCCCACCTGATGTCCCAACCTCAGCGGGCAGGGTAAAGGTCTCCAGGATAGGCTGAAAGGAGAGCGGTGACAACGCATTCCATACCGTGAAGCCTATGTTCCACAAAGCTTCCACTGCCACCAAGTGAGCTTCTAGGGCTCAAAGCGTTCCTCTAGAACTGCCACCTGCAAGGGGGCCAATGCCGCAGCCATTGGCATTGACACCTTGGGTGGAGATTCCACGATGGCTTCCAATGGGCGGTCTATCAAATGTTTTATTCAAGATAAAGATAAAGACAGGTGCATCAGGAGACATTTGGCTGCACTCCTGGGCACTGGAAATGGACTCTGCCATTCAAGTCGGGTCCTCCCACCAGGGAAGTTTGTCTGTCGCTCCCGGCCATTGCTCTCTGCATCATGTCCAGAAGGGCTGCAAAGATGCTACATCCAGAGCTTCTCCCGGTGCTCACCCTTCGATGTCAATGTGGTCTCTGAAGGGAATCTCCCCTTGCCGCACGAGCCCCTCTGCTCCGACTGAGCATGCTGCTCTTTTCCCTTGGCCACCTCAAGACCTTTTGCAGATATAGACAAGGAGGGTCAGGACTGAGGAGTCTGAATCAGATGAGCTGAAGAGGGGGCTCCTTCTGCTTTTCCTGACTCTTCAGCACTTGGTGCATCATCTGCAAGCAGAGCTCTCAGGACGTCAGCTCATGGTCGAGCCCAAGGCATTGCAAGCACCAATTATGCCAGTTGCTGGCAGAAATGGTCTTACCACCCTTGGTGCATTTCTTAAAGTCAATGGCTGGCTTAGACATGCCGAAAAAACACCACCTCGGCAAATCAAACTAAAAAACTTCTGTGGGCAGGAAACCACCCCAAAGGGGAGGAAACCACTCAAAAGTGTTGAAACACAAAAAAAACCTTTTAAAAGAGAAAAAACAGCTAACCAACGACATGTGGAAAAGAAATAAAGAGAAAAGCCTGGCCACATGGGCCAGATAGAAAACTATTTTCCAGACTGCAGGAACATGTCCTAGGGGCTCCATGGAAAAAAGAAGACTGGATAGTATGGCACCATGGCTGGCAGGAAGGGTAGACACGCATGCATGGTGTAACTCCCAAAAGCTTCCTTTGGAAGCTAGGGAGTGTTCTGTGCGGGGCTACATCGGTGACAAGCACCCATAAATGAGGACTTATTTCCTGCTTGTTCATGGAGAAACAAAGATAGGGTGGATTCCTGAATGGTCTAGCAGAACTGCAGGAAAGGAAATTGATAGTAAGTAAAATTTCACCTTCCATTACATCATCATGTTAGACCAGTTCAGATAAATGGGAAGTACCAAAGCTACGCCTCACTGCGGTGGGATGAAATCACTGCTGCCAGAACTCTAGCATCAAAAACGGCATCTGCTCTGGTCTGAAGATCTATGCAGTAATGTTTAACAAAGCTAGAAAGAGAAGACCATGTTGCTGTGTGACAAATGCCAATAGGAGAAATGCAAGAAGTCCCCACAGAAAAATGCCTGTGCCTGGGTGAAGTGAGCTTGAAGACCCTTGCGAATAGACTTACTACTACTATTATTGAGCATTTAGATAGCGCTACTAGTCGCACGCAGTGCTGCACAGATATACAGATATGATGCAAGAGACAGTCCCTGCTCGTCAGAGCTTACAATCTAGTCGAGACAAAACACAAAGTAATAGTTTATTCAGGGTAGAACAAAACAAAACAAAACTTACCGCTCAGCAAATAAGCCAAGGCAATTGCCTCCTTCATCCAGCAAGTTAAAGTAACCTTAGAAGCAGCCCAACCTTTGCTAGGTCCCGTGTGAAGAACAAAAAGCCTGTCACAAAGGTGAAAGACATTAGTAATCTTTAAGTACCTTTACAAGGTTCTGCTGACAAAGAAAACAGAGGTTCTTATATTTACCAATGCTCTGCACCTCAGAGAAAGACAGCAGAGTAATAACCTGATTAACATGGAAAGATGAAACTACCTTGAGAAGAAAAGACGGCACTGGCTGAAGGACCACCGCCCAGGAGAAAAGGATAAATATGGACTGTGACACAAAAGAGCCTGAGCTCCGAAATATGGCATGCCAAGGAAATCGCTCCTAGAAAAATTGTCTTGAGCAGCAGATTCTTGAGCGTAGCCCACCTGAGGCGTTCAAATGGAGGTTGAGAGAGCCTGAAAGACAATATCAAGATCCCAAAGCAGGACTATTGGATGCAAATGGCAAACCCCATGCAGAAAACGAGTAACATCCAAAGAGCAGCCTCTTACCAGACCTCTAAAGCAAGAAAACGCTGCAACATGCACAATCAAGGAATTTAGTGTAAGACTTTTGTCAAAACCTTCCTTCAGAGAGTCCAACAAACAGAAACACCACAGAGAAAACCAATGACTCTAACCAGGTCTCAAAGGCAAGCTAAACTCGCACATATGCAAAAGAAGTGGATCAACGTCTAGCTCATAACAAAGTGGAAATAACTGTAGGAGAATATCCTTTTCGCCCTAAACACCTCCTCTCAAGGGCCAGGCCATTAGCGAGACGGGAGTGGGTTCATCCATTAGGACTGGTTCCTGTCAAAGGATACCACACCACCTGCCTAGAGACAGAGGCAGCCCCTTTAAGAGCTGCACCTGGTAAGCATACCATGGGCAATGCAGCCAATCTGGGGTCATCAGAATCACCAGATCTGAATGAGCCTCTATTCAACGGCTGACACGGTCTATCAGGGGCATTGGAGGAAAAGCATAGAGAAGCGTTGAAAGTGGCCACAGCGAGCTCCTTCCGACAGCTGAAGAACCATGGAAGTTTGGCATTGGAGCTCTTTTCCATGAGATCCAAGGTTAGATGACCCAACTGTTGAGAATACGTTGAAAGGCCCAGGGAGCAAGCTCCCACTCTCCCGATTGAGTGCATGACAGCTAAGAAAGTCGGTTTTGGTGTTCTCTACTCCTGCAATGGGCTGAGCTGATAGTGCTTGTAGATGACATTTGGCCCAGGGGATGAGAAAACACATTTCTAGCACCACCCCTGGACTCTTGAATCCTCCCTGTTGGTTGATATATGCTACTGCCATGGCATTATCCGATAACACCCGGACAGCTTGACCGAGAAGCAAGTGCTGGAAAGACACCAGTGCAAAATGAATCGCCCAAACTTTGAGACAGTTGATGGCCTAACTCACTTCCAGCTGGACTAGTGATCCTGTGTTGTGCAACAGACACAAACTGGCAACAGTTATCAGTACTTCTTAAGAGGGAGTCTCGAGTGGCATCTCCTTAAAGATCTTGTCAGAGCAGAGACACAAAAAGAGACTGCTCCAAAGGTTGAGTGAAGAGGGAGGCAAATGTTGTAATCTTGAGAGCAAGGGGGTCAATGAGACAACAATGCCTGTTGAAGGAGGCGCATGTGCACAGGAGCCCAGGGGACAAGGTCCAGAGTAGCCAGCATTAACCCCAAGAACTGTAGATGATCCCATGCTGTGGGAGTGAGAGAAAGTTGAAAGCACCTGACCTGTTTGTGACACTTTCTCCACCTGTCTTTGGTGAAAAAAAGAATCTCCACATGGGTATCAAACCTTGCCCTGAGAAGCTCCAAGGACTGTGTGAGAAGTAAACAGCTGTTGCTGTGGTTCACCACCCAACCGAGACTTTCTAGAAGGAGCACCACCCGATGAACTGATTTGAGAGTGTCAGCATATGACTTTGTCCAGATAAGCCAATCATCCAGATATAGATGAACACAAATACTTTCCTTTTGGAGAGCCACTGCCATTACTACCATGACCTTTATAAATGTCCTGGGTGTAGTTGTCAGACCAAAAGGCAGGGCACAAAACTGGTAATGCTTGCTGAGAACAGCAAATTGGAGGAAACACAGTGGATCCTCCCTGATGGAAATGTAGGAAATAGGCCTCGGCGAGATTTAGGGAAGCTAAGAATTCTTCACACCTGATGGCCTGTATCAGAGTTCTTAAGGTCTCTATACAAAAACAGGTAAGCCTCAAGGAGGCATTGACACCCCCCTTCCCCTTTGAGAACAAGGATGGACTGAAAGGACCCATCCTTTTTGAGCACAACCAAGAGGAACAGGAACAACAGCCCGGACACCTAGGAACAAATTATATTGGAACCCTCTTGACTGCGGAACCACATGGGGAGGGAACGAAAGTGTCTCTGATGGGTTTTGCACACTACAGCACTTTTATAACCCTGGTGTACGATATTGAGAAAACAGGGATCTGACATGATCTGGGCACACTATAGACACCTTGGAATGGGCCCCTTGCCCATCACTGGGCTGTGTAGGACACAGTAAGCTTATTAGAAAAGGAAACTGCTCGGGACCTGCAAGCCGCTCAAAAGGGCAGATTCTTCTAAACCACCCTTGAAAAGGAGTCAGATGGCTTTCTGGACGATACCTCTTGAAATCCTGAAAATGAGAGCATGAGGAGGAAAAGGCATGAGGATGCTGCTGCCTGGAAGAAATTTTAGATTTATCCTCTGTAAGTCACTGTGGTTTTACCTCTCCCAAATTTTTAATGAGATAAGAACATAAGAACATAAGATATGCCATACTGGGTCAGACCAAGGTCCATCAAGTCCAGTATTCTATTTCCAACAGTGGCCAATCTAGGTCATATGTACCTAGCAGTTTCCCCAAGAGACACAAGTTCCACAATGTTTGTACTGGGTCAAGCATTGATATCTTCGGTCACTTCTTAATAATGGTTTATGGACCTTTCCTCCAGGAACTTGTCCAAACTTTTCTTAAACCCAGCTACACTAACAGCCTTTACTACATCCTCCGGTAACACATTCCAGAGTTTGATTACACGTTGAGTGAAACAATATTTTCTTTTATTAGTCTTAAATAGTTTACCCTGTAGCTTCATTGCATGTCCCCTAGTCTTTCTATATTCTGATAACGTAAACAATCGATCTACGTTTACCCGTTCCACTCCGTTCATTAATTTATAGACTTCTATCATATCTCCCCTCAGCCGTCTCTTTTCCAGGTTAAAGAGCCCTAACCTTTTTAGCCTTTCTTCATAGGAGTATCCTTCCATCCCCTTTACCATTTTGGTGGCTCTTCTCTGAACCTTTTCTAAAATCGCTATATCCTTTTTAAGATACGGCGACCAGAATTGCACACAATATTCAAGGTGCGGTCTCACCATGGAACGATATAGAGGCATTATAATATCTTTTGTTTTATTTTCCATTCCTTTCCTTATCATACCTAGCATTCTATTTGCTCTCTTGGCCGCCGCTGCACACTGGGCCGAGGGTTTTAACATGGTATCCACAATGACGCCTAAATCTTTTTCCTGGGTGGTGGTTCCTAATGTGGAACCTTGCATCGTGTAACCATAGTTTGGGTTGTTCTTCCCTAGGTGCATAACCTTGCACTTGTCCACATTAAATTTCATCTGCCATTTTGATGCCCGGTCTTCCAATTTATCAAGATCCTCTTGCAATTTTTCACAATCCTCTTGGGTTTTAACAACTTTAAATAGTTTTGTGTCATCTGCAAATTTGATAACCTCACTCGTTATTCCACTTTCCAGGTCATTTATGAATATGTCAAAAAGCAGCGGACCCAGCACAGATCCCTGGGGTACACCACTATTCACCTTTCTCCATTGGGAAAATTGGCCATTTAGCCCTACCCTCTGCTTTCTATCTTTTAACCAGGTCCTGATCCACAATAGTACACTGCCTCCTATCCCATGACTCTTTAGTTTTGCCAAATGTCTCTGATAAGGGACCTTGTCAAAGGCTTTCTGAAAGTCCAGATACACAATATCAACCGAGTTTCTCAAGGTCCTCCCCAAATAGAAGCCTGAATGGAAGTTTGGCTAATCTGATCAGATGAAGGGTCAGCAGCAGCCCACTGATGAAGCTAAAGCCACCTTCTAGCAACTGTAGAGAGCGCAACTCCACGAGCTGCCAAATGGAGGAGATCATACATAGCACCTGCAAGAAAGGCCACAACTAACTCAATACGAGCAAAAATAGAATCCCCAGGAAGACGCTGCACCCAGTGCAAGAGGGCATGAGTCGCCAAACTCCAACAAAACAAAATCTGCAAAGAGCAGACCCAGAGAAACCACTCTTCAAAACAGCTTCGACCTTCCTGATCTTGTTGATCGCAGTGAACTGCCACTTCCTCAACAACAATAGTGGTATGCTTCGTAACTAAAGTGTCCACTTTAGGAAAATGAAGCCATCTATCCAAGTCTGCCCGAGTTCAAACATGGATCTTACCCAAATGCCTCCCACTCCTGAGAGCAGTGTCTGGCAACTCCCATTCAACACATACTATCTTCTGCAATCCTGCAGGAAAAGGAAAAGCTTGAGCAGTCTTCCTTATGCCTACTTAGATTGAATTTGCCTGCAAGCAGGCCTTTTTCCTCCTCGGAGGGAATCTGCAATTCAGAGGGACATAATGATCTGAGCGATCAATGGAAGGAGCTTGTTGTTGTGAAAAAGGTGAACATTTAAGAAATGGGTCCCCGTCAAAGGAAAACTCCTCCCCTTCCTCCCGATCAGAAGGAGATTCAGAAGAATCTTCCAGAGAATCCACATCTTCCAGAATATCTTTGAATTCACTGCCACTTAGGGACTGCTGGGAAGCTGATCTAAGAAACTTCAAACTGCTGCCCATGTGATCTTTAGAATGTGAACATTTAGAAGACAACTTTGTAGCTCGTGCAGGATTCGAGGACACAGAAGACTAAATACTGCACTGGTGGGAAAGCTGAGGCTGACCTTCAACATGATTTGAAGGACGGCGAGGGCCAGTGTCCCAGAAGGACTATGCTTGTCTTAAATAAGTTAAAAAGTCCACAGCAGAAGTGTCTGAAGGTCCCAGAACTGTAGAATCTCCTGGAACAGCTTCAGGAAGAGGTGGCCCAAGCTCTCTGCCAGCAGACAAAATAGTGGTCTATGTTGCTGAAGCCAGGTCCCCACAAGGTGCAGGAGAAGCTGGTGGAGGGTGGGAGTTCACAGAACCAGGGGAAAGCTAGAGGTTTCCTCAGGATCTGTGGCACATGGCATGCACAATCTATTAAGTAAAACCGGCGCCACCTACCATAGCCAAGGAAGCACTGTGGAGCTGCCAACATGCGGACACAAAGCATAGTTACTTTCCTGTAACAGGTGTTCTCCGGGGACAAGCAGGAATTAGTCTTCACATATGGGTGACATCGGCACCGATGGAGCCCGCAAGGTAATCATTCCACAGCTTTCAAAGAAAGCCTTTGGGAGTTAGACCACTCATGCATGGTCACCTTCCCGCCCAAGGGTCCCATCTTACCTCAGTATGATGACATAGATTAATCACGCATAAAAATGAAGACAACTCCACAGGGAGGAGGGAAGATTGTGAGGACTGATTCCTGCTGTCCCTGGAGAACACCCGTTACAGATGAGTGACTACGCTTTCTCCAGGAACAAGCAGAAATCAGACTTCACATATAGACTCCCAAGCAACATGCTACTGAAAAAAACTGTATAAAGCCACAGGCAACCGAAAAATGGTGGACCGTGAATGGCAGCAGCAGAGAGTGATGAACGACCTTGTCCTGAGATGCAAGCCCTGTAGCAAGGATGGAATCACCTCTCCAGTAGCCTGGACGTAAGGGCTGGCAGGAAGCAGTTGCACTAATTCGCAAAGAGATGACGGAGTACTGCCTGGCCAAAGGCACTGTCACGCCGTGAGCTCTCCTCCAGACAGTAATGAGTTGTGAAAATATAGACAGAGGACTAGATGGCGGCCTGGCATATATCTTGCAGAGAGACCAAGCGCGGAAGTGCCACTGAGGCCGCCATGGTGTGCACATTATGGGTGGTGACATGACACTCCAGAGAGAGTCCAGCCTGCTTGTAAGCGAAGGAGATGCAGTCCGCCACCCAGGTAGACAGGGTGTGCTTAGAGACAGCAATGGCGAGCCTATTCAAGTCAATAGGAGATGAACAGTTGTGATGAGTGATGGTGGGCCTTCATTCGCTCAAGGTAGAAAGCCAGCACCCTCTTACAGTCGAGGGTATGAAGGTAGGCCTGCACTCAAGACACGTGAGGTCTAGGAAAAAAGGTGGGGAGAACCACTTTATGGTTGAGCTGAAAAGTAGATATAACTCGGCAGGATCTTGGGATGGGTGCGGAGAACCACCGTATTCTTGTGAAAACTGGTATATGGGGCATGGGCTATCGATGCCTGGAGCTCACTGACCCGCTGAGCAGAAGTGAGCACGACGAGAAAGATAACCTTCCATGAATGAAATTTGAGGTGAGTAGAAGCACGTGCCTCAAAGGGAAGAGCCATGAGTTTCCCAAGAACCACATTCAGGTCCCATGCCACCAGGGGCCGCAAGAGGAGACAACCCCTCATGAAGCAACCCACAAAAGGGTGGACAGAGATGGATTGTCCGTCCACCGGATGGTGATGAGCAGCAGGGCAATGAAGTGAACCCTGATGGAATTGGCGTTTAGGCCAGCAAGAGAAAGGTGCAACATGTATTGGAGTATCAACTGCATGGGACAGAAAAAGGGCCCTTGTCGGTGCAGAGTGAAAACCGGCACCATTTAGAGGCATATGCCTGCCTGGTAGAATCTTTGCAGGAGGCCAATAGGATATTCTCAACCTCCTTGGAATGATGGAAGGGAAACAGAGCTACCCTTTCAGCAGCCAGGCCATCAGCGCTAGGGACTGGAGGTTGGGGTGAGCATAATGCTGTCCTCCTGCGAGATCAAGTCTGGAGCGTAGCCCAGAGGGATTGGGGTCACTCGAGAAAGTTGCAGCAGCAGGAACCACGGCTGCTGGGGCCACCAGGAAGCAATGAGGATTACCGTAGCCTGGTTCGACAATCTTGAGCAGGGTTCAGAGAACCAGTGGAGTGGGAGGATACACATATAGTAGACTCCCTGTTCATGTCAAGAGGAATGCAGCGACCACCGCTCGGTCCCAGGCTGGCATACGGGAGCAAAAGCGGGACAGCTGAGCAGTGCTGGGGCTGGTAAACAGGTCCATCGGAGTCCCCCAATGCCGGAAGAGAGAGTGGGCTACAGACAGATACAGACGCTACTCATGTGGCTGAAGGACCCTGCTGAGCCTGTCTGTCAAGACATTTCTGTGTTCCAGGAGGCAGATCACTCAAAGCATCATGCACGGCAAACTGCTTCCCAGCAAAGGAGGTATGAGCCTGTGTATCCCTGCTTGTTGACACAGAACATTGTGACCTGGTTATCTGTTTGAATGAAGATTACTTGACTTAAACACACAAAAGGTGTTCACCACCGCCCAGAGCTCAAAGAAGTTGATCTGATGCAGGTTTTTTTCCTGCATCCAAACGCCCTGGGATTGGAGACCATCGCAGTGGGCTCCCCATTTGAGCCTGGAGGTGTCCATGGGGAGGACACGCTGGACTGGTGGGGCCTGGAAAGGCGTGCCTATCAAGAGGTTCAACGGGTGCTGCCATCAGGCAAGGGAGTTTTCAAGGGGCATGGTAACCCGTATGCGATCGTCCAGGCATCCCGTGGCCTGAGACCATTGTGTGATGAGGGACCACCGGGCCTGCCGCATCTGCAGGCGGGCATCTGGAGTCATGTGGACTGTCAAGGCCAGGTACCCCAAGAAGCATAGCATGAGACAGGCTGACACATCCCTGCACCTCTTTCGCAAGGAATGCTAGCCCAAGTGCCCTGGGTCTTGACCAGAGAGGGGCTATGCCCAGGGAATCAAAAGCTCCCCTCCCAGATTGAGGTGGGGGCACTGTCTAGGGCTTGGGGACCTTAGACTTACAAGGCCATGACCCTAGCCTTTGGCCTGCTGACCCTGTTGGAGAGCTTCAAATGCTGGAAAATGGGGGTAAGTTCCATAAGTCTTTTTCTTCTTCGGGAAGAACAACTTTTTGCCCCCAAAGCCTTCTGCTGGGAAGGGTCTTCCTGGAGAGCCTGGTTCTGGTCATATATTCAGAATCCAACTCTGTGGCCTTGTCCGTCATGGGCTTGCCAAAGAGGTTGTCCCCTTTGCATGGGACATCAACCACTTTGTCCTGAACCCAGGTCTGAGGACTGTAGCCAGGCCAGCTGGCAGGCACTAATGCCCATAGCACCTACCTGAGCCACAGACTCAAAGCTGTCATAGGCCGCCTGAGTCAAACTTTGAGCAGTCCTTGACCGAAGACACCAAGGTCCAGAACCGCGCCAGAAGTTCATCAGTCAGCCCAGCTGAGAACCCAGCAAGCTCCTTTGCTAGGTCCCTCAGGTACATGACCATGTACAGCTGGTAAGCCTGGATGCGGACCACGAGCATCGAGCCATGGTAGCATTTCCTACCAAACCCATCCATGGTTTGGGCCTCTCGGCCTGGAGGCACAGAGGAGTACATCTTCTGGCTTTTGATATGGCAAACTGCCACCTCTACCACCATGGAATTGTGTGGCAGCTGTGGCTTTTCCAACCCTAGGTCCTTGTGTGCTCAATACTGGGAATCGAGCCGCTTGCTCACACAATAGGCACTGTCAAAGGGACTTCCCACATCCTGAAGAGCAACCGCTCCAGTATGGGAGGGACTAGCACAGTCAGTGCCTCCCTTGGAGGAGCATTGTACTGGAGGATCTTGAGGTCCTCCACATGAGGCTTATCCTCTGGCTCAGCCACAAAGGACAGGGCCTTGGACATTTCCCTCATGAAATCGAGAAACACAAGATCCTTGGGTAGGGACCGCCTCTGTTCTTGTGGTGGGGAGGGATCAGACGGGATATACCTGTGGAGCCAGGTATCGGGTGACTCATCCTCAGTCTTCCACTCTAAGGCAGACAGTGCTTCGAGGACTCAAGGGCATCGACTTGATGCCTGGTTGGAGGAGTCGAATAGTCGAGGGAGGCAGAGATGCCCGACGCCCTGACTCAAAGGCACTTGGGGGCAAGACCCGAGGCCTTGAGGGTGGAGAGGAGTGTCATGGCTCAACTCTAAGAGCATGCTTCTTGAGCACAGGCAGAACATTGTCCAGGAAAGCCGGCGCTGGGGAGGGCCCAGATGTCAGCACTGACAGCCCGGAAGCACCAGGCATCAATCCACACTGCGACTCCAGGAAGGCAGCCAGGCTGCATTCCAGGGCCACCATCCTGGCCCCTCAAGGAGGGAATCTGACTTGGAGCCGGCTCCTCCTGATAGGGAATCACCAATGGTGATCGGTTCATCCTCCCACTGGGGCAGCTTCAAGGGCCACTCCAGGACATCATTCTTGATAACACGCTGAGGACTTCAGTACCGGTGGCCAGAGAACTTACCCCCAGGCTCTGGCATCGTAAATCAACGTCAACCAGGGCAGAGTCCTAACCTTAAGGGGGAGGGTGCTTGGAGGACGATCCCTGATCTGAGGCTCTGCAACCACGGGGCTCAGAACAAGCTTGGCCGAGCAACGACGAGTAATTGGATGTGACCCCGGAGGGCAGTGATTCCATGCTCAATGGCAAGGGTGGAAACCGAGGACTTCTGGCCGAAGATCAATTCCCACTGCTTTTCACAACTCCTGCGACTCTTACTCGACATCTGCAAGTAGAGCGTGCAGGTAGAGTCGTCGTGATCAGTACCGAGGTCTCAAAGGCAGTAATTATGGTGGTCTGTGATGGACAGGGTGCATATGCACTTGCCACACTGCTTGAAGTCACTGACAGTAGACATAGCGGGGAAGACGGCTCTCACAAAATCAAATTTGAACGTCATGGTCAGTGTGGGTGCGAGAGAAACCCCGCATACCAGGAGAAAGGAAAAAAGGGAACTCAAGAAAAACGAGATGCCGAGACGAGGATGATCCCAGGTGGAGAGAAGGTGATTGTTACGCGAACCAGTGAAAAAAACAGCAAAAAACGACAAGGAAAAAAAAAAAGGGAGAAAAATCAACTTTTTCCTGGAGGATCAGACAAGACATCTGAAGGCTCTGTGGAAAAATAACGGTGCGTGCTTGAGAGCAAAAGAAAAAATGGCGGGCAAAATGGCACGGAGCACAAGCAAGTGGTTGCAACAAAAAGGAGGCAGCACAACAGGTCTTACTCATGGCAAGGCAATCAGAAAGACAGCAGTTCTCTCAGCCTCAGCCCCTTAACTGGCTTGGCAGTACTACAGATAGCGGTAAGGATGGGGGGGGGACTGCTCTTAAAGCAAGAAGCCCTTTTTTTCTTTCTTTTTTTTTAAACTTTAAATGAAAAATTCAAGAAAGAAGCTAAAAAGAGGGTCAAACTTCCTGTTAGAAGACCATCCCAAGCTCAAGCAGTCCTCTTGACTGGGAACAAAAAAAAAACCCTCACAGAGAGTGGGAAACTCCATAGGGGTATTCCAAAATATGCCCTGAAGCCTTCCGCTGAAAGGACGCAGCTGGAGGATGTCCCACTGGATAGCTACCAGTAGCCCACAAATGCAGTTACCACATTCTGCTAGCGACAGAAAATACTGAAGGGTTCTCTTGGCTGCACCAGCCTTTTATAACAGTGATGATGTCCACTGTAATGTTTTATTTATTTATTTTTCTTATATACCGCGCTCTTCGATATCAGTGTGGTTTACATGGAACAAAGGAGAGTTTACAGTGGGGGGTTACACCGTAATTACATAGAACAGGTAACATAGCTTGGATAACAGTATTAACTATTTACATCTGAATGGCTAACAGAAAAAGTATTTACACGTATATAACACACATTGAGGGTGGTTACATGTTCAAGTTTTTTTCTCTGTCTCCATTATCTGCTGGTGTGGGGGCATAACCCATTTGTCTGGCCTGGTCTAGCAGGATGTAATAGAAAGAATGTATACAATCTGTGTTTTTAAAATTATCTACTGTAAGATGATTGTGTGCATTTTTGGAAGCGGATCAGTTTTGAGTGCTGTGTCTCCTTATTTAGATTATTGTAGCAATAAAATAACATAAGAAATGCCATACTGGGTCAGACCAAGGTCCGTCAAAGACCAGTATCCTGTTTCTAACAGTGGCCATTCCAGATCACAGGTACCTGGCAGGTTCCCAAAAAGGTACACAGGTTCCACAATGGGTAAGTAGTGGATTTCTTGGGTCCTCTTTAATAATTGTTTATGGACCTTTCCTCCAGGAACTTGCCCAAACCTTTTTTAAATCCAGCTACACTAACAGCTTTTACTACATCCTCCAGTAATGAATTACAGAGTTTGATTACACATTGAGTGAAAAAAATATTTTCTCTTATTAGTCTGGGCTACCAGATAGGCAATTAGGTTTCTTCAATTGGCCCAAATACTGTTGCTAGAGTAATAGGAGGATTAAAAAGGCATAACGATATTACACCTAGGTTGATACAACTTCATTGGTTGCCTAAAAATACGGTATTGTTTAAATATTATTGCATGATTTTTAAAAGTTTACATAAAATGGCTAGTTAAGATTGTGATGAAGTATTAGAACATAAGAACATAAGATATGCCATACTGGGTCAGACCAAGGTCCATCAAGCCCAGTATTCTGTTTCCAACAGTGGCCAATCTAGGTCATACGTACCTAGCAGTTTCCCCAAGGGACACAGGTTCCACAATGCTTGTATTGGTTCAAGCATTGATATCCTGGGTCCCTTCTTAATAATGGTTTATGGACCTTTCCTCCAGGAACTTGTCCAAACCTTTTTTAAACCCAGCTACACTAACAGCCTTTACTACATCCTCCGGTAACAAATTCCAGAGTTTGATTACACGTTGAGTGAAAAAATATTTTCTTTTATTAGTCTTAAATAGTTTACCCTGTAGCTTCATTGCATGTCCCCTAGTCTTTCTATATTCTGATAAGGTAAACAATCGATCTACGTTTACCCGTTCCACTCCGTTCATTAATTTATAGACTTCTATCATATCTCCCCTCAGCCGCCTCTTTTCCAGGTTAAAGAGCCCCAACCTTTTTAGCCTTTCTTCATAGGAGTAGCCTTCCATCCCCTTTACCATTTTGGTGGCTCTTCTCTGAACCTTTTCTAAAATTGCTATATCCTTTTTAAGATATGGCGACCAGAATTGCACACAATATTCAAGGTGCGGTCTCACCATGGAACGATATAGAGGCATTATAATATCTTTTGTTTTATTTTCCATTCCTTTCCTTATCATACCTAGCATTCTATTTGCTCTCTTGGCCGCCGCTGCACACTGGGCCGAGGGTTTTAACATGGTATCCACAAGGACGCCTAAATCTTTTTCTTGGGTGGTGGTTCCTAATGTGGAACCTTGCATCGTGTAACCATAGTTTGGGTTGTTCTTCCCTAGGTGCATAACCTTGCACTTCTCCACATTAAATTTCATCTGCCATTTTGATGCCCAGTCTTCCAATTTATCAAGATCCTCTTGCAATTTTCCACAATCCTCCTGGGTTTTAACAACTTTAAATAGTTTTGTGTCATCAGCAAATTTGATAACCTCACTCGTTATTCCACTTTCCAGGTCATTTATGAATATGTCAAAAAGCAGCGGACCCAGCACAGATCCCTGGGGTACACCACTATTCACCTTTCTCCATTGGGAAAATTGGCCATTTAGCCCTACCCTCTGCTTTCTATCTTTTAACCAGTTCCTGATCCACAGTAGTACACTGCCTCCTATCCCATGACTCTTTAGTTTTGCCAAAAGTCTCTCATGAGGGACCTTGTCAAAGGCTTTCTGAAAGTCCAGATACACAATATCAACCGACTCACCTTTGTCCACCTGTTTATTCACTCCTTCAAAAAAACATAACAGATTAGTAAGACAAGATCTTCCTTGTCTAAAGCCATGTTGGCTGTCTCCCATTAGGTCATGACTATCTATATGCTGAGTAATTTTATTCTTTATGATGGTTTCTACCATTTTTCCCGGTACTGATGTCAGGCTCACCGGTCTGTAGTTTCCCGGATCACCCCTCGAACCCTTTTTAAAAATTGGTGTTACATTGGCGATCCTCCAATCCTCAGGTATTAGAGATGATTTTAATGATAGTTCACAGATTACTGATAGCAGGTCTGCAATCTCAAATTTCAGTTCTTTCAACACCCTTGGATGTATACCATCCGGCCCAGGTGATTTGCTACTCTTCAGTTTATCTAATAGTTGTAAGACATCTTCCCGATGTATCGATATTTCCTTCAATTCTTCCACACCTTTAAATACCACTTCAGTCGTGGGTAACATCCCTACATCTTCCTCAGTAAAGACCGAAGCAAAGAATTCATTCAGTCTCTCCGCTATCGCCTTGTCGCCTCTTAGTGCTCCTTTAACCCCTTTATCATCTAATGGACCAACTGACTCTCTCACGGGTTTTTTGCTACGAATGTACTTGAAAAGGTCTTTATTTCGCGTTTTTGCTTCCGCAGCAAGCTTCTTCTCAAATATTAAAGAAATACAAATCACGTAGAACATTATGCTTATCCCAACAAGTTTATTTTTCAGTCCCTGCGCTAGCAGTAGTTTGCCAAATGCAGAGACAAGTTTTTTTTTTTAGGCTGAGGTCCTAAATGTTATAATGCACTACCAACAGCTATATGTTTGGAACATGACTTTTTATTTTATTTTTGAAGTGGAGGAGTAGCCTAATGGTTAGAGCACTGGCTTGGGAACTAAGAGACCAGGGTTTGATTCTCACTAGCACTCCTTGTGGCTTTGGGCAAGTCACTTAACCCTCCATTGCCACAAAAAAGTCCAAGTTATCAATGTCCCTGTTTAATGTACATTATGAAGTTTAAGTTACAATGTAAACCACTTTCACTGAAATGAAAGCAGTATGAAAAAAACTTTTAAATAAATTTAAAATATAGGTTCCATTTACTATTTTATTTGTAATATTAGTGTTTGTGTGCTGGTTTTTAAGTTTTATGTTTGAATCTGTTTATTAATATTTTCCATTTATGTATATCTTTATCTTTATTAGCATTTGATAGACCGCTGTTGTAAGAACATTAAGCGGTGTACAATAAAAACTGGTTAACCACTGCAAACCAAGAAAAAGAACGCCAAAAAATAGACAGGAAAGAGGGGAACAGAGTAGGACAGAGGCACTACACACTAATATCAAATCATAAAACAGGGTAGCCCAGCCAGGCAACACAGACCATAAAGACAAGGGTAAGGGAAAGTGGCTTTAGACAGGACAAAAGACAGGGACAGGCAGTACTCAGGGAAGGGCCTCAGGGGAGAGGTCAAATGCTTTCTGAAAGAGATGAGTCTTGAGCAACGATTTAAACTGAGGATAGGATGATTCTAACCGGAGGTGAGTTGGCAGCATATTCCACAATAATGGTCCGAGGAAGAAAAACGCTGAGTGGCGTGTCTGTTCCAGATGGTCTTGGGAAGGTGAAGGTAGGGATAGACGGTTAGTATGGATTGAGCGAAGTTGACGGTGAGGAGAGTGTAAAGAAATGCAGTCTGCTAAATAGAGGGGGTTGCAGGTATAGATAGCGCGATGAATCAGAATCAAAAATTTATAGTGAAAATGGTATCGAAGGGGCATCCAATGTAACCGGAGAAGAATCGGGGTGATATGATCGAATGAACGAGAAAAGGTGACCAGACGCGCTGCGGTGTTCTGGGATGCGCTGTAATCTTTGGAGTTGGTAATTTGGGAGATTGGCCAGAAAAATGTTGCAGTAGTCTAACCTGCTAATGACCAAAGCGAGTACCAGAGTAACTAAGGAACTGGAAGGTAACACAGTGCGGACAGCCCTAATTTGCCGTAAGGCAGCAAAGGAGCGGCGGGAAATCATAGAAATGTGCTCATGGAAGGATAGAGAGGGGTCTAGAAGAACACCTAGATAACGAAAAGAAGATGTGAGGGGAATGCTAGATGTTCCAGTAGTAGGTGCAGGGGTAGGACATGAGCCACTCAAAGACACCCACATTGCGGAGGACTTCGCTGGGTTAAGATGGAGAAAGTTCTCCGAGAGCCAGGAGGCTATGTGGGTGAGGCAGAGATTTAGTTGGGATATATCAGGGGATGTTGGTGAGGTATGGAAGAGTAGAACAATGTCATCCGCATAGAAGTATGATGAAACTGGATATTGCTGAATAATCAAGGGAAGTGGAGCGAGAAAAATATTAAACAACAGAGGGGAAAGAACGGAGCCCTGTGGCACACCACAGGTGAGGGGAAGCGTAGATGAGGACTGGCCGTTAATGTGTACAGAAAAAGAGCGGGATGAAAGAAAAGAGCGGAACCAATGCCAGACAGTACCTCGAAGACCAATATCTGAAAGCCGGGACAGTAGTGTACGGTGGTCAATCAGGTCGAAGGCTGCAGATAAATCAAGTGACACAAGGAGGGTAATGCCACCGCGATCGTGAGTGACATGCAGTTCATTCAGTAGTGCAAGGAGGACGGTTTCAGTACTATGGCCCCAGCGAAAGCCAGCTTGTCTTGGGTGGAGTGAGTTTGTGGATTCGACGTGTGTGCTCAATTGGTCAAAAGCACAACGCTCTAGGAGTTTAGCAAGGAAAGGAAGATTCGACACCAGATGCCAATGGGACAAAACAGATGGGTCCAGAGAGGGTTGCTTCAGGAGAGGATGTATGACTGCAGACTTCCAAGATGATGGGAAGTGGCCTGAGGAGAAACTGTAATTAATAATGGTGGTAATGAGTGGTACCAATTGAAGAGAAGGTTCTACGAGCCACTGGGAAGGGACGGGATCTAGGATACAAGTGGTTCTCCGAGACTTGGACAGTGACAGTAACACTTCTGCTGAAAGAACTGGGTGAAAGGATGACCAAGTATGGGTGAAAACAAGATCCCCTGGAGTGGGAGTTGATAAATGCACAGGAAGATGTTATAAACTACTTAGAAATTTTACTATGTGCGGGCATAAATTGGATACATGAAATTATTAATTCTTAGGACTTGAAGATGAAAACACAGGCATGTATCACAGATGTACAATCATGGCTCAGCGAGGATTAGGTATATGGGATAGGAATAGAATGTCTGAAGCTTAAGTCTTTGAAAATAATAATCTCCACTATTTTTAAAGTTATTTTTCAGTCTAAAGAAAGTGCATAGCTATAAGGCTCAGAACCTTAGGACAGCTACATAGAGATGTCACTTTAATATATACATTTAGCACAAAAAATGAAATTAAACATATAAACAATGCAAAACTAATACTATCACTGTGATACTACTAAGAACATGCTATTTTTAAATGAAGTAGCGCAGGTGAATTTAACAGATTGCACTGTGATAAAGCGTAGTTACTCACCTGTAACAGGTGTTCTCCAGGAGCAGCAGGAATCAGTCCTCACATATGGGTGACGTCGGCGCCGACGGAGCCCTCGCGGAGCAATTTTCCCCAGCTTTCAAAGAAAGCCTTTGGGAATTGCAGCGCGCATGCGCGGTCCCCTTCCCGCCCAAGGGTGCCATCTTAGCCAGTCAGATGACATAGCTAAAAAAAGACAGCATAAAAAATTTGCAAAAAACTAAAGCAGATGATTGCAACTCCAAGGGGAGGAGGGAGGGTTGTGAGGACTGATTCCTGCTGCTCCTGGAGAACACCTGTTACAGGTGAGTAACTACGCTTTCTCCAGGACCAAGCAGGAAGTCAGTCCTCACATATGGGACTCCCAAGCTTAAGGCTACCGGAGACCCTAAGCACAAAAAAGAGCTCCCTCTAGCTCAGCAGCACAGAAGGAAGGAATCTTCGCTGAATTATTACCCACCGGTAGCCCACATCCGGGATGGAGGGTAGGAGTTGCTCAGACCTCAAAGAGATTACGGAGGACTGCCTGTCCGAAAGCACTGTCCCTGCGGGACTCCCTCTCGAGACAGTAATGGACCGCAAAAGTCTGGCTCGAAGACCAAGTAGCGGCCCGGCAGATGTCTGCCAGCGGAACAGAGCGGAGGTAAGCCACTGACGTAGCCTTTGCCCGAACGCAATGAGCCGTGACTCGACCTTCCAAGGAGAGTCCGGCTGCCCCATAAGCCCAAGTGATACAGTCCGCAACCCAGATGGACAGAGTACGCTTGGAGACCGGGAGCCCCAATTTATTGGGGTCAAAAGACACAAAAAGCTGAGCAGCTTTACGGTGCTCCCGCGTACGGTCAAGGTAGAAGTTCAATGCCCTTCTCCACAGTCCAGGGTATGGAGGACCGTTTCAGCTCGGCTGGAGTGTGGTCTGGGAAAGAAGGTCGGAAGTACCACCTCCTGATTGATGTGAAAAGGGGAGACCACTTTTGGAAGAAATTTTGGGTGAGTCCGTAGGACTACCCTATTTTTGTAGAACCGAGTGTAAGGGGGATCAGACACGAGGGCCTGCAATTCACTTACGCGTCTAGCGGAAGTGAGGGCTATCAAGAACAATGTTTTCCAAGAAAGAAAACGGAGAGAACAGGTAGCCATAGGTTCAAAAGGCGGACAGGTGATCCGCTGTAAAACCACATTCAGATCCCAGTCAGGTGCTGGCGGGCGCAGAGGTGGTTTAAGCAGAAGGAGACCTCGGAGAAACCTCGCTACAAGAGGGTCGCTGGAAAGAGGTCTGCCGTCCACCGGCACATGATGTGCTGAAAGAGCACTGAGGTGAACTTTGACGGAGTTGGACTTAAGTCCCAGATTAGAGAGGTATAGTAAGTACTGCAGGATCACCGACACTGGGCAGGAGAAGGGATCCTGAGACTGTTGGGTACACCAAACAGAAAAGCGACGCCATTTAAGGGCGTAGCATTTGCGGGTAGAAGGTCGCCGAGAAGCTAGGACGACCTCTTCCACCTCTGCCGGCAGAAGAAGGGGAGCAAGGACTACCCTCTCAGCAGCCAGGCCATTAGATTGAGAGATCTGAGGTTGGGGTGTAGCAGAGACCCCTGATCCTGAGTGAGGAGATCCGGTTGTAACCCCAGAGGGAATGGATCCTCTACCGCTAATTGCAGCAGGAGTGGAAACCACGGCTGTCTGGGCCAGCGAGGGGCCACCAGGATCATGAAGGCTTTGTCTCGGAGAACCTTGAAAAGAGTCCGAGAGACTAGCGGGATGGGAGGGAAAGCGTACAGAAGGCTCTCCGACCATGAGAGTAGAAAAGCGTCTGCCGCAACTCGAAGGGGATGTGGCTGACGAGAGCAGAAGCGAGGAAGTTGCCGGTTGAGAGGGCTGGCAAAGAGATCCATCGTGGGGAGGCCCCACTTTAGAAAGAGCTTCTGAACTACCAAGGGATCCAGGCGCCACTCGTGCGGCTGGAGGATCCTGCTGAGTTTGTCCGCCAGGCAATTTTCTTGGCCTGGGAGATAAACTGCCTTGAGAAGAACGCCGTGACTGACGGCCCAAGAGCAGAGCTTCTGTGCTTCCCGACAGAGAAGGAAGGAGCCCGTGCCCCCCTGCTTGTTCACGTAGAACATGGCAACTTGATTGTCCGTCTGGACAAGGACGGACTGGTGAGAGGTCAGGTGGGAGAAGGCCTTGAGAGCCAGGCGGATCGCTCTGAGCTCCAGGAAGTTGATCTGCTGAGCAGACTCCCACGTGGTCCAGAGGCCCTGAGTACGTGCCCCTTGGCAATGTGCTCCCCAGCCCAGGAGGGATGCATCTGTCGTCAGCACCTGGGCCGGCTGAGGTGACTGAAAAGGCATGCCGAGTACCAGGTTCGGCCGATGAAGCCACCACCGGAGAGACGAGATCAGCGGCTCGGAGACGCGCACTAGGTCTGCTAGGCCGCCTGTGGCTTGTTGCCACTGCTTGCGGAGACACCATTGAGCAGGCCGCATATTCAGGCGGGCATTGGGGGTCACATGGACGGTGGAAGCCATATGGCCGAGTAGTCTCAGGAAGCGCCTGGCGGAGACCAGGGGCTGGCTGCGAAAACGGTCGGCTAGGTCCATGAGCCGTTGAGCTCTGTCGAGCGGTAGGAACGCTCGTGCCTGAGTGTGCAGCCTTGCGCCGATGAACTCGAGATCCTGTGAGGGGAGCAAAGTGGACTTTGTGAAGTTTATAACAAAGCCCAAGTACTGCAGAAGAGTCACCGTGCGGCGTTGGTGACCTCCGGAGCGGACGCTGCTCTGATGAGCCAGTCGTCGAGGTACGGAAAGACAGAGGCCGTGAAGCCGGAGATGGGCCGCCACCACCGCGAGACATTTTGTGAAGACCCGCGGCGCGGAGGACAGGCCAAAGGGCAGTACTCTGTACTGGTAATGATTTCCTGCCACCACAAACCTTAGGTATTGGCGGTGGCTTGGGTGGATGAGGATGTGCGTGTAGGCATCCTTTAGATCCAAGGAGCATAGCCAATCTCCCTGCTGGAGGTAGGGCAGAAGGATTCCAAGGGTAAGCATCTTGAACTTTTCCCGCACGAGGAATCTGTTGAGGTTGCGCAGGTCCAGGATGGGTCTGAGGCCTCCTGTCCTTTTTGGTACTAGGAAATACCTGGAATAAAAGCCTTGACCTCTCAGGTGGTGGGGCACCGGTTCCACCGCCTGTTCCTGTAGAAGTAATTCCCTGTGCAGAGGGAGCCGTGGAGGTTCTCCCGGAAAATAGGAGGGAGGGACCTGTTGGAAGTGGAGAAGATAGCCTTCTCTCACGACTTGAAGCACCCAGGCATCTGAGGTGATGCTGGACCACCTGTGGGCGAAGTGAACCAGCCGGCCTCCGGTGCTGGGAGGAGCCAGCGGAGGGGGAGAGGCTATGCTTAAGGAGTCAAAAACCCCCACCCTGCTGAGCAGGGGCTGGTGGTGCAGGCTTGGGGGCTTGCTGCCTACGGGACCCGTTACCCCGTCCCTTGGCCTGCTGGCCCTGTTGGGGAGCTGCAGGGGCCTGATATTGGGGGTATTGTTTGTAGGCAGCCGCCTTTCTCGGGTAAAAGGACTTCTTTCCCGAGCCCTTCTTTTTCTGGGAAGGGGCGGAGGTCTTCCTAGAAAGCCTAGTCCTGGTGAGAGTCTCCGTCTCGATCTGTGCAGCCTTTTCAGCCATGGGCTTGCCAAAGAAGTTCTCGCCTCGGCAGGGGACATCGACCAACTTGTCCTGCACCCAGGGCTCAAGGTCAGACGACTGAAGCCAAGCCTGTCGGCGGGCACCGATGCCGGCTGTGGCCACTCGAGCCGATGCTTCAAAGCCATCATAGGCTGCTCGGGATATGAATTTTGAGCATTCCCGAATGCCAGAGGACAAGGCCAGGAACCTCCGCAAGGGTTCCTCGGACAAACCAGCGGAGAATCCGGCTAGCTCTTTAGCCAGGTCTCGGAGATACATGCCCATGTATAGCTGGTAGGTCTGGACACGACACGCAAGCATAGAGCCCTGGAAACACTTCTTACCAAGGCCATCCAGGTTACGGGCCTCCCTGCCAGGAGGCACCGAGGAGTGCATCTTCTGGCTCTTAAGACGATGCATGGCCGATTCCACTACCATGGAATGGTGTGGTAGCTGTGCTTTTTGGAAGCCAGGGCTCTTGCGGACTCGATAGATAGAATCGACCCGCTTGCTCAGGACCGGCGAGGAGGCCGGACTCTCCCACATGCGGAAGAGTAGTCGTTCCAGCATGGGAGGAACCGGTACAGTAAAGTGTTCCCTGGCGGGAGAGTCATACTGGAGGGCGTCGAGCTCTTCGGCTCGAGGCTCCTCCTCGGGATCCGCAGGGAAGGCCAAAGCCTTGGCCATATCCCTGACGAAGTCCGAGAAACGGGCATCCTCAGGGGGGGACTGCTTCCGAGGTTCGGACTCAGGTGAGTCCGAGGGGACACACCGAGTCCGAAAAGAATCAGGCGACTCTTCCTCTTCAGACTCCCAGACCGACTCCGACGAGGACTCGGTGGGGTCGGCCCGGGCAGGGCGCGGCGCCTGCCGCCGAGGGAGTCAGCGTCGGCGACCTCGGTCCCGAACGGGAGGCCGAGGGTGACCTCGACCGAGGATCGACTCGAGTTCGCATGGACTCGAGGATCGGCTCGGTCTCCGGGGTCGACTTAGACGTCGACGTCCCGGCGGTCGGGGCAGCGGCGCCAGCGAAGCCGGCGAGCAGTGCCCGCTGCTGGTCCATGAAGGCAGACAGTCTGCTCTCCAAGGCCGTCAACCTGAGTCCGAGCTCAGGTGACCCAGCAGTCCCCGACTCGGGCCCCGACGGCGTCGGGCCCGACGTCGGCGGTCTCGGAGGCGAGTCCAGGAGGACCACAGGACTTACCCGAGCAGGCAGCTCCGACTCCAGGCGAGGTCGCTTCGAGAGGTGCTCCTTCTCCAAGGACCCGGGACGGCTATCGGGGCTATGCGACCTGGCCCTCGCGGAGCCAGGAGCGTCCACCGACGCTGCCCTCGCGGGTTTCACCTTCCGACGATGGTCCCTGGAGGGAGAACCCCTATCGGAGGAACTCCGGCGACGGTCCGAGCTGGAACCTCTGGACGCGGAGGCCTCCGACGAGGTCCGGGTACGGCTGGGGTCAGCGAAGATCCTATCCCGCTGATGCCGCCGACTTCTCAACGCTTTGGAGGACATTTTGCCGCAGGGCCCACAGATCATTTCTTCATGATCCGGGCCCAGGCAGCGGAGGCAATTGTCGTGTGTGTCAGTTAGTGACATATTTCGGTCACACTGACCACACCGCTTGAAACCACTGGCAGCCATCGGGGGAAAAAGGGCCCCGGCGAGGTCAAAGGACCGGGCTGCCAGGGAAAAACCGAAAATGAAACTGACTAAGTCAGAAAAACCGAAAAAGAAGAAGAGGACTCGTGACCGGCGTCGCGAGTCCGGGCGGGAAAAAGACCGGCGTCGAACCGAAGGAAAAAAGAGTAAATTATGAGTAAATATCAACTTTTTCGCGGGGACACGACGGGTACGTCTGTAGGGCTCCGCGGAAAAAAGAAGACTGGCTAAGATGGCACCCTTGGGCGGGAAGGGGACCGCGCATGCGCGCTGCAATTCCCAAAGGCTTTCTTTGAAAGCTGGGGAAAATTGCTCCGCGAGGGCTCCGTCGGCGCCGACGTCACCCATATGTGAGGACTGACTCCCTGCTTGGTCCTGGAGAATTACACGTACTATACAGAGTACCTAAAGACTGGCTCCATTTTTTTTTAATGCTAAACCTTTAAACTTGGTACATCCTACACAGACCTAGGAAAAAAAATGCAAATGAAAATGCTGAATTTATAACATCCACCCAGCACAGCAGCATACCATTCAGAGAAACAGAAATCAAGCCAAGTTAGTATGTATATGTAGAATTAAAATTAAGTATGTAAACTAATATGTGCTATTAGAACGAGGTATGTCATGTGCTAAGCGTTCCATGCAAAAAATCCTGTATTATTTTATTTATTTATTTAACCGGGTTTTTTTATACCGCTTTATCATTTTTTAGTCAAAGCGGTTGACATTGTAACTTAATTGGTAATGTACATTAAACAGGGACATCGATAACTTGGATTCTTCTGTGGCACTGGAGGGTTAAGTGACTTGCCAAATGGCCATAAGGAGTGCTAGTGGGAATCAAATGCTGGTCTCTTGGTTCCCAAGCCAGTGCTCTGACCGTTAAGCTACTCCTCCATTCCAACTGCATTAACCAGTTAGCACATGATAGGCTGAAGCCTGGATGGCTTAGGAGCATAATGTTGGAGTTGACGGCACATCATGCTTAGCATGGGTACTTGGGGTGCATGCTTTATCTTTTGCGTTAGTGCGGAGCCATGCATTAACATGATGCTAATAGCAGGGGGATGGATACACATGCCGCCAAAAATTAGCGTGGGCCTCTACACTAATTCCTTGCTACAAACACACACTACAAACACGAACATTAGAAAACATCCCTGCTTAACTTGCTGTAAATTTAAAATACTAAGGGATCTATGTACCAGCATTTTTGAATTTCACAACAAACAGATTATTTCAAAGTCCCCAAGAAGTGTTTATTTTAATGTAGGCAACATAAGTGCCTATATGTCTTTATAAATTAGGTGCCCAGAACTATCCCCAGCAGCACAGAAATTCTCATACACAAATTTACACCTGCTTCAAAGAAGGTGCAGAAGTGTGGGTTTAAACATGTTTTTAATAAGATATGCACACACATTAAAATTTGCACATACAGTATATACAATACACGCAACATGGACACTTCTAAACTTATATTTTGCTGAATAATTTTATAACAGCCCTATTCCACATGTAAAACATGCTTTACATGCAGAAAATACTTCATAAAATTTCCCCCATAATGGGAAAAATGCTCTAGTACCTTTGGACCTTAATTAGAATTCCTAATATAGCACAGTTTATGACGACTGCAGCTTACTTACCTCATACTTAAGCTTCCGTTTATCAGGGCCACTTTGAAGCTTGTCATTTCCCTAAGAATCAGAAATGTACATTTTTATGAACTATGTATATTTAAGGACATTAATTTATTAAATATAATATAGGGAACATAAATCAAAAGCAAACTAGATTAATGACAGCGCAATATAAATATACATAATAAGATTTGGTTATACAATTTAAAACAGTGCTGATGAAGGGCTATCCAATAGCTTATTATATCAGTTGCAGAACTGCTTTGTTTTTGGATAACTTCTTAGATAACTACCTTAGCTAACAGCTTTGACAGTATTAATGCTGTAAAATGCTGCTGCTGTTGTTAAGTGCAGCCAAGTCAATGTTGACTCATGGCGACCCTCTGTTCTAAACTGTGTTCGGTCTTCAGTCAGGCGGCTTATTGTTGATAAAGAGGCACGCATAGCTGCTGTTATTGTATCGATACATCTCACTGCTGGCCTTCCTCTTTTGCGTTGACCTTCTACCTTGCCAAGCATGACGTCTTTCTCTAATGATCTCTCTCTTCGCATGATGTGTCCAAAGTATGAAAGTCGAAGTCTTGCCATATGAGCGTCTAAAGAAAGCTTAGGTATGATCTGCTCTAATACTGACTGGTTTGTTCTTCGGGCAGTCCATGGTATACACAGCATCGCCAGTACCATAATTCAAAGGCATTGATTTTCTTCCTATCTTTTTCATCCATATGACGTTATTGAAAATACCATCGCATGAACAAGTCAAATCTTTGTATGGAGAGAGACATCTCTGCTCTTGAGAATCTTGTCAAGGTCCTTCAGAGCCATTCTACCAAAAGCAATGAGTCGTCAGATTTCTTGACTGCTTATTTCTTTATTGATAATTGATCCAAGTAGGTTAAAGTTACTCACTATTTCAATTTCTTGTCCATCAACAATGAACTTATTGATTTTGTCAGTTGTCAGAATCTTTGACTTCTTTACAATAAGGTGAAGGCCCATCTTAAGACTATGTTCCTTGATTCTGAGGAGCAAATGTTTCAGATCTTCACTTTCAGCCAGTAATGTATCATCATCAGCACAGCTAAGATTGTTGATGAATCTTCCACCAATCTTCATACCTCTGTTGTCTTCATACAGTCTTGCTTCTCTGATGATTTCTTCTGCTTATTTTAAACCATTCTGTTTCTCCTTGATCCATCCAAACTGTTGCTTCTTGATCAATGTAAAGGTTGTGCAAGAGAACTATCAGATGTTCTGGTATACTCATGCTTCTTAATGTGGCCAGGACATTCTCATGGTTTACATAGTCAAAAGCCTTGCTGTAATTGATAAAACACATATAGATATACTTTTGATATTATTTTGTCTTTTCAAGGATCCATCTCACATCCGCGATGTCGTCTCTTGTCCCTCGCCCTTTCCTGAACCCTGCTTGCACGTCAGGCAATTCTTGCTCCAGGTATGGTTGTAGTCTCTACTGAATAATTTTAAGTAGAATCTTGCTGGCATGTGAGATCAGAGCAATTGTGCGATTCCATGGTCATTTGGGTCACCTTTCTTCAGTACTGATATAAAAAAGAGTAGTTACTCACTTTTAACAGGTGTTCTCCAGGAGCAGCAGGAATCAGTCCTCACATGTGGGTGTCATCGGCGCCGATGAAGATCCAGCAGAGCATTTCCCCAGCTTTCTATGAAAGCCTTTGGGAATGCAGGCACGCATGCGCGGTTCCCTTCCCGCCTAAAGGTGCCATCTTACCTCAGTCAAATGACATAGCTAAGAACAGCACACAAAAATGAAAAATAAACTATGTACAACTGGAACTCCAAAGGGAGGGTTGTGAGGACTGATTCCTGCTGCTCCTGGAGAACACCTGTTACAGGTGAGTAACTACTCTTTCTCCAGGACCAAGCAGGAAGTCAGTCCTCACATATGGCTGACTCCCTAGCTCTGGGCTACCGAGGAACCCAGGCTGAACAAGAGAACTCCCTCTAGTCTCAGCAGCAAAGAAAGGCTTTTCAAGGACACAACTTCCACCGATAGCCCAACAGAGGGCAGGAGGGCAGGAGTTGCCTAAACCTCAAAGAGATTCTGGAGTACTGCTTGGCCAAAAGCACTGTCCCTACGGGACTCCCTCTCCAGACAGTAATGGGCCGCAAACATCTGGCTTGAAGACCAAGTTGCAGCCCTACAGATGTCTACCAAGGGCACAGAGCAGAGATGAGCCACCGAGGCAGCCATTGCCCTGACTCGGTGTGCCATAACCCGACCCTGCAAAGGAAGGTCAGCCGCCTTGTAAGCCCAGGTGATACAGTCAGCCACCCAGATGGACAAGGTACGCTTGGACACAGCCAACCCCAACTTATTAGGGTCAAAAGAAATGAAGAGCTGAGTAGCCCTTCTATGCCCCTGCGTACGGTCAAGGTAGAAGGATAAGGCCCTCCTACAGTCCAGGGTATGCAGGACTGCTTCAGCCTGGCTTGCATAAGGCCTAGGGAAGAATGTTGGAAGAACCACCTCCTGATTTAGGTGGAAAGTGGAGACAAACTTTGGGAGGAACTTTGGATGAGTCCTGAGGACTACCCTGTTCCTATAAATCCTGGTGTAAGGCCTATCACAGACCAAGGCCTGAAGCTCACTCACTCGCCTAGCCGAGGTAAGGGCTATTAGGAAGAGTGTTTTCCAGGATAGGAAGCGTAGTGGACAAGTAGCCATCGGCTCAAAAGGTGGGCAAGTCAGTTGCTGCAAGATCACATTCAACTCCCACTCAGGGGCAGGAGGACAGATTGGAGGCTTGAGCAAAAGCAAGCCCCTGAGAAAGCGGGACACCAAGGGGTGACCCGACAGAGAATGTCCCTCCACCAGTGAGTGGTGAGCTGCTAGAGCTGAGAGGTGGACCCGAACAGAGTTGGACTTAAGTCCCTGATTTGATAAGTGCAATAAATATTGAAGCACCACTGGTACAGTACAGGAGAAAGGATCCTCTGTACGTAGCTGACACCACACAGAAAACCTTTTCCATTTGAGAGCATAGGTTTTCCTAGTGGATTGTTTCCTAGAGGCTAGAACAACCTCCTCAACTTCCTGATGTAGGCCCCAGGGAGCCAAAACTACCCTTGCAGCCTCCAGGCCATCAAATTGAGAGCTTTGAGATTGGGGTGCAGAAGGGAACCCTGTTCCTGTGAGAGAAGGTCGGGTTGCAACCCCAGAGGCAGTGGAGGATCCACCGCCAGTTGAAGCAGAAGAGGAAACCAAGGCTGCCTCGGCCACCTGGGAGCCACCAGCAGGACCGAGGCTTTGTCCTGAAGAATTTTGAAGAGAGTTCGGGCCACCAAGGGTGTGGGAGGAAACGCATACAGGAGGCCCTAAGTCCATGGAATCAGAAAAGCATCTGCTGCTATTCTCAGAGGATGAGGTTGCCTGGAGCAGAACTTTGGCAGTTGTTTGTTCACTGGACTGCCAAAGAGATCTACCAAAGGGAGACCCCATTTTAGGAAGATCTTCTGAACTACTGAAGGATGCAACTTCCACTCGTGGGGTTGCAGAATTCTGCTTAAATCTGTCAGCCAGGTAGTTGTCCTGGCCTGGAAGGTACACAGCCTTGAGGAGCATGTTGTGCTTGAGGGCAAATGAACAAAGGTCCTGAGCCTCCCGGCAAAGGATTCTGGACCCAGTCCCGCCCTGTTTGTTCAGATAAAACATGGCTACTTGGTTGTCTGTCTGAATCAGGACAGATTGATGGGCCAGGGTAGGAGAGAAAGCTTTGAGTGCTAATCGAATAGCTCTGATTTCGAGGAGATTGATCTGCTGTGCAGCTTCCCAAGGAGACCACAGGCCCTGGGTGCACTTGCCCAGACAATGAGCTCCCCAGCTCTGCAGGGAAGCATCTGTGGTCAGTAACACCGAGTACCCAGGAATCTGAAAAGGTACCCCCTTCAGTAGATTGGGTGGGTGTAGCCACCAGTTGAGGGAGTGCAGAAATTGTCTGGACACACTTATTCTGTCTCTGAGGCTGCTTGTGGCCTGTGACCACTGAGTCCAAAGGCACCACACTGTGCAGGCCTCATATGGAGCCTGGCATTCGGCGTCATATGTACTGTTGAAGCCATGTGGCCAAGCAGCCTCAGGCAGAGTCTGGCAGAGACCAGGGACCTGCTGAGAAATTGATTTGCCAAGGCTATCAACCTTTGAGCCCTGTCTTCTGGCAAGAAAGCCTTCGTCAGCAGAGTGTCCAGCCTTGCTCCTATGAACTCCAAGTTCTGGGAGAGGAGCAAAGTGGACTTTGCGAAGTTTATGACAAACCCCAGGCTTTGAAGAAGAGCAATTGTTCTGAGGGTGGCCTGTCTGGCCTCCTAGCACGTCTGACCCCTGATGAGCCAGTCGTCCAGATAGGGGAAGACAAAGATTCCCTGATTTCTCAGGTAGGCCGCCACCACTGCCAAGCATTTGGTAAAGATCCTGGGAGTGGAGGTGAGGCCAAAAGGCAGCACTCAGTACTGATAATGGTTTCCTCCCACAATGAACCTGAGGTACTTTCTGTGGTCTGGATGAATGAGGATGTGAGTGTACGCATCCTTTAGATCTAAGGAGCATAGCCAATCTCCCTGCTGGAGGTAGGGCAGAAGTGTTCCAAGAGTAAGCATCTTGAACTTTTCTTTCTCTAGGAACTTGTTGAGGTTCCTGAGGTCCAGAATGGGTCAAAGGCCACTGGTTCTTTTGGGCAACAGGAAATACCTGAGTAAAACCCGTGACCTTGCAAGTGGGGAGGCACAGGCTCCACCGCCCTGTCCACCAACAGACCTTGAAGCTCTTGAAGGAGAAGGTCTGTGTGCAGGGGAGGCCTTGGAGGCTCCCCTGGAAAGTAAGGAGGAGGCAGTTGGTGAAAATGCAGTGCATAGCCCCTGTGGACTATGTCCAACACCCAATTGTCCCCGGTGATGAGGGGCCACTGGTGGGAAAAGAGGGCGAGGCGACCTCCTGTGCAGGGTTGGGAGAGCAGGGATGGAGAGGCTACGCTCAAGTAGTCAAAAACCCCCACCCTGCTGAGTGGGAGCAGGGGCCGGAGGCTTGGGGGTCCTCTGCCTATGGGGTCCATTACCCTGCCCCTTGGCTTGCTGACCATGGGGTGCAGCTTGGGCAGCCTGATATTGAGGGTACTGTTTGTAGGCAGTGCCCTTCCTCGAGTAAAAGGGCTTTTTACCCGAGCCCTTCTTTTTATGAGAAGGGGCAGAGGTCTTTCTAGACAGCCTTGTCCGTGTAAGGTGCTCTGTTTCGAGCTGGGCGGCCTTCTCGGTCATGGGTTTGCCAAAAAGGTTCTCACCTCGGCAAGGGACATCGACCAACTTGTCCTGAACCCATGGCTCGAGGTCCGATGACTGCAGCCATGCCTGGCATCGAGCCGCGATGCCGGCTGCCGCAACTCGGGCCGAAGCCTCGAAGCCATCATAGGTGGCGCAGGACATGAACTTCGAGCAGTCCCGAATCCCCGAGGACAAGGACTTGAATCTCTGCAAGGGTTCCCCGGAGAGTCCAGCAGAGAACCCGGCCAACTTCTTGGCCAGGTCCTGCAAATACATGCCCATGTACAGCTGCTAAGACTGGACACGGCAAGCAAGCATCGAGCCCTGGAAGCACTTTCTACCGATGCCATCAAGGTTTCGGGCCTCCCTGCCGGGGGGCACCGCAGAGTGCATCTTCTGGCTCTTCAGACGATGCATGGCCGATTCCACAACCATGGAATGGTGTGGTAGCTGTGCTTTCTGAAAGCCAGGGCTCTTTCGGAGTCGATAGTTCGAGTCGACTCGCTTGCTTAAAACCAGCGCCGAGGCCAGTGCCTCCCACATACGGAAGAGGAGCCGTTCCAGCATCGGAGGAACCGGGACAGTAAAGGCCTCCTTCAGAGGAGAGTCATACTGCAGGGCCTCGAGCTCTTCAGCTCGAGGCTCCTCCTCGGGGTCCGCCGGAATAGCCAAGGCAGTGGCCATATCCCGGACGAACTCCAAGAACCGAGTATCCTCCAGAGGGGATCTACTCCGGGGCTCAGACTGCGGTGAGTCCGACGGGACGCACCGAGTCTTGAACGTATCGGGGGACTCCTCATCCTCCGTCTCCCAGGCGGATTCGTCCGATGAGGAGTCAGGGTCCGACCCCGCGGGGCCCTGGAACACCCGCCCCGACGCCGGAGGCACCGGCGTCAACGTCCTCAGTCCCAAGCGGGAGGTCGAGTGAGACCTCGACCGAGATCGACTTCGAGCCATGATGGACTCGAGTATCGGCTCGGTCTCCGGGGTTGACTTCGAAGTCGATGTCCCGGTGGTCGGGGCAGATGCTCCAGACAGGCTGGCCATCAGTGCCCGCTGCTGCTCCATGAAGGCAGACAGTCTGCTCTCCAAGGCTTGTATCCTGAGACTCAGTTCGGGAGACGCAGCAGCCACCGACTCGGGCCCCGGCGGCGCCAGGCCCGACGTCGGCTCTCTGGGAGGCGAGTCCTCAAGGACTACAGGGCTTACGTGTCCAGCAGACTCCGGCTCCACGCGAGGAACTTTGGCAGGCTTCTCTTGTTCCACGGGCCCGGGGCGTTGGTCGGGGGTCTTAGACCTGGCCCTCGAGAAGCCAGGGACCTCCTCTTCCGACACCCTCGCGAGCCGCTTCTTCCTCTTGCATTCCCGGTCGGGTGACCCCCTGTCCAAGGAGTTTCGACGGCACTCGGGATCCGAATCCCGAGATGTCGAGGCCTCAGACGAGGTCCGGGCCCAGCCAGAGGCTGAGTCCGAGAAAAGCCTTTCTTTCTGCTGCTGGGGACTTCGGAGTGCCTTGGAAGACATCTTCCCACATGGTCCGCACGACTTAGGGTCGTGATCAGGACCGAGGCACCGAAGGCAGCAGTCGTGTGTGTCGGTGAGGGACATTAATTTCTTTTTTTTTAAACGTTTATTTTCATTTTACAACAAACAAAGTAACAACACACCAAAAAAAACAAATACACACATACAATAAAGAAAGCAACCCCAATTACCCCCCACCCCAATGCTTCTTCTCTAAACTAATAAGAATCATCATATAAGCGCTTACATACAACAATTATTGTACATCAAACAAACAGAAGTAGAATCGATGATACCGGATGAGCATGTAACAAAGATTAATACAGAATCAAACAGTCATCTGAGAGCATTAAAGATCTTGAACATAATCGTTGAGCGTCTTCAACCTAGACCAATAGTGAATGGTCTGAACGGAAGAGGCTGACATACTAGGTATTTGCGCATATTTACTATAAAGACAGATATGTTTCACCATTCAGTAGAACTCAAAAAAGAGCTATTTTCCCAATATTTCGTGATTAAGGAAATAGGAAATAGCAATACCCAGCATAAAGGCTAAAAAGAAGTACACCAATTTAGGAAGAGAGGGGATCCCCGCAGCTAAACGGAGCCCCACAAACTTCCAAAAGAGGGGATCCGGAAAATATAAAATAGAATGAAGACGACCCCAGACCCGACTCCAGTAATACTGTAATGCGGGACAATCATACTTAACAGGAGTTTAGTAGACCAAAGGCCACATGGCATGTCCAGCATCAAGCGCACTGGATGGCATTCCAATGGGCTAACCTATCAGGAGTATTTGTCTACTTGGGATAGCAGTACTGAGGAGATAAGAAAAAATCTGATCTAGATTGTGAGTGATGGGGGGGGCTGAGAAAAGGTGAGCTCTAAGTCTGAGGGGTGAAGCAACTTCCATATATTAACTCACGCAAAATCTTTCATCAGGGCTGGCAGGGTGTGGAGACTCTTGGGCGGACCACTCGTTCTAGGCGGCAGTCTATCTATCAAAGGAGCAAATACTTGGTAGAAATCACCGCCGAGTAACAATAACAGGGTCATCCACATTCGGAGCATAAATACCAATACACGCAAATGCACTATCTCCAACCTTAAAATATACACAGGCCCAGCTACCCTCCCCATCAGAGCTAGTATCCATTACAGTGGTTGGCAAAGATTTCTCAACTAAGATGGCTGCCTCGCCCCGCTTAGAAACGGCGGGAGAATAGGCAGCCACCATATAAGGTGTGGCAGCAAGTTTCAGTGGTTCGACAGAGGTGAAATGAATTTCCTGAAGAAACACTAAATCAGCATGGTCATGATTAAAATAACTAAGGATGGTCATTCTGTTGATTGGACTATTGATGCCTCTTACGTTCAGTAATAAGAGCATACATAAGGCCATACAACGAAGTCAAACATTCTGAGAAAGGAACATGATGGCGCACCGAGTTGCGCAATGTCCCTCATATCAACTATAAATGACTGTACACACGATATGATAGAAAATAAGCCAATAAAAAAGCATGAAGCGCCCTATATAACAGTAGAAGCACCGAAGTGCCTTAGAGAAAAAGCAAAACCCCAGAAATTACAGGCGACCTGATGTCTGCGGGGTGAAACCCCAGAGAAGGCCTAAATTGAAACATATAACCGGTATAGCTGTACGTGCTCCGAATCCAACCGAGGTGCACATCATGGAGGAAAAGGAGACCAAGAGAGGTAGATATAAAAGAAAGGAAGGTCCAGGCAGTCTCTATTCCAGGCAATGATCACCACGTCGGGCCATTCAAAATGGCGGGCAGTTCCAGCGGAGTCCATCCGAGTTGTTGACTTAGCGCATCTGGTCTGCCTCTTTGGAATCTAAAAATGTTGCTAGCAGAGCAGGATCTTCGAAGGTTCTAGTTTGGTTATGGAGAGTCACTCTGAGCTTCGCTGGATATAAGAGGCCAAAGCGAGCCTGTAACTGTTGAAGTCTAGGACGAAAAGCAAGGAGTCCCTTCCGCCGGTCAACTGTGGGCTTTGCCAAGTCGGGGAAGAAAGAGACTTTATGATCGTCAAACTGCAGATGTTGCATCACCCGGGCGGCTTTGAGAATTTGCTCAACTTGCTGATACCTCAGTAAACGGAAGATAATGGGCCGGGGGGTCGTCCGATTGAGTGCGATGTTGGTAGGAGCACGATATGCTCGGTCAATTTCCAGATCTCTGCAAAAGGTAATCTTCAGCAAGGAGGGGAGAGTTTTGACCAGAAATTCTCTGATATCTCCTGCTTCCGCCCCCTCTGGAACTCCTATGAGCCTTACATTGTTGCGACGGGCACGATTATTGCAATCCTCTAACTCTTTTTGAAGATTCTGTATCTGACGCTCAGCCTTGTCCAGGTTCACCAAGCGCACCGCGTGCGAATCGAGGACCCCCGCCATGTTGTCCAGCCGTAGTGAAAGACCTTCAAGCCGGTCCTGAAGCATACCGAAATCTTCTCGCATGGCTCGGAGCGCTTCTCCGTTGGACTGTACCAGTTCCTTCACACCACGTATTTCCTCCAAGATCTCCTGTTGCATTTCGGGGCTTACCCGAAGTGGAACCATCTTTAGTGGGGAAGACAACTCTGTTTTGGAGCGTTTTCCATGTGAAGAAGAGGGAGACCCGAAGTCCAAGCGCACTGGTTTGTGGGTCGCCATTCCCCCCAAGGCACCACGGTAAGTTCGGTGTAAAATATTAGGTTTATGCAGATATTAAGTCAGGATTCTGAGTAGGCCCCTCGGGAGCTTCAGCGCAAAGCGTCTAACCCGCTGGACATCAGGCTCCGCCCCCGAGGGACATTAATTTCTTACACCGATCACACTTTTTGAAACCGCTGGAAGCCATCGCGGAAAAAAGAGTCCCCGCAAGGTCAAAGGACCGGCCTTCCAGGGAAAAAACAAAAAAGGGCGCGAACGCCAGCCACGAAGGGCAAAAACAAAAAAAGAAGAATCGGGCTCGATACCGGTGTACTTAACTCGGCGGGAGGGGAACCGGCATCGAACCAGGAGAAAAAACAGCGAGAATCGCCGAAAAAAAATCAACTTTTATCCGGGATGACAGGACACACGTCCGGTGGGCTTCTCGGAAAAAAAGAGACTGAGGTAAGATGGCACCTTCAGGTGGGAAGGGAACCACGCATGCATGCCTGCATTCCCAAAGGCTTTCATAGAAAGCTGGGGAAATGCTCCGCTGGGGCTTCATCGGCACCGATGACACCCATATGTGAGGACTGACTTCCTGCTTGGTCCTGGAGAACAGATCTTTTCCAATCAGTTGGCCATGATGCTGTCTTCCAAATTTCCTGGCAGAGCCTTGTAAGTATAGTAACAGCTGCATCCGATTGCTGTAATACTTTAATAGGAATGCAATCAATGCCCAGAACTTTGTTTTTTGATAAGGCTTTCAATGCTGCTTCAATGACTTCTTCCATCGCAATGGTTCCTAATCATAAGGTACAGGTTAAAACGGTTGTTGGTCCACTTGATCTTTATGATATAATGACTCTGTATATTCTTTCCACCTTTCCTTGATCTTCTCAGCACCATTCGACATGGATCCTTGAGCATCTTGTAGCATTCCAATTCGAGACAAATTTTTTCTTTAACTCACGTGGCTTTAGGATAGCCAATCTTTGTCCTTCCTCTAATAATTTTTGATTCTGTTTTCTTATTTATTTATTTATTTTATTTACATTTTCTTATATACCGCGCTATTCTGCATCAGTGCGGTTTACATTGAACAAACTGAAATTACATTGAACAGGGCATTATAAGTTGGAGATAACTATTTTACAGGGAACATGGGCTATGGAGGGTTAAGTGGCTTGCCCAAGACCACAAGGAGCACCTTGCATGTATCATTGTAGTATTTCTCCTTGTTTTGTCTTGCTGCACTGTTGGAAATCTCTGTTGAGTTCTGTGATTGCCTCTCTTTCTCCTCTGGCTTTAGCTTCTCTGCATTTCTGGGCAATTTTCAGAGTTTCTTCAGTCATCCATTTTGGCTATTTTTGTTTTTTCACCTTTTGCAGAGACTTCTCACTTTCTTCCAACACAACCTTCTTGATGTCATCCCATAACTCTTCTGGAGCTCTGTCATCTGTATCTAAAGCAGCAAATCAATTTTGCAGGCAGCCTTTAAATTCTAGTGGCGTATTCTCAAGGTCATATTTTGCTACATTAATGAGTGGCTTGCTGTTTTTCAACTTTAGCTTAAGTCTGCATACTAGTAGTTGGTGATTTATTTATTTAAATGTGTTTTTATACCACATTTCTACCATTGACGGCTGTTTACGTTTAACAAGAACATAGCAGGGCCTCTGCTATACATAGGTGGGCCTCTACTATACATAGAACTAAACAATGAAACTTTTGAACAGGATAACAGTCAGCTCCAGCTTTTGTTTTTGTTGATGTTATAGAGCTTTTCCATCGTTGACTTCCACAGATGTAGTCAGATTTCTGTACAATCCACTGGGTGAAGTCCATGTGTACAGTCACCACTTGTGCTGCTGGAAGTTTAAGATGAATAGATGGTTGGTCTTGCAGAATTCTATCAGTCTTTCTCTATCTTTATTTCTGTTTGTCAGGTCTATATTTTCCAACCCCTTTGCCTTCCTTCTTTGTTGCCAACGTTTGCATTCCAGTCACCCATGACTATCAGCATATCCTGTTTGCAAGTTCTGTCAATTTCAGCTTGTAGTTATTCATAGAACTCATCAACTTCATCTTCTTCGGCAGCTGTTGTTGGGGGTATACACCTGAATTATAGTTGTGTTGATAAGCATTCCTCATAGACGAATAGAAATTAAGCATTCACTGACTGCATTGTATTTCATTACAGTTCTTGCAAGTTTTTTCTTGATTATAAATGCAACACCATTTCTTCTTTGTCTTTCATTAACAGCATAGTAGACCATCAGATGCAAAGTGCCTGATGCCAGTCCATTTCAGTTCGCTGACACCCATCAGATTGAGTTGTACACGTTCCATTTCATTCTTGACCACCTCCAATTTTCTTTGGTTCATTCTTCGTACGTTCCATATCCCACTATCTAAGACATCTTTGCAGCTTCTGAACACTCATGATTTAAATACTTACGGCCTGATAGTCAAAGGGATTAACATGTTGGTTTGTTTATTTATTTATTTAGCAACTTTTTTATACTGCTTTATCTTACAGCCAAAGAGGAAGTAGTGCCATAGTATTGGAGAAAGGCACATGTAGAGTAGTTACTCACCTGTAACAGTAAGTAACCTGTGGAGGAGTGGCCTAGTGGTGAGTAACCTGTGGAGGAGTGGCCTAGTGGTTGGGGCAAGGTACTTCAGTCCGGAAGGTCGGGGGTTCAAATCCCAGCAACCTTGGGCCGGAAGGACTGGGGTTTCTAGTCCCACAGGTGCTCCTTGTGGTCTTGGGCAAGCCACTTAACCCTCCATAGCCCATGTTCCCTGTAAAATAGTTATCTCCAAGTTATAATGCCCTGTTCAATGTAATTTCAGTTTGTTCAATGTAAACCGCACTGATGCAGAATAGCGCGGTATATAAGAAAATGAAAATAAATAAATAAATAAAAATAAAAAATAAACAGGTGTTTCTCTAGGAGCAGCAGGAATCAGTCCTCACATATGGGTGATGTCAGTGTCGACAGAGCCCCAGTGCGGAGCATTTCCCCAGCTTTCAAGGAAAGCCTTTGGGAATGCAGTGCGCATGCGCAGTCCCCTTCCCGCCCAAGGGTGCCATCTTGCTCAGTCTGATGACATAGCTAAAAGACAGCAAAAAACAAAATGAAGTATATGACTGCAACTCCAGTGGAGGAGGGAGGGTCGTGAGGACTGATTCCTGCTGCTCCTGGAGAACACCTGTTACAGGTGAGTAACAACTCTTTCTCCAGGACCAAGCAGGAAGTCAGTCCTCGCATATGGGACTCCCCAGCTCTAAGCTACCGGGAACCCCAAGCTGAAAAAATGGCTCCCTCTGCAGAGCCTCAGCATCCGTGATAAGAATATTCTCTGAGAACACCTCCGTACGGTAGCCCAACACAAGGGCCGGAGGGTAGGAGTTGCCTAAACCTCAAAGAGATTACGGAGTACCGCCTGTCCGAAAGCACTGTCCCTTTGGGACTCTCTCTTGAGGCAGTAGTGGGCTGAAATGGTATGGCTTGAAGACCAAGTAGCGGCCCGGCAGATGTCTGCCAACGCTACAGAGCGGAGATGAGCCACTGACGCGGCTTCTCCCTGACACGGTGGGCCGAGACTCGACCCTGCAAGGGGAGGTCGGCTGCCTTGTAAGCCCAGGCGATACAATCTGCTACCCAAGTGGATGATGTACACTTGGAGACAGGTAACTCCAGTTTATTAAGGTCAAAGGAGATGAAAGCCAGAAGAATGCTTGGGTGGAAAGGGAAAGGAATGGCCAGCAGAACAAAGGAGACAATAGTTCCTCTGTATAAGTCTTTGGTGAGACCTCATTTGGAGTATTATGTGTAATTCTAGAGACCACACCTTCAAAAGGATATAAATAGGAAGGACTCCGTGCAGAGGGTAGCTATCAAAATCATCAGTGGTCTTCGTTATAAATCATATGGAGATAGACTTAAAGATCTCAATATATATATTTTAGAGAAAAACGAGGAAATATGTTAGAGAGGTTTAAATACCTCTGTGGTATAAATGCACAGGAGGAGAGCCTCTTTCAACTGAAAGTACTTTGCAACAAGGAGACATAGGATGAGGGTGAAAGGGGATAAACTCAGGAGTATAATGTGGAAATATTTCTTTATGGAAAAAGTAGTAGATGCATGGAATAGTCTTGCCAGTGGAGGTAGTAGAGACAAGGACAGTATCTGACAGTTGTTGTTGATATGGAAGGACAGACTAGATAGGCCATGTGGTCTTTTTCTGTCATCATGTTTCTATGTTTCTATGAAGTCAAGAACACATGGGACAAACACAGAAGATCTCTAAAGGAAAAAAAGAGACTATAGTAATTGATGTGGAAGGGCAGACTAGATAGGCCATATGGTAAAATTACATCTTACCTGCTGTCTTTCCTTGAGTCCCTCCAGCCCAGTCAAGTAGGTTATCTCACCCTACACACATCTGGAGACTGAGCATGTCAGGTTTTGTGATTTCACAGTATAAGGGCACTGCCCATGGACTCCAAGACCAGTATCCTATGACAAAGCAGACTCCAAAGAGAGCACAAATTAGTCTAATAGCAAAATAACCTTTTGAACTTTGTGTTTTTCATTTTTTTTGTAGTTTCATTTTTTTTTCTTTTTCACCTATGACACTAAAGAAATAGCTTGGAAGAACTATACACAGGACCAGAGAAGAACAGTACAAAGAACCGAACTTCTCCCCGACCGGGGCAGAATGACCTGACCCCCCCGGAATACCTCTTAGCCACTACAGGAAAAGAAATCCTACCTGTAAAAACACAATCCAAACCCAGGATCGCACTGCATACATAGTATGACAACCAAGTGGGTCCTGTGCTGGACTGAAGGGACTCAAAGAAAGACAATTAGCAGATAAGGTCTAATTTTACTTTCCATATCATCCTGCTAGTCCAGTCCAGACAAGTGGGATGTACCAGTATTCAACCACAGGAGGGACCTGCTAGCCCGGCCTTCAACACACTATTGCCAAACTAAGCATCCCTCTGCACCTGCACATCAAGTTGCTAGTGTCTAACAAAAGAATGAAGAAAAGACCAGGTCACCACCCTACAAATATCAATGGGCGGAACCAGGCCCAACCCCATCCAGGAAGCCGTCTGAGCCCTTGTGGAATGAGCATTTAACTGCAAAAGAAGAGGCTTGTGCTTCAACATATAAGCTGAAGTAATGGCTTCTTTCAATCAATTAGCCTGAGGCCTTGGAGGCTGCCTCTCTCTTGCGTGGGCCTCCAAATAGCACAAAAAAATGTTCCGACTTGCTGAAGGGCACGGTTCGCTTTAGAACCCTGCACACATTGTGATAAGGAAGCTTATCATAGCTCAGGTAGGAGCTATAGAAGAGATGATGTGACTCTGAACAAGCAACCTGTCAGTTCTGGTAGAAGCAAGAAAACAGAGTTTTCACATAGAAGACTACCAGTCCCAGAATGCACCAGGTTTCCAGCAGCCATGAGAGGGGCTGAAGAGAGGAAATGTGTGTGCAATCAAGAGAGCTATGAGGTAATCCCTAAGCACTCATCTCAAAGGGCAGGGCCTGATTCAAGACAGCTGCGCTGTGTTAGGGAGCAGCACACATTAGAACAGGATAAGAATAGAGCTTTTTCTTCAGATAACAGTTTCAAGAACAGCTTCAGGAAGAGATACAGAGGGGAGAGCTTCAGCAACGGCTACAAGCACCAGTATCACCTGGAGAAACAGAAGCCAAGCCAAGCAGATAGAGAGAGAAGGAAACTCTCTGGAAGGAAGAGAAGAAAGGCCATTGGAAGGTCTGGGAGATTCCAAGGCAGTACTCATACTGGGAGGTATTCCAAAAGCCAGCAGAGTCCATTGGACTGGATTCAGCCAGAGGAATGGAGTGGCAGAGATAGGAATCACCAGTGGCTACCTGGAAGAGAGAAGACTGCATGTGGAAGGGACTTTCAGACCAAGGCCAGAAGGTATGTGAGAGAAGATCCAGTGTCCAGGGATCAAGATTGGAAGGCTGGACATCAGAATTGGATTACATATTGGCCAGGCTATACAGAGAAGAATAATGATAGCAGGAGAGGCTCAGGTATGAACACTGATCCAGACCCTATCTATAATAGAGAATGGCAGCAAGGGAATAAGCATTCTCATGATAGTGCCTTAATGAAAGACTCATCTGTGCCAATGTATGATATTGACCCTATGATTGTTGATGCAGGGGGAAATACAGCAGATGAAACTATTTACATGGACTGTTCTTTATCTAAATGCTATTGCTAGTTTTCTATGAGCAAACACATCAGCCATCACCAATGTTCCCTCTAATTTTCTGTAGGCTGTGTGCGCATAAAATATCAGCTGTGCAGCTTTTGAAGGAAGGTTAAATTTTTGTGCGCCACATAACGACACTCGGAGTTATATACTTTAAAATTTGACTATACGGCAGAATACAGTATGTACACCACATTGATTGCACTAGAAAATATTGTAGAACTTGTGAAAACCGTAAATGAACAACAACTTTCAAATTTTAAGACGTCTGTGTTGTTTTCTATCAGAATCAGAACCGTAATTTTTGTGCGCTCTGTTGTAAAGTATGTGCGCTCGCTCGGCGAGGTGTGTGCGCGCGCACACGCGCACAGCTTAGAGGGAACAGTGGCCATCACAAAGAAACCTAACTTTGTTCTTTATTTCCACTGCAAACAGCTCTTAAAGCAGGATTTGGGCTCACACAGTAGCAGCCAGCCAGCTAAAGGCTTTCAGCTGGTCCATTGATAGTAATTAGGGCTGCCCCTGATTGTGTGTGAGCAAGGGAGAATCACTGATGAGATCGGCGTGGAAAATAAGCAGAAGTTAACCTAACCAGCAGCAAAGTTTATTCTTTACTTTGTGCCTTTGTATTTGGTAATTATTTGCTAAGAAAACATTAGCTAATTGCCTGACAAGCTGAAGGTTGTTTTCTGGTTTACTTTGTGACTTTTTGTTATCCATTTTAAACACTGCAAGCAAGTAACCTCATTTATAGTGCTATCAAGCATACATGTGCTGGGTGAATTAAACCCCATCAATAAAAGAAGTATTTTATTGATCTTACCACTTGGTTTCACAACTCAAATTATTGTCATCAGCTGTGTTTGGGAGTGAATGAACTACAATACCCACAATACCTTGCAAGAATCATATGAATATATGCATCGTCAAGATTGTGTAAGTTCTCACCCTAGGCAGCCGTCTGACAACATCCAGCAACTGTCGATCCTCTGGAGGAAAGACCAGGAGAGCGATTGGATGATTGAAATTAAAAGTCGATATCACCTTAGGCAAGAAAGAAGGGAACGGTCTAAGACTACCTTTTCTTTAGGCATAAATAGGTAGGGTTCCCCTACAGGACAATGCCTCTAACGTGAAAATTTGTCTGGTCAAGCAAATTATTACTAAAAGACTACCTTCAACATCAAGTCCTTCATTGTAGCCCTAGTCAATGGTTCGAAGGGTGACCCTGCCAGAGCCAAGAGCATTAAGTTTAGAACCCACGGCAGGACTACAGAGAACCTGGGAGGACGGATTTGTTATACCACCCTCAGGAAACAGATGATGTCCTGATGAATTGCTAGGGAACCTCCCTGCATCCATTCACAACAGAAGGTCAAAGCCACCACCTGCACCCGAAGGAATACAATGCAAGACCCAGCCCTGCTTGAAAGAAGGCTAAAACACCTGGGATCACAGTCAACAAGGGCCGAAGATACCTTTCCTCGCACCAACTCTCGAAAACATACCAAATCCTGACAGAGAAACAGCGACATAGATCAAACTGGTGGAGGGGTTGTGCTCTATGTTAGAGAGGGCAAAGAGTCACCAGGATTAAAGTTTTGCAGGAAGCAAAATACAAAATGGCCAATTTTCTCAATAGAGAAAAGTGAATAGAGGAGTACCCCAGGGATCTGTGCTGGGTCCGCTGCTTTTTAACATATTTATAAATGACCTGGAAATGGGAATAACGAGTGGGGTGATAAAAACACAAGAGGATTGTGAAAAATTGTAAGAGGAACTTGAGAAGTTGGGGGACTGTGTGTACAAAGGGCAGATGAAATATAACGTGGAGAAGTGCAAAGCTAAGCACCTAAGAAAGAACAACCCAAACTATGGTTACACTTTAGGCACCACCACCAAGGAAAAAGATTTAGGTGTCATTGTGGATAATATGTTGAAACCCTCTGCCCAGTGTGCACAAGCAGCCAAGGAAGCAAACAGAATGCCTCTGTATCGTCCAATGGTGCGACTGCACCTTGAATATTGTGTGCAATTCTAGTCACCATATCTTAACTATGTAACATATGACTAGTCATATGTTACATAATTCTGATATGGGACAATAACCTATATATTGATGCGTTGTCCCGACTACACGACTCGCACCTAGATTGTATACAATCATGTTGTTGCTTAACCTGTAAATAATGCCGGCTGCAATTACGATCTTGGCCGACAATTGTATATAGTTCGCATGTTATCCCTGTTAAATGCCCCGTTTATTGTAAGCTCATTGTAGACCTCCTACACTGAGCGATTTTGTTACTTGTGAACCGCATTTATGACAAATAGCACGGTATAGAAAAAACATTAAATAAAAAATAAATAAATAACGGAATTAGAAAAGGTACAGTGAAGAGCCACCAAAATTATAAAGGGGATGGAAGAATACCCCTATGAGGAAAGGTTTAAAAGGTTAGGGCTCTTCAACTTGGAAAAGAGACGGCTGAGGAGAGATATGATAATGGTCTATAAATTAATGAATGAAATGGAACGGGTAAAGGTAGACTGGTTGTTTACACCATCAAAAAGTAGAAAGACTAGGCGGACATGCAATGAAACTACAAAGTAACAAATTTAAGACTAATAAGAGAAAATACCCTTTCACTCAATGTGTAATCAAACTCTGGAATCTGTTACCATAGGATGTAGTAAAAGCTGTTAGTGTAGCTGGATTTAAAAAAGGTTTAGACAAGTTTCTGGAGGAAAGGTCCATAAACCATTATTAAAAAGGACCCAGGAAATCCACTGCTTGCCCCAGGACAAGCATTGTGGAACTTGTGTGCCTTTGGAAACCTGCCGGGTACCTGTGTCCTCGAATAGGCACTTGTATAAATAGGAGACTGGGCTTGATGGACCTTCGTCTGACCAGTATGGTATTTCTTATATTCTTATATTTCTGTGCTTGTAGCAAAGTAGCAATCATGTGTGCTGAGTAGCCTTTCCTTCTCAGGCGTGCGCCCTTTCAAGAGCCAAGCCATAAGAGAGAACCGAGCCTTCCTGAAAAGCATGGGGAGCTTGCTAAGGTGGGTCTTGGAAGGAACATCAGCCAACCAGTTCTGCAACCAGAGATAACTCCTGATGGTAGAAACAAATGTCATGCTCTTAGCCAAAGTCCTTACCAAATTGTAAAAGGCATCCACCAAATGGACTGAGGCTGATTCGAGCTTGGCTGCCTCCAGCAAAGGCTGACGCACCTCCAAGTCAGAATCTGGTAAGGTGTGGACCCAATGTATACATGCCCTAGTCACGTATGATCCACATGTGGACGCCTGTAGGGCCAGAGCATTGGTCTCAAAGGCTTGCTTGAGGAGAGTCCCAACACAGCCGAGAATTGGGCCTGCCAGTACCTTTCGGCAATGGCTCCTGATCAGCCTTTCTGTGCGGCAGCTGAAGAGGCCTGACCACATGATTGCCTTTGACACGCCTGGGATTTCTCTGTACCGGCTACTGTCTGTGAGGATCACGATGCCAGAGGGGCACAGGTGGCTAACCTGAGGCTGCAGCCCTACCAAAAATTGTGTCCTCTTCTCGGAGGAGCTCATGGAACTTTCTGTCAGACCACCCTGAGGACACTGAGGGATAGCTGGGAGTGCAAGTGAAGTCAGTGCAACCTGCAACCTTCACAAATTGTGACATCGAACATCGAAGCTTCCCAAATCCTGCTGGCTACAACCCCAAGCAAAGACTATCCCTTTCACGTATCTGCTCAGTGCTATTTAACCTTTTTGCATTGTATGATTAATTGATAGCATTAATAGTATTAATAATTTAATTAATAATTCTATTTTCTTCTAACTCTTCCTCTCTATTCTCTTCTTATGGCTCCACATCTTTTTTTCTTTCTTTTTTTCTCCCCTTACACCAACATCCTCCTACCTCCCCTCCTTTTAATACCTTCTCTACCTTTCCCATTTCCTCACCCATCTTATCCTCCTCCTCCTTAATTCTCGAACTTCACTTTTTTCTTCCTCTCATTCGTCCCTCTCCCCCCTCTCTTAAAAAAACCCCTCATCCTCGTTTCTGCCGTTCTGTCTCCTCTCTGCCTCGCACTCTCCTCCTCCCCTCTTGTGGTGACATTAATCCTAACCCTGGCCCCCCTAAATTATTCTCTCACTCCCACTCCTCTCTCTACCACTCTAATCTCATCCATATTCCTCTCCATTGCCTCTCCTCTCTCCCTTTCTCTTATGCAATTGTACTTCTCGTATGATCTTTTCACTTCTAACTCTTTCCATCTCTTACTCTCACTGAAACCTGGCTACACTCTGATGACTCTGCTTCAGGTGCCGCCCTCTGTCATGGCGGCTACCAATTTTTACATAGTCCTCAGGCTGTGGTGGTGGTGTTGGGTTTTTGCTTTCTCCTTCCTGTCAACTGCAACCCTCCTTCTACCTCCATCTCACTCCTTTTCCACCCTTGAAGTCCATTCCATCTCCCTTTTTAATCCCTTATCTCTCCGTATAGCTGTTATCTATAGATCTCCTGATAAATCCACCTCTACTTTTCTCTCTGACTTTGAATCCTGGCTTTCTCTATTTCTTGATTCTTCTTCCCCTTCCCTTATTCTTAGTGATTTTAATATTCAGGTTGATAACCCTTCTGACCCTTATGCTTCTAAACTCCTTTCCCTCAACCTCCAACATTGCTCTTCTGCTCTCATTCATCAGCAGGGTCACTGCCTTGACCTGGTTTTCTTCTCTGTCTACCCTCCAATTTCTGTACCTCAGTCCTTCCCATATCTGATCACCACCTCCTAACCTTCACCCTTCATCACTCCCAACCTCAATCTCACCCAATCTCCTCCTACCTTTTTAGGAATTCTCATGCTATCAACCCTTTGGCTCTTTCTACTATTGCCTCATCACCTCTTTCCTCCTCATCTAAATCTGTTGATGAGACTATTGTTTCCTATAATACTGCCTTTGCTTCTGCTCTAAATACTCTTGCTCTACTTATCCCATGTCCTGTAAGACACACAACATCTGAGCCCTGGTTATCGTCAATTACCTGCTATCTACACTCCTGTGCCTGCTCAGCTGAGTACATTTGGCTCAAATCCTACTTTCTTCACTTTATTTAATTTATTTATTTAGACAGTTTTGTATACCACCTTATCCTTCAATCAAAGTGGTCACAACACAATTGGGGGATACATTTAACATGAGGGGATATGAGACACATACACTAATACTTACAGGGAACATGGGCAATGGAGGGTTAAGTGGCTTGCCCAAGACCACAAGGAGCACCTGTGGGACTAGAAACCCCAGCCCTTCTGGCCCAAGGTTGCTGTCCTCTAGTGGGATTTGAACCCTTGACCTTCCGGCCAGAGGTAACTTGCCCCATCCACTAGGCCACCCCCCCTTTAAATTCATACTTACCTCCTTGCAATCAGCCTTAGCTCTCATTAAGCAAAACTACTATGTCCATCTAACTCTCTTGCCACTGACCCTCACAGTCTCTTCTCAACTCTCTCCTCAAGGCACCTCGCCCTCCAATCTCGAACTTCTCTTTCTACCCAAACCTTAGCTATTTCCATAACAAAATCCCCAAGATTGCTCTCCAATTTCCCCTTAAATCAGCTTCATCCCCTCTTCCCCCACTTCAAATACCAACTTTTACCCTCAGTCTGTGTTAACCTTTCTTCTTTCACTAAGATCGCTGATGAGGAAACCTCTCATCTACTTTCCTCTTCTAAACAGTACTTGCTCTTCTGATCATATCCCCATCTGTCTACTTAGTTCCATTTCCTTGTCTATAATCCCTTCCATCTCACATATTCTCAATCTTTCGCTCTCCACTGCCACAGTCCCTTCAGCCTTCAAGCATGCTGTGGTCACACCTCTCCTTAAACCTTCTCTTGACCCTAATTGTCCCTCTAATTATCGACCTATCTCCCTTCATTTCTAAACTCGTTGAGCTGCAGTCCTCTGTCGTCATCTTGAATTTCTTTCTTCTCATGCCCTGGTTAGATCCACTTCAATCTGGCTTTCATCTCTTTCATTCTACCGAGACGGCACTTGTCAAAGTCTCCAGTGACTTATTACTGGCTAAATCCAAAGGTCTTTATTCTATCCTCATCCCTCTTGACCTTTATGTTGCTTTTGACCACCACCTTCTCCTTGACACATTGTCCTCTCTTGGTTTTAGGGACTCTGCCCTGTCCTGGTTCTCTTATCTCTTCCATCGCTCCTTCAGTGTTCTGGTGGTTTTTCCCCTACTGCTATCCCCCTTCCAGTTGGTGCTGTTCTCGGCCCTCTTCTTTTCTCTCTCTACACCCAGTCCCTTGGTGCTCTCATCTCCTACCATGGATTTCAGTATCATTTTTATGCTGATGATTCTCAGATCTATCTTTCTACATCTGCTATCTCTTTGACACTCCAGTCTTACATCTCTGTCTGCCTGACATCGCCACCTGAATATCTTACTGCCATTTAAAACTAAACATGGCCAAAACGGAATTTCTTATTTCCCCCCTAAACCTTCCTCCCCCCTTCCTTCTATTTCTGTGGATAACACTCTTCTACTTTCTATTTCCTCAGCCGGAAACCTTGGGTCATATTTGACTCCTCCCTTTCCTTCTCCTCATAAACCCAACAGACAACTAAAACCTTTTTACCTTAACTCTCCTCTCTCTCCCTATACCCCATCCTCGTGAACTCCACTCTTATGGCTTGCTTCTCTCTTGTCCTTTTCTTCCACTGACAACTCTAGACTTCGGCCCTTTCAACTTGCTGTTCCTTATGCCTGGAACAAGCAAATATGTCTTTGCTAAAGGAAAAGAGGGACAGGGGAGGTATGATACAGACTTTAAATACTTAGAGTACTGATGAACAAACAAACCTTTTTCAAAGACAGGGAAGCTGTAAAACTAGAGGGCATAACATAAAACTGCAAGGGAGTACACTGAAAGTCAGTCTTGAAGGATTACAAAAGGGGACTGCTACTTCTGGAGAGAGATCTGCAATTGTAAGTATTTACTTCTGGGAATTTTTCTAAATCTTCGGGAAAAAAGAATTATTTAGATTAAAGCTGATTAATCTGTGAACCCAGTGTAATTGTTAAATCAGTCAGGGTCTAGTAGTAGCAAGAGTTTGCACTTTAAATTTAAAACACAGAGAGGTTCCAATAAAGACAAAGGTAGCCCAAATGCCCTTAAGTACAGAGCAGACAGACCGTAAAGATTCCAAATTGTCCCTGCCTACCTATAAGCAGATTAATATGAATAAAATACAGTCTCTAAAATGCTTGTATGCAAATGCTAGAAGTCTAAAAAATAAGATGGGAGAGTTAGAATATATAGCATTAAATGAGAAGTTAGATTTGATTGGTATCGCAGAGACATGGTGGAAGGAGGACAATCAGTGGGACACTGATACCTGGGTACAAACTATATCGTAATGATAGAGCTGATCAAATTGGTGGAGGGATTGCGCTCTATGTCAGAGAGGGCATGGAGTCACAAAGGATTAAAGTTTCACAGGAAACAAAATTTTCTGTAGAATCTCTAGGGTTTGAAATTCCATTTAAAAAGGGGAAGGCGATGGAAGTGGGGTTGTACTATTGACCGCCTGGCCAGAATGAACAAATAGATGATGAAATGCTTAAAGAAATCAGGGAAGCTAACAAAAGTTACAAAACGGTAATAATAATGGCTGATTTCAATTACCCCGGTACTGACTGGGTCAGTGTCACGGCAGGACATGCTAGGGAGATAAAGTTTCTAGATGAAATAAATGACTGCTTCTTGGAGCAGCTGGTTCATGAACCAACCAGAGGGGAAGCCATGCTGGACTTAGTCCTTAGTGGAACACCAGATCTGGTGCAAGAGATATGGGTGTTGGGGCCACTTGACAATAGTGATCATAGCATAATCGTGTTTGATTTAATTAATGAAGGAGGGATGGTAAGGAAATCCACAGTACTACCTTTTAACTTTCAAAAGGGAGACTATGATAAAATGAAGAAAATAGTTAAGAAAAAACAGAAAAGAGCAGTTGCAAAGGTCAAAGACTTACATCAAGCTTGGGGGGTGTTTAAAAATACTAACTTGGAAGCCCAGACCAGCTGTATTCCACGCTTTAAGAAAAGTGGAAGGAAGTTCAAAAAACTGCCAGCATGGTTTAAAGGTGAGGTCAGAGAGGCTGTTGTTGCCAAAAAAGCATCTTTCAGGAAACGGAAAAAAGAGCCAAATGACGAAAACTGGAAATGGCACAAGCACTGGCAAGTTAAATGCAAGGCATCGATAAGGCAGGCAAAGAGAATTTGAGAAGAAACTTGCTGTGGAAGCAAAAGCGCGTAATAAAGACTTTTTCAAGTACATTCATTGCAAAAAGCCTGAGAGTCAGTTGGATCATTAGATGATAGAGGGGTAAAAGGGTTAGTAAGAGGGGGACAAGGCTATAGCAGAGAGTCTGAATGAATTCTTTGCTTCGGTCTTTACTGAGGAAGATGTAGGGATGTTACCCATGACTGAAGTGGTATTTAAAGGTGATACTGCAGAGGAACTGAAAGAATTATCGATACACCGGAAAGATGTATTACAACTATTTGAAAAACTGAAGAGTAGCAAATCACCTGGACTGGATGGTATACATCCAAGGGTGTTGAAAAGAACTGAAATATGAGAATGCAGACCTGCTATTAGTAATCTGTGAACTATCATTAAAATCATCTGTAATACCTGAAGATTGGAGGATCGCCAATGTAACACCAATTTTTAAAAAGGGTTCCAAGGGTGATCGGGAAACTACAGACCGGTGAGCCTGACATCAGTACCAGGAAAAATGGTAGAAACCATTATAAAGAACAAAATTACTCATCATGGCTCGTCATGGCTTAATGGGAGACAGTCAACATGGCTTTAGACAAGGAAGATCTTGTCTTACTAATCTGTTATGTTTTTTTGAAGGTGTGAATAAACAGGTAAACAAAGGTGAGTCAGTTGATATAGTGTATCTGGACTTTCAGAAAGCCTTTGACAAGGTCCCTCATCAGAGACTTTTGGCAAAACTAAAAAGTTATGGGATAGGAGGCAGTGCACTATTGTGGATCAGGGACTGGTTAAAAGATAGAAAGCAGAGGTAGGGCTAAATGGCCAATTTTCCCAATGGAAAATGGTTAATAGTGGAGTACCCCAGGGATCTGTGCTGGGTCCGCTGCTTTTTGACATATTCATAAATGACCTGGAAAAGGGAATAACGAGTGAGGTTATCAAATTTGCAGATGACACAAAACTATTTAAAGTTGTTAAAACCCAAGAGGATTGTGGAAAATTGCAAGAGGATCATGATAAATTGGAAGACTGGGCATCCAAATGGCAGATGAAATTTAATGTGGACAAGTACAAAGTTATGCACCTAGCAAACTATGGTTACACGATGCAAGGTTCCATATTTGGAAGCACTACCCAGGAAAAGGATTTCGGCGTTATCGTAGATACCATGTTGAAACCTTCCGCCCAGTGTGCATCAGCGGCAAAGAAAATAAAACAAAGGATATTATAATGTCTTTGTATCGTTCCATGGTACAACCGCACCTTGAATATTGTGTGCAATTCTGGTCGCCATATCTTAACAAGGATATAGTGTTATTAGAAAAGGTGCAGAGAAAAGCCGCCAAAATGGTAGATGGGATGGAAGGACACTCCTATGAAGAGAGGCTAAGAAGGTTGGGGCTCTTCAACCTGGAAAAGAGACGGCTGAGGGGAGATATAATAGAGGTCTATAAATTAATGAATGGAATGGAATGGAATGGGTAAACGTAGATCGGTTGTTTACGTCGTCAGAATATAAAAAGACTAGGGGACATGCAATGAAGCTACAGGGTAACCTATTTAAGACTAATAAAAGGAAATATTTTTTCACTCAACATGTAATCAAATTCTGGAATTTGTTACCGGAGGATGTAGTAGAAGCTGCTAGTATAGCTGGGTTTAAAAAAGGGTTGGACAAGTTCCTGGAAGAAAGGTCCATAAACCATTATTAAAAGGGACCCAGGACATCACTGCTTGACCCAATATAAACATTGAGGAACCTGTGCCTTTTGGGGAGACTGCTAGGTACTTATGACCTAGATTGGCCACTGTTGGAAACAGGATACTGGACTTGATGGACCTTGGTCTGACCCAGTATGGCATATCTTATGTTCTTCTGAAATATTTTTTCACCTAAAGGGTGGTGGATGCTTGGAATGCCCTGCCAATGGAAGTGGTGGGGGCAAATACAGTGACAGAATTCAAAATGGCATGGGACAGACATAGTGGATCCCTTTATAGCAAGAGGATAAAATCAAAATAAACTTAACTATCTCATATCTCAACAAATAGGGGTGACCTGCACGGAGCGGTGGGTACATGTCTAAACAAAGGCATGGGGAAGGGTGACCTGCATGGGGCGGCAGGTGCACCTACTCTTGCCACCTTGCCACCATGATAGTCTTTATCTGCCGTCATATACTATGTAAGGTATTTTATAATCTATGTGCATTCTTGCCATCCCTGCCCATGTTCCATCCAGACTGTGCCCCCAGCTATGCCTACGAGCTCATTACACAACTTCCTGTCAATCTGCATACTTTCATGCCAATTGATATTTTTAATAGGCCATTCATGTGTGCAAACTGCCATGTATGCATGTTAATGACTTTATAAAATTTCTTCTTTAGTATAGGCATATGTAATAAAACAAACAAGTACGTTACAACTCCACCTCTGCTTCGCCCCAACTACGTTACTAAAAATGCCTTTGGGTAGATCGCATATAAATAGACGCGCACTTTCCATGCATGTACTTTTCACGTGCTTGTGATATTGCAATTATATAAAAGCCCCTTTCTGTTGTTAAGCAGGCAATACAAGCAGGAAAAGTTTTATAAAACTATTTCCACATGGCACTAAATGATCTCAGCCAGTACCGTACCTAGCCCTGTGCCGAGCAGTGTGGCCACACAGGGCGCAAAGGCTTAGGGGGCGCATTTTGGCTGCCTGCTGTTGCCCTGCCACTACCACTTTTTGTTCTCTCAGTGGTGGCAAGGCAACAGCAGACAGTCAAAATGTGCCCCCTAAGTCTTTTCGGGGCCTTTCTGCAGGACTGGTCCTTCCCTTCTCTGATGCGACGTCAGAGCATGGAGGGATCAAATCTGCTGCCGGCAACTTGCACATCAGGCGCGCGCCCTCCCCATACCTCCATCCAGCTTCTGCCTAATCTTGCCCTGCTGCCACCGCTGTGAAGAAAACAGAGGGTGGTGGCAGCAGCAGGGCAGGATCAGGCAGCGGCTAGACGGAGGTACGGGCAGGGCTGTGGGGCATGTGCCCGATGTGCAAGTCGCAGAGGGCATGATTCTGGCTCGGTACGGCCCTCATCTCAGCCCAATGCATATAGCAGAAAAAGTGTAGTTACTCACCTGTAACAGATGTTCTCCGGAGAAAGCAGGAATCAGTCCTCACATATGGGTGATGCCGGCGCCGACGGAGCCCTCATGCTGAGCAAAAACCCAGCTTTCAGAGAAAGCCTTTGGAAGCTGCCATCAAGCATGCGCAGACCCCTTCCCGCCCAAGGGTGCCATCTTGCTCAGTCAAATGACATAGCTAAAAAGACAGCAAGAAAGGATAAAACAATAATAGGACTGCAACTCCAAGGGGAGGAGGGAGGGTCGTGAGAACTGATTCCTACTGTCCCCGGAGAACACCTGTTACAGGTGAGTAACTATGCTTTCTCTGGGAACAAGTAGGAAGTCAGTCCTCACATATGGGACTCACCAGCTATAAGCTACCGAGAACCCATAGCCAAAAAAGACTCCCTCTACGAGAGCCGCAAGCAGCCGCAATAGCAATACAAACTAATGGAATAGCACTCCGGTAGCCTGAACACAGAGTTGTCAGAGGGCAGGAGTTGCCTAAACCTCGAAAAGGTTATGGAGTACAGCCTGGCCAAAAGCACTGTCCTGCCGGGACTCCCTGTCCAGGCAGTAATGGGTTGCAAAAGTCTGACTTAAAGACCAGGTGGCGGCCCGACAGATGTCTGCCAAAGGAACAGAGCGCAAATGAGCTACTGATGCTGCCATGGCCCTAACCCTATGAGCTGCAACCCAACCCTCCATTGGAAGCCTGGCTGCCCTGTATGCCCAGGCAATGCAGTCTGCCACCCAGGTGGACAGCGTACACTTAGATACTGCCACCCCCAGCTTACTGGGATCATAAGAAATGAAAAGTTGAGAAGCCTTCCGATGCTCTTGTGTACGCTGGAGATAGAAGGCCAATGCCCTCTTACAGTCTCAGTAGACAGGCAGAACCACCTCCTGGTTAAGGTGGAACGAGGAGACCACTTTCGGAAGGAACTTTGGGTGCGTGCGAAACACCACCCGGTTCCTTTAGAACCTGGTGTAGGGTCTATCCAACACTAGGGCCTGGAGCTCACTTACCTGCCGAGCGGATGTGAGCGCCACCAGGAAAACCACCTTCCAAGAAAAATAGCGTAGATGGCAGGTAGCCATTGGCTCAAAAAATGGCTTAGTAAACTTCCCTACAACATTAAGATCCCACTCAGTTGCCGGAGGACGCACTGGGGGTTTCAAGAGAAGTAAGCCTCTCAGGAACCGAGAGACCAATGGGTGGGAGGAGAGAGGCTTCCTATCCACTGAAAAGTGATGCGCTGCAAGGGCACTGAGGTGCACCCTCACAGAATTGGACTTGAGACCCAAATCGGAGAGGTGGAGAAGGTATTGCAGAACCACCCTCACCGGGCAAGAGAAAGAATTGATCTCCCGCTCCTTGCACCATGCCGCAAACCTGCGGCACTTCAAGGTGTACGCCCATCTGGTCGACGGCCTCTGCGAGGCCAGCAAGACCTCCTCAATAATTTTAGGGAGGAGGAGCGGAGTGAGGATTACCCTTTAAGCCACCACGCCATCAAGTTGAGGGAGCTGAGATTGGGATGCAGTAGAGAGCCCCCCTCCTGAGACAGGAGATGCGGGGAGGACCCCCAAGGGAACTGGGGCCTCCACCGCTAGCTGTAGAAGGGGAAACCATGGCTGCCTGGGCCACTGAGGGGCAATAAGGATGACCGAGGCCCTGTCCTGGAGAATCTTAGCTACCAGAGGTATCGGAGGGAACACATATAGAAGATCCCCAGACCAGGATATCAGAAACGCATCGGTGGCCACCCTGTGCAGATGCGGTCGCCTGGAGCAGAAAAGAGGCAACTGGTGATTGTCCGGACTCGCAAACAGGTCCATCACCGGCCACCCCCAAGTCTGGAAGAGCCAACTGGCTACCCCGCGGTCCAGTTGCCATTCGTGGGATTGGAGAATGCTGCTTAGCCTGTCTGCCAGCCAATTGTCCTGGCCCGGCAGATAGACTGCTCGGAGACGAATGCCATGCCGGACTGCAAAGGAGCAGAGATCTAGGGTCTCCTGACACTGGATGCGTGATCCCGTGCCACCCTGTTTGTTCACATAGAACATGGCTATCTGGTTGTCTGTCTGCACCAGGACAGATTCATGGTCCAGGAGCTGCCTGAAAACCAGCAGTGCTAGACGGATGGCATGAAGTTCCAAGAAATTGATTTGTTGGGTCCTCTTGCTTGGGGACCACACTCCTTGAGTAATGAAACCTTGGCAATGGGCCTCCCCAGCCCAGCAGGGATGCATTTGTGGTCAGGACCCTCGTGTGCAGAGGGACCTGGAAAGGCATCCCCACCTCCAAGTGATGTGGATGGAGCCACAAAGTCAAGGACCTTACTAGACATCTTGATACCTTGACCCTGTCCTGAAGGTGACCTATGACCACTGGTCCCTGAGGCACCACTGAGCGGTCCGCATGTGGAGGCGGACTGTGGAAGCCATGTGCCCGAGGAGGCACAGAAAAAGCCTCGCTGACACTGCAGGCTTGCGACTCACCTGCCTTGCCAGAGCCATAAGCCTGCTTGCCCTGTCAGGAGGCAGATAGACCTTCACCTGAAGGGTGTCAAGACTGGTCCCAATGAACTCTAACTGCTGAGTTGGGGTAAGGCTGGATTTGGAGTAGTTGACTATGAACCCTAGGTGTTGCAGCACCTGGATGGTGCGAGTTGTGGCCTGGTGGGCCTTGGTGGCCGAGGAACCCCTGATGAGCCAGTCGTCAAGATAGGGAAATACAAAGACCCTTTGGAGCTTGAGAAAGGCGGCAACCACCGCTAGGCACTTTGTGAACACCCTGAGGGATGAGGCAAGGCCGAAGGGAAGTACCCTGTACTGGTATTGATTGCCCCCCACCACAAAGCGTAGATATTGCCTATGGCTTGGGTGAATTAGGATGTGTGTATATGCATCTTTCAGGTCTAACGAGCATAGCCAGTCTCCCTGGCGGAGGTAAGGCAGCAATAGTCCAAGGGAGAGAATCTTGAACTTTTCCCTCACCAGGAATTTGTTGAGGTTGCGCAGGTCGAGGATGGATCTGAGGCCTCCTGTCCTTTTTGGGACCAGAAAGTACCTGGAATAGAAGCCTCTTCCCTGCAAGTGGTGGGACACCGGTTCTACCGCCTGATCCTCGAGAAGACCTGCTAACTCCTTCAGAAGGTGGTCCTGGTGAAGTGGAGACCTGATGGGCTCTCCTGGAAAATAATAAGGAGGCACCTGGGCCAGGTGAAGAAGATAGCCGTCTTGGACTACATGTAAGACCCAGGCATCGATGATAATGGCTACCCACCTGTGGGCATACAGAGCCAGCTGGCCCCCTGTGATCTGCTTTCTCCTGTGGGAAGAGTGGCCATGCTGTAGGAGTCAAAAGCCACTGTGCCAGGCTGGGCCGGAGCCGGTGCCTGGGATTTGGGGCTTTTCTGCTTACACAGGCCATGCCCCTGTCCCTTGGCCTACTGCCCCTGTTGGGGAGCCAGGGAGGCCTGAAAATGGGGGCAGCTTCGGTAAGCAGCACCCTTCCTCGGGTAAAAGGGCTTTTTACTCGAGCCCTTCTTGCGAGAAGGAGCAGAGGTCTTCTTGGAGAGCTGTGTTCTCGTCATGTACTCTGTTCTCCAGCTCTGTGGCCTTGTCGGTCATGGGTTTGCCGAAGAGACTTTTTCCTCGGCATGGGACATCGACCAACTTGTCCTGAACCCAATGTTCGAGGTCCGACAACTGCAGCCATGCCTGGCGGCGTGCATCGATGCCAGCCGTGGCTACCCGGGCCACCGACTCAAACCTGTCATAGGCCGCCCGAGACAAACTTCGAGCACTCACAGATGGCTTTAGACAGGCTCTTGAAGCACTGCAAAGGTTCCTTGGAGAGACCAGCCGAGTACCCGGTGAGTTCCTTCGCTAGGTCCCTCAGGTACATGCCCATATACAGCTGGTAGACCTGGATCCAACAAGTCAGCATTGAACCCTGGAAGCACTTCCTGCCGAGAGCATCCAAGTTGTGGGCCTCCTTCTGGCTCTTCAGGCGGCGCATGGCCAATTCCACAACCATGGAGTTGTGCGGCAGGTGTGACTTCTGAAAACCAGGGCTCTGGCGGACTCGATACATCGAGTCGAGCTGCTTGCTGACCACCGTCACCGATGCCGGTGTCTCCCACATGAAGAGCATTAGTCGTTCCAGGATCGGAGGCACATAAGAACATAAGATATGCCATACTGGGTCAGACCAAGGTCCATCAAGCCCAGTATCCTGTTTCCAACAGTGGCCAATCTAGGTCATACATACCTAGCAGTTTCCCCAAAAGACACAGGGTTCCACAATGCTTGTACTGGGTCAAGCATTGATATCCTGGGTCCCTTCTTAATAATGGTTTATGGACCTTTCCTCCACGAACTTGTCCAAACCTTTTTTAAACCCAACTACACTAACAGCCTTTACTACGTCCTCCAGTAACAAATTCCAGAGTTTGGTTACACGGCACGGGTACAGTAAGGGCCTCCCGAGGGGGGGGGGCTCATACTGGAGGATCTCAAGCTCGGCGGCTCGAGGATCCTCCTCGGACTCCATGGGGAACGCCAACACCTTGGACATATGAAATTCCATGTAAAAGGGGGAAGGCAATGGCAGTGGGGGTGTACTATCGAGCGCCTGGCCAGAATGACCAAATGGATGATGAAATGCTCAAAGAAATCAAGGAAGCTAACAAAAGTTACAGCACAGTAATAATAATGGGTGATTTCAACTACCCCGGTATCGACTGGGTCAGTGTCACGTCAGGACATGCTAGGGAGATAAAGTTCCTAGATGAAATAAATGACTGCTTCTTGGAGCAGCTGGTTCATGAACCGACCAGAGGGGAAGCCATATTAGACCTAATCCTTAGTGGAACACCAGATCTAGTGCAAGAGATAAGGTTGTTGGGGCCACTTGGCAATAGTGATCATAGCATGATCGCCTTTGATTTAATTAGTGGAGGAGGGATAGTAAGGAAATCCACAGTACTACCTTTTAACTTTCGAAAGGGAGACTATGATAAAATGAGGAAAACAGTTAAGAAAAAACTAAAAGGAGCAGTTGCAAAGGTTAAAGACGTACATCAGGCTTGGCTGTTGTTGAAAAATACTATCTTGGAAGCCCAGACCAGCTGTATTCCATGCTTGAAGAAAAGTGGAAAGAAGTCCAAAAAACTGCCAGCATGGTTTAAAGTTGAGGTCAGAGAGGCTGTTGCCAAAAAAGCATCTTTCAGGAAATGGAAAAAAGAGCCAAACGACGAAACCTGGAAACAGCACAAGCACTGGCAAGTCAAATGCAAGGCATTGATAAAGCAGGCAAAGGGAGAATTTGAGAAGAAGCTTGCTGCAGAAGCAAAAACGCGAAGTAAAGACCTTTTCAAGTACATTCGTAGCAAAAAACCTGTGAGAGAGTCAGTTGGTCCATTAGATGATAAAGGGGTTAAAGGAGCACTAAGAGGCGACAAAGCGATAGCGGAGAGACTGAACGAATTCTTTGCTTCAGTCTTTACTGAGGAAGATGTAGGGATGTTACCCATGACTGAAGTGGTATTTAAAGGTGCAGAAGAATTGAAGGAAATATCGATACATCGAGAAGATGTATTACAACTATTAGATAAGCTGAAGAGTAGCAAATCACCTGGGCCGGATGGTATACATCCAAGGGTATTGAAAGAACTGAAATATGAGATTGCAGACCTGCTATTAGTAATCTGTGAACCATCATTAAAATCATCTCTAATACCTGAAGATTGGAGGATCGCCAATGTAACACCAATTTTTAAAAAGGGTTCCAGGGGTGATCCTGGAAACTACAGACCGGTGAGCCTGACGTCAATACCGGGAAAAATGATAGAAACCATCATAAAGAATAAAATTACTCAGCATGTAGATAGTCATGAACTAATGAGAGACAGCCAACATGGCTTTAGACAAGGAAGATCTTGTCTTACTAATCTGTTATGTTTTTTGAAGGAGTGAATAATCAGGTGGACAAAGGTGAGTCGGTTGATATTGTGTATCTGGACTTTCAGAAAGCCTTTGACAAGGTCCCTCATGAGAGACTTTTGGCAAAACTAAAGAGTCATGGGATAGGAGGCAGTGTACTATTGTGGATCAGGAACTGGTTAAAAGATAGAAAGCAGAGGGTAGGGCTAAATGGCCAATTTTCCCAATGGAGAAAGGTGAATAGTGGTGTACCCCAGGGATCTGTGCTGGGTCCGCTGCTTTTTGACATATTCATAAATGACCTGGAAAGTGGAATAACGAGTGAGGTTATCAAATTTGCAGATGACACAAAACTATTTAAAGTTGTTAAAACCCAAGAGGATTGTGGAAAATTGCAAGAGGATCTTGATAAATTGGAAGACTGGGCATCAAAATGGCAGATGAAATTTAATGTGGACAAGTGCAAGGTTATGCACCTAGGGAAGAACAACCCAAACTATGGTTACACGATGCAAGGTTCCACATTAGGAACCACCACCCAGGAAAAAGATTTAGGCGTCATTGTGGATACCATGTTAAAACCCTCGGCCCAGTGTGCAGCAGCGGCCAAGAGAGCAAACAGAATGCTAGGTATGATAAGGAAAGGAATGGAAAATAAAACAAAGGATATTATAATGCCTCTATATCGTTCCATGGTGAGACCGCACCTTGAATATTGTGTGCAATTTTGGTCGCCGTATCTTAAAAAGGATACAGAGTTATTAGAAAAGGTTCAGAGAAGAGCCACCAAAATGGTAAAGGGGATGGAAGGATACTCCTATGAAGAAAGACTAAAAAGGTTAGGGCTCTTTAACCTGGAAAAGAGACGGCTGAGGGGAGATATGATAGAAGTCTATAAATTAATGAGCAGAGTGGAACGGGTAAACGTAGATCGATTGTTTACCTTATCAGAATATAGAAAGACTAGGGGACATGCAATGAAGCTACAGGGTAAACTATTTAAGACTAATAAAAGAAAATATTTTTTCACTCAACGTGTAATCAAACTCTGGAATTTGTTACCGGAGGATGTAGTAAAGGCTGTTAGTGTAGCTGGGTTTAAAAAAGGTTTGGACAAGTTCCTGGAGGAAAGGTCCATAAGCCATTATTAAGAAGGGACCCAGGATATCAATGCTTGAATCAATACAAGCATTGTGGAACCTGTGTCCCTTGGGGAAACTGCTAGGTACATATGACCTAGATTGGCCACTGTTGGAAACAGAATACTGGGCTTGATGGACCTTGGTCTGACCCAGTATAGCATATCTTATGTTCTTATATCCCGCACGAAGTCCAAGAACTTCATGTCCTCGGGGGGGGGGGGGGGGAGACATTCTCTGAGGCTCAGATACCAGGGAGTCCTCATCCTCTGTTTCCCACGCCGACGCCTCTGAGGAGGAATCGGGGGAATCCTCAGGCATCGAGGGCCCTGGCGTCGACCACCCCGACAACGGCAGACTCGGCGGCGGCGATGATCTCGGTCCTGAACGGGAGGCTGAGAGGGACCTTGGCCGAGGATTGACTCAAGCCCAAAGGGCTTCGAGGATTGGCTCAAATCCAAAGGGATTCAAGGATCGGCTCGGCCTCCGGGGTCGACTTCGACGTTGAGGGCCCGGTGGTCAGGGCGGAGGAACCGGACAGGCCGGCCATCAACACCCGCTGCTGTTCCCATGAAGGCAATAAAACTGCGTTCCAAGGCCGCCATTCTGGACTCGAGTCCAGAAGGCTCCGCAGCCACCGGCTGATGCCGGTTCCCCCGGAAGGGAACCTCGACGAGGATTGTTGGTACTTGCCTCGGCTGATCCACAGCACAACGAGGCATCTTCGCTGGGTGCTCTGACTCCGATGATCATGGCTGGCGCTCAGGGCTCTGCGACTGGCCCAGGGAGGGGCCGGGTAGCTCGTAACCGTCCATAGAGGCCGCCCTCGAGGATTTCTCCTTCCTCTTATGTTCTCTTGAGGAAGACCCTCACTCCAAGGAACCTCAACGCCGCTCGGGCTCAGACAGCTCCTCCCGGGATGTGGAGGCCTTGGATGAGGTCCTGGCTCTCAGAAGCACGGATACGGAGAAAATTCTATCATGCTGCTGCTGGCGGCTCTTCAGGGCCTTTGAGGACATTTTCCTACACGGGCCACAGACCAATGGGTCATGGTCAGGCCCGAGGCACCGGAGACAGCAGTCATGCGTATTGGTGAGATACATCAGTTTCACACACCGATCGCACTTTTTAAACCCACTGGCGGCCATCGGGGAAAAAGGGCCCTGCAAGGTCGAAGATTCGGGCTGCCAGTGAAAAAGAAAATGGCATGAACGCCACTCACGAAGGACAAAAAACTAAAAATAGAGACGGACTCGACACCGATGTACTGAGCTGAAGGCGGGAAAAGGCACCAGTGTCGACCAGTCAAGAAAAAAAAATCAACTTTTTGATGGGGACACAAGGACTATGTCTGAAGGGCTCCGTGGAAAAAAAGAAAAAAAGAGACTGAGCAAGATGGCACTCTTGGGCGGGATGGAGACCACGCATGTGTGATGGAAACTCCCAAAGGCTTTCTCTGAAAGCTGGGAATTTGCTCCGCACGAGGGCTCTATCGGCGCCGACGTCACCCATATGTGAGGAGTGACTTCCTGCTTGTTCCCGGAGAATCTTGCAATATACAGGATTATAGGCTGCGGGTGATCATTTCAAGATAGACATTAAAGGATACCATGTCCAGTACAAATATTGGAACTGAATGAAGGTGAGAGCAAGAACTTAAGATAGCGGATATATGTAGTGGTCACTTTCGATGGAAAAAGATTATGGTGGGATGGAAGAATTTTTTCCCTTATACTTTATAATGTGTTGTTTGCTTGAAGATATTACACATCACATGGGCATTTTAACTGATAATGAGATAAGAAGATGTTAATGCTATTCTAGCTTAATATGCTTGAGTTTCTTCAGCAGGTCAAGGGTAAATTCTACAGCAGAAATTTAAAGCACAGGACATCTACATAAATTTGTACACATTATCTATTTCTTTATTAGACAACAAAAAAAATTATTGATCCAATGTAGCAGTTGCTGCAGCAATGGAATGATGAAAAAAACCACGAGGTCTCTGCTCTAGCATGATTTAGATGATTAACTTTTAGTATGCCTGCTCATTATCTTGTTTTATTTGTGTCCGGACAGAGATGGGGAAGCATTACTTATAATGTTAAATTTGACTTTGACGTTTGATATAGTGCACATTGGATTGTGCTGGACCGGCTGAGGCAGGCGGGCATGGGAGGGAGTGTTTTAAATTTTGCCTTTCTGGAAGATAGGACACAGATGGTTGTGATAGGGAACTCAGAGTTCAAGGAATGCTCCATGTTATGGGAGGTGCTGCAATGTTTGGTTGCATCACCATATCTGTTTAACATCAATGTGAACCCTTATACAGGAAGATTAGGAAATTGGGCTTTCATTGTTATTCATATACAGATAATTTCTACTTGGTACTGCCAATTAAAAAGGATGGGAGGGAAAAATGCCATGGTTATTATAGGAACTGGGTAAAACATAAGGGTGGCTGAGGAAAACAGAGTGAAACTGAACAGTTAAAACAAAGAAGCATTGTATGTGAGGGAAAAAGTGGAATTGCTTAACAAATATTTCTGTTATGTGTTCACAGATGAAGAACCAGGAGCAGGACCTCAGAAACGCCCACAAACAGGAACAGAAGCGAGGGGCGTCTTGAACAATTTTCAGAAGACTGTGTTCATGAGAAACTAGCTAAACTTAAAGTAAACAAAAAGTGATGGAATCAGATGGGATATACCTGAGAATACTGAGGGAACTTGGGGACGTTCTGGCAGCTACACTGACTGACCTTTCAATGCCTCGTTGGAGTCGGGAGTGGTGCCAGAGGACTGGAGAGAGGAACATGGGTTCAGGACTGGCGACTACCATCGTGTGACCCTGGGAGCCGATGCAAAACTGAATGGAAGCACTCGGTTAGTGCTTACCCCAGGAATGAACCGGAGGCACTTTCTATGAACTTGAGGATGTTCTAGCAGCTCCACTGACTGACCTTCTCAATGCCTCATTGGAGTCGGGAGTGGTGCCAAAAGACTGGAGAGAGGCTCATGTGGTGCCTTTACACAAAAGCGGAAGTAAGGATGTGGTTGAAAACTACAGGCCGGTTAGTTTAACTTCAGTGGTGAGTAAATTATTGGAAATGCTGCTGAAAGAGAAAATAGTGAGGTTTCTGGAATCCAGCGGATTACAGGATCCGAGGCAGCATGGTCTTGTCAGACAAATCTGATTGATTTCTTTGACTGGGTGACCAGGGAGCTGGACCGAGAGAGAGCCCTAGATGTGGTGTATTTAGATTTCTGTAAAGCCTTTGACACTGTTCCTCACAGGTGACTTATAAACAAACTGAGCACTCTAGGGATGGACCCTAAAATTACTGCTTGGGTTAGAAATTGGTTGGGTGGGAGGCAGCAAAGAGTACAGGTAAATGGAGCTCACTCTGAGGAGAAGGATGTTACCAGTGGTGTGCCCCAGGGATCTGTCCTTGGTCCGATTCTTTTCAACATCTTTGTCAGTGATATAGCGGAAGGGCTGTCAGGTAAGGTTTGCCTCTTTGCAGATGATACCAAAATCTGCAATAGAGTAGACACTCAGGAAGGTGTAGATAACATGAGGAGGGATCTAGCTAAGCTTGAAGAATTTGGCTGGAGCTGCTAGAACGTCCCCAAGTTCCCTCAGTATTCTAGGGTGTATCCCATCTTGTCCCATCGCTTTGTCTACTTTAAGTTGAGCTAGTTTCTCACGAACACAGTCTTCTGAAAATTGTTCAAGATGCCCCTCGCTTCTGTTCCTGTTTGTGGGTGTTTTCTGAGGTCCTGCTCCTGGTTCTTCATCTGTGAACACAGAACAGAAATATTTCTTAAGCAATTACGCTTTATCCTTATCAGTTTCTACATATTCCTCCCCTGCACCCTTGAGTCTGACAATACCACTTTTGCCCTTCCTCTTCTCACTAATATATCTGAAAAATGTCTTATCCCCCCATTTTATTGCATTGGCTATTTCCTCCTCCTTTTGAATCTTTGCCTTCCTGACTACTTTGCTAGCTTCACTAAGTTTTTCCAAATATAGATGCCTGTCGTCTTCTCTCTGTGATCTCTTGTATTTCATGAAGGCTTCCCTCTTTTTCTTCACTTTTTCAGCTACTTCTTTCGAAAGCCATAGCAGTCCCCTTTTCCTTTTACCTTTATTTACCATTTTAACAAAAAGGTTGGTTTGCCCTTAAAATATCCCCTTTCAGTTTTGCCCACTGTTTTTCTACATCCCCCAGATGTTCCCATCCCAATAATGACTCCCTGAGTTATTGATCCATCTTGGCAAAGTTAGTCTTTCTAAAGTCTAAGATCCTCACCTTTGAATGGATTCTAACAGCCCTAGTCCTAATACTGAACTACATCATCTGGTGATCACTGGATGCAAAATAATCTCCCACTGCAACATCAGAAACACTTTCACCATTGGTAAGCACCAAGTCCAGTATGGCCCCTTCACGTGTGGGGTCTGTTACCAATTGCCTGAATAGTTCTCCCTGTAGAGAATCCAGGATCTCCTTACTTCTAGATAAGGGGTCTCAAACTCAAATTGCTTTGAGGGCCAAATGAGGACTTGTAAAGTAACCCACGGGCCGCATAAGACACGGGGCCTCATTTGCATAAATATTTGCATAATGTTACCATACAAAGCGCAGACGTTAATGATGCACATTTCCCAGAGCTGACATATTCCAGTTAATAAATTCAAAATAGACATTTTTCTACCTTTTGCGCATTTTTTTTCAGTTGCAATTGTTCCAGCCACTTTCTTCTGGTTTCTTTGTGTCTTCTGCTAACTCTCCATCGTCTGCTGTCCATTTGTCCTTTCTTCTCTCTTCTAGTTTTTTTTCCATTCTCTCTCTACGTCTGCTTTAACATACTAATCTTTCTCCTTTTGCTCCTTTCTCATTCCTATTTCATCCACTCAAATTTTACCCCTCCATCCTCAATCACCACTTACTCTCCCAATACCCGGCCAATTGCAGATTTTTCTTCCCTCCCACACAAAATATTTTTCCCCTCTCCATTTCACTCTCCCAGCCCCATACCATTCTAATCTTCCCCCAACATCAGCTCCCTTCCAGCCCCACCCAGCATCCGCTCCCTTCTAGTCTCCGCATCAGCCCATTTCCAGTCCTATCCTAGCCCCACCATCAGCCCATTTCTTGTCCTAGCTCCCCCCAAGCCCATTTCCAGTCCTAGCATCCCCCCCAGTCCATTATCATTTCTAGCCCCCCCCCATAGCCCATTACCAGTCCTAAGCCCCCCAACAGCCCACTTCCAGTCCTATCCCTCCCATCACATTTTCATTCTTAGCCGCCCCCCCATAAGCCCATTACCAGTCTTAACCCACCAATAAGCCCACCTCCAGTCCTAGCCCCCACCATAGCCCATTACCAGTCCTTACCCCCCCCCGCTGCCATTAGCCCACTTCCAGTCCTAACCCCCCATTACCCCATTTAAGTCTTAGCCCCTCCATAGCTCATTTCCAGTCCTAACTCCCCCCCCCCATCAGCCCACCTCCAGTCCTTCCTAACCCCCATCAGTCCATTTTCAGTCCTAACCCCCCCATCAGCCCATTTCCAGTCCTAACCCCCCCTCCCCCCCATCAGCCCAGGTAAATAAAAACAAAACAAAACCCTGGCTTCTGCAGCTGCAGCCGTGGCAGCAGCAGAATCAGCTGTCCCGCGGCCCCTTCCCCTCTGCCCGAAAGAGCCCTGAGTCTGCTCCATCAGCGGAGGGCTTTTCAAGCCGCGAAGACAGTATTTCCCTCTCGCGCGGCTTGAAAAGTGAATAGGCTTAAGCCACGCGAGAGGGAAATACTCTCTTCGTGGCTTGAAAAGCCCGCCGCTGATGGAGCAGACTCAGGGCTCTTCTGGGCAGAGAAGGGGCTGCGGGACAGCTGATTCTGCTGCTGCCATGGCTGCAGCAGCAGAAGCCAGGTTTTTGGTTTTTTTTAATTGACAGTTGATTCTGCCGCTGCCACGGCGGCGGCGGCAGCAGCAGAAGCCAAGGGTTTTTTTTTTTTGTTTCCCTCTGTCGCGGGCCGCACAAAGTTCTTTTGCGGGCCGCATGTTTGAGACCCCGGTTCTAGATGATACTGCAGCAGGAATGTGCCAGTCAACTTCTGGCATATTGAAATCTCCTATCAGTAGCACTTTCCTTTTCCTAGCAATGCAATTATAAGCTTTAATAGTATTTTTTACATATAGTGCCACTCCTCCTCCCCTTCTTCTTACCCTGTCCTTTCTGAATAAAGTATAGCCAGGTATAATTACATCCCAATCATGGTTTTCTGTGAACCATGTTTCTGTAACTGTGACTAAATCCAAGTCAGAACAATTCAGGAACACACTCAATTAGAACAAAAAGTATAGAGCTCGTAGTTTTCTAATTACCACAATGTAATATCATGTACTAAGAATGGAAAAGGTCTCAGTATTCAAGGGGCTCGGTGCATACTGTGACAACAAAAATCATCACAAGCACCTCCATCAATTTTGCCCAGTTCTCATCAACGACCTTGTCCTATAATTTCCCAATTCAATAATATTCAGCAGTTCAGCAGAAGAAGAGAACCAAGCAAAGAATACACTTAGCTCGCAAACCTTATGCTTATCCTGCAGTTTCTCCAAGCCTCAACGCCAAGCTGGTTTGTGTGTGGCGTATCAGGGTTAAGGTAAGAGTGATAGAAGGGATTCTTTATTATAGGTAGGCTTTAGTAGTTAAGCTAATTTATGGGTAATGGTATGATCATAGTTTGTATTCTTTGTTTTTAGCACTGAATGTCCCCCTGAGGAAGCAAGATTATTTGCGAAACGCTTGTGAGTGCTTGAGGCATGGCATTGAGGCTTGGAGAAACTGCAGGATAAGCATAATGTTTGCGAGCTAAGTGTATTCTTTGCTTGGTTCTCTTCTTCTGCTGAACTGCTGAATATTGTTGAATTGGGAAATTATAGGACAAGGTCGTTGATGTGAACTGGGCAAAATTGATGGAGGTGCTTGTGATGATTTTTGTTGTCACGGTATGCACCGAGCCCGTTGAATACTGAGACTTTTTCCTTTCTTAGCTCATGATATTACATTGTGGTAATTAGAAAACTACGAGCTCTATACTTTTTGTTCTAATTGAGTGTATTCCTGAATTGTTCTGATCTTAGCACTCTGTTACTGACCATTTTTTTACTTTTTGGAGTACTAAATCCAAGTCAGCCACTCCCACCAAAGCTTCAACATCAGGGATCTTATTTCCCATGCTACGGGCATTTATACACACTGCTTTCCATATTATGTTACCCCTGTTACCCATTCCATAAAGGTATTTAATATATCACCTACCTGGGGGCTTTCTTCACCCATCCCCAAAGAATCTAGTTTAAAGCCCTCTTCAGTAGATTAGCCAGTCTACTACCGAAGACGTGTTAACCTTTCTTGGACAGAATCCCTCGACTTCTTAATGATCAGGAAATATCTGGAATAAAATCCTTGCCCAGTTTGCTCTGGTGGCATGAGTGCAATCACTAGATCTTTTAGGAGGGTGGTGACTTCTCTCTGAACAGTACCTAATGCTGAGGGACTAAGGATTAAGCCTTCTGTGGGCAATTTGGAGGCGGATCAAATAGATGCAATTTGTAACCGTTTTAGACAATTTACAAGACCCAAAGGTCTGCGGTACAAGGGGCCACTTTTGGGTAGAAAGAGTGAGCTACCTCCGAAAGGAGAGTAATCCATTGTGGTTACAGGTAGAGTGACTATGCTCTTCTGGAACCAGTCAAAACACCGCCCCTGGTTTTGGCTGAGGAGCCAGATGGGCCTTCTGAGGCTTTTCTCCTTTTACCTGGGCTCAAGGAACATGTTTTGATTGGGAATAGTGAGAAGCAGTTAAGTACCTATGCCTGTGAGAGTAATAAGTCTTTTCCTGGCTGCCACCTTCAAACTTCCTGTGGTAGGACCTGGCTCTGATGTGTGCTGTGAGAGATTACAGGGGGATAATATGCTGCTTTTCTATGAAGCCAGCCTTCTCTTCACTTTTTTTTTCTAAAGAGTACTGAAGCCATAAAACAATGTTTTGATGACAAATGAATAACAAATAACTCTGTATATAGTTTAATTCTGTTCCTTTGTACATAGTTCACAATTTGTTAATTGTTAAATGTAAGTTCTAATTTGTTATCTGTAAAAACAGCTCTCCCTGTTTACTGTTGTTCCATGTAAACCGCATCTGATCAATGGAAGGAGCGGTATATAAAAAAATCTGTTAATTAAAATTAAAGAGATTATCTTCGTGCCATGGTACGTTAGCAAGTTTATCCTGCACAGATTCACAGATTGTTCAAGGTCTGAGGCCCATAGCCAGGCAAATCTGCAGGTGTCAATACTCACTGCAGATGTCTTGAAATCGTTTCAAAGATGTCATATGTCTCTCGGACCATGAACGTTAAGCAGTCCTTTTCATGCTGTTTCAATCTCTCTGGAAGGAGATATCTCTCTGGAAGACCATGGTCCGCTATCTAGGGGTCACATTAGACCAAAAGCTAGACATGAAAGCCCACATAAACAACACTCTCAAGGCAGTATACCATAAAATACGGACAATCCGGCATTTTCGACCTTTACTGGAACCAGACGACTTCTGAACAATCTACCAAGCATTGGTCATCCCCCACTTTGACTATGCCAACTCTATTCTACAGGGACTCCCGAAGAACATGCTGAACCCACTTCAGCTTGCAATGAATGCAGCCTTCAGGAGGGATCACATAACCCCAATCCTGAAACACCTCCATTGGCTGCCGGTCCACTGCAGACTCTCCTTCAAAATACTATTGTTGACCTTCAAGGCCATCAACATCTGCACCTCCATCTCTATCACGGACCTCGTCCTCCCCACCCCCCCAAGCAGAGCCAGAAGGTCATTCGCTGCCAACAAACAGAATCCCTAGCACAGTTACAAAATGCTCTCAAGCAACAAGGAACAGAGCCTTCGTGTACTATGCACCCACATATTGGAACGCCCTCCCACCCACCATCCGATCCATCACTGACCTTGCCCAATTTAGGAAGGCACTGAAGCACCACCTCTTCCTTCAGCGCTACTCCCATAATAGTGACACATCACATCCAGCTTCACCAAACCACCAGGACAACCCCCACAACACACCCACATCACACCGATGCAGCCCCGCCCAGTAGCACCACTATACACCCTGACACGAATGTGTATATAGCCACCTACTCTTGTAAATAGCAGCCAAGCAGCTCCTGTCAACATTGTACATCTGTGACCCAACTGCATGGCCTGTATATAGTTACCTGAAAGAGTTGCCAAACAGACCTGGTCAATATGTTATTCTGCAACCTGCTGCTCAGCCTGTACACAGTTCCCTAGTTAGTTCCAAGCTGCTTAGCCTGTACATAGTTACCCTAGTTAGTCACAAGTTGCAACACCTGTTTATTGTAAGTACAGTGCAGGTCGGCCTGCACTGTACAAATTGTTGACTGTAAACCGTACTGATTCTAAAGAGCGCGGTATAGAAAAGACATTAAATAAATAAATATCAAGGCAAATCATGTCGTCCTTCAAAAACATGCCCATGTAGAGCTGGTAAGAGACCATGCGGGCTACAAGTCCTTTTCCCAAAAGAGTCTAACATCCGAGCTTCCCTCCCTAAGGGCACCAAGGAGTGAGTCTTGGAACTTTTAGATCTCTTAAGGGTGGATTCAACCATCAAAGAGTGGTGAGGAAGCTGAGGTTCTCAAACCTGGGAGCTTTCTGAACTCTATACATAGAGTCCAGCTTTCTACTGACTGGAAGCACAGTGAGAGGGTTCTCCCATATTCTCATCTGTACTCTATGAAGGATGTGGTGCACGGGTACTGTCACTGTTTCCTTAGAGGTAGAGAGGTACTGAAGAAATCTCCAATTCTTCTGACCTGGGCTCATTCTCAGTCTCCAAAGAAAATGATATGGCTCGAGCCCTATCCCAAATAAAATCTTTGAAAGTCAAGTCCTCAGGAGGCAATTTACTCTATGCCACTCATGAGGTAGAAAAGGGTCAGATGGAATTTCTGGCCACCTGCCCTCAGACTCGTCATCTATAACTTAACCTTCCGAGGCTGACTCTGAGAAGAAAACAAAATAACTCTCTCGGCCTTGATGACTCCCTGTCCTTTTGGGATTGGGAGCTCCTTCAGGAGTGTTGATGCACAGACTACCTTCTAGACTTTGGGTGAACAGTGGATCCAAATGCGCTATGAAAGGAATATTGGCCAGGTAGGATCCGGCATTGGGGCCCTTTGATGCCCTGATGTCAATGTCTCTCCCACAGGTACTCCAGGTTTCTCAATCAGCTGGTCTGCTGTCGCTGTCAATGCCAATGCAGCAGACATTGAAGCACTGACATGCTGCATGGCAAACAGCCCTCAGAAGGCATTTCCATGGCTGCTGTCTCCAAAGGGTGTGGGGATACAGCAACAATGGCAAATTTCCTGGATCCTGAGATGGTGTATCAGCTGCTTGATCTCATTTCTCAGTAGGCCATCACTGACCCTCCAATTTCCTGGAGAATGAGCTCTCCTCCCTTCAGGGCTGTTTAGAGGGGCACCCCTGTGAACCCTTTTTTACTCCAAGATGCCATGCCTTGGAGGGCTTTGATGTTGATGCACCAAAGCCTCCATCCTATACTTGATGTGTTTACCCTTCGGCATCGATGAAGATAAAGATGAATCTCTGTTCACCATCAGGTGAATATCAAAAGTTGGTGGTTGCTCCAAGGTATTATAAGTGCTCGGCTCCAAGAGAGCTCAAGAATTTCTTGATGTTGATGCACCACCAGCATCCGATGCAGCCTTCAGATGCCATAGAGACTGGTGCCCCGATGCTGATGGATCAGACATTTTAGCGCCAAAAAGAGTTTTTACACAGTTTTTCTGGACTCCTGAGCCCTCTTTTTGTCATATGCAAATATAAATTACAAGAGGAGGGCTGAAGAGAGAGTCCAGGCACTGAAGGCACCAGTGGTGCGTATCCGTTATGGATATGGTCCTTCAGCACCTGGAACACTTTTTAAACCCACTGGTTGTTTTTGTGACATATTGCCCAGAAAAACAGCCATAGCAAAATCAAATGGCTCAGTTTTTAGTGGAAAAAAGTTTACTACACGCAGCCAAAGCACCAACGCCTAAGTAGGCAACGGTGCTGTGGAAAATAAAGGAAACTTTAAAGCAACCGAAAACTGTAAACTAATGGAATTCTAATAGGAAGGAAAAAGGCCAGGATAACATGCAAACAGCAAAAAACCCATGGAATACTTTTAGGCAAAAAGGTTATAAAATGACCACAACTCACATGTGGTTGGATAAACGCGACCATGGGGCTCCAGGAAAAAAAAAAAAGAGAGAGATAGAGGCCGGTTAGTCTGACCTCTGTGGTGAGTAAATTATTGGAAACGCTGCTAAAAGGCAGAAAAGTGGGGTTTCTGGAGTCCAATGGATTGCAGGATCCAAGGCAGCATGGGTTTACCAAAGGCAGGTCTTGTCAGACAAATCTGATTAATTTCTTTGACTGGTGACCAGGGAGTTGGACCGGGGGAGAGTCCTAGATGTGATGTACTTGAATTTCGGCAGAGCCTTTGATACAGTTTTGCAAAGGCGACTTATGAACAAACTGAACATCCTAGGGATGGACCACAGAGTGACTGACTAGGTTGGAGGTTGGTTAAGTGGGAGGCGATGGAGGGTGCAGGTGAGTGGCACTCACTCTGAGAAGGGAGTTACCAGTGGTGTGGCACAGGGATCTGTCCTTGGTCTGATTCTTTTTAACATCTTTGTTAGTGATATTGTAGAGGGGCTTTTGGGTAAGGTTTGCCTCTTTGCAGATGATACCAAAATCTGCAATGGAGTAGAGACACCCAGGAAGGAGTAGATAACATGAGGAGGTTTCTAGCTAAACTTGAAGAATGGTCGAGAATTTGGCAGCTAAGATTTAATGCTAAAAAATGAAGGTCATGCAATTATGCTGCAAAATTCCAAGGGAGCAGTACAGTGTGTGGTGGGGTGGGGAGTACTGTCCACAAAAGAAGAGCGGGACCTGGGCGTGATTGTTTCTGATGATCTTAAAGCAGCTAAACAGGTAGAAAAGGTGATGACAAAAGCCAGAAGGATGCTTGGGTGCATAGGGAGAGGAATGGCCGGCAGAAAAAAGGAGGTGATTGTGCCTCAGTATAGACCTTTGGTGCGACCTCATTGTGCAGTTCTGGAGAACACAACTTCAAAGGGATATAAACAAGTTGGAGTCAATGCAGAGGGTGGCTACTAAAATGGTTAGTGATCTTCGCTATAAAACATACAAGGACAGACTTAAGGATCTTAATATTGTCATGAGGTGGATCAGCCAGAGCCTATGGAAATAGGAAAAACTGAGCAGAACAGTTCTAATAATGACAGGATAGAGCAGCACATGGAGCAGAGTTGCTATAGGCAACGTACACAAACTGAATTACCAGGTGTGAGAGCACGCCCAAGCAGTAGGTTACCTCACAGCCCATTAGGTAATGAGGGACAGCTGGGAGGAGGCGGGGCTCAAGGAAACACCAAGAGTGACGCAGTTAAAATTCACTCACCGAAGTTTAGAGTCAGAGTCGATTGCAGAGCCGATTGGAGAGCTGATCAGAGAGCTGGACAGGGAGCCAGAGCTTCACACGGAGTCTTACACAAAGTTCTAGAGGAAGAAACCCAGGAGAGAATACCAGGGATTTGCTTCAGAGAGCAGTGCACAACTGAACAAAAGCCCAGTGGACTTTGCCACGAAGGTATTTCTGGAACCAGGCTGAGAAAAGCTGTGGGAAAGAATCTTCCTAGTAACAGGTACAAGGAGGGCAAGAGTTTTTATCTTGAGGATACTTTTGTGCCCAAACGAAAGCAGAAAGAGAAAGGCAGTGAGAGGCTTTCATCTTGGGAAAGCTCCGTTAAGTTCCCTGTACCCAGAAGCTCCGTGAGAACTAAGCCAGAAGGTAGGCTTATTCCTTCTAGTATAAGAAAAGCTGAAAGTAAGAGTTTTACCTACACTTATCCAAGAGTGTGTGGCTCTCAGGAAGGAAACTCTACTGTGTGTGGTAACCTCCCATTTTACTCTAGCAGAGAGGAGGAGGGGAGCTCTCTTAACTGAGAAGAGGGACTGTTTAAAAATAGCCTAAGTTACAATCCTAGGGAGTATAGCTCCGAAGAAGCATGTGAGGAAATGCAGTGTGATTTCTGTGAGGAAACATCTTCTGAGTCTTGCATGGATTGTACGTTAATAATTTCTGATGAGATTTCTTCATTGTGCTGAAGTGGCTACAGAAAATCTGTTTAAGGAAAACAGCAGTGAAGAAACTTGCTTGTTTAAGGACTGTTTGAATTACCTTTTGTTTATTGCCAAGCTGAAGATACAAGCATTTATTTTGTTCCAGTAGTTTACCTTTATTTTATGCCAGAAGTATGGTTTTTGTCTTTTGTTCCAATGTGCTGAAAATTCACCCGGGAAGGGAAAATAAAAAGTCCTCTCTTTAAAGCCTTGCTACTCGTCTACAACTACATTCTTATATTAGCTTGTGGGACTACAGTTCCCAGGGGGCATTTCAATACCTTCTTGATACCAACCCCCGCTGTTTAAGAAGAGGCCCCACTGTAGCTCCCATGCTTTAGCCTCTGGGAACCTATAGGTGGGTGACAATATGTATACCTCAGAGGAAAGGCGGGATAGAGGAGATATGATAGAGATGTTTAAATATCTCCATGGCATAAATGCGCAGGAGGAGAGCCCCTTTCATTTAAAAGCAAGCTTTGCTACAAGGGGACATAGGATGAGGGTGAAAGGGGATAGACTCAGGAGTAATATGTGGAAATATTTCTTTACAGAAAGACTGGTAGATGTGTGGAATAGTCTCCCAGTAGAGGTGGTAGAGATGAGGACAATATCTGAATTCATAAAAGCATGGAAGAAACACAGATGATCTCTAAGGGAAAAAAGGGGATTATTGTATTAGTCTATATGGAAGAGCAGACTAGATAGAAACAAAGAAACATGATGGCAGAAAAAGACCACATGGCCTATGTATTGAAGTACTCTGCAATGAGCAGGAGAACGGGTTTAATTGTCTCTCAGTGCACCTCAGCAAAACGTGGTGCCACTTAAAGACATATGCCCTTCTCATGGATGCTTTTTGAGTGCCCTGTGGGAGGTCGAAGGGAGCGAGAGCTACCCTTTCAGCAACCAGGCCGGGAGCAATAGGGACCCCAGGTTGGGGTGGAGGAGAGAGCCCTCCTTCTGTGACAGAAGTCCTGGGGCACGGCCCAGTGAATCGGAAATGCCACCATAGGTGGAGAAGTAGCAGGAACCAAGGTAGCCTGGGCCAGCTAGAGTTATCAGTATGTGTTGCTCTGGACCCTGAAGAGGGTCTTGGCAGAAAGGCATAGAGGCGGCCTTCCATCCACGGAATGGGGGACACATCCCCCGCCACCCGGGTCACTGGCGGGAGCAGAATCAAAGCAACTGCATGTTGTCTGGGCTAGCGAATGGGTCTATTAGGGGGACGCCCCAGAGCCAGAAAAGCTGGGAGGCCACTATGGGGTCCAGGCGCCACGTGTGCGGCTGGAGTACTCTACTCAGCTTGTCCACCAGGGCATTTTGCTGGCCCGCTAGGTAAATAGCCTGCAGGAGTATTTCGTGTGTAGCACATGAGCAGAGAGCCACCGCCTCCTGGCATAGGGAGTATAACCCTGTGCCCCCTACTTGGTCACATAGAGCATTGCGACTTGGTTGTCCATCTGGAGCAGCACCGACTGGTGTTGCAGCCAGTGGTGGAAGGCTCGGAGGGTCAGGAATATCATCCGGAGCTCCAGAAAGTTGATTTGCAACTGGCATTCTGCCTGGGACCATCTACCTTGTGTGCGGAGGTCCTCGCAATGAGCTCACCAACCCAGCAGGGAGGCATCCGTAGCTAGGACTTTCTTGGGGTTGGGTGCCTGGAAAGGCATCTCAGCCTGAAGGTGGCGGGGAAGGCTGCCACCAGTCGAGTGAGTCTGCTAGGTGGTGGATCACTCTTATCCTGTCTCTAAGTCTGCCTGTGGTTTGTGTCCACTGTGAATGGAGGCACCACTGAGCCACCCTCATGTGCAGGAGGGCGTACGGGTCACATGGACCATGGAGGCCATGTGGCCCAGCAAGCAGAGGAGAAGGTGGGCGGGCAGCGACCAGCAGTACTGCATCTCTGCAGCTAGCGCCCTGAGGCATTCTGACCTCTGCAGGGGGAGAAAAGCCTTGGCCTGGAGGGTGTCTAGCTGAGCCCCTATGAACTCCAGGCACTGATCTGGGGAGAGATGGGACTTGGGGTAGTTGATGACGAACCCCAGGTGCTGCAGAGTGTGGATGATGCGCTCTGTGGCATGGTGCGCTTCTGCAGCTGTGCATCCCCTTATGAGTCAGATAGGGAAAGACGAAGGCTCCTTGGAGACAAAGGTGGGCTGTGACCACCACTAGGCACTTGGTGAAGACCCTTGGTGACGAAGCCAGCCCGAAAGGCAGCACCCTGTTTTGGTAGTGACCTCCTCCCACCACGAACCAGAGATATTTTTGGTGGTTGGGATGGATCAGGATGTGTGTATAAGCATCCTTCAGGTCTAAGGAGCACAGCCAGTCTCCCTGCTGGAGGTATGGCAACAGAGTTCCAAGGGAGAGCATCTTGAACTTCTCCCTCACTAGGAATCTGTTCAGGTCTCACCAGTCTAGGATGGGCTTGATGCCCCCTGTTCATTTGGGAACGAGGAAATATCTGGAGTAGAAGCCTTTGCCCCAGAGGTGCTTGGGCACTGGCTCTACTGCTTTGTTCTTGAGGAGGCCTGTGAGCTCTGTGAAGAGCAAAGCCTGGTGAAGGAGAGGCCTGACAGGTTCTCCTGGAAAGTAAGAGGGTGGTGTCTGTTGCAGGTGGAGGAGGTAACCCTCCCTGATAACTTGCTGTACCCAGGAATCAGTGGTGATAGAGGGCCACCATTGGGCAAAGAGGGAGGAGTGGCCTAGTAGTTGGGGCAAGTCACCTCAGACCAGAGGGCTAGGGGTTCAAATCCCGCTAGAGGACAGCAACCTTAGGCTGGAAGGACTGGCGTTTCTAGTCCCACAGGTGGTCCTTGTTGTCTTGGGCAAGCCATTTAACCCTCTGTTGCCTCAGGTACAAAAACATAGATTATGAGCCCTTCGGGGACACGGGAAAAATATACATACAGTACCTGAATGTACACCGCTTTGACTGGTAGAAAAGTGGTATATAAGCCTGCCTAAATAAATAAATAAACAAACAGAGCCAGATGCTCCCCTGTGTGCTGTAACGGAACTCCTGGGGGGAGGGAGGTCATGCCTAGGGATTCAAAAACTCCCTCCAGGCTGGGCCGGGGACAGCGCCTGGATCTTGGGGGTCTTCTTCTTACGAGGGCTGTGCCCTTCCCTTCCCTTTGTGCTGCAGGCCTTGCTGTGGAGCAGAGAAGGTTTGGAACTGTGGGGCATTGCCAAAACCCCTCTTTTTCCTTGGGAAGAAGGGCCTCTTCCCCGGGCCCTTCTTATGGGGATGCACCAAGGTCTTTTTAGAGAGTTTGTTCCTTGTCAGCCACTTTGTCTGCCATAGGTTTACCAAAGAGATTATCTCTAATACAGGGGAAATCGATGAGTTTGTCCTGAACCCATTGCTTGAGGTCAGACGACTGCAGCCAGGCCTGGTGTCAGGCCCTGGCTACTCTGGCTGAGGACTCAAAGCAGTCGTATGCTGCTCATGATAAGAACTTCAAGCACTCCTTGACCATCTAGGCTAGTGACCCGAACGGCTTGAGAGGTTCCCTGTCGAGGCCTACCAAAAAAACGGCGAGCTCCCTCACCAGCTCCTTGAAATACGTGCCAATGTATAATTGGTAGGATTGGACTCGGCATGCGTCGAGTCCTGAAAGGCTTTTCGGCCAAGGGCACTGAGGGTCTGGGCCTCTCTACCAGGGGGCACTGAGGAATGGGTCCTTTGGGCTTTTGAGTCAGTGCATGGCGGACTCAACCACCATTGAGTTGTGTGGGAGTTGTTTTTTCTGGAACCCGGGGCTTCGGCAGACTCAGTACATGGAGTCGAGCTGTCTGCTTATTATGGGCACCGATGTCTGTGTTTCTCACATACGGAGGAGGAGGCGCTCGAGGTTCGGAGGGACGGGCACTGTGAGGGCCTCCTTCAGAGGGGCTTTGTACTGGAGAATCTCCAGTTCTTCCATGCGGGGTCCCTCCTCCGCTTTGGTCTTGAAGGCGAATGCCTTAGCCATATCCCACACAAAGTTGAGGAAGGCAACTTCCTCAGGCAGAGAATGGCGACAGGACCCTGGGGGAGACATGTCAGAGGGTACAAATTGGTGTCATCGAGTATCCGGGGACTGCCAGTACTCTGTCTCCAATCTGACTCGAAGTTTGAGGAAGAATCAGAGGCCCTGCGGCTTTCGCAGTTGAGGCCAGGGCCCTGAGGCCCACTGCCTCTGGAGGACCTGTGGTCTAAGCCGCGGGCACTAGCTGGAGAATGATTGGTGCCCCAAAGAACAGGATCTCCTCCTCTGCTGATGTGTCTCTTGAGGCCAGTGGTGCTTAAGGATTGGCTCGACTTCCGGGGAAGCCCTCAATGTTGAGGGTCCAGTCATTGGGGCAGATGAACTGGAGGAACTGGACACGAACACCTGTTGCTGGGCCACAAGGGCAGAGATACTGTGCTCCAAGGCCGCCATCCTGATCTCCATGCCAGTTAGCTCCACAGCCTTCGATGCGAGCACTGAGGGCTTTGGGCCGGGCATTGGTGCTGTCGAGGGGGAGTCCTCAATGTGGATGTTTTTGGGTGTCTGAGACCGATCACTAGCTGCTGAAAACTCTTTCCAGGGCAGCTTGTGAGGCCGCTCCTGCTCCGACCCACTCATACCTGGGGTTACGGGGCCTGGAATGGGACTACTCTGATTTCCCAGACCCATCCTCCAGGGCGGTCTTCAAGGGTTTTGCCTTCTTGCATTCCACCTCTGGGGATTTTCTTTCAGAGGACCTGCGGTCGAGGGACTCAGACTGCCCTGGCATCGCTGGGCACAGAGTTACCAGAGGGGGGCGCTAGAACGCGGTGTCGCCAGAGACTCTGGCACAGTGTGAAAAGTCTTTTCCAGCTGAAGCTGACGGCTCTTGATGGCCTTTGTGGACATCGCCTTGCCAAGTTCGCAGTCCGAGTCATTGTATTCTGGCCCAAGACAGTGGCAGCAGTCATGTGGTCAAGTGAGGGACATCATCTTACTGCACTGATCACATTTTTTGAAACCATTGGAGGCCATCGGGAAAAAGGGGGCCCTGCCACCCGAGCATGGGTCCGAGGCCTGCGGCCAAAAAGGGCACGAAACACCGGTCGAGAAACACCTTGAGAAAACAAAAACAATAACAAAAAAAAGAGACGAACCTATGGAGCAACGCCAAAATGAGCTGGCTCGGGAGAGGGATAAGAACCAGTAAGCGTATTGGATTAAACAAGACAAAAAAAAAAATCTTTTTCCAGGGGAAACTGGACAGACATCCAAAGGGCTCCGCAGATAAAAAAGAGGCAAGATAGCACTCTTCATGGGAAGGGGACTACGCATGCGTTGTGCATCTCCAAAGGCTTTCTCTGAAAGCTGGGAAGATGCTTCTATGTGGGCTCCTTCAGCACAGATGTCACCCATATGTGAGGAATGACTTCCTGCTTGTTCCCGGTGAATAGATGTTAATACATACTCCTGGAGGTTCTTCTCTTAGTATAAGATTTGGGAAAGCAGGAGTTACCTACACTCCAAGAATATTACGCAGCACTGTCTGACCAAAGGCACTGTCCCTGCGGGACTCGCTTTCCAGGCAGTAGTGTGCTGTGAACATGTGAACGGATGACCAAGGGCGGCTCTGCAAATTTCTGTCACCGCCACAGAATGGAGGTGGCCACAGACATCGCCTTCGCCTTCATGCGATGCGCTGTGATCCAGTATTCAAGGGCAGTCCACCACCCGATAGGGTACGCTTGGTTACAGGGAGCTCCAGTCTGCTGGGGTCATAGGACACGAAAATCTGAGGTACACTGCGGTGGCCCTGGGTCTGCTGCAGATAGGACAGGGCTCGTTTGCAATCCAGTGTGTGGGAGTATGAGCTCCTCTCTGCTAGCATGTGGCCGTGGGTAGAAGGTGGGGTGTACCACCTCCTGGTGGAGGTGAAAAGGGGGTACCACCTTCGGGAGGAACTTAGGGTGAGTGCAGAGCACCACCCTGTTCTTGAAGAACCTCGTGTATGGGGGGGGGGGTCCACCACCAGCGCTTGGAGCTTGCTGACTTTGCGAGCTGAAGTCAGGACCACCAAGAAGGCCACCTTTCAGGATAGGTATCTGAGGTGGCAGGTGACAAGTGGCTTGAACAGTGGCCTAGTCAGCTATCAGAGCACCACACATTGAGGTCTCATTCTGCCGCCGGAGGGCGGACAGGGGGCTTAAGAAAGCAGAATGCCTCGTAGGAACTGGGAGACCAGGGGCTGGCTGGATAAGGGCTTTCCCCCTACTGGATGTACCCGGACCGAGTTAGATTTCAGCCCTGTGCATGACAGATGTACTAGGTACTGGAGTAGCAGCTGGATGTGGCAGGAGAAAGGGTTCTCCTTCCTATCTGCACACCACAGGGCAAACCTGCGCCACTTAAAGGCATAAGCCCTTCTCGTGGAGGGCTTCCTGGAGGCTAGCAGGATCTCCTCAACCTCTTGTGGTAGGTTGAGTAGGGCCAAGGCTATCCTCTCAGCAGCCAGGCCATTATTGACCCACAGTGGGGTGCAGAAGGGAGCCCTCCTCCTGAGTCAGGAGGTCCGGGGGTCGATCCAGAGGTACTGGGAGTGCCAGCGAAAGCAATAGTGGGAACCAGGGTTTCCTGGGCCACCTGGGGGCGATCAGTATCACTGATGCCCTCTCAATCTGAATTTTGAACAGGCCCTTTGCTCCTTTGCAGTCAAACAAGGCATGTTTCTCAGAGCAATTTATCTACCTGGTCAGGAGAACTTCTTAGCAGACAAACTACGTACAATTCTCCAGCCTCATGAATGACAGTTGAATCCACTGGTGGTTCAGCAGCTCTTTCTAAGATGGGGACTTTCATCCATCGATCTCTTTGCCAGTCCACTGAACTGTCAGCTGCCCAGGTTTTGCTCCAGACAGCCACATCCTCTGAGAGTGGCAGCAGATGTTTTTCTGATCTCTTCGTCGACGGGCCTCCTGTATGTGTTTCCTCCCATGCCCCTGATGGCCCGAACTCTGTTCAAGATTCTACAAGACAAGGCCTCGGTCATTCTGGTAGCTCCCAGATGGCCGAAGCAACCGTGGTTTCCACTTCTTCTACAGTTGGCAGTGACAACTCCATTCCCTCTGGGGTTGCAACCCGCTCCTGTCTGAGTATCAGGGTTCCCTTCTGCACCCCAATCTCAGGTCCCTCAATCGGACGGCCTGGCTGCTGAAAGGATAGTGCTGGCTCCCTTGCTTCTACCTAAGGAGGTTGAAGAGGTGGTTTTGGCCTCTAGGAGGCAATCCACCAGGAAGTCCTATGCCCTCAAGTGGTGTAGGTTCACAATGTGGTGTGCTCAGCGCAATGAAGATCCTTTCTCTTGCCTTGTGCCAGTAGTACTGCAGTATCTACTTCATCTGTCAGACCTAGGCCTTAAGTCTAACTCTGTTCAGGTCCACTTCAGTGCTCTATCAGCGCACCACTCACCGGTGGAGGGACAGTCTCTGTTGGTTCACCCCTTGGTGTCCCCCTTCCTCAAAGGTCTGCTTCTTCTCAAGCCTCCGGTTTGTCCACCGGCCACTGAGTGGGATTTGAACGTGGTCTTGCAGCAACTTACTCGCCCACCGTTTGAGCCGATGGCTACTTGCCATTTACGCTTCCTTTCTTGGAAGGCGCTCTTCCTGGTAGCTCTTACCTCGGCCAGACGTGTGAGTTATCTACAAGTTCTGGTTTCTGATAGACCGTTCACACGGTTCTATAGGAACAGAGTGGTCCTTAGGACTCATCCGAAGTTCCTTCCAAAAGTTGTCTCCTCTTTCCACCTCAACCAGGAGGTGGTTCTTCTGACATTCTTTCCCAGGCCGCATACCAGCCAAGCTGAGACAGTTTTGCATACTCTGGACTGTAAGAGGGCATTGTCCTTTTGCACAGAGCGTACAAAGGGGCATCGAAGGGCTACTCAGCTCTTCGTATCTTTTGACCCTAATAGGTTGGGGTTACCTGTCTCCAAGCGTACAATGTCCACTTGCGTAGCAGATTGTATTGCCTGAGGCTCTGCAGAGGGAGCCATTTTTTCAGCTTGGGTTCCCGGTAGCCTAGAGCTGAGGAGTCCCATATGTGAGGACTGACTTCCTGCTTGGTCCTGGAGAAAGAGTAGTTACTCACCTGTAACAGGTGTTCTCCAGGAGCAGTAGGAATCAGTCCTCATGACCCTCCCTCCTCCCCTGGAGTTGCAGTCATATACTTCATTTTTGATTTTTGCTGTCTTTTAGCTATGTCATCAGACTGAGTAAGATGGTACCCTTGGGCGGGAAGGGGACCACGCAGGCATGCTGCATTCCCAAAGGCTTTCCTTGAAAGCTGGGGAAATGCTCCGTACGGGGGCTCTGTTGGCGCCGATGTCACCCATATGTGAGGACTGATTCCTGCTGCTCCTGGAGAACACCTGTTACAGGTGAGTAAATACTCTTACTTTCCCGAGGACAGGGCCCAGACTGATGGACTTGGCCAACCAGTTCCACAGCAATTCTCAGGTCTCTGCCAGACACTTTCTGAAGCTCCTGGGCCGCATGGCATCCACGGTACAGGTGACGCCAAATGCCTGTCTGCACATGCGGGCTGCTCAGTGGTGCCTCAGAGCTCAGTGGGCGCAGGCCACAGGCGACCTCCAAGACAGAGTAAAGGTGTCCAAACCACTTTTGGACTCCTTACAGTAGTGGCTACATCTCCCAAACCTTCTCAGGGGGGTACCTTTTCAGGCCCCAGCACACACAAGGGTGCTGACGACCGATGCTTCCTTGAAGGGCTGGGGTGCACATTGTCAGGGCACATGCACTCAAGGCCTCTGGTCTCCTCGGGAGGCCACACAGCAGATCAATCTTCTGGAGCTGCGAGCAATCCGTTTGGCTCTACAGACTTTTTCTCATGCCCTCTCTCACCAGTCTGTCTTAGTTCAGACAGACAATCAGGTAGAAATGTTCTATGTGAACAAGTTAGGGGGCACAGGGTCCAGTCTCCTATGTCAGGAGGCGCAGGCCCTTTTCTCCTTTGCAGTCAAACAAGGCATGTTTCTCAAAGCAGTTTATCTGCTGGGTCAAGAGAACTTCTTAGCAGACAAGCTAAGCAGGATTCTCCAGCCTCACGAATGGCAGTTGAATCCACTGGTGGTCCAGCAGATCTTTCTACGATGGGGACTTCCATCCATCGATCTCTTTGCCAGTCCACTGAACCATCAGCTGGACAGTTTTTGCTCCAGACAGCCGCATCCGTTGAGAATGGCAGCAGATGCTTTTCTGATCTCTTGGTCTACGGGCCTCCTGTATGTGTTTCCTCCAACGCCCCTGGTGGCCCGAACTCTGTTAAAGATTCTCCGGGACAAGGCCTCGGTGATTCTGGTAGCCCCCAGATGGCCGAGGCAATCGTGGTTTCCACTTCTGCTACAGTTGGCGGTGGAAACACCTTTCCCTCTGGGGTTGCAACACGATCTCCTGTCTTAAGATCAGGGTTCCCTTCTGCACCCCAATCTCAGGTCCCTCAATCTGATGGCCTGACTGCTGAAAGGATAGTGCTAGCTCCCTTGCTTCTACCTAAGGAGGTTGAAGAGGTGGTTTTGGCCTCTAGGAGGCAATCCACCAGAAAGTCCTATGCCCTCAAGTGGTGTAGGGTCACAATATGGTGTGCTCAGCGCAATGAAGATCCTTTCTCCTGCCTTGTGCCAGTGGTACTGCAGTATCTACTTCACCTGTCAGACCTAGGCTTTAAGTCTAACTCTGTTCGGGTCCACCTCAGTGTTCTATCAGCGCACCACTCACCGGTGGAGGGTTAGTCTCTGTCGGGTCACCCCTCGGTGTCCCGCTTCCTCAGAGGTCTGCTTCTTCTCAAGCCTCCGGTTCATCCACCGGCGGCTGTGTTGGATTTAAATTGGTCTTGCAGCAACTTACTTGCTTTCGTCATTGCCTTTTCTACCTGTTTAGCTACTTTATGATCATCAGAAACAATCACGCACAGGTCCTGCTTTTCTTTCGTTGTCAGAAGTACTTCTCTCACTTGTGCAGAACGGTGTCAAAGGCTTTACTGAAATCAAAGTACACCATATCTAGGGCTCTCCTTCAGTCCAACTATCTGGTCACTCAGTCAAAGAAATCAATCAGATTTTTCTGAGAAGACCTGCCTCTAGTAAATCCATGCTGTCTCAGATCCTGCAATCCATTGGACTCCAGAAACCTCACTATCCTCTGTTTTAGCAGCGTTTTCATTAATTTACAGTGCCTTGTGAAAGTATTCATCCCCTTGATTTTTGTCTTGTTTTGTTGCATTACAACCTGGAATGAAAACTGAGGTTCATTTGGATGATGTTAGGTAATGGACCTAACAATATAGTCTAAATTGGTGAAGTGGAATGACAAAATACCTTGTATATGTATATATATATATATATATATATATATATATATATATGAAATGAAATGAGAGTCAGAAGCTGTAAAGATGTTTTACACATTGGAACATACGAAGCATGAGCCAAGGGAAGTTGGAGGTGGTCAAGAATGAAATGGAACGTGTACAACTTGATCTGTTGGGTGTCAGCGAACTGAAATGGACTGGCATAGGGCACGCTACATCAGATGATCACATGGTCTACTATGCTGGAAATGAAAGACAAAGAAGAAATGGTGTTGCATTTATAATAAAGAAGAAACTTGCAAGAACTGTAATGAAATACAATGCAGTCAGTGAACGCTTAATCTCTATTCGTCTACGAGGATTGCCTATCAATACAACTATAATTCAAGTATATGCCCCAACAACAGCTGCAGAAGAGAATGAAATTGAAGAGTTCTATGAACAAGTACAAGCTGAAATTGACAGAACATGCAAACAGGATATCCTGATCGTCATGGGTGACTGGAATGCAAAAGTTGGCAACAAAGAAGAAGGCAAAGTAGTTGGAAAATATGGACTTGGCAACAGAAATGAAGCTGGAGAAAGACTGATAGAATTCTGCAAGACCAATGATCTATTCATCTCAAACACCTTATTTCCAGCAACACAAGCGGCGACAGTACACATGGACTTCACCCAATGGATTGTATAAAAATCAAATTGACTACATCTGTGGAAGTCAACTATGGAAAAGTTCTAACACATCAACAAAGACAAAACCTGGAGCTGACTGTGGTACAGATCATCAACTACTAGTATGCAAATTCAAGCTAAAGTTGAAAAAGAGCAAACCTCTCATGAATGCAGCAAAATATGACCTTGAGAATATACCACTGGAATTTAAAGACTGCCTGCAAAATCGATTTGCTGCTTTAGATACAAATGACAGAGCTCCAGAAGAGTTATGGAATGACATCAAGAAGGTTGTGTTGGAAGAAAGCGAGAAGTCTCTAAAAAAGGTGAAAATGGATGACGGAAGAAACTCTGAAAATTGCCCAGAAACGCAGAGAAGCTAAAGCCAGAGGAGAAAGAAAGACAATCGCAGAACTCAACAGAGATTTCCAACGTGCAGCAAGACAGGACAAGGAAAGGTTCTACAATGACACTTGCAAGGAAATAGAAGCAGAAACTATTAGAGGAAGAACAAGATCGGCTTTCCTAAAGCTAAGAGAGTTAAAGAAAAAGTTCCTGCCTTGAATTGGAATGTTACAAGATGCTCAAGGTTCTATGTTGAATGATGCTGAGAAGATCAAGAATAGGTGGAAGGAATATACAGAGTTTTTATATGATAAAGATCAAGTGGACCAACAGCCGTTTCAACCTGTACCTTATGATCGGGAACCACTGGTGATGAAAGAAGAAGTTGAAGCAGCATTGAAAGCCTTATCAAAGAACAAAGCACCAGGCATTGATAGCATTCCTATAGAAGTATTGCAGCAATCTGATGCAGCTGTTACCATACTTAGAAGGCTCTGCCAAGAAATATGAAAGACAACATCATGCCAACTGACTGTAAAAGATCTGTGTTTATACCAATACTAAAGAAAGGTGATCCAACTGACTGTGGAAATTATCGAACAATCACTCTGATCCCACATGCCAGCAAGATTCTACTGAAGATTATTCAAAAGAGACTACAACCATAACTGGAACAAGAACTACTTGAAGTGCAAGCAGGGTTCAGGAAAGTGCGAGGAACGAGAGACATCATTGCGGATGTGAGATGGATCCTTGAAAAGACTAAAGAATACCAAAAGGATATCTATCTGTGCTTTATCGACTATAGCAAGGCTTTTGACTGTGTAAAACATGAGAAACTCTGGGCCACATTAAGAAGCATGGGTATACCAGAACACCTGATCGTTCTCTTGCGCAATTTGTACATTGATCAAGAAGCAACAGTTTGAACGGAACAAGGAGAAACAGAATGGTTTAAAATAAGCAAAGGTGTAAGACAAGGCTGCATACTTTCCCCCTACCTGTTTATTTTATATGCAAAACAAAAATAATCAGAGAAGCAGGATTGTATGAAGACAACAGAGGTGTGAAGATTGGTGGAAGACTCATCAACAACCTTCGCTATGCTGATGATACTACATTACTGGCTGAAAGTGAAGATGATCTGAAACATTTGCTTCTCACAATCAAAGAACATAGTCTCAAAATGGGCCTGCACCTTAATGTAAAGAAGAAAAAGATCATGACAACTGGCATAATCAACAGGTTCATCGAAGGAGAAGAAATTGAAATTGTGAACAACTTTAACCTACTTGGATCAACTATCAATAAAGAAGCAACAAGCAGTCAAGAAATCAAACGACGCATTGCTCTTGGCAGAATGGCTATGAAAGACCTAGATAAGATTCTCAAGAGCAGAGATGTCTCTCTCCATACAAAGATTCGACTTGTTCATGCCATGGTATTTTCAATTCAGAAGTACCCTAAAAACCCAGCAAATAGCAAACCACATAGAAAAAATTTTTTTGTCGGATTGACCAACACAGTACACAGGATCAATGCCTGTTACCGCAGTGGTCCTTCCTTTTTAATCGTTTGTATGACAACTTAAAACAGCTCCTCTTAGAAACAGCTGGTACTTAGCTTTGTGCAATTAGGCTGTGAAGACAGATAGGCAGTGGGAGTTCAGTGCCTAATTCAGCAGGTCCTGTCACTACGACGTGTCACGTTTCGGGGGTACACTCATCCACCCCCTGCTTCAGGTCAGACCTCCGAATAAGAATGAGAAACTTCAGCCATAAACACCCCGCTATAAAAGTGGTTTATATATCCAGCCGCCATTACGGATCACGGGAAGGGACACGCCCCCCCTATTGTGATAGGCCCAGGAGTAACCTATCCAGTCAAAGAAGTGAAGCCACCAAACAGGTTCCACCTCTAAACATGGAGGGTTAGTAGATGATTAATTAATCATGGTGTAAAGAAGAGAAAGCATATCAGCATGTAAGTATAAAATTTAACGAATAGTGTGCCAGTCAATCTGTTGGTTGAGACCGTCGGGAACAACTGAATGTAAACGGAATATCCATTGTTGCTCTAAGTTTTGTAAACGTTGGATCCGATCGCCACCACAGGGATCCAAGGGAACATGGTCTAAAGCCCGCCAATGTAGATCCCCAAAAACATGCGAATGTTCAAGGCAATGCTCGACCAGGGGAGCTGATAGTGTTGCAGTCCGCATCCGGGAAGCATGTTCTGTCAGGCGATGCTTTAAAGGTCGTGACGTCCGACCAACATATGGTAATTGACACGGGCAAACGATCAAATAGACCACATGGTCCGTATTACAATCAGTGGTACAATAGTTTGAGGCATTCTGCCCTGTCCTGAGGGAGGAGAGCTCTGGCCTGCACCGTGTTCAGCTGAGCACCAATGAACTTTAGGTCTTGCACCGGACAGAGATGTGATTTGGGGTAGCTGATAACGAACCTCAGGTGCTGCAGGAGCTCTTGGTGCAGAGGCTAGGCTGAAGGGTAGTACCCTGTACTGGTAGTGGTCACCCCCGACCATGAACCTTAGATACTGGCTGTGGTTGGGGTGGATAAGGATGTGGGTATAAGCATCCTTTAGGTCCAAGGAGCATAGCCAATCTCCCTGCTGGAAGTAGGGCAGCAATATTCCAAGGGAGAACATTTTGAACTTCTCCCGCACCAGTAATTTGTTCAGGTTTCTCAAGTCCAGGATGGGCCTTAGGCCTCCGGTTCTTTTTTGGACTAGAAAGTACCTGAAGTAGAACCCCTTTCCTTTTAGGTGGTGTGGTACAGGTTCCATGGCCCTGTCCCTGAGAAGACCTGCAAGTTCCTTTAGTAGCAGGGTCTGGTGCAGGGGAGTCCGAGGGGCTCACCTGGGAAGAAAGCGGGAGGTGTCTGGTCCAGTACTCAGTAGTGATGGCAGCCCACTGGTGGGCAAAATGAATCAGGCACCCCCCTGTTAGTAGCTGGTCCCCCATAGGTAGAGAGGCTATGCTCTGGGAGTAAAACCTTGACCTAGTCTGGACTGGAGCTGGTGGGGCCTTTAGACTTGCATAGGCCCTGGCCTGTTCCCTTGCCCTGACGACCCTGCTGGAGGGTCTGGGGGGCTTGGTATGGGGAATAGCCTAGGTAAGGCTGGCCTTTCCAGTGGAAGGGGGGTCTTTTCCCTGATGGTTTCTTTTTGAGAACAGTGGAGTCCTGGTGACATATTCTGTCTTGATTTCTGCTGCCTTGCCCTTCATCGGCTTGCCGAAGAGGTTTTCACCGAGGCAAGAGACATTGTGGCCACCCTCGTGTTAGACTCCAAACTGTCGTAGGCTGTTCGAACAAGTATTTCGAGCACTCCCTGACAGACTTTGTGAGGGTTTGGAAGCGCTGGAGGTGGTCCCTGCTGAGACTCACAGAGAAACCCCCGAGTTCCTTGGTTAGGTCTCGGAGGTACATGCCAATATACAGCTGATATGCTTGTATATGGCAAGCCAGCATCAAGCCCTAGTAACATTTATGCTCCAGGGCATCAAGGACGCGGGACTCCCTGCCCGGGGGCACTAAAGATTGAGTCTTTGGGCTTTTCTGTCGATGCATGACTGACTCGACCACAAAGGAGGTGTGAGGGAGTTGCACCTTCCTTAAGCCAGGCCCTCGCTAGACCTGATGCATAGTGTCCAGGCGCCAGCTAACAATCGGCACAATGCCGGCGTTTCCCACATTCGGAGGAGGCGGCGCCTGAGGATGGAGGAAACGGGGACTGTAAGGGCCTCCTTGGGTGAGGCTTCATATTGGAGGATTTCGAGTTCCTTCATGCAAGGATCCTCCTCCGACTCTGTGGTGAGGGACAATGCCTTTGCCATGTCCCGGACAAACTTGAGGAATGATGTGTCCTCAGGCAGGGACCGGCATCTCATTGCTGGTGGGGACAAATCTGAGCGGAGGTCACAGTGTGCTCATGTCTCTGGGGAAGCCTCATCCTCGAGCTTGAAGCCTGATGGCTCTAAGGGCATCGTTGGATCCGGCCTTTGGTCAACTGCGGCTGATACATGGTCAGAGCCAGAAGCACTTGCCAGGAAGAATGTTGCTCCCGAAAACCGGGAGCAGAATTGAGACCCTCGCTGAGGATCAGCTTGAGGCATAGGACTCTCGAGGATCTCTTCGGCGGCTTGAGGAGTCCTTGGCATCAAAGTCCCTGTGGTCTCAGCATGGGCGCCAGCAGGGCTGGGCATCGATGCTTGCTGCGAGGCAAGAAATGCAGAAATGCTGCATTCCATTGTCATCATCCTGGCTTCCCACTCAGGGGTTGCAGCTTTTGACACCGACGTTGGGGTCGCCAGGTCGGGTGTTTAAGGGGCGTGCTTCGGGAGTCCAAGATCCGTCGACAGAGGCCTCAGCATCTGTTCTGGGTACTTTGGCCAGCCGCTCTGACTCCTTGGATACTCTCCGGTGGCTGTGGGACCGCGCACAGGACTTGCCATGCATGTCCCCTTCCCAGGAAGTTGCCCTTGAAGATTTCTTCTTTTTCTTATGCTCTCACTCCAGGGAACCCTTATCGGAGTGTCTGTGTGTCCGCTCGGGCACTGCGGGGGCTTTATGTGACTCTGAGGATCCATGCAGGGCCTTAGAGCGTGCGGCTACCTGGGATACTGGGGCTGGGGCTGAATCTGATTTGTGGAAGATGTCATCCTGCTTCTGCCGGCAACTCTGGATGGCCTTAGCAGACATCTTTTTGCACAGGGAGCATGCCTCTGGGTCATGGTCGGCACTAAACACCTGAGGCAACAGTCATGTGTGTCGGTAAGGACATGTTCTTTGAGCACCGATCACACTTCTTAAATCTGGTGGCCATTGGGGCAAAAAAGGACCCCAGTGAGGTTGAAAACCTTTGACGCGGCCAGCAGTTAGAAAAAGCGTAGTTACTCACCTATAACAGGTGTTCTCCGGGAACAGCAGAAATCAGTCCTCGCATATGGATGATGTCGACACCGACTGAGCACACGCAGAGCTTTTCCCCAGCTTTCAAATGAAGCCTTTGGGAATGCTACCACGCATGCGTGGTCCTCTTCCCGCCCAAGAGTGCCATCTTGTTCAGTCAGATGACATAGCTAGACGGCAGTAAAAATAAGGTAATGTACAGAAGCAACTCCCAAGGGAGGAGGGAAGGTTGTGAGGACTAATTCCTGCTGTTCCCGGAGAACATCCTGTTACAGAGGTGAGTAACTACGCTTTCTCCAGGAACAAGCAGGAAGTCAGTCCTCACATATGGGACTCCCTAGTTCCAGGCTGCCGAGGACCGAACCAGGACAGCATCAGCGGTGACCACCTGGGCAGCCTTGAGTTGCAGAAGATGAGTCCCCAGCTGGGCAACTCTGTGAGACCCTAGCGTCCTGTGATGCTATCACTCCAGTAGCCTGAACACAGAAGGGTCAGAAGGCAGGAGTTGCCTACACCCTGAGAATTTTACAGAGTACTGCCTGGCCAAAAGCACTGTCCCTGCGGGACTCACTTTCCAGGCAGTAGTGTGCTGTGAACATGTGAACGGATGACCAAGGGCGGCTCTGAAAATTTCTGACTTGCTCTCCAGGCAATAGTGAGCTGCGAACGTATTGACTGAAGACCATGTGGCAGCCTTGCAAATCTCCATCACCGGCACTGAGCGGAGGTTGGCCACCAATGTGGCCATCACCCTCACGCAATGCGCTGTGATCCGGTGCTTAAGGGAGAGGCCCGCTCGCTCATAGATGAGGGCAATACAGTCTGCCACCCATGTGGATAGAGAGCCCCAGTATGCTGGGGTCATAAGACACAAAAAGCTGAGGAGCTTTCCGGTGGGCCTGAGTCTGCTGTAAGTAGGACAGGGCCCATTTGCAATCCAGTTTATGAAGGATCAGTTCCTCCCTGCTGGCATGAGGCCATGGAAAGAAGGTGGGGAGGACTATCTCTTGGTTAAGATGAAAGGGAGATACCACCTTCGGGAGGAATTTGGGGTGTGTGCGGAATTTGGGGTGTGAGTGAGCTCCAGGCCCTGATGGCGGACCCACCATATAAAGGTTCTATAAGAACCTTTATATGGTGGGTCCGCCACCAGGGCCTGGAGCTCATTCACACTTTGAGCGGATGTAAGGGCAACTAAGAAGGCCACTTTCCACGATAAGTACCTCAGGTGGCATAGCAAGGGCTCGAATGGCGGTCTGATGAGCTGGGAGAGCACCACATTGAGGTCCCACTCTGCTGCTGGAGGGCAGAGAGGGAGCTTGGATAGCAGGAGGCCCCAGAGGAATCTGGAGACCAGGGGCTAGCTGGAGAGGGGCTTCCCCTCGATGGGGTGGTGGTGAGCAGGTTAAGGTGCTCAGATGCACCTGTACTGAGTTAGAATTCAGCCCGGTGCACTGGAAGACTGAAAGGGGCCAAGGGTACCCTTTCAGCAGCCACAGTGTTAGCATCAGGGACCCCACACTGGGGTACAAGAGTGAGCCCCCCTCCTGGGATAGAAGGTCCGGGGCCCAGTCCAGTGGAACTGGGAGTGTTGCCGACAAGGAGAGAAACAGGGGAAACCAGGGCTGCCAGGGCCACCTGGGGGCGATCAGCATTACTGATGCTCTTATCCTTGAAGAGGGTCCTGGCTACTGGGTGGGGGTCAGTAGGAATGCATAAAGTAGGCCTTTGGCCCAGGAGATTAGGAAGGCATCCGCTGCCACCCTCTTCAAGTACGGCTGATGGGAGCAGAAGCGGGTCAGCTGCGTGTTGTCCGGAGAGGTGAATAGGTCCATCATGAGCCTGCCCCAGCAGTTGAAGAGCTGTCTCGCTACCCTGGGGTGCAAGCACAACTCGTGTGGCTGCATGACCCTGCTCAGCCTGTCTGCTAGGCATTTATTATGGCCCAGGAGGTATACCGCTTGCAGCAGCATGATGTGGCATGCTGTAAAGGAGAGGAGGGCCATCTCTTCCCGGCAGAGGGAGTACAAGCCTGTGGCCCTCCCCCCCCTGCTTGCTGATATAAAACATGGCCACCTGGTTGTCCATCTGGATCAACACTGGCAGATGCTGTAGGCAGTGGTGGAATGTTCGTAGGGCCAGAAAGATTGCCCAGAGTTCCAAAAGATTGATCTGTAGGAGGAACTCCTCCATAGATCAACTGCCTGGTGTGCATAGGAGGAGGGAGGCATCTGTGGTCAGGGTTGCTTGTGGTGCGGGTTCCTAAAAGGGAATTCCCACCCATAGGTGTTGCAAGTTCTGCCACCAGTTCTGTGAGGCTGCCAGTTGGCTGGTGACCTTGATCCTATCCCTTAGCCTGCCTGTGGCCTGTGAATGCAGGCACCACTGGGCCGTCTGCATATGCAGGCGAGCCAAGGGAGTGATATGGACTGTGGAGCCCATGTGGCCCAGGAGACGGACGGAGGTGGCAGTGCGCCGGGATTGTCTTGTGGCACTGTACCTCCCTTGTCAGCTCCTGGAGGCGTGTTTCCCTTTCGCTTGGGAGGACAACTCTCACCTGTAGCGTGTCCAGGTATGCCCCTATAAACTCTAGGCCTTGAGCAGGGGATAGATGTGAGGACAAACCTCAGGTGTTGCAGGAGGCAGATTGCCCTGTCTGTGGCCTGGCTGGCTTCGATGGCCGTAGTGCCTCTGATGAGCCAGTCATCCAGACAGGGGAAGACGAAGGTCCTTTTGCAGGCGCAGATAGGAGGCTACCAGTGCCAGGCACTTTGTGAAGACCCTTGGTGATGAGGCCAGGCCGAAGGGGAGTACCTTGTACTGGTAGTGCTCCCCTCCCACCACAAATCTTAGGTACTGTCTGTGGGAGGGGTGGATCAAGACATGGGTATATGCATCCTTCAGATCCAAGCTTCCTGGTGGTGGTAAGGAAGCAGTGTCCCAAGGGAGAGCATCTTGAACCTCTCCCTCACCAGAAACTTGTTCAGGTTTCACAGGTCTAGCATGGGCCTGAGGCACCCAGTTCTTTTGGGGACAAGGAAGTACCTGGAGTAGAAGCCCTTTCCTTGAGCAGGCCTGCAAGCTCTGAGATGAGCAAGGCCTGGTGAAGGAGCGGCCTCACTGGCTCTCCTGGGAAGAACCCTGAGGGTGTTTGCTGGAAGCGGAGGAAATACCCCTCCCTTACCACTTGTAGGACCCACTGGTCCATGGTGACCCCGGCCCACCTGTGGGCAAAGAGCACCAAGTGGCCCCCTGTGGACTGGGGAGGGTCTCCTGGGGGAGAGAAGTCCCTGCCAGGGAAGTCAAAAGCTTCCCCTGGCTGGGTGGGAGCTAGTGCCTGGGGCTTCTGGGCCTTTGGCTTCCTTGGCCAGTGGCCCTGACTCTTGGGCTGAGGGCCCTGTTGTCCCGAGAAGGCTGGTAGTGACCCTGATGAAAGGACCCCTTTTTCCTCGGGAAAGAGGGTCTTTTTCCCGATGGTTTCTTCCGGGGGAAGGCTGTGGTCTTTCTGGAGAGCCTCTGCCTGGTCACGACCTCGGCCTCTATCTCGTCCGCCTTGTCGACCATGGGTTTGTCAAAGACGTTCTCCCATGCAGGGGACGTTGAGCAATTTCTCTTATACCCACTGCTCGAGGTCAGAGGTCTGGAGCCAGGTCTGGCACTGGGCGCCGATGCTGGCTGCTGCCACCCAGGCTGCTGATTCAAAGTTGTCAGAGGCAGCGCGAGACAGGAATTTTGAGCAGTCCTGGATCCCGGCTGTTAGCGTTTGAAACCTCAGAAGAGGTTCCCTGGCAAGGCCCGCGGAAAAGTCTGCCAGTTCTTGGATAAGGCCCTTGAGGTGCATACCTATGTACAATTCATAGGCCTGTATCCAGCAGCCGAGCATGGAGTCCTGAAAGCACTTGCGCCCGAGGGCATCGAGGGTTTGGGCCTCTCTGCCTGGAGGGACGGAGGAATAATTCTTCTGACTTTTGAGCTTTTGCACAGATGACTTCACAACCATGGAGTTAAGTGGATGCTGAGTCTTATGGAAGCCAGGACCCTTCTTGAGGCAGTAGATGGTGTAGAGGTGTCGGCTGACCGCCGGCACTGAGATCGGGGTCTCCCACATTTGCAGGAGCAACCACTCGAGGATAGGTTGCAACGGCACCATGAAAGTCTCTTTCAGTGGGGACTCTCCAGTTCTTCAGTGTGTGAGTCCTCCTCTGATTCAATCGGGACTGACAGGGCCCAGGCCATATCCCAGACGAAGTTGTGGAAGGCCACGTCCTCTGGGGAAGACAGCTCAGAGGGGACATCTCCATGTCGAGAGGTCTCCAGGGAAGCCTCGTCATCAGTCTCCCACTCGGAGCCACAGAATATCGAGGACTCCGAGGCTTGGGATTCCCGTGCCTTGAGGCCGATAGCTAAACGTAAGTAAATAAGTCTACACCTAAGTTTTCTACTCGGGAAGGAATCACCTGTACCCCCCAGAATGAGGAGGCTAACCTGTAGAGCCTCTGGACGATGCTGACCAGCATGGGGCATGAGACCAACAGCTCTTCCGGTCTGTCTGAAAACGTTGCCCCCAGCATACTCCTCAGCCCCCCTCTCTCTGGCTATGTCCACCATCAAGGGTATCAGCTTCAAGCCCAAGAGCACAGAACGGCCTATCTGCTAAAGACATACTCCAGGGAGGGATTCGGGACGGGACTGGACTGGAGTTCCTCACGGAACAATTAGCAGGTAAGTCTAATTTCACTTTCCTTATCATCCCTCCAATCCAGTCCTGCCCCGCACCTCTGGGATGTAACAAAGTTAATGGGAGGTATCTGCAAAACTGGCTTGAAACACAGCCTATACAAAACAGGCGTCGCCCGCCGCCTGGACATCCAGGTGATAATGCTTAGCAAAGTATGAAGTGAAGACCACGTTGCCATCCTACAAACTTCTACCGGTGGCACTAAACTATACTCCACCCCCGAGGCCACCTGAGCCCTCGTGGAATGTACACGCATCCTGCCGGCACCGATTTATCCTTCAAAATGTATGAAAATGCTTGACGTCCTGCGGTGTCCTCGTGTTGCAGGTGAGGGGCGAACCTGCTTTTGCTTATCCTTGGGAAGGCAACCCCCCCCCCCTTGGACTCTCCCAAGTCCTTAACCAATTTGTCCAGCTCTGCCCTGAATAGCAGTTTCCCCTAGATGAGGCGGGACTTCAAAGGACTGTCTGCCACCCAGTTCCAAAACCACAGCTATCAGTGAGTGGCCACCAACGAAGCCATGTTCCTGGAGAGTCCTTTAATGAGATAACAGTGGTTGTTAGCTAGATACGCCATCCCCAAATCCAATTTGGCCACCTCTCCAGGTTCTTCTAATTGCTGACAGACTAGCGGAGGCTAGCCCTAGCCACCCAGGCCTCACAGATGGAGGCATGCAACGAGAGGGCATTGACATTAAATGCCTGTTTCAACACGGTGTCCAATTTCCTATCCTGGCCATCGTCAAGTGCCGCAGTGTCTTCTAACGAGATCGTATCTTCTTTGTGACCACTGAGGAACCGGGTCTGACTCCTGGAAATTGGCTGGGGAGGACCGGATACCTAAGGATCGGGAACTCGATCGGTGCCAAAGGCTTGCCCAAGGCCGGTGGCACTCAGGGCCTGATTCAACGCCCGGAGACTGCCCCGCAGTCGGGGGACCGTTTGTAGGGTCAGATGATGCAGACAAGACAGACATCAATGCCTGCTGCAGAGCCAGGATGGCAGAGATATTTTGCTCCAAGGCCGCCATTCTGGTTTTGGGGCTAGAAGGCTCCGCAGCTTTCGAGGTTGGCACCGAGGTTCTCGGGCACGACACCGGCACTCTCGCCTTGAGGAACCTCGCATGGTCTCCGCCAGCCTAGGACTCCTTCTTAGAGACCTTTTGGGGGGGGGGGCTGCTCAGAGTCGCTAGAGTCCCTCCGTGGTACCTTACTGGGTTTCACCGGTGGAATCTCGACTGGCTTCAAGGATTTTTTTCTTTTTCTTCTTGGGGTCCGAGGTCTTTTCAGAGGAGCCACCACTGCGGGACTCCGATGACACCCGAGCCTCGCGGGAAGTGCTGGGCTGGGAGGCTCAGCATTGGGGAAGCCGGAGCTGAGTCAGACGGCAGAAACATCTTCCCCTGCAACTCCGACCATTTCTTGTTGGTTTTCAGAGTCATGGCCTGACACAGGTCACAAGTGGTGCTGTCGTGGTCCGGACCCAGGTAGCATAGGCAGTTGCGGGTGTCTGTGACAGACATAGTTTGACTGCAGCGATCATATTTTTTGAATCCACCGGGTCGACGACCCCTGGGTAAAAAAGGGCGCAAATGCCGGTCGAGACAAGCCTCGTCAAAAAAGAAGGAAAGAGCCAAGAAACAGCACCGGGGTCGGTGCCGGCTCAAGGTGAGAAGAGGAACTGGTACACAAACCCGGAAAAAATAACTTTTAGGATAATTTTAGAGAGATTTCTTCTGGGGAATCAGGATAGACGTCCATAGAGCTTCATGGAAAAAAGGAGACTGAGCAAGATGGCACCCTTGGGCGGGAAGGGGACCATGCATGCGTGGTAGCATTTCCAAAGACTTTCTTTGAAAGATGGGGAAATGCTCCGTGCGGGCTCCATCTGAGTAGACGTCACCCATATGTGAGGACTGATTCCTGCTTGTTCCTGGACAAAGGAGCAAAACTGCGCTGGATGAAAAAAACCAAACTAAGCAGGTTCCGTGTCCCGAAGCCAAGGTGATAATGCTCGGAGGCAGGAAAGGGACCAGTGCTAACCGGATGAAACACAGAAGTGTTCAAGGAAATCAACTTTTTCACAGGGAAGAGAGATGAACATCTGTAGGGATCCGCAGAAAAAGGGAGACTGAGTAAGATGGCACCCTTAGGTAGGAAGGGGACCATGTATGCATGGGTGGCATCTCCCAAAGGCTTTCTTTGAAAGCTGGGAAGATGCTTCTGCGGGGGGCTCCATCGGCATCGTTATCACCCATATGTGAGGACTGATTCCTGCTTATTCCTGGAGAACTGACAGGTACTTGTGTCCTGGATTGGATACTGTTGGAAACAGGATGCTGGGCTTGATGGACCTTTGGTCTGACCCATTATGGAATATCTTATGCTCATGTGTGTTAATCATTTACCTTACATTTTTTTCTGTTTGTCTTTCTTGAACAGACTGTAAGCTCTGTTAGTCAGACTGTCTTACGTGTATGTGTACAGTATTGCATATGCCTAATTGTAGTAGTGGAGTGGAGGAATAGCCTAGTGGTTAGAGCAACTGTCTAGTACCCAGAAGATCAAGGGTTCAATTCCTACTGGCACTCCTTGTGACCTTGGGCAAGTCACTTTACCCTCCATTGCCTCGGAAGAAAAGGCCTGGCAATCTATTTTTGGTGATACATTGCTAAGAAAACCCAGAGGCAGCTGGGTTGCTAGGAGTCAGCACTGACTAGACAGCACTAAAAAAAAGAAAAAAAAAAGTAGTAACAGGGATATGTGGATATTGCATCCTGTTCAAAATATGGTTGTTAGGTTGCTGAATGTAATGTGGGCCAGAGATCACGTCACATCGATGTTATGCACCTTCCACTGGTTTCTAAGTTGGGCAAGATGCCAATTCAAAGTATTGGTCTGGGTGTTTAAAACTATGAAGGTGAGGGCCTCTCTTATCTGCAGAAAGCATTGATGGTCTGTCTGTCAACACAAGGCCTTCACTCCATGCAGGATAAGAGATCAGTGTGCCAGGAAGGAGGGAGGTTGGGTTCACAGATGACACGTAGATGGGCCTTTGTGGTGGTATTGGCTCCATTGTTATGGAACTTTTTATTGCAAGAGATTAACCTACTTGCGGATATTAGTATATTTCATGAACAAATGAATGTCTGTTTTTATGGACAGATTTTTAGTGAGCATACATATGGAAATTTTAGAAGAGGGGAGTTTTAAGTGGCGCCTGGGTTGGTTGGGGTGGGATGGGAGTGTTGTTCATTGTAAATGCTGTAAATATTTATTTTCTATGTAAGATGATGTGAAACATTTGATAGCAGCACTTGCAAAATTTGATAAATAAATAAATAAATCTTTCAGCAATGAACATCTGTGAACCATTACTTATATGGTATTCACATTTTCAAATTTATTTATATTAAACTAGCTAACCTAACTGTAATCAAACAGTAGTGGCTTTGTAAAGGTTTGTATATACCTTTAAAAACATCTAATCATCCATGAAAAGAGATGTTAATTTTTAAAAATCTGCAAATTCCTTTCAGGATGATATCATGCAAACTCATCCCACCTGGAGAGACAAACAGAAACCGCCATTGTCTTTTTGAAGAGGATGAATAATCTGTAGTCGCCTCTGTATTTCTTCTTCTATATAAGCATTTACCCTGAAACATTTAAAAGATACATATAAAGAAGCTTGAAACTCTACAGCAACACTTTTTTGGTTACCAAATATTAGGCATGTTCCATTTCTACTGTCATCCTCTAATGGGCATCAGAGTAAGGTGGTCTTTCTGATCTGCTGAGTAACTTACACAGGAAGTGGTGATAAAGTTCAGCAGCTAGACCAGAATTCCTGAAAAGCAGCTGAAACACATATGTACACACAAAAAAATTAATTAAAACCCAACAGAGCCAAGTTTCAGAAGGGCACATGCATCAGGGTTAAGAACGTATATATAAATAAAGTGTGGTTATTCACCTGTAACAGATGATCTCCAGGAACAGCAGAAATTTAGTCTTCACATATGGGTATCATCGGTACCGACGGAGCCTGCGCGGGAACGCTCCTTAGAGTCCAATAAGAACGCTTTTGGGAGCATCCCTCAGCACATGTGCGTTGCCTTCCCGCTTTTCCAACTGTCCCTCTTCAGTTAAGTTTGTAGCCGAGTGAAAAGGATAGAGGGAGAGAGGAAAGAGACAAAGAGATAGAGAGACAATTCCTAGGGGAGGTGGGTGGGTTGTGAAGACTAAATTCCTGCTGTTCCCGGAGATCACCTGTTACAGGTGAGTAACTACGCTATCTCCAGGAACAAGCAGGACTGTAGTCTTCACATATGGGGACTCCCTAGCTGAAGATGCCACGGAGATAGCCCCAGGAAGGTGCCACCCTGGAAAGGTGGGAATCCTTTCTCCCATGGATCTCTGGCATTCCACCAGGGTTGGTGGGTAGGAGTTGAATTAGGTCTGAAAGAGATTTTGAAGAACAGCTTGGCCAAAGAAGGCATCCCGACGGGAGGCTTTATCCAGGCAGTAGTGGGCTGTGAAGGTGTGTACCGAAGCCCAGGTTGCTGCTCGACAAATGTCATCGATAGACACAGAGTGGAGATTAGCCATGGAATCCTGGAGGTCTAAGCCTTCAGCAACCAGACCATGAGATGCAGGGACTGGGCATTCGGGTGCCATAGCGTCCCGTTCTATTGGGAAAGGAGATATGGAGCATGCCCTAACTCCAGAGGTGCAGCTTGAGAGAGATGTAGAAGCAGGGGATAAAATGGTTGGCGTGGCCATCATGGCGCTATGAGAATCATGCGACCCCTGTCTCTCTGAAGCTTGAAGAATGTTTTGGGGATGAGGGGAATGGGTGGGAAGGCATAAAGGAAGCCCTGACCCCAGTGAAGGAGGAAGGCATCCCTTGTCTGACAATTGTGAGCCGGAATCCTGGAACAGAACCGGGGAAGTTTGGCATTCAGTGGACTTGCAAACAGGTCTACGTCTGTTCCCTCTAAGCTGTGCGCTTGTGCGCGCGCACACACCTCGCCGAGCGAGCGCACATACTTTACAACAGAGCGCACAAAAATTAGGGTTCTGATTCTGATAGAAAACAACACAGACATCTTAAACTTTAAAAGTTGTTATGTATTTACGGTTTTCACAAGTTCTACAATGTTTTCTAGTGCAATCAATGTGGTGTACATACTGTATTCTGATGTGTAGTCAAATTTTAAAGTATACAACTCCGAGTGTCGTTATGTGGCGTACAAAAATTTAACCTTCCTTCAAAAGCTGCACAGCTGATATTTTATGCGCACACAGCCTACAGAAAATTAGAGAGAACATTGGTCTGGAGTGCCCCAGAGATGAAATATCTTTGCTAGGTGGAGGGACCACTCGTGAGGCAGCAGTACTCGACTGAGTTTGTCTGCCCAAAGGTTTTGAATGCCTGGAAGATATACCACTAGAAGGTGAATTTGATACACTCTGGCGAGGGCCCACAGTCGTAAAGCTTCATTGTATAACGACAGAGAGTCTGTCCTGCCCTGCTTGTTCACATAGAACATTGCTACTTGATTGTCCGTCTGGATTAGGACTGTCTTGTAGCTGAGCTCAGCTACAAGACAGTCTATAAATTCTATAAATTAATGAACGGAGTGGAACGGGTAAACGTAGATCGATTGTTTACGTTATCAGAATATAGAAAGACTAGGGGACATGTGATGAAGCTACAGGGTAAACTATTTAAAACTAATAAAAGAAAATATTTCTTCACTCAACGTGTAATCAAACTCTGGAATTTGTTACTGGAGGATATAGTAAAGGCTGTTAGTATAGCTGGGTTTAAAAAAGGTTTGGATAAGTTCCTGGAGGAAAGGTCCATAAACCATTATTAAGAAGGGACCCAGGATATCAATGCTTGACCCAGTACAAGCATTGCGGAACCTGTGTCGTTAGGGGAAACTACAAGGTACGTATGACCTAGATTGGCCACTGTTGGAAACAGGATACTGGGCTTGATGGATCTTGGTCTGACCCAGTATGGCATATCTTATGTTCTTATGAAGAGCTAAATAGATTGCTCTTAATTCCAGGAGGTTTAGGTGTAGACCAGCCTCCTGTGGAGTCCAGGTTCCCTGGGTAGAGAGATGATTCAGGTGTGCTCCCCAACCCACCTGCGATGCATCTGTTGTTAGGGTGGCCTGAAAAATGGGTTGATGAAAAGGAGACCCCAGTGTCAGATTTTCTAGGGATTGCCACCATTGGAGGGACAAAATTAGTCAGTGAGAGATTATTATTTTGTCCGATAAATGACCTGTGGTCTGTGTCCACTGTGTGGATAGGGTCCACTGAGCTGCTCGCATGTAGAGGCGAGCATATGGGACTACATGAACTGTGGATGCCATATGTCCCAACAACTGTAGTAGCTCTCAAGCAGTTAGGGAGGATTTCCCTGCTGCTTGAGAAGCTAGTTGCATTATGCGAAGACACTGGGCCTGTGGAAGGAAAACCTTTGCCTGTCTGCTATCTAGACAGGCTCCTATGAATTCCAGGCATTGGGAAGGAACAAGTTGGGATTTTGGGAAGTTTATTACCAACCCCAAGTATTGGAGGATTAGCATTGTGCGAGACAGTGCAGTGCTGGCCTCTCCAACTGTAGGGGTTCGAATGAGCCAGTCGTCTAAGTAAGGGAAGACGAATATCTCCAGGGTTCTGTGATGAGGAGAGCCCTGCTGAACCGATGGAAATAGGAAAAGATAGTGAATATACCTTTAAGGAAAGAGACATTCCTGAAATTCACAGGTTCCAGACTGCAGTCAAAGAAAGAAAGCACAGAGTTGATAGAGCCAGTTTGCCACACCCAAGCTCTGCTGACGTAAGTGCAAGCTTAGGGGGTAATGACAAACACCTGTGCAGAGACAGAGAAAGGCTAGCTAAGAAGCAGCCTTATAAACCCTGCTCAGAAGGGGAGAAGGGGGTTCAGGATCAGGTTGCGGTTCAAACTGTTTGTGTTCCAGTTCCAGTACAGAATCGTAGGCAAGTTCAGAGAGTTCAGCATGTTTCAGCTATTCCAGGAGTTCAGAGAGAGGAACTCAGAGGAGGAAACATCAGGGGAAGGAGAAGGACATGGAAGGAGCCTGAGAGCCAAGAAACCACGTGTGCTTTGCTTAGAGAAAGAAAGCAGGGGAAGTCTTCTACCTCGGGTCTCAGACCGAAGGTTTCAAGCTGCTCAAAGGTGGGTGAACAAGGCTATAGCTAGAAGTAACCAGAAACCAGCCTGGAGCAAAGAACCGTGGATGAACAGCAGAGAGGAACCAAGGCAACTGAACCAGGGAGAGATATCCCATACTAGAGGTACAGACATTCCTTACCGGGGAAACCAGTGCTGGAGGGAGGTCCAGGGATTTCCCCAGAGCATTCACCGAGGAGCAGATTGGGGGAGTTCAGAGCCAGACGTAGATGCCTTAGAACAAGAGGATATGCAAGTGGACTGTGCAGAGCAAAACTCCATATCAGATGAATTGCCAATGGATTGTACATTATGCCAGACAGAAGCTATGAAAGTCTGTTGATAAGAAATGCTTGATAAAGAAAGGTCTTGAGAAGCAGGGTAAATGAACCTAGTTTTGTTTTGCTAAGAAATACCTACTAACTCAAGAGAACGTTGCCAGCTTCTACATTTTTGTGTTTAAAGGAGCAGAAGGTAAATGAGGACATTTAACTTTGCTTAAACAGAGAAGCTGCATTTTGTTTTGCTGATTACCTTATGAAAACAACTGCACATGTTTTAAAAGCTTATGAAGCTTCCTCAGTTCCAGCTTATGTATAATTTCTGAAGTATTTCTTGGAGAAGAATATCCTGACGTTGTGTGTTTGAACCTTAGTGCTTTTTGGGGAAAAATAAACTTTTGTCTTTGCCTTTAACTCTTGGCTTACATGACTATCCTTGAACGAGGAAAAACTACAAGTCCCAGAATGCCTCCCTGTGGACAAGAATAGTGTTTAACTCCTTTATTAGAGGACTAAAATTGGCAGCCCTATGCCTCTAGGCCCTTGTCCGGGGTCATGATAGTTCGTAGAAATGCAGCTACTACTGCCATGCATTTCGTGAATACCCTTGGTGCTGAAGCTAGACCAAAGGGAAGAACCCTGTACTGGAAATGTTTTCCTCTGAAAAGGAATCGTAAGAATTTCCTATGATCTGGATGGATCAGAATGTGAGTGTATGCATCCTTTAAGTCTAGAGAGCAAAGCCAATCCTGGCTTTGAAGGTATGGCAGAAGAGTTCCTAGAGAAATCATTTTGAACTTCTCTCGAAACAGGTATTTGTTCAATTCTTTGAGGTCTAAAATGGGTCTGTGTCCTCCTGTTCTCTTTGGAATAAGAAAATAGGGGGAGTAGAACCCTGCACCCCATTGAAGAATGGGGACCTCCTCTATTGCCCCTTGGGCAAGAAGTGTTGAGACCTCGTGATCTAGCAGATTGTTTGCGGAGGTTTGAGAATTGAATTGCTTTAGAATTGTAGGAGGGGGCATGCTGTGAAAATGAAGCTTGTACCCTTCTCCTACAACGGACAAAGTCCAATCTTCTGCTGTTATCTGATGCCATCTGTTTGCAAAGTGGCATAACCTGCCTGGGATACTGGGGGGTTGGGGCCCCTCAGAGACAGGAAGGCAAAGCTCTCTAGGAAGGGGTCAAAGCCCTTGAGGGGGCTGAACCTGCAGAGCTGGTTGGGCTCTGGGGCCTTTTGGCTTCTTTTGCTGTCTAGTTTGTCCCTTTTGGGCAACCTGACCCTGAGATTGACTCTGCTGGGTATAGGAAGGATAAAATGTCCTCTTTTGCTGAAAGAGGGTTTTTTATAAGACTCTTTTTGGCTGGAGTGGCTGTAGATTTCGACAATCTATCTCGAGTAGTATTGTCAGCATCCAACTCGTTAGCCTTTTCCTGCCAGTTCTTGCCAAAGAGATTCGCTCCCATGCAAGGAATGCTGCCTAACTTGTCTTGTACCCAAGTCTCCAAGTCTGATGCCTGAAGCCAGGCAATCCGTCGTGCGCCAATGGCAATAGCAGAGGTTCTGCTGATGCATTCAAAGCAGTCAAAGGCTGCACGATTTACAAACTTGGAGACATCTTGAGCATGCTTAACTAGAGCAAGAAAGTCTTGTCTCTTGTCATCTGGGAGAAATGGGCTTATAAGCTCCAAATCTCCTGTAACTTCCTTGAGGAACATTCCCATATAAAATATATATGAACTGATCCTAGCTGAAAGCATGGAAGCCTGAAATGTTTGGCGCCCAAAAGCGTCCAGAGTCCTGCATTCACGACCTGGAGGATTGGATGCATGCCTCTTTGCACTTTTCATCCTATGCATGGCTGACTCCACCACCACTGACTGGTGTGGCAGCTGAGTCTTTTGAAATCCAGGAAATGGCGGAACTCGATACATAGTATCAAGTCTCCTAGAGTGAGGAGATGCAGTCAGAGATGTCCCCCACATTCTGAACATCAAGTTATGCAGAATTTCATGGATGGGAAGAGTGGCTGCCTCCTGTGGAGCTTTAGGATATTAGAGAATTTCCAACTCCTTTGCTCTGGGTTCCTCTTCAGGAGCTACCGTGATTGAAAGGCCCTTGGCCATATCACGAATAAAATCCTGAAAAGACATGTCCTCTGGAGGTGACATTCTGCGTTGGGGAGAAGAGGGATCCTCTGGGAGAAACCCTCTAGTACCAGCAGAATTGTCAGAGTCTTCGGAATCGGAGGATTCGAAGTATTCCTGACCACGATGCTCATGCAAAGCACAGTCCCGGTATTGATCTAAGTCGGTACCAAGCTGATCCGGTACAGACCTGTCGATTCCAGCCAAAGATGAAGAATTCCCACCGGGGCTGGTACCGTCAGTGCCGGTATCATCGGTACCGGTAGCGGTGTAGGTACTGGCATCGGTGTCGATGTTGGTGCCCGTTGGACCAATGGTACCGCAGCTGAGAGAAGAGCTGCAATGCTGCGTTCGATAGCGAAGACGGCCGGAAACCCTGAGCATGGCACAGGTAGTTCTTGCGAGGTCGAGGCCTCGAGAACATCCTGGAGCCCCATTGATGCTTTGGAAGCCGAAACCTCCCGCCAGGGCTGTTTTGCCGGTGTGGTTCCCTCAAGGGCAATGCCAATGGCCTCTCGATGCTTAGCAGGAGAGCTATCCTTTGAGGACCGGCTTTTATGTTTAGTTACCTGAGATCCATGGGAGGAAGAGGAGGCCCTTGAAGATGTTGATGCAATGGATCTGGCATCCGAAGAAAAGAGGGTACCGAGCTTTGCAGCCCAGTTCTGTCTTCCTCTTTTAATCACCCCCATACAGGAGAGACATTCAGATGGAGAATGTTCAGGCCCTAAACATTTAAGACACCAATCATGGGTGTCAGTGACAGAAATAGTACCGCCACACTTAGTACATTTTTTAAAACCACTAGTTGGTTTTTCCATGTTTTAGGAATATGGGGCCTAGTGTCCAAAATGGTGCCTAGCACCAAAAAGAAAAGTTTCTGAAGAGAAACAGCTCAAAGTATAAGTTGTTTTTTTTTTGGAAAAGAAAAGAACCGGAGGTACCGGTAAGCGTCGTGAGGCAGGGAAACGCGACCACAAGAAAACAATTTTAAAGCTGGAATTTTCTGCGGTGACAGGGTATGGATCCTGTCGGCTCCACGGAAAATGAAGAACTGGAGAGAGGCAGTTGGGAAAGGCGGGAAGCAACGCGCATGTGCTGAGGGATGCTCCCAAAAGCGTTCTTATTGGACGCTGGGGAGCGTTCCCGCGCAGGCTCCGTCGGTACCGACGATACCCATGTGAAGACTACATTCCTGCTTGTTTCTGGAGATACAAGATCATAAACGTAAATCAACAATCATCTGAAATGAACTTATAATTATATAATTTCACATTCATTGCTTATGAAATATTTTCAAAAATTAACATTCAGCATTAATATAAAAAAAAATATTTTCTAACTATAAAATATTGTCCACCTATGACAATCAATCAGATGATAGCCCAAGGTTTATGCAACTCCATTAGTTCATCAAACAAAGGAATGCATAATTCAACACCTATAGGGTTATGGATTGCCACACACATTGAGCAAGCTCCTGCCCTGTGGCAGACTTCAGTCAGATCATTTAAAAGCAAAAGAAAAAATTAAACTGTATGTCTATAAAGGGCCATATTTTGATACAAAAGCTCTTTTTGGTTTATTTTTAGCAATGGCGCTTAGTAATTCAATTTTCTTTTCTTGCAGTATACTAACTCTGCCATTTTTCATAGCTTTAAAGTGCTCAGCCTACACCAGGGGTCTCAAACTCAAATTGCTTTGAGGGCCAAATGAGGACTTGTAAAGTAACCCGGGGGCCGCATAAGACGCGGGGCCTCATTTGCATAAGGGGCCTCATTTGTATAAATATTTGCATAATGTTACCATACACTAACTTTTAGTAAACATGCCTCTTTAATGAGTATGGATAAAGAAAGACTAAAAGATTTAGAAACAAGAAGACAATAATTAAACTGGGAACCCCAAAAGCCAAACTTGGAATGTACAACAACACTGTAGAAATAAAACTATAAATTAATTTCCTCTTGTACTAAACAAAGCGCAAACATTAATGATGCACATTTCCCAGAGCTGACATATTCCAGTTAATAAATTCAAAATAAAGAGATATTTTTCTACCTTTTGTGCATTTTTTTCAGTTGCAATTTTTCCAGCCACTTTCTTCTGGTTTCTTCATGTCTTCTGCTAACTCTCCATCGTCTGCTGTCCATTTGCCCTTTCTTCTCTCCTAGTTTTTTTTCCATTCTCTCTCTACATCTGCTTTAACATACTAATCTTTCTCCTTTTTCTCTTTCCTCATTCCTATTTCATCCACTCAAATTTTACCCCTCCATCCTCAATCCCCACTTACTCTCCCAATACCTGGCCAATTGTAGATTTGTCTTCTCTCCCAGACAAAATATTTTTCCCCTCTCCATTTCACTTTCCCAGCTCCATCCCATTCTAATCCTCCCCCAACATCAGCTCCCTTCTAGTTCCAGCCCCACCCAGCATCCGCTCCCTTCTAGTCCCCCCATTAGTCCATTTCCAGTCCTATCCTAGCCTCACCATCAGCCCATTTCCAATCCTAGCCCCCCATCAGACCATTTCCAATCCTAGCTCCCTCCCCTCACAGCCCATTTCCATTCCAAGCCCCCCTCCCCATCAGCCATTTGCAGTTCAAGCCCCCCTTCCACTCAGCCCATTTCCAGTCTTAGCAACCCCCCCCCAGCCCATTACCAGTCCTAGACCCCCATAGCCCATTACCAGTCCTAACCTCCCCATAGCGCACTTCCAGTTTTACCCCCCATCACCCCATTTTCAGTCTTACCCCCCCCCCATAGCCCATTACCAGTCATAACCCCCCCCTGCCAATAGCCCACTTCCAGCCCTAACCCCCATTACCCCATTTCAGTCAGCCCCTCCATAGCTCATTACCAGTCCTAACTCCCCCATCAGCCCACCTCCAGTCCTTCCTAACCCCCACCTGCCCATTGCCAGGCCTAGCCCCCACCATAGCCCATTACCAGTAATAACCCCCCCGCCAATAGCCCAACTCCAGTCATAACCACCCCCTGCCAATATCCCAACTCCAGTCATAAACCCCCCCCTGCCAATAGCCCATTTCCAGTCATACCCCCCTGCCAATAGCCCATTTCCAGTCATACCCCCCCCTGCCAATAGCCCATTTCCAGTCATAACCCCCCTGCCAATAGCCCATCTCCAGTCATAACCCCCCCCCCATGCCAATAGCCCATCTCAATTCATTACCCACCCTGCCAATAGCCCATCTCCCCTCAAAACCCCCCCCTGCCAATAGCCCATCTCCAGTCATAACCCCCCCCCCCCGCCAATAGCCCATTTCCAGTCATACCCCCCTGCCAATAGCCCATCTCCAGTCATAACCCCCCCTGCCAATAGCCCATCTCCAGTCATAACCCCCCCCTGCCAATAGCCCATTTCCAGTCATACCCCCCCCTGCCAATAGCCCATTTCCAGTCATACCCCCCCTGCCAATAGCCCATCTCCAGTCTTAACCCCCCCCTGCCAATATCCCATTTTGAGTAATAACCACCCCCCCTGCCAATAGCCCATCTCCAGTCATAACCCCCCCCCTGCCAATAGCCCATCTCCAGTCATAACCCCCCCCTGCCAATAGCCCATTTCCAGTCATCCCCCCCTGCCAATAGCCCATTTCCAGTCATAACCCCCCCCCCTGCCAATAGCCCATTTCCCGTCATACCCCCCCCGGCCAATAGCCCATTTCCAGTCCTACAACCCCCCCCAGGTAAATTAAAAAAAAAACCTGGCTTCTGCTGCTGCAGCAGAAAATCAGCTGTCCCGCGGCCCCTTCCCCTCTGTGCGGAGAGCCCTGAGTGTGCTTCATCTGCGGCGTGCTTTTTAAGCCGCGAAGAGAGTATTTCCCTCTCGCGCGGCTTAAACCTAGTCACTTTTCAAGCCTCGCGAGAGGGAAATACTCTCTTCGCGGCTTGAAAAGCACCCGCTGATGGAGCACTCTCGGGGATCTCCGGGCAGAGAGGAAGGGGCCGCAGGACAGCTGATTTTGCTGCTTGAGCAGCAGAAGCCAGTTTTTTTTTTAAAAAAATTGACGGTCGATTCTGCCGTTGCCACGGTGGCAACGGCAGCAGCAGCAGAAGCCGTCGCGGGCCGCACAACGTTCTCTCGCGGGCCGCATGCGGCCCGCGGGCCGCGTGTTTGAGACCCCTGGCCTACACACTCCTTTGAGATCAATTAGCACTGCCCTAGATGTATCATATCATCAAGCTTGGTGGCAAAAGAGTTTAAAGAATGTTGATAACTGCTGCATTTTACTTCTCTGTTGCGATAATGCACTGCGAAAACAGCTAACGCTGGAGAGAAGCAGCAGTTCTTTTTCTGCGGTAGCTTCATTTTCTGCGGCGACTGCTCGAATGGGCGGGATGGAGCGGACAGTGGACATTCCAGTTTCCAGCAGTTATTGCGGGCATTAATATTATGCAATAGCAGCTCTTTTGGCAGGCTTCATGCAGGGGAAATGCTGGGAATGCTCCCTGCACACATTGTGTGACTGTTGCAGCTAACACCAGCTTTTTGCTGCTATCGCCTAGCATTAGCTGCAAAGGTTGTTCGCGCTTTATTAAACATAGAAACATAGAAATATGACGACAGAAAAAGGCCACAAGGCCTATCTAGTCTGTCCTTCCATATCAACAACTACAACAGTCCCCTTTTTTTTTCCTTTAGAAATCCTCTGTGTTGGTCCCATGCTTTTTTGAATTCAGTTACTGTCCTCATCACCACCTCAACTGGGAGACCATTCCACGGATCCACCACTCTTTCCGTAAAGAAATATTTCCGCATATCACTCCTGAATCTATCTCCCTTCACCCTCATCCCATGTCCCCTCATAGCAGAACTTGCTTTCAATTGAAAGAGGCTCTCTCCCTGAACATTTATGCCACAGAGGAATTTAAACATCTCAATCATATCACCTCTATCCCGCCTTTCCTCTAAGGTGTACATATTAAGATCCTTCAGTCTGTCCTCATATGCTTTATAATGAAGACCACTAACCATTTTAGTAGCCACCCTCTGTACTGATTCCATCCTGTTCACATCCTTTTGAAGGTGAGGTTTCCAGAATTGCACAGAATACTCCAAATGAGGTCGCACCAAAGACATACATACAGAGGCACTATCACCTCCTTTTTCTGCTAGCCATTCCTCTCCGTATGCACCCAAGCATCCTTCCAGCTTTTTCCGTCACCTTTTCTACCTGTTTAGCTACTTTAAGATCATCAGACACAACCACGCCTAGGTCCCGCTCTTCTTTAGTGGACAAAAGTACTTCACCCCCTATACTATATTGCTCCCTTGGACTGCTGCAGCCCAAATGCATGACCTTACATTTTCTAACATTAAATCCCAGCTGCCAAATTCTAGACCATTCTTCAAGCTTAGCTAGATCCCTCCTCATACTATCTACACCTTCCTGGGTGTCTACTCTATTGCAGATTTTGGTATTATCCGCAAAGAGGCAAACCTTACCTGACAGCCCTTCCACTATATCGCTAACAAAGATGTTAAAAAGAATCGGACCGATGCTCAGGTGAGCCCGCAGCGAGATGGCCGCACTCTTTTAGAGCTCCGTCCCCGCAGCCCCAAAACCCTAGCAATCACATGCTAAAACCAGCAATTTGCCCCCCTCTACCTACCCTGGATCGGAGCGAACAGGCGGTCCCCCGCGGAGTCTGGTTTGGTGGCCGGGTGAGTCATCGGAGGACCGGAGAATCGCGGGGATCACCCCCGGAGCGTGGCCTGCTGAATGCCTCTGCCCGGTGCAGGATCCGGGCCTGACTACTCCTGCGGCTGGCGGATGGGCCCTGTGCGGGTTTGAGCACTTTTGGAGCGGAGCCCTGCGGGATCGTGCGGCTGCTTTCTGGGCGCCGTGTTGGGGAGCGTGTGGCAGCCCGTTGGTTGGGGGAGACAGCTGCTCCTGGCGCTGGGGCCTCTACACGTGCTGCTGGATCCCTGCCTGTGAAGCCTGCATGGAGACTGCGTGGTAGCTACCGGCGTCTGCTATCCTCTCCTGCAATTGCGACTCACCCCGAGGGGGGTAAGTCTGTGCATCCACTCTCTTTTCTCCTGCACTTTGGCCTGCATCTGGAGCTGGTGACAGGGGCTATCCTTTAGCAGCTTGGAGTCCCGCCGAAGATTAGGTCCCCTCCTGCGTGGACCTTGGGGGCCCTGTTAAATGCTTGTTGCCCTAGGAGGGCTGGGGCAGCTTTTTTCTATTGCCTCACTGTTTCTCCAGTGCCCTAAGTTTTGCTGACATTGCTTATACCTGTCTCCTGACACTGTGTGGTGGTGACTGTGCTGCGGATCTGTGAGAGCCTGGACGCTGCTGTCTCCTGGGTGTCCCCATTTTTGCTGGCATTGGATATATCTCTCTCCTACCACTGTGTGACCTTGGTGACTTTGTGAGATGGCTGCTAAAGCCAAAAGCTATGAAACTCGGGAGGGGATGCGCTCCTCCCAGCGCCTGCAGAGCAAGTCCGGAGCCCCAAGTAGCCCGCATGAACAACCCCTCCCATCAGGTTCTGATGATGAGACTGTCAGCGAGGAGGACTTGGACCCGCATAAGCAACTCTCAACGGCTCAACTCAAACAGGAACTCCGTAGGGGCTTTGCGGAATTAGCTAATGAGTTTCGCGCGCTACGGGAGGACCTGATGAAAGATGTCGCCGAGCTCAGGACCGACGTCAAGGAGCTGGGTGCCCGAGTGGAAGACGTGGAGACCAAGATGGTAGACCAAGATGGGACTCTGATGGATTTACAATGTGCTTTAGACCGACAACATGCACAAGCAATGGAACTGACCTATAAAATTGATGATATTGAAAACCGTGCCCGCCGCAACAATGTGCATTTCCGAGGAATCCCAGAGGCGGTCAGGGGTGGAGAAGACTTACCAACTGTACTTAAATTACTGATAGCGGAATTGCTCACGACGGAGGACTTGGCTGCTCACACCTCTGATATGGAAATTGAACGAGTTCACCGCGCATTGGGGAAACCTCCAATAACCAACCTCGTGATGTCATTACGAGATTTCTGCGCTACTCTGATGCTGAGCTCCTTATCCGTCGAGGCCGGGAGAAAAAGACGGTCCGATTTCAGGATGCGACAGTGTCCATCTACCAGGACCTCTCGACATTCACCCTGGCGCGGCGGAGGGAGATGAAGCCAGTCTCAGCGGTCCTGAACAGCAAGGGGATTCGCTATTCCTGGTCCTTCCCATTCAGGATGAACTTTCTCTTGGGCAACAAGAAGATTTCCGCAAAGGACTACACTGAAGCTTGGCGAGCCCTTCGCCAAGCGGGCTTAGTAAATGATAATGCTCAGCCTCACCCGCCGCCCCCTAAGCCCCAGCACTCCAGGTGGACTCGGGTAGGCAAGGCCACCTGATCTCTTTTTGTGGACTTGAGGAGCTCTGCTTACTTTTTCTTTTTTCGGGAGTCTCCTACTGTGGGTCCCCTGATCTTTGGATACCGGGTGGTGGGAATTAGCCTGGGGTCCCTACCTTTTTGATACATGGGGGGCGGCGGATGGTCTGCAAATGTTTTGTTGATGTCATTGTTTTGACAGAGGGGCATGGTGAGTTTGATGATCCGGGGGAGGTGGAGGAGTAGTGGGGGGTATGTTTTTTTCTCAGTCTTTCACTGTTTAGGTTGAGATTTTGCCTTGAGGGGTTCCGGGGGGTTCGGGGTTTGTGGTCAATTTACCGTGTCCTGTAATAATTTAAACAGGCAGGTGGTATTGACGGGAAGGGGGGGGATGGATGGGAGGGGCGGCTCTTTTGCAATATGGAATTGGGGAGTGTGCTTGGGCTTGGGAGGAGGGACTATGGCTCTTGTTCCTGGCAGGTGGAATGGGTGGGCCCGACTAACTAATTCCCCGGGTTTGACGGGGGGGAGCTACCATTGGGACCTTCTGGATAGCGGGCGGCAGCGAGGGAGTGAATTGTAGTTGCTAATGGTGCGCTTTATCTCTTTGAACGTTAAGGGCCTTAATTCCCCGAGGAAGAGATCCCTGTTGTTCTCAGAACTGCGCACTTTGCAGGGGGACATTGTTTACTTGCAGGAGACCCATCTTCAGAACTGTAAGCAGGGCTGGCTGAAGAGGTCCCCGTATACTGAGGTGCGGGTGGCCTCAGATGCACAGGGACGGAAGAAGTGGGGAGTGGCCTTACTATTTCACCAGAGCCTCTCTCTACAGATAGAGGAGACAAAGCAAGACACTCTGGGGCGGTGGCTTCTCTTGAATATCCGTTTAGAAGGGCACTTGCTAACTTTAGCTAATGTTTACGCTCCCAATACAGGTCAGGGGGCCTTTTTTGCACGGTTGAAAGCCTTACTGGCGGATTTTGCAAGGGGTCCTATTGTACTGGGGGGGGACTGTAACACGCACCTGGTGCCCCACCTGGATTCCACAAGTCGCGTTGGGGGGCGAGTGGGGGGGTCGGCAAGAGCCCTGCAACGTTTTATGCTTGATTTAGGATTGAGGGACGTCTGGAGGGACACCCATGGGGGGGGAAAGAGGCTATACGTATTACTCTCCGGTCCATCAGGTTCACACTCGCATTGACTATTTTCTATTGGATCAGCGCCTGATGGACGGGAGAGTGAAGACTGGACATGGAGCGCTGACCTGGTCAGATCATGCTCCGTGCTGGCTTGCTCTACCGGCCGGATTGTACAGTGAACACCAGCGGCTTTGGCGCCTAGACGTGAGGTTCCTACGGCGGCAGGGTGCAGTGCAGGACCATGTCCGTTTTATCACGGAATTTTTTGAGCTTAATAATTCTGGGGATGTACCTCTCCCCACGGTGTGGGATGCTTATAAAGCTACGGCTCGAGGTCAACTTATGGCGGAGGCGGCCCGCACGCGCAAAATGTGGACGCGTGACCATGATCAGTTGGTGGAGGAGGCTACCCGCCTAGGTTTGGAACACGCCCGAACTGGTTCGCGACAGGTCCTGCGCCAGTGGCAGACTGCTCGAGCCAATTTGGATGCGTGCTTGCAGAAAGAATTAGATAATAAACGCCGGAAGTTACGGCAAACTTTTTATGAGCATGGGAATAAAACAGGCCGCTTCCTGGCCTTGCGTCTTCGCCAACAACAATCCGCGAGAGTGGTGCGCAAACTGCGCGATGCTGGGGGACGTAAGAGGGTTATTTCCCGGGAGATACGTGAGCTTTTTGCTGACTTTTTGGAGCAGCTTTATAAGGCGGAGCCCTTTGAGCGGGATCGTGTACAGGATTACTTGCAAGGGATTGATTTGCCGCACCTCTCCGATCCTGATCGGGCTCAGTTAGACTCTGAATTAACGGTAGATGAAGTGGAAACCGCAATCCGGCGATTGAAAACTGGTAGTGCGCCGGGTAGTGATGGCTTTCCGGCCGAATATTATAAGAAGTTTCGGATGCAATTAGCGCCAACCTTGACTGTCTTATTCAATGAGATCTTGGGGGAGACCTCCTTACCACCGTCCCAGCGCGAGGCATTGATCGTGATGATACCCAAGCCTGGTAAGCCACTGCACGACGCGGCGTCGTACCGCCCTATCTCTGTTAAATGTTGATGTTAAAATATTTGCCTCTGTGCTGGCGGCGCGCCTGAATCGGGTCCTTCCGGGCTTGGTTCACCCGGATCAGGTTGGATTCGTGCCCGGTCGTCAGGCTGCAGACAACATTAGGCGTATGTTACAGGTCATTCACGTAGCCCAAAGGGAACCACAACCAGCCCTGCTGGTGGGGATTGACGCGGAAAAAGCTTTTGATCGGGTCGACTGGGAATACCTATGGTGTGTTCTGGAGAAAATGGGCTTTGGCTCTAACTATATCTGTTGGGTTCAGAGTCTTTATCAGATGCCCCAGGCGTGCGTTCGGATCAATGGGGGACACTCGAGACACTTTTTGCTGGAACGGGGCACGCGACAGGGTTGCCTGCTTTCGCCCCTACTCTTTGCACTTGCGATGGAACCCCTGGCTCAGAGCTTCCGAGAACATCTAGGCTTGAGGGGGGTCCATATTGGCCTTGCGGAATATAGGATTGCACTCTTTGCGGATGACATCATACTGTCCCTGGTGGATCCGTCCACCTCCCTTCCAGTTGCGATGCAGTTGTTGAATGTTGGGGTCCCTGGGGCGGTTTGTGCGGAGCTTCAAGCAGCCTACCCTCTTCGTTGGGTGTCCGGAGCTTTACGTTATTTAGGGGTGCATTTGACCGTGGAGCGGGCAGACCTCTTTAAGGCCAACTATGATCCCTTGCTTCGTCAGATTCGGCGGGACCTAGAGGTTTGGAATGGCTTGCTTCTGTCCTGGTTCGGGCGTATCGCCGTAGTCAAGATGGTGGTTGTTCCCCGCTTCCTCTACTTTTTTCAGGTTCTGCCACTACCCATCGCGCGGGCTACCTTGGCGACCTGGCAGCAGCTGCTTATGAAATTCATCTGGCATTATCGTCGTCCGCGCTTGGCGCGACAGGTTCTGTATGCCCGTACGCGCTCTGGAGGTATGGGCATGCCCAATTTATATTGGTACTACGCAGCGGCGCAATGTCGGGCGGGAGTGGAGTGGATGATTGCTGATAGCACTAAGCGATGGGTACAATTGGAAATGAGCTTGGCGGGGGGAGCCGGCTTGGGAGACTGGCTGTGGCTTGGTCCAAAACTACGTCGTGGTAAGCGCACTAACAATCCCTATATTCTTCATACCCTCCGTTGTTGGGATCAACATTTTCGATCTCGAGACCTGGACTTAACCCCTTTAGCTCCTATAGTAGATAACGCCTCTTTCCCGCCGGGGTTAAATGATGCAGTCTTTCGACAGTGGGGGCATCATGGTCTCAGCCGGGTCGGACAACTTTTTGAGGATGGTCAATTACAATCTTTTCGTGCGTTACAAGCTGAATTTGACATTCCGGACAGGCAACATTATCAATATATGCAAGTGACACACTGGGCTCGATCCAGGCTTGTCCGGCCCCAGGTTGCTCGGGCTCTGACAGACTTGGAACGTTACTGTGAGGGGTGCACTACCACTAAGGGACTCGTGGCGACCCTGTATGCCCACTTGCAGGGATCTCAATCGTCTTCTACTAGACACAGGGAACTTTGGAACTCCGATTTGAACCTCTCCTGAGCAGCAGTGGGAAAAGGCAGAAACTCACTTGTGGAAGAGTGCGGTAGCGATTAATGCCCGTGAAACCAATTATAAAATATTGTACCGTTGGTACATGACTCCGGCGCGAATTGCGCGCATATATCCTGGGGCGGTGGACCTATGCTGGCGTAGCTGTAGGCAACGGGGTACTCTAGGGCACATTTGGTGGGATTGCCCCCGCATTCGCGCCTTTTGGAGGGGTATACAATTCCGGATGCAATTGCTTTTGGGAGTGAGTGTCCCTTGGGATCCAGGGATTTTCCTATTTGGGGCCTCGGTGCCGGGTGCACGGGCTCCACAGTTGGCTCTGCTGTGCCATGGCCTGAATGCAGCTAGGCTATCCCTTGCAGCAGCTTGGAAGCGTGTTTTGGCCCCCTCCTTTCAGGCTTGGCTGGAACGGATGTGGGATATGTATACCATGGAACGAGGGGTAGCGATCAGTAGGATGCGCCTGGCGCGCTTTGAATTGGTGTGGGCACCCTTTGTCTCTCGTTATGGTATATGACTGTGCTGGATAAGAAGGGGGGGATATGCAAATAAATTTTAAAGGAAGCTTGTCCCCCGAGTGTGTCTTTTGCTCACCACTTTCCCGTCCTTGAACGCTAGCAAGCCATAGTTGGGGGGACTGGGAGGTTGGGTGGGAGAGGGGTTCTGGGTTAGGGAGGTCTTGGGGAGGGGGGGGGGGAGAAAGGGAGGCTGGGGGGTTACTGTTCCCAGTTTCCTTATCCTAAAACTGCAAAAATGAAGGCATATTGTTGTATGTTGTTGTGATCTGAAGTTATGTTATTTCTGTCGCATCTTCTTTGAAGATCTTTGTGGTTTATGATTCTATGTATTTTTTGGAAGCCTTTCAATAAAAAAATTAAAAAAAAGAATCGGACCAAGGACAGATCCCTGGGGCACACCACTAGTAACTTCCTTCTCCTCAGAGTGAGCTCCATTTACCTGTACTCTGTCGCCTCCCACCCTGCCCATTTCTAACCCAAGCAATAACTTTAGGGTCCATCCTTAGGGTGCTCAATTTGTGAGGAAGTCGCCTGTGAGGAGTGTCAAAGGCTTTACTGAAATCTAAATACACCACATCTAGGGCTCTCCCTCAGTCCAACTCCCTGGTCACCCAGTCAAAGAAATCAATCAGATTTGTCTGACAAGACCTGTCTCTGATGAATCCATGCTGTCTCGGATCCTGTAATCCGCTGAACTCCAGAAACCTCACTATTTTCTCTTTCAGCAGCGTTTCCAATAATTTACTCACCACCGAATTTAAACTAACCGGCCTGTAGTTTTCAACCACATCCTTACTTCCGCTTTTGTGTAAAGGCACCACATGAGCCTCTCTCCAGTCCTTTGGCACCACTCCTGACTCTAATGAGGCATTGAAAAGGTCAGTCAGTGGAGCTGCTAGAATGTCCCCAACTTCCCTCAGTATTCTAGGGTGTATCCCATCTGGTCCCATCGCTTTGTCTACTTTAAGTTGAGCTACTTTCTCATGAACACAGTCTTCTGAAAATTGCTCAAGATGCCCCTCGCTTCTGTTCCTGTTTGTGGGTGTTTTCAAAGGTCCTGTTCCTGGATCTTCATCTGTGAACACAGAACAGAAATATTTGTTAAGCAATTCTGCTTTATCCTCATCAGCTTCTACATATTTTTCCCCTTCACCTTTGAATCTGACAATACCACTTTTGCCCTTCCTCGTCTCACTAACATATCTGAAAAATGTCTTATCCCCACATTTTGTTGCATTGGCTATTTCCTCCTCTTTTTGAATCTTTGCTTTCCTGACTACTTTGCTAGGTTCTCTAAGCTTTTCCAAATATAGATACCCTGTCTTCCTCTCTGTGATCTCTTGTATTTCATGAAGGCCTCCCTCTTTTTCTTCACTTTTTCAGCTACTTCTTTTGAAAGCCATAGAAGTTCTCCTTTTCCTTATACCTTTATTTACCATTTTAACAAAAAGGTTGGTTGCCCTTAAAATATCTCCTTTCAGTTTTGCCCACTGTTTTTCTACATCCCCCAGCTGCTCCCATCCTGCTAACGACTCCCTGAGGTATTGGCCCATCTTGGCAAAGTTAGTCTTCCTAAAGTCTAAGATCCTCACCTTTGAATGGATTCTAACAGCCCTAGTCCTAATACTGAACCACACCATCTGGTGATCACTGGATGCAAAATGATCTCCCACTATAACATCAGAAACACTTTCACCATTGGTAAGCACCAAGTCCAGTATGGCCCCTTCACGTGTGGGGTCTGTTACCAATTGCCTGAATAGTTCTCCCTGTAGTGAATCCAGGATCTCTCTACTTCTAGATGATACTGCAGCAGAAATGTGCCAATCAACATCTGGCATATTGAAATCCCCTATCAGTAGCACTTCCCCTTTCCTAGCAATGCTGCATATGTCTTCAATTAACTCTCTGTCCACGTCTTCCTCTTGTGAGGGAGGTCTGTATATCACGCTAATGCAAATTAATGTCTCTTTCCCTCTTTGTAGTTTAACCCACAATGCCTCCTCTCTCCCTTTTAAGCTCTGTAATTTGAAAGCTTTAATAGTATTTTTTACATATAGTGCCACTCCTCCTCCCCTTCTTCCTATCCTGTCCTTTCTGAATAAAGTATAGCCAGGTATAGTTATATCTCAGTCATGGTTTTCTGTGAACTATATTTCTGTAACTGCCACTAAATCCAAGTCGGCCACTCCCACCAAAGCTTCAACATCAGGGATCTTATTTCTCATGCAATGGGCATTGATACACACTGCTTTCCATATGTTACCCCTGTTATCCATTTCCATAAAGGTATTTAATGTATCACTTACCTGGGGGCTTTCACTTACCTGGGGGCTTTCTTCACCCATCCCCAATGAATCTAGTTTAAAGCTCTCTTCAGTAGATTAGCCAGTCTACTACTGAAGACGTGTCGACCTTTCTTGGACAGACGGATGCCATCTCTGCTCTGCAACCCTTGAAACAGCATCCCATGGTCTAGGAAACCAAAACGCTCTCAATGACACCATCCACGCAACCATGCATTCATCTCCAGGATGCGAGCATCTCTGCCTTGGCCTTTACCCTCAACAGGGAGGATTGAAGAGAACACCACTTGTGTACCTAACTGCTTCACCTTCTGTCCCAGAGCCATGAAGTCACTTTTGATATGCTCAGAGGGATACCTGGCAGTATCATTTGTTCCGACATGGATTAGCAACATTGGGTTATAGTCAATGGGCTTGATGAGTCTCGGCAAACTCTCTGTAACATCTTGGATTTTGGCACCAGGCAGACAGCATACCTCTCTGGACATCAAGTCTGGTCGGCAGATGGACGCTTCAGTACCCCCTCAGAAGAGAGTCACCAACCACCACTACCCTTCGCTTCCTTGTGGTCACTGATTCTGCAACTTTGGGGTACTTGAGCTCTGGTTCTACCCTTTCCAGGGATGCTTTCACTTCCTCCACTTGCAGGGGCTGCATAATGGTTCTCCAATTCATACCTCCAAGAATTGCTTTAGTTTCATTAGTACTTTGCTGAATGATACTGTCTGCTTAGTTTTCATTTTTAAACTGTAGAGTTAAAAGTCAGCCATATTAAATTTGAAAGCAGGGAAATTTACTTTCCATTGAGTGAGGTGGCACCGGTCCATAAGATGGTATGAATTACACTATAACTAGGGTTTCTGATTTTAGGTTTTAATGATAAAAACATATATAACCCGACTGGTACAAAAATAAAACAAGCTTTCCATTAGGGAAAGCTCTTGTTTGCAAGGACCTGGAGAAGTTGGTAAAACTGTATGTCAGGCCATACTAACTCCTATAATTGATTACTGTAATATAATATATCATGGACTTCCAAAGAAAACAACTCTCCCTCTGCAACACGTGCAAAACACCGCGGCGAGAATCTTACAGGAACTGCAAGATACAATCATATAACTCCAACTCTTAAACAACTGCACTGGCTTCCTGTTGCTACACAGGCTAAATACAAATGCATAGTAATCATCTTTTAGGCACTGGCAAGCCTGATGGACTCCACTGCAAAGCAAGATAATACTTTGCCTGAAAGCTCTCAAAGAGGGTTTTGTGTTCCTTTTTAAAAGCTAATTCTTAAAGGGGTTTTGATGTTTATTTTAAAAGCTAATTCTTAAAGGGGTTTTGGTGTACATTTTTAAAAGCTAATTCTCAAAGGGGTTTTGGTGTACATTTTTAAAAGCTAATTCTTAAAGAGGTTTTTATGTTTATTTTAAAAGCCAAGTCTCAAAGGGGTTTTGGTGTACATTTTTAAAAGCTAATTCTTAAAGGGGTTTTTATGTTTATTTTAAAAGCCAAGTCTATTTTCTATACTGCAAAGGGGAATTTATTTTGTTTGCTTGTAGTGTAGGGCAAGGCTCTCTCAGTTAGAGCTCATTGTCTTTGTTCTAACTATCCTTTCACAGCTAACTCTTGGAAGCTACTGACCTCATCTGGTGTTAGGTCCCTCCCTCCCTACCCCGATACCCACCCCCCACCCCACAAGAGCCTTCTTTCTTTACAGGGCAACTCCCCAATTAGCAACACACAGGGATATAGAACAGCACTATTAGAACACACATAAAAGAGGTTAACTCCTTTTTCTCTTAAAGGACAGTTGAGGAACAGATAGGAACTTTGGTAGGTCACTCTCTTTTACTTCAACAGGTACCAAAGCTCCATCAACTAAACAATGGCTGGGAAAAATCGTTTTGTTAAAGCTGTTGCCTCCATTACAGCTTCTGCCTCTGTCCAGAGATCCCAATGCCAGTTGAAGGACCGGTTGCATGTGCATGGTGCCTGCATGCTGAGGCTCTCAGGAAAGAAGTGGAGGAGCTTAGGGATGAGGTGGCAAGGCTAAGAAGCATTCGAGACAGTGAGAACTACATTGATGAGATATTTCTTGAAACATCCAAGCTCTCCGAGGTGAAGATGGGAGGCTACAGAAGGAAGAAAGTTGGACACAAGTCACCAGAGCCTGCAGTATCAACACTCCAACTCCTCCGGCCCTTGAACTGACGAACCAGTAAGCAGCCCTGGAAGTGGAGAAGGTGGAAGCATCCGAAGAAAGGGAACAGCAGCTTGAGCACCCCAAAGTTGTAGAATCAGTCACCACTAGGAAGTGAAGGGTAGTGGTGGTTGGAGACTCTCTTCTGAGGGGTACTGAGGCATCAATCTGCCGACCAGATTTGATGTCCAGAGAGGTGTGCTGTCTGCCAGGTACCAAAATCAGAGATGTTATGGAGAGTTTGCAGAGACTCATCAAGCCAATGGTGACTATTATCCAATGTAGGCACAAATGATACTGCTGGGAATCCCTTCAAGCATATCAAATGTGACCTCATGATTCAGGAACAGAGAGTAAGGCAGATCGGTGTGCAGGTGGTGTTCTCTTTAGTCCTCACTGTTAAGGGTAAAGGACGTGGCAGAGAAGCTCGCATCCTGGAGATGAATGCATGGCTGCATGGGTGGCATCATCAAAAACATTCTGGTTTTCTGGACCTCAGGATGATGTTCCTAGGGCTGCAGAACAGTGATGGTGTCCATCTGTCCAAGAAGGGTTGAAGTGTCCTTCAGCAGCAGACTGGCTAATCTACTGAGGAGGGCTTTAAACAAGATTTGTTGGGGATGGGTGAAGAAAGCCCTCAGATAAGTGAAACATTAAATACCTCTGTAGAAATGAGTAATAGGGGCAACATCTGGAAAATAGTGTGTATAAATGCCCATAGCATGGGAAATAAGATCCCAGATGTTGAGGTTTTAATGGAAAAGGCTGACTTGGATTTAGTTGTGGTTACGGAGACACGGTTCATGGGATGTAATTATACCAGACTATTCAGGAAGGCAGGGTAGGAAGAAGGGGAGATGAAGTGGCACTATATGTAAAAAATAATATTAAAGCTATAGAATTGCAGGGCTTTAAACAAAGACAATAGGCACTGTGGGTTAAACTAGAAAGAGGGAAAGGGAAATCCATTTGCACTGGAGACATATACAGATCCCCCTCACAGGGAGTAGAAGTGGATGAAGATTTAATAGAAGACATACAGAATATTGCCGTGAAAGGAGAAGTGCTACTGATAGGTGATTTCAATATGCGAGATGCGGATTGGCACATCCCTGCTGCGGTGTCATCTAGAAGTAAGGAGATCCTGGATTCTCTACAGGGAGAACTATTCAGGAAACTGATAAAAGAACCCACACGTGATGGGGCCATACTAGAGGTAGTACTTGCCAATAGGGCATCTTCTCGCATCCAGTGATCATCAGATGGTATGGTTCAGTATTAGCACTAGGACTGATAAAATCCATTCAAAAGCGAGGGTCTTAGACTTCAGGAAACCTAACTTTGACAAGATGGGACAATACCTCAAAGAGTCGTTAGAGGGATGGGAACAGCTGGGGGATGTAGAAAAACAGTGGGCAAAACTGAAAGGGGATATTTTAAGGGCAACAAACCTTTATGCTAGAAAGCCAAATAAATGCAAAAGGAAAAGGAGGCCGTTATGGTTTTCAAAAGTAGTAGCTAAAAATGTGAAGAAAAAGAGGGAAGCCTTCATGAAATACAAGAGATCACAGAGAGAGGAAGACAGGCATCTATATTTTGGAAAAACGTAGAGAAGCTAGCAAAATAGTCAGGAAAGCAAAGATACAAAACAGAAGAAATAGCCAATGACACAAAATGTGGGGATAAGACATTTTTCAGATATGTTAGTGAGAGGAGGAAGGGCAAACGTGGTATTGACAGACTCAAAAGTGCAGGGGAGGAATATGCAGAAACTGATGAGGATAAAGCAGAATTGCTTAACAAATATTTCTGTTCACAGATGAATGGCAAAGAGCAGGATATCAGAAAACACCCATGAACAGGATCAGAAGTGACAGGGATCTTGAACGATTTTCAGAAGACTCTTCGTGAGGAACTAGCTAAACCAAAAGTAGACAAAGCTAGTGGTCCATATGGGGATGGGTGAAGAAAGCCCCCAGGTAAGTGAAATCCCCCAGGTAGGTGATACATTAAATAACTTTATGGAAATGGGTAACAGGGGTAACATATGGAAAGCAGTGTGTATAAATGCCTGTAGCATGGGAAATAAGATCCCTGAAGTTGAAGCTTTGGTGGGAGTGGCTGACTTGGATTTAGTGGCAGTTACAGAAACATGGTTCACAGAAAACCATGATTGGGATGTAACTATACCTGGCTATACTTTATTCAGAAAGGACAGGGTAGGAAGTAGGGGAGGAGGAGTGGCACTATATGTAAAAACTACTATTAAAGCTTTGGAATTACAGAGCATAAAAGGGAGAGAGGAGGCATTGTGGGTTCAACTAGAAAGAGGGAAAGAGAAATCTATTTACATTGGTGTGATATACAGACCTCCCTCACAAGAGGATGAGGTGGACAGAGAGTTAATTGAAGACATGCGCAGCATTGCTAGGAAAGGGGAAGTGCTACTGATAGGAGATTTCAATATGCCAGATGCTAATTGGCACATTCCTGCTGCAGTATAATCTAGAAGTAAGGAGATCCTGGATTCTCTACAGGGAGAACTATTCAGGCAATTGGTAACAGACCCCACATGTGAAGGGGCCATACTGGACTTGGTGCTTACCAATGGTGAAAGTGTTTCTGATGTTGTAGTGGGAGATCATTTTGCATCCAGTGATCACCAGATGGTGTGGCTCAGTATTAGGACTACGGCTGTTAGAATCCATTCAAAGGCGAGGATCTTAGACTTTAGGAAGACTAACTTTGCGAAGATGGGACAATACCTCAGGGAGTCGTTAGTTGGATGGGAACAGCTGAGGGATGTAGAAAAACAGTGGGAAAAACTGAAAGGGGATATTTTAAGAGCAACCAACCTTTTTGTTAAAATTGTAAATAAAGGTAAAAGGAAAAGGAGACTGCTATGGTTTTCGAAAGAAGTAGCTGAAAAAGTGAAGAAAAAGGGAGGCCATCATGAAATACAAGAGATCACAGAGAGAGGAAGAAGACAGGCATCTGTATTTGGAAAAACTTAGAGAAGCTAGTAAAGTAGTCAAGAAGGCAAAGATTCAAAAGGAGGAGGAAATAGCCAATGAAATAAAATGGGGGGATAAGACATTTTTCAGATATATTAGTGAGAAGAGGAAGGGCAAGAGTGGTATTGTCAAACTCAAGGGTGCAGGGGAGGAATATGTAGAAGCTGATAAAGATAAAGCGGAATTGCTTAACAAATATTTTTGTTCTGTGTTCACAGATGAAGAACCAGGAGCAGGACCTCAGAAAACACCCACAAATAGGAACAGAGGCGAATGACATCCTGAACAATTTTCAAAAGACTGTGTTCGTGAGAAACTATCAACTTAAAGTAGACAAAGCGATGGGACTGGATGGGATACACCCAAGAATACTGAGGAAACTTGGGGACGTTCTAGCAGCTCCACTGACTGACCTTTTCAATGCCTCGTTGGAGTCGGGAGTGGTGCCAAAGGATTGGAGAGAGGCTCATGTGGTGCCTTTACACAAAAGCGGAAGTAAGGATGTGGTTGAAAACTACAGACCGGTTAGTTTAACTTCAGTGGTGAGTAATGTCATGAGGCTGGTACTAATAAAGATGCAAAGTTAAAAAGAAACCCTGTTTCTCACACAGATCTAGATGTGCAATTACCTCAAAGCACAGCTAGAAGGGGCAGGAGTGATCATACAGAAGCTAATGAGGCTAGGAGAGCTAACCAGTTGCACCTGGAAATAAGCCCGGGAGATTCAAAGGGAAGATCCCTTTATAAGCAGAAGTTTAATTCTAGCAAAGCAGAAAGAAGCACGGCTGCAGAGAGGAAGGCAGAAGCAGCAGAAGCAGAAGAACTGGGAGAAGGAACAAGGAGCACGGCTGAGGAAAGAAGGAGAGACCTGAAGGAAGGAATCCTCCTTGAGCAGTCCAAAGGAACAGAATTCACAGAGGTGGAGTTCAGAGGGGCCAAGCTACGAGAGCTGCTGTTCAGAGGGAGTCTGCTGGGGAAAGCAGTTAGGCTGGAGAGTGTGCCACTCCCTGCTCAAGCAACATTCCTGAGTCCAAAGCTGAGAGACGTATCCAGAGAACCAGTTTTGGAGGAAAGCCTGCAGTCACTGGAATATGCTGGACAAGTTTTACCAGGTACCCAAGGAAAAGGAGTTTCTAGCAAAGCTACTTTGTCACTGAAGCATAGAGCTGAATCCATACCAGGTTTTACTAAGCTGCCAGGAAGCACAGCACTGCCCAGAAGCTACCGGCAGAAAACCTGTTGCAAGAGGGACGTTCTTGGGAGAGAAAGCTCCAGGGATTCAAGCTACAGAAACTCAAGGTATGAAAGCTTTATTCCTGCTAAAGAATGCTTAACTCCTAGAAGCCCTGCTAAAACAAATACTCAGTTTGTAAGAAGAAGAAAGAAACCAGAGTGGTTTCAGGAAATACCAAGAGACCTTAAAACACAGTCTTATTGGAGGCAAGATACCAGAGACAGTCCATGTAAAGCTGCAACAGCCAGGGACAGTATTTACTCTGAGGGGGAAAGTAGTGAAGCAGAATCTATGGAAATAGAAGATATAAATACTATTCCCATTCCTCTGGAAGAAGACATGGATTGTGGTTTGTGCATGGCTACTAGCCTAGAATCCATAGCCACCGTGTAAATAAGAAGAAACCTTGTTTAATTGTTTTTGCCTTGGAATGAATTGAATTTGTCCATTTAACCTTTGCACTAATTGTGAAGATACTAACAGTTAGTCAACCTGTTTATTACTGGAACCTTTTCAAACAAAGGACATTCTTTGATTTCCATTGTCTTAATGAACCCTTGCACAGAGGGGAAATAAAAGCCTTGTTTCCCTACACTCTTGGCTTAATTATTATGTGCTCACAAGGAGCTGAAATAGATAAGACCAATCTCCATTTTGGCCTTACAATACACCACGCTCCTTGAAAATAAATACATCGTGGAGCATGCCATTACCGCCCTTGGCCACTAGGGGATGCCCTCACGACAATAAATTATTGGAAACGCTGCTGAAAGAGAAAATAGTGAGGTTTCCGGAGTCCAGCGGATTACAGGATCCGAGGCAGCATGGATTCACCAGAGGCAGGTTTTGTCAGACAAATCTGATTTCTTTGACTGGGTGACCAGGGAGTTGGACCGAGGGAGAGCCCTAGATGTGGTGTATTTAGATTTCAGTAAAGCCTTTGACACTGTTCCTCACAGGCAACTTATAAACAAACTGAGCACCCTAGGGATGGACCCTAAAGTTACTGCTTGGGTTAGAAATTGGTTGGGTGGGAGGCGACAAAGAGTACAAGTAAATGGAGCTCACTCTGAGGAGAAGGATGTTATCAGTGGTGTGCCCCAGGGATCTGCCCTTGGTCCGATTCTTTTTAACATCTTTGTTAGTGATATAGCAGAAGGGCTTTCAGGTAAGGTTTGCCTCTTTTCAGATGATACGAAAATCTGCAATAGAGTAGACACCCAGGAAGGAGTAGATAACATGAGGAGGGATCTAGCTAAGCTTGAGGAATGGTCTAGAATTTGGCAGCTGGGATTTAATGTTAAAAAATGTAAGGTCATGCATTTGGGCTGCAGCAATCCAAGGGAGCAATATAGTATAGGGGGGTGAAGTACTTTTGTCCACTAAAGAAGAGCGGGACCTAGGCGTGGTTGTGTCTGATGATCTTAAAGTAGCTAAACAGGTAGAAAAGGCGACGGCAAAAGCTAGAGGGATGCTTGGGTGCATACGGAGAGGAATGGCTAGTAGAAAAAAGGAGGTGATAATGCCTCTCTATAAGACTTTGGTGCGACCTCATTTGGAGTATAGTGTGCAATTCTGGAGACCGCACCTTCAAAAGGATGTGAACAGGATGGAGTCAGTGCAGAGGGTGGCTACTAAAATGGTTAGTGGTCTTCATTATAAAGCATATGAGGACAGACTGAAGGATCTTAATATGTACACCTTAGAGGAAAGGCGGGATAGAGGTGATATGATTGAGATGTTTAAATACCTCCGTGGCATAAATGTTCAGGGAGAGAGCCTCTTTCAATTGAAAGCAAGTTCTGCTACGAGGGGACATAGGATGAGGGTGAAGGGAGATAGATTCAGGAGTGATATGCGGAAATATTTCTTTACGGAAAGAGTAGTGGATCCGTGGAATAGTCTCCCAGTGGAGGTGGTAGAGATGAGGACAGTAACTGAATTCAAAAAAGCATGGGACAAACACAGAGGATCTCTAGGGGTAAAAAGGGGACTGTTGTAGTTGTTATGGAAGGACAGACTAGATAGGCCTTGTGGTCTTTTTCTGTCGTCATATTTCTATGTTTCTATATGGGATACATCCAAGAATACTGGGGATGTTCTAACAGCTCCACTGTCTGACCTTTTCAATGCCTCTTTGGAGTCGGGAGTGATGCAAGAGTACTAGTCCCTTTACACAAAAGCGGATGTAAGGATGACATTGAGAACTTCAGGCCGGTTAGTCTAACCGCTGTAGTTAGTACATTATTGGAAAGGCTACTAAAATAGAGAATAGTAAGGTTTCTGGAGTCCAATGGGCTGCAGAATACGAGACAGCATTGATTTACCAGAAGGAGGTCTTGTCAGACAAATCCGATTGATTTCTTTGACTGGGTGACCATGGAGTTGAACCGAGGGAGAGCCCTAGATGTGGTGTATCTAGATTTTAGTAAAGTCTATGACACTGTTCCACAAAGGTGACTTATAAACAAACTAAGCACCCTAGGGATGGGCCTTAAAGTTACTAAGTGGATTAGAAATTGGTTGTTTGGGAGGTGACAAAGGGTACAAGTAAATGGGTAAATGGAGCTCACTGACGAGAAGGTGGTTACCAGTGGTGTGCCACAGGGATCTATCCTTGGTTTGATTCTTTTTAACATCTTTGTTAGTGATATTGCAGAAGAGTTGTTGAGTAAGGTTTGCTTGTTTGTGGATAATACCAAAATCTGCAGTAGACACCCAGGAAGGAGCACATAACATGAGGAGGGATCTAGCTAAGTTTGAAGAATGGTCTAGAATTTGGTAGCTGAAATTTAATGTTAAAAAATGCAGCGTCTTGTATTTGAGCTGCAAAAATCCAAAGGAGCCATATTGTGTAGGGGGTGAGGTACTAATGTCCACAAAAGAAGAGCAGGACCTGGGTGTAATTGTGTCTGATGATCTTAAAGAAGCTAAACAGGTAGAAAAGGTGATGGTGAAAAAGAGTAGTTACTCACCTGTAACAGGTGTTCTCCAGGAGCAGCAGGAATCAGTCCTCACATATGGGTGACGTCGGCACCGACGGAGCCCTCGCAGAGCAATTTCCCCAGGTTTCACAGAAAGCCTTTGGGAATTGCAGCGCGCATGAGCGGTCCCCTTCCCGCCCAAGGGTGCAGTCTGATGACATAGCTAAGAGACAGCAAAAAGATTAGCAAAAACGAAATGATAGGACTGCAACTCCAAGGGGAGGAGGGAGGGTTGTGAGGACTGATTCCTGCTGCTCCTGGAGAACACCTGTTACAGGTGAGCAACTACTCTTTCTCCAGGACCAAGCAGGAAGTCAGTCCTCACATATGGGACTCCCTAGCTTAAGGCTACCGGAGACCTCAAGCGGAAAAATGAGCTCCCTCTACCTCAGTAGCACAGAAGGAAGGAATCTTCTCTGAAAACGCCCCTGACCGGTAGCCCAACACCAGGGCCGAAGGGTAGGAGTTGCCTAAACCTCAAAGAGATTATGGAGGACTGCCTGTCCGAAAGCACTGTCTCTGCGGGACTCCCTCTCTAGGCAGTAATGGGCCGCAAAAGTCTGGCTTGAAGACCAAGTAACGGCCCGGCAGATGTCTGCCAACGGAACAGAGCGGAGATGAGCCACTGACGCAACCTTCACCCTAACATGATGAGCCGTGACTCGACTCTCCAACGAGAGGCCGGCCGCCCCATAAGCCTAAGCGATACAGTCAGCAACCCATATGGACAAAGTACGCTTGGTGACAGGGAGCCCCAACTTATTGGGGTCAAATGAAACGAAGAGCTGAACAGCCCTCCTATGCTCCTGCGTACGGTCAAGGTAGAAGGACAAGGCCCTCCTACAGTCCACGGTATGCAGGACCATTTCAGCCCGGCTGGTGTGCGGCCTGGGAAAGAAGGTCGGAAGAACCACCTCCTGGTTGAGATGAAAAGGAGAAACCACTTTTGGAAGAAACTTAGGGTGAGTCCGTAAGACTACCCTATTCCTGTAGAACCTAGTGTAAGGAGGATCAGACACTAGGGCCTGCAGTTCACTAACGCGCCTAGCAGAGGTAAGGGCTACCAAAAACAAGGTTTTCCAGGAAAGAAAACGAAGAGGGCAGGTAGCCATAGGTTCAAAGGGTGGACAGGTAATCCGCTGCAAGACCACATTGAGATCCCATTTAGGGGCTGGTGGGCGCAAAGGAGGCTTAAGGAGAAGGAGGCCTCGGAGAAAACAAGCCACCAAAGGGTGGTTGGAAAGAGGCCTGCCATCCACCGGTGCATGATGCGCAGAGAGAGCACTGAGGTGGACCCTGACAGAGTTGGACTTAAGGCCCAGATTGGAGAGGTAAAGCAAATAGTGCAAGACCACTGCCACCAAGCAGGAGAAGGGATTCTCAGACTGCTGAGCACACCACACGGAGAACCGACGCCACTTAAGAGCGTAGGACTTCCGGGTGGAGGGCTGCCTGGAGGCCAAGACAACCTCTTCCACCTCCCGAGGCGGCAGGAGGGGAGCAAGGACTACCCTTTCAGCAGCCAGGCCATCAGATGAAGGGACCGGAGGTTGGGGTGTAGGAGAGTCCCCTGATCCTGTGACAGGAGATCGGGTTGAAACCCCAGAGGAAGAGGAGTGTCCACCGCCAGCTGCATCAGAAGCGGGAACCAGGGCTGTCTCGGCCACCGGGGAGCCACGAGGATCATCGAGGCTCTGTCTCTGAGAACCTTGAAGAGCGTCCGAGACACCAGTGGCATGGGAGGAAAGGCATACAAGAGGCCTGTGGACCATGGAATCAGAAAAGCATCCGCCGCTACTCTGAGAGGATGCGGTTGTCGAGAGCAGAATCTGGGAAGTTGCCGGTTCAGAGGACTGGCAAAGAGATCCATGGTGGGGAGGCCCCACTTGAGAAAGATCCGTTGAACCACCAATGGATCCAATCTCCACTCGTGTGGTTGGAGGATCCTGCTCAGCTTGTCTGCCAGGTAATTTTCCTGACCTGGGAGATAGACAGCTTTGAGGAGGATGCCGTGGCTGACGGCCCAAGAGCACAGTTTTTGTGCCTCCTGACAGAGAAGGAAGGAGCCTGTGCCTCCTTGTTTGTTCACGTAGAACATTGCAACTTGATTGTCCGTCTGGACCAGCACAGACTGGTGAGAAGTGAGGTGGGAGAAGGCTCTCAGAGCTAGGTGGATGGCTCTGAGCTCCAGGAAGTTTATCTGCTGAGCAGACTCCCAAGGAGTCCAGAGGCCTTGAGTACATGTCCCTTGGCAATGTGCTCCCCAACCCAGGAGAGAAGCATCGGATGTCAGGACCTGAGAAGGCGGAGGAGATTGAAAATCCACTCCCAGAACAAGGTTTGGCAGATGAAGCCACCACCGCAGAGAAGAGACCAGCAGGTCGGATATCTGTACTGAGTCCTCCAGGCTCCCTGTGGCCTGATGCCATTGAGTGCGAAGGCACCACTGAGCAGGACGCATGTTCAGGCGGGCATTGGGGGTTACATGAACCGTGGAAGCTATATGGCCGAGCAGTCTCAGAAATTGCCTGGCAGAGACCAGGGAATTGCTGTGAAAGTGGCTGGCGAGATCCATGAGCCTGTGGGCCCTGTCCAGAGGCAGGAAGGCCCGCGCCTGAAGAGTGTCCAACTTGGCGCCTATGAATTTGAGATTTTGAGAGGGGAGCAAAGTGGACTTTGCGAAGTTTATGACAAATCCCAAGTGCTGGAGTAGAGTCACAGTGCGATGAGTGGCCTGAGTGGCTTCTTGGGAAGACTGGGCTCTGATGAGCCAGTCGTCCAGGTAAGGAAACACAAAAAGGCCTTGAAGTCTTAGATAGGCCGCCACCACTGCCAGGCATTTGGTGAACACCCTGGGGACGGAGGACAGGCCGAAGGGCAGTACTCTGTACTGGTAATGATTTCCTCCCACAACAAACCTGAGATACTGTCTGTGGTCTGGATGAATAAGGATGTGAGTATACGCATCCTTTAGATCTAAGGAGCATAGCCAGTCTCCCTGCTGGAGGTAGGGCAGCAGGATTCCAAGGGTAAGCGCATCTTGAACTTTTCCCTTTCCAGGAACTTGTTGAGGTTGCGCAAGTCCAGGATGGGTCTGAGGCCTCCTGTTCTTTTTGGTATCAGATAGCACCTGGCATAAAAGCCGTGACCTCTCAGGTGGTGGGGCACCGGTTCCACAGCCTGTTCCTGTAGAAGACTTGCTAACTCCTGAAGGAGTAAGTCCCTGTGCAGAGGGAGTCTTGGAGGCTCCCCTGGAAAGTAGGAGGGAGGTACCTGGTGAAAGTGTAGAAGATAGCCTTTTTGAATTATATGAAGCACCCAGGTATCTGAGGTGATGGCTAACCACCTGTGGGCAAAGTGGACCAGCCGGCCTCCTGTGCTGAAAGAAACCAGCGAAGGGGAAGAGGCTATGCTGACGGAGTCAAAAACCCCCACCCTGCTGAGCAGGGGCCGGAGTTGTGGGCTTGGGGGCCTGCTGCCTACAGGACCCATTACCCCGTCCCTTGGCCTGCTGACCCTGTTGGGGAGCTGCTGAGGCCTGATAATGAGGGTAGTGTTTATAGGCAGCCGCCTTCCTCAGGTAAAAGGGCTTTTTCCCCGAGCCCTTCTTCTTCTGAGAAGGGGCAGAGGTTTTTCTGGACAGCCAAGTCCTGGTCAGAGTCTCGGTCTCGATCTGTGCAGTCTTTTCAGCCATGGGCTTGCTAAAGAGGTTTTCACCTCTGCAGGGGACATCGACCAACTTGTCCTGTATCCATGGCTCGAGGTCGGATGACTGAAGCCAAGCCTGTCGGCGGGCACCGATGCCGGCTCCGGCTACCCGAGCCGATGCTTCGAAGCCATCGTAGGCTGCTCGAGAGATAAACTTCGAGCACTCCCGAATACCAGTGGACAAGGCCTGGAACCTCTGCAAAGGTTCCTCGGAGAGACCAGCAGAGAACCCGGCAATCTCCTTTGCCAGGTCCCGGAGATACATGCCCATGTAGAGCTGGTAGGTCTGGACTCGACAAGCAAGCATAGAGCCCTGGAAGCACTTCCTACCGAGGGCATCCAGGTTCCGGGCCTCCTGGCCGGGAGGCACTGAGGAGTGCATCTTCTGACTCTTGAGTCGATGCATGGCCGATTCCACCACCATGGAATGGTGCAGTAGTTGTGCCTTTTGGAACCCGGGGCTCTTGCGGACTCGATAAATGGAATCGACCCGCTTGCTTAACACCGGCGCCAAAGCCGGGCTCTCCCACATGCGGAAGAGAAGTCGCTCCAGCATCGGAGGAACCGGTAAAGTAAAGGCCTTCTTCGGGGTAGAGTGATACTGGAGGGCATCGAGCTCTTCGGCTCCTCCTCGGGATCCGTGGGGAATGCCAAGGCCTTGGCCATATCCCGCACGAGGTCCGAGAACCGGGTGTCCTCCGGGGGGACCGTCTCCGAGGTTCGGACTTGGCGAGTCCGATGGGACGCACCGAGTCCGCAAAGTACCTGGGGACTCTTCGTCCTCCGTCTCCCAGCCCAACTCCTCGGAGGAGGAATCGAGCGGCTCCGTTCGGGCGGGCACCGATGCCCTCCTCCCCGACGCCGAGGCCGGCGTCAACGGCCTCGGTCCCGAACGGGAGACCGAGGGAGACCGTGACCGAGGATCGACTCGAGCTCGCATGGACTCAAGGATCGGCTTGGTCTCCGGGGTCGACTTGGACGTCGAGGTCCCGGTGGTCGGGGCAGATGCACCGGCGAGGCCAGCGATCAAAGCCCGCTGCTGGTCCATGAAGGCAGCTAAACTGCTCTCCAAGGTCGTCAACCTGAGTCCGAGCTGAGGAGACCCAGCAGCCCCCGACTCGGGCCCCAACGGCGTCGGGCCCGACGTCGGCTCCTTCGGAGGCGAGTCCACGAGGACTACAGTACTCACGTGTCCAGGAGACTCCATCTCGAGACGAGGATGTTTCGAAGGCCTCTCCGACTCCGAGGACCCGGGGACGGCTATCGGGGCTATGCGACCTGGCCCTCGAGGAACCAGGAGCGTCCACCGATACCGCCCTCGCGGGTTTCTTCTTCCTATGATGTTCCCAGGCAGGAGACCCCCGCTCAGAGGAACTCCGACGATGCTCAGGACCAGAGTCCCAGGACGTCGAAGCCTCTGACGAGGTCCGGGCCCGGCCGGACGCGGAGTCAGAGAAGATTCGTTCTTTTTGATGCTGCCGACTCCTCAACGCTTTTGAGGACATTTTGCCACACGGACCACAGATCATCGGGTCATGATTGGGTCCGAGGCAGCAGTCGTGTGTGTCGGTAAGAGACATACGTTTCTTACACCGATCACACTTTTTAAACCCACTGGCAGCCATTGGGGGAAAAAGGGCCCCTGCGAGGTCAAAAGACAGGGCTGCCAGTGAAAAAAGAAAAATGGCGCGAACGCTAGTCACGAAGGACAAAAACCAAAAAAATAAAGAACGGACTCGATACCGGCGTATCGGGTCCGGGCGGGAAAAGGATCCGGCGTCGAACCGAGAAAAGAATAGTAAATAAAATCAACTTTTTCAGCGGCGATCACAAACAGCGTCTGTAGGACTCTGCGGAAAAAAGAAGACTGAGCAAGATGGCACCCTTGGGCGGGAAGGGGACCGCGCATGCGCGCTGCAATTCCCAAAGGCTTTCTTTGAAAGCTGGGGAAATTGCTCCGCGAGGGCTCCGTCAGCGCCAACGTCACCCATATGTGAGGACTGACTTCCTGCTTGGTCCTGGAGAACCAGCAGGCTGCTTGCTTGGGTGTATAGGGAGCGGTATGGCCAGCAGAAAAAAGGAGCTGATAGTGCCTCTGTATAAGTCTCTGATGCAACCTGATTTGGAGAATTGTGTGCAATTCTAGAGATCGCAGCTTCCTGAATAAGCAAGTTGGAGTTGGTGCAGAGGGTGGCTACTAAAATGGTTACTAGTCTTTGTTATGAAGCATATGAGGACAGACCTAAAAACAAGAGCGACTTGGCACCCCAACACTGCACTTTCTACCCTCTAAAAAAACAAGAGAGGCTCAGTGGCCCCTACACAGCACTTCCCATCCTCTGAAAAACCAGAGGAACTTTGTGACCTCAACACCTCCCTCTCCAACAAACACCAAGAAGTGCTTGGCAATCCCAACATAATTCCTGAAACTGCGCACTGGACCAGCATGGTGTTAAAGTAAATATATTCTGTAAAATAACAAAGGAAATGTAAGATGCTCACACACCAAGGAACTAAAAGAAAAAGTGAGAACCACAGCACAGTTTGTAAGACCAAATTATAACTCATTTTATTCTGTTAAAAACTGCGTTATGGTTCTCACTTTTTCTTTTTGAATATATATTTTGCATCCACAGAAACCTCTCCCTCGACAATGGGTGGAGAGCAGAAGTAGGACAATCACCAACAGAACTCAATATATTTTAAACAAATCAGAATCTGGGCATCTCACTAATAAACATTCTCCAGTACCAGGCATATTGGGAACTAATGTAAAACCCTACAAAAGTCACCTAAAATCTACAAGGCCAAATCTATCATACCATACTAGCATAAACTTCCAAAACTCGTACAAGGGGTCTACTCAGAAAAATGCAGCACTATAAATACTGCAGTGGGCCCTGGAACATCCATACACCTATTTGAAAAACTGAAGAAGTCAAATCACTACAGTACAGTATAGATCCCTATGTACAAACTCCATGTTAACAGAACACCTGACTTCAGTCACACACTCAGAACACAGACAACAGTGAGCAGCAAAAGAGTAGTTACTCACCTGTAACAGGTGTTCTCCAGGAGCAACAGGAATCAGTCGTCACATATGGGTGACATCGGCGCCGATGGAACCGCCGTGCGGAGCATTTCCCCAGCTTTCAAAGAAAGCCTTTGGGAATGCAGCGGCAATGCGCAGTCCACTTCCCGCCCCAGGGTGCCATCTTGCTCAGTCTGATGACATAGCTAAAAGACAGCAAAAAATCAAAATAAAGTATATGACTGCAACTCCAGGGGAGGAGGGAGGGTCATGAGGACTGATTCCTGCTGCTCCTGGATAACACCTGTTACAGGTGAGTAACTACTCTTTCTCCAGGACCAAGCAGGAAGTCAGTCCTCACATATGGGACTCCCCAGCTCTAGGCTACTGGGAACCCTAAGCTGAAAAAATGGCTCCCTGTGCAGAGCCTCAGCATCCGTGATAAGAATATCCTCTGAGAACGCCTCCGTACGGTAGCCCAACACAAGGGCCGGAGGGTAGGAGTTGTCTAAACCTCAAAGAGATTACGGAGTACCGCCTGTCCAAAAGCACTGTCCCTTCGGGACTCTCTCTCGAGGCAGTAGTGGGCTGCAAAAGTCTGGCTTGAAGACCAAGTAACGGCTCGGCAGATGTCTGCCAATGGAATAGAGCAGAGATGAGCTACTGACGCGGATTTCGCCCTGACACGGTGGGCCGTGACTCGACCCTGCAAGGGGAGGTTGGCTGCCTTGTACGCCCAGGCGATACAATCTGCTACCCAAGTGGACAATATACGCTTGGAAACAGGTAACCCCAGTTTATTAGGGTCAAAGGAGATGAAGAGCTGAGTAGCCATTCGATGCCCCCGCATACGTTCTATGTAAAAAGACAACGCCCTCTTACAGTCCATGGTATGCAAGAGTGTTTCAGCCCGGCTGGTATGCGGCCTGGGAAAGAAGGTTGGAAGAACCACCTCCTGGTTGAGGTGTTAAGAGGAGACGACTTTTGGAAGGAACTTCGGGTGGGTCCGTAGGACCACCCTGTTCCTATAGAACCGTGTGTATGGTCTATCAGAAACCAGAGCTTGTAGTTCACTCACACGTCTGGCTGAGGTAAGAGCTACCAGGAAGAGCACTTTCCAAGAAAGGAAGCGCAAATGGCAAGTAGCCATTGGCTCAGACGATGGGCGAGTAAGTTGCTGCAAGACCACGTTCAAATCCCACTCAGTCGCCAGTGGACGAACCGGGGGCTTGAGAAGAAGCAGACCTCTGAGGAAGCGGGACACCAAGGGGTGAACCGACAGACTGTCCCTCCACCGGTGAGTGGTGCGCTGATAGAGCACTGAGGTGGACCCGAACAGAGTTAGACTTAAGGCCCAGGTCTGACAGGTGAAGTAGATACTGCAGTACTACTGGCACAAGGCAGGAGAAAGGATCTTCATTATTTTATTTTATTTATTTAATGTCTCTTCTATACCGTGCTCTTTAAAAATCAGTGCGATTTACAAGTAACCTATTTGTGCCGTGCAGGCAAGCCTACACCGGACTTACAATAAACAGGGGATTATATACAGGGTTAACAGGGTAAGTATGTACAGGGTAACTTGCTGTCATATGTCATGAGGACACCTTGACTATTTACACATTGGCTCAGCTAAATATATGATAATAGGGCAGGGGAGTATACCTCTACCCATTGAGTGGATTGGGGTCTAGCGGGCTGGGCAGCAGACTCGTGGAGTGGCTGCGTCGGGGGCGTCAACCTGGGTCATGAGTGTGAATGACTGCAGGTTGTCATCAGGTTCGGTGTAGTGCTGGAGGAACAGATAGTGCTTCAATGCCTTCCTGAACTGGGTGAGGTCATTGATAGCCTGGATGGCAGGTGGCAGGGCGTTCCAGCATGCTGGTGCATATAGCACGAAAGCTCTGTTTCTAGTTGCCTGCGAGCATTTTGTGATCGCCCTCGGGAGTTTCAGAGTATTGAGGGCGGCCGATCTCCTTACTCTGTTGATGGGGATGGTCTGTATGAGATCTGTGAGCGAGGTGGAGGAGCATTTGTTGATGGCTTTGTAGGTCATTGTTAGAATCTTAAAGGAGATCCTGCAGTGGACCGGGAGCCAATGCAGGTGTTTCATGATTGGGGTTATATGTTCCCTCCTGGAGGCTCCGTGCAGGATTCTGGTGGCCGCATTCATTGCCAGTTGCAGGGGATTCAGCGTATTTTTCGGGAGATCGTGTAGTATGGCGTTTGCATAGTCGAAGTGAGGAATTACAAGTGCTTGGTAGACTGTTCAAAAGTCTTCTGGCTCTAGCAGTAGTCACAGGTGGCGAAGCGTCCAAATTTTGATATAGAACGCCTTGACCATGTTGCTTATTTGGGCCTTCATATTGAGCTGTTGATCCAGAGTGACCCCCTAGGTACCGAACTATGGGCTTGCTGAGGAGCTCTGCGTCCCGCACCTTCAGTGAGGTAGGTGGAGTGAATGTTGGGTTCCTGGTGATAAAGAGGACCTCTGTTTTTTTAATTTATTCTGAGTTTCTGTGTGTATAGCCAATCTGTGACAGCATCGAAGCAGGCGGATAGTGCTGAGAGGTCTGGATGATCTGTCGAGATAGGCATGTATAGCAACACGTTGTTGGCGTAGATTAGGCAATTAATATTGAAAGAGCAGATAAGGTTGCAAATGGGCTGCATGTATACGTTGAATAATAGGGCTGAGAGCGAGGATCCCTGTGGCACACCTTTCTCTTGCAGGAAAGGTGAGGAGGTGGAGGGGCCGGTGCGAACATGCTGCCATCTATCTGTTAAGTATGATGCACACCAGGCTAGCGCTGAGCACACCATATTGTGAACCTACACCACTTGAGGGTAAGAGTAGTTACTCACCTGTAACAGGTGTTCTCCAGGAGCAGCAGGAATCAGTCCTCACATATGGGTGACATCGGCACCGATGAAGCCCCAGCGGAGCATTTCCCCAGCTTTCCATGAAAGCCTTTGGGAATGCAGGCACGCATGCGCGGTTCCCTTTCCGCCTAAAGGTGCCATCTTACCTCAGTCAAATGACATAGCTAAGAACAGCACACAAAAATGTAAAACCAAACTATGTACAACTGCAACTCCAAGGGGAGGAGGGAGGGTTGTGAGGACTGATTCCTGCTGCTCCTGGAGAACACCTGTTACAGGTGAGTAACTACTCTTTCTCCAGGACCAAGCAGGAAGTCAGTTCTCACATATGGGTGACTCCCTAGCTCTGGGCTACCAAGGAACCCAGGCTGAACAAGAGAACTCCCTCTAGTCCCAGCAGCATAGAAAGGCTTTAGACTGACAGAACCTCCACCGGTAGCCCAACAGAGGGCAGGAGAGTTGCCTAAACCTCAAAGAGATTCCGGAGTACTGCCTGGCCAAAAGCACTGTCCCTTTGGGACTCCCTCTCCAGACAGTAATGGGCTGCAAAAGTCTGGCTTGAAGACCAAGTTGCAGCCCTGCAGATGTCCACCAACGGTACAGAGCAGAGATGAGCCACTGAGGCAGCCATTGCCCTGACACCATGGGCCGTGACCCGACCCTGCAAAGGAAGGTCAGCCACCCTGTAAGCCCAGGTGATACAGTCAGCTACCCAGATGGACAAGGTACGCTTGGACACAGCTAACCCCAACTTATTAGGGTCAAAAGATACGAAGAGCTGAGTAGCCCTTCTGTGCCCCTGCGTACGGTCAAGGTAGAAGGATAAGGCTCTCCTACAGTCCAGGGTATGCAGGACTGCTTCAGCATGGCTAGCATGAGGCCTAGGGAAGAATGTTGGAAGAACCACCTCCTGGCTGAGGTGGAAAGAGCAGACAACCTTAGGGAGGAACTTAGGGTGAGTCCGGAGGACTACTCTGTTCCTATAAATTCTGGTGTAAGGCCTGTCACAGACCAGGGCCTGAAGCTCACTCACCCGTCTGGCCGAAGTGAGGGCTATCAGAAAGAGAGTCTTCCAGGACAGGAAGCGGAGAGGACAAGTAGCCATCAGCTCAAAAGGTGGGCAAGTCAATTGGTGCAAGACCACATTCAACTCCCACTCAGGAGCAGGAGGACGGATTGGGGGCTTGAGCAGTAGCAAACCTCTGAGAAAGCGGGACACCAAAGGGTGAACCGACAGAGAATGGCCTTCCACCAGGGAGTGGTGAGCTGCTAGAGCTGAGAGGTGGACCCGAACAGAATTGGACTTAAGTCCCTGATTGGATAAGTGCAGCAGGTACTGAAGCACTACTGGAACAGTACAGGAGAAAGGATCCTCTGTACGTAGCTGACACCACACAGAAAACCTCTTCCATTTAAGAGCATAGGTCTTCCTAGTGGACTGTTTCCTAGAGGCTAGGACAACCTCCTCAACTTCCTGAGGTAGGCCCCAGGGAGCCAAAACTACCCTTGCAGCTTCCAGGCCATCAAATTGAGAGCTTTGAGATTGGGGTGCAGAAGGGAACCTTGATCCTGAGAGAGAAGGTCGGGTTGCAACCCCAGAGGCAGGGGGGGATCCACTGCCAGCTGAAGCAGAAGCGGAAACCAAGGCTGCCTCGGCCACCTGAGAGCCACCAGCAGGACCGAGGCCTTGTCCTGGAGAATCTTGAACAGAGTTCGGGCCACCAGAGGCGTGGGAGGAAACGCATACAGGAGGCCCTGAGACCAAGGAATCAGAAAAGCATCTGTTGCTATCCGCAGAGGATGCGGTTGTCTGGAACAGAACTTGGGCAGCTGTTTGTTCAGAGGACTGGCAAACAGAGCTATGGATGGAAGTCCCCATTTCAGGAAAATCTTTTGAACTACCAAAGGATGGAGCTGCCACTCGTGGGGCTGCAAAATTCTGCTCAGCCTGTTGGCCAGGTAGTTGTCCTGGCCTGGTAGGTACACAGCCTTTAGAAGCATGTTGTGCTTGAGGGCGAAGGAGCAAAGGTCCTGTGCCTCCTGACAAAGGAGCCTGGACCCAGTCCCGCCCTGCTTGTTCACATAAAACATGGCGACCTGGTTGTCTGTCTGAACGAGGACAGATTGATGAGCCAGGGTTGAAGAGAAAGTCTTGAGGGCTAGCCGAATAGCCCTGAGTTCTAGGAGATTGATCTGCTGTGCGGCTTCCCAGGGAGACCACAGGCCCTGGGTGCACTTGTCCAGACAATGAGCCCCCCAGCCCTGCAGGGAGGCGTCTGTGGTCAGCACCACTGTGTACCCAGGAATCTGAAAAGGTACCCCTTTCAGTAGATTGGGTGGGTGTAGCCACCAGCTGAGGGAGTTCAGAAATTGTCTGGACACCCTTATCCTGTCTCTGAGGCTGCCTGTGGCCTGCAACCACTGATTCCAAAGGCACCACTGAGCAGGCCTCATATGGAGCCTGGCATTGGGGGTCACATATACTGTCGAAGTCATGTGGCCAAGAAGCCTCAGGCAGAGTCTGACGGAGATCAGTGACCCGCTGAGAAACTGATTTGCCAAGTCCATCAGTCTTTGGGCCCTGTCTGCAGGCAAGAATGCCTTTGCCAGGACAGAGTCCAGCCGCGCTCCTATGAACTCCAAGTTCTGGGTGGGGAGCAAAGTGGACTTTGCGAAGTTTATGACAAACCCCAAGCTTTGAAGAAGAGTAATGGTTCTGAGAGTGGCCTATTGGGCCTCCTGACACGTCTGACCCCTGATGAGCCAGTCGTCCAGATAGGGGAAGACAAAGATTCCTTGATTCCTCAGGTAGGCCGCTACCACTGCCAAGCACTTGGTAAAGACTCTGGGAGCGGAGGTTAGGCCAAAAGGCAGTACCCTGTACTGATAATGGTTTCCACCCACTATGAACCTGAGGTACTTTCTGTGGTCTGGATGAATGAGGATGTGAGTATACGCATCCTTTAGATCTAAGGAGCATAGCCAATCTCCCTGCCGGAGGTAGGGCAGAAGTGTTCCAAGAGTAAGCATCTTGAACTTTTCTTTCTCCAGGAACTTGTTGAGGTTTCGGAGATCTAGAATAGGTCGAAGGCCACCGTTTCTTTTGAGTACCAGGAAATACCTGGAGTAGAACCCTCGACCGTGCAAGTGGGGAGGCACAGGCTCCACTGCCCTGTCCACCAACAGACCTTGGAGCTCCTGAAGGAGAAGATCTGTGTGCAGGGGAGGCCTTGCAGGCTCCCCTGGAAAGTATGGAGGAGGCAGTTGTTGGAAGTGTAGTGCATATAGCCTCTGTGGACTATGTTTAACAACCAACTGTCCCCAGTGATGAGTGGCCACTGGTGGGCAAACAGGGCGAGGCGACCTCCTGTGCAAGGTTGGGAGAGCAGGAACGGAGAGGCTATGCCTAAGGAGTCAAAAAACCCCACCCTGCTGAGTGGGAGCACGGGCCGGAGGCTTGGGGGTCCTCTGCCTACGGGGCCCATTGCCCTGCCCCTTGGCTTGCTGACCCTGAGGGGCAGCTTGGGCAGCCTGATATTGTGGGTACTGTTTGTAGGCAGTGCCCTTCCTCGGGTAAAAGGACTTTTTACCCGAACCCTTCTTCTTTTGAGAAGGGACAGAGGTCTTTCTAGACAGCCTTGTCCTTGTAAGGTGCTCGGTCTCGAGCTGTGCGGCCTTCTCAGCCATGGGCTTGCCAAAAAGGTTTTCACCCCGGCAAGGGACATCGACCAACTTGTCCTGAACCCATGGCTCAAGGTCCGATGACTGTAGCCACGCCTGGCGTCGAGCCGCGATGCCGGCTGCCACAACTCGGGCCGAAGCCTCGAAGCCATCATAGGCGGCGCGGGACATAAACTTTGAGCATTCCCGAATCCCCGAGGACAAGGACTTGAATCTCTGCAAGGGTTCCCCGGAGAGACCAGCAGAGAACCCGGCCAACTCCTTGGCCAGGTCCCGCAAGTACATGCCCATGTACAGCTGGTAAGACTGGACACGGCAAGCAAGCATCGAGCCCTGGAAGCACTTTCTACCAAAACCATCGAGGTTCTGGGCCTCCCTGCCAGGAGGCACCGCGGAGTGCATCTTCTGACTTTTCAGATGATGCATGGCCGATTCCAACACCATGGAATGGTGTGGTAGCTGCGCCTTTTGGAAGTCAGGGCTCTTTTGGAGTTGATAGATGGAATCGACCCTCTTGCTCAGAACCGGTGCCGAGGTCGGTGCCTCCCACATTCGGAAGAGGAGCCGTTTCAGCATCGGAGGTACCGGGACAGTAAAGGCCTCCTTCGGAGGAGAGTCGTACTGCAGAGTCTCGAGCTCCTCGGCTCGAGGCTCTTCCTCGGGGTCTGCTGGGATAGCCAACACGGTGGCCATATCCCGGACAAACTCGGAGAACCGGGTATCCTCCGGAGGGGACCTACTCCGGGGCTCAGACTGCGGTGAGTCCGACGAGACGCACAGAGTCTTGAATGTGTCGGGGGACTCCTCATCCTCCGTCTCCCAGGCGGACTCGTCCGACGAGGAGTCGGGGTCCGACCGCGCGGGGCCTGGGAGCACCTGCCCCGACGCCGGGGGCACCGGCATCAACGCCCTCGGTTCTGAATGGGAGGTCGAGGGAGACCGCGACCGAGGTCGACCTCGAGCCGCGAAGGCTTCGAGTATTGGCTCGGTCTCCGGGGTCGACTTCGATGTCGATGTCCCGGTGGCCGGGGCGGATGTGCCAGACAGGCTAGCCATCAGCGCCCGCTGCTGTTCCATGAAGGCAGATAGTCTGCACTCCAAGGCCATCATCCTGAGACTCAGCTCGGGAGACTCAGCAGCCACCGACTCGGGCCCCGGGCCCGACGTCGGTACTCGGGGAGGAGAGTCCACAAGGACTATGGCACTTACGTGTCCGGCAGACTAGGGCTCCACGCGAGGAACCTTGGCAGGCTTCTCCTGTTCCACGGGCCCGGGGCGACGGTCGGGGGTCTTAGACCTGGCCCTCAAGGAGCCAGGGACCTCTTCCGACGACGCCCTCACGAGCCGCTTCTTCCTCTTGCGTTCCTGGTCGGGGGACCCCCTGTCCGAGGAGCCTCGACGGCGCTCGGGATCAGAATCCCAATTTGTCGAGGCCTCAAATGAGGTCTGGGCCCGGCAGGAGGCCGAGTCGGAGAAAAGCCTTTCTTTTTGCTGCTGGCAACTTCGAAGTGCCTTGGAAGACATCTTCCCACATGGTCCAAACAACTTAGGGTCATGATCAGGACCGAGGCACCGAAGTCAGCAGTCGTATGTGTCGGTGAGAGACATCAATTTCTTACACCAATCACACTTTTTAAAACCACTGGAAGCCATCGGGGAAAAAACAGCCCCTGCGAGGTCAAAGACCCGACCTTCCAGGGAAAAATACAAAAAAGAGCGCGAACGCCAGCCACGAAGGGCAGAAACCGAAAAAGAAGAAAACGGGCTCGATACCGGCGTACCGAACCTGGCAGGAGGGGAACCGGCGTTGAACCGGAAGAAAAAAATAGCGAGTATTGCCGAAAAAAATCTAACTTTTATCCGGGATGACAGGACACACGTCCGGTGGGCTTCTCGGAAAAAGAGAGACTGAGGTAAGATGACACCTTTAGGCGGGAAGGGAACCACGCATGCCTGCCTGCATTCCCAAAGGCTTTCATGGAAAGCTGGGGAAATGCTCCGCTGGGGCTTCATCGGTGCCGATGTCACCCATATGTGAGGACTGACTTCCTGCTTGGTCCTGGAGAATAGGACTTTCTGGTGGACTGCCTCCTAGAGGCCAAAACCACCTCTTCAACATCCTTAGGCAGAAGCAAGGGAGCTAGCACTATCCTTTCAGCAGCCAGGCCATCAGATTGAGGGACCTGAGATTGGGGTGCAGAAGGGAACCCTGATCTTGAGACAGGAGATCATGTTGCAACCCCAGAGGGAAAGGGGTTTCCACCGCCAACTGTAGCAGAAGAGGAAACCACAGTTGCCTCGGCCATCTGGGGGCTACCAGAATTACCGAGGCCTTGTCCCAGAGAATCTTGAACAGAGTTCGGGCCACCAAGGGCGTGGGAGGAAACGCATACAGGAGGCCCGTAGACCAAGAGATCAGAAAAGCATCTGCTGTCATTCTCAGGGGATGCGGTTGTCTGGAGCAAAACCTGGGCAGCTGACGGTTCAGTGGACTTGCAAAGAGATCGATGGATGGAAGTCCCCATCGTAGAAAGACCTGCTGGACCACCAATGGATTCAGCTGCCATTCATGGGGCTGGAGAATCCTGCTTAGCTTGTCTGCTAAGAAGTTGTCCTGACCAGGTAGATAAACTGCTTTGAGAAACATGCCTTGTTTGACTGCAAAGGAGCAAAGGGCCTGCGCCTCCTCACATAGGAGCCTGGACCCTGTGCCCTCTTGCTTGTTCACATAGAACATTTCTACCTGATTGTCTGTCTGAACTAAGACAGACTGGTGAGAGAGGGCATGAGAAAAAGTCTGTAGAGCCAAGCGGATTGCTCGTAGCTCCAAAAGATTGATCTGCTGTGTGGCCTCCCGAGGAGACCAGAGGCCTTGAGTGCATGTGCCCTGGCAATGTGCACCCCAGCCCTTCAAGGAAGCATCGGTTGTCAGCACCCTTGTGTGTGCTGGGGCCTGAAAAGGTACCCCCCTGAGAAGGTTTGGGAGATGTAGCCACCACTGCAAGGCGTCCAAAAGTGGTTTGGACACCTTTACTCTGTCTCTGAGGTCGCCTGTGGCCTGCGCCCACTGAGATCTGAGGCACCACTGAGCAGCCCGCATGTGCAGATGGGCATTCGGCGTCACATGCACCGTGGATGCCATGTGGCCCAGGAGCTGCAGGAAGTGCCTGGCAGAGACCTGAGAATTGCTGTGGAACTGGTTGGCCAAGTCCATCAGTCTGTGGGCCCTGTCCTCGGGCAAGTAAGCTCTTGCCTGCGGGGTGTCTAATCTTGCCCCTATAAACTCTAGGTTCTGTGAGGGGTGCAAAATGGACTTTGTGTAGTTTATGACAAAGCCCAGATACTGAAGAAGAGAGACAGTGCAAAGAGTGGCTTGCCTGGCCTCCTGGAGAGATTGGCCCCTGATAAGCCAGTCGTCCAGGTATGGGAAGACAAAAATTCCCTGATTCCTGAGATAGGCCGCCACCACCGCCAGGCATTTGGTGAAAAACCTGGGGGCGGAAGTTAGGCAAAAGGGAAGTACTCTGTACTGAAAATGGTTTCCTCCCACCACAAATCAGAGATATTTTCGGTGGTCTGGATGAATGAGGATGTGAGTATAAGCATCCTTTAGGTCTAAGGAGCATAGCCAGTCTCCCTGCTGGAGGTAGCGCAGCAGTATCCCAAGGGTAAGCATCTTGAACTTTTCCCTCTCCAGAAACTTGTTTAGGTTTCGCAAGTCTATGATAGGCCGGAGGCCTCCTGTCCTTTTTGGTACCAGGAAGTACCTTGAGTAGAAGCCTTGCCATTCCAGGTGGTGAGGACCAGTTCCATTGCCTGTTCCTTTAGAAGACTTGCCAACTCCTGAAGGAGGAGGTTTCTGTGCAGAGGGAGTCTTGGAGGCTCCCCTGGAAAGTAGAAGGGGGGTAGCTGGTAGAGGTGGCGCATGTAGCCCTTCTGGACTATGCTGAGGACCCAGGTATCCCCTGTGATGGCTGGCCACCTGTAGGCGTACAGAGTCAGTCGACCTCCTGTGCTGAGTGGAGCCAGCTGTGGAGAAGAGGCTATGCTGTGGGAGTCAAAACCCCGCTCCCTGCTGTGCAGGAGCTGGAGCTGGCAGCTTGGGGGTCTTCTGCCTATGGGGCCCATGCCCCTGCCCCTTGGCCTGCTGGCCCTGTTGGGGAGCTGGACAGGCCTGATGTTGAGGGTAGGATTTGTAGGCAGCACCCTTCCTTGGAAAAAGGGCTTCTTCCCCGAGCCCTTCTTTTTCTGAGAAGGGGCAGAAGTCTTCCTGGACAACCTTGTCCTGGTGAGAGTCTCAGTCTCGATTTCTGCAGTCTTTTCAGTCATGGGCTTACCAAAAAAGGTTTTCACCTCGACAGGGCGCATCGACCAATTTGTCCTGCACCCATGACTCCAGGTCTGATGACTGTAGCCAGGCCTGACGGCGTGCACTGATGCAGGCTGTGGCTACCCAGGCCGAAGCCTCGAAGCCATCATAGGCTGCTCGAGAGATAAACTTCGAGCACTCTCGAATCCCTGTTGACAAAGCCTTGAACCTCTGCAAAGGTTGCTCGGAGAGGCCAGCTGAGAACCCGGAAATCTCCTTTGCCAGGTCTCGTAGGTACATGGCCATGTACATAAGAACATAAGATATACCATACTGGGTCAGACCAAGGTCCATCAAGCCCAGTATTCTGTTTCCAACAGTGGCCAATCTAGGTCATATGTACCTAGCAGTTACCCCAAGAGACACAAGTTCCACAATGCTTGAACTGGGTCAAGCATTGATATCTTCGGTCACTTCTTAATAATGGTTTATGAAAATTTCCTCCAGGAACTTGTCCAAACCTTTTTTAAACCCAGCTACACTAACAGCCTTTACTACATCCTCCGGTAACAAATTCCAGAGTTTGATTACACGTTGAGTGAAAAAGTATGTTCTTTTATTAGTCTTAAATAGTTTACCCTGTAGCTTCATTGCATGTCCCCTAGTCTTTCTATATTCTGATAAGGTAAACAATCGATCTACGTTTACCCGTTCCACTCCGTTCATTAATTTATAGACTTCTATCATATCTCCCCTCAGCCGTCTCTTTTCCAGGTTAAAGAGCCCTAACCTTTTTAGCCTTTCTTCATAGGAGTATCCTTCCATCCCCTTTACCATTTTGGTGGCTCTTCTCTGTACCTTTTCTAAAATCGCTATATCCTTTTTAAGATACGGCGACCAGAATTGCACACAATATTCAAGGTGCGGTCTCACCATGGAACGATATAGAGGCATTATAATATCTTTTGTTTTATTTTCCATTCCTTTCCTTATCATACCCTAACATTCTATTTGCTCTCTTGGCCGCCGCTGCACACTGGGCCGAGGGTTTTAACATGGTATCCACAATGACGCCTAAATCTTTTTCCTGGGTGGTGGTTCCTAATGTGGAACCTTGCATCGTGTAACCATAGTTTGGGTTGTTCTTCCCTAGGTGCATAACCTTGCACTTGTCCACATTAAATTTCATCTGCCATTTTGATGCCCAGTCTTCCAATTTATCAAGATCCTCTTGCAATTTTTCACAATCCTCTTGGGTTTTAACAACTTTAAATAGTTTTGTGTCATCTGCAAATTTGATAACCTCACTCGTTATTCCACTTTCCAGGTCATTTATGAATATGTCAAAAAGCAGCGGACCCAGCACAGATCCCTGGGGTACACCACTATTCACCTTTCTCCATAGGGAAAATTGGCCATTTAGCCCTACCCTCTGCTTTCTATCTTTTAACCAGTTCCTGATCCACAATAGTACACTGCCTCCTATCCCATGACTCTTTAGTTTTGCCAAAAGTCTGTGATGAGGGACCTTGTCAAAGGCTTTCTGAAAGTCCAGATACACAATATCAACCGACTCACCTTTGTCCACCTGTTTATTCACTCCTTCAAAAAAACATAGCAGATTAGTAAGACAAGATCTTCCTTGTCTAAAGCCATGTTGGCTGTCTCCCATTAGGTTGTGACTATCTACATGCTGAGTAATTTTATTCTTTATGATGGTTTCTACCATTTTTCCCGGTACTGACGTCAGGCTCACCGGTCTATAGTTTCCCGGATCACCCCTGGAACCCTTTTTAAAAATTGGTGTTATATTGGCGATCCTCCAGTCTTCAGGTATTAGAGATGATTTTAATGATAGTTCACAGATTACTGATAGCAGGTCTGCAATCTCATATTTCAGTTCTTTCAACACCCTTGGATGTATACCATCCGGCCCAGGTGATTTACTACTCTTCAGTTTATCTAATAGTTGTAAGACATCTTCCCGTTGTATCGATATTTCCTTCAATTCTTCCGCACCTTTAAATACCACTTCAGTCATGGGTAACATCCCTACATCTTCTTCAGTAAAGACCGAAGCAAAGAATTCATTCAGTATCTCCGCTATCGCCTTGTCGCCTCTTAGTGCTCCTTTAACCCCTTTATCATCTAATGGACCAACTGACTCTCTCACAGGTTTTTTGCTACGAATGTACTTGAAAAGGTCTTTATTTCGCGTTTTTGCTTCCGCAGCAAGCTTTTTCTCAAATTCTCTCTTTGCCTGCCTTATCAATGCCTTGCATTTGACTTGCCAGTGCTTGTGCTGTTTCCAGGTTTCGTTGTTTGGCTCTTGTTTCCATTTCCTGAAAGATGCTTTTTTGGCAACAACAGCCTCTCTGACCTCACCTTTAAACCATGCTGGCAGTTTTTTGGACTTCCTTCCACTTTTCTTAAAGCGTGGAATACAGCTGGTCTGGGCTTCCAAGATAGTATTTTTCAACAACACCCAAGCTTGATGTACGTCTTTAACCTTCGCAACTGCTCCTTTTAGTTTTTTCTTAACTGTTTTCCTCATTTTATCATAGTCTCCCTTTCGAAAATTAAAAGGTAGTACTGTGGATTTCCTTACTATCCCTCCTCCACTAATTAAATCAAAGGCGATCATGCTATGATCACTATTGCCAAGTGGCCCCAACACCCTTATCTCTTGCACTAGATCTGGTGTTCCACTAAGGACTAGGTCTAATATGGCTTCCCCTCTGGTCGGTTCATGAACCAGCTGCTCCAAGAAGCAGTCATTTATTTCATCTAGGAACTTTATCTCCCTAGCATGTCCTGACGTGACACTGACCCAGTCGATACCGGGGTAATTGAAATCACCCATTATTATTACTGCGCTGTAACTTTTGTTAGCTTCCTTGATTTCTTTGAGCATTTCATCATCCATTTGGTCATTCTGGCCAGGTGCTCGATAGTACACCCCCACTGCCATCGCCTTCCCCCTTTTATATGGAATTTCAATCCATATAGATTCTACAGCAGATTTTGTTTCCTGCAAAACTTTAATCCTTTCTGAGTCAATGCCCTCTCTAACATAGAGCACAACCCCTCCACCAATTTCATCAGCTCTATCATTACGATATAATTTGTACCCAGGTATCACAGTGTCCCACTGGTTGTCCTCCTTCTACCATGTCTCTGATATTCCAATCATATCTAACCTTTCATTTAGTGCTATATATTCTAACTCTCCCATCTTATTCTTTAGACTTCTAGCATTTGCATACAAGCATTTTAGAGAATGTATTTTAGTTATGTTAATTTGGCTATTGTTAGACATGGGTAAATTGGGATCATTAAGCTCTGTCTGCTCCATACTTGAGGGCATTTGGGCTACTTTACTCTTTTGTGGAACCTCTCTGCTTTTGGTAGTATCCTTCAAGGATACATTCTTCCGAACCATCCGCTCTTGGGCGACTGTCGGCTTTCCCCTAATATCTAGTTTAAAAGCTGCTCTATCCCCTTTTTAAAGGTTAATGCCAGCAGCCTGGTTCCATCCCGGTTAAGGTGAAGCCCTTCACTTCGGAAGAGCCCCTCCTTTCCCCAGAATGTTCCCCAGTTCCTAACAAATCCAAAACCCTCATCTCTGCACCACTGTCTCATTCACGCATTGAGACTCCGGAGCTCTGCCTGCCTTTTGGGTCCTGCGCGTGGAACAGGAAGCATTTCGGAGAATGCTACCCTGGAAGTTCTGGATTTCAACTTCCTACCTAAAAGCCTAAATTTTGCCTCCAGAACCTCCCTACCACATTTTCCTATGTCATTGGTACCGACATGTACCAAGACAGCAGACTCCTCCCCAGCACTATCTAAGACCTTATCTAGGTGGCGCGTGAGGTCCGCTACCTTCTCACCAGGTAGGCATGTTACCAGGCGATCCTCACGTCCACCAGCCACCCAGCTATCTACATGCCTAATGATCGAATCACCAACTATAACGGCTGTCCTAACCCTTCCCTCATGGGCACATGGGCACATGGCCCTGGAGAAACTTCCTCGGTGCGAGAGGGTTTTACATCACCTGGAGAACAGGTCCTAGTTACAGGATCACTTCCTGCCACACCAGGGTGATGCTCTCCTGTCACGTGACCTCTCTCCTCCATGGCAACAGGGGTGCTGCCAGACTGGAGGTGGTACTTCAGGACTATATCCCTGTAGGTCTCGTCTATGTACCTCTCTGTCTGTCTTATGTTTTCCAAGTCTGCTACTTTAGCCTCTAGAGAACGGACTTGTTCCCTGAGATAAAAGAGCTCCTTGCACCTAGTGCACACGTAAGACCTCTCACCAACTGGGAGAAAATCATACATGTGACACTCAATGCAAAAGACTGGAAAGCCCCCATCCCGCTGCTGGACTGCTGTCTGCATCTTAGTTTTAAGTTTGTGTCTAGATCTTTAAGTTCTTACTTACTAGGGGTTGCTATGGGTATTTATACCAATAAAACTGTACCTAATACGTTTACTATACCTTGTTCACCTGAAGCTTAATTAATCTGAGGTCCTTAGTGTATGACTGATTTGGGTAATGAGCTTCACCTGAAAGCACCTCCTGTCTTTTAAGATGTGTAAGTACCTATAAAGCTATGATTATCCCAGGGGAGGGTGGGTGTGGGGAGGGAGGGAGGGAAATAACACCTATTAAAAGAGGGCTGCTACACAGTACCCTATCTTGTGCTGCTGAGGTAAGCTAAATTCTGATTTGATTTAAATTATAGCTCTCAGCTGCTGCTAGGCTCTAACTTCTGAAATTTAAACTACAAGCTCTCTGCTGGCTACTAAATTTAACCAGAAAGCTCTCTTCTGTGTGTTAAATTTAAACTAAAAGTACTTTGCTGTTACTTGGCCTTGAGTGACTATTAAATTTAAACTACAAGCTCTCTGCTGGGTATGAAATGTAACCAGAAAGCTCTCCTCTGTGTTTTAAATTCAAACTTTAATTGCTGCTACTAGGCCCTAACTGATCCAACAAAAAACAGTGGGTTCACAGATTAAGTAGCTTTAATACAAATATTTTTTTTTTAGAAAATTACCAGAAGTATATACTCACAGTTGCAGATTTCTCTTCAGAAGTAACAGTCCCCCTTTCTAGTCCTTCTGATAGGTCTGGACACGGCAAGATAGCATAGAGCCCTGGAAGCACTTTCTACTGAGGGCATCCAGGTTTCGGGCCTCCCGACCGGGGGGCACCGAGGCGTGCATCTTCTGACTCTTCAGGCGGTGCATGGACGATTCCACAACCATGGAGTTGTGTGGTAGCCACTGTTCCCTCTAAGCTGTGCGCGTGTGCGCGCGCACACACCTCGCCGAGCGAGCGCACATACTTTACAACAGAGCGCACAAAAATTACGGCTCTGATTCTGATAGAAAACAACACAGACGTCTTAAAATTTAAAAGTTATGATTGTAATTACTAGAAATTTCCTGCTTCATTTAGTAATCACCTATTTTCATTTAATTTGATTAAAATCAATGTGGTGTACATACTGTATTCTGACATGTAGTCAAGTTTTAAAGTATATAACTCCGAGTGTCGTTATGTGGCGCACAAAAATTTAACCTTCCTTCAAAAGCTGCACACAGCTGATATTTTATGCGCACACAGCCTACAGAAAATTAGAGGGAACACTGGTGGTAGCTGCGCCTTTTGGCTCTTCCGGACTCGATAAATGGAATCGACCCGCTTGCTAAGAACCAGTGCCGAGGCCGGTGCCTCCCACATACGGAAAAGCAGCTGTTCCAGCATCGGAGGAACCGGTACAGTAAAGGCTTCCTTTGGAGGTAAGTCATACTGGATGGCATCGAGCTCTTTGGCTCGAGGCTCCTCCTCGGCATCCGCAGGGAAGGCCAAGGCTTTGGCCATGTCCCTCACGAAGTCCGAGACCAGGTATCCTCCGGGAGGGGACCGTATCCGAGGCTCGGACTCCAGTGAGTCTGAAGGGATGCACTGGGTCCGAAAGGTGTCCGGGGACTCCTCGTCCTCCGTCTCCCACGGCGACTCCTCTGAAGAGGAATCGAGCTGCTCTGGCTGTGTGGGCCTCGGTGCCACCCACCCCGACGCCGAGGGTACCGGCATCGACGACCTCGGCCCCGCACGGGAGGTCGAGGGGGATCTTGACCGAGGATCAACTCGAGACTTCATTGACTCGGGTATCGGCTCGGTCTCCGGGGTTGACTTGGACGTTGAGGTCCCGGTGGTTGGGGCAGATGCACCGGTCAAACCGGCGATCAGCACCCGCTGCTGTTCCATGAAGGCAGCCAAGCTGCTCTCCAAGGCCGTCAACCTGAGTCCAAGCTCAGGAGATTCAGCAGCCCCCGACTCGGGCCCCGACGGCATCGGGCCTGACGTCGGCTCCCCCGGAGGAGAGTCCACGAGGACAACTGCACTTACGTGACTCGGGGACTCCGGCTCCACACGAGTTAACTTGGACAGCCCCTCCAACTCCGAGAGCCCGGGGCGGTGGTCAGGGCTAAGCGACCTGGCCCTCGAGGATCCAGGAGCCTCCACCAATGCTGCCCTCGCGAGCTTCTTCTTCCTTCTGTGCTCCCGGGTGGGAGACTCCCTCTCAGAGGAACCCCGACGGCGCTCTGGGTCAGACTCCCGAGATGTCGAGGTCTCTGACGAAGTCCTGGCCCGGCCGGATGCGGAGTCAGAGAAACTTCTCTCACGTTGATGCTGACTGCTCTGAAGCGCCTTCGATGACATTTTGCCACACGGGCCACAGGCCAGCGGGTTATGGTCGGGCCCGAGGCAACGGAGGCAGCAGTCATGTGTGTCGGTGAGAGACATAAGTTTCTTGCACCGATCACACTTTTTGAACCCGCTGGCAGCCATCGGGGGAAAAAGGACCCCTGCAAGGTCAAAAGACTGGGCTGCCAGTGAAACACAAAAAGAGTGCGAACGCTAGTCACGAAGGACAAAAACTGAAAATCAAAATTCCCAACTCGATACCGGTGTACCGAGCCCAGGCGGGAAAGGGAACCGGCGTCGAACTGGAACAGAAAAAGCCAAAATAGCCAAAAAAAATCTACTTTTCCCGGGTGACACGAACTCATGTCCGTTGGGCTCCGTGGAAAAAGAAAGACTGAGCAAGATGGCACCCTTGGGCGGGAAAGGGACTGCGCATGCGTGCTGCATTCTCAAAGGCTTTCTTTGAAAGCTGGGGAAATGCCCCGCAAGGGGGCTCCGTTGGCGCCGACGTCACCCATATGTGAGGACTGACTTCCTGCTTGGTCCTGGAGAATGTATGGACTGAAGATCACGTTGCTGCTTTGCAAATTTTGGCAATACCTAGAGTGTAGATTTGCCATCAAGGTAGCCAAGACTTGTACATTATGGGCAGTGATATGACCCTTGAGGGAGAGTCCTGCCGCATCATAAGCAAACATGATGCAATCTGCTATCTATTTGGAGAGAGTATGTTTGGAGGCTGGTAACCCCAGATGACTAGGGTCAAAGGAGATGAATAGCTGAGAAACCTTTCAGTGCTCCCAAGTCCTGTGAAGATAAATGCTAAGGCATGTTTACAATCCAGAGTGTGGAGTGTTGCCTCTGACCTAGATGAATTTGGTCTAGGGAAAAACACAGGAAGGTAAACAGACTGGTTCAAATGGAAAGGCGAGACCACCTTCGGCATGAAGTGAGAATGAGTCTTAAGGACTACCTTATCATGGTGGAACCATGTATAAGGGAGGTCAGCCATCAAGGCCTGAAGCTCACTAATGCGCCTTGTTGAAGTGAGGGCAATGAGGAAGATGACCTTCCATGTTAGAAACTTAAGTGACGTAGTGGCTAAAGGTTCAAAGGGCAGCTTGAGAAGTTGCCATAGGACAACATTGAGGTTCCATGCCACTGGTAGTGGTTTAATGGGAGGCTTGGTTAGTAAAAGAAGACCTCTCATGAAGCATGCTATGAGAGGCTGAGAGGAGATGGGTTGCCCATCTAAAGGCATGTGAGAGGCCGCAATTGCACTTAGGTGTACTCTTACCGAATTGGTTTTGAGTCCAGATGAAGAAAGGTGGAGGAAATACCGAAGCTGCTCCTCCACCGGAGCTGACAAGGGATTAAGATTCTTCTGAGAACACCAGATAGAAAACCTACGCTACTTAAAAGCATAGGACCGTCTGGTGGATGGCTTTCTAGAAGCTAAGAGGATGTCCTTAACCTTCTGGGGAAGGTTAATATCCTGAAAGGCTATGCCTTCATCAGCCATTTTGTGAGATGGAGCGACTGCGGATTGGGATGGAGCAGCATTCCCTCCTCTTGAGAGAGGAGATCTGGAGCAGATCCCAGATCTATGGGTTCAGTCTGAGACAGATGTAGCAAGAGAGGGTACCACGGTTGATGTGGCCAGTGTGGGGCTATGAGTATCATGAAGCCCCTGTCCGCCTGGCGTCTGAAAAGAGTCTTGGGAATTGGAGGGAAGGCATAAAGGAAGCTGTGCCCCCAGTGGAGTTGAAAAGCATCCACTTGTTGGCTGTCTAACACAGGAGTCCTGGTACAGAAGCGAGGGAGCTTGGCATTCTGAGGAATGGTGAAGAGGTCTATCTCTGGAGTCCCCCAAGTCTGAAAGATCTAGGACACTGTGTCTATATGAAAGGACCATTTGTGGGGAAGATGGATCTGACTTAATCTGTCTGCTAAGACATTGTGTTCACCCGGAAGATACACCGCTTGGAAGTGAATGTGATGATGTATTTATTTATTTATTTATTTACAGTTCTTATATACCGCACTTTTGGTACCAGCGCGGTTTACAGTTAACAAAATTTTGCATTGGAACAATCCTTTGCTTACATTATAACAGGGTCAAAAACTTGAAGAACAGGGGGAACTATATACAAATTATATACAAACAGAGTTTTATCTGTGGCTAATTTACAGTACAGGTTACATTGGGATCATGATTTTGGGTGTGCAGAGAGTTTAGATCATGATCTGACAGTACTAAGTTGTTGGGATGTCTGAGGCTGTGTGAGTGATTTGAGAGATGGATGGAGGGGGTGTAGTGCTGGGGCCTAAAAGGTGAAGACAGAATAGGTAGTGTTTAAGGGTCTTCCTAAATTGAGAGGTCTTTTATTGATCGGATATGTGGAGGGAGATTGTTCCAGCAGGTTGGTGCGAATAAGGTGAAGGCCCTGTCTCTGGTTGCTTGATTACATTTAGTGTACTCTTTTGGTACAACGAGAGTATTAGCGGCTGCGGATCTTCTTAACCTGTTTGTGGGGGTGTTGATAAGCAGTGAGGAGAGGGAGGGTGGGGCTATTTGATTGATTGCTTTAAAGGACAGTAATAGCGCTTTGCAAGTTATCCTGGCTTGTAGGGGTAGCCAGTGAAGATCTGTTAGTATGGGGGTGATGTGGTCTCTTCTGGATGTACAGCAGAGGATGCGGGCTGCTGAGTTTATTGCCAATTGAAGTGGGTTGAGGGTGCTCTTGGGTAGACCATGCAGGATGACGTTGGCGTAGTCAAAATGTGGTGTTACAAGGGATTGGAAGATTGTTCTGAAGTCATTCGGGGAGAGTAGAGGTCTTAATGGTTTCAGAGTTCTTATTTTGTTGTATACAGATTTGACAGTCTGCTTTATGTGATCTATAGGAGGTGAAGTACTTTTGTCCACTAAAGAAGAGCGGGACCTAGGCGTGGTTGTGTCTGATGATCTTAAAGTAGCTAAACAGGTAGAAAAGGCGACGGCAAAAGCTAGAAGGATGCTTGGGTGCATACGGAGAGGAATGGCTAGCAGAAAAAAGGAGGTGATAATACCTCTGTATAAGTCTTTGGTGCGACCTCATTTGGAGTATGGTGTGCAATTCTGGAGACCGCACCTTCAAAAGGATGTGAACAGGATGGAGTCGGTGCAGAGGGTTGCTACTAAAATGATTAATGGGCTTCATTATAAAGCATATGAGGACAGACTTAAGGATCTTAATATGTACACCTTAGAGGAAAGGCGGGATAGAGGTGATATGATTGAGATGTTTAAATACCTCCGTGGCATAAATGTTCAGGGAGAGAGCCTCTTTCAATTGAAAGCAAGTTCTGCTACGAGGGGACATGGGATGAGGGTGAAGGGAGATAGATTCAGGAGTGATATGCGGAAATATTTCTTTACGGAAAGAGTAGTGGATCCGTGGAATAGTCTCCCAGTGGAGGTGGTAGAGATGAGGACAGTAACTGAATTCAAAAAAGCATGGGACCAACACAGAGGATCTCTAAAGGTAGAAAGTGGATTGTTGTAGTTGTTGTTATGGAAGGACAGACTAGATGGGCCTTGTGGTCTTTTTCTGTCATCATGTTTCTATGTTTCTATATCTTTGAAGGTCAGTTCTTGATCTATGATGGCTCCCAGGTAGCGAATCGAAGATTTACACGGAAGTTCCGCATCTCTCACCTTTAATGTTGTGGGGGGTGAGAATTTCTTATTTCTGGTTACGAATAAGACTTCAGTTTTCTTGAAGTTTATTCGTAGGTTCTGGGATAGGAGCCAGTCTGTAATCGCGTTGAAGCAAGAGATTATTGGAGAGAAGTCAGGGGCATCAATTTTTATTGGAGTGAATATGAGAACATCATCTGCATAGATCAGACTGGAAGCGTTGAATGCTCTGATGATTTCACAGATTGGTTGCATATATAAGTTAAATAGTAAAGCTGATAAGGAAGATCCTTGGGGAACACCTTGTTGTTGGTGGAAGGGATCGGATGTTGAGGATCCTATCCGGACCTGTTGCCAGCGGTTAGTTAGGTATGATCTACACCATTCCCAAGCTGATCCTTGAACTCCCTTTTCTTGAAGGCGGTGTAGCAGTTGAACATGGTTAACCGAGTCAAAAGCTGCCGAGATATCCAGGAAGATAAGTATGAGATATCCAGGAAGATAAGTATGTATGGCAAAGGACCAGAGATGTACAGCCTCATTGCAGAGGGACCAAGAACCTGTTTTGCCTTACTTGTTCACGGAGAACATGGCAACTTGGTTGTTGGTTTGGACTAGAACACTTTGGCAACGTATGCGGTCCTGGAATACCTTGAGAGCATTGAAGATCGCTCGGAGTTCCAGTAGATTTATCTGGAGTTGCGACTTCTGCTGTGACCAGACCCTGAATGAAGAGAGATCCCAGATGGGCTCCCCAGCCCAGTTTGGAAGCATCCATTGTCAGGGTGCATTGATGTGCAGGCATCTGAAAAGGTGACCCTACAAGGAGATTTTCTGGGGAACACCACCACTGGAGAGATGTGACCAGAGGGTTAGAGACTTAACTTGTCCCCGAGGTGACCTGAGGCTTGAGTCCACTGGGACACCAGAGTCCATTGGGCTGTGCGCATGTGCAGATGGGCATAGGGAACTATATGCACCGTTGATGCCATATGACTCAGAAGTTGTAGCATTTCTCTAGCAGTGAGATAGTCCTTGAGACATGCCTGAGATGCTAGCTGATTGAGATGAGTTCAGCGCAGTTGGGGCAGAAATACCCTTGACTGCTGAGTATTTAAGAGGGCCCCTATGAACTCCAGAGTTTGAGGGGGGACGAGTTGGGACTTTGGAAAACTGATGACAAATCCCAAGTGTTGTAACACCTGCATGGTGCGTGAGAGAGAAAGGCTGGCCTTTTAAGAGGTGCTTGCTCTTATGAGCCAGTCGTCTAAAGTAAGGGAAGACAAATATCCCTAGTGTCTTTAGAAATGCGGCTACTACCGCCATGCACATTGTGAAGACTCTTGGGGCAGAGGCGAGGTCGAAAGGTAGAACTCTGTATTGATAGTGTCTTCCTTGAAACATGAAGCGCAGAAACTTTCTATAGTGTCTTCCTTGAAACATGAAGCGCAGAAACTTTCTGTGTTCTGGATGAATAAGAATATGAGTGTATGCTTCCTTTAGATCTAGAGAACAGAGCCAGTTCTGATTCTGGAGATAGGGAAGAAGGGTCCCCAGGGAGACCATCTTGAACTTCTCCCGTTCGAGATACTTGTTTAGGTCCCTGAGGTCCAGAATGGGCCTGTATCCCCCCGTTTTCTTTAGAATAAGAAAATAAAGACAATAGAAGCCCATTCCCTGCTGGGATGTTGGAACCTCTTCTTTGCACCCTGCAGTAGAAGAGATGTGACTTAGTGCAGAAGCAGAGCAATGAGAAGGGCCTGAGAATAGAACTCCCTTAATGAGGTCGGGGGGGGGGGGGGGGGGGGTAGCTTTGCAGATGAAGTCTGTATGCCCTCTGCTCCAAGGTGATGAGATGCCATCTGTGGGCATAATGACAGAATCCCCCGGGAATGTGGATAGGATCGGGATTCTTCAGAGGCAGGGCAGCTATGTTCTCTAGAAAGGAGTCAAAACCCCAGAGCAGCCTGAGCCTGCTAAGGTGGCTGAAACTTGGGAGTCTGAGCCTTTTTCTGATGTTTTGGAGGCTGTTGACCCTTTTGAGGAGCATGATGCTGACACTGAGCAGCAGGAGTATAAGAAGGTTAATACTTCTTTTTATTAAAGGCCGCCTTCTTTGCTACTGCCTTCTTTTTAGCTGGATTGGCAGTAGATCTAGAGAGCCTATTCAGGGTAGTGTTTTCAGACTCTGAGAGGCCTTGTCCTGCCAGTGTTTGCTAAAAAGATCTCACCAGTGCAAGGCATATTACCCAGCTTATCTTGAAACCACTGTTCAAGATCTGATGCTTGGAGCCATGCAATCCTGCATGCACCGATGCAGAAAGATGTAGTTCTGCTGATGCACTCAAAGCAATCAAAAGTTGTCCTGTTGACAAACTTTGAGACATTCTGACTATGTTTTACCAGAGTAAGATAATATGCCCTCTTGTCATCCAGGAGAAGAGCAGCCATTGACTCAAAATCCTTAGTTACCTCCTTAAGGAACATACCCATATACAGTATGTAAGAACTGATTCTCGCCGAAAGCATGGAAGCCTTGAAGCAACGTCGACCAAAAGCATCAAGGGTTCTCGATTCCCTACCTGAAGGGTTAGAGGAATGTGTCTTTACGCTTTTGATTTGGTGTATTGCAGATTCCACTACCATGGAATGGTGCGGCAATTGTGTCTTTTGAAAACCGGGACACTGGTACATGGTATCGAGCCGATGGGTATGGGGAAAAATAATAAGAAACTGCAACTTTAAAAACAAACGTGCCCCTTGGCGCGAAGAAGAGACCAGCACAGCACCATCAGCTGCCCCGGGAGCCATTGCAGTGTCAGATGAGTAGGGCGGGAAGAAGTGCTCTTCCCCGATCGGCTCCCTGAGGCCCAATCAGATGCTGCCTGCAACTTTAAAAACAAAGGCGCCCCTTGGCACGAAGAAGAGACCGGCACAGCACCATCAGCTGCCCCAGGAGCCGTTGCAGCATCAGGTGAGTAGAGCGGGAAGAAGCGCTCCTCCCCGATCGGCTCCTCGAGGCCCAATCAGCTGCCGCCTGCAACTTTAAAAACAAAGGCGCCCCTTGGCAGGCCCGCGCCTGAGGGCCCTTTGGCATGGTCCTTAGGCGCCACCACACTGCAGACACCATGTGAATTGTCCTGATGCAGTGACAAGGACCAGTGCTGCACAATTTAAATCACTGCGCTTGAAGCGGCAACAGCACAGGACTCCACCGGGAGCCTGAACAAGCACCAGGAAGTAGAGCGGAAGGATCACTCCTCCCCGATCAGCCCCCCGAGGCCAATCAGGACCAGCACTACACAACTCAACGCGACCAGAGACATCACAAGGCTCCCTAGCTCTGAGGAAGGACAATGGAAACTCTCAGCAAGTGCAGCACTCTTTCACATCTCTTGGTCAAATCAGGGAAGACTGCAAATTATTCAAAGAAGGGAAAATAACACGGCCAAATATTAGAAGAGGACAGAAGGAGAAGGTTACAATATCACAGATCACATATCTCCTCAGCACGCCAGCTAGCCTCTCGGCCTACGACCACCACAGCAGGACACCAAGCACTACTCCTCCTCCTCCTCTAGATAGCACAGCTCACAACATGGGCACATTCATTACAACAACTCCACGGCCTGATTCTCTACAATGAGAACCCTGGGGCATAGACGTTTGTGATAAGGAAGCTTATCATAGCTCAGGAAGGAGCTATAGAAAAGGTGAAGTGACTCTGAACAAGCAACCTGCCAGTTCTGGTAGAAATAAGAAAACAGAATTTTCCCATAAAAGACTACCAGTCCCAGAATGCACCAGGTTTCCAACCACCATTAGAGGAGCTGAAGTGGGGAAACGTGTGTTCAATCAGGAGGGCTATGAGGTAATCCCCAAGCACTCATCTCGAAGGGCAGGGCCTGATTCAGCACAGCTGCGCTGCGCTAGGGTGGAGCACTCATCAAAGCAGAATAAGAGTTTATTCTACAGAGAATTATCCTCAGTTTCATCTGAGAGATCCTCAGAATCAGCTTGGATATCCTCAGCTTGGACGTCTTCATCATCTGGAGGATCATCAGGAACAGAAGCCAGACCGGACGGACAGAGAGGGCAAGAAACCCTTTGGAAGAAAGAAGAGAAAAGCATTTGGGAGGTCTAAAGGAGTCCAGAGCAGTACGTATACTGGAAGGTATTCCAAGGGCCAGCATACACCATTGGACTGGAGAAAGCCAGAGGAATGGTGCTGCAGAGCTAGGAATCTCCAGAGGGTACCTGTGAGGGAGACGACTGCACTTGGAAGGGACCCTAGGACCCGTGCCAGAAGGTATGTGAAGAGAGATCCAGTGTCCAGGGATCTGGATTGGAAGGATGGACATAAGAACTGGACTACATACTGGCCAGGCTATTTAAAGAGGAACTCTAACAGCAATGGAAGCTCAGGTATGAACACTGATCTATGCCCTAGCTATAACCTTGAAAGACAGCAGGGAAACAAGTATTCTCCTGAAAGTGCTCCATTGAGAAATTCCTCTGTGCCAATCCAAGATATTGAACCCATGATTGTGGAAGAAGGGGGAGGAGTCTTAGATACAGGCTGTGAATACATAGATTGCTCTCTGTCTAAACTCCTTTGGTAATTTTCTGTTACAAAGTACAACTACCATCACAAAGAAATACAAACTTGTTCTTTAATCTACTCAGAAAAGCTCCTGAGTAGGATTTTTAGCCACGCAGTAGAAAGCAAGCCAGCTAAGGGGTTTCAGCTGGGTAACTGCTAGCAATTGAGCCTTATCTATTTGCTTGTGAGCTCTGAGGGAATCACTTCTGAGTTTATGTGTGAAGATATAAGAAGTTAACCTGAAAAGAACAGTTTTTCCCTTTGTGGGTTTTGCTTGTTGTTTAGAGCACTGCTAAGAAAATATTAGCTAAAGCCTACAGAAAAGACCAGTTTGTTACCAACCAGGTCTTTATTCTTTTGCTTTGATTGCCTGACAAGTTCAGCTGTTGTTTTCCTGATTTTGTTTTTCCGAGTTTAACACTGAAAGCAAGTATCCTGTTTTATGTGCTACCAAGCATATCTGTGTTGGGAGAAATAACCCCATAAATAAATATCTTATTGGCTTTACACTCAAGCACAACTAATTATTGTGAGCAGCTGTGTCTGGATGGAATGGACTGCATTTCCCACAATCCCTTGCCAATCATATTGATATATGCACTTGCCAAGACTGTGAACATTCTCACCCAGGCAGCTGTCTGACACGTTCTAATAACCTCCCTCACCATAGCAGACCACCTTTTGCAGTGAAACATCACTGCTTGATTCACATAAACTGCCTGCCCCCAGAAAAGCCTAAGAGACGCAAGACTCCACTCCAGGAAAACCTTAACAGCATGCTAATTAATGCTCGTTCCATCCATACCAAATGGTCTGCCCTCACCGACTATATTAACCAACAGAATCTAGACCTACTCCTCGTCACGGAAACGTGGTTAACAGACACAGATACAGTGAACACCAACCAGCTAAAACCTCCTGGATACGACCTCTTCAGCTGCCCTAGAACTAACCGGCGTGGAGGCGGGGTCTTAATAATAGTCAGAAGCAACCCCCATTTTCATTGTACTTTAACAGAAAACTCTACCAACTTAGACATCATCCAAATCTCCAACAAGACCCTAACAATCTGTCTCCTATACCGCCCACCCTCTTCAAGTACCGACGAGTTGGCCACAATACTTGATCACGCATGCAACAATAATATCCAGCAGAAACAGTTCTGGATTACTGGTGACTAATCTTCCCTCTCTCCATGTCAAACACTCCACAGCATTCCTGGACGCAATGACCACAATAGGATACCAGCAAATTGTTCACACTTCTACCCACACTGGAGGCAACACCTTGGACCTTATTTTTGCTCCACGACCTCACAACACCTTATGCAACCAGTACTCTCCACAGGTACACCCAAGTGCCATGGTCCGACCACAAGGCCATCCTCTGACATTCCACATGATAGTAAAGAACATCAATCTACCACAACAATCGCTCTCACTCACCGCCAATTCAGGCATTTCGACAAGGAAACCTTTCTCAGCAGCACATTACATCACCTCAACCCCGACACTTATGACCTGGATAATCTATTAAACAGCTGGAACATCCACCATTCTGGAGCTGCATTCTTTCCACCATCCTCAAAGCCTGCCCACAAAAACCACACAGCAGTATGGTTCACTGCTGACCTGCACAAATCACTAGTACAACTCAGGAAGCTTGAATGCCGCTGGCGACGCTCCACACTGATTAGTGACAAAGATACCTACCTGAACTACAACATCGTCGAAGAATAATCAACAACAAGAGAAAGGAACATCACACCAACCACCTCATGTGCTCTCTTAATAAACCTCGCGAACTCTTCAACCTAGTCAAATCACTCACAAAAGATCAATCTACAAAACAACCAATAAACACTCCAAGCCCAGATGACTTTGCCACCTACTTTCAGAGTAAAACTACTTCACCATCAACCAACCCAGAGAATCATGAACTACCCAAGAACCCCTACAACTCCGCCGGCACTCCCTCACCAACCCTGGAATCCTTCTATCCATATCCACCCGAACAAATAGAAAGAATCATCTGTGGGATCAACACCACGACCTCCCCAAAGGACCCTTGCCTACCATTCTGGATCAAACAAACACAAACCTACCTCAGCCCAATCATAGCCAGAATCGCCAACATATCATATCTGAAGGCATCCTTCCTCCCCCTTTGAAAACTGCTTCTATCAGACCTCTGATCAAGAATAACAAACTTGACCCATCAGATATCAAATCCTACAGACCTATCTCAAGCCTCCCCTTCCTAACCAAAATCATAGAAAAGATCGTATACCAACAGACCCAGGACCACATCGACTCCTACACACCCCTAGACCAGCAACAGCATGGATTTTGGCAACAGCATGGTGTTGAAACTCTTCTCATAACTATCCTTGACAGACTCCATACAGGCCTTGATAAGAAAAAACAAGGCTTCATCCTCATATTTATGGACATCGCCTCAGCTTTCGACACTGTCAACCACAACCTCCTACTCACCCAACTATACCAAAAAGGCATAAGAAGCCTAGCCTTAGATTGGTTCAAATCCTACCTATCCGACCAACAACAAGTCCGCACAGATAACCATACATCCAGGCCTTTCCAAAAAACACAAGGGGTTAAGAACATAAGAACATAAGATATGCCATACTGGGTCAGACCAAGGTCCATCAAGCCCAGTATTCTGTTTCCAACAGTGGCCAATCTAGGTCATATGTACCTAGCAGTTTCCCCAAGAGACACAAGTTCCACAATGCTTGTACTGGGTCAAGCATTGATATCTTCGGTCACTTCTTAATAATGGTTTATGGACCTTTCCTCCAGGAACTTGTCCAAACCTTTTTTAAACCCAGCTACACTAACAGCCTTTACTACATCCCCCGGTAACAAATTCCAGAGTTTGATTACACGTTGAGTGAAAAAATATTTTCTTTTATTAGTCTTAAATAGTTTACCCTGTAGCTTCATTGCATGTCCCCTAGTCTTTCTATATTCTGATAAGGTAAACAATCGATCTACGTTTACCCGTTCCACTCCGTTCATTAATTTATAGACTTCTATCATATCTCCCCTCAGCCGTCTCTTTTCCAGGTTAAAGAGCCCTAACCTTTTTAGCCTTTCTTCATAGGAGTATCATTCCATCCCCTTTACCATTTTGGTGGCTCTTCTCTGTACCTTTTCTAAAATCGCTATATCCTTTTTAAGATACGGCGACCAGAATTGCACACAATATTCAAGGTGCGGTCTCACCATGGAACGATATAGAGGCATTATAATATCTTTTGTTTTATTTTCCATTCCTTTCCTTATCATACCTAGCATTCTATTTGCTCTCTTGGCAGCCGATGCACACTGGGCCGAAGGTTTTAACATGTTATCCACAATGACGCCTAAATCTTTTTCCTGGGTGGTGGTTCCTAATGTGGAACCTTGCATCGTGTAACCATAGTTTGGGTTGTTCTTCCCTAGGTGCATAACCTTGCACTTGTCCACATTAAATTTCATCTGCCATTTTGATGCCCAGTCTTCCAATTTATCAAGATCCTCTTGCAATTTTTCACAATCCTCTTGGGTTTTAACAACTTTAGTTTTGTGTCATCTGCAAATTTGATAACCTCACTCGTTATTCCACTTTCCAGGTCATTTATGAATATGTCAAAAAGCAGCGGACCCAGCACAGATCCCTGGGGTACACCACTATTCACCTTTCTCCATTGGGAAAATTGGTCATTTAGCCCTACCCTCTGCTTTCTATCTTTTAACCAGTTCCTGATCCACAATAATACACTGCCTCCTATACCATGACTCTTTAGTTTTGCCAAAAATCTCTGATGAGGGACATTGTCAAAGGGTTTCTGAAAGTCCAGATACACAATATCAACCGACTCACCTTTGTCCACCTGTTTATTCCCCTCCTTCAAAAAAACATAAAAGATTAGTAAGACAAGATCTTCCTTGTCTAAAGCCATGTTGGCTGTCTCCCATTAGGTCGTGACTATCTACATGCTGAGTAATTTTATTCTTTATGATGGTTTCTACCATTTTTCCCGGTACTGACATCAGGCTCACCGGTCTGTAGTTTCCCGGATCACCCCTGGAACCCTTTTTAAAAATTGGTGTTACATTGGCGATCCTCCAATCTTCAGGTATTAGAGATGATTTTAATGATAGTTCACAGATTACTGATAGCAGGTCTGCAATCTCATATTTCAGTTCTTTCAAAACCCTTGGATGTATACCATCCGGCCCAGGTGATTTGCTACTCTTCAGTTTATCTAATAGTTGTAAGACATCTTCCCGATGTATCGATATTTCCTTCAATTCTTCCGCACCTTTAAATACCACTTCAGTCATGGGTAAGAACCCTACATTTTCCTCAGTAAAGACCGAAGCAAAGAATTCATTCAGTCTCTCCGCTATCGCCTTGTCGCCTCTTAGTGCTCCTTTAACCCCTTTATCATCTAATGGACCAACTGACTCTCTCACAGGTTTTTTGCTACGAATGTAATTGAAAAGGTCTTTATTTCGCGTTTTTGCTTCCGCAGCAAGCTTCTTCTCAAATTCTCTCTTTGCCTGCCTTATCAATGCCTTGCATTTGATTTGCCAGTGCTTGTGCTGTTTCCAGGTTTCGTCATTTGGCTCTTTTTTCCATTTCCTGAAAGATGCTTTTTTGGCAACAGCCGCCTCTCTGAACTCACCTTTAAACCACGCTGGCAGTTTTTTGGACTTCCTTCCACTTTTCTTAAAGCGTGGAATACAGCTGGTCTGGGCTTCCAAGATAGTATTTTTCAATACCACCCAAGCTTGATGTACGTCTTTAACCTTCGCAACTGCTCCTTTTAGTTTTTTCTTAACTGTTTTCCTCATTTTATCATAGTCTCCCTTTCGAAAGTTAAAAGGTAGTACTGTGGATTTCCTTACTATCCCTTCTCCACTAATTAAATCAAAGGCGATCATGCTATGATCACTATTGCCAAGTGGCCCCAACACCCTTATCTCTTACACTAGATCTGGTGTTCCACTAAGGACTAGGTCTAATATGGCTTCCCCTCTGGTCAGTTCATGAACCAGCTGCTCCAAGAAGCAGTCATTTATTTCATCTAGGAACTTTATCTCCCTAGCATGTCCTGCTGTGACACTGACCCAGTCGATACCGGGGTAATTGAAATCACCCATTATTATTACTGCGCTGTAACTTTTGTTAGCTTCCTTGATTTCTTTGAGCATTTTATCATCCATTTGGTCATTCTGGCCAGGTGCTCGATAGTACACCCCCCACTGCCATCGCCTTCCCCCTTTTATATGGAATTTCAATCCATATAGATTCTACAGCAGATTTTGTTTCCTGCAAAACTTTAATCCTTTCTGAGTCAATGCCCTCTCTAACATAGAGCGCAACCCCTCCACCAATTTGATCAGCTCTATCATTATGATATAGTTTGTACCCAGGTATCACAGTGTCCCACTGGTTGTCCTCCTTCCACCATGTCTCTGATATTCCAATCATATCTAACCTTTCATTTAGTGCTATATATTCTAACTCTCCCATCTTATTCTTTAGACTTCTAGCATTTACATACAAGCATTTTAGAGAATGTATTTTATTCATATTAATTTGGCTATTGTTAGACATGGGTAAATTGGGATCTTTAAGCTCTGTCTGCTCCATACTTGAGGGCATTTGGGCTACTTTACTCTTTTGTGGAACCTCTCTGCTTCCCTCTCAGCCCTACTCTTTAACATCTACACGCAACCAATCTGTTCTATCATTCAATCATTCAACATACTCTACCACATCTATGCTGATGATGTGTTACTGTACACGCTATTCCTCATTGACAAGCCAGACTACTCGTCCATAGTTAAATGCTTCAACACAGTATCAGATTGGCTCATGACACACAACCTGATGGTCAACACCAATAAGACTGAGGTCTTTATTCATATCCAAAGACCTCACATTTACCCCACCACCCTCCCTCAAAGCGAAAGACTTCAATCTCATAACCAAGCAAGAAGTCTGCTCTCTGGGAATAACAATCGACCAACGCCTGTGCTGGGAGACCAACATTCAAAATGTAACCAAAACAGTCTACCATAAACTGAGAACCCTCCGGCACTTACGTCCTCTCCTTGAGTCCTCAGACCTCTGCTCGGTTGCTCAAGCTCTCATCCTCCCTCATCTGGACTATTCCAACATCATCTTTCATGGTTTGTCGAAGCTCACTCTCCAGCCACTACAACTCGCAATGAACACAGCTGCCCGCACAATCCTGTCTGCATCCAAATACGACCACATCACTTCTCTTCTGATGCAGCTTCATTGACTCCCCATAGCAAGTCGCCTGACTTACAAAGCACTGCTACTCACTTTCAAGGCCTTGCATAGAATGTTGGCAACCTCGCTCTCAGAACTTATACAATGAACGCCGGAGACCAGGGCCAGAAGAACATGTATGATAAACTCTCTCATGACCCCTTCAACAGTAAGAACCTGTACCCAATCAACTAGGAATCGTACCTTCTCTCTATTTGTGCCAACTCAATGGAATGCACTACCCCCAATGATAAGCGCCATCCCGGATCTTATTTCTTTTAGGAAGGCCTTGAAGACTTCTCTCTTCCAACTAACTTATAACCATCCACCCTAGATCAGTCATACATACAGCCAAACAGCCGATGCCAGTTTAATCCTGTTTTAATGTAAATATGTTCCTGCAATGTAAGAATGTTCCTAGGTGTACCAACCTGCTGCAAATTTGTTATATGTAACCTGTTCGATGTAAACCAGTTTACTATTCATATGTTAGATATAAACCATGTTAAAAAGTTACATGTAAACCTCGTTCATATGTTTTATTTAAACCACATTGATCTGTAATAGCGCGGTATAGAAAAACAAATAAATAAGAAAGAGACGTCTTTCACATACGAAGCATGAGGTCATGGAGTATAAGGTGAATAGGAAGCGTAGCCGCTTCTTTTGGAGCTGTTGGGTATTGAAGAATTTCCAATTCTTCAGCCCTGTGCTCTTTCTCAAATGTTACTGTTATGAACAGGCCCCTGGCAACATCGCAAATAAAGCTATGGAAAGACATGTCCTCTGGTGGGGGACATGCGACATTGTGGAGATGGGGACAGGTCCTCTGGTAGGGTTTGTAAGTCTCAAGTATTGGCCAATTCATCATCCGATGAATCGGAAACCGAAAACTCAAAGTATTGATGGGCAGGGTGCTCCCGCTTCGTGCGAACTTGGTACCGGTCAGATTTAATGGTGCTCTGTGGGATATTCAGAATTTGGAATATTTTTTTTATAATGCAACCCTAATCTCCACATCTTTGTCTCTGATCTGTGTGGAGTGCTCCTTGCTCTTCACGTTGCTTGCTTAGTGGTGTTGCAGAGTCAGGGGCCTTTCAGAACAGGTATATTTATAAACAGGCATCATGTGACAGATCATGTGACACTGACTGCATACAAGTGGACCCTAATCAACTAATTATGTGGCTTCTGAGGTTAATTGGTTGGATCAGATCTTATTTAGGTGTTTCATAGCAAAATGTATGAATACATATGCACACACAATTTTTCCGTTTTTACTTTTTTTTAATATATAAAGGTATTTTATTGTAATTTCACTTCATCAATTTGGACTATATTGTTAGGTCCATTACCTAACATCCAAATGAACCTCCATTTTCATTCCAGGCTGTACGTAACGCGACAAAACAGGACAAAAACCAAGGGAATGAATAGGCATTTATTCTATAAACACCAGAAAAACATCACTTATGCCCATCCACTTGTCTGCCTGGATCCTCCATTCTGTTTTTGTGCCTTTTCCATGCTGATGATCCCTCAGCTGCACAAGAGTAGTTACTCACCTGTAACAGGTGTTCTCCAGGAGCAGCAGGAATCAGTCCTCACATATGGGTGTCATCGGCGCCGATGAAGCCCTAGCAGAGCATTTCCCCAGCTTTCCATGAAAGCCTTTGGGAATGCTGGCACGCATGCGCGGTTCCCTTCCCGCCTAAAGGTGCCATCTTACCTCAGTCAAATGACATAGCTAAGAATAGCACACAAAAATGTAAAAATAAACTATGTACAACTGCAACTCCAAGGGGAGGAGGGAGGGTTGTGAGGACTGATTCCTGCTGCTCCTGGAGAACACCTGTTACAGGTGAGTAACTACTCTTTCTCCAGGACCAAGCAGGAAGTCAGTCCTCACATATGGGTGACTCCCCAGCTCTGGGCTACCGAGGAACCCAGGCTGAACAAGAGAACTCCCTCTAGTCTCAGCAGCAAAGAAAGGCTTTTCAAGGACACACCCTCCACAGGTAGCCCAACCAGAGGGCAGGAGTTGCCTAAACCTCAAAAAGATTCCGGAGTACTGCTTGTCCAAAAGCACTGTCCCTACGGGACTCCCTCTCTAGACAGTAATGAGTTGCAAATGTCTGGCTTGAAGATCAAGTTGCAGCCCTGCAGATTTCTTGCAATGGCACAGAGCGGAGATGAGCCACTGAGGCAGCCATTGCCCTGACATGGTGGGCCGTGACCCGACCCTGCAAAGGAAGGTCAGCCGCCTTGTAAGCCCAGGTGATACAGTCAGCCACCCAGATGGACAAGGTACGCTTGGACACAGCAACCCCCAAGTTATTGGGGTCAAAAGAGACGAAGAGCTGAGTAGCTCTTCTGTGCCCTTGCGTACGGTCAAGGTAGAAGGATAAGGCCCTCCTACAGTCCAGGGTATGCAGAACTGCTTCAGCCTGGCTTGCATGAGGCCTAGGGAAGAATGTTGGAAGAACCACCTCCTGGTTGAGGTGGAAAGAGGAGACAACCTTAGGAAGGAACTTAGGGTGAGTCCTGAGGACTACAGACCAAGGCCTGAAGCTCACTCACTCGTCTAGCCGAAGTATGGGCTATCAAAAAGAGAGTCTTCCAGGAAAGGAAGCGTAGAGGGCAAGTAGCCATCGGCTGAAAAGGTGGGCGAGTCAGTTGCTGCAAGTCCACATTCAGCTCCCACTCAGGAGCAGGAGGACGGATGGGAGGCTTGAGCAGAAGCAAGCCTCTGAGAAATCTGGACACCAAGGGGTGTCCAGATAAAGAATGTCCCTCCACCACTGAGTGGTGAGCTGCTAAAGCTGAGAGGTGGACCCGAACAGAATTGGACTTTAGTCCCTGTTTGGATAAGTGCAGCAGGTACTGAAGCACTACTGGCACAGTACAGGAGAAAGGATCCTCTGTACGTAGCTGACACCACACGGAAAACCTTTTCCACTTGAGAGCATAGGTTTTCCTAATGGACTTCTTTCTGGAGGCTAGGACAACCTCCTCAACTTCTGGAGGTAGGCCCCAGGGAGCCAAAACTACCCTTGCAGCCTCCATGCCATCAAATTGAGAGCTTTTAGATTGGGGTGCAGAAGGGAACCCTGATCCTGAGATAGAAGGTCGGGTTTCAACCCCAGAGGTAGTGGATGATCCACTGCCAGCTGAAGTAAGAGTGGGAACCAAGGCTGTCTCGGCCAACTGGGAGCTACCAGCAGGACGGAGGCCTTGTCCTGGACTATCTTGAACAGAGTTCGGGCCACCAGAGGCGTGTGAGGAAACGCATACAGAAGGCCCTGAGTCCAGGGAATCAGAAAAGCATCGGCTGCTACACGCAGAGGATGCGGTTGCCTGGAACAGAACCTGGGTAGCTGTTTGTTCAGAGGGCTGGCAAACAAGTCCAGGGATGGAAGACCCCACTGTAGGAAAATCTTTTGAACTACTAACGGATGGAGCTGTCACTCGTGGGGCTGCAGAATCCTGCTCAACCTGTCCGCCAGGTAGTTTTTTCTCGCCAGGGAGATACACTGCTTTGAGAAGCATGTTGTGCTTCAGGGCAAAGAAACAGAGGTTTTGAGCCTCCCGACAAAGGAGTTGGGACCTAGTCCCGCCCTGCTTGTTCACATAAAACATGGCTACCTGGTTGTCTGTTTGAATGAGGACAGATTGATGAGCTAGGGTAGCAGCAAAAGCTTTGAGAGCTAAGCGAATAGCCCCGAGTTCCAGGAGATTGATCTGCAGGGCCGCTTCCCAAGGCGACCAGAGGCCCTGGGTGCACTTGTCTAGACAATGAGCTCCCCAGCCCTGCAAAGAGGTGTCGGTGGTCAACACCACCGAGTATGCAGGAATCTGAAAAGGTACTCCCTCCAGCAGATTGGGTGGATGCAGCCACCAGCTGAGGGAGGTCAGAAAGGGTTTGTATACTCTGATCCTATCCCTGAGGCTGCCTGAGGCCTGTGACCACTGAGTCCGAAGGCACCACTGTGCAGGCCTCATGTGGAGTCTGGCATTGGGAGTCACTTGTACAGTCGACGCCATGTGGCCTAGAAGCCTCAGGCAGAGCCTGGCGGAGACCAGTGACGTGCTGAGAAACTGGCTGGCCAAGTCCATCAGCCTTTGTGCTCTGTCTACTGGTAAGAAAGCTTTCGCCAGTTGAGAATCTAACCTTGCTCCTATGAACTCCAAGTTTTGGGAAGGGAGCAAAGTGGACTTTGCGAAGTTTATGACAAAGCCCACCTTTTGGAGCAGAGCAATGGTCCTGAGGGTGGCCTGCCGAGCCTCCTTGCAGGTCTGACCCCTGATGAACCAGTCGTCCAGGTAGGGAAACACAAAGATGCCCTGATTTCTCAGGTAGGCCGCAACCACTGCCAGGCACATGGTAAAGACCCTGGGAGTGGAGGTTAGGCCAACGGCAGTACCCTGTACTGGTAATGGTTTCCTCCCACAATGAACCTGAGGTACTTTCTGTGGTCTGGATGAATGAGGATGTGAGTGTACGCATCCTTTAGATCTAAGGAGCATAGCCAATCTCCCTGCTGGAGGTAGGGCAGAAGTGTTCCAAGAGTAAGCATCTTGAATTTTTCTTTCTCCAGAAACTTGTTGAGGTTCCTGAGATCCAGAATGGGTCGAAGACCACCAGTTCTCTTGGGCACCAGGAAATACCTGGAGTAGAAATCGTGACCTTGGAAGTGAGGAGGCACAGGCTCCACCGCCCTGTCCACCAACAGACCCTGAAGTTCTCGGAGGAGAAGGTCTGTGTGCAGAGGAGGCCTCAGGGGTCCCCTGGAAAATATGGTGGAGGCAGCGGTTGAAAGTGCAGTGCATAACCCTTTTGGACTATGTCCAGCACCCAACTGTCTCCGGTAATTAGGGGCCACTGATGGGCGAACAGAGCAAGGCGACCTCCTGTGCAGGGCTGGACGAGCGGGGGCGGAGTGGCTACGCTCAAGGAGTCAAACCCCCCACCCTGCTGAGTGGGAGCAGGGGCCGGAGGCTTGGGGGCTGTCTGCCTACGGGGCCCACCCCGGCCCTTGGCCTGCTGACCCTGAGGGGCAGCTTGGGCAGCCTGATATTGAGGGTACTGTTTGTAGGCAGTGCCCTTCCTCAGGTAAAAGGGCTTTTTACCCAGGCCCTTCTTCTTTTGAGAAGGGGCAGAGGTCTTCCTCGACAGCCTTGTCCGTGTGAGGTGCTCGGTCTCGAGCTGTGCGGCCTTCTCGGTCACGGGCTTGCCAAAAAGGTTGTCACCTCGGCAAGGGAAATCGACCAACTTGTCCTGAACCCATGGCTCGAGGTCCGATGACTGCAGCCATGCCTGGCGTCGAGCTGCGATGCCGGCTGCTGCGACTTGGGCGGCGTGGGAGATTAACTTGAAGCATTCCCAAATCCCCGAGGACAAGGACTTGAATTCTCTGCAAGGGTTCCCCGGAGAGACCAGCAGAGAACCCGGCCAACTCCTTGGCCAGGTCCTGCAAATACATGCCCATGTACAGCTAGTAAGACTGGACACGGCAAGCAAGCATCGAGCCCTGAAAACACTTTCTGCCGACGCCATCAAGGTTTCGGGCCTCTCTTCCGGGAGGCACCGCGGAGTGCATCTTCTGACTCTTCAGACGATGCATGGCCGATTCCACAACCATGGAATGGTGTGGCAGCTGTGCTTTTTGAAAGCCAGGGCTCTTGCGGAGCCGATAGATGGAATTGACCCGCTTGCTTAAAACCGGCGCCGAGGCCGGTGCCTCCCACATCCGGAAGAGGAGCCGTTCCAGCACTGGAGTAACCGGGACAGTAAAGGCCTCCTTCGGAGGAGAGTCATACTGTAGAGCATCGAGCTCCTCGGCTCGAGGCTCTTCCTCGGGATCGGCTGGGATAGCCAAGGCAGCGGCCATTTCCCGGACAAACTCCAAGAACCTAGTATCCTCCGGAGGGGACCTACTCCGGGGCTCAGACTGCAGTGAGTACGACGGGATGCACCAAGTCTTAAATATATCGGGGGACTCCTCGTCCTCCGTCTCCCATGCGGACTCCTCCGAGGAAGAGTCCGGGTCCAACTCCGCGGGGCCCCGGGGCACCCGCCCCAATGCCGGAGGCACCGGCGTCTAGACCCTCGGTCCCGAACGGGAGGTCGAGGGAGACCTCGACCGAGGACAACTCCGAGCCACTAGGGACTCGAGTATCGGCTCGGTCTCCAGGGTCGACTTCGAAGTCGATGTCCCGGTGGTCGGGGCAGATGCACCAGACAGGCTGGCCATCAGCGCCTGCTGCTGGTCCATGAAGGCAGACATTCTGCTCTCCAAGGCTGTCAACCTGAGACTCAGCTTGGGTGACGCAGCAGCTCCTGACTCGGGCCCCGGCGGCGCTGGGCCCGACGTCGGCTCTCTAGGAGGAGAGTCCCTGAGGACTACGGGGCTTATGTGTCCAGCAGACTCCGGCTCCATGCGAGGAACTTTGGCAGGCTTCTCATGGTCCACGGGCCCGGGACGACAGTCGGGGGTCTTAGACCTGGCCCTCGAGGAACCAGGGACCTCCTCCGACATCGCCCTCGCGAGCCGCTTCTTGCTCTTACGTTCCCGGTCGGGGGACCCCCTGTCTGAGGAGCTTCGACGCCGCTCAGGATCGGAATTCCGAGATGTCGAGGCCTCAGACGAGGTCCGGGCCCGGGCGGAGGCCGGGTCCGAGAAAAGCCTTTCTTTTTGCTGACGACGACTTCGAAGTGCATTGGAAGACATCTTTCCACAGGGCCTGCATGTCTTAGGGTCGTGGTCCGGCCCGAGGCACCGAAGGCAGCAGTTGTGTGTGTCAGGGAGAGACATTAGTTTCTTACACCGATCACATTTCTTGAAACCACTGGAAGCCATCGGGGAAAAAAAGAGTCCCAGGGAAAAGGAAAAAAAAGTTGCGCGAACGCCAGCCACGAAAGGCAAAAAACGAAAAAAGAGGATCGGGCTCGATACCGGTGTACTGAACCCGGCGGGAGGGGAACCGGCATCAAACCGGAAGAAAAAATCGCGAATAACACTGAGAAAAAAATCTACTTTTAACCGGGAGGACCAGACAAACGTCCTATGGGCTTCACGGAAAAAAAGAGACTGAGGTAAGATGGCACCTTTAGGCGGGAAGGGAACCGTGCATGAGTACCAGCATTCCCAAAGGCTTTCATGGAAAGCTGGGGAAATACTCCACTAGGGCTTCATCGGCGCCGATGACACCCATATGTGAGGACTGACTTCCTGCTTGGTCCTGGAGAAAACATATATATATTTGATTCCCCTGAATAGCTTCTCAGCAATGATATCCGTGCCATGAAATCAACAACAAATACTGAGGGGTCAACATTCAAAAGCATTTATCTGGTTAACAGCACCTGCTAATTAGATAAGCGCTGGCCTGCATGATATTCAGTGACACCATCTGTATAATGCCACTAAATATTTCCTCTGACCACCTCAGCACTATTCAGATAGTACCATGGCGGTCCATGAGCTGATTGGCCTTGAGCAAGAGGGGTTTCAGCCCCCCGCTCTCTTCCTTGATGCCGATTGGGCTCGGTGAAGAGGAGAGCAGTCCTTTGTGCACTCGGAGGTGCTCCTTTTTAAAGTTGTGGAGGTTGGGCCCTGTTTGGCTTTGAGCAGGAGGGGTTTCAGCCCCCTGCTCTCTTCCCTGATGCCAATCAGGGCTCGGTGAAGAGGATATATATTTTAAAAAAACTGACTGCTGTGGCTGAATATTTACCTGACCTTTTTGCACTTTCAAAGAACTCCTAATTATCTGGAAAATGAACACTTAAATTTACAATTTATAAACATGTATTTCTCTTCACATTATTTTGATACCATGAAGATTACGTATGTAAAGTATATGAGGGATGCTCACTTTTCTTTCTTTGACAATAGAAAGACTGTTAGACCATCCTTTTAATTCTGTATTTTCTGTACACTTTTCTGACTGATGGTGTTAGACAGTCATTAAGCATTTCTAGGAGATTTTTCCTTTATTTTCAAAACGAAACACTGTCGCAAGCATGTATGTTGAACCCTGAACATTTCAAAATGAAATCTGATTATTTCTGTGATCCCTAAGTATTTAACCTATGTTAAATGCTCTCAAAATTGAGACAAGCGTGCATCATGAATCAGTGGATTTGCATAATCTTTTGGTTATGTCATATGAGGCCATAGGTGGACAACATTTTTTAGATAGAAAATATATTTTTGTTTTTATATTACTGATTAATGTAAGCAAATAATGTGGGACATTTTAATTGCCACGCCATTCCTGAAGATAATCAAAGATCATAAAATCAACAATTATAAGAGTTTTTACTCTGATACAGTCACTCTACTGAAACATAAAACTGTAGAGTTTTATTAAATTTTTATGTGCACATTTTCAATTTTATTTTGCATGATTAAACTGTATTGAATTGATTTTCTGTTTTTTCTGGAATTCACTCCTCTTTTCTCCTATACTTTTTGTGATACCTGTGTCTCTCTTTTTTACTACAGTATGTTCACAGAAGAGGATCCAGCGTACTATTTAAATTACCTAATACATGATAGTAGCTGCCAAATACCAGTAGAGGAAGAAATGTAATTCAGAATAGCAAGCAAGACAACATAGTTATCATTCCTTAATACAGCGAGTGCTTTAGAATCTGACATCCAGTGATGAATGAGAAATCATTTAGATTCTGCAGGAGTATTAACTAGAGTTAAATGTAAATGGAACTGCTGCATCCATCTCCTCCAATCAGTGTTGGTAATTTAGAGAACTACATTGAGCTAGCCGTGTGTCTACATAGACCAAGCCAGCATAGCACAAGCAGGCTTTGAAAAAAATACTGAATCTAGACAGAGTAAGGATGGCAGCTGCCATTACTGCAGCAAAGTCAGCAGTCCAAAGAGCAATGTTGAAATTAGTCTAAGAAAAGATTTCCCACCTAGCCTTCAGTCACCTGGACATTACAGCTAGGGAGAAAGGTTATATAAACATATGTATGGAAATAAGGAGGAAGGCAATGCATTTTTTTTGTTTCAAGTTATAACTTTCAGAAGCAAAATAAAAATGGAGGTTATGATAACCACATTTTCTGGCAAACAACAATAAATGCTTCCAGAATTACCTAGCTACTACAGTATGGTATACATAACTTAAGTTTTAGTATCCAGATAAGGTATACAAGAAAAAAATCAGATTATGTACCTGTCATCATTCAATGGAAGGAGGTGTGACTGCAATTTTATAGGACCGGAAGGGGAATTGATGTGAGTCTGTTTCTCTTCCATTGTTACGTGATGCCCTTTATGAACAGTATCGCTCACATGCATCTTCTGCTTCAGTTGCTGAATTTCCTGAGATAGCCTGTATGGAGATTTTAAAAAAAATGTATTACTTTTCGTGTTGATCAGGGTCAGGCCTGGTTGGTTATTTATTTATTGAACAGTTTTATATATGCCGTCTTTGATCAAAGGCGGTTTACACTGAACACCACCACACAAACTCAAGAGATTTGTTTTACAAAGAACAAGGGGTAAATAACTTGGAATTACATATGGGGGTTATAACTGAGTCAACAGGATGGGGGGTTGGTTATGGCTTATACATTTAAGTAATGTCATTGGGCCCAAAGTGTTCTACGAAGAGGTGCATTTTTAATAGTTTTGTCATATCTTGAGTAGGTTGAACAGATCTGATGGCTTCGGGTAGGGAGTTCCAAATCATTGAGGCATATAGCGAGAAGGCTCTGTTGATTGTCTGCTGAATATATTTGCTCTTGAAAGGAGGGATGGCCAGAAAATTCTGATTTGCTGATTTTCTTGGTCTTGTCGTGGGTGCTCTTGAGATTTCATCCTCAAAACAGGGAGCGAAGAGATAATGAAGGATTTTATAGATGGTAGTTATGGTTTTGTGTTTAATCTGTTGGGCAATTGGAAGCCAGTGCAGAATTCTAAGAGTTGGAGTTACATGTTGATGACGTGATACGCTTGTTAGGATTCTAGTGGCAGTGTTTTACACTAGCTGGAGTGGATATAATGCCCGTTTTGACAGCCCTTGACAGAGAATGTTGCCGTAGTCAAGATGGGGTATAATGATGGCCTGAACAACTGATCTGAAATCGTTGTCTTGTAGAAGAGGGCGTAGAGATTTGAGGAGCCTAAGTTTCCAGTATGCTGTATTTGCTACATTCTTGAAGTGTGAAAGCATGTTGAGGTTGTTGTTGATGGTTATGCGAAGATATTTGACTTCCCTTTTTATGTTAATTTCAGCATTATGTAGTGTGAGCCTATCTGGAGGTTTAAAAGCTTGGTCTTTGAAGATTAGTAATGTTTCAGTTTTGTTTTTATTCATTGCAAGATTTAGTTTGGTGAGAAGATCTGTCACAGTAATGAAGACATCTGATATGATTGTGAAGTCCAGATTGAGTGTGTTGAATGGCATATAGAACATGTCATCTACACAGAGGTAAAAATGCATGTTCCATTTTCTTAATAGATTACATATGGGCTGTATGTAGATATTAAATAGTAAGCCAGAAAGGGCCGACCCTTGTGGAATGCCTTGTCTTAAGTTAAATGGTTTGGAATTGCTGGATCCGATTTTCACTTGCATTGTTCTGTCTGAGAGGTAGGATATGAACTAGTTTAATGTGCTGTTGAGTAGGCCTATGCTTCTGAGTCTGTCTAGCATGGTGTGATGTCATACTGAGTTGAACACAGCACTGATGTCCAGGAAGATCATCATAAATCCATAGTGAGGCTTGTCTAGACCTATGATGACTTAGATGGGAGATCACTTTGGAATACCGGACGCTATAAACTTAATGCACAGAAGAAAGGCCTGGCAATCTACTTCAAATTGCACCATGCCAAGAACACACACGGAATAATCACAACATGGACAACTGTTCATAGGATTGCCTGGAGTTGATAATGACTCAATGGCATTTAACAACAAGGAATAAATTTATTGAGATGGTGCATACTTTAATCAGTAAAATGCATGCCTACTTTGGTGGTATTTTAGTAATTTGAGTATTTAGTCATATATGTGAATGAATGGCCTCTTAAAAAATACTGACCAGCATAAAGTAAGTATGTTCACAAGATGGTGCATACTTTGCTGGAAGGCATGCACAGTGTGTGAATGCATAGATTATAAAATACTATAATTTGTACAGGTACTAGAAAATTATAGGCATGAGCATTTACACTAGTTCTAGAGTTAGTGTAAATGTCTGTGCCTGCAATGTAGGCGCACATTACACCACTTACACTAGTATGCTATAAAGACAGTAGGTACCTATGTCTTTATAAATTAGTACCTATCTAGGTGCTTATCCATAGTGCCCTGTTATAAAATTACCCTCTAAGATGGTAAATTTTTAACAGGTAACCTATATGTGACAGCCACATAGACACCTATTTTAGCCTATTTTAGTGCTTATGAGTATTTATAAAATACTAGGACTAAACTAGCAGAAATAGTGACTAGATTAAAGTTGTGGACATTTTACAGCTTTTCAAGAGCAGGAGTAAATGTTAAGCATGTAAAGTATGCATATAAATAGTGTTCCATCAGTGCTGTGCCTGAACTCCATGCCAGAAAATGCCTGCATGCAGATTGCATAAAAGTATGCACCTTCTTGTCATTGCAAGTAATCCCTGGGGCAATTTTAAAAAGGTCTTGATGCACAAAGAATCCTTTATAAAATTACTTCCCATAAGTATATCTCACTCATAATGTCTGGAGTACCACCTGTGGATTCGCTATAGCACATCATCAGAATGTATATCTAACTTTATGGTCAATCAATAATTCAGGAACAAAGAAACCAATGATGCAAAAAGACCGCTATGCACATGTGGGTCTGCTCCATTTCATACTCTGCTTCAGTGCAGAACCTATTTGATATTTTAGCTTTAACATACAAATAGCATGATACCACTAATCAGTACAATTGTCAGCTATATACAATTTCCCATTTTGTTGACTGATCCATATAACGGAGATTGATGTTAGCACTCAAATCAAAGTGCAATTCTGAATTATGTTAAGATGGAAATTACTATAGCATTATAGTGTAGTTATTCACCTCTTGGTGTACTCCGTGGACAGCAGGAATAAGTCCTCATATATGGGTGACATCTCATGCTCCCCAGCTTCCATTGGAAGCTTGTGGGAGGCTCCACTATGCATGCACACCAGCCATACCGTCTGCCGTGGCACCATCTTCTCTCCAGTATAATACAGAGCAAAAGTCAAAATCAACTTCTTAGGAGGTGGGAAGGTTGTGAGGACTTATTCCTGCTGTCCAAGAAGAACACCTGCTACTGGTGAGTAACTACACTTTCTCCATGGACAAGCAGGAAGTAAGTCCTCCTCACATATGGGACTCCCAAGCTAAAGGCTACCGAAAACCGAGGCGGCAAAAGATTATCTGAGGCAACAAACTGGAGAACTACTAGAAACAGTGAAGATAGTCCCCCTAAGGGACTCGATTGATTCAGTGTCCTTAGCACACATTGAAAATGAAAGGGCACTTTTTGGTAGCCTGGATGAACAGAAGGGTTGGTAGGAAGGAGTTGAATCCAAGTCCCAAAGAGATGCCAGAGTATGGCTTGGTCAAAGTTGCTATTGTGTTGGGAATCCCCATCCAGACAGTAGTGAGCTGTAAAAGTGTGTAGAGAAGACATGCTGCAGCCCTGTAAATCTCCTCCACGGAGGCTGAGTGCAAGTTGGCTACCGACACAGCCATGGCTTGGATGACTATAAAGGCTCAGGCCTGCCTGGGCATATGAAAAAAAGATGCGGTCTGCCAACCAAATGAACAGCTGTAGTAGCGAAGTACACGCAATGAATACACCAGGAGTCTATTTACTAGAATTCAAACCAGTTTATTTTGTGCACAGGCTCAGACACCTGTCAAATGTCACTTTCAAAATGGTCTGAGCAATGGCGTTCAATAAAACAGCATTTATAGTTTTCCTCATCAGTTCTATACAGGCAAACTCCTCATTGGTCCCGGTGGCCCCCCACCCCCCCCCCCCCCATCCAATGGAAAATTTCTGACCGGGCCCACACCACATCTCCCCCCGCTCTGAGGCCTTCCTAGCCATGGCTCTATATCTAGACATAACATTCTGCCTTGCTTTTTGCTTACAAGGTCACTCGCAGCACAGACACTGTGTGAAAAGCAGGATTCTGAAATACATCTGTGGATAACAAACTCAATGGAAAAGTTTTATATCCTTATCAGAGCAGCTTGAAGCAGATTCTGTTTCTATTTCTATGGCTTTCCAGCTCTGCTTAGCTATAATATTCTGAAGTGGGGGTTGGGGACTCAGGCCTAACCTACAGGCTTCATAACATACATTTACAGGCTATGCTAGGCCATAACCTATCACACAGCGTGCATTTGGAGATGGCAGCACCCAGCTTGCTGGAACCAAAGAGATGAACAGCTGGGTGGAACGCCAGTGCACCTTCATCTGCTTGAGGAAGAAGAAGAGGGCTCATTTGCAGTCCAGTATGTGCAGTGTAGCCTCCCCACAGTTGGCGTGAGGTCAGGGAAAGAAGGTGGACAGAACCACCAAATGATGGAAGTGGAAAGTGGATGCATTCGCAACACCATATTATTCTGATAGAACCTGGTGTATGGTGGGTGAGCCACAAAGACCTGAAGCTCACTGACACAGCGTGCTGAAGTGATTGCCACGAGGAACAAAACCTTTCAGGTCAGGAATTTCAGAGGCAGGATGCAAGTGGCTCAAAGGGAACCGACAGGAGCTGTGCCAGAACCACATTGAGGTCTCAAGCCACTGGCAGGGACATGACCAGATATTAAGAAAGAAGTAAACCCCACATGAAGCAAGCCACCAGTTGCTGAGCTGAGATGAGATGAGCTTACCCTCCGAGCCACGATGATAGGTCCCAATCGTGCCCAAATTGGACGAGACCAGAGTTCAAAAGATGCATGAGATACTCCAGCATCAGTGTCTCCAATATTGTTGTACTTAAAACCATCTAACATGACTTTGTTTTCCTTTTCATCTCTCTTACAGCACTATCAAGATATTCTCTTTGAAACTCAGACTGTGGGCTTCATGGGGCGCGACCTGTGATGCACAGGGTTACTGGAAAAAGGATCATCTGCTCATTTGCCCTGACAGTTTATTGTTTCCACATGCCCTGTTCCTGCATCATAAACTTCACCTTTCAGCTGTGGCTATGAATCATGCCTTGTGGTTCTCTGGTATCACCCGAAGTTTTTTTCTGTGGCACAGGCCGTATATGTAGCTTGTCTGGACTGTTTCAAGGCTGGCAGAGTCGGGTCAGTTATAAGGGTTTCTGCCACCCTTCCCAAACCATCAGAACCATTTTTGATTTTGCAGCTCGATTTTACAGACCTGCCCTGTGTCAGAGGGGGGAAGAGGTATTTGTTAGTGATCACTTGTCTTTTCTCTGGATGGGTAGAAGCTTATCCCACTACAAGTATGATTGCTGTTGTCACCATCAAATTACTGCACACTCAGTTTATTCCTGTTTGGGGTGTACCTTTTGTCCTTTCTTCTGATCAGGGTCCGGATTTTGTTGTGAGTGTCTGAGAGGATACTGAACAATGGTTTGGTATTAAAAGACAACGTAACACTCCTTATCATCCGCAAAGCTCTGGCCAAGTGGAACAGATGAATAGGACACTCAAAGGTCACTTATGCACTCTGACACAGAATTGGGCTACAGATTGGACGGAAGCCCTTCCTTTTGCCCTTATGGCAGTGCGCAATTCCCTCCAGTGTGCTCGAGTAGCTGGACGTCCAGTAACTATTTCATCATATGAAAGTGTTACTGGATGTCCAGCTACTTCTCCACATGAATTGACAGTAATCCCAGATCCTCAACTTTTGTGCAGCGATATCTTGACTTATTGCTCACGACTGCACTCAGTTTTGTCTGTTTCTCCTTTATTGCAGGTGAATCCTCAGCAGGATACTCGTTCAGAGTTATCGCATCCAGAACTGAAGCCAGGAGATTGGGTCCTGATTAAGAACCTGTATCTGAAGACACTTTTGGCTCCCAAGTTCATAGGCCCGTTCCGTGTGCTCCTGGTGGGATACTCGGCTTGTAAAGTGAAAGGACAACCTCATTGGATACATCTTTCACAGTGTAAAAATGCTCCTTCACAGGATCCGGAGGGTGGTTCCTTGCATCTGTGAATCAAGAGAGGCAACTTCTGTTGTTGCAACGCAAAGACTCATACAGACTTGGACAACAGTGATACTGCAGAAAAGACTATCATGATTAATTGCTTCTTGAATGAACTAATTATGTAAGAAACTTTTTCCAGCACTTATACTGCTAATTAAGTGATAAAATTAGTTTGAGTTAGTTCTTTACTGATATGTAAGCGTTGATCTTTTGGCACTTAACCTCTACCTCGTGAAGAGACTGGGAGTTGGGGTTATAGTGCTCATCTTTGTAGTGCTAAGAAGGATAGTTTTGTTGTTTTCATTTTTATGAATAATTATTTTTGAGTAATTAATAGTTTTGATATTTTAGAGGTCTGTTAAGAATGTTTCCTTATCAGGTTATATTTGCATTATGGCATATTATTGTTAATGGAGCAGTACTGCATTCAGAATCTTGGGAAACCTATGGGGAAAATCCATATATTTTTGAGTCACACTTACATTCAGTCATAAAACACTTTAATCTTTAATCTGTGATAGCCACTCAGCATGGGTTTCTGCTACGAGCTAGGCCTAGAACCTTTCAAGAGTTTCATGACATAGCTTTTAATCTAACCACTGTACAATGATCTCATCCAACCACAGACCCTAAAGTGATTAGCCCTATGCCTTTAATGTCCCCTCCAATATGTTTCACAGCTCAAAATACAGGGAAAAAGATAGGGGATACACTCCTTGGAACATTTGTAAAACAGTAATGATACATAACTCCACCACCTGGTATAAAAAGTCCCATTTAAGAAATTCTTTTATTTCAGTAGTGCAATTAGTGCCAGCACAAGGGAACCAAGTACATGATCATGAATTTTTACAGTATAATAGTTCTAGATACCCAATCCCTTTGAATGACTCTAGATCAGACCTAGACATACCTAAATGGAGTTGCCCCTTGTTGGGTATTACCATCCCTGGAATTGAAGAAAAGCATAGTTACTCACCTGTAACAGGTGATCTCCGGGAACAGCAGGAATTTAGTCTTCACATATGGGTATTATTGGTACCGACGGAGCCTGTGCGGGAACGCTCCCCAGCGTCCAATTAGAAAGCTTTTGGAAGCATCCCTCAGCGCCTGCGTGCTGCCTTCCCACCTTTCCCAACTGCCTCTCTCCAGTTGAGTTTAAAGCTGAGACAAAGAGAGAGAGAGAGAGCGGGAAAGAAAAGAAGAGAGAGATACAACTCCTAGGGGAGGTGGGTGGGTTGTGAAGAGTAAATTCCTGCTGTTCCCGGAGATCACCTGTTACAGGTGAGTAACTATGCTATCTCCAGGAACAAGCAGGAATGTAGTCTTCACATATGGGGACTCCCTAGCTACAGATGCCAGGGAGAGACCCCAGAAGTTGTGTGCCCCTGTGAAAGGGCTCCACTTCCCCCCATGGATCTCTGGCATCCTACCAGGAATGGTGGGTAGGAGTTGATTAAGTATGGAACAGGTGTTGTAGAACCGCCTGACCAAACAAGGCATCCCGACGGGAGTCCTTGTCCAAGCAGTAATGGGCTGTGAAGGTATGAACTGAGGCCCAAGTAGCTGCTCGACAGATGTCATTAATAGACACAGAGTGTAGATGAGCCATTGAGGCTGCCATGGCTCTCACACTGTGAGCTGTGACATGGCCTTCCAGAGAAAGGTTTTTACTCTAATAGGTAAAAGAAATACACTGTGCAATCCAATTGGACAATGTTCTTTTGGAGAATGGAAGTCCCAAATGAGAAGGATCAAAAGCAACAAAGAGTTGAGAGGACTTTCTATGCTGCTGTGTCCTTTGTAAGTAAAAAAACAAGTGCTCTTTTACAGTCCAAAGTATGAAGATTCCTTTCTGCATTTGAAGCATGAGGCCATGGAAAAATACAGGCAGGTAAACTGCTTGGTTTAAATGAAAAGGTGAGACCACCATTGGCATAAAGTGTGGATGAGTCCTAAGAACTACCTTATCATGATGGAACCTCGTATAAGGAGGATCAGCCACTAATGCTTGCAACTCACTAATGCGACATGCTGATGTGATTGCAATGAGAAAGACAACCTTCCAGGAAAGGAATTTCAAGGAGGTAGTAGCTAGAGGTTCAAAAGGCGGCTTCTTGAGCTGTCCAAGAACCAGATTTAGGTCCCATGCTACCTGTGGTGGCCTAATGGGAGGCTTAGTTAGAAGGAGGCCCCTCATAAATCTCGCTATGAGAGGATGAGAGGAAATAGGTTGTCCATTTAAAAGCTTGAAAGAAGCTGAAATAGCACTTAAATGGACTTGTATTGAGTTAGTCTTAAGCCCTGCATTAGATAAATGAAGGAGAAACTCCAATAATGATTCCAGAGGTATCGCCAGGGGGTCAAGACCCTTCTGCGAATACCATATGGAAAACCTTTTCCACTTGAAAGCATAAGAGCGTCTTGTGGAAGGCTTTCTAGAAGCATAAAGGATATCCCTTACTTGTTGAGACAGGTTAAGACAATGAAGGTCTAGGCTCTCAGCAACCAGGCCCTGAGATGCAGAGAGTGGGGATGGGGATGCCACAACATTCCGTCCTCCTGAGACAGGAGATCTGGAGCAGATCCTAACTCCAGAGATGGAGCTTGAGAGAGATGTAGGAGCAGAGGGTACCACACCTGCCGTGACCAATGTGGAGCTATGAAAATCATATGACCTTTGTCTCTCTGAAGCTTGAATAGAGTTTTGGGAATTAGGGGAATGGGTAGAAAGGCATATAGGAAGTCCTGACCCCAATGGAGGAGGAAAGCATCCCTGGCCTGAGAACCCTGAGCTGGAATTCTGGAACAGAATCGAGGAAGTTTGGCATTTAGTGGACTTGCAAAGAGGTCTATGTCCGGAGTTCCCCAAATTTGAAAAGTTTTTGCTACCTGGTCTGCACAAATAGACCACTCGTGTGGAAGCAGAACTCGACTGAGTCTGTCTGCCCAAGAGTTTTGAATGCCTGGCAGATACACCGCAAGGAGATGAATCTGATGCTCTCTGGCGAGGGCCCATAGTCGCAAAGCTTCGTTGCAAAGCGACAGAGAGCCTGTTCCTCCCTGCTTGTTCAGATAGAACATAGCTACTTAATTGTCCATCTGAATTAGGACTGTCTTGTAGCTGAGCTGGGTGTGGAACACTCGAAGAGCAAGGAAGATTGCTCTGAGTTCCAAGAGATTGATGTGTAGATGGGTCTCCTGTGGAGTCCAGGTGCCTTGGGTAGAAAGATCTTGCAGATGAGCTCCCCAACCCACCTGTGAGGCGTCTGTTAGAGTGACCTGGGGTGGGGGCTGTTGGAAAGGGGACCCCACCAACAGGTTTTGGGTTGACTGCCACCATTGTAGGGACAAAATAAGGCGACTTGAGTTTGCTATTTTGTCTGATAGGCAGCCTGATGCTTGAGTCCACTGAATGGCCAGAGTCCATTGGGCTGCTCTCATATGGAGGCGAGCATAGGGAACCACATGCACAGTAGACGCCATGTGGCCTAGCAATTGTAATATTTCCCGAGCAGTGAGATGAGTTTTTAACAGTGCTTGGGAAGCTAACTGCACAATGCGAAGACAGCGGGGCTGTGGAAGATAGGTCCTTGCTTTCCTGGTATCCAGCATAGCTCCTATAAACTCTAGAGTGAGTGGGAGTTAGGTTGGATTTTGGGATGTTTATGACCAGGCTCAAATATTGAAGTATACGCATTGTGCAAGATAGTGAAATTCTGGCCTCTGATTCTGATGGGGCTCAAATGAACCAGTCATCTAAGTAGGGGAAGACGAATATTCTTAAAGTGCGAAGAAATGCTGCCACTATAGCCATGCATTTCGTAAACACCCTTGGTGCTGAGGCCAGGTCAAAAGGAAGAACCCTGTACTGGTAGTGCTTCCCCTGAAATAGAAACTGAAGGAATCTTCGGTGAGTTGGATGGATGAGAACATGGGTGTACGCATCCTTGAGATCTAGAGAACAAAGCCAATCCTGACTGTGAAGGTATGGCAGAAGAGTTCCTACAGAAATCATCTTGAACTTCTCCTTGAACAGGAATTTGTTCAATTCTCTGAGGTCTAAAATGGGTCTGTGTCCTCCTGTTTTCTTTGGAATAAGGAAATAGGGGGAGTAAAACCCTGTACCCTGTTGGGAAATGGGTACGTCTTCTATTGCCCCGGGCAACTAGTAAATTGACCTCTTGACCCAACTGATTTTGGAGTTAAGTCTGAGAATTGAACCATCTTACAACTGTAGGAGGGGGCATGTTGAGGAAATGAAGCTTGTACCCCTCCTTTACAATGGAGAGAGTCCATTCTTCTGCTGTTATCTGCTCCCATCTGGGGGCAAAATGACACAACCTTCCTGGAATGGTGGAGGGCTCTGGCCCGTTGAGGGCCAGGAAGGCCAAGTTCTCTAGATGGGAGTCAAAGCCCCTGTGGAGGCTGAGTCTGCTGGGCTGGTTGAGGCTTAGCAGACTTTGCTTTTCTTTGTTTTGGTAGCTGTTGTCCCTTTCGGGCAGACTGACCTGCAGAATGCCCCTGCTGGGTATAGGAGGGGTAAAACCTTTTTAGAGAAGAATGGTTTCTTGTAGGATTTTCTCCTTGCAGGATCAGCTGTAGCCTTGGATAGTCTATCCAAAGTGGTGTTATCAGCATCCAGCTCATTAGCTTTCTCTTGCCAATTTTTGCCAAATAGATTTTCGCCTGTGCAAGGGATATTCCCCAGTTTGTCCTGTACCCAGAGTTCTAAGTCAGATGCCTGGAGCCAGGCAATCCTACGAGCACCAATGGCAATGGCAGAGGTTCTGCTTATGCACTCAAAGCAGTCAAAAGCTGCACGATTAACAAACTTGGAAACATCTTGGGCATGTTTGACAAGTGTAAGATAATCTTGCCTCTTATCATCAGGAAGGAGAGGGCTCATAAGCTCTAGATCTCCTGTAACCTCCTTAAGGAACATTCCCATATATAAAATGTAGGAACTAATCCTGGCAGAAAGCATAGAGGCCTGGAAGGTTCAACGCCCAAAGGCATCAAGAGTCCTACATTCACATCCTGGTGGATTAGATGCATGTCTTTTTGCACTCTTGATCCTTCTCATAGCTGATTCCACTACCATGGAGTGGTGTGGTAACTGGTTTTTTTGAAATCCAGGACAAGGAGGTACTTGATACATGGTATCAAGCCTACGAGAATGAGGAGAGGTGGTAAGAGGTGTTCCCCACATTCTTAGCATGAGATCATGCAAGATCTCATGAATAGGCAAAGTAGCTGCCTCCTTGGGAGCTTTAGAATATTGTAAAATCTCCAATTCCTTTGCTCTGGGCTCTGTTTCAGGAGCCACTGTGATGGAAAGACCTCTAGCCACCTCCCGGATGAAATCCTGAAAGGATATATCTCCTGGAGGAGACATCCTACGTTTAGGAAAGGAAGGCTCCTCAGAGAGAAGTATTCCGGTACCGACAGAGCTGTCAGAATCCTCAGACTCATCGGAGGATTCAAAATATCTCCTATCCGGGTGCTCTTGCAAAGCACGATACCGGTACTGAGCGAAGTCAGTACCGGAGGGGTCCGGTACCGGCCTGTCTATACCGTAGGAAACAGCATGACTCGGTGTTGGTAACACTGTCGCCGATGTTGATGCTGTTGGTACCGGTACCGGTACCGATATCAGTGCCGGAACCGGTGTCGATACCAGTTGAGCCATCTGAAGCGGTCCCGAAGGCACCGAAGCCACAAGGAGAACCGCCAGACTGCGTTCAATAGCCAATAACCTCTGGTCTATTGATGCTGCCGATGCCTGGGTTTCGGTACCGGATGAAGTGGCCGGTACCCCAGAGCATGGCACCAGTAGTTCTGCCGAGGTTGAGGCCTCAAGAACATCCTGAAGCCCCGATAGTGCTTTGGAAGCCGAAGTCTCCCGCCGGGGCAATTTTGCCGGTACAAGTCCCTCAAGGGCAACGCCAGAGGCATGTCGATGCTTGGAAGGAGATCTACCCTTTGAGGACCGGCCAGATTTATGTTTGGTTACCTGAGATCCATGGGAGGAAGACGAAGCCCTGGAAGACGTCAATGCCACGGATGTTGCATCGGAGGGAAAAAGGGTGCTAAGCTTAGCAGCTCGGTTTTGCCGACCCCTCTTTGACATCATCCCACAGGCAACAAACTCCGAGATGGAGTGGTCAGGACCTAAACATTTAAGGCACCACTCGTGAGTGTCAGTGACGGAGATGGTACCGCCACACTTGGAACACTTTTTAAAACCCGAGGCGGGTTTTTCCATTCTGAAGGAAAAGTTGGGCCTAGTGCCCAAAATGGCGCGTGGCACCCGACAGAAAAAAGACTGGAAAATCCAGAAAAATAAATTACAATTTATTTTTTTTTAAAGAAAGAAAGAAAGAACCGGCGGTACCGGTTTAGCGTCGAGGAAGGCAGACGCTACCACAAAAAATAATGAAAAAGATGGGATAATTTCTGCGGTGACAGGAAAAATGACCTGCTGGCTCCGTGGAAAACGAAGAACTGGAGAGAGGCAGTTGGGAAAGGCGGGAAGGCAGCACGCAGGCGCTGTGGAATGCTCCCAAAAGCTTTCTATAATTGGACGCTAGGGTGCGTTCCCGCGCAGGCTCCGTCGGTACCAACGATACCCATATGTGAAGACTACATTCCTGCTTGTTCCTGGAGCTTGAGTATTACTCAGTGGGCTTTGAATAACTGTACATAGAATGTATCTTGTCCCCACAATTTGACAATTTGGGAAAGTGGGTTAGTGGCTTTAGAAGGAGATTATTTTGTGTGTGGTAATCCTGCATATACGGAACTGCCTAGAGATTGGCCAGGTACTTGCTATGTTGCCCAGTTAGATATCCCGTGGCGATTTTTACCATATCAAAATATTACTCTATTATTATCAATCCCAAGTATTTCTTTAAGAAGAGAGACATTTCCCATTAAGATAAGGCCATAACAGCTGCACAGCAACTAGTAGACTCTACAAGTCCTTTAACTAAATCACAGATTGATGTATTTACGGGTACTGTTTGGCTTTCAACTTTTGGAGCAATAGCACCTACAAGAGAATATGGTACCCAGATTATGCGTCTACAGGCATTTATTGAACTTACAGCCCTAGAACTCACAGAAGCAATTAGTGTATTATAAGGTACAGTGGATAAGGTTTCTGCTTATGCAGCCCAGAATCGGGTGGCTTTAGACTAACTATCTCCTAGCAAAGGAAGATGGAGCATGCAGATTAATCCTTGATCACTGTTCTCTGCCGGATAATGAAAGAAAAGTAGTGAAAGGCTTACTAGATAAAGTGAGAAACCGTACTTTTGTCCCAAGTAGCAATTATGTGAATTCTTTTTCTGATTTCTTAGACTCTCTCTCTCCTTTCTGGAATTTATTGTCTAAGTCCCTGCGAGGGATGTTGGCATCTCTACTTGGATTTGGGGGGGGGGGGGTATTTTAGGAGCATTGATTCTCTTTGTAATAAGAAGTCAGTGGAATCTTTGATTCTTAGGATGATGTTACAGTTTGGCCCAGAGTCTATTTACGATCCTTAATATCAATGTCTGAGTTTCCTTACTTTTGAAATGATTCTTCGCAGAATCAGAGGGGGGACTGAAAGGAAGCTTGTCTGTACAGGGCTGTGTAAACTGTGAGGGTACTTAATAACACTAGATTACTGAAAGCCCTCAGAAAGAGTTAACACCACAGATTCAGTAGCTCAGACATTCCAGGGCCTATTACTTAGCTAACGACCTTGAGAGACTCTACTGAAAACTATGCTGAACTTTCACATAACAGAGAAACTAGGTTTGTTTATAATACAGAAAGTGCAGGGAAGAACTTTCTCTTCAGTCTTGAAAAATACATGTGAAAACTGCTTGTGTTAGAATTATTGTTTAAGAAGTTATGTCTTGGAATACATGTATGTCTCCTCCCGATGACCTATACTAATAAGATCTGACCTATGACATAGAGCTGCACATTATGAATATACATGATGCTTGATGTAGAATAAGAAGATGGGAATTATGCTGCGAGATGGAATTTTGACCAATAAAGCGCAGTTACTCACCTGTAACAGGTGATCTCCAAGAACAGCAGGAATTGAGTCTTCACATATGGGGCGACATCGGTACCGAAGGAGCCCGCACGGGAACGCTCCCCGGTGTCCTACAGGAATGCCTTTGAGAGCATCCCACTGCACCTGCGTAGCTGCCTTCCAGCCTTTCCAATTCTCCCTCCTCAGTTGAGTTTGTAGCTGAGATAAAGAGAGAGAAATACAACTCCTAGGGGAGGAGGGTGGGTTGTGAAGACTCCATTCCTGCTGTTCCCGGAGATTACCCGTTACAAGGGAGTAACTACGCTATCTCCAGGAACAAGCAGGAATGTAGTCTTCACATATGGGACTCCATGGCTTGGAGATGCCAGGGAGATGACCCCAGAGAGAGCAGTGAAACACAGGCCTAGGTGGGTCATGTATCCTCCCAAGGACCTCTGGTATCGAAACCCGGGACGGGGGGTAGGAGTTGTTCTAAGTCTGAAAGGGATGATGGAGAACAGCCTGGCCAGACGAGGCATCCTGACGTGAGTCCCTGTCCAAGCAATAATGGGCCTCAAAAGTGTGGACAGAGGACCAGGTTGCTGGCTTGCATATTTCATCAATTGCCACTGAGCGTTTGCCATGGAGGTTGCCATTGCTCGCACATTGTGTGCTGTGACATGACCTTCAAGAGAAAGTCCCTTACTCTTATAGGTAAAAGATATACAGTCTGCAATCCAATTGGAGAGTGTTCTTTTGGAAAATTGTAGACCCAGGTGACTGGAATCAAATGCAATAAAAACTGTGAAGCCTTTCTGTCCTGCCTAGTTCTCTGAAGATAAAAGGCCAAAGCATGCTTGCAATCCAGAGCATGTAGATTCCTTTCTGCACTAGAGGCATGAGGTCCAGGGAAGAAAACAGGAAGGTAAACCAACTGGTTTAAATGAAAAGGCGAAACCACCTTTGGCATAAAGTGAGAATGAGTCCTAAGGACTACTTTATCATGTGGAATCATGTATGAGGAGGGTCAGCCACGAAAGCCTAGAGCTCACTGATGCATCTTGCAGAAGGGAGGGCAATCAGAAAAATAACTTTCCAAGAAAGAAACTTCAGAGATGTAGCGGCTAGTGGTTTGAAGGATGGCTTCATGAGCTGTCCGAGGACAAGCTGAGATCCCAAGCCACAGAACAGAAAACGGATTAAGTTCCCTCTTTGAGCACGAGATTGAAAACCTTCTCCACTTAAAGGAGTATGCACGCCTTGTGGAAGGCTTCCTTAAGGCCAAAAGGATCTCTTTAACCTGTTGAGAAAGGTTGATATCCTGGAGTTCTAAGCTCTCAGCAGCCATGCCATCAGGTGTAAGGACTCGGGGTTTCGGTGCAGAAGCGCCCCGTTCTCCTGGGATAGGAGATCTGGAGCACATTGCAACTCCAGAGGTTTGGCTTGAGAGAGACGTAGAAGCAGTGGATACCATGCTTGATGTGGCCAGTGCGGGGCTATGAGGATCATGTAGCCCCTGTCTCTCTGAAGCTTGAAGAGAGTCTTGGGGATGAGGGGAATGGGTGGGTAGTGTCACGCCCCAGCCCTCTGCCTAAGGCTTAGAGGGGTAGGGTTGCCATTAACTTCTCTTATGAAAGGTTGAATAAACAATTTTTCCCCAGGGAAGCATGCTGGGAGTTGTAGTTTTGGCCTTCTAAGATGAAGTGTAGTCATGAAACCGAAAGTAAAGGCAAATGACAAAATTTATTCCCCAAACGCAAACAAAGTCCATGTAGACTGTAAAGCACAGTTACTTACCTGTAACAGGTGATCTTGGGGAACAGCAGGAATAAGTCTTCACATATGGGTACGTCGGTACCGGAGCCTGTGCGGAAATGCTCCCCAGCGTCCAATAGGAAAGCTTTTTAGAGCATCCCACAGCGTCTGCGTGCTGCCTTCCCGCCTTTCCCAATTGCCTCTCCTCAGTTGAGTTTAAAGCTGAGACAAGAAGAGAGAGAGAGCAAGAGGGAAAGAGCGAGAGAGAGAGAGAGAGATACAACTCCTAGGGGAGGTGGGTGGGTTGTGAAGACTTATTCCTGCTGTTCCCAGAGATCACCTGTTACAGGTAAGTAACTGTGCTATCTCTAGGAACAAGCAGGAATGAGTCTTCACATATGGGGACTCCCTAGCTTCAGATGCCAGGAAGAGTCCCAAAGTTTTGAGTCCCTAAGGAAGGGCTCTACTTCCCCCTATGGATCTCTGGCATCCACCAGGGATGGTGGGTAGGAGTTGCTCAAGTATGGAACAGGTGTTGTAGAACAGCCTGACCAAACAAGGCATCCTGGCGGGAGTCCTTGTCCAAGCAGTAATGGGCTTTGAAGGTATGAACAGAGGCCCAGGTGGCTGCTCGACAGATTTCGTTGATAGACACAGAATGTAAATTAGCCATTGAGACTGCCATGGCTCTCACATTGTGAGCAGTGACATAAACCTCTAGGGGAATGTTCTTACTCTGATAAACAAAAGAGATACACTGTGCAATCCATCTAGACAGTGTTCTTTTAGAGACTGGAAGTCCTAAATGAGAAGGATCAAAAGCAACAAAGAGTTGAGACGATTTTCTATGTTGCTGTGTCCTTTCTAAGTAAAAGGCTAAGGCCCTTTTACAGTCCAAAGTATGAAGATTCCTTTCTGCACTTGATGCATGAGGCCTTGGAAAAAACACAGGTAGGAAGACTGCCTGATTAAGATGAAAAGGCGAAACACCTTTGGCATGAAGCGAGGATGAGTCCTAAGGACTACCTTGTCATGATGAAATCTAGTATAAGGTGGACAAGTGCTTGCAATTCACTAATGCGACAAGCTGATGTGATTGCAATGAGGAAAATAACTTTCCAGGAAAGGAATTTTAAAGAAGTAGTAGCCAGAGGTTCGAAGGGTGGCCTCATAAGCTCACCAAGAACCAGGTTTAGGTTCCATGCCACAGGAGGTGGTCTAATGGGAGGTTTAGTGAAGAGAAGGCCTCTCATGAATCTTGCTATAAGAGGATGAGAGGAAACAGGTTGTCCATTTAAGGGCTTCAAAGAAGCTGCAATTGCACTTAGATGGACCCTCACTGAGTTTGTCTTAAGACCAGTATTGGACAAATGAAGTAGATAATCCAATAGAGATTCCAGAGGTAGCAGTCGAGGGTTAAGAGCCCTTTGAGAGCACCATATGGTGAACCTTTTCCACTTGAAAGCATAGGAGCGTCTGGTGGAAGGTTTTCTGGAAGCAAAGAGGATATCTTTCACTTGTTGAGAAAGATTAAGATCTTGAAGATCTAGGCCTTCAGCAACCAAGCCCTGAGGTGCAGGGATTGAGGATTGGGGTGCCATAACATTCCGCCCTCCTGAGATAGTAGATCTGGGGCAGACCCCAAGTCTAGGGAGGGAGCTTGAGAGAGATGTAGGAGCAGAGGGTACCACCCTTGCCTTGGCCAATGTGGAGCTATGAGGATCATGTGCCCTCTGTCCCTCTGAAGCTTGAAAAGGGTTTTGGGAATTAGAGGAATGGGCGGAAAAGCATACAGGAAGTCCTGACCCCAATGGAGGAGGAAGGCATCCCTGGCCTGGGAGTTCTGAGTTGGAATTCTGGAACAGAACAGGGGAAGATTGGCATGCCACGGACTTGCTAACAGGTCTATGTCCGGGGTTCCCCATCTTTGAAAAATCTTGGCTACTTGGTCTGCATGTAGAGACCATTCGTGAGGTAACAGAACTCGACTGAGTCTGTCTGCCCAAGAGTTTTGAATCCCTGGAAGATATACTGCCAGTAGATGGATTTGATGCTCTCTGGCGAGGGCCCAAATTCGCAAAGCGACAGAGAGCCTGTTCCTCCCTGCTTGTTTATATAAAACATTGCTACCTGATTGTCCGTGTGGATGAGGACGTAGCTGAGCAGGGTGTGGAACACTCTCAGAGCTAGGAAGATTGCTCTGAGCTCTAAGAGACTGATGTGTAGACAACTCTCCTGTGGAGACCAGATGCCTTGAGTGGAGAGATCTTGTAGATGAGCTCCCCAACCCATCTGGGAAGCATCTGTTGTAAGAGTTATCTGTGGTAGTCGTTGCTGGAATGGGGCCCCCACCAACAGATTTGGAGTGGATTGCCACCATTGGAGGGACAAAAGAAGACGAGATGTATTCTGTATTTTGTCTGTCAGGCAATCTATTGCCTGGGTCCATTGCGTGGCTAAAGTCCACTGAACTGCTCTCATATGGAGGCGAGCATAAGGGACCACCTGAACTGTAGAATGCATGTAGCCTAGGAGTTGCAACATCTCTCGAGCAGTGAGCTGAAACTTCAGCACTGCTTGATAGACTAGTTGCACCAAATGTAGACAACGGGCCTGGGGTAGGTAGGCCCTTGCTCTTCTGGTGTCCAACACCGCTCCTATGAACTCTAGAGATTGAGTAGGAGTTAGGTTGGATTTTGGGATGTTTATAACTAGTCCCAAATAATGAAGGACGTGCATTGTGCCTAATAGAGAGATTCTGGCCTCTGATTCTGATGGGGCTCGAATGAGCCAATCGTCTAAGTAAGGGAAGACGAAAAAGCCTAGGGTGCGAAGATATGCTGCAACGACGGCCATGCATTTGGTGAACACCCTTGGTGCAGAGGCCAGGCCAAAGGGAAGCACTCTATACTGATAGAGCTTTTCTTTGAATAGGAACCACAGGAATTTCCTGTGGGACGGATGGATGAGTATATGGGTAGACGCATCCTTGAGATCTAGAGAACAAAGCCAATCCTGACTCTGAAGGTATGGCAGCAGAATTCCTAGGGAAATCATTTTGAATTTCTCCTTGAAGAGGAATTTGGTCAATTCTCTGAAGTCTAGAATAGGCCTGTACCCCCCTGTCTTCTTTGGAATTAGAAAGTAGGGGGAGTAAAACCCCGTACCCTGATGAAGAGTGGGTACCTCTTCTATTGCCCCTCGGGCAAGAAGCATAGAGATCTCTAATTTTAGAAGATGGAGGAGAGAAGGCTGAGAATTGAACTGCTTGACTGTTGTGGACGGGGGTATGTTGGAAAAATGTAGTTTGTACCCCTCCTTTATGATGGAAAGTGTCCACTGTTCAGCTGTTATTTGCTCCCATCTGGGGGCAAAATGAGACTACCTTCCTGGGATGGTAGAAGGGTCTGGTCCCTGGAGAGACAGGAAGGCTAAGTTCTCTAGGTGAGAGTCAAAGGCCCTGTGAGGGCTGAGACTGTTGAGAAGGCTGAGGCTTAGTAACCTTAGCTCTCCCTTGTTTGGCAGATTATTGAGGTTTATGAGTAGGATGACCTGTAGGCCTTCCTTGCTGAGTATAAGAAGGATAGAACCTTTTCTTCTTTGAGAAGAAGGGTTTCTTAAAAGGCTTCCTTCTTGCAGGGTCAGCTGTGGCCTTAGATAATCTAGTGAGAATAGAATTATCAGTATCTAATTCAGAGGCCTTTTCTTGCCAATTTTTCCCAAACAAGTTTTCACCTGTGCAGGGAATGTTGCCCAATTTGTCTTGGACCCAGGTTTCCAACTCAGATGCTTGAAGCCAGGCCAGTCTACGTGCACCTATGGATATAGCAGATGCTCTGCTAACACATTCAAAGGCTGCACGGTTAACAAATTTTGAGACTTCCTGGGCATGTTTGACCAGAGTGAGAAAATCCTGTCTCCTGTCTTCTGAGAGAGAGGGAGCAAGAAGTTCTAAATCCCCTGTGATTTCTTTAAAGAACATTCCCATATACAGAATATAGGAATTTATTCTGGCAGACAGCATAGTAGCCTGAAAAATCCTACGCCCAAAGGCGTCTAGGGTTCTACACCCACGTCCAGGAGGATTAGAGGAATGTCTCTTTGCACTCCTGATCCTTCTCATTGCAGACTCAACCACAATAGAGTGGTGAGAAAGCTGAGTTTTTTGAAACCCAGGAGAAGGGGAGACTCGATACATAGTATCTAGTCTGCGTGAATGGGGTGTCTCCCACATTCTGAACATGAGGTCCTGTAGGATGTCATGTACAGGCAGGGTGGCTGCTTCTGTAGGAACTTTAGGGAATTGTAGAATTTCCAATTCCCTTGCTCTGGGTTCTGTTTCTGGAACCACAGATAGGGAAAGACCTCGAGCCACCTCCCTAATGAAATCCTGAAAAGAGATATCTTCAGGAGAAGACATCCTATGTTTGGGTGAGGCAGAATCCTTTGGTAACAGGGCAGCGGTATCGACAGAAGCATCAGAGTCCTCGGAATCCTCTGAGGATTCAAAATACCTTCTGCCCGTTTGCTCCTGAGGAGTCCGATACCCGTACCGACTGGTGTCGGTATCGGGAAAAACCGGTACCGAGGTTTCGGTACCGGGAAACATCGAGTTTCGGGGTATCGAGAAGGTAGGCCCCAATGTCGATGCAACCGGTGCCGGCGCCGATGTGGGCGTGAAGAGCGGTACCGAGACTGGTACCGGCACCGATGTTGGTGCTGAGGTTGGTACCAGAACCGGTACCTGGTTTGGTACTGGTTGAATTGTCTGTCGTGGTTCCGAGGGCATCGAAGCCGCAAGGAGAGCTGCCAGACTGTGCTCAATAGCCAGGAATCTCTGGTCTATCGACGCTGCCAGTGTCTGGGAGTCGGTACCGGACACAGCCGGTACCCCAGAACACGGTACCAGTAGTTCTGACGAGGTTGAGGCCTCGAGAACATCCTGGAGCCCCGATAATGCTTTGGAAGCCGAAGCCTCCCGCCGGGGCTGTTTGGCCGGTATGGAACCCTCAAGGGCAACGCCAGAGGCATCTCGATGCAAAGAGGGAGATCTACCCTTTGAGGACCGGCTGGACGTTTGTTTGGTTACCTGAGATCCATGGGAGGAAGACGACGCCCTGGAAGATGTCGATGCCATGGAGGGGAAGAGGGTGCTCAGTTTAGCAGCCCGGTTTTGTCTTCCACGTTTAGACAGCATGGCACAGGCCCTGCAGTCAGAGATGGAGTGGTCAGGACCTAAACATTTGAGACACCATTCATGGGTGTCGGTGACGGAGATGGTACCGCCACACTTGGTGCACTTTTTAAACCCTGAAGCGGGCTTCTCCATAAGGATGGAGGGTCTTTGGGCCTAAGGCCCAAAAGTGCACGTGAAAGAAAAAAATAAACTCAATAGGAGAAATTTTTTTTTTTTTTTGAAAGAAAAGAAGAACCGGCGGTACCGGTAAGCGTCGAAGGCAGACGCGACCACGAAAAAATAAGAAATAACAGAAGAATTTTCAGCGGTGACAGGAACAACGACCCGCTGGCTCCGCGGAAAACGAAGAACTGAGGAGAGGCAGTTGGGAAAGGCGGGAAGGCAGCACGCAGGCGCTGTGGGTTGCTCCCAAAAGCTTTCCTATTGGACGCTGGGGAGCGTTCCCATGCAGGCTCCGTCGGTACCGACGTACCCATATGTGAAGACTCATTCCTGCTTGTTCCTACAGATCAGGATACTTCTCCATTCATTTGCTCAAGGTTATTTACAACTTAGCCTGGATGAGCTTCACAATCATTAATTATATGCAGCTGCTTATCAATATAACGGATAAAGAAAACACAGCTTCTTCATTCAACAAAGTAAAAATATCTTCTTTTTACCTTTGTCTTTATTAAGCATTCAAATGTACATGCAACATGTATCTTCCCATTAAAAGAGCAAGTTCCTACCTTCAGTTCAGGCTAGGTTTCAATACTCTACTTTTTAGGAAACTTTATCTTTTCAGCTATTCTTTAGCAAAGGGACTCAAAGCTAACAGCTTGACAGAGTACAGTCCATGAGTACTTCTGGAGGCAATAAATCCTGCTCAATAGGCTCAACCTGCATTTCCTCTGACTCCGGTAATGCAGTGCCCTGCTCTGAGCTTTTAACGTACGACTCAGGGAGTATTCTCTCTGAGGATCCCTGTGTCTCTCTTGAGCACAGCTCCACCCGGTAAGGATAAATTGTACCTGAAGCTGTGGACACTTCTCCCTGGCTGTGTTCACCAGTCTCCCTCCAGCTTCTGGGAAACAGTCCCTGGTTCACTTCCCTGAGTTCCTTCCTGGAGCTCTGCCACGGCTCCCTGTTCCAGGCTTGGCTCCTTTGACTCCTGTGCTGAGTCCTGGGCTCCCACCTCTGAACTCTCTGAACCTTCTGAACAGGAACTGGGGTTTGAAGCCTTCTCTGCTCTCTCCTTCCAGTCTCTCTCTTCCCATGCTCTCTCTCTCTCTCCGGGCTCTCTCCCTTGCTTTCTCTCTAGCCAAGGTTTATATCCCTGCTTCCCAGACAGTGTCTCTCCCTCTCTGGATAGGTGCTTGCAATTATCTTCCAAGCCTGCAACTACGTCAGCAGAGCTTGGGTGTGGCAGTCTAGGTTCAGTTTCTCTCTGTTTGCTTTCTTTATGGCAACGCTGAAACCTGTGCACTGCAGGGATGTCACTTTTCTTAAAAGCAAAATTATTAGTTTCTCCTATTTCCATAGGCTCACTACAAGCTTCCTTATCACAGTAGGCATATAGGAAGTCGTGACCCCAGTGGAGGTGGAAAGCATCCATCGCCTGACTGTTCTGAGAAGGTATTCTGGAACAGAAGCGGGGAAGTTTGGCATTCTGAGGACTTGCAAAGAGATCTATTTCTTGGGTTCCAAAGATCTGAAAGATTCGAGCTGTCTGATCCAAGTAGAGAGACCACTCGTGTGGCAGTAGTACTCGACTGAGTTTGTCTGCCAAGAGATTTTGTTTGCCAGGGAGATACACCACTAGTAGGTGGATGTGATGGCATATGGCAAATGACCACAGATGCAGGGCTTCATTGCACAGCACCTGAGAACCTGTTCCACCCTGTTTGTTCACACAGAACATGGCTACCTGATTCTCCATCTGGACTAGAACTGTTTTGGAGCGCAGATGATCCTGAAACACTCAGAGCATTGAAGATGGCTCTGAGTTCTAATAGGTTTATGTGACTTTGAGCCTCCTGATGAGTCCAAAGACCCTGAGTGAGAGAATGTCCAAATGAGCTCCCCTGACCAATTTGGATGCATCTGTCATCAGGGTAGACTGGTGCAGCGGCCTCTGAAAAGGTGACCCTATGAGGAGGTTTTCTGGTGATTGCCACCACTGGAGGGACGAAATTAGATGTGCAGAGGTTCCGATTTTGTCCCCCAGATGACCTGATGCTTGAACCAATGCGAAGCTAGGGTCCATTGAGCTGCACGCATCTGCAGATGAGCATAGGGAACCACATGTACAGTGGAAGCCATATGGCCAAGCAACTGAAGCATCTCTTGAGCAGTTAAGAAAGTCTTCATACCTGCTTGAGAAGCTAGCCGAACTAACCGAGCGCAGTGAACCTGTGGTAGAAAAGCCCTTGACTGCTGCATGTCCAGGAGAGCTCATATGAACTCGAAGGTTGAGAAGGGGTGAGTTGGGATTTTGGTAGATTTATTACAAATCCCAAGTGTTGAAGAAACTGCATTGTGTGGGAGAGAGACGAGCTGCCCTCTAGAGCTGTTGCTCGGATGAGCCAGTCATCTAAGTAAGGGAAGACAAATATCCCTAGAGTTCTTAGAAATGCTGTCACTACTGCCATGCATTTTGTGAAAACTCTTGGGGCAGAAGCCAGGCCAAAGGGTAGAACCCTGTACTGGTAATGTCTTCCTAAAAGAGGAATCGAAGAAACCCTGTGTTTTAGGTGAATAAGGATATGTGTATACGCATCCTTTAGATCTAGAGAACAAAGCCAATCCTGACTCTGGATGTAAGGGAGCAATGTTCCGAGAGAGATCATCTTGAATTTCTCCCGGAGCAGATACTTGTTTAATTCTCTGAGGTCCAGAATGGGCCTGTATCCTCCTGTTTTCTTGGGTATAAGGAAGAAGGGAGAACAGAAGCCCAGGCCTTGTTGAGAAAGTGGCACTTCCTCTATCGCACCTTGGGCGAGAAGGGAGGTAACCTCCTGGCACAAGAGAGTGGAGTGAGGGAGCCAAGAACTGAACTCTCTTAGAGTGGAGGGAGGGGGCATAGTTTAGAAGTGAAGTTTGTATCCCTCTGCCACTATGGAGAGTCCAATGCTCTGATGTTATCTAGTGCCACCTTTGGGCAAAGTAACAGTCTGCCTGGAATGTTTACTGGCTCTGGAACTTGCAGAGGTAGGGCAGCTAAGTTCTCTAAAAAGGAGTCAAAGACCTTGTGGAGGCTGGGTCTGCTGAGCTGGTTGAGCTCTGGGGGCCTGAGCCTTTCTTTGCTGCTTCAGTTGTTGCTGTTCCTTCTGGGAAGCATGGACCGGACAGTGCACAGCATGGGTGTAAGAAGGGTAAAGCTTCTTTTCTTTATTGAAAAAAAAAAGGGTTTCTTTACAGCATTTTTCTTAGCTGGGTTGGCAGAGGTCCTAGAGAGCCTATTTAGGGTGGTATTCTCGGACTCCAGCTAAGAAGCTTTGTCCTGCCAATACTTGCCCAAAGAGGTTTTCCCCTGTGCAAGGAATATTCCCCAACTTATCTTGCACCCACTGCTCAAGGTCAGATGCTTGTAACCAAGCAATCTGATGTACACCGATGCAGATAGCAGAAGTCCTGCTAATACACTCAAAACAATCAAAGGATGCCCTGTTCATAAATTTGGAAACATTCTGGGCATGTTTTACAAGTGTCAGGTATAATCAGCCCTCTTGTCATCCAGGAGAAAAGAAACCATTAGTTCTAAATCTTTAATCACCTCCTGAAGAAACATACCCATGTAGAGTATGTATGAACTTATTCTGGCCAATAACATGGAGGCCTGAAAACATCGACGACTGAAGGCATTGAGAGTTCTCGCCTCGCGGCACGGAGGATTAGATGAATGTGTCTTGGTACTTTTGATTCGACACATTGCCAATTCCACTATCATGGAGTGGTGTGGTAACTGTGACTTCTGGAAACCGGGACACTGCGGTATCTGGTACATGGTATCGAGTCTCCGAGAATGTGGAGACACCATTAACGGTGTTTCCCACATCCTAAGCATGAGGTCATGCAATATCCAATGAATGGGTAAGGTAGCGGCCTCCTTAGGGGCTGCTGGATACTGATGAATTTCAAGTTCTTCAGCTCTCGGTTCCTTCTCAGAGGTTACCGTAATGGAGAGGCCCCAGGTCACATCCCGTATAAAGTCTTGAAAAGACATATCCTCCAGAGGAGACATACGGCGTTCTGGGGAAGGAGAAGGAACTTCAGGAAGAGCCTCTCCGGTACCGATCGATTCATCAGAAGAATCAGAATCGGAAGACTCGAAGTATCAACGGACTGGGTGCTCCCGCCTGGCCCGCAGACGGTACCGATCAAAATTGGCATCGGAATGCCTCGGTACCGGACACTGACTCCAGGGCCGGCATGGGTGGTAGCGTGGAGAGCAGCGCAATGGTCGGTGCAGATACATTCGGTACCGGCGCTGGTACTGCTGTCTGCAGAACTGATTTGCAGAGGCTTTAGCAGTACCGAAGCTGCTAGCAAGGCTGCTAAACTCTGCTCAATAGTCAGGATGTGCTGATCCATGGAACCAGACGATGCCTGGGTATCTGTACCCGAACAGCGGGCCATGACCCCAGAACATGGCACCAAGAACTCCCCGAAGGTGGAAGCCTTGGCAACATCTTGGGACGCCATTAATGCTTTGGAGGCAAGGACCTCCCACTGGGGTTGTTTGGCCGGTGTATTCTACTTGAGGGCAACGCTTAATGCATCTCGATGCTTAGGAGATGATCTACCCTTTGAGGACCGACCAGTATTCGAAGACGACCTAGGTTTCGTTACCTGAGATCCGTGTGAGGAAGATGAAGCCCTGGACAATGTCGATGCAATGAACATCCATGGCAAATAGGGTGCCGAGTTTCGCAGCTCTATTCTGCAGGCCCCTCTGTCATCTTCCTGCAGAGGAGACATTCTGATGGTGAATGGTCCAGTCCCAAAGATTTGAGACATCAGTCTTGGGTGTCGGTAGCAGAAATGGTGCTGCTACATTTGGAACACTTTTTGAAACCACTAGTTGGTTTCTCCATTTTGAGGAAGAAAGGGGCCTAAGGCCCAAAATGGCGCTTAAGCACCTGTAGGGCAGAAACCCTCAAAGAAAAACTTATTTTTTTTTTTAAAGAAAAGAAACAGAAGGAAAGAAAAGAGACACCGACGGTACCAGTGTTAGCGTTGATGGGAAGGCAGATGTGACCACAAAAGATTTACATTTTCTGCGGTGACAGGAAGTGCTCCCTGTCGGCTCCGTGGAAAACAAAAAACTGAGGAGGGAGAGTTGGAAAGGCGGGAAGGCAGCTACACAGGCGAAGTGGGATGCTCCCAAAGACTTTCCTTTAGGACGCTATGGAGCGGTGCCGACGTCGCCCCATATGCAAAGACTACATTCCTGCTTGTTTCTGGAGAAAAACAGTGACCGAAGTAGGTGCGGTCAGAGAGAGAAGGTACAAGCTTCTACTCTCTCTCCCAAAGCTTTGGTTGTGTATATAATACAACTGTGTGTGAATTGTATTATTAATGGTTATTGCTTCCTTCTCATTGCTCTGAGTGTGGAAATCCGTTACCCAAGAGCCCAGGTGCTGTAACCAGTGAGGGGAGGAGCAGAGTACACTTTGAAATATTACAACATTGCTATGTCAAAGAAACATTGGGATCATGATCTTAAGAGGATAACAGAGAATGAATAGATTATGATCACCTGGGAAGACAAAGAAACCAAACATAGTTGTCAAGGAGAAAAACACCGGAATGCACGGATTATAGAGGTTCTAAGCAATTATTCCATGAATTGCATGGAGAGAGAGAAGATTCTCAACTACCAAGAAATGCAATCAGAGACCAAAAGAATTTTATAGTAAAGTATATAATTATTTCCTATAATATTTGATGACATACACTTGATTAAAAGGAATTTTCAAGCATAGCTTAATAGGTTGCCTATACATGTTACTTCCTATGAACTCTAGAAGGAAGATCTCTTTGGCACGATGCAAGTACTGTACTGGCATAGGAGCACATTTCATTACTTTCATACTCATGTGTCTGCTAAAAAGTACCTCCAACAACAGATTAAGAAGACAAAGCACAATTAACCAACTATACAAACCCTTTAAAATCCACACAATGACTCAAAGGACACATTTGCCATTTACACTCCTACAATATGGAACGAGCTACCAACACACATAAGAACCACTGAAACCATAAGAGAATTTCGCAAGAAACTAAAAACCAATTATTCCTGGAATTTTATTTTACGGTGCAGACCCTTAGCACAGTCCACCCAACACAAACATTACAACTACCAGTAACTCCAACTGTAAATATATAAATCTAACCATCCTGTACCATAGCCAACATTCATCCAATTACCCCACCTTGCTTATTGTTAATTGTATGCACACCTTATTATTTCTCATTATGTTCAATGCACTGCATTACCTGTAAACTGCTTTGACTTGTACAAAGACGGTATAGAAAATAAGTTAAAATACATACTGTATGTCGAAACTAACTCAGTGACATTTTCCCCAAGAGACATACCATTACTATTGGACTGGGCCAATTAATACTTTTAAAAGTGAAATGCATATTGAAGGTAAAATTTAAAGTAAAAATAAAAATTTTAAAGTGATTTTTATAACTTCCTGTGAAATGCTTGTCTTGAGTGAAGGTTCTTTGGCCATACCAGAGGGGTTACTATTTAAAGAAAAAGATGGGTCCTGGAATGAAATGTCCCAAGGCTCTCAGTGTCTGATAGAAAAGCAACTCTATTTCACTTGACAGCTCCTCAGTCCTTTATTTGGTGAACTTCTGCATTTTAAAAGTGCCAACATCAATAGTCCAAAACAACAAATGGTGGTTCAGTATTTACAAGGGAAACAAAAGTTTCCTAAGACAAAACATACAAAACTATTGATCTCTTCCTGCTACTGAGATTTAGTCCCTCAGAGATCAGATTGGACTTCCAAGTTGATTGAGTGAAATGCACCCTCTAGGTCTCACCAAACTCTTCAGGCATATCCAAAAATCTTCAACAGTTTGAAATCCCCAGATTGGGAAATTCAGACTTCCAGCTACACACAGATGCTGAATACCATCAGCTGAATTTTCTCTCCAGAATGAACTCCTTTCAGATGTCTCTGCCTTGCTAGGTCAAGCAGGCCTAAGGGATCTTTCCTCATTGTTTAAGGCCTAGCTAGTCAAGAAGAAAGGAAACTTCCTGCTACTTCTAAGCAGCCCTTGAGCTTCCCTAGGCTCTGACATCACTCTCTGCCAAGATTCTGGAAAATCCACCTTCTCTCATTTGCCTTTTTTACTTCCCTCCAAAACACAGCATGGGAACAACCTATTATCACTGATGGAAATCTCAGTTTATCCTCCATTATGCTTTCCTAGTACACAGCACAGATTAGGAACAGACTTTAGGATTTTCTTCACTTGAAAGATAGAGGAATATCTGGAGCCCTGCTACACCCGTATCTAAATATAAAGTGCAATTTTTTGCAGTTTCCATATTAAATTAAGGCAGCCACAGCACTCATTATAACAAAATAAATCTATGCTTTAAAAGTTACTACCATTTTTATCTTGCAAGAACATGAGGGCTGATATTCAGTGGCGGCAGTCAGTATATTTAAAGGATCTGCCACCATTGCTTTAACACAGACCCAGATATTTAATGTTGGGGTAATATCTGGCAATCAGCACTGAATATCAGATGTGCCCTGTTAAAGTTTTAGCTAAACAGGCAGCAGTATAATTCAACCGCTGTCTTGTTACTTAAACTTTAAAGTGCCTAATTTTAGCCAGTTTACAATAACTGGCTAGTGGATGATCACCACCGCTGAATTGTTATCCCAAGTGTTGCCCCTGGAACGTCCCGATGCTCACAGTTAGCCATTAGGACGTGGTTTTCAGTGGCACAAAATAACTATGTGCTGCTGAATATTCTGCTAACCACGTTAATTGTTTTGAATATGCCCCCATCATATTTACTTGAAAAAAGTGTTTGCTTTAAAAACCAAAAGTGGAATTCCGTTTTGTCTGATTTACCCTCTTAGATATCCAAGGACTACAATAAATTATGACATAAGAAATTATCAAGATGGTCAAGAATTAAAGCATTAAGGGAAATATTGACTAAAGTGCGGTAGCCGGAGGCGCAGGGTTTAATATGTGATTAGCATGCATTCCAGCTCCACAGGAGCATGCAGCAACAAGGCTGCTATGCTTATGCAGTGCTACATGCACAGTACACAAAAAGGCAGGGATAGGGTGGAGTTGAAGCAGAGAGTGGGCGGGAACAACTGTGCACAGCTAGCACAACCAAGCTAATGAAGCTGCTGGCCAAGACGCTGCTAGCGCAGGGCCAATACCACCAGCCTCTACCAAGGCACTAGTTGCACCCACCGTGCTGGCATGGACTGAATGTGCAGTACGGACATGACTCCCACACAGGTAACAAGCCCAGAGCCATCCCACTCAAAGACACACATGGCTGGTATTGTCCCAAGGCAAATCAGGCAGTTGCCTAGAGCAGCGGCAATTGAGGTTATCACTGTGCAGCAGCCAGGACTGCAAAACAAATGACTGACAGCCACAAAAACCATAACTATCAATACAGGATTGTTCTCAATGGGAGTGTGCACACATAGTGTAGTTACTCACCTGTAACAGGTGTTCTCCAGGGACAGCAGGAATCAGTCCTCACATACGGGTGACGTCAGTACCAACGGCGTCCACGCAGAAGCATCCCCCCAGCTTTCAAAGAAAGCCTTTGGGAGATGCCACTACGCATGTATGGTCCCCTTCCTGCCCAAGGATGCCATCTTGCTCAGTGGCGTCTGAGGGAATGCATACATGAGGCCTTCCGACCACGAGACTAGAAACGCATCCGCTGCCATTCTGGAGGTGTGGGCCTGCCAAGAGCAGAAGCAGGGCAACTGAAAATTGTCCGGACTGGCGAACAAGTCCATCATGGGTTACCCGAGAGTCGGAAAAACTGACTGGCTATCCTGGGGTCCAGCTACCACTCGTGTGGCTGTAGAACCCTGCTGAGTCTGTCAGCCAGGAGGTTGTCCTGGCCTGGCAGGTACACTGCCCACAGGAGGATTATTGTTTATTGTTTATAGGGCATTTGATATACCGCCCTCCGTTACATCGGGGCGATTTACAATATAAATAAAAACAGAAAAATCAGAAACAGAAAGAGAGAGAGTTACAATTACTTGAAGAAAAAGAGAGGAGAGAGGAGACAGAGAGCAAGACAGGATAGAGAGATAGAGTCAGGGAAGTCAGTTAGATCCAGGAAAGGCACAGGAAAACAGATGGGTTTTAAGGAGGGAGCGAAATTTAGAGTATGATTCTTCAAGACGGAGGGCAGTGGGTAGTGAGTTCCAGAGGGAAGGACCGAGAAAGAAGAATGCTGATTTGCGGGTGGATTGGAGGTATGCACGGGAAGGGGCTGGAAGGTGAAGGCGGTTAATATGGATGGACCGGAGACTTCGAGAGGGGACATGGTAAGTGAGCAAGTCAGAAAGGTATTGAGGCCTGTGGAGATAGATGGCTCGATGGACCAGAGCGAGAACCTAGAAAGGAATCCGGAATTGTAATGGCAGCCAATGAAGGTGTTGGAGGAGGGGAGTGATTTTATTTTATTTATTTTATTTATTAACAATTCTTATATACCGCACTATTAGACATCAGCGCGGTTTACATTGAACAGAAAACATCCGACAATTTACATATGTCTGGTCATTACATTTAACAGGAAGTATAAACTTGGCAAATAGGGGAAACTATATACAAAGGTGTGTTATCTGACAAGAGATATCATGGTTAACTATATACAAAGGTGGTACAAACAGTACATGGAACTGTTTGTATTTACATTGTGCAATTGGCCTGTTGCGATGGTCTGTCTGTCTGGCCACTCCTGCTATTCACCTGGGAGTTATTTTCTGCGCTGTCATTGAGATATTTAAGGAAGAGGAAATGTTTCAATGACTTTCTGAACTGACTCAAATTTGGTACTGCTCTGATTTGTGCTGGTAAGGTGTTCCATAAAATGGGGGCGTAGAGTCGGAAGGCTCTGTTGGCTGTTGATCTGGCACATCTTGTGGAATCCTTTGGGGTAGCTAGTGTGTTCATTTCTGCTGTTCTTCTTGGCCTGTTTGGTGCAAGTGGTTGTATGAGGTTGGAGAGAGAAGTAGAGGTGAGCCCCTTGGTCGCTTTAAATGTTAGCAGTACAGTCTTGAAACTGATCCTTGCTTGAATGGGAAGCCAGTGTAGCTGTTTTAGGAGTGGTGTCACGTGGTCTCTCCTAGAAGCTCCGAGGAGTACCCTCGCTGCACTATTCATGGCCAGTTGCAGGGGGTTCAGGGTGGACCGGGGTAGCCCTTGTAGAATGGAGTTTGCAAAGTCGAAATGGGGAAGAATAAGGGCTTGATAAATGGTACGGAAATCCTCTGGTTCAAGTAGTGTGCGTAGGTGTCTGAGGGATCTGATTTTAAAGTAGATTGCCTTGACTGTGTTGGCTATGTGACTCTTCATGTCAAGGTTTTGGTCCAGTGTTACTCCAAGGTAACGTATTGCAGGTTTCACTTGGAGCTGGGCATCCATTACATTAATACAACTAGGAGGGGTGAAGTTAGTGTTCCTTGAGACAAAAAGGACTTCCGTCTTTTTGTGTTGTATTCTCAGGTTTTGTGATAGGAGCCACTCTGCTACGGCGTCAAAGCAGTTAGTCAGTGGTGTGAGATCCAGGCAATCCAGTGATATTGGCATATATAGTAGCACATCGTCTGCATATATCATGTAACTTACATTAAAGGATTTGATGATGTCGCAGAGGGGTTGAATATATATATTAAACATCAATGCAGATAAGGAGGATCCTTGAGGTACACCTTGACTTTGCTGGAATGGTTCAGATGTATCCCCGTCAATTCGGATGTGCTGCCATCTATCGGACAGGTAAGATTTGCACCATTCGAGTGCTGTTCCGCAGATGCCTTTTTCTCTTAACCGGCAGATGAGAATTTCGTGGCATACCGAGTCAAAGGCCGCTGCTATGTCTAGAAAGACAAGGGCGAAACCTTGGCGTATGTTATCCATACCTGAGATTATGTTGTTGAGGAGTGTTGTAAGTAGTGTTTCTACTCCATGTGACTCTCTGAAGCCATGTTGAGCCGGATCAAGTGGAGCAGAGGTGTCTATATGATCCTGTAGTTGCCTGTGCACTACTTTCTCGATGATTTTTGCTAGCATAGGTATGCTAGATATGGGCCTATAAGATTCTACCTTCTGAGGATCAAGTTTGGTGTTCTTCAACAGCGGTCTTACAGAGGTCTGCTTGAGCGTAGTTGGGAATGAGCCGGTGGTGAAGGAATGGTTTAAAATTTTTGCTATAATTGATGATATGTCACAACGCAGGTTCTTTATCCAGTGTGCAGGGCAAGGGTCTGTGTGCGCAGTGGATGTATTTAGTGCTAGGATGGTATCTTCAATGGTTCTCTTTGAGGGAGTGGAGAAGGATGCCAGAGATACTGGGTAGTCTTGTTCATCAAGAGGTTCCGGTATTAATATTCTATTAGTTTTGCACATTTTAGATTGCATATAAATTGCATAGTCCTGTGGGTGGATCATGCTGTGGTGCTCCGGTGTTGGTGCTTTTGGTAATTGTTTTAACTAAGTTAAACAAGTCATGAGGTTTATTCAGTGACCGTTTCAGGGTGTCTGTGTGGTGTTGTCTGATTTTATCTGTGATGGTTCTACGATGCTCTGTCAGGTGTTGGATGTAAGCTGATTGGTCGCAGCTGGTGCGTGATTTCCTCCATCGTTTTTCTAGCCTTCTTAGAATGGTTAGTGAGGCTTTTAAGTCCGCTGTGAACCATGGGGCTGTAGATCTCTTTTTTGGGTTCTTGTTCCTTGGAGGGCGGATAGCAATTGTGCTGAGTTTTCTGTTCCAGGAGGAGATCAGTTCTTCTAAGCTTAGTGAGGTGTCATCAAAGAGTGTGCTAATCTCAGTAAGAATGCGTTCTCTGTTAAATGGTTGGAAACTTCTGGTAGCCGAGTTAGCGGGCTTGCTTTTATCCGTTATTGTCTTGTGTGAACGGTTAGTGGTAGGCATCTGGAAGGTGATGAGTTTGTGATCAGTCCATGGGACTGCAGTTATGGATAGTACTATGTTTTGTGGTTGATCCAAAATTAGCTGTGGTGCGAATATGAGGTCGAGGATATTGCCTTTCTCGTGAGTAGATTCTCTCACCATTTGCTTGTATCCGAGGTTCTCTAGGGCATCTAGGAATGCTGTTGCTTGGGTGTCCTGTAATGATGGTAGGTTGATATCTCCTACGATCCAATTGGGTTTATTTGGGCCCTGGGTGAAAGATGCCAGATTTATTATGGTTGCTAGGTCGTCTGGATCTCCTGATGGTGATCTATAGACCAGGTTTATGGAGCATACGTTGTTTGAAATTGAACTCGTGATGTGATCACGCGGAGAGGCATGTAGAAGCATCCGGGCAGCTGTGTTTTGAATCAACTGTAATCGATGTAATCCCATGCCCAGGATACCCTGTTGGATTGCGTATGAACAGAGAGCCAGTGCCTCCTGGCAAAGGACATAGGACCCCATGCCCCCTTGTTTGTTCACGTAGATCACCACCACCTGGTTGTCCATCTGGACTAGGACAGGTTGGTGGCACAGGTGGTGAATCCGCCAACTGGTGGGTCACCGCAACCCTGTCCTGGAGGCTGCCCGTGGCCTGAGACCACTGGTCCCGGAAACACCACTGCACCGCCCTCATATGGAGGCGAGCATCTGGGGTGACGTAGACTGTGGAGGCCATGTGCCCGAAGAGATGCAGAAGATGCTGTGCAGGCACCGATGGACGGTATTGTATATCTTGTGCCAGAGATCTGAGACGATTGGCCCGGTCCTTAGGCAGGAAGGCCTTGGCCTGGAGGGTGTCTAGATTTGCCCCAATGAAATCCAGGCATTGCGCCGGGAGGAGGTGAGACTTGGGGTAATTTATGACGAAGCCCAAGTGTTGCAGAACCTGGATGGTGCATGCAGTGGCCTGCTGCATCTCGGGGGCTGTGCCTCCTCTTATGAGCCAGTCGTCCAGGTAGGGAAACACGAAGCCCTTGGAGCCTGAGGAAGGTGGCTACAACCACCAGGCATTTCGTGAAGACCCTTGGGGCAGAGGCTAGGCCGAAGGAAAGCAGCCGGTATTGAAAGTGTTCACCCCCTACCACAAACCGCAGGAACTGCCTGTGGTTGGGGTGGATAAGGATGTGGGTATAAGTATTCTTGAGATCTAAGGAGCATAGCAAATCTCCTGCTGGAGGTATGGCAGCAATGTTTATGGTTTCTTCTATTTTTTTTATTTTATGGTTTTCTTCTATACCGTCCCTTCCAGAGATCAAGGGCGGTTTACAGAGAACGGTTTGTGGTAGGGGGTGAACACTTTCAATACCGGGTGCTTTCCTTCTGCATATGCGGGCCATGCCCATGTCCCTTGGCCTGCTGACCCTGTTGGGAAGCCGGGGAGGCTGGGTAGTTTTGGTAAACAGCCCCCTTCCTCGGGTAGGGCTTTTTTACCCGAGCCCTTCTGTCGGGGAGGGGCAGTGGACTTCTTGGAGAGCCTGGTCCTCGTCATGAACTCGGTCTCCAGCTCAGCCGCCTTGTTGGTCATGGGTTTGCCGAAGAGGTTCTCCCCTTGGCATAGGACGTTGACCAATTTGTCCTGAATCCACTACTCGAGGTTGGACGACTGAAGCCAAGCCTGGCGACGTGCATCGATGCCCACTGCAGCTACCTGGGCCACTGACTCGAACCAGTCATAGGCTGCTCGAGACATAAATTTGGAGCTCTCAGGGACGGCCTTGGACAGGCTCTTGAACCGCTGCAAAGGTTCCTCGGAGAGACCCGTCGAAAACCTGGCGAGTTCCTTTGCCAAGTCTCTCAAGTACATGCCCATGTACAGCTGGTAGGCCTGGACTAGGCAGATGAGCATCGAGTCCTGGTAGCACTTCCTGTCGAGGGCATCCAAGGTGCAGGCCTCCCTGCCAGGGGCACCAAGGAGTGCGTCTTCTGGCTTTTCAGCCAACCCATGGCCTACTCCACCACCATGGAATTGTGCGGCAGTTGTTACTTCTGGAAGCCCGAGCTCCGGCAGACCCGATACATTAAGTCGAGCCATTTGCTCACCACCGGCACCAATGCCAGTGTCTCCCACATGCGGAGCATGAGCCATTCCAGGATGGGAGGAATGGGCACCGTGAGCGATTTCAGAGGAGGGGCCTCGTACTGAAGGATCTCCAGCTTGTCTGGCTAAGGGTCGTCCTCCCACTCAGTCAGGAACGCCAGGGCCTTGGACATGTCCTTGACAAAGTACAAGAGGCCCATATCCTCTGGCGGGGACCGCCTCAGAGGTTCTGAGACTGGGGAATCAGAAGGGACGTCACCATGGCAACGGGTATCAGAAGACTCCTCGTCCTCCGTCTCCCATTCGGAGTACGCCGAGGATGACTCATAGACAGGCTGCTCTGTGGGCTTTGAGGCTCCCGAAACCCTGCGGTCGACACCCAGTAGACTGGCTGGGGATGATCGAGCTCCCGTCTAGCAGGACGCCGAGCGCGACCTCAGCCAAGGATTGACTCCAGGTCGTAAGACCTTGAGGATCAGCTTGGCCTCTGGGGATGTCTTGGATGTCGAATGCCTGGTAGTCGGGGTGGATGAACCAGATGTGCCGGAAAACAGTGCCCACTGCTGGCCAATGAAGGCAGACAAACTGTGCCCCAGGGCCGCCATTCTGTATACCAGGCCAGAAGGCTCCGCAGCCTTCGGTGCGGGCCCTGAGGAACTTGGGACTGACGCCAGCTCCCCCGAAGGGGACTCCTCAACAAGGATAGTGTCTGGAGACCAAGGCCGGTCTACAACCGAGTCCTTCTGAAGGATCTTGGCAGGTCTCTCCTTTTCAGACGCCTCAGACAAGCGCCTCGGACTGCGGGACCGGGCCTGAGAGGTTCCTGGCCAGTCGGAAACATCCAAGGATGCTGTCTTCGAGGGCTTCTTCTTCTTCCTGTGTTTCCTTGAGGGGGACCCCCTTTCCAAGGACCCACGATGACGCTCGGGTTCGGAAAGCTCCTCCCGAGATGTCAGGGCCTCGGCCTTCAGAGGCATTGGGGATTCGGGAAAGAACTTATCGTGCTGCTGCTGGTGGCTCTTCGGGGCCTTGCTGGACATCCGTTTGCAGAGATCGCAGGCTGCTGCGTCGTGGTCTGGCAGGACGCAATGGAGACAGCAGTCATGTGTGTCGGTTAAGGACATTATTTTAGAGCACCAATCACACTTTTTAAAGCCACTGGTAGCCATGGGGGAAAAAAGTATCCCTGCGAGGTTGAAGACTCTCTGGGCTGCCAGTGGGGAAAAAGGGCGCGAAGGTGCCAGAAAATAAAAAGAACGAAGACTATAAAAATGAACCAAACTCAACACCAAGGCACCAAGGACGGTAGGTGGGAAAAGTACTGGTGCAAGACCGGAGTCGAGTTGAAAACTCAGGCACAAAAAAATCAACTTTTTCTGGGGGAAAGTCAGACAGCTTCTGAAGGGCTCGTTGGAAAAAAGGAGACTGAGCAAGACGGCACCCTTGAGCGGGAAGGGGACCACGCATGCATGGTGGCATCTCCCAAAAGCTTTCTTTGAAAGCTGGGGGAATGCTTCTGCGAGAGCTCCATCGGTGCTACATTACCCATATGTGAGGACTGACTTCCTACTTGTTCCCAGAGAAATATATCTACAATGTCACAAAACAAATATCATCAATTACCTGTTATATAAATAATAGTATTTTTGTCACTTTTTATTGCATTAAAAGATTTAAAAAGTAGCAGATGGACATTCTACCAGTTGAAGGACATTTGGACTGTTAAACGGGCCTAATGACAGAATAAGTGAGCACCATTAACTAACATGGTTAGCTGGTGTGGTTCGAGTCTTACGGTGCCTGTTTGAGATACAAACAATTCTTTTTCAAGGAGCCAAAGCAGTGGCCATATCCCGAACGAACTCCGAGAACCGGGTATCCTCCGGAGGGGATCTACTCTGGGGTTCAGACTGCGGTGAGTCCGACAGGACGCACCGAGTCTTGAAGGTATCGGGGGACTCCTCGTCCTCCGTCTCCCAGGCGGAATCGTCCAATGAGGAGTCGGGGCCCGGCAGCACCCTCCCCGATGCCAAGGGCACCGGCGTCGACGCCCTCGGTCCCGAGCGGGAGGTTAAGGGTGACCGTGACCGAGGTCGACCTCGAGCCTTCATGGTCTCGAGTATCGGCTCGGTCTCCGGGGTTGACTTCGACGTCGATGTCCCGGTGGTCGGGGCAGATGCGCCAGTCAGGCTGGCCATCAGCACCCGCTGCTGATCCATGAAGGCAGACAGTCTGCACTCCAAGGCTGTCAGCCTGAGACCCAGCTCAGGAGGACTCAGCAGCCACAGACTCGGGCCCCGGAAGCACCGGGCCCGACGTCGGCTCCCTGGGAGGAGAGACCTCGAGGACAACGGGACTTACGTGTCCAGCAGACTCTGGCTCCACACGAGGTACTTTTGACGGCTTCTCCTGTTCCACGGGCCCAGGACGGCAGTCGGGGGTCCGAGACCTAGTCCTCGAGGAGCCAGGGACCTCCTCCGATGCCGCCCTCGCGAGCCGCTTCTTCCTCTTTCGCTCCCGGTCGGGGGGACCCCCTGTCCGAGGAGCCTCGACGGTGCTCGGGATCAGACTCCTGAGATGTCGAGGCCTCAGACGAAGTCCGGGCCCGGCCAGAGGCCGAGTCAGAGAAAAGCCTTTCCTTTTGGTGCTGACGACTTCACAGTGCCTTAGTGGACATTTTCCCACACGTCCCACAGATCTTAGGATCGTGGTCAGGACCGAGGCACCGAAGGCAGCAGTCGTGTGTGTCGGTGAGAGACATTAGTTTCTTGCACCGATCACACTATTTAAAACCACTGGAAGCCATCGGGGTAAAAGAGCCCCCGCGAGGTCAAAGGAACGGCCTTCCAGGGAAAAAGAAAAAAGGGCGCGAAAGCCAGCCACGAAGGGCAAAAACTGAAAAAGTGAGATTGGGCTCGATACTGGTGTACTGAACCCGGCGGGAAGGGGAACCGGCGCCGAACCGGAGAAAAAAACCGTGAAGGAATCGCAGAAAAAGTAAGAAAAATCTAACTATTTTCCGGGTGAACTAGGACACACGTCCGACGGGCTCCACGGAAAAAGAGAGACTGAGCAAGATGGCACCTTTAGTCGGGAAGGGGACCGCGCATGCGTGCAGTAGTCCCAAAGGCTTTCATAGAAAGCTGGGGAAATGCTCCGCAAGGGCTCCATTGATGTCGATGTCACCCATATGTGAGGACTGACTTCCTGCTTGGTCCTGGAGAAAGACAGTGTAGTTACTCAACTGTAACAGGTGTTCCCCAGGGACAGCAAGAATCAGTCCTCACATATGGATGATGTGGACGCTGATGGAGCATCTCCCCAGCTTTCAAAGAAAGCCTTTGGGAGATGCCACCATGCATGCGTGGTCCCCTTCCCGCCCAAGGGTGCCATCTTGCTCAGGCATGTGCCATAGCTAGAGCCCAAACAAGAAGATGGCGAAAAATGAACAGCAACTCCTAGGGGAGGAGGGAGTGTTGTGAGGACTGATTCCTGCTGTCCCTGGAGAACACCTGTTACAGGTGAATAATGACGTTTTCTCCAGAAACAAGCAGGATGTCAGTCCTCATTTATGGGACTCCCTAGCTCCAGACTACCAAGGACTGGTAGAAAAGGCCCAGCCCAGCTGTGAGCAGCCACAAGCGAATCTGAGGACAGACTCAGAGGACCCCAGTGTCCAGGGAGAATCATGGTTCCGGGCAGAAGTTGCCTAAACCCTGAACAGATTATGGAGTATGACCTGGCTGAAGGCACTGTCCCGTCGGGATTCCCTCTCCAGGTAGTAGTGGGCTACAAAAGTGTGAATGGAAGACCAGGTGGCAGCCTGGCAGATGCCAGCCATAGGCACTGATCGGAAGCTCGTGACCAAGGTCGCCATCACCTTGACATTGTGCGTCTTGACTCGGCACTCCAAGGGAACTTCAGCCTGGCTGTGGGCGAAGGCAATGCAGTCCACCACCCAGATGGATATTGTCTGCTTAGTGACAGCTTGCCCCAGACGGCTGGAGTTAAAGGACACGAAGAACTGCAAAACTTTACGGTGGGCCCTAAGTCCACTGTAGGTAGGAGGACAGGGCTCGTTTGCAGTCCAAGGAATGGAGAACGGCCCATGTCGTGTGGCTGTGGGAAGAAGGTAGGAAGAACTACCTTCAGATTGAGGTGGAAGTCGGAGACTATCTTCGGGAGAAACTTAGGATGAGTGCAGAGCACGACCCTATTCTTGTAGAACCTGGTGTAGGGTGGCTTGGCCACCAAAGCCTGGAGTTCACTGACTCTGCAAGCAAAGGTGAATGCCAGCAAAAAAGGCAACCTTCCAGGACAGGTAGCCAAGGGCTCGAAGGGCAGCTTCGTGAGCTGTGCCAAAACCACATTGAGATCCCATTCTGCTGGAGGTGGCCTAATGGGGGTCTGGAGAACAATATGCCCTGCATGAACCTGATGAGGGGCTGTACGGAGAGAGGCTTGCCCTTAATGGAGTGATAGTTTGCGGAGAAAGTGCTTAGATGTACTCTGATGGAGTTGGACTTAAGTCCAGACTGCGAGAGGTGGAGGAGATACTGAAGGACTGAGTGCACCGGACAAGAAAACGGGTCCATTCTGTGCTCCGTGCACCACACAGCTAACCGGCGCCACTTGAAGGCATAGGCCCATCTTGTGGAATCATTACGAGAGGCCAGGGGGATTTCTTCCACCTTCCTGGGGAGATTTAGTGTGGCTAGGGTGACCCATTCAGCCGCCATGCCATGAGAGATAGGGATCCCAGGTTGGGATGGCAGATCGAGCCCTCCTCCTGTGTCAGGAGTCCCGGAGAGCTCACGAGAGGGACCAGGGACTCCACTGAGAGAAGAAGCAGCAAGGAAAACCAAGGCTGCCTGGGCCACCGTGGGGCTACAAGGATCACTAATGCCTTGTCTCGCTGGACCTTGAACAGGTTCTGAGCTATTTGTGGCATGGGAGGGAAGGCCCCTCGACCACAAGATGAGGCAGGCGTTGGCTGCCACCCATGAGGGATGGGGCTGAGGGCCACAGAAATGGGGCAAATGTACGTTGGCTGGGCTGGCGAAGAGGTCCAGGCTGGGGAGGCTCCATAGCCAGAAGAGCCTGAGCATCATATCGGGGTCCAGGTGCCACTCGTGCGGTTGAAGGACCCTGCTGAGCCTGTCCACCAAGGCACTGTCCGGGCCCAGGAAGTAGACCGCTCTGAGGAGCATCCCATGGCTGGTCACAAAGGAGCAGAGGGCCACGGCCTCCTGGCAGACATGGTAGGAGCCCATGCCACCCTGCTAGTTCACGTAGAACATCATGACCTGATTGTCTGTCTGAATGAACAGACTGGTGCTGCAGGCAGTGCCTGAATACCTTCAGAGCAAGGAAGACTGCCCTGAGCTCTAGCAGATTGATCTGATGCTAGCTCTCCTCGAAGGACCAAGCTCCCTGCAATGAGCACCCCAGCCCATCAGGGAGGGGTCCGTAGTGAGAACTCTCTGGGGTTCAGGAGCTGAAAGGGCATGCCCGTTTGCAGGTGCTGATTATCCTGCCACCAGGTGAGGGACTCCGCCAGTTGGCAAGGCACCGTGATTCTGTCCCAGAGTCAGCCTGTGGCCTGGACCCACTGGGAACGGAGGCCCCACTGAGCCGCCCACATGTGGAGGTGTGCATTGGGGACCTCATGGACTGTGGAGGCCATATGGCCAGGAGGCGAAGCAGCGATCGAGCTGACACGGTGCGCGGCACCACTTTACCTCGGCTGTGAGGCAATCTGCCCTGTCTAGGGGGAGGAAAGCCCTGGCCTGGAGAGTGTCCAAGCAGGCCCCAATGAACCCCAGAGCCTGTGTTAGAGTGAGGTGGGACTTTGGATGATTTATCACGAATCCCAAGTGCTATAAGACTTGGATGGTGTGGCCAGTGGCCTGCCCGGCCTCTGAGGCCATGTCCCCTTTTACCAGCCATTCGTCGAGGTAAGAGAAGACGAAGGCCCCGTGGAAGCAGAGATAGGCCGCCACCACTGCGAGGCACTTGGCAAAGACTCTGGAAGTGGAGGCAAGGCCCATGGGAAGTACCCTGTACTGGTCTTTCCCGACCATGAACCTGAGGTACTGTCTGTGACCTGGGTGGATAAGTATTTGGGTATAAGCATCCTTTAGATCTAAGGAGCATAGCCAATCTCCCTGCTGGAGGTAGGGCAGCAGTATTCCAAGGGAGAGCATTTTGAACTTCTCCCACACCAGGAACTTGTTGAGGTTTCTCAGGTCTAGGATGGGCCTCAGGCCTCCTGATCATTTTGGAATCAGTAAGTGCCTGAAGTAAAACCCTTTTCCTTTGGAATGATGTGGTACGTGCTCCACAGTCCTGCCTGAGAAGGCCTGCAAGCTCTTGTATCAGCACGGCTTAGTGCAGGGGAGACCGAGGGGGCTCCCCGGGAAAGAAGGGTGGATGAGCCTGACCCAGGTGGAGGAGGTAGCCCTCTCTGACCACCTGAAGTGCGCAGGATCGGTGGTGATAGAGGTCCACTGATGGGTGAAGTGAACCAGGCACCCCCCTGTGGGGAGCTGATCCTCCAGCAGAAAAGGGAGCTTATGCCGATGGCATCAAAACCCCAACCCTGGTTGGGCTGGGAGCTAGGTTTTTGGGCCTTTGGGTTTGCATGGGCCCTGGCCCATTCCCCTGCTTTGGGGACCCTGATGAGGGTTCTGAACGGCAAGGTATGGAAAGTAGCCTCGGTAGGCAGGCCCTTCCTGAGGAAAGGGGGGCTTTTTCCTCTGTGTCTTCTTCCGTGGAAGAGTGGAAGTCTTCCTCGAGAGCCATGTCCGATTAACGTACTCTGTCTCGATTTCAGCCACCTTGTCTTCCATTGGATTGCCAAAGAGCTGTTCTCCAAGGCACGGGACGTCAAGAGGTTTATCTTGTACCCACTGCTCGAGATCTGATGATTTGGAGCCAAGCCTGGTATCGAGCACCAATGCTGGCGGCAGCCACTCTTGCGCTGGATTCGAAATGGTTGTAAGTGGTTCAGGACAAGTACTTGGAACACTCTGTGAAAGACTTCAAAAGAGTCTGAAAACACCTGAGGTGGTCTTCATAGAGGCCAGCTGCAAAGTCCCAGAGCTCCCGGAGAACACGCTGATGTAAAATTGATAAGTTTGGATACAGTATGCCAACATCGAGCCTGGTAGCATGTCCACCCGAGGGCATTGAGAGCGCGGGACTCCCTGCCCGGGGGCACAGAGGAGTGTGTCTTTGGGCTTTTTTGCCAGCGCATGGCCAACTCGACCACCATAGAGATGTGGAAGAGTTGTGCCTTATGGAAGCCCGGGCCACACTGGACCCGGTACCTCGTATCTAGCTGGGCTCTCACATCCGGAGGAGCAGCCAGGTGAGAATGGGGACTGTCAAGCTCTCCTTCGGTGGTGCCTCGTACTGGAGGATGTCAAGTTCCTCTGTACGAGGGTCCTCCTCCAACTCCGCTGTGAGGGAGAGCGCCCAAGCTATGTCCCTGACAAACTTAAGGAATGAGGTGTCCTCGGGATGGGGATAGGCGCTTGGCAGCCGGTGGAGATGGGTCCGAGGGGAGGTCTCGGTGAGCTCAAGTCTGCGGGGACATCTTGATGTTGAACTCCCAGTTGGAGCAATCCAAGGAGGACTTGAGACCAACTGGCTGCAAGAGAGATGGCAGCTCCAGTCTTCGGTGCTTCGAGGCTGGAGCATGGCTGGAGCCAGAGGTGCTTGCCTGCAAAGACCTCGCTCCTGAGGATCAGGAGCGAGAACGAGACCCTTGCTGGGGATCTGTCTAAAGCCTCTGAGTCTCAGCGATTGCTTCGGCGGCCCAGGGAGTCCTTGAGATCAAGGTCCCTGCGGTCTCAGCATGGCCAAGAGTCGTTGCTCTCTGGGAGATGATGAACGCAGAAACGCTGTGCTCCAAGGCCAACATACGGGGCTTCCCATTTGGGGGTAGCAGTCATTGACACCAACGCCGGGGTAACTGGGTCGAGTGTCGAAGAGGAGAGGGGGTCTTCCATGGGACGGCTCTTGGGAGACTGAAGTCTGTCACCGGAGGCCATGACATCAGTCCTGGGGACCTTTTGGGGATGCTCCTGCTCTGACTCCTCGGGCTTTCACTGGGGGTTGAGGGACCAGGCACGGGACTTCCCATGCTTGTCCACCTCTCCAGATGAGGCTCTCAATGTCATCTTCTTCTTACATTCTCGCTCCGGGGACCCTTGTTTGGAGGGTCTGTGGGCCCACTCAGGGACCGCGGGGGACCTTATGCGACTCTGAGGAACCGTGCAGGGTCTTCGAGCACGAGGCTACCGGGGATATCGGGATTGAGTCTGCCTTGTGGAAGATGTTGTCCTGCTTAAGCAGACAGTTCTGGATGGCCTTCTTGGACATTTTCTTGCACAGGAAACATTCTCAGGATCATGGTCTGCACCCAGAAACCGGAGACAACAATCATGAATGTTGGTGAGAGAGATATTTTTTGAGCACCGATCACATTTCTTAAAACCAGTGGCCATTGGGGCAAAAGGACCCCAGCGAGGTCGAAGACTCTCGACGTGGCCAGCGGTTGAAAAAGGCACGAAAGCGCTGGGAAGGAAAATACCTAGACAAAAATGAAACTCGAGCCAAATACTGCAGCAGCAGGTCTCAAGGTGGGAAGGAGCTGGTGCAAGCCAGAAAAGTACAAAAATGTACAAGTTTAATCAACATTTTTCTGGGGGGGACAAGACGAATATTTGTAGGGCTCCGCGGAAAAAGGGAGACTGAGCAAGATGGCACTCTTGGGCGGGAAGGAGACCACGCATGTGTGGTAGCATCTCCCAAAGACTTTCTTTGAAAGCTGAAGGGATGCTTCCACGTGGGGTCCATTGGTGTTGACGTCACTCATATGCGAAGACTGACTTCCTACTTGTTCCTGGAGAAAGGGGAGATATGACAAATACCTGAAGGGTAAAAAAAATAAGGCAGAATAAGCATTTTTTTTTTGAGGAAAGTATTCTACAATAAGAAGTCATGATATAAGCCATCCAAGGAACAGGCTTATAAATAACATCAGAAAATAAATCTTCACAGAAAGAGTGGTGAATGCTTTGATCAGCCTCTTAGTTGCGAAGTTAAGGAGAAAGCCAGAAATTAACGAGTCTATGGCAGTGATTCTTAATCCTGTCCTGGGGTATTCTAAGAGAATGTTTTTTTTCAGGATGCACACAATAAATATTCATAAAATAGTGCATGCAGATCTCTCCGCACTACATATAGCTTTATCTCACACATATTCATTATGAATATCCTGAGTGCTCACTGCCGAAGTCTGCCAAACTATGTGTGGGAACAGCTGGTCTATGACAATGCTTCTCAACCCTCTCCTGGAGTTGGTCTTTCAGTATTTCTTCAATGGACATGCATGAGATAGATTTGCATACAATGGGAATCCTAAAAACCCAAAATGGCTAGGTGTGCTTCCAGAAGAGAGCTGAGCAGCACTAATCTATGACATTGTGTGCCTTTGAGTCAGTCCTGATTCCTGGCGACCCAGAAGCTCCTGGGTTTTCTTGGCAGTGTCACCGGAAGTAGACTGCCAGGCCTTTCTTCCGAGGTAATGGAGGGTTAAGTGACTTGCCCAACATAATCATCATAACTCCGCCTCCATTTAAACAACATAAGGGGGTTAACATACATGCACGAGGATACGAATCTGGGTGTTGACCAAGGACAAGCGCTCAAAGAGGAATGAACATAACTCCAAATGTCTGCCCAAACTTTCTCCTCCCTTCCCCCGAGCACATTATCCCAGGTTACACGCAATGGAGCAGCCTTTGCTCCATCCTCAGAAATGGCCTTATAGAGAAACGCATTCAGATGGTTTGTCTTCAAGGACCCAAAGAATAGTTACTCCCAGACTCAGGACACGTAAGACCTCCTATTTCTGGGGCAGCTGCCTCCCAAAGTGTCACACTTGGAAAAACAAAGTAATTCAAAGGTAAACTACTCACCAACTTGAGATAGCACAGTTACTTACCTGTAACAGGTGATCTCTGGGAACAGCAGTCTTTTGTATAGGAGCGCACAAACCTTCCTGTGTTTTTCACCATATGCAGCAGTGTCAGCTTTCGGTTTCATAAGAGTGTGTTTAGATCTAAACAAGCTCCCCATCCGGCTTCCCTTTTTGTGGAAGGGGAGTTTGCCTCTAAGACTTATCTCCAGGAACAAGCAGGAATGAGTCTTCACATATGGGTACGTCGGTACCGACGCAGTCTGCGCGGGAGCATCCCACCATGCCTCCCACCACGCCTCCCACGCCGGGAGCATCCCACCAGAACGCTTTTGGGAGCATCCCACCATGCCTGCGTGCTGCCTTCCCGCCTTTTACAACTGCCTCTCCTCAGTAAAGTTTTAAAGCTGAGACAAAGAGAGAGAGAAAGAGGGGAAAGATAGAGATAGAGAGATACAACTCCTAGGGGAGGTGGGTGGGTTGTGAAGACTTATTCCTGCTGTTCCCAGAGATCACCTGTTACAGGTAAGTAACTGTGCTATCTCCAGGAACAAGCAGGAATGAGTCTTCACATATGGGGACTCCCAAGCTAAGATGCCTGGAGGAGTCCCAGCATGTTGCGGATTTGAAAAAGCCATGCTATTCAACAGAACCTCAGGCATCCTAAGGGTGGAGGGTAGGAGTTGAACTAAAAAGATGTGCTGTGCAACAGCTGAACCAAACAGGACGCCTGGATAGGAGTCCCTGTGCAGGTGATATCTAGTAGTAAATATTGAATTGCAATACAGCAATATGGACGTCACCTGGTGGTATTGCAAAAGGTTTATGGAGGTTCATATGGATATGCTAATATGAACCAGCAGAATATCCCCAAGGGGTACTTCAATGGAACAAAGGTAAATAAACTGTGTAAAACACAGGTTGAGGTCAGAATCTTTAGGGCGAGAAGAAAATTCCCAGTGGAACTGGGGTAGTTCAATGAGGCAGGACTTTGCAGGAAACGCAGAAGTCCCTATGAGATAAGACTGAAGCTCTTTTGACCTTAAGAGACATAGTTCTTATAGGAGAAGAGGGGCTTTAAAGATCCCTATATCCGATAATGAAGAAGGACAAAAGTATGAGGCATTGGAGCCTGCTATTTTCTGAAGATTCAGAATGTCCTTCCTAATTGAAGTCACTTAAGAAAAAAGAGGGTATATGGAGGGCTTCAAATATACCTAAACTGAAGGTCATGGTAGAAACCCCTTAACTACCACGGGGAAGTGGTTGTTTATGGAGAAACCCAAGCATGCTGGAACAGCACTGAAAAGGATAGGAACTATCGGTCGGCCCGTAAGGAAAACATCTATCTATCTATCTACATATATATATAGATATATATATATATAGATATAGATACATATGAACCTAAGCAGACAGATAGAATAAGTATATAGATATATATCCACCTACTATCATATATTGCAATATATATATATAGATAGGTAAATACAGATATATCCATTTATATGAATATATATATATATAAATGAGCACAGACATGCATATGTCTATATACATATATATATATATACCCATGTCCCCACATAGGGGTATGTGGAGAGAGAGAAAGATTCATCTAATAACAAGAAGGGAGATACCTGCTTGAGAAGATGTTTAGAGAATCCATTCTACCTGGTTATAAGTGAGAAAGCTGATGGAGTGCTCTCACTGGCAAGGAAAAGTTTAGAGTCCTCTAAGAACTCTAGCCTTTGAATAACCAGGAATGGAGGCCTACATTGAAAAAAGCAGAGGATGTTTTTAATCTGCAGAAAGTAAGTCTGAATCCTTCCATAACTCCAGCAGGGTAGCTGGAGAAGAAGATGCAATGAGATAAAAACCATATTTACCCTTCTAAGAGGGCAAAAAGAGTATGGCGCATTCTTGTGCTCAATATGAATTACACCATGATGGAAGGAAAAAACAGACAAGGACTGGCCATTACTGAAAGAAAAAACATCCCTGGTGAGGGAGCCACTGGAGATGGGAACCAACCCAGGGAATTGGATAATTCTTTAGGTCTTCACTTAAATAAAGCACAGTTACTTACCTGTAACAGGTGATCTCTGGGAACAGCAGGAATTAGTCTTCACATATGGGTACGTCGGTACCGACGGAGCCTGCACGGGAATGCTGCCCAGCTTCCAATCAGAAAGCTTTTGGCAGCATCCCTCGCGCCTGCGCAGTGACTTCCCGCCTTCTCCACAGCCTCTCTTCAGTTGAGTTTCAGAGCTGAGACAAAGGCGAGGAGAGAAAAGGAAGATAAAAGAGATGCAACTCCTAGGGGAGGTGGGAGGGTTGTGAAGACTAATTCCTGCTGTTCCCAGAGATCACCTGTTACAGGTAAGTAACTGTGCTATCTCCAGGAACAAGCAGGAATGAGTCTTCACATATGGGGACTCCCGAGCTGGAGATGCCAGGGGGAGATCCCATAAAAATGCAAGTGCCTGGATCAGGGGTGCATTTTGTCTCCAGGAATCCCCGGCATCCAATGTGGGATGGAGGGCAGGAGTTGACAATAAAGGAGCTGTGAGGAAAGAAACAGCATAGCCAAGGACTAGAGGGATTTACAAACTACAGGAGTCCTTGGTAGATATGATGAGTAGCATTAAAGACATTTAATGTACACTTAAAATATGCAGCTTACCTACTGTATTGTAGGAAGTAGAAAGCATGATGGAGTCTACTGGATAAGCAGTGGCGGAATCTTCAAGGTGACCTCTCAGTAGTGAGGATGAAGGTCCAGCCCTGGAGGTAGTAGATGATCCAGGTGTCAACTGGGTAGGATGTGACGTCAGGTCTTTAATGGAAAGCTTTATGGGAAAAGCTGAAAACCCCTTTAGGCATAAGGTCATTAACATTGAGGACTAAAGGAAGAAGACTGACGGAGTTGGACAACTAGTCCAGTCCTGGCGGGAAGAGGGGGACTGGAAAAAAACCCCTATTCCCACTGAAAACAGTTGTGTACTCAAGATAAAGAGGTACAGTGTTTTTCCTAGCTGGCGAGAGATAGGAAAAAATATTGAAGCTTGATGCTTCATGGACTTAAAGAAAAAATAGCAGATGTTAGCACCAAAGTGGTTAGTGGTGCCTAACAGTTTCTGCATCGAAATATGGCATGGGACGTAGGGCGACAGACTGTCTAAAACCTCTAGGAGGTAAAACATGTAGTATAGACAGTAAGGGTGATAGTGTGTAATACAGACCAACCCTTAAGAGGCCCCCCATGAAACCTCTATATATATAGAGATATATACATGTGGCTGGAAGATATATGTATATATTGATATATATATATAGAGAGAGATATACATATGTACAGATGTATATTAGGATATGGGTGGTGAAATATATCAAAGATATATATATATATGATATACCTGAATATATGTAAATTTGTGGGGCATGGTCTAGCACCACCAGGGTAATGATATAGGTATGTAGACATATATGGAGATGCTACATACCAGACAATAGGTTGAAGATACATATCTACCACCCATCCCCATAATTGTACATGGGGAATATAAAAGAAAAAGATTCTGTGCTCTACAAGAGGGTGAACCCACTTGAGATATGTAGAGAGAATCTATTTTCAAGGATTGAGGGATGCAGAAAAGCAATCTAACCAGATAAACGTGATGTTCACGTGAGAACAGAGGAATATATGAATCTGTGAAGAACAAGGCGGGAGCTCCACAGAACACTGATATGGTAGATGTGGAGAAACGCAGGGGAGATACCAGAGGGACCTATGAAAGGACCCAGAGGTAGCATGCGTATACAGAAGCCTTGGAGTCCCTCGCAGAAGAACTGATATCTTGTGTTAACACCCCAGGCCAGAGGGGGTGTGGAGAACCTTCATAAGTATAGGAAGGGTTGAGAAGTTTTTCCTCACTAATAGAGAATCTTCAGAGACAAGGTCAATGCTCTATAGCAAGGCCCTCATAGTAGAAAGCTTCTCTGAAGACTACAGAGAGCATTGTGCAGGAGAGCTATGAGATAAACTGACTGAAGTCAGGTGTGTTGCCATATCCTAGGAGAGGAGATGGTAGAATAATGTGAGAAAGCCTAAACGAGTAGGAGGATCCAGATAGTTTGGAATCACTACTGAGGCTAGACAAAATGTTGAATAAGGGACTGGAACATGGGAAAAATCCCAGTAATACTATCACTGGAACTCCTGCAGGCAGAGCTGCTGACGGAAACAGCAGAGATGTTGTCCAGTGCTGAATAAAGAAAAACAGAGAAGAAAAGAGAGGAGATATCTTTTCTCTCTGTCTGGGGAACGAGCTTGCTAAAGAAGCTGTTCAGTATGGTACCCCTCAAGTAATTAGAGGGTGACGTACCCATAGGGTAAGTCAACTGAAGGAAAAAATGTTCAGTTGGGATAAAAACTATCAGGGGATAGTTGCAACTGCTCTTCTAGGGAATAAGAAGAGGAAAAGGGTGCAGATCCTGAACAAAGAATTGTTCCCCTCCGACAGGTTAATACACTGAAAAGAAAAGCACAGTGAATAAACTTCTAATATGTAGAAGTGAGGTAAGTTACCATTCCCGGCCTCTATGGTCGCTGGGAATGCTGAGACTGGCCAGAAGTGGAGGACTTCAGACTAGGCTGAGGTGTCCCTTGCTTAGGTACAGCCGAAGGATGGGCAGGAGATGAATGAAACTTTCTTTTCTTAGGGAAAGAAGGTTTGGCAGGACATTTCCTACTCTTTGAAGAAGGAGGTGGCTTAGAATGGTTTCTAGTGGAAGAAGAGTCAGTGGAGCATTGAGCAACCTGACGTAAAGCCTCCTTATTGAAAAGACCTTCTCCTGTACAAGGAGAATGAGCTAGTATAGTTTGTGCCCGTTTGCTCAAGGCTGAAGCCTCAAGCCAGGCTCTGCGACGTGCTGCAATGGCAATAGCAGAGGATCTGCTAACGGACTCAAAAAAGTCTATAGAAGCACGAGACAGGAACCAGGATATATTCCGGCTGTGATTGATGAGCAAGGAATAATCAGTAGCCTTGGGCTCTGGTAAAAAAGGGGTCAAAAGAGACAATTTCTCTGTGACTTCCTGGAGTGTTAGACTCATGTGAAAAATATATGAGAGAACTCTAGAGGCCAGCATAGAGTTTTGGAAGGCCTGACGGCCAAAAGCATCGAGTGTTCTTGAAGAACGACCTGGCGGATAAGAAGAATGCTTCTTCTTGCTCTTAACTTTCCTCAGTGCCGATTCCACTACAAGGGAACGATGAGAAAGTTGAGGCTTTTGGAACCCTGGAGAGGGTGGCACTCGGTACCGAACCTCAATGTCTGTAGGAACTTGAGGAAGTCGTAAGGGTGATTTCCAAACCCTGAGAAGGAGATCCTGCAGAGCAGGATGTAAAGGAAACTGTATATTGTGCATTTGTGCCGGTGAGCCATGCGTAGGATCACAACCAGGGATAGAAATATTAAGGAAGGTTGCCATATCCAGGAGAAAAGTCTGAAAAGACTGATCTCCTGTGGGAACCATCCCTGGTAAGGCTAAAGGAAAAGCCTGAGCACCAGAGGACTTACAGTGTACTGCACCAATGCCAGGTGTCGGTTCCAAACTAGGCATCGGTGCAAGAACAGGCGTCGACATCGATAGTGATACAGGATTAGCAGGTGAAGTCGCCATCGGGAACTGCTGCAGTGGTACCGAGATCATGAATCTGGGATCTTCGGAACTGCCTATCTGGAAACGACAGGAGTCGGTTCCAGGATGCGTCGATACGCAGCCCTCGAGACTAGATATCGGCTCAAGACTCGGCATTGGAGGAAGCGAGGCTATCGATGCATGTCGCGAGGGTTCCGACGCCGGTGGCAGCATCGGCGATGCCGATACCACCAAGGCAGCCTGGGTTACATCGATCGATACTGACGGTACCGAGGATGCCCAAGGAGCACCTCTTGCAAAGGCGGTCCATCTCGATGCTGATGCCAGGGTATCGGAACCGATCAATGTCGGTACCGTCCCGGAGCATGGCTGAGATTGAGGGAAGTCAATGCGGTGTGTATCGATCGGTCCCGAAGGTACCGAGGATGCCCGATGACGATCCCTGGTGAAGAGTAGATTACTCGACACCGGTGCCGATGCCGGAGGCTCGGTACCGCTTGAAGCGGATACCACCCCAGCGCATGGCTCAGGCATGTTCTGTGAGGGGTGAGCCCCAGGAACATCCTGAAACCCCTTTAACGCTTTGGAGCCCGAAGACTCCCGCAGGGGTAAAGCCAATGGATTCTTGAGGGTAAGGCCGGAGCCGTCACCATGCTGGGCATGGGACATACCACTCAAGCATTGACTAGTCTTAACAGACTGTTTTTGGGTTACCTGATCCTGTGAAGTAGAGAAACCGGGTACCCTCACTGCCGAGGAAAAAACGGTATCGAGGGAAACTCTAAATATTGAAGGTTTCTTCACAAAATTATCTCCTGAAAAGTCAGGGGAAAAAGGGTCAGGACCCACACAGTTGAGACACCAACTATTGGTGTCTAAAAAGAAACAGGTGTTTCCACATCGAATGCACTTCTTAGGAAAAGAAGGCTCCATGATGAAAAGGCCTAGTAGGCCTAAGTAGTTAAGGCAAAAAAAAAAAAAACTGAAGAAAAGGTTTCTCAGAATTTAGTCAAAAATCCACCGGCGATACCAGTGACAGCGGGAAATACAGCCGCGACCACAAGAAAACAAAAACTAAAGTAATTAAAGTAATGAAAAAGAAAAGTTTCTGCGGTGACAGGACGACGTCCTGCCGGCTCCGCGGAAAAATGAAAACTGAAGAGAGGCTGTGGAGAAGGCGGGAAGTCACTGCGCAGGCGCGAGGGATGCTGCCAAAAGCTTTCTGATTGGAAGCTGGGCAGCATTCCCGTGCAGGCTCCGTCGGTACCGACGTACCCATATGTGAAGACTCATTCCTGCTTGTTCCTGGAGATAAGTCTTAGAGGCAAACTCCCCTTCCACAAAAAGGGAAGCCAGATGGGGAGCTTGTTTAGATCCAAACACACTCTTATGAAACCGAAAGCTGACACTGCTGCATATGGTGAAAAACACAGGAAGGTTTGTGCGCTCTTATACAAAAGACGGCAAACCCTCCACAAAACCCCCTAGCGGTCTCCCCCAAAAAGACCAGTGACATCCACCTCGCCTCCACCTGTTCCCAATCAGCCATACCTCCACTATACCATCCTCAAACATGCACACCAATAATACACCTGAACATTAGGCATACCCAAACCACTGTGCCCGTTCAGGGTTACAAGTGTGACCCGGTCCACTCAAGGCCTCTGGAAATCTGGAATCTGAAAAGCTCACCCTGCAGGCTCTTAAAATAGCCTCTGGAGATATATATCGGGAGCTGCCTCATCAAAAACAGAATCTTTATCAAAAACAGCATCTGAAGTATGTTAATCCTACCCAATCAAATCTTCTGAAATAGTCCTCAGCAACTTAGTATAAAGCGTAGTTTCTCACCTATAACAGGTGCTCTTCCAGGGGGACAGCAGGAATCAGTCCTCCCATATGGGTGATGTCAGTGCTGACAGAGCCCTGCATGGAAGCATCTCCCCAGCTTTCAAATAAAGCCTTTTGGAGATGCACCACGCATGCTTGGTCCCCTTCCTGCCCAAGTATGCCATCTTGCTCAGTCATATGACATAGCTAAGGCAGCAAAAAATGGCACAACTAAGGCAACTCTATGGGGAGGAAGAAGGGTTGTGATGACTTATTCCTGCTGTTCCTGAAGAACACCTGCTACAGGTGAGCAACTATGCTTTCTCCGGGAACAAGCAGGAAGTCAGTCCTCACAAATGGGACTCCCTAGCTACAGGCTACCGAGAACCTGTAGAAAAAAGAACAGCAAGCCATGAGCAGCAGCAAGTCCAGAGGATAGACTCTGGAAGGCCCCCTGTGCCCAGGTAGAAGCCCACTCTGAAAGCCTGAAAACAGAAGGGTCTGACAGTAGGAGTTGCCTAGATCCTGAAGAGATTAGGAGTATGCCGCTAACAGGAGTCCAACACCAAGCACGGATCCACGTGCAAAGAACCACCCAATAAAAACGTGGATTAGGAGTATGGCCTGGCTGAAGGCACTATCCCAACAGGACTCCCTCTTCAGGCAGTAATGAGCTGCAAAGGTGTGGACTGAAGACCAGGTGGTGGTCCGGCAGATGTCTACCATTGGGACAGAGCGCAAGTTCGCCACTGAGGTCGCCATGGCCTGGATGTCATGCAACGCAATGCGATGGCTCTAGATCCAGGGTCTCAAACACGCGGCCCGTGGGCCGCAATCTTGTCCAGCCCGCGATGCATTTGGCCCGGCATGTTAAGCAGCTGGCCGGTAGATTTAAAAAAAACCAAACTTGCTGCTGCTGCTGCCTCCGCCGTGGCAACAGCAGAATCAAGCGTCCCGCGGCGCCCTCCCCCCCCGCCCGGCAGAGTCCTCCCTGCAGCATCAGCTCCAAAAGCGGTGGCTTTCAGAGCCGTGAAGAGAGAGTTTCTCTCTCACGGCTCTGGCTTCAAGAGCCGCAAGAGAGAAACTCTCTTTCTTTGCGGCTCTGAAAGCCGCCGCTTTTGGAGCTGATGCTGTAGGGAGGACTCTGCTGGGCAGGGGGGGGGGGGGCAGCCCCGCAGGATGCTTGATACAGCGGCGGCGGCGGCAGCAGCAAGTTTGGGTTTATTAAAATCTACCTGGGCTGATGGGGGGGGGGGGATGGGGTTAGGACTGGTAATGGGCTATGGGGGGGGGGGGTTAGGACTGGTAATGGCCTATGAGGGGGGTAAGACTGAAAATGGGGTGATGGTGGGGTAAGACTGGAAGTGGGCTGATGGGGGGGTTAGGACTGGTAATGGGCTATGGGGGAGCTAGGACTGGAAATGGACACGAAGAAAGTGGCTGGAACAATTGCAACTGAAAAAAATGCACAAAAGGTAGAAAAATATCTCTTTATTTTGAATTTATTAACTGGAATATGTAAGCTCTGGGAAATGTGCATCATTAACGTCTGCACTTTGTTTAGTACAAAAGGAAATTAATTTATAGTTTTATTTCTACAGTGTTGTTGTACATTCCAAGTTTGGCTTTTGGGGTTCCCAGTTTAATTATTGTCTTCCTGTTCCTAAATTGTGATTCCTTGTTTGGTGATTGTGTATGTTCTGCATGTGTAACTGAGCTGAGGTATTCTGTTTATATAATTCCTATTTGACATTGCCACTTGTTCTCTTTCCCCAGTAGGTCATGTATTGTTATTCTCTGAAATGTATTGGTTTAATATTTGCAGTGTTGCCTTTTGATAGGTAGGGTTTGGTACTTTGTGAGTCCTGGTAGTGCTGTTAGGATACGGCGGGTTTGCTATGGGTTCTAAATGGGCAGTGTTTGTAGTAGCTCCTAATGTGCCTGGCGGTTGGCACTGGATTATAGTAATGTAGAAATCTTTTAGTCTTTCTTTATCCATACACTCATTAAGAAGCATGTTTACTAAAAGTTAGTTTATGGTAACATTATGCAAATATTTATGCAAATGAGGCCCCGCGTCTTATGCGTCCTGCGGGTTACTTTACAAGTCCTCATTTGGCCCTCAAAGCAATTTGAGTTTGAGACTCCTGCTCTAGATGGAGCCTGGCTTGTTCAAAGGTGAGGGCGATGCAGTCTGCCACCCAGATAGACAGGGTCCGCTTAGTCACTGCCTCCCCCAGCCAAAAGGCATCATAGGAGACGAAAAGCTGGGAGGCTTTGCGGTGGCCCTGGGTATGATGTAGATAAAAGGACAGGGCCCTCTCTTACAGTCTATAGGGTGAAGGACGGACTCCACTCTGTTGGTGTGAGGCCATGGGAAGAAGGTTGGGAGCACTGCCTCCAGATAGAGGTGAAACAAAGACACCAAATTCAGAAGGAATTTGGGTGCATGCGAAGCATGCCCCTGTTCTTATAGAATCCGGGATAGGGCAGCTCCGCCACTAGGGCCTGAAGCTCACTGATTCTGCAAGCAGAGGTGAGCGCCACCAGGAAGACGACCTTCCAGGAGAGGTAGCACAAATGGCAGGTAGCTGGGGGTGGGCGGATTGGGGCCTTGGAGAGTAGCAGACCCCATAGGAAGCGGGTGATGAGGTGCTATGCCAAAAGAGGTTTGCCCTCGAGAGGGCAGTGGTGGTGTGCTGAGAGAGCACACAGGTGCACCCTGATGGAGTCTGATTTGAGTCCAGCCTGCGAGAGATGAAGCAGGTACTGCAGCATGACTTGAAGGCACAGGCACATCTCGTGGAGGCCTTGTGGGAGGCCAGGAGGACCTCCTCTATTTCCCCCAAAAGGTTTAAGGGGGCCAAGGCTACCTGTTCAGCAGCCAAGCTGTTAGCACCAGAGACCCCAGACTGGGGTGGAGGAGAGAGCCGTTCTCTTAAGTCAGTAGCCCCAGAGAGCTTTCTAGAGGGACTGGGGGCTCTGTCATTAGGCGGAGCAGTAGCAGGAACCATGGCTGCCTGGGCTACCAGGGGGCCACCAGAATTAGTGATGCTTTGTCCCGGGCAACCTTGAAAAGGGTCTTGGCAACCAATGGCATGGGTGGGAAGGCATATAGTGAAGCTAGCGGGAACAGAATCATGTCAACTGAACGCTGGCTGGACTGGCAAAGAGGTCCATTTGAGGGGTCCCCTAGAGCCAAAACAGCTGTTGGGCTACTCTGGGGTCTAACCGCCATTCGTGCGGTATTGTCCTGAGTCAGCACAAACTGCTCTCAGGAGCATTCCCTGGCTGATCGTAAATGAGCAGAGGATTAACTACCTCCTGGCAGACAGTGTATGACCCTGTACCCCCCTACTTGTTCAGGTATAACATGGCAACCTGGTTGTCCGTCTGGACCAGTACTGGCTGATGCTATAGGCAATGGCGGAGGGCCAGAAATATGGATATGAACTCCAAGAGGTTGATCTGCTGTTGGCTTTCCACCCTGGACTAGGTGCTCTGCGTGCGGAGGCCTCCACAGTGGGCTCCCCAACCCTGCCGAGAGGCATCCCTGGTGAGGACCCGCTGAATGGGGGTATGGAAGGGCATGCCTGCTCATAGGTGCTGTGTCACTTGCCACCAGTTGAGCGACTCTGCCACAGGGCAGGTCACGGGTACTCTATCCCTGAGGTGGTCGGTGGCCTGCATCCACTGGGATCAGAGGCACCATTAAGTTGCACTCAGGTGGAGACAGGCGTCCGGTGTAACATGCACTGTGGATGCCATGTGGCTGAGTAAGCAGAGCATGGAGCGAGTCAGCACAAAGCATCGGCGTTGTACTTCCTTGGCAAGAGCCTCAAGGCAACTCGCCTGTCCAGGGGAGGAAGGCCTTTGGCTGGGGGGTATCCAACAGTGCCCCTATGAACTTCAAGCTTTGCATAGGAGTGAAATGAGACTTGGGATGGGTTATTACGAAGCCCAGGAATTCCAGGACACTGATGGTGCAGCCTGTGACCTGCTGCACCTTGGTGGATATTTCTCCTTTTATGAACCAGTCACCCAGAAAGGGAAAGAAAAAGGCCCCTTGGAAGCAGAGATAGGCAGTCACCACAACCAGGCAGTTGGTGAAGACCGTCGGTGCAGAAGCTAGCCCGAAGGGTAGCACCCTGTATTAATAGTGGTAATCCTCAACCATGAATCTTAGGTACTATCTGTGACAGGGATAAATGAGGATGTGGGTGTAAGTATTCTTTAGATCCAAGAAGCATAGCCAGTTTCCCTGCTGGAGGAAGGGCAGCAATGTTCCAAGGGAGAGCATCCTGAACTTCTCCTGCACCAGGAACTTCTTCAGGTTCCACAGGTCTAGGATGGGCCTGAGGCCTCCAGTTCTTTTCAGCATGAGGAAGAGAAGAACTCCTTGCCCTTTTGGCAGTGGGGCACTGGTTACATGGCCCTGTCCTTGAATAGACATGTGTGCTCCTGTCATAGCAGGTTCTGGTGAAGGGGAGTCCTGGAGGGCTCTCCTGGAAAGAAAGAGGGTGTGTCTGTCCAGGTGGAGGAGTTAACTCTCCTTGACCACCTGAAGGGCCCAGGCATCGGTGGTGATGTTTAGCCACCAGTGGGCGAAGTGGACCAGGCGTCCCCTGTCAACAACTGACCTCCTGAGGATAGAGGGGCTATGCCCAAGGAGTCAAAAGCTCCCCCCAAACGGGGCCAGAGCTGGTGTCAGAGTCTTGGGAATTCTCTGCTTACCGGGGCCCTGCATGTGCCCCTTGGCATGCTGCCCCTGCTGTGGAGCCTGGGAAGGTTGATAATGCTGATAGCCTCGGTAGGCCAGTCTCTTCCTCACGTAGGATTTTTTTCCCCAAGGTCTTCTGCTTGGGCAGAGTGGTGGTCTTCTTAGAAAGTCGAGTTCTTGTCAGGAACTCAGATGCGAACTCCGCAGCCTCCTCTGACATGGGCTTTGGGCACAAAATCCTAGCGCTTAAAAGACGCTGTCTCAATACTTTCCTTAATAAGCTGCTGTCAGAACATTTCTTGGCCATCACAGCAGTTACAAAACTATATCTTCCTCATACAACCTTCGGGTAAGTACACCTTCTTATTAAACCTTTTATTCTGTAGAATTTCATGTATATATAACTGAGTCTCACATGGCGTTTTCTATTGCCATTGGCACACAAAATAAAAAAAGGTATCATGATTTTCTTCCAACTCCTTTAAGATAGCTTCTGTCTAAATTTCAGCATGAAGGCAATATCGGTGTTTTGGTTTTACAATTCTTGTAGATCCACTCACTGTTCACCTTTTTTGAATCCTTTTCCTTTTTGGACATAAGACAGCATACACAGCTCCTGGAGATATGATACATTTCCCAAAGATACACTTTGTTGGAATGAAGCCGTGCCCTGGCAGCGTCTTACTGCTACAGCACTTCATACAACAGTACATTATCACTGCTTATGTGCTGCAAGCCTACATGATTGTGCTTCATTTATATATTCTCTGGCTCTGACCTCCTCCTGCCTTGGAAAAGCCACAAATTGAGTTTTATATCTTTATGTTTAACTTACTGGATTTTCAGCTGGCCCCCCCCCCCCCCCCAAAATTGCATAATACCATGTCCTTTTATATTTTAGCCTCTGGGCTTCAGATTGAATTGTGTCTTTTTAAAGACTACCTCCTCATAGGGTGCCCTTTGTAAGTATGTTTCCTCGTCCTCCTCATCTCCTCTTCTTTCTTCCTAATATTAACCATGTCAGTCTCTTTTTTTTTTTTTTTTTTAACTATATTTGATTTTAATGTAACAGATATATATGTCTGTGCACTTGATTTAATCGTCCAAACTTATGTTCTTATATATTTTATTGTTATTTTTATATTCCTTTATTATTTAGCAATATCATTTTTAATTATTTATTTATTTATACACTTTTTATGCATACATTATAGGATTTTGTTTTATCTTTATGATTACCACCATACACATTTTGTTTTATTCATTGTACATATCATTTATGTTGTTTTTACTTTGTGCTTTAAGATGTGTACCCCCCGAAAAAGGCATGTAAAAGCACCTGTGACCTCATTTCGTCCCTCGCTGGTTGTGTTTTCCTGCTTGCTATTGCGAGGGTCTTGTTCCCTTTGTGTTCCGACGATGTCATGCTGTATATATCCTTTGATAATGAAACCCCAGACTATACAACAACCACGGAATGCCTCACCGAAGTCTCAGGATGGCTCAGCACCCACAATCTCAGTATAAACTATAACAAAACAGAAGCACTCACAATAAGAAGGAACATGAGATTCATTCCTTCCCGCAACATAGCCCTAGATGACAGACAACTAGCTGTCAAAGGCAAAGTGAAATACCGAGGGGTTATCCTCGATCAGAACCTAAACCTACAGGCACATACCAACAAGACCACCACAGAATGCATACTATAAACTAAAAATCATCTGCAAACTAAAGCCCCGCCTAAGCCATAATGACTTAAGAAGAGTCTTACAAGGAATAATCATGCCACTTCTCAACTTTTGCAATTCACTGTACTAAGGCCTACCAGCTACCACCATCCACTTGCTTCAGATGGTACAAAACATTGCCGATGCGTTCTCATGGGAACAAACAAACAAGAAAGCATAACCCCAATTACTGGCTCAGCTACACTGGCTTCAGATAAAGAGTCGTGCAAGATTCAAGGCAACTATGAACATATTCAAAATACTGAAGAATGAATCAGCCGAGTCACTTCAAGAACTAATAACAAAACATCTTGAAAGCCGCCCAGCGAGAGCAAACAGCAAAAACATACTAGCTACTCCAGCTGAATTTTCCAAAACAAGGAAGGCCACCTCTGACAGGGTTTTATCACTATATGCATCAAGCTTATGGAACACCCTCAAGGATATCAGAATCACGAAAGACACCAAAGACTTCAGGAAAAAGTTGAAGACATTCCTGTTTATTAAACACTTTGGCAATATCACAAAGAAGAATACAAACACTCCCTCCATTCAGGAGCCAGAAAACGAATAAGGAATATGCACAAAGAATCACCCCAAATTGTAAATAAATCAAGAATCAAACTGTTAAAGAATGTTTGTGTTTCCCCCCAATGCACATCCCCTCTCAGACTATGTTGCAATATATACAAGTTACAGAGTTGAATGGAAATTGTATTGTTACAATGTAAACAACTGAATTCCATGTAAACCACCTTGATTTAAGGAAAAGGTGGTATATAAAGAGTTAAATAAAATAAATAATAAATATATCACCCAAACAAGCACTTCCCACAGTACCACTGCCCCCCCACCCTCCCAACAATTCATAACCCAAAAATCCTTCATCAAACGTAACCCAGGACATGCCATTTTATTTATTTATTTATTTATTGTACATTTGTATCCCGCTGCTTCCAGCGATCAGCAGCGGTTGCTATACATGATTAAGGGTGGCTGTACAGGCCAGGAATTAGCAAAATATACATTGTGATTGGGAGGGAAAGTTAGGAACACAGCAAACTTTGGGTTACAGATTACACTTGCTTACAGATTACAGATTACACTTGATTGCTGGGAATACTCTACACAAGATACAGAATTGCTGGGAATACTTTACACAGGATACAGAATTTACATATTTACATATTTACTGAACGCGTTTCTCATTCTGAATGCCATCATCATAGCATGACAAGAAAAGGTGCTGATTGTCCAAACCCTTCCTAACTCCTCCGTGGCCCCCTCCCAGGGCCTCTCACTACCCCTGAACAGCATCCACCCCTTCCCTCCTCCCCAATCTCCTTCCCCCACAAACCATCCTAGCCCCTCAAGGCCCACATAATAGATCCCAACACACCTCCACCCTCCTCACAAAAAGTGCACCCCCAATCCAAAAGAACAACCACTATCCCACCATACATTTACAAGCAGAATACAAGAAAAAGAGAACCGTTACAGAAACCTTGCCATACAACAAAAGCAAAACATCACATCCGCCCCAGGCCTCAGGAGATCCTAAGAGTAATAGAGAATGAATCCCTAGCAGTCACACAGTCATGGAGGTTTACATGTAATCAAGGCATATAAAGTAGATGGAACCAGGATCCTGGGATCTTCCTCCTCTTGGGGTCAAAGTATTCCATTCTTGCCCAGAACTGCCTGGGTTTGGCTTACTTGACCTTCCTCGTTGAAGAAAGTAACAATGCTATGGAAAACTTACCAGGCTTTCTTCTCCTTAGCTCAGCAATCACACTAAATTGCTAAGAGCAATAAAAATGCCGTCATCCCGACACCATATTTAAGCTTTACCAACCACAGGAAAAGTAATGAAACCATCTCACTCACATAAATTAAGGATGACATAATTTCGGCAGCACCAAACTTCTAATGGCAAAGGTTCAAGCCAACCAACCTTTAAATTAAATAACTAACTGGATCCCAAGATTATCCCATTACTAGGTACTGACCGAAGTGAAATCAAAGAAATAAACAGATATACCATCCTTGTTAATATAAAACATCTATGCATCCCCAGTCCAAAAAAGACATTATCCCAAGTAAATTGCAGCAGTAACTGAATAACAAGCAAAACCTCAAAAGAGGGTCACATTGTGTCGATATACACTTGTCACACTCCAATCTCCAATACAAAGAATATCTTAAGGGCATCAATATAATAAAACAGATAGCTCTGAAAAAATCTTTAGCCATATCATGGGTACAGTAACTCGGTTGGTATTGCTATGGCATTTTTATTGCTCTTAACAATCTAGTGTGATTGTTGAGCTAAGGAGGGAAAAGCTTAGTAAGTTTCCATAGCGTTCTTAATTTTATTGGCAGTTTAGGAGATTTTGTTGGATTTTATTTGGGAGATTGTTTAGCATTTTTATATCGGGCATGTTTTTTGTAAGATCTCAAATTCAATATATACTTGATGATCCTTTACAGGTATTTGCTTGTCCTGGAGGTGTGATCTCTCTCCCTCACGCCCTTTTTTGGCGAATGAGTCACCTTTTTAAAATTATCATTACATTGCTGTATTTTCCATGATTGTTTTAACAGGAGGTATTTATTGACCTGTTACCTGAAGAGTGGCCGAAATTTGGGGTGCTCTCTTCAGTGAGTTAATAGTTTTCATCCCCCATGTTTTCTCATGTGATGAGTGACATTTATTGGTTAAATATGGTTTTGCACAAATGGTGATGGTGCATATATACATATGTATACACATTTTTGCATACATGAGGTTATATCTTGTTATGGGTTAATGATGTTTTATATGTTCCTTGCAGGGCCTGTCCAAGGGTTTCTGCTGCCTCAGGTAGAAACCCCGGCCGCGTTGCCCCCCAACCCCATGCCACAGCAGCAGCAGTATTTTAAAAGCCACAGCTTTGTGTCGCCATTTTGTTGCCTGCGGAAGGCCATGTGCTTCAGCACAGATGGACTGCTGCTTCTGATCCACCTCCGACAGTGTTGCATCAGAGGGGGATCAGAAGCGACAGGTCATGGGGAGCAGAGCCATCCACGGTACAGAATGGACGCATAAACCGTTGCTCCCATTGCCACTGAAGATTCTTGAACTTACTCCGATAATAAAATCCTCAAACTTAACCTTCTTGTTGGTGGAGAGACAGGAGAATAGCAGATGTCGACGCTGAAGCTGGCATGGCTGGATTTTCAGCAGGGAACTGGGTCGGCTCCGAAACGTTCAAAACAAGACGCAGGCTCTCCACAGAAAATGTCTGCGACAGAAAAAGAAACAACGGCAGAAGGCCTCTGGGAAATATTGGCTGAGTTAAAGAATGTGAAGGAAATGATAGCAGCAAATACGACTCCTCTGGTGCTCATACAAGGAGAAAATGCAAGATATAAATGGGTGTTTAAATACAGCGGAAACACAAATACAAAAACATGAAAATATGCTTAGTCAGATGGGCCTGCTTACAAAGCGTATTAAAAAGATTGAAAGCCAAATAGAAGAGCAGAATAATCGAGCGCGACAAAATAATATTAGATTGGTTGGAGTGCCAGAAAGTGCCGAAGGTACGGACACCATTGAATATCTAGAAAAGATTATACCAGAGCTTTTGCAAATTACCTTTGTGAAGACATTTGAATTAGAATGCGTCCATCGAGTTCCCACATACAAAGCAGACAGCGTTAGATATCCAAGGCCAATTGTTATAAAAGTACTTCGATATGCACAAGTGCTACAGATTCTGCAAGTTCAGGGACAAAAAACTGCTTTATTTCCCAATTTGAGCAAGCAAACCATAGATCGCAGGAGAGAACTTTTGGCCTGTAGACCGATGTTGCAAAGTCTGCAAGCAAGATATGGTTTGTACTACCCAGGAACCATGCGGGTAACACTGAATACTACTACGAGAAACTTCACAGACGCGGTTGCACTGAAAGCTTTCCTGCAGGAGAGAAGTGGTATGGAGACTTGAATATAGCCAAGATATGAATGACAGGGGTGGTAAGATCTTGAGGTGACATGATGTGGAGAAAGAGTATGCAAGAGTGGGAAAGTCTACGTAGAAGTAAAATGTATAGAACATGTAAGGAATAAGAACAGGAGTCAGTATGTAATTTAGCTGTTCAATGGTTAATCGAGATTTGATTAAAGATGTAATATGTTAAGTTTATAAATAGCTTGGAAACACAACATTGGAAATGTTAATGCTCACTCCATAAGGGAATCAGAAATGGTTTCCTTTGATTAAAGTGTTTAGACATGGACGCACGTATAAGATATAAATGGTGGCAATGATAGAATAGAAGGTTTGGTTACCAAGAGTGGATGGTACTCACCATAAAGTTTATGCTTATACAATTGAAATGTTCATGATAGCCGACCCGATCCAAAGGAACGCTCGCAATACTAAAGATAGAGGTAGGCAAAGAAGGTAAGCCCAGTGCATGTAGAAGAATACAGGTAAATGAAAATGGCTAATAAGTTGAACTTACTCACCCTAAATGTAAAAGGTATCTCAAACCCAATAAAACGTAAGAAACTTTTGTCATACTGTCATTTATGGTATATATTTGCAGGAAACGCATTTAATTGAGAAAGAATCACAGAAAATAACATCAAAATTCTACCAAGTTGTCGTAGCAGCTCCAGCCGCAAAAAAAAGGAGGAGTGTTGATACTGGTACGGAAAGTACTTATGCCAATAACTAAAGAAACGAAAACAGACCCCTATGGAAGGTGGGCTAGAGTGGCACTGCAACTAGATCAGGGTCTTTATACATTGATGAATATATATTGTCAGACGGCTGCCTGGGTGAGAATCTTCACAGTCTTGACAAGTGCATATATCTATATGATTTGCAAGGTATTGTGGGCAATGTAGTTCATTCACACCAGACACAGCTGCTGACAATAATTTAGTTGTGCTCTTGGGTAAAGCCAATAAGATTTTATTTATGGGGTTATTTCTCCCAACACAGATATGCTTGGTAGCACATAAATTAGGTAACTTGCTTTCAGTGTTAACTTGGAAAAACAAAGTCAAAATCAGGAAAACAACAAATGAAAAGCTACAAAGCAAGAAACAAACTGTTCTTTTCAGGTTAATTTCTGATTACTTCCCACAAATTCAGAAATGATTCTCTCCTAGCTCACAAGCAATTAGGTAAGGCTTAATTGCTAGCAGTCACCAGCTGAAACCCCTTAGCTGGCTTGCCTTCCACTGTGTGGGTCAAATCCTGCTTCAGGAGCTTTTCTGAGTAGATTAAAGAACAAATTTGTATTTCTTTGTGATGGTTGCTGTACTTTATAACAGAAAGTTACCAACGGAGTTTAGATAGAGAGCAGTCCATATAAACAGGATCCTCATCTGCTATTATTCCCCCTTGTTCAACAAGCATGGGTTCAATATCATGGATTGGCACAGATGAATCTCTCAATGGAGCATTTTCAGGAGAATACTTGTTTCCCTGCTGTCTTTCAAGGTTATAGCTAGGGCATAGATCAGTGTTCATACCTGAGCTTCCATTGCTGCTAGAGTTCCTCTCTATATAGCCTGGCCAGTATGTAGTCCAGTTCTTATGTCCAGCCTTCCAATCCAGATCCCTGGACACTGGATCTCTCTTCACATACCTTCTGGCACAGGTCTTAGGGTCTCTTCCACGTGCAGCCGTCTCCCTCACAGGTAGCCTCTGGTGATTCCTAGCTCTGCAGCACCATTCCTCTGGCTTCCCCCAGTCCAATGGTGTATGCTGGCCCTTGGAATACCTCCCAGTATACGTACTGCTTTGGACTCTTCTAGACCTCTCAAAGGCTTTTCTCTTCATTCTTCCAAAGGGTCTCTTTCCCTCTCTGTCCGTCCGGTTTGGCTTCTGCTTCTGATGATCCTTCAGATGAAACTGATGATCAAACTCAAGCTGATTCTCAGGATACTGAGGACAATTCTCTGGATATCCAAGGTGATCATAAAGATGGTCATCTGTAGAATAAACTCTACTCTTATTCTGCTTGGATGAGTGCTCCTCCCTAACACAGTGCAGCTGTGCTGAATCAGGCCCTGCCCTTTGAGATGAGTGCTTAGGGATTACCTCATAGCCCTCCTGATTGAATACACGTTTCCCCACTTCAGCTCCTCTAATGGCTGTTGGAAACCTGGTGCATTCTGGGACTGGTAGTCTTTTATGGGAAAATTCTGTTTTCTTATTTCTACCAGAACTGACAGGTTGCTTGTTCAGAGTCACTTCACCTTTTCTATAGCTCCTTCCTGAGCTATGATAAGCTTCCTTATCACAATATGCATCGAACAAGGATGATCCCAGCTACTTCAGAAGCATAGCTATGGAGCTAGCTGAAGTTGTAACCACAAAAATAATACTCGGAGGAGACTTTAATCTAATATTAGATCCTCTCATAGACCGGACGCCATATAAGTCAATAACAAAAACTAAATCCCACGCAATGCTGAAGGGCATGATGGAAATGTTAGGCTTAACTGATCCATGGCGTCTACCCAGACTAGAATTAATTTCTTTCTTGTGACAAACAGATTAATTAAGCAGTTGGTATTTTCTGAAATACACGCAGGAACAGTGTCAGATCATGCAGTGGTCTCCCTAACTTTAGACATTGGAAAGTCACACCAGGTACCCTCACGGTGGACTTTTGACAAATCCTTATTACTGGATGACTCTTTTGTGGTCTATATAAATAATGAAATCGAGACATATCTTAAATTCAATGAACCTTCAGATACTTCAATATAGGGATGGTGGGAAGGTTTTAAAGCAACACTTTGTGCACATATAACAACATTTTCAATTAAAAGGAAGAAGGCTAAGAAAAAGGAACTTGAGGAACTAGATGCACAAATAAAAGCGGGAGAACACTTACTGGCAAAGAAAACCGATCCAATGGTCTTATTAAGACTTCAAAAACTAAAATTTTGATATAATTACATTCTTAATACAGAGGCACAATCCAAAGTTCGAGCGCAGCAAAGCACATATCACGAAAATAATCGAGCTGGATAGTTATTAGCTAAACTGCTTAAAGCGAAACAGAATGTGACCCGCATAACAGCGCTTCAAAATTCGAAAGGGGATCTCCTTGTGCAAGATGATCAAATACTACAATGCTGCAAAGAGTTCTATGAAAATCTATATCGTACCAAAGTTGTCTGTAGTGACAAATCTTTTGAAGAATTTGCTTCTGTCATAACCGGGCCTAAATTATCGGCAACCCAAACACAATTGTTGGAGCAAGATATCTCAGTGACAGAGCTACAAAAGGCAATTAAACAGATGGCCAGAGGGAAGGCATCAGAACCTGATGGTATCCTGCTCAAATTCTACCATAAATGCCAAATGAAGGTAACACCTATGCTACAGGTTTATTATAGTGGATTACATGATGAAGATCTAGAAGTAGGAGCCCTGGCAGAAGCAACCATTGTTATCCACTTGAAACCTGGAAGAGACCCGCAGAGAGTAGAAAACTACAGGCCCATATCATTATTAAATGCTGATTATAAGATATATGCAAAAATACTCGCAAATCGATTGGGTAAAGTCTTGAATGCACTGATACATACAGACCAATGCGGCTTTGTGCAAGGTAGATCCACGACAGATATTGGGAGATTGCTAGCGCATGTCCTGACTAAAGCCCAGATGATACCTGAGCCGCTTATTGGGTTGTCATTGGATGCCGAAAAGGCCTTTGACAGATTGGAATGGCCCTTCCAATTCCAGACCTTATGATGGTTTGGGATTAAGGAAAATTTTCTTAAAAGAATATCGCTACTGTATTCCAAGCCTGTAGCGTGTGTAGCTGCTAATTCGGGGTTATCTACATCCTTCAAACTCCAGAGAGGTACCAGACAAGGCTGTCCTCTATCGCTACTCCTTTTTAACCTAGTGTTGGAACCATTAGCGATAGCTATCAGACAGCATGAGGGCATTGCAGGAATAGAGCTAGCAGATGGTCAATGCAAATTGTCAGCATACGCAGACGACCTTCTGCTCTTCCTGAAACCTAGTTCATTGCCAATAGTACTACAAATTATTGACAATTATTCAGTAATATCAGGATATAAAGTAAATCTTACTAAAACAACAATATTCCCTCTTAATACATATGTGAAGGCAAGTATGCTAAAAGATTACCCTTTTCAATATGCACAATCATCTTTCAAATATTTGGAAATCATATATGGTCACACTATGCAAGAGACATTAAGTCTAAATGTAGATGTGTGCAAAAAGATTGTTAATGATTGCACTACAAAATGGATGCTGCTACATCTAACCTGGTGGGGTAGGCTAGAAACAATTAAAATGGTACTTGTCCCCAAGATTAGTTATATATTGAGCATGATCCCAGTGATGTTTCCTCAAACATTTTATAAAAAATTGAACATGTTAGTAACTTTCCTGTGGAGAAACAGGGTCCCTAGGATAGCAGCATGGAAATTAAGACTATCCAAAGAAAAAGGAGGGGTTCATTTCCCAGATGTTTGTTGGCTTCACATGGCCTCGCTGCTCAAGCAAGGAGCTCAATGGACTATAGAAGGAGATCTAGATGATTGCGACAGGTGGCTGATGGTTGAACAGGCTATAAATACCCGATTGAAAACAAGTATGCTTATTGGAACAACTAAAGACCTGAAGAAACCACAAAATGAGATTGTTTCGGCAACGCAACAAGCATGTCGGCTAATAGCGTCGTGCATGGAGGAAGGTGAAGACCTTGCGTTGGAGATGCCCTTATGGTTGAACCAGTGGTTCCTAGTAGGGGGGGAACCTATAATATGGAAGAGATGGACGGAATGCGGTATCAAAACAATGGGACACTTGATAAGTGAAAGTAAGTTTAAAACCTTTGAAATGCTGAAGATGGAATTTGGACTACCTGGGGCATGTTACTTCCAGTGGTGTCAACTTAGGCATTGTTTAAGTAAAGCTGGAGCGTCTCCTATACTATTGCGACCTGGGTGGCCACTTTTACAGAAATTCCGAGAGATTCAGAATGGTACAAGAACAATATCTAAATTCCTTGCATTGCTTCGATCAGGGGTAAAGAAACAATGTGTTGGAGCGCAGTTAGTGTGGACAGCAGACCCAGGAGATTATATACGCCCGGAGTTGTGGGATACCTTTTGGGGGTCCCAAATACGAATCACCAGAGCGGCATCCTTAACGCAGTCAATGTATTTTATGGCTCATCGAGCATATATAACCCCTGTAAAAAAAAAATGAAATGGGCATCACAAACTGGAAACCGATGTTGGTCCTGTAAGGCAGACATTGGAACGCTATCACACATGATATATTACTGTGGACACCTGCAGATATACTGGAAGTGTGTTTGGAAACGTATTTCTAATATCCTAAATATACAAGTCCCTGTTACATATCAAATAGTAATATATAAATCCATGATCGAAATACCCATGTTGAGAAAACAAGATAACCAACTGTTGGATCTTATGATAAGCTTGGCTATAAAGGTAATTTTGATATATTGGAAGAATTTGGAAAATGTACATAGTGAATATTGGTGGAATTTGCTGTGTATGCACAAGTCATATGAAGAAATATATGTGATAAAAAACCCCAACACAATCAAGTTGAAAAGGAAATGGGATGCTCTGAACGAATATATGAAATTAGGGTAATATAAACTTTACCAATTAGAGAGATGCATCCGACGAAGAATTGCTGACAGTCATTGAATGCTATAACATGCGATGGTTGGTAGATATGATATCTAATAAGAAAGTTAATCGTAATATAGTTGGGCGGAACGCTGGATTAATAGCGGCCAGTTATGTGTGTTTTTTATATTGCCTGTTATTGCTAATGGCTGTTAAACACTATATTAAGACAAGATAATATGCTATATTAATATGTATGTGTTATAAAACTCAAAGATACAAATAAAAAAAAAAAGAAGCTACAGGTCATGAGTGCTGAAGTATATGGCCTGCCAGGCAACAAAGCGGCAGCACAAAGCCACCCACCTGCGTTGGCCGCCCTAGGCTGCTGTCTAGCTCGCCTAGTGGAAGTGCCGGCCCAGATTCCTTGGAAAGGTGGTTGTTTTCTTATAATCAGTACGATACTATTAATATTTTCTAGATCTGTGTATTTGGTTTCAATTTATTGTGCTATTTATGTTTTATCATAATTATTTGATGTATTCTTATTTTTTTTTAACTGGGATATATTTTGGGATATGTTCTGTGTGTTTTATGATTTTAACATTGTAGCATCATGGATTGACCAATGTGTCATATATATATGTACCTTTTATAATTTTTATCTTTATTTTTACTTGTGTCTTATACACCTTTTAAGATTATGCATCCCTGAGGAAGTCTGATAAAGATGAAATACGATTGTGTAGTGAACTGAAGTGTATGGGCTCTCAAGAAATAACACCATTTCAAATGCTTTATGGACATAGCGACAGTATTCGGCAATGCAAGTTTATTTTCAGATGTTCTAGATTATTTTGTTGCCTCATTTATTAACAATATCCTATGAAATTAATATGGTTACATTTTTATGGGTTACATCGTTTTTATCCTTCTTCCTTTTTTTAAACAACGCATAGTGAGATTTTCACTTTCATAAAAGAGACATGGTTTTACAAGCCTAGCCGTGGTTTCCCCACCACGGCGGTGTTTGTTTTTTTTCACTTAAGTTTACAAGGTAACACTTCTGATTAACTCCTCTTTTTCCTTAGTCCCCCCCTGGTTTTTTGTTTTTCTGCCCTCATCTCTCTTTTTATTCCCTAGTTTTTAAGCATTTTCATTTAAAGTTTTAATGTTTTCACTATTGCACATTTTTTAACTATGAATGTTAATTTTTCTTCATATGTTTTTTATGTACATGTTTTATTTAATGTAGGTACTGATTACATTTTATTTATTTATTTATTATTCATGAACACTTATTGCTTCCTCGTATTAATTGATTATATATGTTTTTTTTATTTATGATGTTTTAATATTTATATTTTATTTCATTGTTTTTAATTATGATTTTATGATTATTTATGATGTTTTTATGATTTTGTAGTGAGACTCTATAACCCCTGACGAAGTATCACACGAAACACGGCTTGTGTTGGGTTTGGCCACCTCTGGTAAAGATCAATAAAAGTTTTCCGTACAGGGTCTCCTGCCCATATTCTTGGACTGGTTGTTTCTACCGTTCTGTGTGGCAGTGTGCTGTTTTTTGCTTGGTGAGAATGTGAGTGTATGCATCCTTTAAGTCTAGAGAGCAAAGCCAATCCTGGCTTTGAAGGTATGGCAGAAGAGTTCCTAGAGAAATCATTTTGAACTTCTCTTGAAATAGGTATATGTTCTTAGAGTGACCTCTGGGCATTCCCTCAGCGGACGGAGCTCAAAGCTCCGAAGTAGCACCGAAGGGGCACCAAAGGGGCGTACCCCCCTTTGGTCACGCCCCCTTCGGGCGCACGGCCGCAAAGGCAGCCAGCGTTTAAATAAGGCAGGAGCCCCGATGTAAGAGGGGGAGGAGATTCACCTGCTCGCAGACTGCCAAGCCCAGGTATTCCCGCCGCTGCTGTCTCTCCGTCCACAAAGGCAGCCGGCGTTTAAATAAGGCAGGAGCCCCGATGTAAGGGGGGAGGAGATTCACCTGCTCGCAGACTGCCAAGCCCAGGTATTCCTGCTGCTGCTGTCTCTCCATCCACAAAGGCAGCTGGCGTTTAAATAAGGCAGGAGCCCTGATGTAAGGGGGGGAGGAGATTCACCTGCTCGCAGACTGCCAAGCCCAGGTATTCCCGCCGCTGCTGTCTCTCCGTCCACAAAGGCAGCCGGCGTTTAAATAAGGCAGGAGCCCCGATGTAAGGGGGGGAGGAGATTCACCTGCTCGCAGACTGCCAAGCCCAGGTATTCCCGCCACTGCTGTCTCTCCGTCCACAAAGGCAGCCGGCGTTTAAATAAGGCAGGAGCCCCGATGTAAGGGGGGGAGGAGATTCACCTGCTCGCAGACTGCCAAGCCCAGGTATTCCCGCCGCTGCTGTCTCTCCGTCCACAAAGGCAGCCAGCGTTTAAATAAGGCAGGAGCCCCGATGTAAGGGGGGGAGGAGATTCACCTGCTCGCAGACTGCCAAGCCCAGGTATTCCTGCTGCTGCTGTCTCTAAGCAATCTTCTGACTCTGTTTCTGGTGCTAAAGTGGTTTTGGGTCCAATGGACCAGCATGTAGTATTGCAGCATAAAACTGTTTCGTCAGTTCCTATTTCCTCTTCTCCGGCCTCAGGGGCTTCCCTGAGTACCATCGAAAGGACTCCTCCTCCCAACCCCGCGGGGTCTGAGGCGTTGGATTTGGATACATTCTCCTCAGAGATTTTTCTCTTTTTTCTTCTGATGTTGATCCTGTTAATGTTTCCTTATTTGATATTTGGAAACAAGTATCTGCTACTAATGCTTTATTATTGAAATTTATGGATCAAACGACAGTTTTTTCCCAACGGGTTGTGCATAAGGTGCAGACCTTAGATTCAACAGTTGGGAGTTTCTCTCTTCGTGTTGATAAATTGGAAGCTCAAGCCGGTAATTTTCAATCGGCGAGCACTTCCTCTTTAAAGGACACATTGCTTTTATATAAGCAGTTAGAATCATTAGAAAATAAGTCTCGTGCTAATAATATTCGCATCTTAAATTTTCCTAAAACTCGTTTTATGACATCTCTTCTTTTATTTAGACAGTACTGTAAGGATGTTCTCTTGTTAACAGATGCTGATATCATCGCAATTTCACATTCTTATTATTTGCCGAGTCGGGGGGTTTCTTTGGGCAATGATGTGGCTCCAGTAGATGCACAAAGCGATTTAAATTTGACTGATTTTCTTGAAAATTCTCAGGCTTTGATCTCTACAGGAGCCACCTTATTGATTACCTTAGTAAATTTCTTGGATAAGGCAAGGATTATGAAAGCCTTTTTTCCTAAAAAGAATGTTACCTTTTATGGTTCTAAAATGTCTATTTTCCCAGATGTTTCTCGTTTTACTCAGTTAAGGAGGAGGTCCCTTCTTCAGCTTAAACCTCGTGTATTGGCTGCAGAGGAAACCTTCTTCCTTCGGTTTCCTTGTAAATGTTTAATCACTATTCAGGGAATAGACTATGTTTTTCTTGAACCATCTCAATTAGACACGCTCTTGTTGTCCATCCAAGCCTGAATTTGCTTCTTTACTTATTGCAATGTTTATGATTATTATGTTAGGAGGTAGAAGCTTTAATACTATTATCCCAGGTGATTTCTTAAGCTGCTCTCTCCATGATGAGGCCTAATGTCACAGTGTTGATTTCAGTTTTTGTTGCTTTTATTTGTATTGTAATTTTGTTTTATAGACTGTGTATTTCTTTTGAGCATGTATTTGGATTGCATATTTTGAAAATAAATTAAAAAAAAAGAAATAGGTATATGTTCAATTCTCTGAGGTCCAAAATGGGTCTGTCCCCCCCTGTTTTCTTTGGAATAAGAAAATAGGGGGAGTAGAACCCTGCACCCCGTTGAAGAATGGGCACTTCCTCTATTGCCCCTTGGGCAAGAAGTGTGGAGACCTCATGATCTAACAGATTGTCTGTGGAGGTTTGACAATTGAATTGCTTTAGAATTGTAGGAGGGGGCATGCTGTGAAAATGAAGCTTGTACCCTTTCTCCTACAATGGAGAGTCCAATCTTCTGCTATTATCTGATGCCATCTGTTGGCAAAGTGGCATAACCTGCCCAGGATATTGGGGGGTTTGGGGGACCCCTCAGAGGCAGGAAGGCAAAGCTCTCTAGGGCTCTCTAGGAAGAAGTCAAAGCCCTTGAGGGGGCTAAACCTGGAGAGCTGGTTGGGCCCTCGGGCCTTTTGGCTTCTTTTGCTGTCTAGATTGCCCTTTTTGGGCAACTTGACCCTGAGTCTGACCCTGCTGGGTATAGGAAGGAAAACATTTCCTCTGTTTGCTGAAAGAGGGTTTTTTATAAGGCTTCTTTTTGGCTGGAGTGGCTGTAGATTTTGACAATCTATCTAGAGTAGTATTGTCAGCATCTAACTCATTAGCCTTTTCCTGCCAGTTCTTGCCGAAGAGATTCTCCCCCGTGCAAGGAATGTTGCCTAATTTGTCCTGTACCCAAGTCTCCAAGTCTGATGCCTGCAGCCAGGCAATCCGTCATGCGCCAATGGCAATAGCAGAGGTTCTGCTGATGCATTTGAAGCAGTCAAAGGCTGCATGATTTATAAACTTGGAGACATCTTGAGCATGCTTAACTAGAGCAAGAAAATCTTGTCTCTTGTCATCTGGGAGAAATGGGCTCATAAGTTCCAAGTCTCCTGTGACTTCCTTAAGGAACAGTCCCATATATAGAATATATGAACTGATCCTAGCTGAAAGCATGGAAGCTTGAAAAGTGTGGCACCCAAAAGCATCCAGAGTCCTGCATTCACGACCTGGAGGATTGGATGCATGCCTCTTTGCACTTTTCATCCTACGCATGGCTGACTCCACTACCATTGAATGGTGTGTTGCAGCTGAGTTTTCTGAAATCAAGGACATGGCGGAACTCGATACATAGTATCAAGTCTTCTAGAGTGAGGAGTAGTAGTCAGATGTCTCCAACATTCTGAGCATCAAGTTATGCAGAATTTCATGGATAGGCAGAGTGGCTGCCTCCTTATGAGCTTTAGGATATTGGAGAATTTCCAACTCCTTTGCTCTGGGTTCCTCTTCAGGAGCTACTGTGATTGAAAGACTTTTGGCCTTATCACGGATAAAATCCTGAAAGGACATGTCCTCTGGAGGTGACATTCTGCGTGGGGAGAAGAGGGATCTTCTGGGAGAAACCCTCTAGTGCCAGCAGAATTGTCAGAGTCTTCGGAATCAGAGGAATCAAAGTATTCCTGACCCCGATGCTCTTGCAAAGCACGGTCCCGGTACCGATCAAAGTCGGTACCGAGCTGACCCAATACCGATCTGTCAATTCCAGCCAGAGATGGCATGGGAAGAGTTCCCACCGGGGCCAATACAGTCGGTGTCGATACCGGTGCCCGATGGACCACCGGTACCGCAGCTGAAAGAAGAGCTGCGATGCAGCGCTCGATAGCGAGGAACCTCTGGTCTATCGACGCTGCCGATGCCTGGGTGTCGGTACTGGTAAAAACGTCCGGAACCCCTGAGCATGGCACAGGTAGTTCTTCGAGGTTGAGGCCTCGAGAACATCCTGAAGCCCCATCGATGCTTTGGAAGCCGAAGCCTCCCGCCGGGGCTGTTTTGCAGGTGTGGTTCCCTCAAGGGCAATTCCAATGGCCTCTCGATGCTTAGCAGGAGAGCTACCCTTTGAGGACCGGCTTTTATGTTTAGTTACCTGAGATCCATGGGAGGAAGAAGAGGCTCTTGACAATGTCGATGCAATGGATCTGGCATCAGAAGAAAAGAGGGTACCGAGCTTTGCAGCCTGGTTCTGCCTTCCTCTTTTAGTCATCCCCATACCGGAGAGACATTCAGTTGGGGAATGTTCAGGTCCTAAACATTTAAGACACTAATCATGGGTGTCAGTGACGGAGATGGTACCGCCACACTTAGTACATTTTCCATGTTTTAGGAATATTTATTATTTATTTATTTATTAACATTTCTTATATACCGCGCTATTATAATCAGTGCGGTTCACAGAAAAACAGAAACACACTACAATGCAGTATGGTACATTGAGTTTACATGGAACAGGTGGTCAAAAGCTTGGATGAACTGGGGAGAACTATATACAAATTATATACAAATTATACAGTAGTAAGTATTCACATGGAGCATGTAGGATTCGTAGTGGATGCGAGAGCTCTTGGGATGGGGGGGACGGAGGTGGCGGCTGATTATCCATTGTCGACCGGGGGCTGTTCAATGGGATGTGGCAGGCGGGGGGTCAATGTAGAGGTTGTGTGCTTTTCAGGCTTGGTATCGGGGTAATGCTGAAGGAACAAGTGGTGTTTGAGGGCTTTTCTGAACAACATTAAGTTCGGGATGGCACGGAATATGGGGCCTAGTGCCCAAAATGGCGCCTGGCACCAAAGAGAAAAGTTTCTGAAGAGAAACAGTCTAAAGTCTAAGTTATTATTTTTTTTTTTTTTTGAAAAGAAAAGAACCGGCAGTACCGGTAAGAGTCGTGCGGTAGACAAACGCGACCACAAGAAAAGAAATTTAAAGATGGAATTTTCTGTGGTGACAGGGAATAGATCCTGTCGGCTCCGCGGAAAACGAAGAACTGAAGAGGGACAGTTGGAAAGGCAGTGCACATGTGCTGAGGGATGCTCCCAAAAGCATTCCTATTGGATGCTGGGGAGCGTTCCCGCGCAGGCTAAGTCGGTACTGACGATACCCATATGTGAAGACTACATTCCTGCTTGTTCCTGGAGATCTACCTTTTCTCTGTGGACAAGCAGGAAATAAGTTCCCATGTATAGGACTTCCTAGCTACAGGCTACCAACACAATTTTTTTTCTTTTTTAGACAGACTTAACAGACAAGAATGGACCTAGGGGTGATGGAGTTGGATTCTAATCACCAAGAGATTCCGTAGTACTGACTGGCTGAAGTTGTGGTCATGTCGGGAATCCCCTTCCAGACAAGTAGTGAGATGTGAATGTGTGGACAGATGATCATGTTGCAGCTCTGCACATCTCTTCCATGGAGACCAAACATAAGTCAGCCATTGACATAGCCATGGCTCTGACATTGTGAAACGTGACATAACCATCAAGATTCAGGCCTACCTGGGCATAAGAGAGAGATGAAGTCTGCCAGCAAAACTGAAAGAGCATTTGGAAACTGTAACCTCTAGCTTACTGGGATCAAAATAAAGAAAAAGCTAAATGGACTTTCTATGGGCCTTTTTTTGATTCAATTAGAAGGCTAAGGCTTGCTTGCAGTCCAATATGTATAGCGCAGTTTCCCCTTTGGGTGTATGAGGTTTTGGGAAAAATGTTTGTAGGACAACTGACTGATTAAGATGGAAATCTGATACCACTTTTGGAAGGAATTTAGGATAAGTATAGAGGACCACTCTATTATGATGGAATTTGATGCTCATTCACTCTGTATGCTGAAGTGATCACCACAAAAAATAAATCATTCTAGGTCAAAAACTTCGGAGGGCAGGAATTGATTGTCTCAAAAACAGCTTTCATTAGCTGCACAAGACCCACATTGAGGTCCCAAGACACTGCAGTTGGTTTGTAGGGAGGCTTCAAGAGAAGCAAACCCTGCATTAAGGGAACAACTAAAGGCTGTACACAAAGAAGGACTTTCCATCTACACTTCTATGATAAGTACCAACTGCACTTAGATGAAATCTAACAGAGTTGGACTTAACCAGATTTGGAGAGATGTAGAAGATACTTAAGCAGTTTTTGTGTTTGACAGGCAAAGGGATCTAGAGCATGGTCCTCACACCAGACAGCAAATCTCTTCCACTTGCATGAATAGGATTCTCTTATTGAGGCCCGCCTGGAGTTCAAAAAGACATCTGTCAGACCACTTGGCACATTGTGTTCAGATAACGTTAGCCTCTCAACATCCATGCTGTGAGGGCCAAGGAGTTGATGTTAGGGTGCAACATCATTCTGTCCTCCTGAGAAATCAAGTCCAGTGCTTGGCCTAACCAGAGTGGTTCCTGACTGGAGAGTTGTAGCAGGAGAAAAAACCAAAGGCTGTTATGGGCCAATATGGAGTGATGAGAATCATCATGCCACCATCTGTTTTGAGCTTCACAAGGGTCTTTGCAATGAGAGGGACTGAAGAATACACATACAAAGACTCTCCCCCCCCCAGTAGGAGGAAAGCATCCAAGGCTAGTCTGCTGTGTGATCTTACTCTGGAACAGAACTGATCTACGTGGGCAGTCTGAGGAGTCGTGAACAGATCTATCGAGGGTATTACATGCTCCATAGAGGCCATGTAATCTAGTACATAGAAAAAAAAGGGAGTTGATATGAAAGGGCAGACTAGAAAGGCTATATGGTCTTTTTCTGCTACATTTAACATCCTGCGAGTTGTGACATGCTGACTCAACTGAGTCTCCTGCACTAGCAATGTCAATCTGTGAAGTCAAGTCTTGTGGGAGGAAGGCACTCGCCTGACTGGTGTCGAGCAGGGCGCCAATAAATTCCAATTTTTGGGAGGGCTGCAAATGGGATTTGGGGTAATTTGTGATGAACCTTAGTAGTACCAGCACTCGATTGGTCATCAGTGGTTACAGTTTGATTTTATTTGATATACCGCTTATAGTCAAGGCAACTAGGTGGTTAACAAGGTTAAAAAAAAACAAAATTCAAATATATTAGAACAAACAATAAGGGAATAAATAGGGGGAGACAGGGGGACAATGGATAAGAAGAGGGGGAAGAAGGCCTAGGTTACAAAGTAGGAGTAAATGTTATCAAAAACAGAACACACAAGAGGAAGGAAGGGAGCAGGAGAGGACAAAGACATGCCAATGACAAGTGCTGCTCCTGAGACGACCAAGCAAGGAGTAAACAAAGGCACATCAGGGAAGAACAAGAATCAGGGGGATGCTGCTGAAGGGAAAACAAGAACAAAGAAAGCACAGTTACTTACCTGTAACAGGTGATCTCTGGGAACAGCAGGAATAAGTCTTCACATATGCGTACGTCGGTACTGACAGAGCCTGCGCGGGAATGCTCCCCAGCGTCCAATAGGAAAGCTTTTGGAAGCATGCCACAGCGCCTGTATGCTGCCTTCCCACTTTTCCCAACTGCCTCTCTCCAGTTGAGTTTAAAGCTGAGACAAAGAGAGAGAGAGCGAGAGGGAAAGAGAAAGAGATAGAGAGATACAACTCCTAGGGGAGGTGGGTGGGTTGTGAAGACTTATTCCTGCTGTTCCCAGAGATCACCTGTTACAGGTAAGTAACTGTGCTATCTCTAGGAACAAGCAGGAATGAGTCTTCACATATGGGGACTCCCTAGCTTTAGATGCCAGGGAAAGTCCCAAGGTTTGAGTCCCTGAGGAAGGGCTCTACTTTCTCCCATGGATCTCTGGCATCCACCAGGGATGGTGGGTAGGAGTTGGTTAAGTGTGGAACAGGTGTTGGAGAACAGCCTGGCCAAATAAGGCGTCCCGGTGGGAGTCCTTGTCCAAGCAGTAATGGGCTGTGAAGGTATGAACCGAGGCCCAGGTGGCTGCTCGACAAATTTCGTCAATAGACACAGAGTGCAAATGAGCCATTGAGACTGCCATGGCTCTCACATTGTGAGCAGCGACATGGCCCTCCAGAGGAATGTTCTTACTCTGATAAGCAAAAGAGATACACTGCGCAATCCAACAACAGTGTTCTCTTGGAGACTGGAAGTCCTAGATGAGAAGGATCAAAAGCAACAAAGAGTTGAGATGATTTTCTATGTTGCTGTGTTCTGTTTAAGTAAAAGGCTAAAGCTCTTTTACAATCCAAAGTATGGAGGTTCCTTTCTGCACTTGATGCATGAGGCCTGGGAAAAAACACAGGTAGATAGACTGCCTGATTCAGATGAAAAGGCGAAACCACCTTTGGCATGAAGCGTGGATGAGTCCTAAGGACTACCTTGTCATGATGAAATCTGGTATAAGGTGGATCAGCTACAAGTGCTTGCAACTCACTGATGCGATGTGCTGATGTAATTGCAACAAGAAAGATAACTTTCCAAGAAAGGAACTTTAATGAGGTAGTAGCCAAAGTTTCAAAGGGTGGCTTCATGAGTTGACCAAGAACCAGGTTTAGGTCCCATGCCACAGGAGGTGGTCTAATGGGAGGTTTAGTAAGGAGGCGGCCTCTCATGAATCTCGCTATCAGAGGATGAGAGGACACAGGTTGTCCATTTAAAGGCTTCAAAGAAGCTGCAACAGCACTTAAATGGACCCTCACTGAATTTGTCTTAAGACCCGCGTTGGACAAATGAAGGAGATAATCCAATAGAGATTCCAGAGGTAGCATTTGAGGGTTAAGATCCCTCTGCGAACACCATATGGTAAATCTTTTCCACTTGAAAGCATAAGAGCATCTTGTGGAAGGTTTTCTGGAAGCATAAAGGATATCCTTCACTTGTTGAGAGAGGTTAAGATCTTGAAGATCTAGGCCTTCAGCAACCTAGAATCGACCCGCTTGCTTAGAACCGGCATCGAGGCTGGCGCCTCCCACATGCGGAAGAGCAACCGCTCCAGCATCGGAGGAACCGGGACAGTAAAGGCCTCCTTGGGAGAAGAGTCATACTGCAGAGCCTCGAGCTCCTTGGCTCGAGGCTCCTCATCGGGGTCCGCAGGGAAGGCCAAGGCTTTGGCCATGTCCCGTACGAAATCCGAGAACCGGGTGTCCTCCGGGGGGATCTTGTCCGAGGCTCGGATCCCGGTGAGTCCGAAGGGACGCACCGAGTCCGGAAGGTGTCCGAGGACTCCTCTTCCTCAGTTTCCCATGCTGATTCCTACAAGGAGGAATCGAGCAGCTCCGAGCAGGCGGGCACTGACGTCATCCGCCCCGACGCCGAGGGTACCGGCGTCGATTACCTCGGTCCCGAACGGGAGGCCGAGGGTGACCTCAGCCAAGGATCGACTCGGCCTCTGGGGTCGACTTGGACGTCGAGGTCCCGGTGGTCGGGGCAGATGCGCCGGTGAGACCAGCGATCAGCACCCACTGCTGCTCCATGAAGCAGACAATCTGCTCTCCAAGGCCGTCAACCTGAGTCCAAGCTCAGGAGACCCAGTAGCCTCCGACTCGGGCCCCGATGGTGTTGGGCCCGATGTCGGCTCCCCCGGAGGAGAGCCCACGAGGACTACAGTACTCACGTGAGTCAGGGCCTCCGACTCTACATGAGGATGCTTTGCAGGCCTCTCCGACTCCGAAGACCCGGGACGGCGATCAGGGCTATGCAACCTGGCCCTCGAGGGGCCAAGAGCGTCCACCGATGCCGCCCTCGCGGGTTTCTTCCTTTGGTGCTCCCTCGAGGGGGACTCCCTCTCAGAGGAGCCCCGACGATGCTCGGGGTCGGACTCCCGAGACGTCGAGGCCTCTGACGAAGTCCGGACCCGTCCAGACGCAGAATTGGAGAAGATCCTCTCACGCTGGTGCTGACGGCTCCTCAATGCCTTCGAGGACATTTTGCCACAGGGACTACAGACCGTAGGATCATGGTCAGGCCCCAGGCACTGGAGGCAGCAGTCATGTGTGTCGGTGAGAGACATCAGTTTCTTGCACTGATCACACTTCTTAAAGCCACTGGCAGCCATCAGGGGAAAAATGGCCCCTGCAAGATAAAAAAAATCGGGCTGCCAGGGAAAAGAAAAATTGGCGCAAACGCAGTCTCTAAGGACAAAAAACGAAAAAAGAGATCCGGGCTCGGCACTGGTGTACCGAACCCAGGCGGGAAAGGAACCGATGTCGAACCGAAGAAAAAACTCAACTTCAACGCAGGAAAATCCACTTTTTCCACGGGTGACAAGGACACACGTCCGTAGGGCTCCGCGGAAAAAAGACTGAGCAAGATGGCAACTTTGGGCGGGAAGGGGACCGCGCATGCGTGCCTGCATTCCCAAAAGCTTTCTTTGAAAGCTGGGGAAATGCTCCGCATGGGGGCTCCGTCGACGTCACACATATATGAGGACTGATTTCCTGCTTGGTCCTGGAGAAAAATCATTCTGAACTTTTCTTTGATGAGGTACCTGTATAGATCTTTGAGGACTCGAACCGGACGGTATCCCCATGTTTTTTTGAAGATCAGGAAATATATGGTATTAAATTCTCGGTCTCTTTGCTCTGCTGGCACGAGCTTGATCACAAGATCCCCCACAAGAGGGCAGTGACCTCTCTCTGAAGCACTTCATGATGCAGAGAGTTGATGAAATGAGCCTTTGGGGGGTAATTTGGATGCAGGCCAAATAGATGTAATTTGTAACTGCTCTGGACAATTTGCAAAACCCAAGTGTCTGAGGTTACGAGAGGCTACCTTTGGTCAAAAGGAGTGAGCCTCTTCCCCTTCCCCCCCCCCCCCAACAAGATAATTTTCCATTGTGGTGACCAATACAGAGGCTATGCTCTGAAGGAAGCAGTCCAAACCCCGCCCCAGGCTCAAAGGCTTTTCACACCACGCTTGTGGTCAAGGAGCCTGTTACGGTTGGGAAGTCTGGGTCCCATAAAAGTATTTATGCCTAGGAGAATAATAGGTCTTTTTCTGGGAGCCACCTTGGGACCTCCTACAGGAGGCGGCCAGCTCGGGCATGTGCCTTGAGAGATTTTGAAGGGAGAGGTGCTGCTTTTCAATAAAGCCAGCTTTCTATTCAACTTGCTCTCCTAAGAAATTCTCTCCACAGCACAGCACATCAGCAAGCTTATCCTGCACTAATTGTTCTAGGTCTGAGGATTGGAGCCAGGTGATTCTCCGGGTGCAATATCTATGGCAGAAGCTTTTGATGCTGTTTCAAAGACATCATAGGTCGCCCAGATCATGAATTTCAAGCAGTCCTTGCCATGACCCACTAGGGAATGATACTGCTCTAATTTCTCTGGAGGGAGATACTGGGAGAGATCAGCTAGGTCACACATGATGTTCTTCAGAAACATGCAAATGTAGAGCTGGGTAAGAGGCCATGTGGCCCATAAGCATGGAACTCTGAAAAAACCTTCCCCCAAAAGAGCTCAGTGTCCGAGCTTCTCTTCCTGGGGCACCAAGGAGTTTTGGAACTTTGGGATCTCTTAAGGGCAAATTCAACCACCCAGAAATAGCGAAGAAGCTTGGGCTTCTCGAATGTGGGAGCCTTCTGAACTCTATAAATCGAGTTACAGTAAGGGGGTTCTCCCACATTCTCAACCTTCTGAACTCACAGTAAGGGGGTTCTCCCACATTCTCAGCCTTCTGAACTCTATAAATGGAGGTACAGTAAGGGGGTTCTCCCACATTCTCAACTGCACTGAAGGATGTAGTGCACGGGCACGGTCATTGCTTCCTTAGGGGCTGAAGGAGTACTGAAGGATCTTCAGTTCTTCTGCCCTGGGCTCATTTTCAATCTCTAAAGAAAATGGTAAGGCCTTGGCCATATGCCTCACAAAATCTTGGAAGGTCATATCCTCAGGAGGGGACCTGCATCACTCATGAGGCGGAGAAGTGTCAGATAGAAGCTCTGGATATCTGTCCTCTGACAAGCCCTCAGATTTGACATCAGTGACCCAGTCTTCTGAGTCAGAGTCAGAGAGAAAGTCAAAGTATTCCGAGTCTCTGCCTGGATTTTTCTCCTGACCCTTGGGGATCACAAGCGATGAAGCACTGATGCTCGTCTAGATTTTGAGGGGGCATCGGACCCCAAAATAGAAGAGTGAAATCAGATGGCCAGGCTCTGGTGTTGGGGCCCTTCAATGCCTCAATGTTAATGCCTCTCCCGCAGGAAAGCCATGCATCTCGAAGATCAGTTGGATGGGTGCCAATGTCAATGCAGCTGACAAAGCACTCACATGCTCCATGGCAAACAGTATTGTGATCTGTTCTTCGAGAGCCTTCAGAAGGCATTTCTCACCGGCTGAACCTCGGCCAATGTTCCTGGAATCTGAAGGGGGTATCGGCAGCTTGGTCTCGGCATTCAGTAGGGTGTCGCTGTTGCGCCAATGTCTTGATGAGCTCCCTTTGGGGTAGCTTAGAGGGGTGCTCTTATGGACCCTCATCACTCTCGACATCATGCCTCAAGGGGCTTCAACACCAATGTCCTGGTGTCTTCAGTTGGTGTTCAGTGTGATCACTCTATGGTGCCAATGAAAACAAAGTTAAATGCTTTCTCATCTTCTGGTAGAGATCAATCGATGGCCGATGCTCCGGGGTACTACGGGTGCTTGGCTCCAAATGGGCTCAAAAACTCCTTGATGTCAATGTACCGTCAGTGTCCGATGCAGCCTTCAATGCCATTGAGACCAGGGCTGCCAATGCAGATGTATCGGACTTATGAGTGCCAAAAAGTGATTTGCGCAGCTTCTTTCAACCTTTTTTTTGTCATCAGCAAACAAAAATTTCAAGAAGAGGGCTGATGAGCAGGTCCCAGGCACTGAGGCATCAGTTATGGGTATCCATAGTTGATATGGTCCTTGAACACTAGGAACACTTCTTAAACCCGCTGGCAAGTTTTTGGGACATATTGGCCAGAAAAACAGCTGCAGCAAAGTCAAATGACTTAAGTGTGAAACATTAGAAGGAATCCACAGCTGGAGTACCAGTGCCTAAGGGCCATAAAATATTAAGCTTACCAAGAAAGTAAAAAATGTAACGAGCAGGTGTGAAATTGACAAAAAATACCACCGAAGGTGGCAGTCCTCGATGAGGGGAAAAACTGCCGACTGAAGCGGAGAGTCTTGAAAACGCAGCAATTGGGCTCCACAGAAAAATGAAGACTATTCTAAAATGGTGTCACAGTGGCAGGTGGGAAGATGGCACCCATGCGCAGAGGAAGCTCCCAAAAACTTCAATCAATAGCTGGGGAGCATTCTGCGTGGGCTCCATCGGATAACATCACCCATACTTATTTCCTGCTTGTCTATGGAGAAAAATGGGTTGTTAATCTGAAAAATAAATAAATCCAATATAGCACATCTTAAGGTGATTACAATCATCAAACTAACCTATCCTTCAATTAACCAAAGTATATACTATTACACATTTAAAGCTGATCTTGAATGCAGTGTAGGAAAGATTACTAAGCACTGTACTATGGATGCTACAAGAAGTAGGAGTCTTACACGCAAGACAGGATTACTGGACAATCGATTGAATAGCTTTATTATGTCCCACCGCTTTGACCCGGTGAAAAGCGGGATATAAATACAGTTAAATAAATAAATAAAATAAATAAATAAATTACCCTGCCAGACAGGCAGTGTCATCTAGGTAATCTTATATGCACTTTAAATTTTACAAGAATTACCCTTTAACCGTGCTTAATAATCTGTCAGATAAAAAGAACATTTCACATAGGACTCACCGTTCTCTTTCTTGTTCTAAAGTCTTCTGTTCAGCCTCTAAACTAGCCTGTAGTCCTGCCTGGTTTTTACTGCTATTCAAAGTTGCAAGTTTTCTTTTTTGCTCTTTAATTTCAAAGTCTATGATGGAATGGTGTTTAAGAGCAGAGTGCCTTCTTTCCAATTTAGCTACAGCTTGCTCTAAGGCCTCTCTCTGCTGTTTTTCTCTTGATTCAAGAATTTCTTTTTCTTTTTTACGAACTTTCTCTTCCTGACGTGCAATATTAGCTGTGAATTCAAATGTTTCTTGAAGCTGCTGCAATTGATTTGTGTTATCTCGGTACTGTGCAAGGTGCTCTTCTTTTTCCTCAATTTCTTTCTCAATTTGATAAAGAGTCTTATCCAAGCCTAGCAAACCACTATCAAGAACTTCAGCAGTTCTTTGTTTCTGTTCCAACAAAGCCGGCAAATGATTTTCCTTCATATATCGAAGTTGTCGCATCTTATATTGTAACCTGTTTTCTGCTTGCTTTATTTGGTCAGATTCTTCTGCTATCTGTGCAGTATCTAGAGCCCTTTCATAATCTCCAATGAGAAGATTCATATGTTGTTTATGTACAAGCCTTAAATTATCAAGTGTTTCACTATCTTCATCTATTTCCTTTTCAAGAAGTTTTCTTTGTTGAACCAAATTCCCCAACAAACTAGACAACTGCTCTAACTGTGTCCTCTTAAAATTCATGTAGCTTTCTATTGCTTTTTCAACCACTTCAGGATCTTCTTCACCCTCAGATCTGGCTTCTTTAGCTTCCAAGAGATCTTCCCTAATGCCTTCGAGTACCTTTTTCTCCTCCTCGACCCAAAGAACATCACCACTCTTGACTAGCTGCATCATCTCCTGTTTCTCGCGAAGTTGTTCTTCAAGGCGACCCACAAGTGTCCTTTGTTCTTTTTCTTGTTCTTCAAGTCTTTTCTTTTCAGATTCTAGCTTTGTATATTGCTCATCCTTCTCCCTTTTTAGTTTCTCCAGGTCTCTAAATATTTCCATTTTCTTGGCTTTCTCTGTGTTCTGAAGTTCATGTTGCTTATGCAATTCTTCCTGAACACGGATAAAACATTCTTCTTGCTTTTTTTTTTGCATTTCAATTTCCTGCTGCTCCCTAAGCCGTTCTTCTTCAAATTTCTCTTTTTCAGCAAGCAAATCTTTTAGCCTGCTTTCAATGTCCAAACTCCGACGCTTCAGGCTTTCCTCTTGCTTTTTTATTTGCAGCTGTACTATTTCAGTTTCTTTGCGTTGAGATTCTACTTCTTGTTGCATTTTTTCCAGTTCTGCCTTTTCATATTTTTGTTTCTCTTCCATTTCTTTTATCAGCCTCCTAAGAAACAAAATATGCATTTATTAATCTTTCATATTAATTACACATTTTTATTGATACAATCATACATTTTCTTACAGCTGAATAGATCAAGATTTAGGAAAGGTAATTTTTCATGAACATTTTCACCAGTAAAAGAGCGTTTTACATACAGAAATATGCTATTTGAAAACAGTTCACAATAGAGGGTATTTTCTACATTTAACGAAACTCCCCAAATCAATCAATTTGCCACCTGAGCCTCTAAGTATATGATCAGCAAATAGCATAGTTACTCACCTGTAACAGGTGTCCTCTGGGGACAGCAGGAATCAGTCCTCACATATGGGTGACATCAGTAGCAACAGAGCCCATGCAGTAATCATTCCCCAGCTTTCAAAGAAAACCTTTGGGAGTTACACCACGCATGCGTGGCCACTTTCCAGCCCAAGGGTGCCATCTCATCTCAGTAAGATGACAAAACTTAATCAAGCATTAAAAAAAACAACAACAAAAAAAAACTCCACAGGGAGGAGGGAGGGCTGTGAGGACTGATTCCTGCTGTCCCCAGAGAACACCTGTTACAGGTGAGTAACTATGCTTTCTGCAGGAATAAGCAGGAAGTCAGTACTCACATATGGGACTCAACTACAGGCTACCGAAAAACCTGTAAAATGTCATGGGCAACTGAAAAATGGCAAACCCTGAATGGCAGCAGGGAGCAATAAATGACCTCAAGTCCTGAGATGCAACCCCAGTGTCAAGGATTGAATCACCTCTCCAGTAGCCTGGACCAAAGGGCCAAAGGGAAGCATTTGCACTAATCTCCAAAGAAATGACTGAGCACTGCCTGGTGGAAGGTGGTGTCACGCCGTGAGCTCTCCTCCAGGAAGTAATGAGCTGCGAAAGTATGGACTGAGGACCAGGTGGTAGCCCAGCATATGTTTTGCAGAGGGACTAAATGCAGATGTGCCACCAAGGCACACACATGGTGGGCGGTGACACGATGCTCCAGGGAGAGTCCAGCCTGCCCATAGGCAAAGGCAATGCAGTCTGCCACCCAGGTGGACAGGCTGTGCTTAGAGACGGCAATGCAGAGCCTATTCGGGTCATTGGAAACAAACAGTTGTGATGAGTGGCGGTGGGCCTTTGTCCTCTCGAGGCAGAAGGCCAATGCCATCTTACAGTCGAGGGAATGGGAGGCCTCTGCCCGAGATGGATGCAGTCTAGGGAAGAAGGTGGTGAGAACCACCTCCTGGTGAGATGAAACGTAGATACCACTTTCTGTAGAAACATGTGATATGTGAGTAGCACCACCCTTTTCCTGTTAAATTTGGTATAGGGGGCGTGAGCCACCAATGTCTGCAGCTCACTAACTAGCTGAGCAGAAGTGAGCGCAACGAGAAAGATAACTTCCCAGAAAAGGAATCTGAGGTGAACCAAAGCAAGCAATTCAAAGAGAGGTGCCATGAATTTCCCAAGAACCACATTCAGGTCCCATGCCACCAGAGGCAGCCAGACTGGGGTCGCAAGAGAACTCTCATGAAGCAGCCCACAAGAGGGTGGACCGAGATGGATTGCCCATCCACTGGATGATGTGCCACCAGAGCACTGAGATGCACTCTGATGGAGTTTGACTGTATCGGGCAGGAAAATGGACTAAGGCCCATGTCAGCACATAATAGCCAAAACCAACACCACTTAGAGGCATACGCCCACCTGGTAGAATCCTTGTGGGAGGCCAACAGAACATCCTCAACATCCATGAAAAGATGGAAGGAGACAAAGCTAACTTTTCAGCAGCCAGGCCATCAGTGCTGGAGATCAGAGGTTGAGGTGGAGGAGAGAGTCTTCCTCCTTTAATATCAAGTCTGGAGAGTAGCCCAGGGGAACCGGGGCCACTCGAGAAAGCTGCAGCAGCAGTGGGAACCATGGCTGCTAGGGCCAGCGGGGGGAGCAATGAGGATCATTGTGGCCTGGTCTGGCTAAATCTTGAGCAGAGTTTATGGAACCAACGGAGTGGAAGGATATCCATGCAGCAGACTCCCTGTCCATTGAAAGAGAAAGGTATCAGCTGCCACTCAGTCCCGGATCGGTACCTGGGAGCAAAAGCAAGGCAACTGAGCATTGATGGGGCTAGCAAAGAAGTCCATCGTTGGAGTCCCCCAACGTCAGAAGAGAGAGTGGACCACAGTCGGGTTCAGATGCCACTCGCATGCCTGAAGGACCCTGCTGAGTAAGTTTGCCAGAACATTCTCGTGTCCCGGGAGGTAGGTTGCCTGAAGCAGCATGCCCCTCACTGCGGCAAAGGTCCAGATGCAGACTGTCTCCCAGCAGAGGAGGTACTAGCCTGTGCCTCCCTGCTTGTTGAGGTAGAACATATCACTATCTGGTTGTCTGTTTGGATGAGGACCACCTGGTTTGAAATGTAGTTCTGAACATTCGAAAGGCATTCGCCATCACCCGGAGCTCAAGGAAGTTGATCCGATATAGACTTTCCTCCTGTGACCAGACGCCCTAGGATCGGAGACTGCCGCAGTGGGCTCCTACCCAAGGTTGGAGACATCTGTAGTGAGGATACTCTGGACTGGCAGGGCCTGAAAAGGCAGACCTGCCAAGAGGTTTGGCAGATGCTGTCACCAGGTGAGGGAGTTTGCAAGGGTCCTGGTGACCTGCACATGATCATCTAGGCAACCTGTGGCCCAAGACCATTCAGCGCTGAAGGACCACTGTGCCTGGCGCATTCACAGGTGGGCATCTGGGGTAATGTGAACCATCGAGGCCATGTGTCCCAAGTGGCACAGAGTGAGATGGGCTGAAGTCATCACTTAACCATCTACTTCAGGGCCAGTGACACAAGCCACTGATTCCTTCGAGGGGAGGAAGACACTGGCCTGAGTAGTATTGAGGAGGGTTCCTATGAATTCCAGGCATTGCGTGAGCTGCAGATGGGACATGGGATAGTTGACGACAAACTCCAGAACTTGCAGCAGCGCAAGGGTGTGACAACCCACTTGACAGACCTCCTCTGCCCAATTGTCCAGAAAAGGGAAAACAAAGAAGTCTTGTAGCCAGAGACAGGCAGCGATCACCACCAGGCAGCTGGTGTACACTCTTGGGGTGGATGAGAACCAAAGGGCAGATCCCTGTACTGATAGTGGCACTCACCTATGACAAAGCAGAGGAACTGATGGTGCCTGGAATGAATCAGGATGTGGGTATAGGCATCTTTTAGATCCAAGGAGCATGCCCAATCTCCCTGCTGAAGGTAGGGCAGCAACAATTCAAAGGATACCATTTTGAACTTCTCTCTAGACCAGAAAGCGGTTCAGATCCCACATATCTAGGATGGGACGGAAACTGCTTTTACGTTTGCAGACAAGGAAGTAGCAGAAGTAAAACCCCCTGTCCCAAAGATGTTGGGGGATGGCTCTACCACTCGGTCGATAGGGAGGTTCTCGAGCTCCTTCTGCAGAATGTCTCAGTGAAGGGAAGTCATGGGGGCTCCCCTGGAAGGAATCAAGGGGGCATCTGCTCAAAATGGAGGAGGTAACCCTCTCGCACCATCTGCAGAACCCAAGCATTGGTGGTGATGCATGGACAGAGGTGGGCAGTGAACTAGATGCCTCCCCCCACCATGTGCCCTGGGTCTTGACCCTCAGGAGGGAGAGGGGCTATGCCCAGAGAGTCAAACATTTCCCCCCCCCCAGCAGAGGCGTTGTTTGGGGCTTGGGGGCCTTAGACTTACGAGAGTCATGACTCTGGTCTTTGGCATTCTGACCCTGTTGGGGAGCTTGGTAGGCCAGAAATTGCGGATAAGTTCTCTAAGTCTTTTTCTGCTTCAGGATGAAAGACTTTTTTCCCGGAGCCTTCTGCCGGGAAGGGTCAGCGGTCTTTCGAGAGAGCCTGGTTCTGATCATATATTCAGACAAACTCTGTGGCCTTGTCCGTCATGGGTTTTCCAAAGAAACATAGAAACATGACAACAGAAAAAGACCACATGGCCTATCTAGTCTGTCCTTCCATATCAACCACTACAACAGTCCCTTTTTTCCTTTAGAGATCCTCTGTGTTTGCCCCATGCTTCTTTGAATTCAGATACTGTCCTCATCTCTACCACCTCCACTGGGAGACTATTCCACGGATCCATCACTCTTTCCGTAAAGAAATATTTCCGCATATCACTCCTGAATCTACCCTTTTTCACCCTCATCTTATGTACCCTCATAGCACAGCTTCCTTTCAATCAAAATAGGCTCTCCTCGTGTGCATTTATGCCAAAGTGGTATTTAAATGTCTCAATCATATCACCTCTATCCCGCCTTTCCTCTAAGGTGTACATATTAAGGATCCTGAAGTCTGTCCTTTCATGCTTTATAATGAAGACCACTAACCATTTTAGTAGCCACCCTCTGTACAGACTCCAGTCTGTATATATCCTTTTGAAGGTGCAGTCTCCAGAATTCCACACACCCCAAATGAGGTCGCACCAAAGACTTATACAGAGGCACTATCATCTCCTTTATTCTGCTGGCCATTCCTCTCCCTATTATTTATTTATTTATTAGTTTTTCTATACCGCACTATTCGGAATCAGCGCGGTTTACAATGAACAGGTTTGTACAATGTGGAACAATCAGACATTGAACTTACATATAACAGGGAATTCCAGCTTGTGCTGTTGCCTTTTCTACCTGTTTAGCTATTTTAAGATCATCAGACACAATCACGCCTAGGTCCTGCTCTTCTTTAGTGAACAAAAAGTAATTCACCCTCTATACTATATTGCTGCAGCTCAAATGCATGACCTTGCATTTTTTAACATTAAATCTCAGCTGCCAAATTCTAGGCCATTCTTCAAGCTTAGCTAGATCCCTCCTGTTATCTATACCTTCTTGGATGTCTACTCTATTGCAGATTTTGGTATCATCCACAAAGAGACAAACCTTACCCGACAGCCCTTCCGCTATTTCACTAACAAAGATGTTAAAAAGAATCGGACCAAGGACAGATCCCTGGGGCACACCCCTGGTAACCTCCTTCTCCTCAGAGTGAACTCCATTTACCTGTACCCTTTGTCGCCTCCCACTCAACCAATTTCTAACCCAAGCAGTAACTTTAGGGTCCATTCCTAGGGTGCTCAGTTTGTTTATAAGTCGCCTGTGAGGAACGGTGTCAAAGGCATTACTGAAATCTAAATACACCACATCTAGAGCTCTCCCTCGGTCCAATTCCCTGGTCACCCAGTTAAAGAAGCTAATCAGATTTGTCTGACAAGACCTGCCTCTGATGAATCCATGCTGACTCAGATCCTGTAATCCATTGGACTCCAGAAACCTTACTATTTTCTCTTTCAGCAGCGCTTCCAATAATTTCTAGGGTGTATCACATCCGGTCCCATCGCTTTGTCTACTTTAAGTTTAGCTAGTTTCTCACTAACACAGTCTTCTGAAAATTGTTCAAGATGCCCCTTGCTTCTGTTCCTGTTTATGGGTGTTTTCTGAGGTCCTGCTCCTGGTTCTTCATCTGTGAACACAGAACAGAAATATTTGTTAAGCAATTCCGCTTTATCCTCATCAGCTTCTACAAATTCTTCCCCTTCACCCTTGAGTCTGACAATACCACTTTTGCCCTTCCTCTTCTCACTTACATATCTGAAAAATGTCTTATCCTCCCATTTTACTGCATTGGCTATTTCCTCCTCTTTTTGAATCTTTGCTTTCCTGACTACTTTGCTAGCTTCTCTAAGTTTTTCCAAATATAGATGCCCGTCTTCCTCTCTCTGTGATCTCTTGTATTTCATGAAGGCCTCCCTCTTTTTCTTCAGCTTTTCAGCTACTTCTTTCAAAAACCATAGCAGTCTCCTTTTCCTTTTACCTTTATTTATCATTTTAACAAAAAGTTTGGTTGCTCTTAAAATATCCTCTTTCAGTTTTCCCCACTGTTTTTCTACATACCCAAGCTGTTCCCATCCCGCTAATGACTCCCTGAAGTATTGGCCCATCTTGGCAAAGTTAGTTTTCCTAAAGTCTAAGACCTTTGCTTTTGAATGGACTTTAACAGCCCTAGTTCTAATACTGAACTACAACATCTGGTGATTACTGGATGCAAAATGATCTCCCTCTATAACATCAGAAACACTTTCACCATTGGTAAGCACCAAGTCCAGTATTGCCCCTTCACGTGTGGGTTCTGTTACCAGTTGCCTGGATAGTTCTCCCTATAGAGAATCCAGGATCTTCTTACTTTTAGAGGATACTGCAGCAGGAATGTACCAATCAACATCAGGCATATTAAAATCCCCAATCAGTAGCACTTCCCCTTTCCTGTCAATGCTGTGTATGTCTTCAATTAACTCTCCATCTACCTCCTCCTCCTGTGAGGGAGGTCTGTATATCACACCATTACAAATAGATTTCTCTTTCCTTCTTTCTAGTATAACCTACAGTGCCGCCTCTCTCCCTTTTAAGCTCTGTATTTCCAAAGCTTTAATATTATTTTTTTTACAACAGCTGCGAACAACAGCAGCAGCTCTCCTCTCCCTCTGGACCACGAAGCAGCCGCCCAGCAGCCTGCTCTGCCCAATCGGGGCAGCCCAGAAGCATTCAAAAGAGGCGCCATCGGGCGCGAACAGCAGCAGTAGCTCTCCTCTCCCTCAAGACCACGAAGCAGCTGCCCAGCAGCCTGCTCTGCCCAATCGGGGCAGCCCAGCAGCATTCAAAAGAGGCACCATCGAGCGCACCCGCGCCTGGCGGGTCTGCGCCTGAGGGCCCTTTGGCGGGGCACTGCGTCCAGCTACTCTAGCGACTCCAACTTCACTGAGTGCAGTAAGAAGCAACCAAAAAACCAGATGACCAACAGCAGAACTAAGGAACCAAGCATCACCATGTTGAAGGACTAGAAGGACTAGAAAGGGGGACTGTTACTTCTGGAGAGAAATCTGCAACTGTGAGTATATACTTCTGGTAATTTTCTAAAAAGAATTCTTTGTATTAAAGCTACTTAATCTGTGAACCCACTGTTTTTTGTTGGATCAGTTAGGGCCTAGTAGCAGCAATTAAAGTTTGAATTTAAAACACAGAGGAGAGCTTTCTGGTTACATTTCATACCCAGCAGAGAGCTTGTAGTTTAAATTTAATAGTCACTCAGGGCCAAGTAACAGCAAAGTACTTTTAGTTTAAATTTAACACACAGAAGAGAGCTTTCTGGTTAAATTTAGTACCCAGCAGAAAGCTTGCAGTTTAAATTTCATAAGAAGTTAGAGCCTAGCAGCAGCTAAGAGCTATAATTTAAATCAAATCAGAATTTAGCTTACCTCAGCAGCACAAGACAGGGTACTGTGTAGCAGCCCTCTTTTAATAAGTGTTATTTCCCTCCCTCCCCTGGGATAATCATAGCTTTATAGGTACTTACACATCTTAAAAGACAGGAGGTGCTTTCAGGTGAAGCTCATTACCCAAATCAGTCATACACTAAGGACCTGAGATTAATTAAGCTTCAGGTGAACAAGGTATATTAAACGTATTAGGTACAGTTTTATTGGTATAAATACCCATAGCAACCCCTAGTAAGTAAGAACTTAAAGATCTAGACACAAACTTAAACTAAGATGCAGACAGCAGTCCAGCAGCGGGATGGGGGCTTTCCAGTCTTTTGCATTGAGTCACATGTATGATTTTCTCCCAGTTGGTGAGAGGTCTTACGTGTGCACTAGGTGCAAGGAGCTCTTTTCTCTCAGGGAACAAGTCCGTTCTCTAGAGGCTAAAGTAGCAGACTTGGAAAACATAAGATAGACAGAGAGGTACATAGACGAGACCTACAGGGATATAGTCCTGAAGTCCCACCTCCAGTCTGGCAGCACCCCTGTTGCCATGGAGGAGAGAGGTCACGTGACAGGAGAGCATCACCCTGGTGTGGCAGGAAGTGATCCTGTAACTAGGACCTGTCCTCCAGGTGATGTAAAACCATCTCGCACTGAGGAAGTTTCTCCAGGGCCATGTGCCCATGAGGGAAGGGTTAGGACAGCCGTTATAGTTGGTGATTCGATCATTAGGCATGTAGATAGCTGGGTGGCTGGTGGATGTGAGGATCGCCTGGTAACATGCCTGCCTGGTGCGAAGGTAGCGGACCTCACGCGCCACCTAGATAAGGTCTTAGATAGTGCTGAGGAGGAATCTGCTGTCTTGGTACATTTCGGTACCAATGACATAAGAAAATGTGGTAGGGAGGTTCTGGAGGCAAAATTTAGGCTTTTAGGTAGGAAGTTGAAATCCAGAACTTCCAGGGTAGCATTCTCCGAAATGCTTCCTGTTCCACGCGCAGGACCCAAAAGGCAGGCAGAGCTCCGGAGTCTCAATGCGTGGATGAGACAATGGTGCAGAGATGAGGGTTTTGGATTTGTTAGGAACTGGGGAACATTCTGGGGAAAGGAGGGGCTCTTCCGAAGGGATGGGCTTCACCTTAACCGGGATGGAGCCAGGCTGCTGGCATTAACCTTTAAAAAGGAGATAGAGCAGCTTTTAAACTAGATATTAGGGGAAAGCCGACAGTCGCCCAAGAGCGGATGGTTCGGAAGAAAGTATCCTTGAAGGATACTACCAAAAGCAGAGAGGTTCCACAAAAGAGTAAAGTAGCCCAAATGCCCTCAAGTATGGAGCAGACAGAGCTTAAAGATCCCAATTTACCCATGTCTAACAATAGCCAAATTAACATGAATAAAATACATTCTCTAAAATGCTTGTATGCAAATGCTAGAAGTCTAAAGAATAAGATGGGAGAGTTAGAATATATAGCACTAAATGAAAGGTTAGATATGATTGGAATATCAGAGACATGGTGGAAGGAGGACAACCAGTGGGACACTGTGATACCTGGGTACAAACTATATCGTAATGATAGAGCTGATCAAATTGGTGGAGGGTTTGCGCTCTATGTTAGAGAGGGCATTGACTCAGAAAGGATTAAAGTTTTGCAGAAAACAAAATCTGCTGTAGAATCTATATGGATTGAAATTCCATATAAAAGGGGGAAGGCGATGGCAGTGGGGGTGTACTATCGAGCACCTGGCCAGAATGACCAAATGGATGATGAAATGCTCAAAGAAATCAAGGAAGCTAACAAAAGTTACAGAGCAGTAATAATAATGGGTGATTTCAATTATCCCGGTATCGACTGGGTCAGTGTCACGTCAGGACATGCTAGGGAGATAAAGTTCCTAGATGAAATAAATGACTGCTTCTTGGAGCAGCTGGTTCATGAACCAACCAGAGGGGAAGCCATATTAGACCTAGTCCTTAGTGGAACACCAGATCTAGTGCAAGAGATAAGGGTGTCGGGGCCACTTGGCAATAGTGATCATAGCATGATCACCTTTGATTTAATTAGTGGAGGAGGGATAGTAAGGAAATCCACAGTACTACCTTTTAACTTTCGAAAGGGAGACTATGATAAAATGAGGAAAACAGTTAAGAAAAAACTAAAAGGAGCAGTTGCGAAGGTTAAAGACGTACATCAAGCTTGGGTGGTGTTGAAAAATACTATCTTGGAAGCCCAGACCAGCTGTATTCCACGCTTTAAGAAAAGTGGAAGGAAGTCCAAAAAACTGCCAGCATGGTTTAAAGGTGAGGTCAGAGAGGCTGTTGTTGCCAAAAAAGCATCTTTCAGGAAATGGAAAAAAGAGCCAAACGACGAAACCTGGAAATAGCACAAGCACTGGCAAGTCAAATGCAAGGCATTGATAAGGCAGGCAAAGAGAGAATTTGAGAAGAAGCTTGCTGCGGAAGCAAAAACGGGAAATAAAGACCTTTTCAAGTACATTCATAGCAAAAAACCTGTGAGAGAGTCAGTTGGTCCATTAGATGATAAAGGGGTTAAAGGAGCACTAAGAGGCGACAAGGCGATAGCGGAGAGACTGAATGAATTCTTTGCTTCGGTCTTTACTGAGGAAGATGTAGGGATGTTACCCATGACTGAAGTGGTATTTAAAGGTGCGGAAGAATTGAAGGAAATATCGATACATCAGGAAGATGTCTTACAACTATTAGATAAACTGAAGAGTAGCAAATCATCTGGGCCGGATGGTATACATCCAAGGGTGTTGAAAGAACTGAAATATGAGATTGCAGAACTGCTATCAGTAATCTGTGAACTATCATTAAAATCATCTCTAATACCTAAAGATTGGAAGATCGCCAATGTAACACCAATTTTTAAAAAGGGTTCCAGGGGTGATCCGGGAAACTACAGACCGGTGAGCCTGACGTTAGTACCGGGAAAAATGGTAGAAACCATCATAAAGAATAAAATTACTCAGCATGGAGATAGTCACGACCTAATGGGAGACAGCCAACATGGCTTTAGACAAGGAAGATCTTGTCTTACTAATCTGTTATGTTTTTTGAAGGAGTGAATAAACAGGTGGACAAAGGTGAGTCGGTTGATATTGTGTATCTGGACTTTCAGAAAGCCTTTGACAAGGTCCCTCATCAGAGACTTTTGGCAAAACTAAAGAGTCATGGGATAGGAGGCAATGTACTATTGTGGATCAGGAACTGGTTAAAAGATAGAAAGCAGAGGGTAGGGCTAAATGGCCAATTTTCCCAATGGAGAAAGGTGAATAGTGGTGTACCCCAGGGATCTGTGCTGGGTCCGCTGCTTCTTGACATATTCATAAATGACCTGGAAAGTGGAATAACGAGTGAGGTTATCAAATTTGCAGATGACACAAAACTATTTAAAGTTGTTAAAACCCAAGAGGATTGTGAAAAATTGCAAGAGGATCTTGATAAATTGGAAGACTGGGCATCAAAATGGCAGATGAAATCTAATGTGGACAAGTGCAAGGTTATGCACCTAGGGAAGAACAACCCAAACTATGGTTACACGATGCAAGGTTCCACATTAGGAACCACCACCCAGGAAAAAGATTTAGGCGTCATTGTGGATACCATGTTAAAACCCTCGGCGCAGTGTGCAGTGGCGGCCAAGAGAGCAAATAGAATGCTAGATATGATAATGAAAGGAATGGAAAATAAAACAAAAGATATTATAATGCCTCTATATCGTTCCATGTGAGACCGCACCTTGAATATTGTGTGCAATTCTGGTCGCCGTATCTTAAAAAGGATATAGCGATTTTAGAAAAGGTACAGAGAAGAGCCACCAAAATGGTAAAGGGGATGGAAGGATACTCCTATGAAGAAAGGCTAAAAAGGTTAGGGCTCTTTAACCTGGAAAAGAGACGGCTGAGGGGAGATATGATAGAAGTCTATAAATTAATGAACGGAGTGGAACGGGTAAACGTAGATCGATTGTTTACCTTATCAGAATATAGAAAGACTAGGGGACATGCAATGAAGCTATAGGGTAAACTATTTAAGACTAATAAAAGAAAATATTTTTTCACTCAACGTGTAATCAAACTCTGGAATTTGTTACCGGAGGATGTAGTAAAGGCTGTTAGTGTAGCTGGGTTTAAAAAAGGTTTGGACAAGTTCCTGGAGGAAAGGTCCATAAACCATTATTAAGAAGTGACCGAAGATATCAATGCTTGACCCAGTACAAGCATTGTGGAACTTGTGTCTTTTGGGGAAACTGCTAGGTACATATGACCTAGATTGGCCACTGCTGGAAACAGAATACTGGGCTTGATGGACCTTGGTCTGACCCAGTATGGCATATCTTATGTTCTTAACACTGAGCTCTCCACTAAACGTATGTAAGAGTGCACGAAACTACATAGCTTAAATAATTGGCATACTGTAAGAGCTGAATGACCCAGCAACCACCACTGTTGATGCCAACCATTCCCCCCACAATTAGCATAGGTCTTTGAAGCTCAGTTAAGCATAGAATATTCATTGCTTATTCTCAACCGGATAGTCTCAGATGTGCAGCTAACTACCCCTATTTGAGTTGCCATTGTTGTCTCGAACAAAACTATTGTTGTTTTAAAGGTCATGATTGTGTAGCTAGCCACTCCCATACGAGTAGCCCTGCTGCCTTGTGGCTTCTAAAAGTGCACATTGCTGTACAAATTAGCCTCATTGAAGGCAAGCATTTATTGCTGTACAAACTGTCTCCTATACCAGTACCCTGTGCTGGCCCACAAATCAACATGGCCATATCCATCCTAATCCTAACCAGCTTGTACCTCCTTAGCAGCACATTCATCAGCCCTCCCAATCTGACCCCCAACTACAACCTCATTCCAACCCTTCAAGGACGAGGAAAAAGACATCAAGACAGCTCACATTTTAAACCACCAGAATCTCATCAATACCCACACTCACACGCACACCTAATCCAAATACCAATCCAACACTCCACAAAACCCAAAGTGGCACAGCCCCTAAGTCAGCGTAACCTGAAATGTGCCCTCATAAATGCATGCTCAGTCCCACAGGAAATAGCCAGCCATCACAGACCTTATAACCCACTTTGAACTAGACATCCTACTAGTCACTGAATCAGTCCTCATTAACCAATTTATCCTCCCCCCCCAAACTTCTCAAGCCACACCTGCCACAGATCTAACCGCAGAGGGGGTGGCACACTCATCCTATCAAAAACAGAGCTCATGTATCAACTGATTAAATCCAGTAGCACAACACACCTCAACACACTCACTGTATCCAATAGCCACAACACCATCAACCTAATTTACAGATCACCGTCCTCCTCCCCTGAAGACCTTGCAACTTGTGGCAAGGTCCTCTATCCCGAGTATGGGGGAGGTTAGAAACAAAGAATTCACCCTAGTAAAGGGTCCCCTTTTAGGAGTGCAGGGTGAGAAAGCCACAGCCACATCTAAAAGACAGAAAATCCCCAGCTGGAACAGGTTTCATACAGTGTCTGATAGAGTAAGAGAGAGAGATTACAGGCATGAGGTCCAAAACCCTTACTTCAACAAGTTCCCTGATTACTCAAATACCAGAAGGCAGGGGGATTGCCAACACCTGGGAAGGAAGGAGGTGGGGCTAGAACCCTGGAGGTATAAGCTATGCTAGAGTATGCAGAGAGAGAGGAGAGAAAGCACAGCAAGGAAGGAAGAAAGGAGGAGAGGGAGAAGCCAGAGAAGGTGTTGACTCCTGCAGAAGAGCCGAGCTACCAGGAGGGCTGAATTCCCTGCAACAGGTTGGCAGCAGAGGTGGGAGCCAGGAAGTGGAGAAGCTCTCAGAGCACCGGAGAGGTTGTCAGCTGAACAGTCTGACCGGGTGGGTGAGTCAGAACCCATGCAGCTGGGAGAACCAGTGTCAGAGTTGGGGGAAGAAGATATCCTTATGGATTGCTCTCTGTGCCAAGCTTTAGACATGGAGTCTTGAGGAAGAGCCAGCCCTGAAAGAATTATCCTCCTTGAAAAGGTAACCATAAGAAACAGGCAGTGTGGTGGTAAATTCCCATATGTTTTAAAAGGGAAGTTTACTGAAATGTAAGGATAAGCAGGAAGCTGTGATTCATGCTTGTTATCCACCTGTGGTTTGAACTGTGAAACGGCAAGGAAGGCAATTTATCTGCTAGAAGAGATTTTCTTTGCTCCTCTGTTATGTGACAAGCCTACTGAGAGTTTTTGATGGCCGTCTGAATGTTTGCTTCTTGTTTTGAGTTTTGTTGTACCTGAAATGCAGCCTAGAAGGAATTGAGGCTGATAGAAGCCAAGCTGCCACAGAAGATTAATCTTGTTTGGACTTTATGCTGTAATTAACAAGGACTAAAAGGAAGGTGGGCAGCCTTGCTATCAAAGGCTCTGCTTCTGAAAGTAAGAAGACTTTAAACAGCCATTCTTTTGGGTTCTTTTGTTTACTTTGCCAACCATCTGAGCAAATCCTACAGATATAATCCTGTAACTGGTACTTTGAATCTTTTTGTGCAAAATAAATTTTCTGTTATATGTCTTACCTCGGTGGCCTTAACTACAACCTTCTATCTGAAGCACAAACACATCTTAGCAGTACTACACTTCCCAGAAGACACCACAAGGAAATAGGCTGCTAAGGCTGATAGGAGAAGGTTCCCCCAATCACCATGCCCCTCTAAAACTAGAGGCAAGTGGCTCGGGCATTTGACAAACCATAACTGACCTTGCCTGTAATCCTAAGAACACCCATAGGCCAAACTGGATATTGGGAGACTTTAACCTCCCAGCTCTCCAAGATACTCACTCCAAAGCCTTCCTTGAGGCACTCAACTAACTTGGCTACGATCAGATAGTTGAAACACCTACCCACTGGAAAGGAAATATACTAGACCTCATATTCAACCCACGACCTGACATAAGCCCAAATTATAACTTCAAGCTAGATATCACCCCAATCCCATGGACCGACCACAACCTAATTAAATTCCAGATACCTATGCTTCAAAGACAGCAACATGCCTGAGAGAACAGCCGAAAGCCCGCCCTCACCCATAAGACAATTCAGACTGTTTGACAAAGAGGCAATCCTAAATGGAGTCCTTCCAAACCTCCAGCTAGACTCGCCTGACCTGGATGATCTGATGGCCACATGGAACAACAGCCTGAACTCCTATGCATGCCTACCTACCCCAACCAAGCCAACCACCCCATGCAAGTCACATAGAGGTAATAAATCAGCACAGTGGTACTCCACAGAACTACGGTCTTCATTACTTCTCCTTAGGAAACTGGAAAGAAGATGGCGGCAATCCCGGTCCCCAGCCAACCAAGCAGCCTACATCACCCAGCTTAACTCTCACAGAAACTCCATCTCAGCAAAAACGAAAGAACACCACTCCGAACTCCTACTCTGCTCACTAAACAAACCGAACGAGCTCTTCAACTTAGTGAAGTCCATGACAAAAGAAACTTCACCCACACAGATTACTATGATAGACCCACAGGAATATGCAGACTACATACTAGCCAAAGCCAGCAACATCAGCATAGCCAAGAAACCCACTCCCGGACACAACACAAACCAACCACTTCCGCTCAACTCACTTACAACACCATCAGCTAGAGGCATTGAGGACATCAACGCAACCATCAACGCCACCACTGCCCCAAATGACCCATGTCCAGCTCACTGGATAAGGTCTCTGCGCAAAGAACTCAGTCCGATGCTAGCCAGGATCATGGAGCGATCCTTCTCCACAGGAATGTTCCCAGCATGTCTCAAGCAGAAGTCGATCAGACCCCTTCTGAAGAAAAACAAACTGGACCCCCAGAAGGTGGAGTCCTATCGACCAATCTCAAGCATCCCACTTCCAGCCAAGATTATTGAGAAGGTAGCTTAACGGCAAATCCAAGAACACATCGACTCCACCGCCCCCCTTGATCCACGCCAACATGGCTTCAGGGAATCACATAGAATCGAACACTTCTTGCCACTCTTTTTAACACAGACAAGGATATGCCCTGATTTTCCTGGACATCTCCGCGGCCTTCGACTCTGTCAACCATGAGCAGCTCCTGACATGTCTCCAGGAAAAAGGAATCCAGGGTTCAGCCTGGAGTTGGTGCAAATCGTACCTAACAGATAGATGGCAGCAGGTACGTATAGGCTCTACGACCTCCAAGTCTTTCCAACAAAAACATGGAGTTCCCCAGGGTTCTTCACTATCTGCCCTACTATTCAATATATATATGCAGCCCATATGTGCCATCATCCACTCCTTCAACATCTCCTGCCTGATTTATGCGGATGACGTATTTCTCTTCACCCCTTCACCGTTGATCAACCAGACTTCTCCTCACTGGTAAAATGCTTTGATGCCATCACTGACTGGCTTAACTCACAAAGTCTCAAAATAAATTTCAGCAAGACAGAAGTGCTATTCGTCACGAGAAATCAAACCTTCATCCCTCCAGCAACATTAAAGACAAGAGATGCCGAGCTCCCGAGCTGCCCCACCATCCGCTACCTAGGAGTCACACTTGACCAGCACCTCGACCTCAAAGCCCACATAAGCAACACTGTTAAGAAAGTCTACCATAAGATCAGGACAATTCAACATCTCCGACCCTTACTGCAACCAGACGACTTCCGGACAGTATTCCAGGTGCTAGTAACCCCCCACTTTGACTACGCCAACGTGATCCTTCATGGGCTCCCTAAGAGCACACTTAACCCCCTACAGTTATCTATGAACGCCTCTGCCCGATTCCTACACGGGAAGAGAGCACATCACTCCAATCCTAAAGGACCTCCACTGGCTACCAATCTACTACCGACTCCTCTACAAAGTTGCTCTCTTAACTTTCAAAGCCATTAACAATAAAACCTCCGGCTCCTTGACGTCCCTTATCCACCCCACACCCTCATCCAGAGCAAGAAGGTCCTTTGCCACCAACACACTAATAACCCCCAGTGAAGTAACAAAATGCACTCAGGCAACAAAAAACAGAGCGTTCATGTTCTATGCACCTACCTGCTGGAACAAGCTCCCAGTGTCCAACCGCACAATCACCGACCTTGCACAATTCAGAAAAGCACTAAAGAACCACCTTTTTCTCCTGCACTATGCCCAGGCTAACAACACATCCCCACCCGATACAACCTTCTGACCCAACTTACACCCCTGTACATAGCTGCAAGGACAAACATGTAAACATAGCCGCGCAGCGACTTCCTGCCCACACTGTATATAGCCTGTATTTACCTCCCCATGGTTATTAACCCAAGTTGTATTTCCTGTTCAATGTAAATGCGATGCAGGCTCTTCCTGCTCTGCACAATATGTTATCTGTAAACCACACTGATTTTAAAAAGCGGGGTATATAAAAGCATTAAATAAATAAAAAAAATAAATACATATAGTGCATTCCTCCTCCCCTTCTTCCTATCCTGTTCTTTCTGAATAGCCTGGTATAGTTACATCCCAGTCATGGTTTTCTGTGAACCATGTTTCTGTAACTGCCACTAAATCCAAGTCAGCCTCTCCAATTAAAGCTTCAACATCTGGGGATCTTATTTCCCATGCTATGGGCATTTATACACACCACTTTCCATATGTTGCCCCTTTTACCTATATCCATAAAGGCTGTCACCTTGGCATGGGACATCAAACAACTTGTCCTTTACACACTGCTCTAGCTCAGAGGACTGTAGTTAGGTCAGGCAGCAGGCACCAATGCCCACAGTTGATACCCAAAGCATGCACTCAAAGCCATCATAGACTGCCTGAGTCATAAACTTGTAGCAGTACTTGATCGAGGAGACCAGGGTCTGGAACCATGCTAGAGGTTCATCAGTCAGACCAACTGAGAACCTGGCAAGCTCCTTGGCAGGTCTATTAGGTACATGCCCATGTACAACTGGTAAGCCTGGATGTGGGGCCAAGAGCATTGAGCCCTGGTAGCACTTCTTACCAAACCCATCCATGGTGTGGGCCTCCCTGCCTGGGGGCGGCGAGGAGTGTCTCTTCTGGCTTTTGGTCCAATGCATGACAGACTCCACCACCATGGAGTTGTGTGGCAGCTGTGGCCTTTCAAACCTGTGACCCTTGCAGACTCGATACTGGGAATCGAGTTGCTTGCTCACAATAGGCACTGTCACTGGGGCTTTTCACATCCTGAAGAACAAACGCTGTAGAATCAGTGCCTCCCTCAGAGGGGCGTCTTACTGGAGAATTTCAAGGTCCTCGGTACGAGGCTTGTTTGTCCAACTCAGCCACAAGAGACAGGGCCTTGGATATCGCACAAAGTCAAGGAATGCAAGGTCCTCTGGTAGGGACAGCCCTATGCAGCCGGGTATCAGGCGACTTGTCCTCAGTCTCCCAGTCTGAGCTGGAGAGCACCTCGAGGCATCAAGGGAGACAGAGGGGCCCAACCCAAGGCCACATAGGTGAAGAGGAGCATCGTGGCTCGGCTCAAAGCGCATGCTTCTTGAGCACTGCTTGAACATCCTCTGGGGAAGCCCTCAAGGAGAAGGGCCCCGATGCCAGTACCAATGACCTGAAGACACCAAGCATCGGATTGCACTGTGAGTTCAGGAAGGCAGTGAGGATCACCATCTTGGCATCAAGGCCAGATGGCATCGCAGCCACCAGCTCAGGCACTGATGGAATCAGGCCCAGAGCCGGCTCCCCCGATAGTAATGGACTTGTCCTCCTGCAGGGGAAGCTTCAGGGGTTGCTCCCAGCCTTCGCCCTAGGCCTTACACAGAGGGCTTTGAGGCCAGTTGCGTTACCCTGGCTCAAGCATCGGGCCTCGACACCGACTTGGGCAGAGTCCATACCTTATGGGGAAAGTCCTCGGAGGATGATCCCCGATCCGACGCTCTGCAACCCAAGGGCTTGGAACGAGCTCAGCTGTGCGATGATGAGTCATCAGATGCTGGCCCCGAGGGCAACGATTCCACACTCAATGCTGGGGCAGAAACCGAGGACTTCTGGCCGAAGATCAATTTCCACTTCATTTCACGTCTCTTCTGATTCTTGCTTGACATCTTCAGGCGGAGCAGCAGGTGGAGTCATCATGATAGGCATCGAAGGCAGCAACAATGGCGGTCCATGATGGACATGGTGTGGAAGCACTTGTCACATTGCTTGAAGCCAGTGACCAACGACAGAGGGGAAGACGGCTGCCGCGAGATCAAACTTGAACATCCCGGTCAGTGTGGGCACGAGAAAAAACCCATGCACTGAGAAAAATGAGAAAGAAAAATGAAGCTGAGAAAAATGTGACACCGAGGCGAGGACGATACCATGTTTAAGGAAGGTGACCAGAACACTCATCGGTGAAAGAGGGCAAAAAAATTGCCAAGAAAAAGAGACAGAAAATAATCAAACTGTTAACCAGGTGAACAGACAGAACTCATCTGTTAAGAGGACTGACTAATTATAAATTGGTTACTCCTGGATTATTTTTTGATAAGGTATAGTCACTGGCTCTGAACTTGCATGATATGAATGTGATTAAAGTGACTGATGCTTAGAATGATTAATTGATGCATGCAATGGATTAGTTAGCTTCAGTAAAAGAGGGATATATCCTCCAAACTGTGAAATAGTTGTTTTTCAGAGGAACTGTCATCATTCAAATGAAGTATAAGGCAGAAGGATGCCGGTGTGGCATATATGAAGGCAGCAGTGGATGATCTACTCTAAAGCTGTTCTTAAGCATAAAAAAGGACTGTATTTCTGTTAGGATTATGTAGGCCATCCATTCAACTAGGAAGGTTTTTTAAATTCTTCATGATCCGTCTGTAAAATCATTCTTGGACCCTTACTAATTCTTCAGCAGAATAATTGTGATTTGCTTGCTGCTTTTCATGCATTCTGAATGGGATTTGGGAACAGATGTTGTTTCTATTGAGAAAGTTGAGTTGTATGATTCTAATTATGGCGATTCTTAAAACTTATCTTCTTTTACCCCTGTTAAAGAAGAGAATGTTGCTATTATTAAATTCAAAAAGCATTTTTAGCCCATATTACCCAATTTAGTTTAAAGCTGGTAAGAAAAAAAAAACAGTTTAAAATTGTGCAAATGCAACATTGCAATCAAAAATCACATCCAGAAGCATTATGTTCACATACACTTCCTGTAAATAGGAAGACTGGAATTCCCGTTCTAAAAAAGTCCAAGAGTAAACCAAAATCCCTATATGTGCATGACATAGATTCTCTGGACATTCATCCTCTCTCAAAATATCATTAAATTGGATCAACCATAAAATTGCTACTTCAAGAACCATCTTCAATAAATCAGCTATGAACGGCTCATGATCTTTGTTGTATCCCTGCTCTAGCATTGCAAACTAATTTTGCTAATTATTGTTTCTTGGACAAGTTGATGCATATTAAATGTTTTCTGAATGAAGGTGATCTGTTGCCTTTGGCCCTAAAACCTGTTGTGCCCGTTATTGAATAAACTGACATAAGATTTAGCACATATTGAGGAATTTTAGGCTAGTCTCAAATATTTCTCTCCGTTTTGACGAAGTTAATTAAATGATCTGTACTGGCCAGATTCACTCTTTTGTTGATGACTATCTTTTCTTTTGTTCACAATTGATTTTCAGCGTGGAAACTGCGTTCGTTATTTTATGTAGTGATCTACTATGTCAAGCAGATAAGGGTGGGGATTTCTGCCTTGTATTGACAGATTTGTCGTCAGTCACAGCATTTTTTGCTCACTCATTTTAGTGAGGCTGGGATTTGGATTTATTATTGGCACGGATCTTTTTTTTTCCCCTGAGACAATACTCAATCAAAAAGGTTTGGGAAATTATTATTCAGAACCTGGTGTGTCTCTTAGGGAGAAATATTGTGCCTTCTGTAATTTAATTTATATTGTAGACCTAAACACAATCAATTGTTGATGCTTTTGGGAAAATCAATGGATGTTTGTCAGCAATTCAATGATGAATGTTTCAACAATGGATATTTCAACAATTAAGATTCAGTTCCAGCTCGTTCATTTAAAAATATTTGTAGCCTGCCGATCTGCAGTCCCAAGTTGATACCAATCAACATACATATAGTTGTGGAAAACATTACTGACACCACTGCATATTAGGTATACTGTGTACAATATCTTAAGAAAAAAATTTGAAATATTCCAACTGTATGTCGGAGTGGAGGAGTAACCTAAAGGTTACGACACTGGCTTAAGAACATAAGATATGCCATACTGGGTCTGACAAAGGTCCATCAAGTCCAGTATCCTGTTTCCAACAGTGGCCAATCAAGGTTATAAGTACCTAGCAGTTTCCCCAAAGGACACAGGCTCCACAATGCTTGTATTCGCGCAAGCAGTGGATTTCCTGGGTGCCTTTAATAATGGTCTATGGACCTTTCCTCTAGGAACCTGTCCAAACCATTTTGAAACCCAGCTACACTAACAGCTTTTACTATATCCTCCGGTAACAAATTCCAGAGTTTGATTACACGAGTGAAAAAATATTTTCTCTTATGACACTTAAATAGGCTACACTGTAGGTTCATTGCATGTTCCCTAGTCTTTCTATATTTTGATGGCATAAACAATCGTTCACTAAAACAAATCACCAACCAAATTACAAAAATCTATCAAACATCAATACACAACATGTAACTTGTACACCTTAAAGGTAATAAAAACCCTTTCACTTTACTAATTACTTTACAAAAGATAAACTATACAGAATGTAGAAATATAGTTCCTCACAATAAATAAAAAATGAACATTTTATCATTACAATTTAATAACAGTTTAATAAATTGACCATAATTTACATCCAATTACTTTAACAAAACACACTAAAATTACACAAATCATTTACCATGCATACATAATTCATACACGCAGTCATATAAATCTCCAAATAATTTATCATAAACACTTCACCTCCAAATGCCTTTGGATCACACTGTGCAATCCCTTATAATGTTTTGTTTATGATTAATTTCAAGCCTTATGGCAGAACCAAATCAAGAGTACTACAATTTTCACATTAAAAAATATCTGAGATTTGGTAAGTGCACCTTAATTGGAAAGTTTACAACAAACACAAAGAAAGAACCCAGGTGGCAGCAGGCCTCCGAGATACATATGGAGGAATAAGCTGAACTAAACACCACCATTACTCAGTTGGTAATACTACGGGAAGTCTAGCATTAATGAAATTATTTAAATCACTAGGATCAGAAAAAAAATACTGAACACCCTCAATAAGCACCAAACATCTGCAGGGAAACCGAAGAAAAAAAGTACCTCCAATATTTAACACCCCAGGTTTATACTGCAAAAATTGCTTTCTCCTCTTTTGTGTTTCTCTAACTAGATCTGAGAACATTGATATTCTAAATCCTAAAAAGGAATCTAATCGTTTCTTAAAAAAACATTTTCAGCAACCAGTCCTTGTCAATGACAAGAGCACACTGAACCAAAAGAGTTGAAGCAATAGGTGCATTTACCAAATCTCTGCTTTGGTATGATAGTTTCTTCTCCTCTTCCTCTCTTCATTTGTGGACTATAACAGCGTTTGACTATTGTATACTTATAATAATTTGTTTTCCTTTTGCTTATTTATCTGTCAGATTTGCTGTATTCATTGTAAGAAATTTATTTTCTTGCTGTTTTTTGTTAAAGTTCATAAATAAATAATTTAAAAAAATATCTGAAATTCAACATTACTACATTCTCGGTACATTCCTACTATTCTTGGTCATTCTAAATATATTCTCTATATTATATATATATGTATACAAATGTTCTGTTCACTGTTTAATGTAAACCGCCCCTGATCTCTGGAAGGGGCGGTATAGAAGAAAATGTTAAATAAATAAATAAAATAAAAATATTCCAAATATACTTTCAGTTCATTCCAGACATTATTATTCAATAACCACTTTTCTTAAAGCATGGAATACAGCTGGTCTGGGCTTCCAAGATAGTATTTTTAAACAATACCCATGGCCTGATGTAAATCTTTAACGTTTGCAACTGCTTCTTTTAGGTTTTTTTTGTTTTTTGTTTTTTTTAACTATTTTACTCATTTTATCATGTCTCCCTTTTCAAAGTTAAAAGGTAAGTACTGTGGATTTCCTTGTCATCCTTCATCCATTTATTAAATCAAACGTGATCATGCTATGATCACTATTGCCAAGTGATCCCAACACCCTTATCTCTTGCACCAGATCTTATGTTCCACTAAGGACTAAGTCCAAAATGGCTTCCCCTCTTGTCGGTTCATGAACCAGCTGCTCCAAGAAGCAGTCATTTATTTCATCTAGAAACATTTATCTCCCTAGCATGTCCTGACATGACATTGACGCAGTCGATACTGGGATAATTGAAATCATCCACTATTATTACTGTGCTGTAACTTTTGTTAGCTTCCCTGATTTCTTTGAGCATTTCATCATCCATTTGTTCATTCTGGCAAGGCAGTCGATAGTACACCCCCAACAGCCATCGCTTTCCCCTTTCCCTTTTTACATGAAATTTCAATCCATAAAGAATCTACAGTGTATTTTATTTCCTGAAAAACTTTAATCCTTTGTGAATCAATGCCCTCTGTAGCAAAGTGCAACACCTCTGCCAATTTGATCTGCTCTATCATTACGATATAGTTTGTACCCAGGTATCAGTGTCCCACTGGCTGTTCTCATTCCACCCTGTCACTGAGATACCAATCATATCTAACCTCTCATTTAGTGCTATATATTTTAACTCTCACATTTATTTTTTAAGACTTCTAGCATTTGTATACAATCATTTTAGAGACTGTATTTTATTCATATTAATCTGGTTTTCGGTAGGCAGGGGTAATTTGGAATCTTTAAGCTCTGTCTGCTCGGTACTTAAGGCATTTGGGTTACTTTTATCTATATTGGAACCTCTTTGTCGATATGCCCTAACTTCAATCTTTTTGCTAATATCCTTCAAGGATACATTGTTCTGAACCATGTGCTCTTGGGCAACTGTCAGCTTTCCCCTATTATCTAATTTAAAAGCTGCTCTCTCTCCTTTTTAAAGGTTAATGCCAGCAGCCTGGTTCCATCCCGCTTGAAGTGGAGCCCATAGTAACATAGTATATGACGGCAGATAAAGACCAGTATGGTCCATCTATTCTGCCAGCAAGGTGGCAAGAGTAGGTGCACTTGCCACTCTGTGTAGGTCACCCCTCCCCATGCCTTTTTTTAGTGGTGTACCGACCGCTCTGTGTAAGTCACCCCTATTTGTTCAGATGTAAGAGATAGTTATGCTTATTTTGATTTCATCCTGTTGCTATAAAGGGATCCACTATGTCTGTCCCATGCCATTTTGAATTCTGTCACTGTGTTTGCCCCTACCACTTCCATTGGGAGGGCATTCCAAGCATCCTCCACCCTTTCAGTGAAAAAGTATTTCCTGACATTCCCTTGCAGCTTCATGTTATGCCCTCTAGTTTCACAGCTTCCCCGTCTTTGGAAGAGGTTTGTTTGTCCATTAATACTCGAAGTATTTAAAGGTCTGAATCATATCTCCCATCTCCTCTAGTGTACATATTTAGGTCTTCAAGTCTCTTCTCATAAATCTTCTGATGCAGGCTCCAAATCATTTTGGTCACCTTCCTCTGAACCGCATCCAGCCTTTTTATATCCTTTGCAAGATACGGTCTCCAAAACTGAACACAATATTCCAAGTGAGGCCTCACCAGCGACTTGTACAGTGGCATTAGTACCGCTTCCTTTCTGCTGGTAATTCCTCCCTGTATGCAGTCCAGCATCCTTCTGGCTTTTGCCATCGCCTTCTCACATTGTTTTGCCACCTTGAGATTATCAGAAACAATCACTCCGAGGTCCTTCTCCTGGTCCATGCACACCAACCTCTCGCCCCCTATCACATACAATTCCCTTGGATTTCTGCTTCCCAAATGCATGACACTGCACTTCTTCACATTAAATCTTAACTGCCAAGCATTAGACCATTTTTCCAGCTTTTGTAGATATTTCCTCATGTTCTCCACTCCCTCAGGGGAGTCCACTCTGTTGCAAATTTTGGTGTCATCTGCAAAAAGACAGACTTTTCCATTCAGCCCTTTGGCAATATCACTCAAAAATATATTGAACAGTACCGGTCCCAGGATTGAATCTTGGGGCACACTGCTAATCACCTTCCTTTCATCCGAGTGAGTTCTGTTTACCGTCACCTTCTGTCATCTGTCAATCAATCAATTTCTGATCCAATTCACCATCTTGGGACCCATTCCCAAGCTGTTGGGTTTATTGATAAGCCTCCTATGAGGAACAGTATCAAAGGCTTTGCTGAAATCTAGGTAGATCACATCCATCACATGCCCTTGATCTAGTTCTCTGGTTACCCAGTCAAAGAACTCAATCAGATTTGTTTGGCAAGATCTTCCTTTGGTAAAACTATGTTGCCTCGGATCATGTAACCTGTTGGTTTCGAGGAAGTCCACTATTCGCTCTTTCAGGAGCACCTCCATTACTTTTCCTGCCACTGAGGTAAAGCTTACTGGCCTGTAGTTTGTCACTTCTTCCCTATTACCACTTTTGTAAGATACCACATCAGCCTTTCTCCAGTCCTGTGGAACTTCTCCTGTCTCCAAGGATCTATTAAAAACATCCTTTAAAGGCCCTGCAAGAACCTCCCTGAGCTTTTTCAGTTTCCTGGGTGTATCCCATTTGGTCCCAAAGCATTTCAGTTTTGCAAGCTGTTCTAAAACGTCATCTTTTGTGAATGGTGTGATATCTACTCCATTTCCATTTGTATATTTGTCAATCACAGGTGTTCCTTCTCCAGGATTTTCTCTAGTGAAAACAGAGCAGAAGTATTTGTTTATCATTTTCGCTTTTTCAATGACACTTTCTACGAATTTGTTCCCAGCACTTTTGAGTACTGCAATTCCACCTCTGATTTTCCTCCTCTCCCGAATATACCTGAAAAACGTTTTGTTACCACACTTCACATCTTTAGCCGTCTTTTCTTCTGCCTTTGATTTTGCTATCCTTATTGCTCTTTTTGTCTCTTTTAGGTTGATGTATTCTTTTCTGTGTTCCTCTGTTTGCAAACTTCTGAATTTTGTGAAACATGTATTTTTTGCCTTTATTTGTGCAACCACTTCTTTGGAGAACCAAATAGATTTCCTTTTCCTCTTGTTTTTACTTTCCTTACGTATGTATCTGTTGCACCTTTTATTGCCTCCTTTAGTTTAGCCCATTGCAATTCCACTTTCCTTATCCCCTCCCACCCTACCAACTTCTCCTTCAGGTACTTAGCCATTTTATTGAAATCAGTGTTTTTGAAATCTAAGACTTTGAGTTTGCTGTGATTAGATTCCACCTTGGCTTTTATCTCAAACCATACCATGTGATGAACGCTGCTGCTCACATGGGCACCCACCTGGATATTCAACACACTATGTTGGTGAGCACTAAATCCAGCACGGAGCTCTCCCTGGTTGGTTCCATCACCATTTAAGTAACGCATCTTGAAAGGCATCCACAATTTTTTTTACTTCTTTCCAGATTTGCAGAAGGAACACTCCAATCCACATTAGGTAGATTAAAGTCACCCAATAGATCATTTCACCCTTCATGGCCATCTTTGCAATATCAACAATCAATTTGCTATCCATTTCTTCAGTTTGAGTTGGAGACCTGTCGACCACACCAGTATGGATGGCAGTGCCATCTCCTCTTTCCAACACAATCCAGAGCATTTCTTCTTTTCCCCATGTCCTCTGCATTTCAGCAGCTTTAATATTGCTTTTGACATACAGGGCTACTCCTCTTTCTCTACTTTCTCTGTCTCTTCTAAATAGATTATAGACAGTTATGGCTAAATCCCATTCAAGTGCTTCGTTAAACCATGTTTCTGTAATGGCAACAATATCCAAGTCTATTGCCACCATTAGGGTTTCCAGATCAGGAACTTTGTTGGCTAGGCTTTGAGCATTTGTACTCATTGCTTTACAGCATTTGTTGAATGGCTTGCCTGCCTTTTGCAAGGATTTTGTTCTACACGCCCCTTCCCACTTGCTATTGATGTGGTGTTCAAAAGTGTGGCTGTTTCTGATGTTTTGCTTTTGCTGCGAGTGACATACTGAACTTGTCCTTTTCCATCCATCACCCTCTTTCCCTAGTTTAAATGCCTGTCCACATACTGCCTGAATTTTTCACTTAGGATCTTTTTCCCTGCAGTGGAGAGATGTAGTCCATCAGTACAGTATAGTCTCTTGTTGATCCATATGTTTCCCGTGTTGCCCATATATCTATATCCTTCTTGTTTGAACCAGGTTTGGAGCCATGTATTAAAGTTTATGCAATGCAGCCTTTCTGCCCTCCTTACCATGAACAGGTAGAACTTCTGAGAATGCTATAGTGTTAGCAATGGGCTTGAGTTTCTCTCCCAGAGTATGAAAGTCCCTTTGAACTGTAGAGGCCTGTTTCAAGCCAGGTCATTTGTACCCAAGTGGATGACAATATCAGTTTTGGAGTGTTCACTTTCCGCACTAACTACACCAACAATTTGGTTAGGAACACAGCTCAAAGGAGAGAGGATGGTCAAATGCCTCCCAGGCTCTTCAGCCAGCAGGAATACAAAGTTGGTGCCTCTGATGATGAAATCTCCAAGGAGTAGTAGTTTTCTGTTTTGTGATGTTTTCTTCCTATTTGGTACATTATCAGTAGATTTGGCATTAAGTCTATCATTTAAGGGTGCTTTAGTTTCCATGGACTGGGCACCCTCATTATCCAAGGCAGAGAAAGCATTATGCAGGGATATCATTTGATGTATAGAGTGTCTCTATTAAAGGTCGCAACCTACCAGAGCCCACTGTGATCCATTTGTTCCTGGGCTGTTTGATTCTTTGTGGAAGCAGTGGTGGATTTTATTCAGTTTGTAACCTAGAGGAAGTGTGTTTAATTGCAGCTAATTCTTCCCTTAACAGAGTTAATTCTTTATGCGTAGCAGTTAACTTGAGGCATATAGGGCAAGCTCTTAGGTTCCAAATGATTCTTCTTAGAATGAAAGCATCACAGTTATTGCATTGAATACACAGCATTCTGACTCAGCTGTCCTAGGAGGAGAAAAGGAGAAAAAGTGGGTTTAACACCTAATTAAAGGACAGATGACAACGTACGTGACTATATAGGCAATGCAACCCAGGGATAGATGGGGTGAGGGGTAGGGTGGGCGGGAACAAGTGTCCCTGGCCAGTAGGCCTTCTATGAACTGAGGGCACACTCAGATATCTGATTTAAAAGTAATGCAAGGAACGTAGGCAGGCTGAAAATTCCTAAAAACCTATATGCAACAGGAAAAGTTGATAAAAAAACAAGCAATGGTAAAGTTTGAAAGCCTTAGCTGAATGTGTAGCCTCTTGAAGTTCTGATGAGCACACTGGTTCAGGTATATGGTCAGTAGTAGAGCAGCTTCAATTTAATTAGCCACACCCTGTAAGGCAAAAAGAAATGAAAACAGGACTGCAACTCCAAGGGGAGGAGGAAGGGTTGTGAGGACTGATTCCTGCTATCCCCGGAGAACACTTGTTACAGGTGAGTAACTACGCTTTCTCTGGGAACAAGCAGGAAGTCAGTCCTCACATATGGGACTCCCCAGCTACAGGCTACCATGAACCTATAGCCAAAAAAGGCTCCCTCATTGAAAACCACAAGCAGCCACAAGGGAAATAGGACCTGCGTTCAAGTAGCACTCCGGTAACCTGAACACAGAAGGGTCGGAGGGCAGAAGTTGCCTAGACCCCAAAAAGGTTATGGAGTATGGCCTGGCTGAAGGCACTGTCCCATTGGGACTCCCTATCCAGGCAGTAGTGAGCTGTGAAGGCATGAACCGAAGACCAGGTGGCGGCCCGGCAGATGTCTGCCAGAGGAACAGAGCGCAAGTGAGCCACTGATGCTGCCATGGCCCTGAACCTATGAGCCGTAACATGGCCCTCCAGCGGAAGCCTCGCTTCCTCATAAGCACAGGCAATACAGTCCGCCACCCATGTGGACAGCGTACGCTTGGTCACAGCCTCCCCCGGCTTACTGGGGTTGTAGGAAACAAAAAGCTGAGAGGCTTTTCGGTGACCTTTGAGTATGCTGAATGTAGAAGGACAAAATCCTCTTACAGTCCAAGATATGGAGGACCGCCTCTGCCCGACTGGCATGAGGTCTGGGAAAGAAGGTAGGGAGGACCACCTCTTGGTTGAGGTGGAAAGAGGACACCACCTTTGGAAGAAATTTGCGATGTGTGCGAAGCACTACCTTATTCTTGTAAAACCTGGTATAAGGCTTCTCCGCCACGAGAGCCTGGAGCTCACTTACCCTTCGGGCAGAAGTGAGCGCAACCAGGAAAACCACCTACCAGGAGAGATAATGAAGGTGACACGTAGCCAGACGCTCAAAGAATGGCAGGGTGAGCTGCCCCAACACCACATTGAGACCCTATTCGGTCACCAGAGGACGAACCGGGGACTTAGACAGGAGTAAGCCCTTTAGGAAATGGGACACCACTGGATGCAGTGAGTGGTTTCCTGTCCACCTGATGATGGTTCGCGGCTAGGGCACTGAGATGCACTCTAACAGAGTTAGACTTGAGCCCCATCCTGGAGAGGTGGAGAAGGTATTGCAACACAACGACCACTGGGCAAGAAAAGGGGTCGACCCCCCGTTCGGCGCACTAAAGTGCAAACCTACGCCACTTAAAAGCGTAAGCCCGTCTGGTAGATGCTCTGTGTGAATCCAGCAAAACATCCTCCACTTCTTTTGGAAGGTGGAGCGGGGATGAAGTCACCCTCTCAGCAGCCATGCCATCAGCGAGAGGGAGCTGAGATTGGGATGCAGAAGAGAGCCCCCCCTCCTGGGAAAGGAGCCGTGGAGCCGCCACCATGGGGCCACCAGGATGACTGAAGCTCTGTCGTGAAGAATCTTGAACAGAGTCCTGGCGATCAGTGATGTCAGGGGGAAAAGCATACAGAAGGCCTCCAACCATGAGACTAGGAAGGCATCGGTGGCCACTCTGGTGGGGTATGGCTGCATTGAGAAGAAACAGAGTAGCTGGTGATTGTCTGGGCTCACGAACAGGTCCATCACCGGTTCCCCCCAGGTTTGGAAAAGCCCGCCGACTACTCCAGGATCCAGCTGCCACTCGTGCAGCTAGAGCATCTTGCTGAGTCTGTCGGCTAGCCAGTTGTCCTGGCCTGGCAGGTATACCGCCTTGAGGAGAATGCCCTGCCAGACTGCATAAGAGCACAGATCCAGGGCTTCCTGACAGAGGGCACGGGACCCTGTGCCCCCCCCTGCTTGTTCACATAGAACATGGCTACCTAGTTGTCTGTCTGCACTAGGACAGACTGGAGGCCCAGGTGCTGCCAAAAAGCCCGCAGGGCGAGATGAATTGCTCATAGCTCCAAGAGATTGATCTGTTGAGCACTCTCACCCGGGGACCAAGTGCCCTGGGTGTTGTACCCTTGGTAATGGGCTCCCCAGCTCAGCAGGGAAGCTTCTGTAGTGAGAACCCTCAAGTGGTGAGGGGCCTGGAAGTCATCCCCGCCTCCAAGTGATGGGGCGAGAGCCACCAGGTCCAGGGACCGTACCAGCTACCTGGTGACTCAGACTCTGTCCTGGAGATGCCCTGTGCGCCGGGTGTCCGGGGACTCCACGTCCTCGGTTTCCCAGGCGGAGGACTCCGAGGAAGACTCGTGTAGCTCCTCAGGTCTTGAGGGGCCGGGTGCTGATTGCCCCAATGCCGGAAGACTTGTCGGCAATGACCTCGGCCCTGATGAGCGGGAGGCCGAGCACAACCTTGGCCAAGGATCGAATCAGGCCTGCATGGCCTTGAGGATCGGCTCAGCCTCCAGGGATGTCTGACGTCGAATGCTCGGTGGTCAGGGTGGAGGAACCGGACGTGCCGAACATCATCACCCGCTGCTGTTCCAAGAAGGCAGTGATACTGCGCTCCAAGACTGCCATCCTGGACACCAGTCCGGGAGGCTTCACAGCTTGCGGCTCAGGCACAAAGGTACTCGGGCCCGAAGCTGGTTCCCCCGTAATGAAGTCCTCTACGAGGACAGTGTGTACTTGCCTAGGCCGATCCATGACTGGGTCCTTCCGAGGAACTTTGGCTGGATGCTCCCTCTCCGACATCTCGGGCAAACGCTCAGGGCTCCACGACCGGCCCCGGGAGGAGCCTGGCCGATCGGAGCCTTCCAGAGACGCCGCCTTCAAGGGTTTCTTCCTTCTCTTTGGTTCCCTCAAGGGAGACCCCCCTCTCCAAGGACCCCCGACAACGCTCAGGTTCAGAGTATTCCTCCCGAGGCGTGGAGGCTTCGGACAAGGTCCTGGCTCTCGGAGGCATGGGGGGAATCGGGAAAAATTTTATCATGCTGATGCTGGCGGCTCCTCAAGGTCTTTTTACACAGACCACGGGTCGTGGTCTGGGCCAAGTTACCAGAGGCAGCAGTCATGCTTATCGGTGAGGGAAATGATCTTTCCACACAGATCGCACTTTTTAAACCCACTGGTAGCCATGGGGGGAAAAATAACCCCAGCAAGGTCGAAGACCCTTTGGACTGCCAGGGAAGAAAAAAGGGTGCGAAGATAACCAAAGAAAAATAAAATGAAATTTAAGTACAAAAAAAGGAATTGACCCGATACCAAGGTCGGGGCGGGAAAGAGTACCGGCACAAGACCAGAGACAAGCCAAAATCAGCTCGAAAAAAATCAAATTTTTCTGGGACGGAAACAGACGTCTGGTGGGCTCCACGGAAAAAAGGAGACTGAGCAAGATGGCACCTTTGGGTGGGATGGGGACCACACATGCGTGGTAGCAATTCCCAAAGGCTTTCTTTGAAAGCTGGGGATTTGCTCCGCGCGGGCTCCGTCGGCGCCGACGTCACCCATATGTGAGGACTGACTTCCTGCTTGTTCCCGGAGAAAGCACAGTTACTTACCTTTGACAGGTGATCTCTGGGAACAGCAGGAATAAGTCTTCACATATGGGTACGTCGGTACCGACGGAGCCTGCGCGGGAACGCTCCCCAGCGTCCAGAAAGAAAGCTTTTGGGAGCATCCCACATGCATGCGCGCTGCCTTCCCGCCCAAATACTTCCCTCACATCAGTTGGGTTTGTAGCTGAGACCGAAGGAGGGAAGTAGACAAATTAGAAAGAGAGAGAGAGAGAGAGAGAGAGATCTCCTCTTAGGGGAGGTGGGTGGGTTGTGAAGACTTATTCCTGCTGTTCCCAAAGATCATCTGTTATAGGTAAATAACTGTGCTATCTCCAGGAACAAGCAGGAATGAGTCTTCACATATGGGGACTCCCAAGCTGAGATGCCTGGGAGAGTCCCAGCATGTAGCAATCTGATAGATGGGCCATGCTTTCTTCTAGGAACCCCAGGCATCCAAAGGGATGGAGGGTAGGAGTTGAACTAACAGTGTAAAAAGGTGTTCTGTAGAACAGCTGGACTAAACAAGGACTTCAGAAAGGTGTCCTTGTGTAGAATAACTGTTAGCAAGGGATAGGAAGTCCTAATCTAGACAAAAGATCTTATCCAAGAATTGCAAAAAGTACACATATGGGAAAGTTAATATGGGTCTGTTGTAAGAACCATCAGATTGTCCTCATATGGAATTTCCTTACTGTGAGGAGTAAGGGAAATATAAATTTGCAATAGAGACAGATATAAGAAATATTAATGTCTAAAAACTAACCCCCGGAAAATGGGGGGGGGGGGGGGTGTATAAGAAGTTAGGACTTTGGAGAGAAGCTAAGCTTCTGTATAAACAAAGGCTAAACAAATTCCTGTCCCTGGAGCAGGATGGTGCCTTGGGAAGAAAGAAAAGATAAATCTGACAGGTCTGGATGAAAAGGTAAAAGTACCTTTATAGACGAGTCGGTACCGAATCTTCCAGGCTAGATAGCGATTCCAGGCTCGGCATCGAAGGAAGCAAGCCTGTCGGAATAGGAATTGAGGGCATCGATGCCTGTGCCGATGTCGATACCGGCCTGTGTACCGATGTCCAATCTGGCACCGGGGGAAAAACTAATGTCGGTACGCGTACCGACCCCGGCACCGGTGCCAGTGCTGAGACCGATACCGATGTTGGCCTCGATGCTGATACCGGTAGTTGGAGAACGGTCTGTGGCGACTCTAACGGTACCGAAGTAACTGAGAGATGCGCCTGACTATGTTCCATGGTGAGGAGTTTTTCATCCAACACCATTGCCGATGCCGAGGTATCGGTACCGCTCGAAGCAGTCCGAACCACTGAGCATGGCACAGGTGCATCCACAGAGGTAGAGACCCCGGGAGCAACCCGAGATCCCGATAATGCTTTGGAGCCCGAAGACTCCCGCCGGGATTGAGCCTTAGTGTCCTTGAGGGCAAGCCCAGGGGCATCTCGATGCTTATCAAGAGATCTACCTCTCGAGGACAGGCTAGTCTTAACAGACTGTTTGGTTACCTGACCGTGGAAGGAAGAAGAGATTCTGCCTGGTGACATCATGGTTGATGTAGACCCGGTACCGAGTTGTGCTCGGTTCTGAAGATCTCTTCTGGTTAATTTCCTACAAGAAAAAGAGACTTTAGGACAATGGTCAGGACCTAAACAAGGTAGACACCCGAATTGAGTATCGAACTTAAGTGTACCGCCACAGTTAAAACATTTCTTAAGACTAGTGGCTGGACTTTCCATAATGGAAAGGGTAGAGGCCTAGTGGCCACAAGTCAGGCACTAAATGCGAAAGAATTCTTCAGGAAAAAAAGAAATTTCTCAAGAAAAGAAAGAAAAGCACCGGCGGTACCGGTGGGCGTTGAGCGGAGGCAGGCGCAACTACAAAAAATTAAAATAATAAAGATACATTTTCTGCGGTGACAAGGACACGTCCTGTCGGCTCCGTGGAAAACGAAGAACTGATGCGAGGGAAGTATTTGGGCGGGAAGGCAGCGCGCATGCGTGTGGGATGCTCCCAAAAGCTTTCTTTCTGGATGCTGGGGAGCGTTCCCGCGCAGGCTCCGTCGGTACCGACGTACCCATATATGAAGACTCATTCCTGCTTGTTCCTGGAGATATACTAATATAAAATGAAAAATAAAACAAATTACTCAAAGACTTTAGAAGACAAGCATCTATTATTAAAATAATCACCCCTAACTCACACCATCCCTAATTCATCTGAATTAACATTTTTAGCTGTTTCTTGAAATTTGTATATTGGTTACCATTCTTCACTCTGCTGATAAATGATTCCATATCTGCCACATACAGTTTTCCAACTAATGGAATTTGCACGGCTTGGTCTGTAAAGTCTTAAAACTGAATATACACGCCAAAATCAGCTTGAGCTGATTTTGGCAGTGCTTCTCCTGATAAGACCTTTTGTATCTCAGTTAAAATTTTAAAACTTAGCTTCCATCTCACCAGAAGTCTCTCTTCCACCCCTACTCTGGTTTGACTCCCAGCAATCTTGCTCCCACACCTTCTCAGCCCCTGGAGAAAGGGAATGAGTGTAGCTGCCATCTACACAGCTGTGTGCTTTTCTGCCCAGTATAGGCTCATGCCAGTATCAACACTTCTGGGTTACCACAGCAAATTTTTCACACTAGATACAAAATGTCACCTGGGAAAGAAGTTTTGTGCAATTGAAAATTTGTGCAGAAGTGCCCCAGGAGCACACAAGAAGCTAGATTAAACCTTTACCATTCTAAAACCTGTTGGAATTGTTATTATTCGGTCTCCTTTTTTTTAAATCAAAAACAGTAAAAAGGAAGTAATTCCACATTAAAATTGAAAATTAGAATTTGAGATGTTAACTAGAACCATAAAGGCTACCGCTATTCTAATTTGTCATCTTTTCTATTTGCCTAATGACATCTTTCGTTTTTTCACGACTGGCAAAGGTCCTGGGTAATTGTTGATTTCAATAGCTTCTAACTTTTTCTGGTTTTTGCAACCAAATAGATGGCCAACTTATACCGTGGTGATGGCCGCTCAAAGACAGCATCTTTCATTTCCTAAAAGCGACACAGCAGATCTTTTCCTTTTGCAGTGTGAACAATGATTTTCACCTTGAGTATTTAAAATGTTCTTGTTTATTTGCCAAACTGAGGTAGTGCTCCTTACTTATGAATTGACAGTACATGTTCTGTTCCAGAAACATTTTGGCTTAATGTGGAGGTTTTTTATTTATTTAGTAGATTTGAATTTGGATTTAGCTCATTGCTTTTCAGTAGGAGCTCAAAGTACGTTACATTCAGATATAGTAGGTAGCTTCCTTTTCCTGGAAGGCCTACAATCTAAGTTACCCCTGCAGCAATGGAAGGTTAAGCGACTTGCCCAATATCACAAGAAGCATCCATGGGATTTGAACTCCGGCTTCCCTGGTTCACAGCCTACTTTTCTAACTAATAGGCTTCTCCTCCACCATTCTAAATATTGTATGTACATAATATGAGAGTTCCTAGATTCTAATTTGACTTTGCATAGCCAAGTATGTCAGGCTGCAATAAATGCATGTTATCACCTCTGTCTCTAGGAATTTTAGGCACTTATTTAGCATTACTCAGCAAAGCATATTTGTATATACAACTGTGATCATATACTTAAAATTATGAAATATTCTTTATAATGAGCATTTCCTAAGCCAGGGCTTGACAAACCACAGGTGCCAGGTAACCATGGCAACTAGAAACTTTCTTTTGGGGCTTGGGATTTCATGGCCTTTACAAAAAAGATCTCTCTCTCTTGCAGGAACTTGGGGTGCATGCAGAATATGATCCTGTTCTTATAGAACCTAGTGAACAGTGGGTCCCCCCCTACCAACACTTGGAGCTCTGTCATAGAGCGGAAGCTAATGAAAATGAAGACCTAGGAAAAAACGCTGTCTTTCACACAAAAAAATGATGTGCAGAAGATGCAATTGCCTTGCAGTGCAGCTAGAGGGAGCAGGCGAAAACCTACAGAGGCTGAGTTAACACACCCGCCTAATGATTCTGCAGGAGTTAATCAGCTGCACCTGAAAAGTAGCCCGGGGAACTCAAAGGTAGAATGCCTTTATAAGCAGAGGGCTAGTGCAGGAGCTAAGGAGAGGAGAAGGGGAGCTGAGACAGCCAGGAACAGCAGCCCAGCCAGGTCAAGCAGCACAACAGCAGGAGCTGGAAGAGGAGCAGAAAGAGCCAGAGAGAAAGACGGGCCGTGGAGAGTCAGTCCGGAGAAAGACTTGGTAGCAAGAGACCTCAGAGGTAAAGAGCTCAGAAGGAGAGAGCCATGCTTGGAGAGAGGTCTACGCTCACCAGAAGGCTCTGAAATAGGATTGAAAGGCACAAGAAGGAAAGGTAATGATAGCAGAGTTACCTATACCCGGAAGCAAGAAAGTCTGGATTCCTCACCAGGTTTTCCTAGGCTACAGAAAGCTCAAGCAGTGCCCAGAAGCTTCCAAGAGAAAGTCTGCCAAAGGGACTGTGTCCTGAGAGAAGTGCCTGAGAAGGAAAACTCCAGTTATACCGGCTACAGGAAGCCAAGGTATGGTGACACTTTATTCATAAAGGGAAGCTCAGCTCCTAGAAGCTCTTGTAAAGCAGATATCCAGTTTGAAAGGAAAAGAAGCAGGCCAGAATTTTATAAGCCAGGACGTAAGGGCATAGGAACAGGCCATGCTTATTTGAGAGCCCTAGAACAGCCTTACTGGAAACAAAGGAACAGAAACAGTGACTGGCAAACTATAGCGGCCAGGGAAAGCTCCAACTTAGAGGGAGATAACAATGACCCAGAACCCATGCAGATAGAGCTTGAGGATCCTATTCCCTTATCTCAAGACAAATTAATGGATTGCTCCATTTGTATTGCGGGCAGTTTTGAATCACTCCCTGAACTGTGAGTTATACAGACATTGCTTTGAGAATACTCATGTTTGTGCTGAATGAAAGAGAAATGTTCACTCCTTTGTTTTGCTCTAAAGTTTGAAAGAATCCTTGGTTAAATCTTACAAGCAACTGTGAAGTTTGTAACAGTTTACCTCTTTACTTATGTTGTGGTGGAAGCCTGAAAAGAAGGAATTTCTTTATTTCTGTATCCCAGTGAACCTCTTGCGTTAAAGGGAAATAAAAGCTTTATTTACCCTCTACTTGGCATACACAATTTATTCACATAAGGAGCAGGACTACAAAGACCAAGATACACTTGGCCTTAAAGGAGCCCTATACTCCCAGAAAAGAATAATAGGCTCAACCTACCCTTACAGCCACTGGCCACCAGGGGGGGTTGATGACAGCTCACTGACATGGCGTGCCAAAGTGAGTATCACGAGGAACACCACCTTCCAAGTGAGATGCTTAAGGTGGCAGAAGCAGAGAGGCTCAAAGGGTGGCACAGCAAGCTTTGAGAGTACAGTGTTCAAGTTCCACTCTGTCACAAGAGAATGTATGAGAGGCCTCGAGAGGAGGAGACCCCCTCAGGAAACGAGCCACTAATGGCTGAGCAGAGAGGGTTTGCCCTTGATTAGATGATGATGCGCTGCCAGCATGCTAAGGTGCCCCCTAACTGTTAGACTTCAAGCCTACTTGAGACAGGTGAAGCAGATACTGCAGCACCAGTTGGATGGAGCAGGAGAAGGGGTTAATTTATTTCTCCAAACATCATATGAAGAGCCTCCACCACTTGAAGGCATATGCCTGGTGTGTGGAGGGCTTACAAGAGGCCAGAAGCACCTCCTCCACCTCCATAGAGAGGCTGAAAGGAGCCAGGGCTACCTGGCTCAGCAACCAGGCTGTGCGTGTCAAAGACCCAGGGTTGGGAGTGTGCCCTCTTCCTGCGTTAGTAGGCCTGAGTCACACCCAGGGGAACTAGAGGCACCGTGGACAGGCAGAGCAGCAGGGAAACTATGGCAGAGAAGCAGGGAAGCTATGGCTACCTGGCCCACCATGGGGCTATCAGGATCATTGTGGCCCTGTCACGTTGGACCTTGAAGAGGGTCTTGGTGATTAAAGATGTGGGCGGGAAGGCATAAAGGAGGCCCTCCATCCATGAGATCAGGAAGGCATCCAACACCGCCCTGGCGGGGTGCGACTGCTGGGAACAAAAGCAGGACAGCTGGGCATTGGCTGGGCTGGCAAAGAGATCCATTCGTGGGAGCCTCCAGCGCCAGCATAGCCGGTGGGCAACTCTGTTATCCAGCCTCCACTCATGCGGCTGGAGGTATACTGCCTGCAGGAGCATCCTGTTGCTGCTGGCATAAGCGCAGATGCTCCCCGCTTCCTGGCAAAGGAGGGAAGACCCCGTGCCTCCTTGCTTGTTTATGTAGAACATTGCTACCTGATTGTCGGTCTGGACCAGTACCACTTGGTTCCGCAGGTAATGGCAAAAAGCCCGGAGAGCTAAGGCAATAGCCCGCAGCTTCAGGAGGTTGATTCACTGAAGGCTCTCTTCCAGCGCCCAACTGTTTAGAGTGCAGGGGTCGCCGCAATGGCCTCCCCACCCCAATTTTGAGGCATCCGTCGTGAGGATCCTCTGTGGTGTGGAGATCTGGAAAAGCATCCCTGCCAGTAGGTGTGGGAGGTGTTGCCACCAGCCGAGAGAGTCGGCTAGGGGACTGGTGATGGTCACCCTGTCTTGCCTGGGACCACTGAGAGCAGAGTGCCCAATGGGCCACCCACATCCGCAAGCAGGAATCTGGGATGACATGCACCATTGATGCCATGTATCCCAGTAGGTAAAGCATGTGTCGGTCAGACGCCGAGTGACGGTGCTGGGTGCCCTCTGTGAGCGCCTGGAGGCATAGGGCCCTGACCCTTGGAAGAAAAACTCTGGCCTGGACAGTGTCCAGCTGCGCCCCTATGAACGTCAGGTTTTGGGTTGGCTGGAGAGAAGACTTTGGGTAGTTGACTACGAACCCCAAGTGCTCTAGGACAAGCTGACAAGTCATCACTCACACACAACTAGGTGGCTTTATCAGTCATGGGTTTGCCAAAGAGGTTTTCTCCCTGGCAGGAGACATCAACCAGCTTGTCCTGAACCCATTGCTCCAGGTCAGATGACTGCAGCCAGGCATGGCGTCGGGCATTAATGCCCACCAGAGCTACTCGAGCCACCGACTCGAAGCAGTCATAGGCTGCCCGAGTAATAAACTTTGAGCACTTCCTGACTGTGGAGGCCAGGGTCCGGAACCTCTTCAGGAGTTTCTCCGAAAGACCAGCCAAGAACCTGTTGAGCTCCTTCGCCAGGTCCCGCAGGTGCATGGCCATGTACAGCTAGTAGGCCTGGATCTGGCTGACAAGCATTGAGCCCTGGAAGCACTTCCTGCCTATGGCAGCCATGGCATGGGCCTCCCTACCTGGGGGCACCAAGGAGTGCATCTTCTGGCTCTTAAGCCTATGCATGGCCGACTCCACCACCATGGAATTATGAGGCAGTTGGACTTCTTTGGAAGCCAAGGCTCTGGCGGAGCCAGTACATCAAGTCCAGCCACCTGCTTACTATGGGCACCAAGGAGGGTGTCTGCCACATGCGGAGAAGCAGCTGTTCCAGGATGAAGGGAATGGGCACCATGAGTGCCTCTTTCAGAGGAGCCTTGTACTGGAGAATCCTCCTCCAATTCAGTGATAAAGGCGAGGGTCTTTGCCATATCCCTCACGAAGGCTATGTCCTTCAGAGGGGATTGGCGCAGTGTCACTGGGGAAGACAAATCCAAGGCTACATCCCAGTGGTGGCAGATGTCTGAGGATTCATCATCCTCTGACTCCCAGTCCGATTCCAAGGCAGTGGAGTAGTCAAGAATTTCCTGGGTCTTGGGGGTCACACCTCAGCCCCGATGGCTCCGGTGCCCCGGCTGCTTGCTGCTCAGAGCTGAGGGCACTGAATAGGGAAGACTGCAGCCCCGAGAAATGGGACCGAGATTGTGACCGACGCAGAGGGGACTTCTCTCAAGGCCGGTGGCATTCACGGATTGACTCGACCTCCAGGGAGTCCCTTGACATGGACGGCCCCATGGTTGGGAGTGATGACCCGGAGGAACCAGGCATCAGAGCCTGCTGCTGGGCCAAGAAGTCAAACTGTGCTCCAAGGCCTCAATCCTGGTCTCGAGATCAGATGACTTTGGACCCTGCACCAGCTCCGTCGAGGGGTAGTCCTTGATGAGGATGGCCTCGGGGATCTGAGGCTGATCCCTCGATGTCGATAGCTCATGTCAGGACAACTTGGAAGGCCTATCCCAGCAGTCACCCTCGCCTCATGTCCTGGGCCTGTCGGATTTCCCCACTTTCCGACTCGTCTCCCGACACGACCTTCAAGGGTTTTGGGTCTTCTGGCTGCCCTCGTTGGTGGAGTTCCGGCTGGAGGCTCCTTGGCCTCAGGGCTCCAAGGTCGCTTGATCCCTGCAAGGGTCCAAGGTCTCAGAGGAGGACTTGGAGCGAGGTCTCCCGTAAGACTCTGGGGCTGAGTCAACATTGTGGAAGATGGACGCACGTTGCTGCTGATGGCTCTTAAGGACCTTGGGAGTCATCTGCATACAGAGAATGCAGACCAAGGAATCATAATCCAGCCTGAGGCATCGAAGACAGCAATTGTGCAGGTCCATGCATGACATACTGTGTGCGCAGCTGGCGCATGGCTTGAAGTCACTTACAGAGGCTATGGCAGGGAAAACAGCCCCTGTGAGGTCAAACTCACTTGGCCCGGCCAGGAAAAAGGTGCAAACCTGTGCTCAGTAGTAGCAGTAGCATTCCCTTTCCTAATAATTCATAACATTTTATTTCCTTTTCTGGCTGCCACCTCATACTGACCAATACGATTTCAACTTATTGGCGGTATCTAGATTCTTTTAACTGGGTGGCAACACCTAACATAAAACCTAGCATCATGTACCTACAGTTTGGGTTGTTCTTTCTGTGTTCATTACTTTGTATTTGTCCATAATAAATTTCATCTGCCATTTGCATGCTTGGTTTTCCAAGGCCTTCCTTCAATTTCTTATAATCTACTTGTAATTTAGTAACATTGCTAATTTTGCACAATCAGCAAATTTGTTTTCCTCACTTGTTCTTTCTATTTGCAGGTGATTTATAATAAGTTAAAAACAATGGACGAGCTGAGGATGTGACGTGACATCACTGTGAAGATAGCAGTTTAATTTGTGAGCTCCCATCGGGGCATGATTAAAAGAGGCGAAGAGAGAGCTTAAAGTGGCTGGAAACATTCCGGGAACTACCCCAAGCACCCAAATTAGAGAAATACAAGTCCCCCTGTGTGGCTAAGGTACTTCGGAAGCGGCACAACTCTGAGGACTGCATGGTATCGGGGAAGACACGGAGGAGGATCTTGAGCGAGTCAAGGATAGCTGTACCCAGGAAGACATTTGGGGATGGATGCGCACCCTTAAAAAAGAGATTGGCTCTACCCAGGGGGACATAAAAAATGCTTTGCAGGAGATCCGGGGTGATTTGAGGGAGCTTGGTCACCGGGTGGAAGGCCTGGAGGGGCAGGCCGAGAAAGTCAACGTGGTGGAGTGTGTGATAAGGAAGCTTATCAAAGCTCAGGGAGTAATAACAAAAGAGCAGAATTTACTCTGATAAAGGGACCTGTGCTGGCAGGTTATAGAAACAAAACAACTTGTTTCCCAAAAAGACTACATGTTCCAGAATGCACCAGTAGGCAGAAAGTCCCTAGGGGAGCTAGAGTGGAAAAGCATGAGTCTAATCAGAGAAAGCATTGTGTCATCCCTAATCAATCAGCCTCTAGGGGAGAGCTCAATTCATCGCAACTGATGCATGCAAGGGAGGAGTTGCAATTGAAGCCCTTTAAAACTAGAGGGGCATCTTCAGGTAGACAGACCAGGGAGATTCGGAAGACCAGACAGACCCGGGAGTCCAAAGAGATCCTGAAGTCCAGAGGGTCCAGAGTCCAGTCCAGGAGAGAGACGGAGAGACAGACGAAGAACAACCGGAACCTGAGGGAACAAGGACAAGGAAACAGATGATCCAGGAAAGGAGCTCAGAGAGGTACATATGCCTGGAGAGATACCTGGGGGAGACAATCTACAGAGGACAGGGAAAAGCCAGAGGTCTGCAGATCCACAGCCAGGAATCCTCAAGAAGCACCTAGGAAGAGGTCTGTGGCATGTAAGGTGAAGAGGAGCCCAAATACCCCTTGGAGGACGTCTGGAGGAGAGATCCTGAGGTCAAGTGATTTCAGCCTGGGTCCAGGTATGAACTATGAACATTTCTCTAGCTTAAGGCAGTGCAAACAGCAGAGAAATAGTTATTCTCCGTATAGAGGTCAGTTAGGAAAGCCCTCTCACACAAATAATGGAAGTGAACCCATGGAATGTGAAGAACAGGGTTTGATGAGTGGTGAAGAGGATATTTACATGGACTGTTCTTTGAGTAGGCTGTTATATTAGGAATAAGCCTAACAATAAGAGAAATCATCAAAAAAGGAAACCTTCTGAGTATTGGCTTCCCATAAAGTGTTATTGAAAAGAAACAGCTTATGGAGAAGTTTGCCCGTGTGGTTTAAAACAAGCTGCTGATTGCTGCTAGTGGTCACCTGTGGGGGAGAAGCAGAGAACAGCACCAGATGAGCACACGTGGATTTTTAAAAGCCTCTTTTCTGTGTGACTAAAAGAGAGCTATGTTGTGTATAAAGAAGTTTTTCCTTTAGTTTGTTGCCAACTCTACACTGCTAAGGAGGTTATTAGCAGTGATTGTAAGTTAGCCTTTTGTTCTATAAAAGACTTTGATAATTTGCATTAAGTTTTTCAGTTGCCTTGTTTGAAAATCCTGAAGAGGTTATCTGGATTGTGTTACCAAGCATACCTGTGTGTGGGATAATCACCTCATAAATAAATTCTAATTTTTGCCTTTCACTTGCCCAACTACAAGCGTCTTTATTCAGTGGAAAGGCAAGCTTTGTGTGAATGGACTTTAATGACCACAATCCTTTGCAAGACAGTTAATTTGCATACTTGCCAAGATGATGGCTCCTTTCAACACAAGCACCCCCTTTTACAAGTGGCAGCTGCAACATCTTCGGGAGGAACAGGAACTGCTAAAAGATAAGATGGATGACCTGGAAAACCGTACCTGTCTCAGCAATATACGAATTTGGGAGGTCCTGGAAGTGGATTGCTACTCAGATGCAACCTCTATGGTTCAAAAGGCTTGCTCCCAAGTGCTACAGGGTCTCTCTGAGCGGGCGGAGGCAGAGATAGTGATGGTAGAACAAGCACACAGAGCGCTGGGACCCCCATTAGTGGCCTGTCTAGTATCATCTGCGGTGAAGGATCGGATGATGTGGCTGGTGGCAAAGCAGGGCAAATTTGACTGGGAGGGCTGCACCATTGAGCCTTTCCATGATCTGTCAGCAGGAACTCTGCAGCGCTGCCGGGCCATGCTGCCAGTGACTCAGTACTTGTGGGAAAATCTAAGTATCGCTGGCTCTTCCATTTGCCCTCCTGTTTGATGTGAGTGGCCACAGTTTCCGGGCATGCACAGCGGAAGATGGACAATTCTACAGCAGAAGGGGGCACCGAACTTGCCGGAGCAGCCCACTCTTACCCAACTAAGTTTGGCACTTTGCCCGGCTTCTTCCCGCTGGGAGTGGGTACAGGCAAAAGGGCAGCGACTGCAGCACAGGTCGTGTGGACCCAGCACAAGGGCAGCCTCAGAAGGAGAACCACTAGGAAATGGCACCTGAACTGAGTTTGGACAGTGTTATATTACATCAAGTTTAGGGCCAGTGGAGCCCCAGTATCTTTGCTTTGTAGTTAAATTAAATTGTTTTATATGCTGAGGGCCAGAGGGAGATGGTGGCTGGGGGGGGGGGGAGGGGTATGGGGGCGACAAGGGGGCAGATGGGGGATACTGGATGGCAGGGATGGATGGACTGGGTGTGCGTGGGGGTGACAGATGAGTGCAGGTGTGGGAGAAAGGAAGTAACATGGTGGGCGCCCATGGGGGGGGGCACTTCCTCAGAATTAAGATCAGAGTGAGGCTCTGTCAGAAGGGGGAGTGGGACTGGGGAGGGACAGGGAGGAAAAGCATCTACACCAAAATGGGTGGGGCAGAGGGGGTGATAGTCAAAGGGCCTGGCCGGTAGGTTAATATTGGGGACCCTGAATGTGAGGGGCTTAAATTACCCAGAGTAGTGCAAGATGTTGCTTCGGGAGATCTGGGATTGGCACTGAAAGGTGATGTTTGTTCAAGAAACCCATCTGAGGGGGCGAGATGAATGCCTCCTGGGACTGTGGGCTTTTCAAACTATTTCTGCAGCAGACGGCAGTGATCACAGGAGGGCGGGGGTGGCGATTTTGATTAAAAATGATGTACCACTTATTTTGGGAGGGGTGCATCGAAAAATGGATGGACGGGCTTTAGAGGTGTGGGGAGAATTGTATGGTGAGCAGGTGACTTTCCTATCCTTGTATAGACCCAATTTAGAGCAGGCAGCTTTTTGGACAGATCTGCGTCGGTGGTGTGAAGGAAGGCTTCGGAGCAAGATTTTTGTAGGGGGGGATTGCAATATTGCTCTGGATGGCAGGTCAGGGGGATGAGGAGGGCGGACCACGCCTGAAGGCTATGCAGGAATGGGTGTGGGACTTTGGGCTGATGGACCTATGGAAGGCAGCTAACTCCACCACCCGGGATTATATATTCTATTCCGCAGTCCACGTGACCTACAGCCGTATTGATTATGTTTTTGGAATCCTCCTGGGGGGACAACTTGGAGGGGACCAAATTGGTCCCATAATGTGGTCTGACCATACTCCTCTCAAAGGGAGGTTCAAAGCCTCAAACAAACTGGGGCAACAGACATATTGGAAGCTTAATGAATCTCTCTTGCAAGGGGACAAGGCAATTCAGAACTTAGAGGGGATAGTTAAGGATTACATGGAACTGAACGACAATGGAGAAATGGGGATGGGAATACTCTAGGATGGACTCAAGGCGGTCCTCTGTGGTCACTTAATCCAGATGGGGACCCAGAGGAAACATCAGCAGGAGGAGTAAACTAGTAAGCTCACTTCCCAGTTAGATGCCCTAGAATGAAGACACAAGCGGGGAGGGAGGGGGGGAGGGCAGGAATCCACGAGTCCGGGTGCAGATGGAGGGTGTCTGGAGACAGCTAGACAGCTGCGGGAACTTCAGATGGAAAGGATATCCTTTCAACTTCAACAGATTACCAGATATATTACGAGTTCGATAATAAATCTGGCACACTTTTTGCCTGTAAGTTGCAAGCCCAAAAGCAGCATCAAGCCATTGGGAAGTTGAAGGGGCCAAAAGATAAGCTACTTTATAAGGGAGCTGATATTTGGGCAAAATTTATGAATTACTACAAGGCCCTATATACAGTGGACCCACCAGTGGAGAAGGATAGAGTTAAGGAATACCTGGACAATGGCGGGGAGGGCTGTGGACAACTGGAGACCTCAGTCAGAGAGGCTCTGGAGCATGCAATATCACTGGACGAGGTGCTGGCGGTAGTTCGAGGGCTGGCCCTGCACAAAGCACTGGGTCTCAATGGCTTTATGGACATTTTACAAACGGCTGTCAAGAGCCCTGGGGCCCATCTTAGTCCAGGTATTCAATGCAATATTGAAGAGGAAGAGTCTACTCCTGTCTACAACAAACAGCTACCATTGTGATTCCTAAGCTGGGGAAGGACCCAACATTGTGAGGATCCTATCATACGATTTTGTTGTTAAATACAGATGTAAAAATTCTAGCGAAAATACTAGCAGAGAGGTTGGGGCTGGTGCTTCCTGGGATCATACATCCCGACCAGACAGGGCTTATACAAGGGCGACAGGCAGTGGATAGTGTACAATGGATCCTCCAGTTGTCTTGGCTGACCCGGCAAGAGAGACAGGAGGCGATGCTGTTATCTATCGAGGTGAAAAAGGTGCTGGGACTTCCTATTCACAGTGTTGGAGAGAATGGGTTGGGTCCCCACTTTTTGACATGGATTCAGGAGCTCTATGATGCCCCGGAGGCTACTGTTTGTGTCAATGGGGGCTATTCCAAGTTTTTCTCTCTGGGGTGGGGGACACCACAGAGGTGCATGCTGTCCCCCTTGTTATTTGTGCTGGTTATGGAGCCCCTGGCGGCTAAGATGAGGGCCATGTGGGATATTCGGGGAATTGCAATAGGGCCCTCTCAACACAAGATTGCTTTATTTGCGGACAATCTTCAGTTTATAATCACCTCCCTCATGACTAAGCTACCAGTGCTCTTTCAGGAGCTGCAGGATTATGGCAAGGTTCAAAATAAACTTGGATAAGACAGAGGCGCTAGCGATCAATGTTAGTCCTCAAATAGTGCAAAATTTACATGAACATTACCCTTTCCGTTGGATGATCTGATCTGTTAAATATTTGAGGGTACAGGTGACTATCACCAGTGGACCTTTATTTGGCTAACTACCCTCCCCTTTTTCAACAGATACAAGGTGACTTGAGGCAATGGCGGAAGGGGAAATATCTTAGATGGGCCGTGTTGCGGCCTTAAAGATGAATGTACTCTTCTGGTTATTGTATCTGTTTCAGACATTGCTGATCCGGGTTGGGCCAGCAGATCTTTGGCAGTTGCAGGGGCAGGCCTTTGATTTTGTTTGGGGTTTTAGTCAATCCAGGGTGGGTCGGCGGGTTATGTATGCAGCCCAGCGGGAGGGTGGTTTTGGGGTCCCAGATTTTGGCTGTTACTACCTGGCGACTCAGATGCAGTAGGTATTTGAATAGTGGGTGAATGACCGGAGCCCTAAGCTGTTTCAGGAAGTGGAACAATACTGGGCCGGGGAGGTGTGTTTGCAGCACCTCCCCTGGATGGCCCCCCTCCCGGGGGATGCTGGCAGGAGAACCCATACTTGTGGCATCTATATTTGCAGTGGAAACGTGGCTGGAAACAGCATGCCCCCACGCAGTGCGCTTTTCGGTGGTGAGTACAGAAGGGGCGACCCCGGGGTTTTTTGATGGTGGGAGAGGATGGGTCTGGATATTTTTGCTAAAATCACAGATGAGGGGGAATTGGTTGTCTTTTCCGCGCTTCAGGAAAAGTACCACCTGCCATCTGGGGATTTTTTTGCCCACCTCCAGATTAAGCATTTTTTGCAGCAATGGGAAATTTGAAAGGCATATGAGAAAGGGTACGATGATTTGGAAGAGTTGTGGATGGAAAGAGCGGAGGGCTTATTTAGAAGTTGTATCAGGGCCCTGCAAGAACAGTCCCATACCAGAAGGTGTGGGAGCGGGATCTGAGGAGGGAGTTGGATGTACAGGAATGGAGGCGGGTGTGTGAAAGTCAATCCCAACAGGCTCTCTCAGAGGTCAGGGAGACTTCATACAAGCTCCTATACCATTGGTATTATAACCTTGATAGACTACATAAACTGTACCAAATAATATCAGATAGGTGCTGGAGAAACTGTGGAATGCAAGGCACCTTTAGTCACATTTGTTGGAACTGCCTATTAATTACTCAGTATTGGGAGGCCATCCGAACCCAAGTGCTAACTATCTTTCAGGTAGACATCGGCTTGGATATGGGCCTATGCTTACTGAGGATATGGCCCGAGCAGGTGCCCTCAAAGTGGGTCTGGCCCATTCGGGCCTGTATTCAGGTGGCCTGGAGTGAAATAGCCAGGGCATGGAAAAAGTCGGCGGCGCCCAGATGGGATACATGACGCTCGCAGCTGAATCGTGTTGTTTTAATGGAGAGCCTAATGGCTATACGTCGCCAAAAAGGGGAAGGTTTTTGTAAACTCTGGCTACCTCTGACAAAATACTTAGCGGGTTGAGATGTCTTTCTGTCCAAAGGGGATTTGGGGGAGGGGGGAAGTAGTAGTTTGTTATATGCACTTAAAGAGGGAAGGGGGGAACAAAACCACAAAATACCTTGTGGGCTGTTGCTGTGTGGAATGCTGTTAAATTATGTATTGCTATATTGCTATTGTTGGGAATTTTGGCTTAGGGATAGTTTTGCTCCTTCAGCTGCTATCTGTGACTGTAATCCTGGCCTGCCTGCAGTTTGCACAATGATACAAGAAGATCCTGTGGGCTATCCAAGAAAGTATATGCTACAAGAGAGCTTTGCGGCCTGCTGCAGTCTGGAGGCCTTGCTTTGAGTAGAAGTACACAGAGTCAGGCTCAGAGGAAAATACAGGTCAGCTCAGAGAAATAATTAGCAGAAAACATACTTTCAGCCGTGAAGAAAAGAAAATGTAATTTAGCACCAGGAGATGAAAGACCATAAACGGGCCCAAGGAATTCAGGAAAGATTTGCTCCACAGCTCAGATAAGAAGCACAATTAAGCAAAGACCAGAAGACCTTGGGCGCACCAGCTGTAGGGAGGGCAGCCCTAAGGCATAATTGGCATAATTCATGGGAGGGGGCCTCAGAGAAGGAGTTCTAGCAGAGTTTTCTTTCTTTGCAAGTAACTCTGACTTTCTGAGGATGACATCAGACTTTCTAGAAGTTTGTGACAGAGAATATCTATATAAGGAGACGGCTCCATAACTCAGCAGGCAGTCTGCTCCCCAATTCCGGTAAGGGAAGTGGACTGTCCACCACCTTTCTCAGATAGAGACTTTTGCTCAAAGCAGTTGCTGTTTGTTTGTTTTGGTACCCAAATAAAGAGCATTGTATTAGAGCAATTTGTAGTCTGAGTAATTTGTTGCTAATTGGTAATTGGTGATATCTAAAAAAAAACATTTGTTGTGGGATACAGGGCCCCACACTATACAAAGGTTTAATAACCCCCCCCCCAAACCCCCCCCCCCCCACAATGGATTATTACAGATCCTCAGGGCGCGCCATTATTCATCATTGGGAAAAATGACCTTTGAACCTTACTCTCTGTTTTCTGTCATAGAAAAACGTTTCAAATAAATAAACAAAAACTACTTCCCAGTCCACAACAGTCCTATCTCATGACTTTTTAAAAAGTCTTCAAGGACCTCTCATAAGAGGCTATCAAATGCTTTCTGAAAATCCAGATACATAGTATCAACTTGCTCAGACCTTCAAAAAATGTAACAGATTGATAAGACAAGACTTCCCCTGGCTAAATTTACTTATTTGATTTTGTATACCCCACACTTTCGAAATCAGCACGGTTTACACAGAACAGAATAAGTGTTTTATATTGAAAAGGCATCACAGAACACTACAATAAACGTTTAACAGTGCATAATAAACAATAAGCATATTACAATGAACAGGGGCGTAAACTTGGGTAGTACAGGGAGAAAGCATAGTTACTCACCTGTAACAGGTGTTCTCCAGGGACAGCAGGAATCAGTCCTCACATATGGGTGAAGTCAGCATCGACGGAACCTGCACGGAGCATTTCCCCAGCTTTTAAGAAAGCCTTTAGGACATTCTACCACGCATACGTGGTCCCCTTCCCGCCCAAGGGTACCATCTTGCTCAGTCATATGACATAGCTAGAAGGCATAAAATAAAATAAGGTAAAGAAGGCAATTCCAAGGGGAAGAGAAAGGGTTGTAAGGACAGATTCCTGCTGTCCCCGGAGAACACCTGTTACAGGTGAGTAGCTACACTTTTCTCCAGGAACAAGCAGGAAGTCAGTCCTCACATATGGTACTCCCCAGCTTCAGGCTGCCAAGGACCGAACCACGACAGCACCAATGGCGATCGGTCAGATAGCCATGAGTTGCAAGAGGTGAGTCCCCACTGCAATACCCTAGCGTCCATCGATACTATCACTATGGTAGCCTGAACATAGAAGGGTCAAAGGGTAGGAGTTGCCTACACTCTGAGAATATTACGGAGTACTGTCTGGTCAAAGGCACTGTCCCTGAGGGACTCACTCTCCAGGCAGTAGTGAGTTGCAAACGCATGAATTGAAGACCATGTAGCGGCCTTGCAGATTTTTGCCACCAGCACTAAGCAGAGGTTGGCCACCGGCGTGGCCATCGCCCTCACGCAGTGTGCTGTGATCCGGTGCTCAAGGGAGAAGCCAGCTCATAGGCGAGGGCAATACAGTCTGCCACCCAAGTGGACAGAGTTTGCTTGGACACAGGGAGCCCCAGTCTGCTTTGGTTATAAGACACAAAGAGCTGGGGAGCTTTTCGTTGGGCTTGAGGCCACTGTAAGTAGAAGGACAGGGCCCACTTGCAATCCAGGGTATGAAGTACTGGTTCCTCCTTCCCGGCATGAGACCGTGGGAAGAAGATGGGGAGGACCACCTCCTGGTTGAGGTGGAAAGGGGACACCACCTTTGGGAGGAATTTGGGGTGTGTGCGGAGCACTACCCTGTTCTTATAGAACCTAGTATATGACGGATCCACCACCAAGGCCTGGAGTTTTCTCATTCTTCGAGCGGAAGTAAGGGCCACTTTTCAAGAGAGGTACCGTAGGTAGCAAGTGGCCAGGGGTTTGAATGGTGGTCTAGTGAGCTGGAAGAGCACAACGTTAAGAATCCCACTCTGCTGCTGGAGGGCAGAGAGGGGGCTTGGATTGCAGAAGGCCCCAGAGGAGCCTGGAAACCAGGGGCTGGCTTGAGAGGGGTTTCCGCTCATCAGGTGGTGGTGAGCTGCTATGGCGCTCAAGTCTACACTTACAGAGTTAGATTTCAGTCAGGTGTGCGACAGGTACAGGAGGTACTGGAGTACTAGCTGAACATGGCAGAAGAAGGGATACTCCTCCCTTTCCAAACACCAGATGAAGAACCTTCTCCACTTGAAGGCATACACCCATTTGGTGGAAGGTTTCCAGGAGGCCAGTAGAATCTCCTCAACTTCCTCTGGAAGGCTGAAAGGGGCTAAAGCTGCTATTTCAGCAGCCATGCTGTTAGCGTCAGAGACCTCAAGTTGGGGTGCAGGAGAGAGCCCTCCTCTTGAGACAGGAGGTCTGGCGTTCGGCCCAGAGGGACTGGGAGTGCCAACGACAGGGCAAGCAGCAGGGGGAACCAAGGCTGCCTGGGCCACCTGGGGGCCTTCTAGCTCTGGATCTTGAAGAGGGTCCTGGCGACCAGGGGAGTCTGTGGGAACACATACAGTAGACCCTTGGACCACGATATCAGGAAAGCATCTGCCGCCACGGTCTCCGTTGCGGCTGGGGTGAGCAGAAGCAGGGCATCTGCGTGTTGTCTGGAGAGGCAAATAAGTCCATCATGAGTCCCCACTGATAGATTCTGCAAGACCCTAGCGTCCAGTGACACTATCACTACGGTAGCCTGAACACAGCCACTTTGTTACTCTGGGGTTTAAGCATCACTCGTGTGGATGCAAGACTCTGCTCAGCCTGTTGGCTAGACAGTTGTCCTATGTCATGAGGTGGATCAGCCTGAGCCTATGGAAATAGGAAAAACTGAGCAGAACAGTTCTAATAATGACAGGCTATAGCAGCACGTGGACCAGAGTTGCTATAGGCAACGTGTACAAACTGAATTACCAGGTGTGGGAGCACGCCCAAGCAGTAGGTTACCTTACAGCCCATTAGGTAATGAGGGACAGCTGGGAGGAGGCGGGGCTCAAGGAAACACCAAGAGTGACGCAGTTAAAATTCACTCACCAGAGGTTAGAGTTAGAGCCGATAGAGTTGGAGCCGATAGCGGAGCCGGTTGGAGAGCCGATAGCAGAGCTGATTGCAGAACTGATCAGAGAGCTGGACAGGGGGCCAGAGCTTCACACAGAGTCTTACACAAAGTTCTAGAGGAAGAAACCCAGGAGAGAATACCAGGGATTTGCTTCAAAGAGCAGTGCAAAACTGAACAAAAGCCCAGTGGACTTTGCCACGAAGGTATTTCTGGAACCAGGCTGAGAAAAGCTGTGGGAAAGAATCTTCCTAATAACAGGTACAAGGAGGGCAAGAGTTTTTATCTTGAGGATACTTTTGTGCCCAAAAGAAAGCAGAGAGAAAAAGGCAGTGAGAGGCTTTCATCTTGGCAAAGCTCTGTTAAGTTCCCTGTGCCCAGAAGCTCCGTGAGAACTAAGCCAGAAGGTAGGCTTATTCCTTCTAGTAATAAGGGAAGCTGAAAGTAAGAGTTTTACCTACACTTATGGCTCTCAGGAAGGAAACTCTACTGTGTGTGGTAACCTCCCATTTTACTCTAGCAGAGAGGAGGAGGGGAGCCCTCTTAACCGAGAAGAGGGACTGTTTAAAAATATCCTAAGTTACAATCCTAGGGAGTTTAGCTGCGAAGAAATATGTGAAGAAATGCAGTGTGATTTCTGTGAGGAAACATCTTCTGAGTCTTGCATGGATTGTACGTTGATAATTTCTGATGAGATTTCTTCATTGTGCTGAAGTGGCTACAGAAAATCTGTTTAAGAAAAACAGCAGTGAAGAAACTTGTTTGTTCAGGAAAAAGGACTGTTTGAGTTACCTTTTGTTTATTGCCAAGCTGAAGATACAAGCATTTATTTTTGTTCCAGTAGTTTACCTTTATTTATACCAGAAGTATGGTCTTTTGTTCCAGTGTGCTGAAAATTCACCCAGGAAGGGAAAATAAAAAGTCCTCTCTTTAAAGCCTTGCTTCTCGTCTACAACTACATTCTTATATTAGCTTGTGGGACTACAGTTCCCAGGGGGCATTTCAACACCTTCTTGGTACCATCCCCCGCTGTTTAAGAAGAGGCCCCACTGTAGCTCCCATGCTTCTAGCCTCTGGGAACCTATAGGTGGGTGACACCTAGCCCAGGAGGTAGACTGCTCACAGGAGCATTGTGTTGGGTGATGCAAAGGAGAGGAGAGCCACCACCTCCTGGCAGAGGAAGTACGAGCCTGTGTCCCCCCCTGCATGTTGATATAGAACATGGCCACCTGGTTGTCCATCTGGATCAACACAGACTGGTGCTGCAGGTGGTGGCGGAAGGCTCAAAGGGCCAGGAAGATTGCCCTGAGCTCCAGGAGATTGATCTATAGGAGTGACTCCTCCTAAGACCAGTTGCTGTGTGTGTGCTGGTCTCCACAATGCACTCCCCAACCCAGGAGGGAGGCATCTGTGGTCAGGATACTCTGTGGCACGGATGCCTGGAAGGGTATTCCCGCCCAGAGGTGGCTCAAGTTTTGCCACTAGTTGATGGACTCCACCAGCTGGCGGGTAATCCTGACCCTATCCCACAGTCTGCCCGTGGCTTGTGTCCACTGTGAGCCTAGGCACCACTGGACTGCCCGCATATGTAAGCGGGCTGAGGGTGTGACACGAACCGTCGAGGCCATATGGCTCAGGAGGAGGAGGAGGTGTGCTGGTACTGACTGGTGGTGCTGCATCTCTCCTGCCAACTGTCTGAAGTGGTCTGCCCTTTCTCATGGGAGGACGGCCTTGGCTTGTAGCGTCACAAATTATACAGGTCGTTCAATAGAGGGTAATAGTCACCTAAAATTTAATGTATGAAACCCCTCCAAAACTAAGTAAACATAGTCCGTTAATAATAAAATAGACAATCTCAATGTAGAAAGAAACCAACCGTCTCAGACTGAGTAGCTAGACACTTTCGGATGTAATTTCACCGAAGAAGCGCTGCTAAAATTGCATCAATGACCGTACAAATAGGTTTCTACTACAATATAGGAATCTCAAAAATATATTAATGTAAAACTTTCATATTAATTATTCAGACCATTCTTTACATTCTTTTCCAAAAAGTATTCAGAGATTGTGCTTATCTCTTAGAAGATTGTTAGCAGTCCCAACGCCACCATTCCGGTACCCTTATTGCGTTTCGAATCTTCATCACGGGAACGGATTTGCCAGACAATCTCTGCGGAAGGAGGAAGGTTATTAGATTCAGAAGGTTCATTGATTCGGACCCGTAACGGTCGAATAGTTTTACCCACATACAAAAGATTGCAGGGGCACTTGATAGCATATACAACGTAATCAGATTCACACATCGTCCTGTGTTTTAATTTATACGGTTGATCATGATAAACAAAAGATGAACAGATTTCTTCCGTAACAAAGCAAATGTTGCAATGACCGCATATTAAATCAATTCTTTCTAATAACCTTCCTCCTTCCGCAGAGATTGTCTGGCAAATCCGTTCCCCTGATGAAGATTCGAAACACAATAAGGGTACAGGAATGGTGGCGTTGGGACTGCTAACAATCTTCTTGTAGCGTGTCTAACTGAGCACCTATGAACTCCAGGCTTTGGGCTGGCGAGATGTGGGATTTGGGGTAGTTGACGAACCCCAGGTGCTGTAGGAGGAGGACTGCATGCTGTGCGGTCTGGCTAACCTCTGTGGCCGTGGTGCCTCTGATGAGCAGTCATCCAGATAGGGGAAGACGAAAGCCCCTTGTAGACACAGGTAGGCAGCTATCACCGCCAGACATTTTGTAAAGACCCTTGGCAAGGAGGCCAGGCTGAAGTACCTTATACTGATAGTGCCCTCCTCCCACCATGAACTGCAGGTATTGTCTGTGGGAGGGATGGATCAGGATATGGGTATACACACATCCTTTAGATCCAAGGAACACAACAAATCTCCCTGGAGGAGGTAAGGCAGCAGTGACCCAAGGGAGAGCATCTTGAACCTCTCCCTCACCAGGAACTTGTTTAAGTTTCTCAGGTCTAGTACGAGTCTGAGGCCCCCAGTTCTCTTTGGGACAAGGAAGTATCTGGAGTAGAAGCCCTTTCCCCATAGGTGTTTGCGCACCGGCTCTACTGCATTGTCCCTGAGTAGACCTGCAAGCTCTGAGAGCGGTAGGGTCTGGTGAAGAAGAGGTCACACTGGCTCTCCTGGGAAGAACCTCGGAGGTACCTGCTGTAGGTGGAGGAGGTATCCTTCCCCTACCACCTGCAGAACCCACTGGTCTGAGGTGACCTCGGCCCACCTGGGGGCAAAGCGTGCCAGGCGGCCCCCCTGTAGGCTGCTGAGGGTCTCCCGGGGGAGGGGAGGCCCTGCCCCGGAAGTCAAAAACTCCCCCCAGGCTGGGCAGGAGTTGGGGCCTGGGACTTTTGAGCCTTCGGCTTCCTGGCTTCATGGCTCTGACATTTTGGGTGAGAAGCCTGCTGTTGGCCTGAGAGGGGCTGGTAGTGGTGACTCTGATGAAAAGGCCCCTTTTTCCTCGGGAACAGGCCCTCTTCCCCGATGTTTCTTTGCGGAGAAGGGATGAGGTCTTTTTGGAGAGCCTCTGTTGGGTCACCATGTTGGCCTCGATATCGACCGCCTTGTCAGCCATGGGTTCGCCAAACAGATTCTTCCCAGTGCAGGGGACATCGAGCAGCTTTTCCTGGACCCACTGCTTGAGGTCCAAGGTCTGCAGACAAGCCTGGCGTTGGGCTCCGATGCCTATGGCTGCCACTCAAACCGCTGACGCAAAGCTATTGTAGGCTGCTCAAGAAAGGAACTTAAAGCAGTCCTGGATTCCAGAAGTAAGGGAATTGGAACCGTTGGAGGGGTTCCCCAACGAGCCCTGCTGAAAACCAAGACAATTCCTGGGTCAAGGCCTTGAGGTACATGCCAGACTCACAAGTCTGTATCCTGTACCCTAGCATCAAGCCCTGGTAGCATTTGTGCCCGAGGACATCGAGGGCTCTAGCCTCTCTTCCCCAGGGGGACAGAAAGCATAATTACTCACCTGTAACAGATGTTCTCCAGGGGCAGCAGGAATCAGTCCTCACATATGGGTGATGCTGACGGAGCCCTCGTGGAAGCATCTCCCCAGCTAGCAGATGCCACCACGCATGCATGGTCCCCTTCCCACCCAAGGGTGTCATCTTGCTCAGTCAGGTGCCATAGCTAAAGCCCAACCAAGAAGATGGCCAAAATGAACAGCAACTCCAAGGGGAGGAGGGAGGGTTGTGAGGACTGATTCTTGCTGTCCCTGAAGAACACCTGTTACAGGTGAGTAACTATACTTTCTCCAGGAACAAGCAGGAAGTCAGCCTTCACATATGGGACTCCCTAGCTACAGGCTACCAAGGATCTGTAGAAAAAGGGCAAGGTCCAGCCATGTGCAGTCACAAGCACAGCTGAGGACAGATATGAGGACCCAGCGTCTAGAGAGAGCCATGGCTCCGGTAGCCTGAACAAGAAGGGTTGGAGGGCGGGAGTTGCCTAAACCCCGAACAGATTACGGAGTACGGCCTGACCAAAGGCACTGTCCCATCGGGACTCCCTCCCCAGGCAGTAGTTGGCTGCAAAAGTATGAACAGAGGACCAGGAGGCAGCCCGGCAGATGTCTGCCATCGGCAACAAGGTTTGTGACCAAGGTCGCTATCACCCAGACATTGTGTGCCATGACCTGGCATTCCAGCGGTAGCCCAGCCCAGTCATGGGCAAAGGCGATGCAGTCCGTCACCCAGATGGATAGGGTCTGCTTAGTGACAGCCTGCCCCAGGTGACTGGGGTCGTAGGACATGAAGATCTGCGAAGCCTTATGGTGGCTCTGTGTCCGCTGCAGGTAGAAGGACAGGGTCCTTTTGCCGTCCAGAGTTTTGAGGATGGCCGATGCCTGATCGACATGAAGCTGAGGAAAGAAGGTCAGAAGTACCACCTCCTGGTTGAGGTGGAAATCCGAGACCACCTTTGGAAGGAACTTCAGGTGGGTGTGGAGCACCACCCTATTGTTGTAAAACCTGGCATAAGGTGGCTCAGCCACCAGTGCCTGGAGCTCACTTACTATATGGCTGAGGTAAGTGCTACCACAAAGAAAACCTTCCAGGACAGGTAACGCAGGGGGCAGGTAGCCAAGGGTTTGAAGGGTGGCTTGGTAAGCTGCATGAGAACCACGTTGAGGTCCCATGCCACAGGAGGCAGCCGGATGGGAAGCTTGAAGAACAGCAAGCCCCACATGAATCGAGTGATGAGGGGTTGCACGGAGAGAAGCTTGCCTTCAATAGGGTGATGGTTTGCTGAGAGCATGCTCAGTTGAACCCTGACCGAGTTGGACTTAAGTCCAGAATGCAAGAAGTGAAGCAAGTACTGCAACACCGCATGCACCAGGCAGGAGAATGGGTTTACACGTTGCTCCATGCACCATATGGAGAAACTGCGCCACTTGAAGGCATAGGCCTGCCTCGTGGAGTCCTTATGGGAGGCTAGGAGGATTTCCTTGACCTCCCTCGAAAGACTGAGGGGCACTAGATTGACCCATTCAGCAGCCATGCCGTGAGAGACAAGGATCCCAAGTTGGGGTGGAGGATCGAGCCCTCTTCCTGGGTCAGTAGGGCCTGGGGAGCTCCCGAGAGATGGAGCACCAGAGGGAACGATGGTTGCCTGGGCCACCTCGGAACCACTAGGATCATCAAGGCCTTGCCTCGCTGGACCTTGAAAGGGGTCCGTGCTATCTGAGGCATGGGAGGAAAGGCCTACAATAGACATTCCACCCATGAGAAAGGCATCCCACTGCTACCTGAGACTGGTGTGGTTGTAGACCGTAGAAATGGGGTACCTGAGCGTTGGATGGGCTGGCAAAGAGATCCAGGTCTGGAGTGCCCCATAACTGGAACAGCCTCCTTGCCGTCCTGGGATCCAGGTGACACTCGTGTGGTTGAAAGACCACGCTCAGCCTATCCGCCAAAGCATTGTCCTGGCCCGGAAGGTAGACCACTCTGAGGAGCATGCCCTGGCTGGCCACGAAGGAGCAAAGGACTACTGCCTCCTGGCACAGGCAGTAGGAGCCTGTTCCACCCTGCTTGTTCAAGTAGAACATGGTGACCTGGTTGTCCGTCTGCATGACCACTGACTGACGATGTAGGCAGTTGTGGAATGCCTTCAGTGCGAGGAAGACGGCCCGGAGTTCCAGCAGAATGATCTGCTGCTGGCTTTCCGCGAGGGACCATGCCCCCTGGATGCGCAGTTCCTCGCAATGGGCCCCCCATCCCAGTAGAGATGCATCCATTGCGAGGATCCTCTGGTGGTTCGGTGGTTAGAAGGGCATGCCCTTTAACAGGTGTTGTGTGCCCTGCCACCAACCCGCCAGCGGATGGGACACCGAGATGGTGTCTCAGAGTAGGCCCATGTCCTGAGACCACTGGGAGCGGAAGCACCACTGTGCAGCCTGCATGTGGAGGCGAGCATTGGAGACTACATGGACTGTGGAGGCCATGTGGACCAGGAGGTGAAGCATCAACCGAGCAGACACCATGTGGCGGCGTTGCACTTTGGTCGCCAAGGTTGAGAGGCAGTCCGCTCTGTCTCAGGGAAGGAAAGCCCTGGCCTGGAGGGTATCCAGGCCAGCCCCTATGAACTCCAGGGATTGAGTTGGAGTGAAGTGAGTCTTTGAGTGATTTATCACAAATCCCAGATGTCGCAAGACTTGCATGGTGTGACTGGTGGCCTGCAGGGCCTCTGAGGCTGTCTCTCCCTTTATTAGCCAGTCATTGAGATAAGGGTGGACGAAGGCTCATTGGAGACAGAGATAGGTGGCCATCACTGCGAGGCATTTGGTGTAGACCTGCGATGTGGAGGCTAATCAAAAGGAAAGTACCCTGTACTGGTAATGTTTGCCTCCGACAACAAATCTCAGGTACTGTCTGTGACTGGGGTACATCAAGATGCACGTGTAAGCATCCTTTAAATCCAAGGAGCACAGCCAATCTCCCTGCTAGAGGTAGGGCAGCAATGTTCCAAGGGAGAGCATCTTGAACTTCTCCCGCACCAGAAACTTGCTTATGTTTCTCAGGCCAAGGATGGGTCTTAGCCCTCCTGACCTTTTTGGGACGAGAAAGTACCTGGAGTACAATCACTTTCCTTTTAGGTAGTGTGGTACGGGCTCCACTGCCCTGTCCCTGAGAAGACCTGCGAGTTCCTGCTGTAGCAGGGCCTGGTGCAGGGGAGACTGAGGGAACTCCCCCGGAAAGAAGGGAGGAGGTGACTGATCCAGGTGAAGGAGGTAACCCTTTCTTGACCAGTTGAAGTGCCCATGAGTCGGTGGTGATAGAGGTCCACCTGTGGGAAAAGTGAACTAGCCACCCCCCTTGTTGGCAGCTGATCCTCCGGCAGAAGAGAGGCTATGCTGGCGGCATCAATACACCGACACAGGCTGAGCTGGGGCCGGTGCTTGGGTTTCTGGACCCTTGGGTTTGTGCTGGCCTTGGCCTGCACTTTTACCCTGGTGACCCTGCTGTGGGAGCAGAGTAGCTGGGTACAGGGGGTAGCCCCCATAGGGTTGGCCCTTTCTGAGGAAGGAGGACTTCTTTCCCTGCGACCTTTTCCTTGGCAGGGTGGAAGTTTTCCTCGAGAGCAGAGTCCTAGTGATGTACTCTGTCTCGATTTTGGTCTCTTTGTTCTCCATCGGCTTGCCAAAGAGTTGTTCCTCAAGGCAGAGGACATCGAGGAGCTTCTCCTGGACCAATTGCTCGAAGTCCGATGACTGAAGCCAGGCCTGGTGTCAGGAACCGTTGCTGGTAGGTGCTTCCCTCGTGCTGGACTCAAAGCTGTTGTAAGTGGCTCGGGACAGATATTTGTAGCGCTCCCCGATCAACTTCATGAGCGACTGGAAGCGTCGGAGATGGTCTCCATCAAGGCCAGCCGCAAAGCCTCCGAGCTCCTTAGTGATGTCTCTGAGGAACATGCCAATATAAAGTTGGTATGTCTGTATGTGGCACGCTAGCACTGAGCCCTGGGTAGCATTTTTGCCCGAGGGCATCAAGGGCACGGGACTCCTTCCTGGAGGCACCAAAGAGTGCATCTTCGGGCTCTTTTGTAAATGCATGGCCAATTACTAACTAACGGGGGATGGTTGGTCGGGGGGGGGTTTGGGGCCTGGTGGGTTTCACAATGGTCAGCTGGGCACAGTTGAGTGAATGTGTTGCTGTATAGTTTATAGTGCTGTTCTCACTCTCTGTGTGCGACATTTTATTTATTTATTTATAGTCTCTTATATACCGCACTATTCAGCATCAGCGCGGTTTACAATAAACAAGGAGTTACACAATTCAACGGTACTTTGTGTTTACAGAAAAAACAGGAAATACAACTCAGATAACAGGGTAATTAATTAATATAACAGACATGATCTCATCCTGGCTTCAGTATTGTGTATGGGAGGTCTGTGGGGTGTCTGTATTGAATTTGTATGTTTGGAAGGTCTGTGGGTAGGTTGTGTTATCTGGATTGTTTAATGGATAAGACAAGAAGAAGAGGTAGTGTTTCAAAGCTTTTCGAAACTGCAAAAGGTCTGGTATTGATCGGATGTTTTGAGGAAGGCTGTTCCAACACCTTGGTGCACAGAAAAAGAAAGCCCTGTCAGTAGTAGTTTTGGTGTATTGTGTTATTGATTTAGGGACTAACAGAGAATTGAGTGATACTGACCTTCTATCCCTATTGAGGGGTGTTGTTTGGATCATATCTGATAATGATGCAGATGAGAGCTCTTTGATGGCTTTGAATGTAATTAGTAAAGTTTTGAAAGTGAGTCTATTTCGTATCGGGAGCCAATGAAGATGTTTTAGAATAGGTGAAATATGTTCTTTCTGGGATGCTCCATGAAGGACTCTTGCTGCAGCATTCATTGCCAATTGAAGTGGATGTAATGTGGCTTGAGGGAGACCTTGTAATATTGAGTTCGCATAATCAAAATGAGGTATGATTAGCGCCTGATAGATGGTTCTAAAATCGTCTGGCTCTAGCAAGGATCGTAGATATCTAAGGGAACGTATTTTGTGGTATACTGCTCTTACAATATTTCCTATGTGTGCTTTCATATCCAAGTTCTGGTCTAAAGTGACACCAAGGTATCTGATGGTGGTCTTGGTCTGGAGGTTAGCATCCTTTACTTTCAAAAAGGACGGAGCAGTGAAATTTCGGTTCCGTGTAATGAATAACACCTCTGTTTTTTTGTGTTGGATCCTTAGATTTTGAGATTGTAGCCAGTTGGATACTTCATTTATGCAGTTTGTTAAAGGAGTGAGGTCGGGGTTCTCTGTTGTAAAAGGAAAATATAATAGTACATCATCCGCGTATATCATGCAGTTGACTCTAAAGGATCGTATCAGGTTGCATATAGGCTGCATGTATATATTGAACATAAGGGCGGAGAGGGAGGAGCCTTGAGGGACACCTTGTTTTTGATGAAACTGATCTGATGAAGTATCGTTGGATCGTACCTGTTGCCATCTGTCCGAAAGGTAGGATTTACACCACTCGAGTGCTTTATCGGTAATTCCCTTCCCTTTGAGACGTTCTAGGAGGCGTTCATGGCTCACAGAATCGAAAGCGGCTGCGATATCTAGGAAGACAAGGACAAACCCTTGGCGGATGTTATCAATACCTGATAATAAGCTGCTGAACAGTGTAGTTAGAAGCGTTTCCACACCGTGGGATTCTCTGAAGCCGTGCTGGCATGGGTCTAGTGGAGCGTTAATTTCAATATGATCCTGAATTTGTTTTTGTACTTCTTTTTCCAATATTTTTGCTAGTAAAGGAATGCTTGCTATTGGTCTATATGATTCTGGTTTAAGATGGTCGAGCTTGTTGTTTTTTAGTAATGGCCTTATGGATATTTGCTTAAGGATACGTGGGAAAGTTCCTGTTGTAAATGATTGAATCATGAGTCTGGATTTGATGGGACTGAGGTCAGCTCGTAAATCTTTGATCCAGAACGCAGGGCATGGATCAGTATGAGCGGTGGTCATGTTTAAGCTAGCAATGGTGTCCTCGATTTGTCGTTTAGGTGGTATTGAGAAGATAGTAAGTAGAGCTTGATCTACTGGATCTAGAACTATGTTAGGAGCTGAGATATTGTCAGTTTGGCAAATTTTGGATTGTAGATAGTTAGCAAATAATTGAGGGTGGATTTCGTGGGTGGGGGGGACATGGGGGATAGTGGTGGGATGGGGGATGGAGGGGGAGGGGGGTGAGAGAGGGGGCAGCTAGAGTTTTGTAGTATTCTTGCTGGGACACATGATCTGTATTCATAGTTTGGTACGTCATGGATCTGTTGTTATCGTGTGTCTTTGTTTTTGTATGAAAATTGAATAAAAATGATTTTCACTAAAGAAAAAAGTGAGAACCATGGCAAAAAAAAATAAATGCATGGCCAACTCGACCACCATGGAGGTGTGAGGGAGCTGTGCCTTCTGAAAGCCCAGGCCACGTTGGACCCGGTACATAGAATCCAGGCATCAGCTGACGATCGGCACCAATGCCAACGTCTCCCACATGCGGAGGAGCCGACTTAGGATGGAGGGAACAGGGACTATAAGGGTCTCCTTAGGTGGCACCTCGTAATAGAGGATATCAAGATCCTCTGTATGAGGGTCCTCCTCTGACTTGGTGGTGAGGGCGAGAGCCCGCGCCATGTCCCAGATAAACTCGAGGAAGGAGGTGTCCTTGGGTGGGGATCGGTGCTTGGCAGCTGGTGGAGACGGGTCCGAGGGGAGGTCTCGGTGAGCCCAAGTCTGCAGGAATGTCTCGACATTGGACTCCCAGTCAGAGTAGTCCATGAAGGACTTGAAGCCAGATAGTGCCAGAGGTGTCTTTTATTTATTTATTTATTTATTTATTTATTTAACAGTCTTTTCTATACCGCCCCTTCCAGAGATCAAGGGCGGTTTACATTGAACATTAAACAGAACAATTGTATACTTCTGTATACATTTACAAGGAACATTATGCTTTAACTATGTACAGGTGTACTTACAGGGAACATATTTTGAACAAATTTTGAACATATTTTGAACATTAACTGTAACAGAGCTTTTCAAACTATTTACAAGTTATTTACATGGAGCGCATCTTAGTTAGTTACAGTTACAGTGGTGAAAATAGTCAACTGTTTGAGTGGTTCAGTGGTTCTTTGGCCCTGGTCAGTGTCTCAAGGCCGAGGCATGACCACAGCCAGAGGCACTTGCCTAAGAAAACCTTGTCCCTGAAGAACGGAAGCGAGATCGAGACTCTCGCCGAGGATCTGCACGAGGCTTCTGGCTCTCGGGGATCACTTCGGGAGCCCAGAGAGTCCTCAGCATTGAGGTCCCTGTGGTCTTGGCACTGCACCGGTGGGGTCGGGCATCGGCGCTTGCTGGGAGGTGATGAATGTAGAAACACTAAGTTCCAGGGCCAGCATTCGGGAGTAGGAGCTTGCGACACAGACACTGGGGTTACCGGGTCAGATGTTGAGGATAGGAGGTCCTTGATGAGATGGCCCTTGGGAAACTGGGCTCCATCTTCCGAGGCCTTGGCATCGGCCCTGGGCATCTTTCGTGTATGCTCTCGCTCCAAATCCTCAGATGGTCGTCGGAGGCTGAAGGTCCACGCATGGTATTTGTCATGCTTATCCGCCTCCCCAGATGAAGTCTGTGAGGCCGCCACCTTCTTCTTATGCTCATGCTCCAGGGACTCATGGTTGGAGTGTCCGTAAGTTCGCCCCACAGGAACTTTATGTAACTCCGAGGGTTGCGGGACCTTTAAGCGCAAGGCTACTGGAGATACTGGGTCGAGTCTGCCTTGTGGAAGATATCATCCTGCTTCTGCCGGCAGCTCTGGATGCCTCGTTGGACATCTTTTTGCACAAGGAGCATTCCTCCGGCTTGTGGTCTGCACTCAGACACCGGAGGCAACAGTCATGAGTGTCGGTGAGGCATGTTTTTTGAAAACCGATCACATTTTTTTAAACTAGTGGCCACTGGGGCAAAAAGGACCCCTACGAGGTCAAAGACCCTCGACGCAGACAGCGATTGAAAAAGGCACGAAAGCGCTGGAAAAGAAAAAGGAATCTCGAGACCAGATATCGAGGCAGCAGGGTTTGAGAGGCAGGAAATAGAACCGGCGCTGGCCAGAAAGCGCAAAACAATGCACAAAAGAATAGCTTTTTACTGGGGGAACAAGATGACTGTCTGTAGGGCTCTGCAGAAAAAGGGAGAATGAGCAAGATGGCACCCTTGGGCAGGAAGGGGACCATGCATGCGTGGTGGCATCTCCCAAAGGCTTTCTTTGAAAGCTGGGGAGATGCTTCCGCGAGGGCTCAGTCAGCATCAATGTCACCCATATGCGAGGACTGACTTCCTGCTCATTCCTGAGAAGAAGAATTCTTCTGGATCTTGAGTTTCTGCATGGTTGACTCGACAAGCATGGAGTTATGTGGAAGTTGGGGCTTGTGGAACCCTGGCCCCTTCCAGACATGGTCCAGAACACGTGGTTCAAACAGGAAGGATTCTTTTATTGAATATAATACCTTCAATAGCCCAAATTGCCCGACACAGGCTGTGTTTCGACTTTACTTCATCAGGGGCTTAACTGTTTGATAAGTTCAACGCAAGAGCTGTGTATATTTATCGTATTGAATAATATGGGTAAGCTTCAGACTTTGCTATGCCTCAGCCGGTTGTGAAGGCTTTTGTGAAGGCTGAAGTATCAGACAACCGGCTAAGGCATAGCAACATCTGAAGCTTACCCATATTATTCAATACGATAAGTATACACAGCTCTTGCGTTGAACTTATCAAACAATTAAGCACGCCTAAAGCCCCTGATGAAGTAAAGTCGAAACACGGCCTGTGTCGGGCAATTTGGGCTATTGAAGGTATAATATTCAATAAAAGAATCTTTTCTATTTGAACCACGTGTTCTGGACTGGGTATCTTATAGTGAAGTGGTGTAGTGCTCCTTTGGTGGACCCTTCCAGACATGGTACATTGCGTCGAGGTGTTGACTGACCACCAGCACAGACGCCGGGGTCTCCCACATCCCAAGTAATAGCTGCTCAGCACCGTGAGAGTCTCCTTAGGTGGGGACTTATACTGGAGGATCTCCAGTTCTTCAGTGCATGTGTCTTCCCCCGACTCAGTTTGCACAGAGGGGGCCCTGGCAACATCCTTTGGAAGAGAATGGCACCAAGTCACAGGGGGAGACGGCTCCAAGGGGATGTCTCAGTGCCGAGTGGTTTCCGGCGAGGCCTCATCGGTCTCCCACTTGGAATTGAGGGGAGACAAGGACTCCAAAAACTCTGCGATCCTATACCTTGAGGCTGGCCTCTGGAGGCCTCAGGCGTCCGAATCACAGAAACTGGCCAGAGAGGATCAGATACCCGAGGAATGGGACCGAGACCTTGACCGGTGCAAAGGGCTTACCCAAGGACGATGGCGCTTGGAGCTCAGCTTGACACCTGGAAATTCCCCCGCAGTCGGGGACCCGGTTGTCAAGGAAGATGTGGACAAACCAGCCATCATTTGCCTGCTGCAGGGCCAGAATAGCAGAGACATTCTGCTCCAGGACCACTATTCTGGTTTCCAAGCTAGAAGGCTCCGCAGCTTTTGGTGTGGGCACCGAGGAACTCAGGCCCGGTACCGGCACTCTTACAAGTGCGTCCTCATCGTGGACTATGGCCTTGAGGAACCTCGCATGGTCTCCGCCGGCCAAGAAATCCTTCTTGAGGATCTTGGTAGGGTGCTGCTCAGAGCCACCTGAATCCCTCCAAGGGATTGTTCCGGGTTTCACAGTTGGAACCTCGATGGACTTAGAGGATTTTTTATTCTCTCTCTCGGGGTTCGGGTCTTCTCAGAGGAGCCGCCACCACGGGACTCTGAGGATGCCTGGCCTTCAAGGGAAATGCTGGTCTTGGTGCTTGGTGTCAGGGAAGCCGGTATCAGGTCAGACCTTGGGAACAGCTTCTCCTGCAACTCTGATCTCTTCTTACTAGTTTTCGGAGTCAGGGTCTGGCACAGGTCGCAGGAGTTGCTATCATGGTCCAGTCCTAGACAGTGTAGGCAGCAGTCATGGGTGTCAGTTGACATGGCTTGACTGCAGCGATCACATTTCTTGAACCCACTGGGGAACAAGGTGGAGAACACCCGGCCGGAGTCGACAACTCCTGGATGAAAAAGAGCATGAATGCGGGTCGAGGAAATCCACGATCAAAAAAGAGGGAAAGGAGCTAAGAACATCGCCGGGACCGGCATCGGCTTGAGGCGGGAAGAGGAACCGGTACGCAACCGTGAAAAAGCTAATTTTTAGCAAAGAGTTTTTCCAGGGAAACAGGATATATGTCCATTGGGCTCTGCGGAAATAGGAGACTGAGCAAGATGGCACCCTTGGGCAGGAAGGGGACCATGCATGCGTGGTAACATGTCCCAAAGGCTTTCTTTGAAAGCTGGGGAAAGGCTCCGTGCGGGCTCCATCGGCGCAGACATCACCCGTATGTGAGGACTGACTTCCTGCTTGTTCCTAGAGAACTAAGATACAAGCTGATATGTGATCTGTAAGTAGTTAGAGTGATTGGAGCGAGGGCTGGCAAGCAGGCAAAATCTTTATCATAGCTATGATATATGTTCATAGTATAGTTGGAACAAATGAGTCTTTATTGCTTTCTGAAGGTTGACAGGTCGTTGGATCAGATCGGGGCAGGGCAGGGAGGGTGTTCCAAAGAACTGGTGCATATAATAAAAAGGCTCAGTTCTTAGCGGTTTAGTAACTCTTTCTTATTGCTGAAGGGGTGGTGAGAGTGTGTTTGTCATGTTTGTCCTTCTCATTCTGTTGTTCAGTGTCCACTGTATGATTTCTGCGAGGGAGACTGCAGAGAGGTTATGTACTACTTTAAATGTCATCAATAGAGCTTTGTAATTTAGGTTGCTCTCTATTGTGAGTCAATGCAATTGCCTTAGGATGGGCATGACATGTTCAAATCTGGAGGCTCCATACAGGGTTTGGGCCGCAGTGTTCAAGGCCATTTTTAGAGGATGAAGTGTGTAGCCTGGCAGACCATGGAGAATGATATTTGCATAGTCAAAGTGTGGAAGGATAAGTGCCTGGAATATGGTGCGTTAGTCGGTAGCCTCCAGTAGTGGACATAAATAATGTAGGGTTCTTATTCTGTGGTATACTGCCTTGGTAACATTCTTTATGTGTGTTTCCATACACAGTCGTTGATCCAGGGTGACTCCTAGGTAAAGCACAGTTACTTACCTGTAACAGGTGATCTCTGGGAACAGCAGGAATAAGTCTTCACATATGGGTACGTCGGTACTGACGGAGCCTGCACGGGAATGCACCCCAGCATCCAATCAGAAAGCTTTTGGGAGCATCCCTCGCGCCTGCGCACTGCCTTCCCGCCTTTTCCACTGCCTCTCCTCAGTTGAGTTTTATAGCTGAGACAAAAGGAGAGAAAGAGGAAAGGAAGATAGATAGATAGATACAACTCCTAGGGGAGGTGGGTGGGTTGTGAAGACTTATTCCTGCTGTTCCCAGAGATCATCTGTTACAGGTAAGTAACTGCTATCTCCAGGAACAAGCAGGAATGAGTCTTCACATATGGGGACTCCCTAGCTATAGATGCCAGGGGGAGATCCCATAGAATGCGTGTCCCTGGATCAGGACTGCAGTTCCCACAGATGGATCTCCGGCATCCCATGAGGGAAGGTGGGTAGGAGTTGAAAGTAGAGGAGCTGTAAGAAAAAACAGCAAAGCGAAGGACTACAGGAGAGGAGTCCTTGGTATGTATGATAAGTACCATTAAAAATATTTAATGAACAATCACAAAATGGATCTTACCTACTGGATTGTAGGAAGTAGAGAGCGTGATGGAGTCTACTGGAGATTCAGTAGAGGATCCTCAAGGTGACCTCACAGCAGTGAGGGTGAAGGTCCAAATCTGGAATTGGCAGGTGACCCAGGTGTCAACTGGGGTAGTATAAGAACAGCTGGTCTTCAGTGGAAAGCTTTATGGAAAAAGCTGAAAACTCTTTAGCTACAAAGGCATTAACATTGAGGAGTAAAAGAGGAAGACTGACCAACCAATTTGGACAAGTAGCCCAGTCCTGGAGGGAAGAGAGGGTATGGAAAAAAGCCCGTATTCCCAAGGAGGACAGATTTGTGAAGGGCTGAAACCTCAGAACTACCGAAGATCTACACTGTCTTTCCTAGCTGTTGAGAGATAGGAAAGATATTGAAGCGTGATGCTTCAGGGATAGCGAGACCTAGAGTAAAAAGGAAGCTGTTAGTACCACAGAAGTGGTTGTGTGCATAACAGCCCCCACATGCCAAGGGACAGTATGAAGATATGCCAGCCCACTGTCTGGAACCTCTAAGAAGGTAAAAACCTTTATAGCATAGACAGTTAGGGAGATAGTATGTAATACATATCGACCTCTAAAAAGCATCTCGACAGATACATATATAGAGGGATATATGTATATATATATATATGTGTGTATTGTGATAAGGAAGCTTATCATAGCTCAGGAAGGGGCTATAGAAAAGGTGAAGTGTATCTGAACAAGCAACCTGTCAGTGCTGGTAGAAATGAGAAAACAGAATTTTGCCATAAAAAAGACTACCAGTCCCAGAATGCACCAGGTTTCCAACAGCCATGAGAGGAGCTGAAGTGAGAAAACGTGTGTTCAATCAAAAGGGCTATGAGGTAATCCCCAAGCACTCATTGCAAAGGGCAGGGCTTGATTCAGCACAGCTGCGCTGTGCTAGGATGGAACACTCATCTCAAAGGGCAAGGCCTGATTCAGCACAGCTGCGCTGTGTTAGGGAGGAGCACTCATCTAAGCAGAATAAGAGTAGCGTTTATTCTACAGATGACCATCTTCATGATCACCTTGGATATCCAGAGAATTGTCCTCAGTATCCTGAGAATCAGCTTGAGTTTGATCATCAGTTTCATCTGAAGGATCATCAGAAGCAGAAGCCAAACCGGACGGACAGAGAGGGAAAGAGACCCTTTGGAAGAAGGAAGAGAAAAGCCTTTGAGAGGTCTAGAAGAGTCCAAAGCAGTACGTATACTGGGAGGTATTCCAAGGGCCAGCATACACCATTGGACTGGGGAAAGCCAGAGGAATGGTGCTGCAGAGCTAGGAATCACCAGAGGCTACCTGTGAGGGAGACGGCTGCACGTGGAAGGGACCCTAAGACCTGTGCCAGAAGGTATGTGAAGAGAGATCCAGTGTCCAGGGATCTGGATTGGAAGGCTGGACATAAGAACTGGACTACATACTGGCCAGGCTATATAGAGAGGAACTCTAGCAGCAATGGAAGCTCAGGTATGAACACTGATCTATGCCCTAGCTATAACCTTGAAAGACAGCAGGGAAACAAGTATTCTCCTGAAAATGCTCCATTGAGAGATTCATCTGTGCCAATCCATGATATTGAACCCATGCTTGTTGAACAAGGGGGAATAATAGCAGATGAGGATCCTGTTTATATGGACTGCTCTCTATCTAAACTCCGTTGGTAACTTTCTGTTATAAAGTACAGCAACCATCACAAAGAAATACAAATTTGTTCTTTAATCTACTCAGAAAAGCTCCTGAAGCAGGATTTGACCCACACAGTAGAAAGCAAGCCAGCTAAGGGGTTTCAGCTGGTAACTGCTAGCAATTAAGCCTTACCTAATTGCTTGTGAGCTAGGAGAGAATCACTTCTGTATCTATGTGGGAAGTAATCAGAAGTTAACCTGAAAAGGACAGTTTGTTTCTTGCTTTGTGGCTTTTCATTTGTTGTTTTCCTGATTTTGACTTTGTTTTTCCAAGTTAACACTGAAAGCAAGTAACCTAATTTATGTGCTACCAAGCATATCTGTGTTGGGAGAAATAACCCCATAAATAAATATCTTATTGGCTTTACCCAAGAGCACAACTAAATTATTGTCAGCAGCTGTGTCTGATGTGAATGAACTACATTGCCCACAATACCTTGCAAATCATATAGAAATATGCACTTGCCAAGAGTGTGAAGATTCTCACCCAGGCAACCGTCTGACAGTATATATATATATATATATATATATATATATATATATATATATATAGGGGTATAACTTATGCACACACAGCTTACAGACATATGTATGTATAGAAATATATAGAGATATATACATACATGAATATATAAGTCTGAAGATACATGTCTGCAACTAAGCCCCATAAGAACATTCACATGGGAGATGTGAAGGAGAAAGACTCCTCTAATAACAAGAAGGTGGAACCTACTTGAAAAGATATATAGAGAATCTATTTCTGCGGGCTAAGAGGGTGCAGGAATGCTATCCAGTGAAATAACCAGGATGGTTGCGTGAAAAAACAGAGGATAATATCAGTCTGTAGAGAGCAAGTCGTGAGTTCTGTAGAACTCTGACATGGTAAATGGACAGAAACGCATAGGAGGAGATACCAGGATGACCCACTGGAGGGACATAGGGGTATCATGCGTTACTAGTAGAATATGTGCTGTCCATGAGGAGTAGGATAGCATGAGGCCAAGCTGTAAGGAAAAAAGAGCATATTCCTGCAGGATTGGGAAACTCCTTGGATATTCACGCAGAAAAAGCTTATATTCTGTATTATAACAGGAGACAAGAGGGTGTGGAGAACCCTCACAGTCATGGAAAATGACTGATAAGCCTTTTCTACTATATAGAATAGCCATCAGAGACAAAGTTCAATGCTCTCTAGCAAGGGCCCATAGTAGAAAGTTTCTCTGAAGATTGCAGAGAGCATTATGCAGGAGAATTAGGAGATAAAATTGACTGTAGGTCAGTTGTGTTGCCACATCCAAGGAAATGGAGATGGCCAGAAAGAAGATAATGTGAGAAGCCTGAAGTGAGTAGGATTATCCAAGATAGATGAGGACTATCTTGGAATCACTACTAAGGCTAGACAAAAGTAGTGGAAGACAGACTGGAAACTTGTGGGAAAGTACCAGTAGTTCAATCACTGGAACTCCTGCATGAACAGCAGCTGAGAGAGACAGCAGAGAGAATCTTCCTGTGTAAAACAGAGAGAACAGACAAAGGGAGAGGAAAAATTCCTGTCCCTGTCTGATAAGCTGTCCAGAGAATTTGTTCAAGGAAAAACCTCTACACTGGAATGAAAGGCTAGAGAAGCTGTTCAGTATGGTACCACTCATTCAGGGGAAACCCTAGATGAGAGGGTAGAGAAAACAGGTAACTGAAGGGTGACTTACCATATTGGTGAGTCAGCTGAAGGAAAAAATGTTCATGTTGGGACAGAAACTATCATGGGATAGTTAACTTCTCTTCTTGGTAGGAAGAAGAGGAGAAATCTGTAACCCATGGACAAGAATATCCTGACAGCTTAGCATATCCTAAAGAAAGGAAACCACGTGTAGAGCTTTAAAGAAAAAAACAGTGAACAAACTTCTGCTAAGAAGAAGTTAACTGTAGGTTGCAACCTTCAGGAACCTATGGTTGCTGGGTATGCTCAGACTTGCTAGAGTTTGGATTCTTCAGACCAGGACGAGGTGTCCCCTGCTTGGGGACATCTGGATGATGGGCAGGAGAAAGGGAAAGAAGGTTTGGTAGGACATTTCCTACCTCCTGGGGAAGAAGGCGGCTTAGGATGGTCCCTAGAACCAGGGACGTCAGTGGAGCAATAAGCAACCTGACGTAAAGCCTCCTTATTGAAGAGATTTTCTCCAGTACAAGGAGAATTACCCAGTGTGTGTTGTGCCCATCTGCTCAAGTCTGAAGCTTGGAGCCAGGCTCTACGACGTGCTCTTATGGCAATAGCAGAGGATCTGCTAACAGACTCAAAAGAGTCTAGAGAAGCACAAGAAAGAAACCAAGAGATATTCTGGCTATGACTAAGAAGCAAGGAATAGTCTGCAGCCTTAGGCTCTGATAGAAAAGGAGTCAAAAGAGATAATTTCTTTGTGACCTCCTGGAGAGATAGACTCATAAAAAATATAAGAGATAATCCTTGATGCCAGCATAGATGTTTGGAAGGTTTGACGTCCAAAGGCATCAAGTGCTTTAGATGCACGACCTGGCAGATAAGAAGAATGCTTCTTCTTGCTTTTTACCTTCCTCATTGCTGATTCCACTACAATGGAATGATGGGGAAGTTGAGTCTATTGGAACCCTGGAGAGGGGGGCACCTGATACAGAACATCAGTTGCTGTAGAAGGTGAGGGAACCCTTAAAGGTGATTCCCATATTCTCAGAAGAAGATCCTGCAAAGAATGATGTAAAGGAAGCATTATATTTTCCTTTTCTGCAGGAGAGCCTCGAGTAGGATGACAGCCAGGGATAGGAATAGCAAGAAATGTTGCCATGTCAAGGAGAAATTCCTGAAAAGAGGGATCTCCAATGGGAACTATCCCTGGGTAGGCTAAAGTTGAAGGAGCAGCCTGAGCACCAGAGGATGTACTGGTCTGGTGCAGAAAAAGAACCCCACTAGATGGATAGTGATACTGGCAGTCACGATTTGAGGCAGTCACTACTGCATCGTCCATGCCAGGTATCGATTCCAAACTAGGCATAGAAAGGATCGATGGTACCGATGTAACTGTAGGAACCGACATCGATACCGATACCGGTAGCTGAGTCGGAATCGGAGATGGTAACGCCCTCGAAGCAGTCATCGGAGGCTGCTCAAGCGGTACCGAGGCAACCAGAAACGCTTGGTGAATATCCTCGGTACTGCGTATCCGGAAACGATAAGTCGGTTCCGAGACGCGTCGGTACCCAGTCATCTAGACTAGATATCGATTCCAGACTCGTCATCGAAGGGAGCGAGTCTATCGATGCATGTCTAGAGGGTACCGATGCCGGTGGTGGAATCGGCGATGTTGCCGATACAGGAAAGTCAATCTGGGTCATATCGATCGGTCCCGAAGGTACCGAGGACGCCAGATGACGATCCCTGGTGAAGAGTGGATCACTCAACACCGGTGCCGATGCTGGGGAATCTGTAACGCTCGAAGCGGATGCCACCACCGAGCATGGCTCAGGTATGTTCTGTGAGGGGTGAGCCCCAGGAACAACCTGAAACCCCTGAAATGCTTTGGAGCCCGGAGACTCCCGCCGGGGTTTTAATGCCAATGGAGTCTTGAGGGCAAGGCCGGAGCCGTCATCATGCCTGGCATGAGACCTACCACTCAAGGATTGGCTAGTCTTAACAGACTGTTTGTGGGTTACCTGATCCTGTAGAGAAGAAAAGGCCGGTGCCCTCACTCCGGGAGGGAAAACGGTATCGAGGGAAACTCGAAAGAGGGAAGTTCTTCTCACAGTTTTGCAGCCTGATTGTTCAGGGGAAAAAGGGTCAGGACCCAACAGGTTAGACACCAGGCATTGGAGTCTAAAAAGAAAACTGTGCTTCCTCAGTGAAGGCACTTCTTAGGAGAAGGCGGCTCCATGATGGAGAGGCCTTGTAGGCCCAAAAAATTTAAGACAGAAACAGAGGGAAAAATCTCCCTGAGTTTAAGAAAAAGAAAAGAAAAACCCACCGGCAGTACTGGTGGCGGCGGGAAAAACAGCCGCGACCACAAGAAAACAAGAAATAAAGAATTTAAAGAAAAAAGTTTCTGCGGTGACAGGAGGACGTCCTGCCGGCTCCGCGGAAAAACGAAAACTGAGGAGAGGCAGTGGAAAAGGCAGGAAGGCAGTGCGCAGGCGCGAGGGATGCTCCCAAAAGCTTTTTGATTGGATGCTGGGGAGCATTCCTGTGCAGGCTCCGTCGGTACCGATGTACCCATATGTGAAGACTCATTCCTGCTTGTTCCTGGAAATCACACTTTTTGCTTCATCATCAGCTCTGCATCCTTTACCCATAGAGAAGATGGAGGGATGAAGGTTTGGTCCTTTGTGATAAACACTAAAGACTTCTTGCAGTTCATACTCAGGTTGTATGTACAGAGTCAGTCTGAATCTGCATTAAAGTATTCCGTAATCTTGGTGTAATTGGAATGGTTAGTGGAGAATGGGGTGCATAGTAGTACATCGTTGGCATGGATGTGGTATAGTATGTTGTATGTTTGAATTGTCAAGCAGATTGGCTGGATGTAGATGTTGAAGAGCAAGGCAGATAGAGATGAATCCTGTGGAATTCCTTGCGTCTACTGGTATGTGGATAATGCCTGAGCTCCTACATGCACCAGTTGTTGGCAATCTGTTAAGTAGGATCTGCACCAATCTAGAACTAAGCTCTGTATACGTTTCTCTTGCAGACGAGCAAATAGGAGATCGTGAATGACCGTGTCAAAGTCCGATGCGATATCCAGGAATATTAAGATAAATCCCTGCTTCGCTTTATTCATTCCCATAATGAGTAGCCAGGAGGGTTTCGACACAATGTTGTTGATGGAACCCATGCTGCTGTTGGTCAAGGGGAGCATAAGAGTCTATGTGATCTTGGATTTGTTGCTGGACTATCTTCTCAGTTATATTAGCCAGGAGTGGGAGGCTATATATGGGCCTACAGAAGTTTACATCGAATGGGTCCAGTTTGTCATTTTTTAGTAGTGGTCTGACAGTGGCGGTCTTCAATGGTGATGGTACCAGACCCATGGTAAAGGAAAGGTGTACAATTCTGGTGATGAATGCACTTAGGTCAGACTGGGCTGACTTGATCCAATGTGCCGGGCATGGATTGGTTGTGGAAGTGGTGGTGTTGAGCCCGCTTATGATGTTCTCGATGTACTCAGTGGAGCATGGGTGGAAGAAATCTAGATTGGTAATAGTAGTGTTTTCAATCTGAGAGAGGATTTCCTGGATTAAGGGACTTCCCATTTGTTTTGGTATGGAAGTAGGCAGCAAATTCCTGATGGTGGGGGATGCCTGCAGTATGTTCTTTGCTGTGTCCTTTATGAGGGACTTAATAATTCTGGAAAGCTCTCAGGGCTTGTTAAGAGAGCGCGCATTAGGATATGTGTGTAGTATTCCTTTTGTCTTTGGTTAATTGCATTGTGGTATTTTCAGGGTCTTCATGTATGTGACGTGATCTTGGGGGAGTCTAGAGTGCCGCCATTTCCGCTCAAGCTTCCTGAGTTGTAGTCAGAACTCACGTAGGTCGGCTGTGAACCATATGGCTGTGTGATTCTTCTTGATTAATTTCTTGGACTGTGGTAAAAGTGCGGCTTTGCTTAAGATGTTATTCCCTGTGTCTACAAGCTCATCCAGGTTGGGTAGCATTTCTTCAAGGAAGGTTTCTCTGTTAAATGGATGGAAGCGATGAGCTGGTGGTGGAGATGTCACAGGTGGTCTATTCTCTGATGCGCCCGAGGGGATGTGGAAAATGATGGCATTGTGATCTGATCATGGAACAGGGATGACCCATGGTTGGTTTTGGTTGCTGGCTTTGAGTATGGATGAGGGTGCAAAGATAACGTTCAAGGTGTTTCCTCTTGTGTGGGTGGGTGTGTATATTAGTTGTTCATAGCTTAATGTGGTCATTGCGTCAAGAAAGGATGTGGAATGCTTTGTTGAGAGTGCAGGAAGGCTGAAATCACCCAGAAGCCAAAAATGTTTTTTTCTTAGTAGATCGGTCGCATGCTAGGTCGAGGATTATGGAGATGTCATCAATGCATGTAGATGGAGTTTGGTAGAACAGAGATGCTACTAGGTGCTTATTTGAGATCATGATAGCCTCAGGGTTGTTTGTGCTCTGTGATGTAAGACAATGGAATTGTAGATCACTTCTGGCCAGGATAAAGATGCCTCCACCTCTTCTGTTTGTTCTCGGGCAGTTAAAGAGGTCGTAATTAGGTAGCTTTAATTGACTATAAGTACGAAATGTGTGTCAGTGAGTCATGATTCTGTGACGACTTTCGACACAGTCAACGAGAATTGGCTATTTATTTTGAATGAAGCAAACATTTCTGAGCCCGCAGGTTAGGTTTTATGCCTGTGGGGGCTTCCGTCTGTGGATCTTCTCTGGGGGCCGGTATACAAAGTGAATGAGATGACTATAGCTCACTGTGTGTAGTGGCCTTGCCGTGATTAATGCATCTTTATGTCCCCTCCGGCCATAGCCATGTATTGTGGAGATTAGGCCTTGTTGTTGAAAAAATGATTCTGTGCATATGATGAATTGGGCCAGGCAAGAGAAGAATAGCATGCTGGTAAGTCTGTCCGGCATTGTGTTACTTCAAAATTGTTTTTTTATTATTAGTGCAGACATTAAACACATTCAAGACACACTACACCAGCATTAGATACAAAACAAGCAATGGATACAAAACAGAACAGCAAGGACAACTGGAGCATCCCAGAGTTACCCGAAAACCTTTCAAAATGTGCTCACCCCATCCCCACCACGGCAAGCCCAGTCCCAAAGATATATAAGCAAAATATCGACAGAGTAACAGTGGACTGGATAGAACAGTAAACGCAAAAGAAAACCAACAGTGCACTTGGAAAACACCAGCTGTGCCAAACATTTGCAATAACACTGTACCCCCTCCCCCACACACACCCCCCCCCACACACCCTTCCCCCCCCCCCCCCCACAGCCCACCCAGGTGCCCGGACCCAAAACTGCCTTATACTAAGACACGAGCCCAGGGGAAAGAGACCCCCCTCCCCCTCCTATTCGACCAACATAACAATACGTATATATAGCTACCTACCTACAGCAGGGGCCAGGAAGTTAGATATTCAACACTGCGCTACGCTCTTGGGCGGATAGGGTATTAATGAGCGGCAGCCAAAGCTCAAGGAATCGCTCCCACTGACTCCCCCCTAACTGCTTAGCCGTGAGCTTTTCCATATACATCAAGTTTATCAGGGATTTCCTCCAAACCTCAAAAAGCGGAGGGGTACATTCGAGCCAACTACCCAGCAAAACCCTCTTGACCAGCAGGAGACCCCGGTCAATCAAAGCTCGGTGGTGTGCTGTAGGCACATAACCTGCCCCCACCCAGCAATGAAAGAGACACACTTGCCACTGCCCAAAAGCCCCCAAACCCAACATCTCTCCCAATGTATCAGTCACTTGCTGCCATAAACACTGAACTCTAGGGCACAGCCAGAACTTGTGGAACAATGTCCCCTCATCCCTCTGACACCAACCACACAGAGAGGTATCCCGTAAACCCACCTTATAAGCCCACTTATCACTAGCATAGGCTCTCCATAGAAACTTGTACTGCATCTCCTGCAAGTACATCCACACTGCACCCCTAGGGATCCGCTCAAAAGCAGACCGTAAGATCTCCACTGTCAAGTCTAGCAGGCCATCTGCAGTCCAACGGTGGGCGAGAGTCTGGAGATAGGCAGAGTCAACCAGCGGGCAGAGCAGCTGCCTCCGCTCCGCCCAGTCTAGGAGGTCTTTCTCCACCCAACCCCCAAGCAACTTACGCGGATCCGTCGTGAGCAATAAGGTTGGGACTCTTTTCCGCAACTGATCAACATAGTGTCGAAGTTGGAGATAGCCATAAAAATCCCTGGGGCCCAACCGATAAGTATGACTCAGGGCCTGGAAGCTCTCCAAGGCTCCCCCCTCGGTTCTACCCACATCCCCCAAACACACTATCCCTTTCTGCTGCCAAACATGGAAGAGCGAAGAGTCCATGTAGCCTGGCAAAAAGTCCGGGTTCCCCACCAAAGGTAAAAGAAGAGAGCACGTCGAATCCCACCCAACTCTCCGGCAAACCTCCCGCCAGGCCAACCTCAGAGTTCTCAAATATGTATTGTCCCTTCCGCTCCCCAGGCTGTGAGAACGCACGTTATGAAGTAAATACAAACTATGGCAAGGAGAGGATATTTCCTGCAACTGCTGGACGGGAGCACATCCACTCTCGACCGCGATTAAACCCCAAATATGCCGCACCAAATATCGGAGATTGTAATGTCTCAGCGAGGGGAGTTCCAACCCCCCTTCTTCCTTCCTCTGCCGTAGAGCCCGAAGCGGAATTCGAGGACGACGACCCCCCCAAAGAAAACCAGTCAAATATCTATCGAACAATCTCCAGTCCTTCGCGAGGACCCAGATCGGCAACAAACGTAGCATATATAGCCATCGAGGAAGTTCCACCATAGAGAACAAGGCAATGCGGCCACGTAAGGACAACGGGAAGGCTCGCCAACGCTGAAACGTGAGCTTCGCCCTGCCAAGCATACCCTCCACATTCTCTTGGTACAGTCTAGCCGGGCTCGCCGGCAACTGTATACCCAAATACTTGATAGAGCCCGCCGCCCATGCCAGAGGGAAGGCTCCCCGCCAAACAGGTCGCACCTTCCCCCCCACATCTAAAGCCATAGATTTTGACATATTGATTTTCAGCCCGGAGAAACTACCATATTCTTGAATAAGAAGCAAAACCCCCTGCAGTGAGTCCTGCGGATCAGCCAAACAAAGAAGCATGTCGTCAGCAAACGCACTTATTTTCATTTCCTCCGTCCCCATCCGGATCCCCACCACACGGGGCTCCTGCTGGATAGCCTGCAGTAGGGGTTCCAGCGCAAGCACAAATAAAAGCGGAGATAGCGGGCAGCCTTGTCGCATACCCCTTTCTAAAATAAAGGGCTCCGAGTAGACCCCATTCACACCAACCCTCGCCGCTGGAAGCTTGTATAGAACCTGGATCCACTGGGCAAACTCCCCTTGAATCCCGAACCTACTCAAAGCATCCCACAGATACGCCCATGCAACCCTATCAAACGCCTTTTCAGCATCCAGACTAACTAATAATAATGGTGAATCCTGTGCAAGACAATACTCCATTCCTAAGAGGAGCTTAGCAACATTCTTAGTTGCGTCTCTCCCCACGACAAAACCCACCTGTCTGTCCCCTATCAAAGATGGTAAGAGGGGGTTCAGACGGTTGGCTAATATCGAGGCCAGAATCTTAACATCAGTATTAATTAGCGAGATGGGCCGAAACGACGCGGGGTCAAATGGGTCCTTACCCGGCTTCGGAATTACAGTAATGTTTGCACACCGCATATCTCTAGGGAGGCATCCCCGCTGCAACGCCTCGTTATACATAGCTATCATACTAGGGACTAGCCGAGGGGACAGCAGTTTATAGTACTCTCCTCCAAACCCATCAGGGCCTGGGGCCTTATGCGGTTTCCCTCGCTTAATAGCAGCTTGGATTTCCGTCCCTGTCAGTGGAGCATTAAGCTCCTGCAATTCCCCCTCCGTTAATTGTGGCAAAGCCACTTTATCCAGGAACGCTCTGCTTTGGGTAGCGGCACGGTCTTCCTCCTTATACAAGCGGGCGAAAAAACCTTCTAAAGATTTCGGCAATATGCTGTGGCTGGTGCTGCAACTGTCCCTCCCCATCTTTAAGAACCGGGACAAAACGTGCCCCGCCCGGATCCCGGACCAACCTTGCTAAGAGCTTGCCAGACCGATTCCCATATCTATACAGCTTGTGCTGGTAATACTGTAGGGACATCTTAGCTCTTCTCTGAAGGAGCTCATTGAGGGCCAACTGGGCTTTAACAAAACCCTGTTGACTAACCCTAGCCCCCCTTCCATGTAAGGTACTTAACTTGGACTGCAAGGCCTGAAGATTACGTTCCAAAACCACAATACTATGATCCAAATGTCGACGCCTTTGAGCAGTGAAGGCAATAATTACCCCTCTCATAACCGCTTTACTAGCTTCCCAAAATAAAATAGAGGAACAGTTGGGAGTATCATTGAAAAGGACGTATTCATCCCAATGCTTCTCTAGGAAACATCGAAAATCTTTGTCTTCCCATAAGTAGGCCGGAAAGCGCCATCCCCCCTACCCACCCCCTGGCACTCCCAGGTCATCCAAACCATACCATGGTCAGATACGGCTACTGGTTCTATGTCCGCCCGTTCCACCCATGAGATCGCTTGCTCACTCACCAGAATGTAATCTATCCGGGACCATGTAAGGTGGGCCCTCGACTGGTGGGTGTAAGCACGCTCCCCCGGATGCAAAGTACGCCACACATCCAAGAGGCCTCCCAATCTACACAAATAACCCACCCCTTTTTTAGTCCAAGCCCCCCCTTTGCTCGCCACCGATTTATCCAGGCGTGGGTCGCAAGGGCAATTAAAATCCCCGGCCAGCACTAATTTACCATCCCCCACCCTCTGCACAAAGCCCAACAAAAACTTAAAAAAAGCATGGTCATAAACATTGGGGGCATATACATTGCCTATCCATATCTCTTCATTATACAGTTTGGCTTGGAGAAAAACATAACGCCCCTGCGAATCCGATTCAATCCTCGTCACTTCAAATGGGATACCCTTTTTCACCAAAACCACCACTCCCGCCTTGTGCCCCCCCCGAGGAAGCCCCGTATATGCATGCCACCCAGTCCCTCACCAGCTTTTTATGTTCTTGCTCGCTCAAATGGGTCTCCTGCAGCAAAGCTAAGTGAGCTCCTTTCCTTTTTAGCGCCTGCAAAATTTTTGTGCGCTTGACAGGAGAGCTTATGCCGCCCACATTCCAGGAGATTAGTTTAACACTTTGATTAAGTTATTCCGAGGCTATGACCTTTCACTGCAAGAGAACCCAAATTCACTCCCGGAGCCGCCCAGCCTCGGCCCCAGGGAGAGACTCTACCCCACCCGCTAGCCAACCTTGAGGTCCAAAGGTCCCTAGGCACCCCCCCTTGTCTATTCCCACCTCCCCTCCCCCCCACCCCCTCCCCCCGGCTACTCCTTCCCCCCCTCCACCCCCCCTTCCCCCCGCTCCCCGCACCCTTCTGCGTCCCAACCCCTTTAAAATCACACATCCCACCTCAGCCCAAAAGCTGAGCAGAAGTCACTAATGTGCACCACGGGGCCACCTCGAACTCCCGCCCAGCGCCAGTGCCACCACCAGCGACTAAACCCCCTCCCCGCACGCTCCCCCTCTGCTATTCTCTCCGACCTACCTAGGCCGCAGCACTGCGGGGGACATGCTGTTCCGCCGCAAGAAAGCCCAGGCCCCTCGCTCAGAATAGGAAAAGAGAAGGGGAAGAGATAAAGAAAACATCCCAGCCCAATAAACAATAAACTATAAACTCTGCTCCACAAAGCAGAGCAATAGCAGAACCCCTGCCCCAAAGCAACTCTTCTAAGCCCCTCAACATAAAACACTTTAACAGAGATAAAATAAAATAGAAATGCTTATCAACAGAGGGCATAGCTCACACAGTCCAGCTACACCGCAAGTCTCCACGGAGCCAGTGGGTAGGCCATCTAAACCCCCACCATCTACACCCGCAGTATCGTATGGGGAATCCCCCAACTCCGCAGGCCTCACAGCAGCTGCACAGCGTCCAGAGTCTGTCTCAGCGGGCCAGGCAGCACTCACGGCACAGCGGTCCCGGTCTTCTCATCAGCTCGCGCAGGCAGGTCCGAATTTAGCCGCTCCAAGTAGGCCTTGGCCGCTCCCGCTGAGTCAAAGACCAAACTTTTCCCCAGATGATGGACGCGTAGCGTTGCCGGGAAGGCCAGGGTAAATCGGATCCTCTTCTGAAAAAGGGCCGTACAGACAGGGGAAAATTCCTTATGCTTCGTCGATACTGCTGTGGAGTAGTCCTGGAACAGGAGGATTTTGGTGTTCTGCAACAAAAGTCCCTCGTGCTGCCGGTAAGCTCGTAACAGGCGCTCTTTATGGGCAAAGTTCAGTACACGGGCGATCACCACTCGGGGCCTTGATCGATTTTCCTGCCTTGGTCCAATCCGGTGGGCCCGCTCCACCTTAAGGTCGCCGACCAAAGTAGGTAAGCCCAGCTCTTCCGGGAGCCATTTCTCAATGAGAGGTAGAAGCTGTTGATCGGTCGTTGTCTCCGGAATACCCACCAGACGGATATTGTTCCGCCGGGAACGATTTTCCAAATCGTCCAGCTTACTCTGCAAGGCCGCAAGTTGCGCACGTGTATCTGCATGCACTCTCTCCTGCCGTCCCTCATCGTCTTCTATGGCAGACACGCGGTGTTCTAGCTCTTCGATTCTTTGGCCTTGTGCTGCCAACGTTTCCCCCATCACCTCCAACTTGGAGAGAATCTGGTCTAACTTAGGGTCCAAATGCCAAGCCACCTCCCTCGCTAGCTCCTCTGACGCCGAGTCCCCACTCTCCGTTCCCAGCGATGAGGGTTGCATCGCCGCCGAGGCTGGGGCCCGCAGCTTTGGCGCCTTCTCTTTCTCCTTCTCCCGTCGAACCGGAGGCGGCATCCGAAGCACAGTACAGCAGTAGGAGGAAGCACTATGTTGGGGTAGATACTCCCACCACCAGCACCAGCCGTCGGGCTCTTAAAATGCTGATTTTATATCAATATCGCCGAGGCGGCCCCGGAGCAAGTGAAAAGACGTCTTCACTTGCTCATGTGTCACGTGACTCCTTCTGTCCGGCATTGTGTTAGGAGAAGGTGTTGCCCTGAATTATCCTGTAAGACCCCCTCAAGCATGGCAGTGACTCTGTGCTGCTGGCAAGGGCGCGCCTGTGCACGCCTTGTATCCAAGCTGATAAATGTTGAGAGGGTTGGGACCAATTGACCTTAGCTGCAGAGATCGGGAGGGGTTTACCTGCCAGGTGTCCCTGCAGCCAATCGGATAACTGCAAATGATGTTTTTGCGCCTTGGAGTTGCTGCTTTTAATGTCCAGAGTGTTGTGCCCAATTGGCCTTAGCTGCAGGGATCGGGAGGGGGGGGGAGGGTTACCTGCCCAGTCCCTGTTGCCAACGCCTATCAGGTGGCTGCAGGTTATAAGTATTTGCTTGTGGCTCACCTAAAGCTTTCATCATGGCTTCTGCTATTTGTTGGACTTCCTGGAACTACACATCCACTGTCCTTTACTGGTTTGTTGAAGCTGTTTCTTGTGGGGTTGTTGCTGCATGTGTTGAACCTTTTGTAAGGTTTGCTACTGTGTTGTAGTCGTGATCTCAATTTGTTATTGCTGTAGGTCCATTAGGTCCCCATCTAAGGGCCACGCCAAAGTGCTCTCAAGCGTGAGCCCACCAGGCATGGGTGTACCTTCCAGCACTGTTTTTAAAGTGCTTGCAGGCTTGCTTCTGGGCCCAATCAGCCTTGCAGTGGGGAGTAGAGGAGGGGATCTCTTACCTGCTCTCTTCCCCGATGCTGATGGGGCTGCTGGCGATGGAGAGGTTTTATCTATGGTGGCTTTATCCTATTAAATAATTACTTGACTATATTTTTAAAATGTTGTTCTTTATAATAATTTCTACCATTTTGCCTGGCACTGACATCAGGCTTACTAGTCTGCAGTTTTTCAGATCACCCTTCAGGTACCACAGACAATTTTAATGATTGGCAAAAAATTATTAATTTCATTTTTGCATTCTTTCAGTACTCTAGTGTGTACCATCTGGTACAGGTGATTTATTACTCTTCAGTTTGCCAATAAGCCTTACTACATCTTTCAGGCTCACTAAGATTTGTTTCAGTCCCTCTTAATAGGACAATTAAATATAATTTCTGGTATAGGTAGCTTTCTTACACTTCCCTTAGCAAAGAATTCACTTAGTTTTTGAGTCATGGTCTTATTTTCCCTGAATATCCCTTTTACCCCATGATCATTTAATAGTTCAATGATTCCCACAGTTTTCTTGCTTCGTATTTAGCTAAAAATGTTTTTATGAGTTTTTGCCTTTACAGCAAACTTCTTTTTTAATTGTATGTTTGCCTTCTTTATCAATACTTTGCATCTAACTTCCACTGCTCATGCTGTTTCCTATTTTCCTCATTTGAATCCATTTTCCATTTTTTGAAATATGTTCTTTTGGTTATAATAGCCTCTCTTTCAGCTCGCCTTTTAACCATGCTGGCTGTTTGGCTTTCCTTTTGCCTTTTTCAATACATGGAATACATTTAGTGTGAGTTTCCAAGACAGTACTGTTAAACAAATCCCATACCTGATGGTACTTTTAAACAATGCACACATCTGCTTCTGTTATTTTCTAGACATTTTCTTCATTTTATCAGTCTCCTTTTAGAAAGTTAAATGCTAGCATAGTAGATTTCCTTAGTGTTCTCTCTATAGTTATTAAGTTAAATTTGATCATATCATTTCATTTCATTTATAGTTCATTATTATAATACCCTCCCAAACATACATACTGAAATGAATTGATGTTAAAATGAGCTGTAATCCTGTTGTTATCCAAAGTATTGTGTCTCAATGTAATAGTTATGCTTCATTAAGGAGAAAGTTAAGGACTATGGGAGGGAATGTGGAGGGGGGAGGAGTAAAGATCTTAGGTAGGAAACTGTAGTAGGTAGGAAACTGTAGTAGGTGGGCAAGGATAAAAGAGAGAGTAGAAAAGAGCAGAGCCGGGCTGAACCAAGCTGAAGCCTGGGCCATAAGTCAAGCTGGACAGGGTTTGTCAAATATTTATTTCTATTTTTGGTGCTAGTATGGTATCAAACACCATACCTTTTATTTTCTAGTTTTTCCAGTTCTTCTCGCTGTTGTCTTTCGAATTCTAGCCTAATATGAAAAGGAAAAAAAAATGTGTTAATACTGCAACCACCAAATTCATCTAAAAATCAACAAACCCATTTGAGAAGATATTAGATGACATTATGAATATTTTAGATTAATGCAAGCTTACTAAGTTTAATTTACTTTGGTAGAACTTAAAATAGTTCCCCTGACCATTATTCAAATTTGATTTTATACTGCTGAGCACATCTTACTGCATCTGAAATGCAAATTAATTTTATTGAGGAAGCTATTTAAATATGAGGGTTATGTAAAACATAAATGATTAGCACAGACTCTGCAAGTTAACTACATGCAGACATGGCAATCAATATATAGAAATTGAGTTTCTCTACCTTAGACAAATTGGTCCTTTTACAGGGAAAAGACTGCCACAGGAAGTAGGGAGGAAGCAAAAGTATCAATTAAGGAAAATAATTACTAAAAACTAAAAACATGACAAGAAAAGCAATACAGAATATGTTAAAGCCAACAGACCTTTTAACAGCAAAGCATAATTTCTCACCTGTAACAGGTGATCTCCGGGAACAGCAGGAATTTAGTCTTCAAATATGGGTGACATCGGTACCAACAGAGCCCGTGCAGGAACGCTCCCCAGTGTCCAATAGGAAAATTTTTGGGAGCATCCCACTACGCCTGCGTAGCTACCTTCCCGCCTTTCCAGCTCTCCCTCCTCAGTTGTGTTTGTAGCTGAGATAAAAAGAGAGAAAGTGAAGACGACCTACAACTCCTAGGGGAGGAGGGTGGGTTGTGAAGACTAAATTCCTGCTGTTCCCAGAGATCACCTGTTACAGGTGAGTAACTACGCTATCTCCAGGAAGAAGCAGGAATGTAGTCTTCACATATGTGACTCCCTAGCTAGGAGATGCCAGAGAGATGACCTCTAGGTTAGCTGTGGACCGCACAGGCATGACTAGAGAGGTCATGAATCCTCCAAGGATGTCTGGTATCGAAACCCGGGACGGAGGGAAGGAGCTGTTCTAAGTCTGAAAGAGATGCTGGATAAAAGCTTTGCCAAACAAGGCATCCCGGCGGGAGTCCTTGTCCAGGTAATAGTGAGCAGCAAAAGTGTGGACCAAAGACCAAGCTGCCGCTTTGCATATCTCATCAATAGCAACAGAGCGTAAATTTGCCATAGAGGCAGCCATGGCTCAAACATTATGGGCAGTAACGTGAGGCTCGAGAGAAAGTCCTGCCTTTTCATAGGCAAAATTGATGCAGTCAGCTATCCACTTGGAGAGAGTTTGTTTGGATACTGGCAAGCCAAGGTGACTTGAGTCAAAGGAAATGAAAAGCTGGGAAGCTTTTTGGTGCTCTCGAGTTCTCTGGAGATAAAAAGCTAAGGCACATTTGCAGTCCAGTGTGAAGGGTTGCCTCTGCCCTACAGGAATGAGGTCTAGGAAAAAGACAGGAAGGTAGAGTGACTGGTTTAAATGAAAGGGCGAAACCACCTTCGGCATGAAGCGAGGGTGAGTCCTAAGGACAACCATATCATGGTGGAACCGTATATAAGGAGGGTCAGCCACCAAATCCTGGAGCTCGCTTATATGCCTTGCTGAAGCAAAGGCAATAAGGAAGATGACCTTCCATGTGAGAAACGTAAGTGGAGGAGTGGGCAGAGGTTCAAAGGGCGGCTTGAGAAGCTGTCCTAGAACAAAATTAAGGTCCCATGCCACTGGAGGCAGTTTAATGGGAGGTTTGGTCAATAGAAGACCCCTCATGAGGCGTGCTATGAGCGGCTGAAAAGAGATGGGTTGGCGATCTAAGGGCAGGTGAGAGGCCGCAATTGCACTTAAGTGTACTCTCACTGAATTGGTTTTGAGTCCAGAAGACAATAGGTGAAGGAGGTACTCCAGGAATGCCTCCACCAGAGCTAAGAAGGGAATAATATTCTTTAGAGAACACCAGAAAGAAAACCTTCGCTACTTGAAAGCGTAGACTGTCTAGTGGATGGTTTTCTAGAAACAAAGAGGATGTCTTTAACCTCCTGGGGAAGATTAATACCTTGGAAGGCTATGCCTTCAGCAGCCATGCTGTGAGATGGAGAGACTGTGGACTGGGATAGAGCAACATCTCCTCCTCCTGAGAGAGGAGATCTGGAGCAGACCCCAGATCTATGGGTTGAGTCTGAGACAGACATAGAAGGAGAGGGTACCATGGTTGGTGTGGCCAGCATGGGGCTATGATTATCATGGAACCCTTGTCTCTCTGGAGTTTGAAGAGAGTTTTGGGAGTTAGGGGTATGGGAGGGAAGGCATATAGGAAGTCATGACACCAGGGTACGTGAAAAGCATCCACCTGCTGGCTGTATGGTGCAGGAATCCTAGTGCAGAAGCGGGGAAGCTTGGCATTCTGAGGACTTGCGAAAAAGTCTATCTCTGGAGTCCCCCAGATTTTAAAAATGTGAGAGACTGTCTACATGAAGAGACCACTCATGGGGGAGGAGGATTCGGACTCAGTCTGTCCGCTAAGACATTGTGTTTGCCTGGAAGATAAACTGCATGTAGGTGAATGTGATGATGTATGGCAAAGGACCAGAGATGTAGAGCCTCGCTGCAGAGGGTCCAAGAGCCTGCTCCGTCCTGCTTGTTCACATAGAACATGGCTACTTGATCTATCTGGACCAGGATACTGAAGATGGTCCTGGAACACTTTGAGAGCATTGAGAATGGCTCCGGTTTCCAGCACATTTATGTGGTGCTGTGACTCCTGATGATACCAGAGTTCCTGAGTGGATAGAGCATCTAGATGAGCCCCCCAGCCCAATCTGAACGCATCCATTGTCAGAGTACATTGATGTGCTGGCATCTGAAAAGGTGACCATACAAGGTGGTTTTCTGAGGATTGCCACCACTGGAGAGACAAGATTAATGAGGTAGAGACAGTTATCTTGTCTCCCAGGTGACCCAATGCCTGAGAACACTGGTACGCAGGTATCCATTGGGCTGTTCGCATTTGTAAACGAGCATATGGAACATGCACTGTTGATGCCATATGGCCCAGAAGCTCTAGCATTTCTTGAACAGTGAGAAAATTCTTGAGGAATGCTTGAGATGCTAACTGATTGATTCGAGTGTAGCGGAGCTAGGGTAGAAATGCACTTGATTGCTGAGTGTCTAGGAGAGCTCCTATGAACTCTAGTTTGAGAGGGAATGATTTGGGACTTTGGAAGATTTATCACAAATCCCTTGTAGCACCTGCATAGTACATGAGAGTACCAGGCTGGCCTCTAGAGAGGTGCTTGCTTGAATAAGCCAGTCGTCTAAGTAAGGGAAGACAAATATCCCTAGAGTCCTTAGGAATGCGGCTACTACTGCCATGCATTTTGGTAAGACTCTTGGGGCAGAGGCGAGGCTGAAAGGCAGGACTCTGTATTGATAATGTCTTCCTTGGAACATGAAGCACAGGAACTTTCTGTGCTGTGGATGAATAAGTACGTGAGTGTATGCTTCCTTTAGATAAGCAGTTCTCAACCTGTGGGTCATGAGCCCCAGGGGGGTCACCACAGGATTTAGCGGGGATCGCCTCACTCCGCCGTTAAAAAACAAAAAACGCACAAGTTGCTGCCGCTGCCAAGTCTGCTTCTTGGCAGTGGCAAACTCACAGACTCCAATCTTCTGCAGCCGCGACTCCCAGTCCCTGCCTCTTAGGGAACCGCGGCTGTGCCTGTAAAACCATTGCGGAGCCTTCCTGCCTCTTGACGGGCTCCGTGCAGCATTGTCCCGCCTCCAAAGGAAGTTGTTTACCAGTTCCTTTGGAGGTGGGACAATGCTGCACGGAGCCCGTTTAGAGACAGAAAGGCTCCACAACGGTTTTACAGGCATAGCCGCGGTTCCCTAAGAGACAGGGAGCTGGGCTGCAGAAGAAGGAGGCAGACATGGGGCGAGGGGAGCAGGGAACCTGCAACGGGGCTGACATGGATGGAGGGGGGCTGACATGGATGGATGGATGGAGGGAGGGGGCTGACATGGACAAGGGGGGCTGACATGGAGGGAGGGAGGGAGGGAGGGGGGCTGACATGGCTGGAGGGAGGGCTGACATGGACAGAGGGAGGGCTGACATGGAGGGATGGATGGATGGAGGGAGGGCTGACATGGACAGGGGGCTGACATGGAGGGAGGGAGGGGGCTGACATGAACAAAGGGAAGAGACAGGAGGACGTACTGGACAGATGGGGGATTAATTCTGGACAGAGGGGAGAGACAGTGTGGGTTAGGATTATAATGGGCAGATGGGGGGCTAGGACTGGTAATGGGATGATTAGGAAAGGCTAGGACTGGGAATGGACTGATCAAGGGGGGAGGTTGGGACTGGTAAAGTGCTAATAGGGGGGGTAGGACTGGTAATGGACTGATGGGGGGGCTAGCGTTGGAAATGAGCTGATCGGGGAAGTTAGGACTGGAGATGGGCTGATTAGGGGAGCCTAGCACTAGTAATGGGGTTGAGGAGGGACTAGCACTGGAAATGAGCTGATTAGGGGAGGCTAGCACTGGTAATGGGGTTGAGGAGGGACTAGCACTGGAAATGAGCTGATTAGGGGAGGCTAGCACTGGTAATGGGGTTGAGGAGGGACTAGCACTGGAAATGAGCTGATTAGGGGAGGCTAGGACTGGTAATGAGCTGATGGGGGGGTAGGACTGGTATTGGGCTGATTAGGGGAGGCTAGCACTGGTAATGGGGTTGAGGGGGGACTAGCACTGGAAACGAGCTAATTGGGGGGCTTCGACTGGGAATGGGCTGATTGTGGGGAGGGGAGGATAGAGCTGCTGGCCCTGGAAGAAAACTGGGGGCTAAGGCTACAAATGGGCTAATACGAGAGGATGGGAGAATGGAACTGGAAGGGAGTGGATCTGAGAGGGGCTGCCATGGTATTTGTACTAGAAGGGACTGGTCAGTGGGGAAGGAGGGGGACTGGAAGGGAATGGACACCAGTGGCAGTCATGGGAATGCAAGTTGACATTGGAAGGTACTGAGAGTGAGGACTGGAAAGGGGCTAATACTGGGGAGGGTTACTGGGACTGGAAATAGGCTGATGGAAAGAAGTGAAGAAAATGAAAGAAGAGATAAGAAATGGCAGATGGACCACAGACCACAGAAAGAGAGCTAAGAGAAGACAGGAAAGCAGAAGCCTCAGATCGGGACCAGCATGATCAGAGAATAAATTGGTCAGACAACAAAGGTAGAAAAAATAATTTTATTTCATATTAGTGATTTGACTACAAAATCATCATAATTTTGAAATCAAATATTGTTACTTGTTATTGTGATTAATTACTGTGGTTTAAATAAGTAAATTTTATAAATAAAAGCATATTGCAAAGGCCTGCAATATATTAATAATTCAACAAATGATTACAGCGACAATGTGTTAACGGTAAAGGAAGAGAGACACATTTGATTTTATCATTGGGGGTCACCACAAGTTGACCAATGGTAAAAGGGGTCACGGTACAAAAAAGGTTGAGAACCATTGCTTTAGATCTAGAGAACAGAACCATTCCTGACTCTAGAGATAGGGAAGAAGGGTTCCTAGGGAGATCATTTTGAATTTGTCCCATAGTAGGTACTTGTTCAGTTCTCTGAGGTCCAGAATGGGCCTGTATCCCCCCGTTTTCTTTGGAATGAGAAAGTATGGAGAATAAAAGCCCATTTCCCTGCTGGGATGAAGGAACCTCTTCTACTGCACCCTGCAATAGAAGGGAAGTGACCTCTTTGTAGCAAAAGAGCAGTGAGAGGGGGTTGAGATTGGAACTGTCTTGGAGAAGTCTGGGGGGGGGGTAGACTTCGTAGATGAAGTTTGTACCCCCTCCTGTACTAGGAACAATGTCCACTGCTCTGATGTAATGAGATGCCAACTGTGGGCAGTGTGACAATCTGCCTGGAATGTGAACGGGATCTGGATTCTTCAGAGGCAAGACAGATAGGTTGTCTAGAAAAGAGTCAAAGTCCCTGAGTATTCTGGGTCTGCTGAGGTGGCTGTGACTTAGGAGTCTGAGCCTTCTTTTGTTGCTTTGGTGGTTGCTGCCCCTTCTGAGGAGCATGATGCTGACACTGAACAGTAGGAGTATAAGAAGAATACTACTATTTCTTCTTAAAGAAAAAAAAAAACTTTCTTTGCTGCTTTTCTCCTAGCTGGGTTGGCCAGTAGATCTTGATAGCCTATTGAGGGTAGTGTTCTCAGATACTAACTGAGAGGCCTTGCCCTGACAGTCCTTGCCAAAAAGGTTTTCACTGGTACAAGGAATATTACCCAGCTTATCTTGAACCCATGCTTGAAGCCAAGCAATCCTGCGTGCACCGATGCAGATGGATAAAGTCCAGCTGATGCACTCAAAACAGTCAAAGGTGGCTCTGTTAAACTTTGAAACATTCTGAGAATGCTTTACCAGGGAGAGATAGTCTGCCCTCTTATCATTGGGGAGAACAGGAGCCATTAACTCCAAATCCTTAGCCACTTCTCTAAGGAGCATACCCATATAGAGTATGTAGGAACTAATCCTGGCCAAAAGCATGGAGGCCTGAAAACAACAATAACCAAAGGCGTCGAGGGTTTGCAATTCCCTACCTGGAGGGTTCGAGGAATGTGTCTTAGCACTCTTTATTAGACACACCACTGATTCCACTACCATGGAATGGTGTGGCAATAGCATCTTTTGGAAACCAGGACACTCCGGTATCCGGTACATGGTATAGAGTCGCCGGGTATGGGGAGAAATGATAAGGGGCGTCTCCCACATACGAAGCATAAAGTCATGAAGTATCCGATGGATAAGGAGCATAGCAGCCTCTTCGAAGCTGTAGGGTATTGAAGAATTTCAAATTCTTTGGCCCTAGGCTCTTTCTCTGATGCCATTGTTATGGATAGACCCTTAGCAACATCGTGAATAAAGTCTTGAAAAGACATGTCCTCTGGTGGGGACATGCGACATTGTAGAGATGGATATGGGTCTTTCGGGACAGTTCTCATGTCCCAGGTATTGGCCAATTCATCATCCGATGAATCGGAATCTGAAGACTCAAAGTATTGACGGGCAGAGTGTTCCCGCTCCGCACGAACTTGGTACCAATCAAAACTGGTAGTTGAAGCCTGTGCTGTTGCGGCACCTTGGTACCGGAAACGGATTCTAGGAACGGCATGGGCAGTAGCGTAGAAAGTGGCAAAAAAGTCTATGAGGGTTGTATTAGTACCGCAGATGGTACCAACGGCCTGCGGAACTGACTGTAAGGGTTTTACTGGTACCGAGGACGCCAATAAGGCCACTAAACTCTACTTGATGGCCAGGATATTTAACCAGTTTTCTATACCGCCTTATCCTTCAATCAAAGCGGTTTACATTATGTAATTACTACAAACAGGTACTGGATACATTCCCTTGTCCCCAAAGGGCTCACAATTTGTGTGTACCTGAGGGAACTGAGGGTTAAGTGGCTAGCCCAAGGCCACAAGGAGTGCCTACAGGACTAAAAACTCCAGTCCCTCTGGCCTGAGATTGCTGTCCCCAGGTGGGACTTGAACCCCCAAACCCTCCGGCCTGATGTACCATGTCCTAACCACTAGGCCACTCCTCCCATATGTTGATCCATGGAGCTTGCTGATGCTTGGGTATTGGAATTGCGGGCCACGATCCCTGAGCATGGCACCAGGAGCTCTCTGGAGGTGGAGGCCTTGGGAGCATCCTGGAACCCCACTAAGGCTTTGGAGGTAAGGTCCTCCCGCTGGGATATGGCTGGTGTGTCCCCCTCCAGGGCAACGCCTGAGGCATATTGATGCTTAGAAGGAGAGCTACCCTTGGAGGGCCAGCCAGCCTTTGATGAAGACTTAGGTTTCGATACCTGAGATCCTTGGGAGGAAGATGAAGCTCTTGATAACGTCAATGCTAAAGATACTGCATCGGAGGTAGAGAGGGTGCTCAGTTTTGCAGCTCGATTCTGTAGGTCTCTTTGTCATCTTCCTACAAAGAGGACATTCTGATGACTGATGATCCGGTCCTAAGCATTTTAGACACCAGTCATGGGTGTCCGTGGTCGAAATGGTAACGCCACATTTGGAACACTTCTTAAAATCACTGGATGGCTTTTCCATTGAGTCTGGGACAAAATGGAAGGCCTAAGCCTAAGATTGCATCGATATGTCTGAAGGAAAGAAAAAATTATTTTCTTCACAGATTTCTTTATTTTCTTTGAAAAAGAAAGAAAGAAAGAAAGCACCGACAGCGTTGATGGGAAGGTACCAGCGTTGATGCGAAGGTAGACGCGACCACAAAAAATAAGAAAAAATACACATTTTCTGCGGTGACAGGAATTGTTTCTTGTTGGCTCCGCAGAAAACAAAGAACTGAGGAGGGAGAGCTGGAAAGGCGGGAAGAGTAGTTACTCACCTGTAACAGGTGTTCTCCAGGAGCAGCAGGAATCAGTCCTCACATATGGGTGACGTCGGCGCCGACGGAGCCCTCGCGGAGCAATTTCCCCAGCTTTCAAAGAAAGCCTTTGGGAATTGCAGCGTGCATGCGCGGTCCCCTTCCCGCCCAAGGGTGCCATCTTGCTCAGTCTGATGACATAGCTAAAAGACAGCAAAAAAATTAGCAAAAATGAAATGACAGGACTGCAACTCCAAGGGGAGGAGGGAGGGTTGTGAGGACCGATTCCTGCTGCTCCTGGAGAACACCTGTTACAGGTGAGTAACTACTCTTTCTCCAGGACCAAGCAGGAAGTCAGTCCTCACATATGGGACTCCCAAGCTTAAGGCTACCGGAGACCTCAAGCACAAAAATGAGCTCCCTCTAGCTCAGCAGCACAGAAGGAAGGAATCTTCTCTGAAAACGCCCCCGACCGGTAGCCCAACACCAGGGCCAGAGGGTAGGAGTTGCCTAAACCTCAAAGAGATTATGGAGGACTGCCTGACCGAAAGCACTGTCCCTGCGGGACTCCCTCTCAAGGCAGTAATGGGCCGCAAAAGTCAGGCTTGAAGACCAAGTAGCGGCCCGGCAAATGTCTGCCAACGGAACAGAGCGGAGATGAGCCACTGACGCAGCCTTCGCCCTAACACGATGAGCCGTGACTCGACCCTCCAACGAGAGGCCGGCTGCCCCATAAGCCCAGGCGATACAGTCAGCTACCCAAATGGACAAAGTACGCTTGGAGACAGGTAGCCCCAATTTATTGGGGTCAAAAGAAACGAAGAGCTGAACAGCCCTCCTATGCTCCTGCGTACGGTCAAGGTAGAAGGACAAGGCTCTCCTACAGTCCAGGGTATGCAGGACCATTTCAGCCCGGCTGGAGTGCGGCCTGGGAAAGAAGGTCGGAAGAACCACCTCCTGGTTGAGATGAAAAGGAGAAACCACCTTTAGAAGAAACTTAGGGTGAGTCTGTAAGACTACTCTATTCCTGTAGAACCTAGTGTAAGGAGGATCAGACACTAGGGCTTGCAGTTCACTAACGCGCCTAGCAGAGGTAAGGGCTACCAAGAACAAGGTTTTCCAAGAAAGAAAACGAAGAGGGCAGGTAACCATAGGTTCAAAGGGCGGACAGGTAATCCGCTGCAAGACCACATTCAGATCCCATTCAGGGGCTGGTGGGCGCAAAGGAGGCTTAAGGAGAAGGCGGCCTCGGAGAAAACGAGCCACCAAAGGGTGGTGGTAAAGAGGCCTGCCATCCACTGGTGCGTGATGTGCAGAGAGAGCACTGAAGTGGACCCTGACAGAGTTGGACTTAACGCCCAGATTGGAGAGGTAAAGCAAGTATTGCAAGACCACTGCTACCAAGCAGGAGAAGGTATTCTCAGACTGCTGAGCACACCAAATGGAGAACCGACGCCACTTAAGAGCGTAGGACTTCCGGGTGGAAGGCCTCCTCGAGGCCAAGACAACCTCTTCCACCTCCCGAGGCAGCTGGAGGGGAGCAAGGACTACCCTTTCAGCAGCCAGGCCATCAGATGAAGGGACCGGAGGTTGGGGTGTAGGAGAGACCCTTGACCCTGTGTCAGGAGATCGGGCTGAAACCCCAGAGGAAGAGGAGTGTCCACCGCCAGCTGAATTAGAAGCGGGAACCAAGGTTGTCTCGGCCACCGGGGAGCCACTAGGATCAGCGAGGCTTTGTCTCTGAGAACTTTGAAGAGTGTTCGAGACACCAGCGGCATGGGAGGAAAGGCATACAAGAGGCCTGTGGACCATGGAATCAGAAAAGCACCCGCCGCTACTCTGAGAGGATGCGGTTGTCGAGAGCAGAATCTGGGAAGTTGCCGGTTCAGAGGACTGGCAAACAGATCCATGGTGGGGAATCCCCACTTGAGAAAGATCCACTGAACCACTAATGGATCCAATCTCCACTCGTGTGGTTGGAGGATCATGCTTAGCTCGTCTGCCAGGTAATTTTCCTGACCTGGGAGATAGACCGCTTTGAGGAGTATGCCGTGGTGGACGGCCCAAGAGCACAGCCTTCGTGCCTCCTGACAGAGAAGGAAGGAGCCTGTGCCTCCTTGTTTGTTCACGTAGAATATTGCAACTTGATTGTCCGTCTGGACCAGTACAGACTGGTGAGAAGTGAGGTGGGAGAAGGCTCTCAGAGCTAGGCGGATGGTTCTGAGCTCCAGGAAGTTTATCTGCTGTGCAGACTCCCAAGGAGTCCAGAGGCCTTGAGTACATGTCCCTTGGCAATGTGCTCCCCAACCCAGGAGAGAAGCATCGGTTGTTAGTACCTGAGAAGGCGGATGAGATTGAAAATCCACCCCCAGTAGCAGGTTTGGCAGATGAAGCCACCACCGCAGAGAAGAGACCAGCAGGTCGGAGACCTGTACTGAGTCCGTCAGGCTCCCTGTGGCCTGATGCCATTGAGTGCGAAGGCACCACTGAGCAGGTCGCATGTTCAGGCGGGCATTGGGGGTCACATGGACCGTGGAAGCCATATGGCCGAGCAGTCTCAGAAATTGCCTGGCAGAGACCAGGGAATTGCTGCGAAAGTGGCTGGCGAGATCCATGAGCCTGTGGGCCCTGTCCAGAGGCAGGAAGGCCCGCGCCTGAAATGTGCTTAACCTTGCGCCGATGAATTCGAGATCTTGAGAGGGGAGCAAAGTGGACTTTGCAAAGTTTATGACAAAGCCCAAGTGCTGGAACAGAGACACAGTGCGATGAGTGGCCTGAGAGGATTTGGGAAGACTGGGCCCTGATGAGCCAGTCGTCCAGGTATGGAAACACAAAAAGGCCTTGAAGTCTTAGATAGGCCACCACCACTGCTAGGCATTTGGTGAACACCCTGGGGACGGAGGATAGGCCAAAGGGCAGTACTCTGTACTGGTAATGATTTCCTCCCACAACAAACCTGAGATATTGTCTGTGGTCTGGATGAATAAGGATGTGAGTATAGGCATCCTTTAGATCTAAGGAGCATAGCCAGTCTCCCCGCTGGAGGTAGGGCAGCAGGATTCCAAGGGTAAGCATCTTGAACTTTTCCCTCGCCAGGAACTTGTTGAGGTTTCGTAAGTCCAGGATGGGTCTGAGGCCTCCCGTTCTTTTTGGTATCAGAAAGTACCTGGAATAAAAGCCGTGACCTCTCAGGTGGTGGGGCACCGGTTCCACAGCCTGGTCCTGAAGAAGGCCTGCTAACTCCTGAAGGAGTAAGTCCCTGTGCAGAGGGAGTCTTGGAGGCTCCCCTGGAAAGTAGGAGGGAGGTACCTGGTGAAAGTGTAGAAGATAGCCCTTCTGAACTATATGAAGTATCCAGGTATCGGATGTGATGGCTGACCACCTGTGGGCAAAGTGGACCAGCCGGCCTCCTGTGCTGAGAGAAACCAGCTGAGGGGAAGAGGCTATGCTGATGGAGTCAAAACCCCCCACCCTGCTGAGCAGGGGCCGGTGTTGTGGGCTTGGGGGCCTGCTGCCTACGGGACCCATTACCCCGTTCCCTTGGCCTGCTGACCCTTTTGGGGAGCTGCTGAGGCCTGATACTGAGGGTAGTGTTTATAGGCAGCTGCCTTCCTCGGGTAAAAGGGCTTTTTCCCCGAGCCCTTCTTCTTCTGAGAAGGGGCAGAGGTTTTTCTGGACAGCCTAGTTCTGGGTCAGAGTCTCGGTCTCGATTTGTGCAGCCTTTTCAGCCATGGGTTTGCCAAAGAGGTTTTCACCTCTGCAGGGGACATCGACCAACTTGTCCTGGACCGATGGCTCGAGGTCGGATGACTGAAGCCAAGCCTGTCGGCGGGCACCGATGCCGGCCCCGGCTACTCGAGCCAATGCTTCGAAGCCATCGTAGGCTGCTCGAGAGATAAACTTCGAGCACTCTCGAATACCAGTGGACAAGGCTTGGAACCTCTGCAAAGGTTCCTTGGAGAGACCAGCAGAGAACCCGGCAATTTCTTTTGCCAGATCTCGAAGATACATGCCCATATAGAGCTGGTAGGTCTGGACTCGACAAGCAAGCATAGAGCCCTGGAAACACTTTCTACCAAGGGCATCCAGGCTCCGGGCCTCCGGGAGGCACCGAGGAGTGCATCTTCTGACTCTTGAGTCGATGCATGGCCGATTCCACCACCATGGAATGGTGCGGTAGTTGTGCCTTTTGGAACCCGGGGCTCTTGCGGACTCGATAAATGGAATCGACCCGCTTGCTTAACACCGGCGCCGACGCCGGGCTCTCCCACATGCGGAAGAGAAGTCGTTCCAGCATCGGAGGAACCGGTACAGTAAAGGCCTCCTTCGGGGGAGAGTCATACTGGAGGGCATCGAGCTCTTCGGCTCGAGGCTCCTCCTCGGGATCCGCAGGGAACGCCAAGGCCTTGGCCATATCCCGCACGGTCCGAGAACCGGGTGTCCTCCGGGGGGGACCGTCTCCGAGGTTTGGACTCGGGCGAGTCCGATGGGACACACCGAGTCCGAAAAGTACCAGGTGACTCTTCATCCTCCATTTCCCAGTCGGACTCCTCGGAGGAGGAATCGAGTGGCTCAGGTCGGGCGGGCATTGATGCCCTCCACCCCGACGCCGAGCGTGTCGGCGTCGACGACCTCGGTCCCGAACGGGAGGCCGAGGGAGACCGCGACCGAGGATCGACTCGAGCTCGCATGGACTCGAGGATCGGCTCGGTCTCCGGGGTCGACTTGGACGTCGACGTCCCGGTGGCCGGGGCAGACGCATTGGCGAGGCCAGCGATCAATGCCCGCTGCTGGTCCATGAAAGTAGCCAAACTGCTCTCCAAGGCTGTCAACCTGAGTCCAAGCTCAGGAGACCCAGCAGCCCCCGACTCGGGCCCCGACGGCGTCGGGCCTGACGTCGGCTCCTTCGGAGGCGAGTCCACGAGGACTACAGTACTCACATGTCCAGGCGACTCCATTTCGAGACGAGGATGTTTCGAAGGCCTCTCCGACTCCGAGGACCCGGGACGGCTATCGGGGCTATGCGACCTGGCTCTCGAGGAACCAGGAGCGTCCACCGACGCCGCCCTCACGGGGTTTTTCTTCAGATGATGTTCCCGGGTAGGAGACCACTGCTCAGAGGAACTCCGATGATGCTCAGGACCGGAGTCCCGGGACGTCGAAGCCTCTGACGAGGTCCGGGCCCAGCCGGACGCGGAGTCAGAGAAGATTCGTTCCCGTTGATGCTGCCGACTCCTCAACGCTTTTGAGGACATCTTGCCACATGGACCACAGATCATCGGATCATGATCGGGTCCAAGGCAGCGGAGGCAGCAGTAGTGTGTGTCGGTAAGAGACATAAGTTTCTTACAGCGATCACACTTCTTAAACCCGCTGGCAGCCATCGAGGGAAAAAGGGCTCCTGCGAGGTCAAAAGACAGGGCTGCCAGTGAAAATGAAAAAAAAAAAAAAAAAAAAATGGCGCCGACGCTTGTCACGAAGGACAAAAAACCGAAAAATAAGAAACGGACCCGATACCGGCGTAGCGGGTCCGGGCAGGAAAAAGGATCCAGCGTCGAACCGAGAAAGAATAAAAAATAAGAGAGAAAATCAACTTTTTCAGCGGCGATCACAAACAGCATCTGTAGGGCTCCGCGGAAAAAAGAAGACTGAGCAAGATGGCACCCTTGGGCGGGAAGGGGACCGCGCATGCGCGCTGCAATTCCCAAAGGCTTTCTTTGAAAGCTGGGGAAATTGCTCCGCGAGGGCTCCGTCGGCGCCGACATCACCCATATGTGAGGACTGACTTCCTGCTTGGTCCTGGAGAAAGACAGTTACGCAGGCCTAGTGGGATGCTCCCAAAAGCTTTCCTATTGGATGCTGGGAAGTGTTCCCGGACAGGCTCTGTCGGTACCAAAGTCATCCATATGTGAAGACAACATTCCTGCTTGTTCCTGAAGATAAAGTTAAGAACTTATTAGAGGTATTTAATATACTGTAATATGTAATCGGAGACTGTGATAGCTTCACATGATTTACTGCAATCACACAATTGTACTCAGTTGATATATTATTGTGAAACCCTATGCCTACAGTTTCCAGATTTGAATCCCATCGCTATCATTTCACACTGAGTCTCTGTGCACATCAATATACCTGTCTGCATCCATTAGATCTGTACCAGTTTTATACTTTAATCAATTTTCATGTGAAGGCATATTTTAGTAAAATCATGGAAGTCAGAATTGAGATGTGGAGGCCACCACATCTAAACTTCTAATGATATTTTAGAAATGCTACTGAAGGGTGAGCCATTTCTAAAATACAGATCCACGTGCAGCAAAAGCAGTGATCTTACAAATGTGCATGTGGGAAAAACAGATGGAGGAAGCCTGGCAGCTTACATTCTGTTATTTCAGAAGGTGCATATATAAATGCTGGAACATACACATGCATCCAGGCCATTTTGGAAACCTAGAGGCGTAGATGCCGCAAAGGGAGTACAGGGGACTCCAAGTTCACTGCACTTTGATTTGAAGGGGGAAACAAACATTGGTGAGGCTTAAGGAAGATATAGCTTAGTTATTCACATATAACAGGTGTTCTCCAGGGACAGCAGGAATCAGTCGTTATATATGAGTAATGTCGGCACCCATGGAGCCCACATGGGGCATTTCCTCAGCTTTCAAAGAAAGCCTTTGGGAATGCTACTACACATGTGTGATCCCCTTCCCACCCAAGGGTGCCATCTTGCTCAATCAGATGACATAGCTTAGGCAAAAGACAAAAAGATAAAGGAGACAACTCCAAGGGGAGGAGGGAGGGTTGTGAGGACGGATTCCTGATGTCCCTGGCGAACACCTATTACAGGATAGTAACTATGTTTTCTCCAGGAACAAGCAGGAAGTCAGTCCTCACATATGGAATGCCCTAGCTCCAAGCTGCTGGAGCCCGAACCATGACAGCAGCAGCAGTGACCCAACGGAGGTCGTGAGTTGCAGAAGGTGAGTCCCTACCAAGAGACTCTGTAGACCCAAGCGTTCAGCATCACCATAACTCCGGTAGCCTGAACACTGAAGAGTTGGAGGGCAGGGGTTGCTATACACTGAGAATGCTTCTGATCACTGCCTGGCAAAAGGCACTGTCCCTGCGGAACTCACTCTCAAGGCAATAGTGGGCTGTGAATGTATGGACTGAAGACCATGTGGCAGCCTTACAGATTTCTTGCACCGGCACTGCGCGTAGGTTGGCCACTGATGTTGGCCATAGCTCTCATGCGATGAGCAGTGATCCAGTGCTCCAGAGAGAGGCCAGCTCGCTCATAAGCAAGGACAATGCAGTCTGCCATCCAGGTGGACAGCGTTCGCTTAGTCACAGGTAGCCCCAAGTTTTCTGGGGTCATAGGAGATAGAAAGCTGAGGATCTTTTCGATGGGCCTTGGACCTCTGTAAATAAAAGGACAGGGCCCTCTTGCAATCCAGGGTATGCAAGATGACCTCCTCCCTGCTGGCGTGCAGCCGTGGGAAGAAGGTGGGGAGAACTACCTCCTGATTGAGGTGAAAAGCAGACACCACCTTTGGAAGGAATTTGGGGGGCGTGCAAAGCATCACCCTGTTCGTATAGAACCTGGTATAGGCGGGTCCGCCACCAGGGCCTGCATCTCACTCTGTGAGCAGACGTCAATGCCACCAAGGTGGCCACCTTCCAGGAGAGGTGTCTCAAATGGCAGGTAGCCAAAGGCTCGAAGGGCGGCCTAGTGAGCTGGGAGAGCACCACATTGAGGTCCCATTCCGCTGCCAGAGGGCGGAGAGGGGGCTTGGAGAGCAGGCGGCCCCTGAGGAATCTGGAGACCAAAGGCTGGCCTGAGAGGGACTTCCCCTCTATAGGGTGATGGTTAACCGCTATGGCACTGAGATGCACCCTCACTGAGTTAGATTTCAAGCCCAAGTGTGAGAGGTGCAGCAAGTACTGCAGCACAAGCTTTACCTGACAGAACAGGTTCTCATTCCTTTCTGCACACCAGATAGAGAACCTCCTCCACTTGAAGGGCTACCCTATTCCTATGGAACCTAGTGTAGGGATCATGCACCACGAGTGCCTGCAGCTCGCTCACTTGCCTGGTGGAGGTGAGCATCACCAGGAAGATGACCTTCCAGGAGAGGTACCTGAGAGGACAAATCACCATGGGCTCGAAGGGAACATGAGTTTCCCTAGGTCCATGTTAAGATCCCATGCCATCGGTGGTGGGCGGACCGGGGGCCAAGAGAGGAAGCGACCACACATGAAGTGTCCCACCAGGGGGTAGATGGACACTGCCTGGCCCTCTACTACGTGATGATGTGCCGATATAACACAGAGGTGTACCCTGATCGAATTGGATTTCAGGTCTGTGCCTGATAGGTGTAAGAGATACCGCAATACCTCCTCTATGGTGCAAGAGAAGGGGTTAAGGACCTGGGAGAACCTGCTCCATTTAAAGTCGCAGGCCCGCCATGTAGGGTCCTTATGCGAGGCCAGCAGGATATCTTCCACTGGCCGGGTTAGGCTGTAGTGGGCGATGGCTACCTTTTCAGCAACCAGACCATGAGAGACAGGGACTGAAGGTTGAAATGGCACATTGTGCCATCCTCCTGCGAAACCAGGTCTGAGGCACACACCAGCAGCCAAGGTTCCCCTGCGACAACTGCAGCAGTAGGGGGAACCAGGGTTGTCTTGGCCATCGGAGTGCAATGAAGAGGAAGAAGGCTGCTTCTGCCTGAATCTTCAGTAGGGCCCATCGTACCAATGGTGTCGGTGGGAAGGCATGGGAGGAGGAAGGCGCCCTCTGCTTCCCAACCCCAGCCCAGCATCCAGGAGCAGAACCTCAGGAGTTGCACATTCACTGGGCTGGCAAAGAGGTCAATCTCCAGGGTGCCCCACCGTCAGAAGATCTTCTCCAGGATGGAGGAGTTCAGTCTCCATTCGTGAGGCTGGAGAATATGGCTCAGTTTATTGTCTTGGCCCAGCAGGTAGACCGCCTTGAGGAACATGTTCCTTGCTGCCGCAAAGTTCCAGAGGCGCACTGCCTCCCAGCAGAGTTGGTATGACCCCGTGCCCCCCTGCTTGTTGATGTAGAACATCGCTACTTGGTTGTCCCTCTGGATTTGGACAACCTTCCCCTCCAGGTGGTACTTGAAGACCCACAGGGCGTAGCAGACTGCTCAGAACTTGAGCAAGTTGATCTGCGAGGCTCTCTCATGAGGTGAACACGGCACCTATGACTGGAAGTGGTTGCCTTGGGTCCCCCAGCCCAACTTGGACGCATCCATGGTGAGGACATGCTGAACTAGTGGGGCCTGGAATAGCAGGTCAGTCATCAGAATGCAGTGGTCCTGCCACCACGTCAGGATGGGAGTGACCTGGATATGGTCCTCCAGGTGGCCTGTCGCCTGCGCCCATTGAGCGCTGAATGTCCATTGGGCCTGCCACATGCGTAGGCGGGCAAAAGGGGTCATGTGCACGGTGGATGCCATGTGCCCCAAGAGGCAGAGCATCTGTAGAGCAAACGCAAAGGTGGCACCCTGCACCTCCCTCACTAGGACAGCAAGGTGCAGGGCCCGTCCCAGGGGTAGAAAAGCCCTTGCCCGTGTGGAGTCGAGAAGGGCTCTGATGAACTCCATGCATTGGGTTGGAACGAGGTGGGACTTGGGGAAGTTCACCACGAACCCTAGGTGCTGCAGCAACCCCAATGCATGCTTCACCTGGAGTATTGGCGCACACGAGCCAGTTGTTCAAGTAGGGGAACCCAAGGATCCCGAGAACTCTGAGCCAAATGGCCATGACCATTAGGCACTTTGTGAATACCCACGGGGCGGAGGCAAGACCAAAGGGCAGTACCCTGTACTGCTAGTGGTGGCCCCCCACAACAAAGCGGAGGTACTGATACTGCCTCGAATGGATCAGGATGTGGGTATAGGTATCTGAGATCTAAGGAGTATAGCCAATCTCCCTGGAGGAGGTAGGGCAGCGAGGTTCAAAGGGATATCATTTTGAACTTCTCCTTAACCAGGAAGCCTTTGAAGTCCCGAAGGTCCAGGATGGGCAGGAAACCCCCTGTCTTCTTGGGAGCCAGGAAGTAGCGGGAGTAGAACACCCGTCCCTGCAGATGAGGGGGGATGGGCTCAACCGCCCGGACCTCCAGCTCCCTATGCAAGGGGTACATTGATAATTCCCCTGTGAACGAGGGGAAAGGCAACTGGGAAAAATGGAGGAAGCACTTCATGACCACTCGCAGCACCCAGTCGTCCGTGGTTGTCATAGGCCACCTGTGTGCAAAGTAGACGAGCCTTCCACCTGTGAACCTTGGGCCTGTGACCTCCTGAGGGAGGGGAGGCTATGCCCAAGGAGTCAAAAACTCCCCCCCCCCCGGCTGTGGTTGAGCCGCTGTTTGGAGCTTGGGAGCTTTGGGCTTACGAGGGCCGTGCCCTTGGCCTTTGACCTGCTGCCCCTGAGGGGGAGCAGGGTAGGCCTGGAACTTAGGGTAGTTTCCATAAGCCTTCTTTGTCTTCGGGTGGAAGGACATTTTCCCTGAAGCCTTCTGGTGGGAAGGATCTGACACTTTCTTGAACAACCTGGTCCTTGTCACGAATTCCTTCTCCAACTCGTCAGCCTTGTCAGACATGGGCTTGCCGAAGTGGTTAGCGTCTCAGCAGAGGACGTTGGCTAGCTTGTGCTACACCGATTGCTCCAAGTTGGAGGACTGCAGCCAGGCAAGACGGCGGGCACTAATGCCCACCACGGCCACACGAGCAACTGACTCAAAGCCATTGAAGGCTGCTCGAGTCTGAAATTTGGAGCATTCCTTGACCGAGGAAACCAGGGTCCCAATGCATTCAAGGGGCTGTCCTGATAGACCAGACGAGAACACGGTGAGCTCCTTCATCAGGTCTCTCAAGTACATGCCCATGAAAAGCTGGTAGGCCTGGATCCAGCCAGTGAGCATTGAGCCCTGGAAGCACTTCCTACCAAACACATCCATTGTATGGACCTCCCTGACAGGGGGCACCACAGAGTGCATCTTCTGGCTCTTAATTCGAAGCAAAGCCGACTATCGCTGTGTGGAAGCTGTGCCTTTTGAAATCCAGGGCTCTTGCTGACTCAATACTGGGAATCTAGTCAATGGTTCATAATCGTCACTGTCAGCAGGTTCTTCCACATCCTGAGCAACAGGTGCTCCAGGATGGGGGACACGGGCACCATCCGTGCCTCCTGAGAAGGAGCCTTGAACTAGAGGATCTCTAGGTCCTCAGCAGAAGGCTCGTCCTCCGGCACCATCACGAAGGCAGGCGTCAAGGACATCTCTCTCATGAGGAAGGCTAAGTCTTCCGGAGGGGACCTCCATCAATGGTGAGGTGGAGAGAGGGTGGAGGGGACATCCCAATGGAGCACGGATTCGGGGAACTCCTTGTTGGTCACCCAGTCCGACTCTGAACCAGAGGAGTCGACAAGCGCCCCTCAGTCACTGGATAGACTTGGCAATGGCATTTTGTCAATCATTAAGGGCCTCGATGCCGATTGAGCAAGATGCTCCAGGATGGGAGGGACCTTCTCCGGAGAAGTCTTCAGTAAGGAGGTCCCCATGTGGGGCACTGATGACCCAGAGGGACCAGGAGTCGGGGCCCCACTGTGACTCAAGGAACACATTGAAGCTATGCTCGAGGGCAGCCTTGTGGGCCTCTATCCCAGAGAGCTCTGCAGCTAGGCCGGAACCCATTGGTGTCAGGGCCAGAGCCGACTCCCTGGCTGGTTGCTCCCCAAGTTGCGTGGAGGGCTCTGAGGCCAAGTCGAGGAGGACTTGACACTCGATGCCAGGTCTGTCCTCAGTGTCGACTTCGAGGGGATCACCAACGCATGAGGGAGGTCCTCCGAGGATGACTCCGATGCCCCCTGGGCTCCGAACGAGCTCAGGCACGTGACGTCGCGTCACCCAGTTTCAACATCGATGGAACGGATTCCACCCCAAATGACTAACCAGAGCCAGATTTGCCAAACAGCTCCCCCTGCCGCCTTTCATGTTCCCTCCAGGCTTTGGCTGACATGAGGAGGCAAAGTGGGCAGGAAGACCAGTCATGATGTGCACCGAGGCACTTAATGAAGGTGCTATGATGGTCCATGCAGGACGCCATGCAATTGCACTTAGCACGCTGCTTAAAAACGCTGGTCAAGGACATGGTGGGGAAAATGAGGCCCGCAAGATCAAACTCAAAACATCTCGACTAGATAAACTGCGAGAAAAAACCCCACAAACCAAAAAAAAGAAAAAATGAAAGAAAAGATACCAGAGCTAAAAACAGAGCACGGAGGCGAGAACGCGGGCAAAGGTGGTGATCGAATCGAGCACTCGAAATAGAGAAAAAATACAGAGTAATGTCGAAAAATCTACAGGGCTCCAGGGAAAAAGATAGACCGAGGCAAATGGCAGCTTTGAGTGGAAAGGTGACTGCGAATGTGCGGTGTAGCTCCCAAAAGCTTTCTTTGAAAGCTAGGGAGTGGTTCCGCGTCGGCTCCTTCAGCGCGGACATCACCCATATGCGAGGACAGACTTCCTGCCTGTTCCCAGAGAAAGCGTAGTTACTCACCTGTAACAGATGATCTCCGGGAACAGCAGGAATTAAGTCTTCACATATAGGTATCGTCAGTACCGACGGAGCCTGCGTAGGAATGCTCCCCAGCGTCCAATAGGAAAGCTTTTGGGAGCATCCCACAGCACCTGCGTGCTGCCTTCCTGCCTTTCCAACTCTCCCTCCTCAGTTGAGTTTATAGCTGAGACAAAAGAAGAAAAGTAGAAAAAGAGAGAGATAAATAGAGACAACTCCCAGGGGAGGTGGGTGGGTTGTGAAGACTTATTCCTGCTGTTCCCGGAGATCACCTGTTACAGGTGAGTAACTATGCTATCTCCAGGAACAAGCAGGAATGTAGTCTTCACATATGGGGACTCCCCAGCTGAGAGATGCCAGAGGGATGATCCCAGCAAGCTATGAACCCAGGGTGAGATGGGTCATACTTCCTCCCATGGATCTCTGGCATCGAAACCCGGGATGGCGGGTAGGAGTTGTACTAAGTCTGAAAAAGATGCTGGAGAACAGCCTGGCCAAATGAGACATCCCGACGGGAGTCCTTGTCTAAGCAATGGTGGGCTGTAAAGGTGTGTATCGAAGCTCAAGTGGCCGCTCTACAGATGTCGTCAACAGACACAGAACGAAGGTTAGCCATAGAGGCTGCCATTGCTCTCACATTGTGAGCTGTGACATGGCCTTCGAGAGAAAGTCCCTTACTCTCATATGCAAATGAAATGCAATCTGCAATCCACCTAGAGAGAGTTCTTTTGGAAACTGGAAGTCCCAAATGACTAGAATGAAAAGCAACAAAAAGCTGAGAAGATTTCCTATGTTGCTTAGCTCTTTGAAGGTAAAAAGCCAAGGCTATTTTACAATCTAAAGTATGAAGGTTCCTTTCTGCATTAGAGGCATGAGGCCTAGGGAAGAATACAGGAAGGTAAACCGCTTGGTTCAAATGAAAAGGTGAAACCACCTTTGGCATAAAGTGAGGATGAGTTCTAAGAAAGCGTAGTTACTCACCTGTAACAGGTGTTCTCCAGGAGCAGCAGGAATCAGTCCTCACATATGGGTGATGTCGGCGCCGACGGAGCCCTCGCGGAGCAATTTTCCCCAGCTTTCAAAGAAAGCCTTTGGGAATTGCAGCGCGCATGCGCGGTCCTCTTCCCGCCCAAGGGTGCCATCTTGCTCAGTCAGATGACATAGCTAAAGACAGCAAAAAATTAGCAAAAAAACGAAAGCATAGAACTGCAACTCCAAGGGGAGGAGGGAGGGTTGTGAGGACTGATTCCTGCTGCTCCTGGAGAACACCTGTTACAGGTGAGTAACTACGCTTTCTCCAGGACCAAGCAGGAAGTCAGTCCTCACATATGGGACTCCCAAGCTTAAGGCTACCGGAGACCCTAAGCACAAAAATGAGCTCCCTCAAGCTCAGTAGCCCAGAAGGAAGGAATCTTCTCTGAATACGTCTCCAACCGGTAGCCCAACATCCGGGATGGAGGGTAGGAGTTGCCTATACCTCGAAGAGGTTACGGAGGACTGCCTGTCCGAAAGCACTGTCCCTGCGGGACTCCCTCTCCAGGCAGTAGTGGGCTGCAAAAGTCTGGCTTGAAGACCAAGTAGCAGCCCGGCAGATGTCTGCCAATGGAACAGAGCGGAGGTAAGCCACTGACGTAGCCTTCGCCCGAACACAATGGGCCGTGACTCGACTTTCCAAGGAGAGGCCGGCTGCCTCGTAAGCCCAAGCGATACAGTCAGCAATCCAGATGGACAGAGTACGCTTGGTGACAGGGAGCCCCAACTTATTGGGGTCATAAGAGACGAAGAGCTGAACAGCCCTTCTGTGCTCCCGCATACGGTCAAAGTAGAAGGTCAACGCCCTTCTACAGTCCAGGGTATGCAAGACCATTTCAGCTCGGCTGGAGTGTGGCCTGGGAAAGTAGGTCGGAAGCACCACCTCCTGGTTGATGTGAAAAGGGGAAACCACTTTGGGAAGAAACTTAGGGTGAGTCCGTAGGACTACCCGGTTCTTGTAGAACCTAGTGTACGGAGGATCAGACACCAGGGCCTGCAGCTCACTAACGCGTCTAGCAGAAGTGAGGGCCACCAAGAACAAGGTTTTCCAAGAAAGAAAACGAAGAGGACAGGTAGCCATAGGTTCAAAAGGCGGACAGGTAATCCGCTGTAAAACCACATTGAGATCCCAGTCCGGGGCTGGTGGGCGCAAAGGTGGTTTAAGGAGAAGGAGGCCTCTGAGAAAACGAGCCACCAGAGGGTGGCTAGAAAGAGGTCTGCCCTCCACCGGCATGTGGTGCGCAGACAGAGCACTGAGGTGGACCTTGACCGAGTTGGACTTAAGTCCAAGATTGGAGAGGGAAAGCAAGTACTGCAAGACCACTGATGCTGAACAGGAGAAGGGATCTTGAGACTGCTGAGCACACCAGACGGAGAACCGACGCCACTTCAGAGCGTAGGACTTCCGGGTGGAGGGCCGCCTGGAGGCCAAAACGACCTCCTCCACATCTGGAGGCAGGCGGAGGGGAGCAAGGACTACCCTTTCAGCAGCCAGGCCATCAGATGAAGCGACCGGAGGTTGGGGTGCAGGAGAGTCCCCTGATCCTGTGACAGGAGGTCGGGCTGACACCCCAGAGGAAGAGGGGTGTCCACTGCCAGCTGCATTAGATGTGCAATACCATTCTGCTCCCAAAAGCTATAACTAAATGTAACAAATCAACAAGTAGAAGGGCCTTTGCCTTGTTTGCACCCTCCAGCTGGAATTCTCTCCCAGCAGAAATCCGGACCATAAACAACCTCACCCAATTCAGAAAGGCCGTCAAACACTACCTATTTCAACAGCACTTCTGTAACTCTGACAACATTACCTAGACAGCAGTACACGACCCAACAGTCCCTCATCCCATAGCCGCCGAACTAATCTCTAATCTAACTTTCAATTACATAGAACCACCCCTTGCAGGGCTGGTACTACAAATTCATCTATGATGCAACCCTCTTTATGTAAATAGTGTATAAAGTTCACCTGTTATCCAAGTTGGAATTCCCTGTTATATGTAAGTTCAATGTCTGATTGTTCCACATTGTACAAACCTGTTCATTGTAAACCGCGCTGATTCCGAATAGTGCTGTATAGAAAAACTAATAAATAAATAAATAAATAAAATAAGTGGGAACCAAGGTTGTCTCGGCCACCGGGGAGCCACTAGGATCATCGATGCTTTGTCTCTGAGAACCTTGAAGAGTGTCCGAGACACCAGCGGCATGGGAGGAAAGGCATATAAGAGGCCTGTGGACCATGGAATCAGAAAAGCATCCACCGCTACTCTGAGAGGATGCGGTTGTCGAGAGCAGAATCTGGGAAGTTGCCGGTTCAGAGGACTGGCAAACAGATCCATGGTGGGGAGGCCCCACTTGAGAAAGATCCGCTGAACCACCATCAGATCCAGCCTCCACTCGTGTGGCTGGAGGATCCTGCTGAGCTTGTCGGCCAGGGAATTTTCTTGACCTGGGAGATAGACAGCATTGAGGATGATGCCGTGGTGGACGGCCCAAGAGCATAGTTTTTGCGCCTCCTGACAGAGAAGGGAGGAGCCGGTTCCGCCTTGTTTGTTTACGTAGAACATCGCAACCGGATTGTCTGTCTGTATCAGCACCGACTGGTGAGAAACCAGGTGAGAGAATGCTTTGAGCGCTAGGCGGATGGCTCTGAGCTCCAGGAAGTTTATCTGCTGAGCAGACTCCCAAGGAGTCCAGAGACCTTGAGTACATGTCCCTTGGCAATGTGCTCCCCAACCCAGGAGAGAAGCATCGGTCGTCAGGACCTGAGAATGCGGAGGGGGCTGAAAAGTCACTCCTAGTACTAGGTTTGGCAGATGAAGCCACCATTGTAGAGAAGAGACCAGCCGGTCGGAGATCTGTACGGAGTCCGCTAGGCTCCCAGTGGCCTGATGCCATTGTGTGCGAAGGCACCATTGAGCAGGTCGCATGTTCAGGCGGGCATTGGGGGTCACATGTACCGTGGAAGCCATATGGCCGAGCAGTCTCAGAAATTGCCTGGCCGAGACCAGGGCATTGCTGTGAAAGTGGCTGGCGAGATCCATGAGCCACTTGGCCCGGTCCAGAGGGAGGAAGGCCCGCGCCTGAAGAGTGTCCAACCTGGCGCCGATGAATTCGAGATTTTGAGAGGGGAGCAAAGTGGACTTTGCGAAGTTTAGGACAAATCCCAAGTGCTGGAGTAGAGTCACAGTGCGATGAGTGGCCTGAGTGGCCTCTTGGGAAGACTGGGCTCTGATGAGCCAGTCGTCCAGGTATGGGAACACAAAAAGGCCTTGAAGTCTTAGATAGGCCGCCACCACTGCCAGGCATTTGGTGAACACCCTGGGGGCTGAGGATAGGCCAAAGGGCAGTACTCTGTACTGGTAATGATTTCCTCCCACAACAAACCTGAGATATTGTCTGTGGTCTGGATGAATAAGGATATGAGTATACGCATCCTTTAGATCCAAGGAGCATAGCCAGTCGCCCTGCTGGAGGTAGGGCAGCAGGATTCCAAGGGTAAGCATCTTGAACTTTTCCTTTGCAAGGAACTTGTTGAGGTTTCGCAAGTCCAGGATGGGTCTGAGGCCTCCTGTTCTTTTTGGTATCAGAAAGTACCTGGAGTAAAACCCTTGACCCTTCAGGTGGTGGGGCACCGGTTCCACAGCCTGTTCCTGAAGGAGACTTGCTAACTCCTGAAGGAGTAAGTCCTTGTGCAGAGGGAGTCTCGGAGGCTCCCCTGGAAAGTAGGAGGGAGGTACCTGGTGAAAGTGAAGAAGACAGCCCTTCTGAACTATGTGAAGTACCCAGATATCTGTGGTGATGTTGGACCACCTGTGGGCAAAGTGGACCAGCCGGCCTCCTGTGCTGAGAGAAACCAGCTGAGGGGGAGAGGCTATGCTGATGAAGTCAAAAACCCCCACCCTGCTGAGCAGGGGCCGATGGTGCAGGCTTGGGGGCTTGCTGCCTACGGGACCCATTACCCCGTCCCTTGGCCTGCTTACCCTGTGGGGGAGCTGCTGAGGCCTGATACTGAGGGTAGTATTTATAGGCAGCCGCCTTCCTCGGGTAAAAGGGCTTTTTCCCCGAGCCCTTCTTCTTTTGAGAAGGGGCAGAGGTCTTCCTTGAGAGACGAGTCCTGGTGAGAGTCTCGGTCTCGATCTGTGCAGCCTTCTCATCCATGGGCTTGCCAAAGAGGTTTTCACCTCTGCAGGGGACATCGACCAACTTGTTCTGCACCCATGGCTCGAGGTCGGACGTCTGAAGCCAAGCCTGGCGGCGTCCACCGATGCCGGCTGCGGCTACTCGAGCCGATGCCTCAAAACCATCATAGGCCGCTCGAGAGATAAACTTTGAGCACTCCCGAATACCAGTTGACAAGGTTTGGAACCTCTGCAAAGGTTCGTCGGAGAGAGAGACCAGCAGAGAACCCGGCTATTTCTTTAGCCAGGTCCCGGAGATACATGCCCATGTAGAGCTGGTAGGTCTGGACTCGACAAGCAAGCATAGAGCCCTGGAAACACTTCCTACCGAGGGCATCCAGGCTTCGGGCCTCCCTACCGGGGGGCACCGAGGAGTGCATTTTTTGACTCTTAAGTCTATGCATGGCCGATTCCACCACCATGGAATGGTGCGGTAGTTGTGCCTTTTGGAAGCCGGGGCTCTTGCGGACTCGATAAATGGAATAGACCCGCTTGCTTAATACTGGCGACGACGCCGGGCTCTCCCACATGCGGAAGAGAAGTCGTTCCAGCATCGGAGGAACCGGTACAATAAAGGCCTCCTTCGGGGGAGAGTCATATTGGAGGGCATCGAGTTCTTCGAGTCGAGGCTCCTCCTCGGGATCCGCGGGGAAGGCCAAGGCCTTGGCCATATCCCGCACGAAGTCCGAGAACCGGGTATCCTCCAGGGGGGACCGTCTCCGAGGTTCGGACTCGGGGGAGTCCGAAGGGACACACCGAGTCCGAAAGGAACCAGGTGACTCTTCGTCTTCGGATTCCCAGGCCGACTCCTCGGAGGAGGAGTTGAGCGGCTCCGGTCGGGCGGGCATCGATGCTATCCGCCCCGACGCCGAGGGAGTCGGCGTCGACGACCTCGGTCCCGAACGGGAGGCCGAAGGAGACCGCGACCGAGGATCGACTCGAGCTCTCATGGACTCGAGGATCGGCTCGGTCTCCGGGGTCGACTTGGAGGTCGACATCCCGGCGGTCAGGGCAGAAGCACCGGCGAGGCCAGCGATCAATGCCCGCTGCTGGTCCATGAAAGCAGTCAGACTGCTCTCCAAGGCCGTCAACCTGAGTCCGAGCTCAGGAGACCCAGCAGCCCCCGACTTGGGCCCCGACGGCGTCGGGCCCGACGTCGGCTCCTTCGGAGGCGAGTCTACGAGGACAACAGTACTCACGTGAGCGGGCAAGTGCATCTCGAGACGAGGATGTTTTGAAGGCCTCTCCAACTCCGAGGACCCGGGACGGGAATCGGGGCTATGCGACCTGGCCCTCGAGGAACCAGGAGCGTCCACCGATCCCGCCCTCGCGGGTTTCTTCTTCCAATGTTCCCGGGTAGGAGACCCCCTTTCAGAGGAACTCCGACGATGCTCAGGACCAGAGTCCCGAGACGTCGAAGCCTCTGACGAGGTCCGAGCCCGGCCGGAGTCAGAGAAGATACGTTCCCGCTGATGCTGCCGACTCCTCAACGCTTTAGAGGACATTTTGCCACACGGACCACAGATCATCTGGTCATGATCGGGTCCGAGGCAGCGGAGGCAGAAGTCGTGTGTGTCTATAAGAGACATGAGTTTCTTACAGAGGTCACACTTTTTAAAGCCGCTGGCAGCCATCGGGGGAAAAAGGGCCCCTGCGAGGTCGAAAGACCGGGCTGCCAGTGAAAAAGTAAAAAGGCGCGAAATCTGTCACGAAGGACAAAAAAACGAAAAATAAAGAACGGACTCGCAACCGGTGTTGCGAGTCCGGGTGGGAAAAGAACCGACGTCGAACCGAAAGAAAAAGAGAAATAAAGAGAAATAATCAACTTTTCTGCGGGGATTCACAAACAACGTCTGTAGGGCTCCGCGGAAAAAAGAAGACTGAGCAAGATGGCACCCTTGGGCGGGAAGAGGACCGCGCATGCGCGCTGCAATTCCCAAAGGCTTTCTTTGAAAGCTGAGGAAAATTGCTCCGCGAGGGCTCCGTCGGCGCCGACGTCACCCATATGTGAGGACTGACTTCCTGCTTGGTCCTGGAGAACTACTTTATCATGGTGAAATCTTGTATAAGGAGGATCCGCCACTAAGGTCTGTAGCTCACTGATGCGTCTTGCAGAAGTGAGGCCAACTAGGAAGATGACCTTCCACAAAAGAAACTTTAGAGCTGTAGTGGCTAAAGGCTCAAAGGATGGTTTCATGAGCTGCCCGAGAACAAGATTCAGATCCCATGCCACCAGCGGTGGCTTAATGGGAGGTTTTGTTGAGAGTAAACCTCTCATAAATCTTTCTACGAGTGGATGAAAGGAAATAGGTTGTCCATCCAGAGGTTTGCAAGAAGCTGCAATGGCACTAAGAGGGACCCTTACTGAATTGGTTTTAAGAACAGAATTTGATAAATGGAGGAGATACTCCAGTAGCGATTCCACAGGCACCGAAAGGGGGTTAAGTCCCCTTTGAGAACATCATACAGAGACAACCTCTTCCACTTAAAGGCATAGGATCGCCTTGTGTTAGGCTTTCTGCAAGTCACAAGGATATGCTTTACCTGTTGAGAAAGGTTGATATCCAGGAATCCTAGGCTTTCATTAACTAGGCCCTGAGTTGCAGGGAGTGGGGATTCGGGTTCAAAAGAGTCCTGTTCTCTTGGGAAAGAAGATCTGGAGCATATCCCAACTCCAGAGGTGTGGTTTGAGAGAGACGCAGAAGCAGAGGGTACCACGGTCGTCATGGCCAATGTGGAGCTATGAGTATCATATGACCTCTGTCTCTCTGAAGCTTGAACAAAGCTTTGGGAATGAGGGGAATGGGTGGGAAGGCATAGAGGAAGTCCTGACCCCAGTGGAGGAGAAAAGCATCCCTTGCCTGACAGTTTTGAATCGGAATTCTGGAACAGAATCAGGGAAGTTTGGCATTCTGAGGACTTGCAAAGAGGTCGATATCTGGCTTTCCCCAGATTTGAAACACTCGAGCAAGCTGGTCTGACTGAAGAGACCACTCGTGTGGCAGCAGTATTTGACTGAGTTTGTCTGCCCAAAGATTATGAATGCCCGGAAGATATACCACTAGAAGGTGGATTTGAAGCTCTCTGGCGAGGGCACACAGTCGCAAAGCTTTGTTGCATAACGACAGAGAGTCTATTCCGCCCTGCTTGTTCACACAGAACATGGCTACTTGATTGTCGGTCTGGACCAGGACTGTCTTGTAGCTGAGATGGGCCTGAAATACTCGAATAGCATGGAAAATGGCTCTGAGTTCTAGGAGGTTTATGTGAAGACAAGCCTCCTGTGGGGTCCAGGGATCCTGCAAGTGAGCCCCCCAACCCAACTTGGATGCATCTGTTAGGGTGGCTTGGTATAGAGGCTGCTGGAAAGGAGAGCCTACGAGAAGGTTTTCCAGTGATTGCCACCATTGCAGGGACGAAATGAGACGTATGGAGTTTCTGATTTTGTCCGTTAGCTGACTCAAGGCTTGTGTCAACTGAGAGGATAGGGTCCATTGGGCTGCTCGCATATGAAGGCGAGCATAGGGAACCACATGGACAGTGGATGCCATATGCTCCAGAAGCTGAAGCATTTCCCGAGCAGTTAGGAAAGTTTTCATAGCTGCTTGGGAGGCCAGCTGTACTATATGAAGACAACGTGGCTGTGGCAGGAAAGTCCTTGACTGCCTTGTGTCTAGATGAGCCCCTATGAATTCTAGAGACTGAGAAGGGGTGAGATGAGATTTTTGGGAGCTTTATGACCAGTCTCAGGTACCGAAGGATTTGCATAGTGCGAGAAAGAGCGAAGCTGGTGTCTGGAGCTGTTAATGCTCGGATGAGTCAGTTGTCTAAGTAGGGGAAGACAAATATTCCTAGAGTTCTCAGGAATGCTGTTACTACTGCCATGCATTTTGTGAAAACTCTTGGGGCAGAAGCCAGACCGAAGGGAAGAACTCTTATTGGAAGTGTCTTCACTGGAAAAGGAATCTAAGGAATTTCCTGTGATCTGCATGGATGAGAATATGCATATATGCATCCTTTAGATCTAGAGAACATAACCAGTCCTGACTCTAAAGGTATGGCAGGAGTGTTCAGAGGGAGATCATCTTGAATTTTTCTCGGAACAGATAAACCTGTTTAATTCTCTGAGGTCCAGTATAGGCCTGTGTCCCCCTGTTTTCTTTGGGATGAGAACATAGGGGGGAGTAGAACCCCATACCCTGTTGGGATATGGGTACATCTTCTATTGCTCCCTGAGCAAGAAGTGATGCGACCTCCTGACACAAGAGATTGGTGGCAGGGACCTGAGAATTGAACTGTCTTATGATTGTAGGAGGGGGCATACTGTGAAAGTGACGTCTGTACCCCTCTCGTACAATGGACAGAGTCCAGTTTTCTGATGTTATTGTTGCCATCTTCTGGCAAAATGGCATAACCTGCTTGGAATGGTAAGGGGTTCTGGACCTTTCAGGGGCAAAATGACCAAGTTCTCTAGGAAGGAGTCAAAGCCCTTGAGGGGGCTGAGTCTGCTGAGCCGGTTGAGCTCCTGGAACTTGTGGCTTCCTCTGCTGTCTGGTTTGTTGCTGCCCCTTTTGGGGAGCATGACCTGGAGAGTGGCCTGGATGAGTGTAAGATGGGTAAAATGTATTTTTTTTGTTGAAAAAGGGTTTCTTGACTGACTTTTTCTTTGCTGGGTTGGCTGTAGACTTTGATAGTCTGTTCAAGGTAGTATTTTCAGATTCAATCTGACTGGCCTTGTCTTGCCAATCCTTGCCAAAGAGATTTTCTCCTGTGCAAGGAATGTTTCCTAATTTATCTTGCACTCATTGTTCTAAGTCTGATGCCTGAAGCCAGGCAATACGATGTGCACTGATGGAAATAGCAGTGGTTCTGCTAATGCAGTCAAAGCAATCAAAGGTTGCACGGTTCATGAACTTAGACACATTCTGGGCATGTTTGACCAGAGTAAGGAATTCCCCCCTTTTTTCCTCAGGGAGAAGGTGGCTCATGAGCTCCAAGTCTCTTGCAACCTCCTTGACGAACATTCCCATACAGAAAATGTAGGAGCCGATCCTGGCTGATAACATGGAGGATTGGAAACATCAACACCCAAAGGCATCGAGTATCCTCGATTCACGTCCTGGAGGATTGGAAGAATGCATTTTAGCACTCTTAATCCTATGCATCGCCGATTCCACTACCATTGAATGGTGTGGTAACTGAGTCTTTTAAAAGCCAGGACAGCTTGGAACTCGGTACATGGTATCGAGTCGTTGAGAGTGTGGAGACACTATTAAAGGAGCTTCCCACATTCTTGGCATAAGATCATGCAAGATTCTTTGAATGGGAAGGGTAGCTGCCTCCTTAGAAGCTGTAGGGTATTGAAGAATTTTTAATTCTTCTGCTCTGGATTCCTTCTCTGGAATCACCGTGATTGAAAGACCTCGAGCTAAATCATGTATGAAATCCTGGAAGGACATGTCTGCTAGAGGAGATATTGTGCATTGAGGAGAAGGAGATGGATCCTCCGGCAGGATTGCTCTGATACCGGCAGAGTCATCAGAATCGGAGGATTCAAAGTATCTCTGCAACGGGTGTTCCTGCAACGCACGGTACTGGTACTGCTCAAAGTCGGTGTCGGGGTGTCTCGGTACTGGCTCCTCGATACCTGAGATAGACTCAACGCTCGGCATGGGGGGGAAGCATACCGGCCGAGGCATGTGTGCTTGGTACCAGTAGCGATCTCGGTACCGATACCTGTGGAACCGTCTGTAGCGGTCTTAGCGGTACCGAAGCTGCTAAGAGGGCCGCTAGACTGCATTCAATAGCGAGGATTCTCTGATCCATCGCTCCTGCCGATGCCTGGGTGTCGGTACCGGTGGAAGCGGGTACGACCCCAGAATATGGCACCAGTAGTTCGCCGAGGTGGAAGCCTCTGGAACATTCTGGAGCCCTGTTAATGCTTTGGAGACTGAGGCCTCCCGCTGGGGCTGTTTTGCCGGTGAACCTTCGAGGGCAACGCCAGCGGCATCTTGATACCTGGAAAGAGAACTACTCTTTGAGGACCGGCCAGTCTTACAAGACTTAGGTTTAGTTACCTGAGATCCATGGCAGGAAGATGAAGCCCTGGAAGATGTCAATGCAACTGACGTCGTATCTGCGGCAAAAAGGGTACCGAGTTTTGCAGCTCTATTCTGCAGGCCCCTCTTAGTCATCTTTCTGCAGGAGAGACACTCCAATGGACAATGGTCAGGACCTAAACACTTGAGACACCAGTCATGGGTGTCGGTGACAGATATGGTACCGCCACACTTGGAACATTTCTTGAAACCAGTAGCTGGTTTCTCCATGTTGAAGAAACGTGGGCCTAGTGCCCAAAATGGCACCTGGCACCTAGCACCAAGAGGGGAAAGGCCCCTGAAAGAACAATCTTTTAGAAAGCTAGGTTGTTGGGTTTTTTTTTTTAAAAGAAAAGAGAACCGGCGGTACCGGTAGGCGTCAAATGAAGGCAGACGCGACCACAAAAAACAAAAAGAAGAAATTTTCTGCAGTAACAGGGTATGCCATCCTGTTGGCTCCGTGGAAAATGAAGAACTGAGGAGGGTGAGTTGGAAAGGCGGGAAGGCAGTACGCAGGCGCTGTGGTATGCTCCCAAAAAGCTTTCCTAATGGACGCTGGGGAGCATTCCCGTGCAGGCTCCATCAGTACTGACGATACCCATATGTGAAGACTACATTCCTGCTTGTTCCTGGAGATTGGGAGATACACATGTAGATTTTTTGCTCTGTCTAGGCCCCACCCCAAAACATCTCCTGGCCAAATGTTTATATATAGACTTATCCGGGGGATAAACATCTCAATTGCAGCATTTCCAAAATCACATAGCTGCAGCTTGCATGCCACATCCACATTTGAAACATAAATAGGACTTCTAAAATAATCCCCTTAATGTAAAGGCCTTTAGGATAAAAGCCTGCCAACCTTCTTTTACTATGTGAGTATACAGTGCTATATATTTCTGAAAATAATAATAACACAGGTACACTAAAAAATTTTTTTTTAAACTGCCTCTAATGTTTCGATTGATTTTTACGTTTTTTGGTGCGCTGAATCCAAATCTGGTAACCAATTTGCTCCATCACGTACAGATTTTTTGCTACATTGGGTTAGCAGTTTGAGGTGAACGTTTCAGATTGAGTGCGATCAAGATAAAAGTTTCTTGGATGAATTCTTTATACTAATTGTTTAGTAGTTATTCAAATAAGAATAAAGAAAATTGTAACAAGGCAGCACATAAGAATAGAGTAATGTCAACAAAACACACTGTGATGGTAGCAAAATTGTCTGCACTTAAAACAGCCACATACATGTGCACAAACATTGAGCATATAAGAGCGAGGTTAGACACAAAGCAAAGCAAAGAAATGTGCAAAAAATGTTGTACAGGTATGTATGTAAGAATAGAAAACGCAAACCGCACCATTGCAATACATGAAGACAAACACCCGATGGTGTGAAAATAAAATTCTAATAAATGAGATCCGACACTGTGGTAATAACTAGCAAATTTTTATTTCAAAGTTTAGTAAAAACACGATATTTGTCAACACAGTTTAGATTTTAAAGTCATTCTTGGGTCAATCTCCTGGTGGGCCCGTTTCTTCTTCCCCCGAATGCTTCTCTTGGTGCGCTGCTTGGCGTATTTTTCATCTGGGGTTTCCCGCAGCAGCAACCAGCAGAAATCAGCCATCATAGTGGTGTTCCATCTTCCTTGGTACCTTCTCTCTCTCTGCGTCCTTGATGTCCTGGTGAAACCTTTCACCTTGTTCTTCACTGTACGCCCCCAAGTTTTCGGGAAAGTAGTTCACATGGGAGTGCAAGAAATGGACTTTCAGGCTCATGTTACAGCCTTGTTCTTTGAAGGCATTGAGCATCCTGGCAACAATATCCTTATAGTTTCTCATCCCGCCTGTTCCCCAAGAATTTGAGAACAACATCCTTGAAGGAATCCCAGGCTTCTTTTTCCTTCTCAGACATCGTTTCAGCGAATGCTCCATCTGAAATGAGTTTCCTTATATCAGGGCCAACAAACACTCCTTCCTTTAGCTTTGCTTCAGAAAGTCGGGGGAACTTTGAGCAAAGGTACCGAAAGCACTCACCATCTTTTGGAAGGGACTTGATGAATTGCTTAATGAGACCCAACTTAATGTGGAGAGGTGGTAATAGAATTTTATCACGAGGTACCAAGCTCTCATGAAGAACATTTTTCTCACCGGGTCTCAAATACTCCCGAATTGGCCAGTCTTTTTTCCCCCAGTGTAGGTCGCGGGTCCGGCTATCCCACAAGCAAAAGAAGCAGGGATATTTGGTGAAACCGGATTGCTGCCCTAATAGCATGGATAGAATTTTAAAGTCTCCACAAATCATCCACTTATGCTCATCATAACGAATCTTTTGAAGAATCAGGGCCAAATTCTCGTATTTTTCTTGGAGAATAACAGAGTGAGCAATAGGAACTGAAGCGAATGTGTTGCCATTATGAAGAAGAACACCTTTTATGCTGTCTTTTGACGAATCAATGAACAGCCGCCATTCAGCAGGATCATACTTGAGTTTAAAACTTTTCCATCACTCCGTATATATCGTTGCAAAATACCAAATCTTCCTCTTTGCTGAAATACTTCAAAAATTGTGTCTCGCGGTTGCGGTACCAATAAAAAGTTGTTCCTGGTGACAATAGATTTTTCTGTTTAAGCCGAGAACCTAGCAGTTGGGCAGCATCTTTTGGGAGTCCTAAATCCCGGACTAAATCATTCAATTCAGCTTGAGAGAAAAGTTCAGGTTTCGGATCTGGTTCAGTTTCAAACTCGGAAGTACTGGACTCATCGGGAAAAGCCATCTGATGAGTCTCATCATGATCAGAACCGTCCACACAAATATGATCCAAAGATTTTGGTGGTTCAGGCACAGGTACTTCGTTGCTATGAGGCATAGGCCTAATTGCTGAGGGAAGGTTGGGGTAACTTATTACGTTCTTATTTTTTAAGTTGTATCCCTTCACAATGCAAGAGCAAAAATAGCAGTCACTGCTGTGGTCTCTTTGTTCACGCCACATCATAGGTATTCCGAAACAAAATGCTTGTTTTTTACCTTTCATCCATAAGCGTAGATCTTCCTCACATGTCTTGCACACTTTGTGAGGAGCCCACGGTTTGTCTTGATCGCCTAACTTCAAACCGAAATAGGCGAAATATACTTTTTTAATAAATGCAGAAATGTTCCTCTGCCGCTTTTTCACGGTATATTCCCCACAAATAAAACAAAAACTGTCCGGAGAGTTGACGCAACCTCTGGCTCTGTGAGCCATCACAAATACACTGCACTGCAAACTACAACTGTAGTGAACCACTTCGGAATAAAGCTGGATTACGACTGAGCAAACAAAAGGTAATAATGAACTTGCAAGAAACTGAAATTTGACAGGAACGTTCATGTCGCAACCACCGTGTTTGAGCGAGCGAACGAGGCGAGGTGAACAGGAAAGAACATGCGCCAGCGCGAGTACTGGATTTAGCCCCCCGCCTCCCAATTGTCCTGTTAATGTATAAAATGAATACAAAACACTCTAAAATATCATGAGGGAGTGTTTCTAGTTAGTTAACCATTACAACCTCTATTTTGGGCCAAGAAAATAAACTGCAGTCGGCTAAAAAGAAATTATGTGAACATTCCTTATATGGGTAAGAAATCTATTTTTGCAAGAAAACGTGACGTGATGGAACATTTTGGCTATTTTTCCTGGATTCAGCACCCCAAAATCTATAGGAATCAGTTGCAAAACTGGAGGCAGTTTTTTGGTAGTGTACCTGTGTAATTATAGTAATGCGCAGGACGCAAAAGGCAGGCAGAGCTCCAGAATCTTAATGTGTGGATGAGACAATGGTGCAAGGATGAAGGGTTTGGATTTGTGAGCAACTGGGCAACATTCTGGGGAAGTAAGGACTTTTCCGAAGAGATAGGCTCCACCTTAACCGGAATGGAACAAGGCTGCTGGTATTAACCTTTAAAAAGGAGAGAGAGCAGCTTTTAAACTAGATAATAGGGGAAAGCTGACAGTCACCCAAGAGCGCATATTTTGGAAGGATGTATCCTTGAAGGATACAAGCAAAAGACTGAAGTTAGCGCATATTGACAGAGAGGTTCCAATAAAGACAAAAGTAACTCAAATGCCCTTAAATACAGAGCAGAGAGAACTTCAAGATTTCAAATTACCTCTGCCTACTGGTAATCAAATTAATATGAATAAAATAAGGCCTCTAAAATGCTTGTATGCAAATGCCAGAAGTCCAAAAAATAAGATGGGAGAGTAAGAATATATAGCACTAAATGAGAAGTTAGATATGATTAGTATCTCAGAGACATGGTACCTGGGTACAAATTATATCACAATGAAAAAGTAGATCAAATAGGTGTAGAAGTTGCACTCTATGTTAGAGAGGTCATTGAGTCACACAGGATTAAAGTTTTGCAGGAAACAAAATACAACGTAGAATCTCTATGGATTGAAATTCCATGTAAAAAGGGGAAGGCGATGGCAGTAGGGGTGTACTATCGACCGCCTGGCCAGAATGAACAAATGGATGATGAAATGCTCAAAGAAATCAGGGAAACTAACATTATTTACAGCACAGTAATAATAATGGGTGATTTCAATTATCCTGGTATTGACTGGGTCAGTGTCACGGCAGGACATGCTATGGAGATAAAGTTTCAAGATGAAATAAATGACGGCTTCTTGAAGCAGCTGGTTCATGAACTGACAAGAGCAGAAGCCATCTTGGACCTAGTCCTTAGTGGAACACAAGATCTGGTGCAAAAGATAAGGGTATTGGGGCCACTTGGCAATAGCGATCAAAGCAAGATCGCATTTGATTTAATAAATGGGGGAAGGACGGCAAGGAAATCCACAGTACTAACTTTCAAAAGGGAGACTATGTTAAAATGAGGAAAACAGTTAAGAAAAAACTGAAAGGAGCAGCTGCAAAGGTTAACGATTTACATCAAGCATGGACATTGTTTAAAAATACTATTTTGGAAGCCCAGACCAGCTATTTTCCACGCTTTAAGAAAAGTGGAAGGAAGTCCAAAAAACTGCCAGCATGGTTTAAAGGGGAGGTAGCCAAAAAAGCATCTTTCAGGAAATGGAAAAAAGGAGCCAAATGACGAAAACTGGAAACATAAGCACTAGCAAGTTAGATGCAAGGCACTGATAAGGCAGGCAAAGAGAGAATTTGGAAAAAAGCTTGCTGTGGAAGCAACACATAATAAAACATTTTTCGAGTGCATTTATAGCAATAAACCTGTAAGCAAGTCAGTTGGACCACTGGATGATAGAGGGGTAAAAAGGGGCACTAAGAGGGGATAAGACCATAGCGGAGAGACTGAATGAATGCTTTGCTTTGGTCTTTACTGAAGATGATATAGGGAAGTTATCCATTCCTGAAATAGTATTTAAAGATGATACAGAAGAATTGAAAGAAATAGATAAAATGGGAAGATGTATTACAAGTATTTGATAAACTGAAGAGTAGCAAATCACCTGGACCGAATGGTATACATCAGAGAGTATTGAAAGAACTGTAATATGCGACTGCAGACCTACTATTACTAATCTGTGAACTATCATTAAAATCATCAGTAATAATTTAAGGATTGGAGGATAGCGAATGTAATGCTAATTTTTAAAAAAGGTTCCAGGGGTGATCTGGGAAACTACAGACTGGTGAGCCTGATATAAGTACTGGGAAAAATGGTAGAAACCATTAATGAAAACACAATTACTGAACATGTAGATAGTCATGGTTTAATGGGAGGTGGCCAACAGGGCTTTAGCCAAGGAAGGTCTTGTCTTACTAATCTGTTGAACTTTTTTGAAGGTGTAAATAAGCAGGTAGGACAAAGATGGGTCAGTCGATGTAGTGTATCTGCTTTTTTAGAAAGCCTTTGACAAGGTCCCTCATGAGAAACTCATGGCGAAATTAAAAAGTCATGGGATAGGAGGCAGTGTACTTTTGTGGATCAAGAACTGGTTAAAAGATAGAAAGCACAAGGTAGGGCTAAATGGCCAATTTTCCCAATGGAGAAAGGTGAATAGTGATGTACCCAAGGGATCTGTGCTGGGTCCGCTGCTTTTTAACATATTCGTAAATGACCCGGAAATGCGAATAATGAGCGAGGTAATCAAATTTGCAGATGACACAAAATTATTCAAAGTTATTAAAACTCAAGAGGATTGTGAGAAATTGCAAGAGGACCTTAGTAAATTTGGAAGACTGGAAATTCAAATGACAGATGAAATTTAATGTGGACAAGTGCAAAGTTATGCACCTAGGAAAGAATAACCCAAACTATGGTTACACGATGCAAGGTTTCATATTAGGAACCACCACCCAGGAAAAAGATTTAGGCATCATTGTGGATAACATGTTTAAATCCTCTGCCCAGTGTGCAGTGGCTGCCAAGAAAGCGAACACAATACAAGAAATGATAAGGAAAGGTACGGATAATAAAACAAAGGATATCATAATGCTTCTGTATTGTTCCATGGTGTGACCGCCGCACCTTGAATAGTGTGTGCAATTCTGGTTGCCGTATCTTAAAAAGGATATAGCGGAATTAGAAAAGGTACAGAGAAGAGCCACCAAAATGGTAAAGGGGATGGAAGGATACCCCTATGAATAGAGGCTAAAAAGGTTAGGGCTCTTCAACTTGGAAAAGAGACAGTTGAGAGGAGATAAGATAGAGTCTATAAATTAATGAATGGAGAGATCGAATTGTTTACACCATCAAAATGTAGAAAAACTAGAAGAAATGCAATAAAGGTACAGTGTAACCCATATAAGACTAATAAGAGAAAATATTTTTTCACTCTACACATAATCAAACTCTGGAATTTGTTACTGGAGGATGTAGTAAAAGCTGTTAGTGTAGCTGGGTTTAAAAAAGGTTTGGATAAGTTCCTGGAGGAAAGGTCCATAAACCATTATTAAAGGAGACCCGAGAAATCCACTGCTTGCCCCAATACAAGCACTGTGGAACCTGTGTCTTCTGGGTAAACTGCTATGTACTTGTAACTTGGATTGGCTACTGTTAGAAACAGGATACTGGGCTTGATGGACCTTGGTCTGAATCAGTATGGTATATCTTATGTTCTTATGTAAATACATTACTGCATTATTTTGCTTAACAAGAGCAATACAAAAATTTATGAGCCGACTTCCCATGCTGTGACAACCACCAACAAATGTTCATATTATCGTTTATTGATTTAAAAAACTTATATTATGCAGAGTACAACACATACACATGATTTAGAGCATATCTGATGTATGCAGCATTGTATACAGGGGCGGCTCTATAATTAGATAGGATGAGCTGCCTCAGGTGGCAAATTTTTGGAAGCAACAAAATATGCCAGTGGTGGCCTCCTCCAGCAGCAAGTTATTGGGAGCAGCAAAACATGCCCCCAAAATACCTCCACAGCAGCTACTTCACTCTACTAGGTCTGCAGGAGCAGTGACGGGCTACTGGCATTAAAAAAAAAAAAGTTGCGACTCCTGCATGCTTGGAAAGTCCTGCCAGTCCTGACGCAAGCTTTTTGTATTAGAGGGGAATGGGACTGACAGGGCTTTCCAAGTGCACAGGGGTCCTAAAGGCTTTGCATTTTTGATTTTTCAACAGCCACCACTGCCGGGGGGAAAGGAAGTGGTGAGAAGAAAGATAGGTGATTCCGGAGTATAGGGGTGTGGGGCAGAGGGCAAATGCTGCACAAGGAGTACTGGGTGAAGAACAGACACTGGACATGGGATAGGAAGGTGGAGATAGATGCTGAACATGGAGTGGGGGTATAAGGGGGATGAAGAGCTAGGACTAGACATGGAGGTTTATTTAGCTATGCTTCTATACCGCTTTTCGCCAGGTGAAAGCGGTTTCCATTAAACAACAAGTGATACATCGAACAAGTCATAACTTATTTACAGTTTAAATGAGGGTGTCGGGTATGGTGGAGAGGTTATACAATCAACATGGTTGCCATGTTAATTGTATAACCCCTCCATTTAACGCAAAGGTCAGCCTGCCATTTATTGCAAAGGTCATTGAAAAACGTACAAAAACAGCTACAGGATCACATCAACCTGAACGCCCCTCTGGGCACACACCAACATGGGTTTAAGCGGCAGAACAACATTGAAACCCTGCTAACATCCTTATTTGACAACCTCGTAAAAGGCATAGACAGCATGAAAAATGGCTTCCTGCTCATTTTCATGGACATTTCAGCAGCTTTTGATACAATATCCCACTCCACAATGATACAGCACCTACAAGAAATCGGCCTACGCAACAACGCTTTAAGGTGGTTCAAATCGTATCTCAACAACCGATCCCAGCAGGTCAAAAGTGGCAAAAACAAATCTGCAAAATTCCACGTTCCACATGGTCTACCCCAGGGATCCGCGCTGTCCTCCATCCTCTTCAACATCTACATTCAGCAAATATGCAATATCATCAGACACCACAAAATGCTCTACCACTTATATGCAGATGACATCATGGTTTAAGCACCCATCAACATATTGGAACCTGACCTCTCCCCGATAACCAAATGTGTAGAGGACATTATCACATTGCTCAACAACTCAATCTAAGTAACTGGGACAAGACAGAAGCAATGTTCATCACCAGAATTTCTGTTTTTACTCCCCCACAGACTATCAACATCCTCGATAAACATATATCAGTGAAAGAAGTAGTAAAATACCTGGGTGTTACATTGGACAGCAACCTTACCCTTCAGTCCCACATCAGCAAAACTGCTAGTAAAGCACATCACAGGCTCAAGCTCATCAGAAGGCTCGAACCATACCTGGATAACAATCATCTCGGGTCAGTATGCCAAGCAATAATCATGCCCATACTAGGCTAGGCAAACTTGATCTACCTCAGACTACTCAAACAATACCTTCATCCTCTCCAACTGGTGCAAAACACAGTGGCCCGAATCATCACAAATATGACAAGAAATGAACACATCACCCCAATTCTCCAACAGCTACACTGGCTACCCATCTGCTCACGGGCGACATACAAAGCAACCTTAAATATCTTCAAAATCTTCCACAACCTCTCGGCCCCTGCCCTCCAGAGCATACTCAAAGACCACAGCACAGGACCTAGGCGAAGCAACAGAGTGAATAAACTTATCACTCATGCGGACTAGCAATGATCCACCCAATCCACTACCAAAAGGGAAGGTATTCCCGATGTTAGGAGGCACTAAACCAGGAAAGTAAGCCAGGCACATGCACACAGGTGTCTGCGTTACCAGCACCTATATTCTGCGCACAAAAAAGCATTCCAGCACATGCACACAATTGCCATGTGGTACATAAAAGTTATCATTCAGCTCAGAATAATATTGGTGTCTTTGAACGCTGTTATTGTTCTGAATGAAAATTCTGAGCAGAATGTTTGCTCTTATGTGCCACATAGTATTCCAGCACATGCGCATGATTGCCTTTGTGCGCAAGACAGTCCAGCATGGTTCATTTTGCTGTTTTTCTTCAGCCTCACTCACTTCAACAAAGCTCAAAAATAGCTGTTGGGGTTGTCTGCTCAGACAAAGGCATAAAAACCTCCTCAGTACTGATCATAGACTCCTTACGTATCCCAGCTTTAGACTCAGCCTTCTGCTCTTCACTTCTGCATACTTCTCTGCATCCAGGCAGCATAGCTCATTCCTTCCTTACTATCTACTTTCTTCCTCTCATTCAACCATCTTCTCTCTCTCTCTAAGGCAACCTCACCCTCGTTTCCACAGTACTGTCTCTTCTCTACCCCGTACTCTGCTACTCTTTCTCCTTCTCTCATCTGGAGATATCAACCCAAATCCTGGCCCCCCTAGACTTCTCTCTCACTCTGAGAAGAGATCTTCATGCAACATCTCTAATCTTATCCATATCCCTCTCCTTTCACCTTCCACTCTCCTTTTCTCATGTAACTTGTGGAACACACACTCTGTCTCTAATAAACTTGCTTTTACTCATGATCTCTTTATCTCTAATGCACTACATCTTCTTGCTCTAACTGAGACCTGGATCCTCCCAGATGATACTGCATCTACTGCTGCTCTCTGTCATGGGGGCTTATCAGTTCTCCCACACGCCTCGCCCTACTGTTCGTGGTGGTGGTGGTCGGTCTTCTACTTTCTCCCTCTTGCCAATTGCAACCCCTCCTGCTGCCTCAGTCTCACTCCTTTCTCTCTTTTGAAGTCCACTCCATCCGCCTTTTCACTCCACTTCCTCTCCGGGTAGCTGTTATTTATTGACCTCCCGACAAGTCTGCTTCTACCTTTCTCACTGACCGACTCGTGGCTTTCCTTCTTTCTGGATTCCTCTTCCCCTACTCTTATTCTTGGGGATTTTAACATTTATGTTGATAACCCCTCTGATCCTTATGCTTTAAAGCTCCTCTCCCTTACCTCCTCGTTTGACCTCCAACTTTGTTCCACTGCCCCCCACTCACCAGCATGGCCATTGCCTTGACCTGATATTTTTCTCTAGTTGCTTACCCTTGAACTTCTGTAGCTCGGTTCTTCCCATATCTGACCATCACCTTTTAAGCTGTAATCTTCATCACCAGCTGCCTCAGCCTCGTCCTGTCTCCTCCAATCTATCTACAAATCGTCATGCTGTTGATCCCTTGATTCTCTCTTCCACTATTTCTTCATCCCTTTCTGCCACTATGTCATCTAAGTCTGTTGACGAGGCAGTAACTTCTTATAATGCTGCACTCTCCTCGGCTCTGGATGCTCTCGCTCCGCCCAGGCCACGTCCTGTGAAACGTTCTGCACCCCAGCCCTGGCTTTCATCCACTACCCTCTATCTACGTTCCTGTGCCCGTTCTGCTGAGCGTGCTTGGCTCAAATCCCACTCCCCTACAGATTTCCTACACTTAAAATTCATGCTTATCTCTTTCAAGTCAGCCATAGCTCTTGCCAAACAAGACTACTATGTCCATCTGACTAACTCTCTTGCCTCTGATCCTCGCCGTCTCTTTACTACTCTCAGCTCTCTTCTCAAAGTGCCTCCACCTCTGATCCCTCCCTCCTTTTCTGCCCAAACCCTGGCTGACTATTTCCATGATAAAATCCACAAAATCACCCTCAAATTCCCCACAAAGTCAGCTACTTCCCCTCCTCCTCCTCTTCACTCCCAACTCTACCCCCCCCCACCTCTGCTACTTCCCCTCCTCCTCCTCTTCACTCCCAACTCTACCCCCCCCCCCCCACCTCTGCTACCCTCTCTTCCTTTCCTGTGATCTCTGAAGAGGAAACTGCACACCACCTTTCTTCCTCCAAACTTACCACCTGCTCCTCTGATCCTATCCCCACCCGTCTCCTAAGCCCCATCTCCTCCACTGTTGTCCCTTCCATCTCTCATATTCTCAACCTATTGCTCTCCGCTACAACAGTCCCTGCAGACTTCAAGCATGCTGTGGTCACACCTCTCCTCAAGAAACCCTCACTTGATCCCACCTGTCCTAATTATCGACCCATCTCTCTCCTTCCCTTCATTTCTAAACTACTTAAACGTGTGGTTCACCGCCGCTGTCTCAACTTCCTCTCCTCTCATGCCCTCCTGGATCCCTTACAGTCTGGCTTTCATCCTTTACACTCTACTGAAACGGCTCTTGCCAAAGTCTCCAGGGACTCGTTCCTGGCAAAATCCAAGGGCCTTTACTCTGTCCTCATCCTTCTTGACCTCTCTGCTGCTTTTGACACTGTTGACCACAACCTTCTCCTCGATACCCTGTCCTCGCTTGGTTTTAGGGGCTCTGTACTATCCTGGTTCTCCTCCTATCTCTTCCATTGCTCTTTCAGTGTGTGTTCTGGTGGCGGCTCCTCCTCTGCTACCCTGCTCCCAGTTGGTGTACGCCAAGGATCTGCTTGGGTCCGCTCCTTTTCTCTCTCTATACTCAGTCCCTTGGTGTGCTTATCTCTTCCCATGGCTTTCAGTACCATCTGTATGCTGATGACTCCCAGATATACCTCTCTATGCCTGAAATCTCTCTGGCAATCCAGACCCGAATCTCTGCCTGCCTTTCTGACATTGCTGCCTGGATATCTCACCGCCGCTTGAAACTGAACATGGTCAAGACTGAACTTCTTATCTTTCCCCCTAAAACCTCCCCTCCTCTTCCTCCTTTCTCAGTCTCTGTTGATAACTCTGTACTCCTTCCTGTTTCCTCAGCCTGCAATCTGGGGGTTGTCTTTGACTCCTCTCTCTCTTTCTCCACACATATCCATCTTATAGCTAAGACCTGCCGTTTCTCTCTCTATAACATCAGCAAAATCTGCCCTTTCCTTTCTGAACACACTACTAAAATGCTTATTCACTCCTTAATCACCTCCCGTCTTGACTACTGTAACCTACTCCTTACTAGTCTCCCTTTGAATCATCTCTCTCCCCTTCAATCTGTTCAACACACTGCTGCATGGCTAATCTTCCGCAAGCCTCGTCATGCCCATATTACTCCTCTTCTCAAGTCACTTCATTGGTTCCCTATCCGTTTCCACATCCAATTCCAACTTCTCCTGCTGACCTATAAATGCATTCACTCTGCAGCTCCTCACTACCTTTCTTCTCTTATCTCTCCTTACAACCCCCTCGGGAACTCTGCTCTTCTAGCAAACTGCTTCTATCTGTGCCCTTCTCTTCTACTGTTAACTCCAGACTTTGCTCCTTTCACCTTGCTGTGCCTTACGCCTGGAACAAACTACCTGTGTCTGGCATCTTCTCTAACCCTCTTTAAATCCAAGCTGAAAACTCACCTCTTCGCTGCTACTTCTGGATCTTGAAACACCTGATCTCCTTTTTCTTTCCCCTTGCTTTAACTCTGCCTACATCTTCTGTGTTTGTCTTGACTAGATTGTAAACTCTGATGAGCAGGGACTGTCTCTTACATGTCTGTGCAGCGCTGCGTACAACTTGTAGCACTATATAAATGCTCAGTAGTAGTATCTATTTTGAATGTTTTTAGATGTGCTGTGCATTGCTGTTAGCGCAGGCATCTGTGTAGTGATTAAGCATGCATCAAATCCCTTCCTGCATTTTGCGCTCATGCTGGTGCAGAAAATTTGTGCTTAAATGTTGAGCTAATGCCAGAGCAAACAGCAACACCCTTTTTTTAATCGGCCCCCATAGTTTATTAGAAAATGCAATCTGGGCACTTTGGTAATTAAACTGAATGCCACTAACCCTGACGAAGGATCTATATGTCGTAGGTATCAAAGCATGGCACAATAAATATTTTAGGAAAAATTAGATTGCTTTAACATATTTTATTAATCTAACAATGATAAAGCCCAAAGGTATCACCACATATATATTCCCAAATTACGGTGACAACCACATAATTATTCTCTAATCTGCCTACCTGAAAAAAACGAATCTATCAATCACTAAGTTTTTTTGTCGGATCGCCTACCTTGAGAGGTCTCCCTCTCCCGTAGTAGACCCTCCTTTTTTTATTTTAATAATCTTTACTTATATTTTCCAACAAAATACAAAAAGAAAAACCAAATTACAGTAAAATACAAAACACTTCTCTTTAACAAGAAACAAAAAAAAGGCTATTCACAGCCTACCCCATCTTGTCCCTCCCATCCCTATGCGATCATCAAGGACTATATAAAAAGAAAAGAAAACAGCTTTGGAGATGTAATTCTGAAGGGGTTTCCACTTGAGAAAAGTGTAAGGTGTAAGGGTTCTACCACACCGTGGCATTTGCTCATATTTGTTGCACAACACAAGCGGTTCCACCATTCTTGCCAACTAAGCTCTGCTGTATGTTTCCAGTTAGAAATAACGAGATGCAGGGCCATTCCCAACAAAGTCAAAAAAACCCTGGCAATCCCTCTGTAAGGACGAGATGCCAATTGCTGAGCGAAAAACGACCACAGACCAGGAGAGAGTGGCCCTGAATCCCAGCACCTCTTGAATGCGACTCCATATTGAAACCCAAGACTGAATGTTAGGGCAATCATACATCACATGTCTCAAAGTGCCGACATCTCCCTGACAAGACCAACACTTATTCCCAGCTGCCTTATCCCATTTAGCAACCTTTACCAGAGTAAAGTAAGCTCTGTGCGCAAAGAAATACAAAGCTTGTGAGATAGAGGCAGACTGAGAGACCCTATTTGTCTTACTCCAGAATTTTGTCCAAGTTTCCGGAGAAAGAACTTCCCCGGTGTCATGTTCCCAAATTCACTGAACACCAATGGTCTGAGAACTGTTGTTCTGAACCACCAATTTATAGAAGTGAGAAGCCACCCCAGAGGCCATATGCACTGAGCTTATCTTACTCAACAACCCCCACTCGTCAGACAACAAGGTAATATCCAAATGGGATTTCTCTATGCAATGTCTCAGCTGAATCTATTGAAAGTGTAGGGATTTAGGCAAATCAAATTCCCTTTGTAAAGAAGCAAAAGGTTTCCACTTGCCATCCATTATCAGTTGGCCAACACTCCAAATGCCCCCACTAAACCATTGTTGCCATACGAATGAACTTTGGTTAATTTTGAAAAAATGACTGTGCCAGATGGGCATTAGTTTCGATAGACAATCCTCTTTAGGAATTGCATTTGCTAACTGTTGAAAAGCCTTCTGAGTGTCCACTATAACCCTATGAGACTTCAACCTCTTAAAAGACACCATGCCAGGAAGAAGATTTAAGGGCAAAGGAGCACTTAATCTCTCTTCTAAGTCAAGCCACACAGGACGTATACCTATGGCCCCCTCCACCCATCGTGGACCTTGCGCTTTAGCAAAAAAGCACAGTGATAGGCCTGAAAATCAGGGAAATTCACCCCCCCCCCTCTTCTTTTTTGGATTTAAGTTTCCTAAGAGCAATTCTAGGCGGTTTATTTTTCCATAGGAACTGAACCAGAATCCTTTCAATTTGACAATAAATTTTACTTGAAAGACTGGTAGCATTTCTAACACATAATTCACTTTAGGAGTGATAGTCATTTTTATAGCTTCAAGATGACCCCACCAAGAAAGATAGACCAGCGACCATTTTGCTGTTATATCACAAACCGTAGATAGTGATACCCTACAGTACAATGAAGGGGAGATCCTAAGTGGGAAGCAATAATGAACCCCCAAATACTTCACCATCTTAGGCTCCCACATAAAAGGAAAATCCTCCAGATCCGTCCTACACACTTCTTGAGTTTAAGGGAAATGAGACAGATTTTGACCAATTAATTTTATAACCAGACAATCCTGAGTATTTATCAATTCTAAAATAACCGGTATGGAGCTAGGCGTGGTGAATAGCAGCAAATCATCAGCATATGCAGATAGCTTAATTTCCATGCCAGCAATAGAGACGCCCTTAACCACGAGGCTTTGCCTTATCAATAGGGCCAAAGGTTCCAAGGCCAGACTGAAAAGAATGGGAGAAAGGACAACCCTGATGGGTACCACGCCCTAGAAGAAAAGACTGAGTCGCATTCAGAGATATTTTCACACTTGGTCTCGCATACATAAAGTTTGATTAGGTTGCAGAAACCCTCCCCAAATCCAAACCACTTCAGAACAGCAAACAAGAAAGGCCACTCCAGCCGATCAAACGCTTTCTCTGCGTCTAGCAAAAGTCCAACAAGAGAGCCCTCTGTTTCCTCCGCGCCTTCCAAAACGTGATAGAGCACTCTGGCACTATTGGCTGTGGAGCGTCCCTCAGTAAAACAACATTGGTCCAGATGAATCAAAGGAGGGATCAATTTGGAGAGACGACCAGCTAAGATGGCCACAAAGATTTTATAATCTGCGTTTAACAACAAAATTGGCCGATAATTACTGAGTGTCTCTCCCAGGTTTTTCAAGAACCACAATGTTTGCAGAGGCGAACGCTCCAGTCTGTGCTATATTGTCTAAAAGAAGTCTATAATATTGTTGAAGGTATGGCCCTAAGGTTTTGGAAAAAGTCTTATAGAATTCAACCGGTAGGCCGTCTGGTCTGGTCTTGTCCACTTGCATAGAGTCAATAGCCTGGATAATTTCCATGACTGTGATCTGCTTATCTAGCCCTGAAGCAGTATCTTGATCTAACACTGGCCTCTGAATATTAGTCAGTAATCTATCAAACTCCTTCTCAGAAAAATCTCTCTCTGGGGAGTATAACTGAGCATAAAATTGGCAAAAGGTCTCTGCAATGTCAGGGTCCTTGACAATCAATTCTTGCACCTGAGGATCCCTTAGAGCTGTAATGCGAGAAGCTTCCTTATGACCCTTTAATGAGTTAGCTGGATCTGTGAATTTGGGAACATGACACCGGGATCTGTGCTGGATCCGCTGCTTTTTGACATATTCATAAATGACCTGGAAAGTGGAATAACGAGTGAGGTTATCAAATTAGCAGATGACACAAAACTATTTAGAGTTGTTGAAGCCCAAGAGGATTGTGGAAGACTGCAAGGCGATCTTGATAAGTTGGAAGACTGGTCATCAAAATGGCAGATGAAATTTAATGTGGACAAGTGCGGAGTTGTGCACCTAGGGAAGAACAACCCAAACTATGGTTACATGATGCAAGGTTCCACATTAGGAACCACCACCCAGGAAAAAGATTTAGGTGTCATTGTGGATAGCATGTTAAACCCTCGGCCCAGTGTGCAGCGGCAGCCAAGAGAGCAAATAGAATGCTAGGAATCATAAGGGAAGGAATGGAAAATAAAACAAAAGATATTATAATGCCTCTATATCGTTCCATGGTGAGACCGCACCTTGAATATTGTGTGCAATTCTGGTCGCCGTATCTTAAAAAGGATATAGCGTTATTAGAAAAGGTTCAGAGAAGAGCCACCAAAATGGTAAAGGGGATGGAAGGATACTCCTATGAAGAAAGGCTAAAAAGGTTAGGGCTCTTTAACCTGGAAAAGAGACGGCTGAGGGGAGATATGATAAAAGTCTATAAATTAATGAACGGAGTGGAAAGGGTAAACGTAGATCGATTGTTTACGTTATCAGAATATAGAAAGACTAGGGGACATGCAATGAAGCTACAGGGTAAACTATTTAAAACTAATAAAAAAATATTTCTTCACTCAACGTGTAATCAAACTCTGGAATTTGTTACCAGAGGATGTAGTAAAGGCTGTTAGTGTAGCTGGGTTTAAAAAAGGTTTGGACAGGTTCCTGGAGGAAAGGTCCATAAACCATTATTAAGAAGGGACCCAGGATATCAATGCTTGACCCAGTACAAGCATTGCGGAACCTGTGTCTTTTGGGGAAACTGCTAGGTATGTATGACCTAGATTGGCCACTGTTGGAAACAGGATACTGGGCTTGATGGACCTTGGTCTGACCCAGTATGGCATATCTTATGTTCTTATGTTCTAACAGCCGTCCAGCTCTGTTACCTTCCAAATAGTATCGCTCTTTCTGCCCTTGAATATTCTGTGAAGCCTCAGTGGTCAAAATCGAATTATATCTAAATCTAAGAGGCTGTAATCTTATCAGTATATTAGGATCAGTTTTCTGGCCTAAAATATTCTCCCGCTTTAATCTGCTTGTCTAGTGCATCAAGTTCAGCTTTCTGGCCTTTGGCCTGCCGTATAGCAAAACTGGTAATGGTGGCCTGCATACTAGCTTTAAAGCCTTCCCAGCATGCTCACCCCAAGGAGCCTTGAGGTAAATTAAATTGAAAATACTCCTCTATAGCCACCAGGATGGTCTCGCGGAATTCCTGACTACCAAGAAGAGTCCTATCAAATTGCCAACGTGAGTGAGATTGATAGCTCATTGAGTCAAATAGGGTGAGTGAGATTGCGGAATGATCAGAAATGAATACTAGACTCACTGATTCTAGAACAGAGTCCCTTGGAGACTAGGAAAAAATCTATGTGTGATAGCGAATTATGAGGAGGAGAAAAAAAAGTAAATTCTTTGTCCGTAGGGTGATGCAACCGCCATATGTCTATCAGGCCCAATTCCTGCATTAAAGATACAAGCACCGGGTGGTCCTTGGGAACCCTAATGGTTCTCACTGGACTCCTATCTACCAAGGGGTCTAGCATGAGGTTGAAGTTTCCCTCCACAATAGTCGAATATATGGACACCTCCTGCGCCAAGGCCGCAATGGAAAAATAGAACATCGGGCAATCAACATTAGGAGCATAAATAATAATTAAGGCCAGTTCAGTGGATCCAATTTTGATGACAGCCATAGTCCACCACCCATCAGTGTCAGACCTAGTTTGTATGACCATAGTGGATAGAGCTTTCCTCACTAAAATGGCAACCCAATTTTTCTTATGATTGGCAGCTGTACAGAATGGGATTATTAATGCCCTTAACATTCAGTGAAACTATCTTAAAGGAAGACATACTGACAATATAGCACACATTGACAGTCAAATGTTGCAAAAACATAAATTGTAGCATATAGTTTTACATTGTAGAACACCACCCTAAAAGCCCTCAACCGCACTTATAGCCCAGAAAAGAATATCCCCCCCCAAAAAAAGCAACAGTTTAGCCCTAGCCCCTGCACATGATCGCTCACAGCAAGAACACATGATTCCAAAAAAACAAACCACCAACCCAGGGGGGCTATATAACACAAAACTTAGTGGGTGAGCCCACCAGGACAAGACAGACACGGAGGGCAACATGACCTAATACATTCCCACTTCTTTGTCACTTAAAGTAACGCATCTTGCCCACCACCCACCACAAGAGTCACGACAGTGTCCCCAAAATCCAAAAACGCCAGAATTGCATGGCAGGGCAGCCCCCTTCGAATCATCTTATGGCCTAGAAGACCCCAACCTAGTAAATAGGGGCTATCCCACACTTCGAAGCTCCGTTACTCTCTCAACCGCCACAGACATCACAGACAACATAAAACAAAAAAGAAGAAAGAGAGAAACAGGAGAAACATCTTGACCAGTATAATACTCTGGAGCTCCTTTAAAAGAGACAGAATAAAGTCACAGTGTATAGCAATACTACATGATTAAATGTCGCTTCTGCATGGATAAGTCACCACTACACGACCTTAGACCAGTCAAAGACCCATGATATCAAACACCATAAAACTCTACAAGCAGAAACATTTTTAGTCTGCTTTTCTCTGATCAGAGAAGAGCAGTGCTTTTTACAGTGCTCTGCTAGAGAAGTGGATATTTGTCTCCTGTGACACCTTGCTTTGAGTTCTAGCTGTTTATTAATTTATTGTTTGTCTGTTTATTTAATTATTTATTGTTTGTCTTAGTGGTGTGCTAGTTCAGCCTTCTCAGCTATAACTTACCTTGCCTCTCTCAACTAACTGGGCTTTGTGTGGTACCCCCTTCCCCCTGCTGAGGGTTCAGGACAGGGTACCTTGTAACTGCCCTCTTTAATAGGACTTATCTCCCTCCCTCCCTCCCCAGCACCCACCCACCCCTGGGGTAATTGTAGTTTTATAGGTACTTGCACATCTTAGAGGAAAGGGGCTGCTCTCAGGTGCAGCTCGTTATCCAAATCAATCATACACAGAGGACCTGAGATTAATTACTTAAGCTTCAGGTACACAAGGTGTATTAGGGGTATTAGATACACTTTTATTGGTATATGCATCCACACCAATCATCATTATATACAGAGTTTAAAGACCTAAACACAAGCTTTAAACTAAGATGCAGACAGAAGTCCAGCAACGAGATGGGGGTTCTCCGGTCTTTTGCATTGAGTGTCACATGTATGATTTTCTCCCAGTTGCTGAGAGGTCTTATGTATGCACTAAGTGCAAAGAACTCTTTGCTCTCAGGGAACGAGTCCGTTCTCTAGAGGCTAGAGTAGCAGACCTGGAAGACATAAGAAAGACAGAGAAGTACATGGACGAGACCTACAGGGATATAGTCCTGAAGTCCCACCTCCAGTCTGGCAGCATCCCTGTTGCCATGGAGGAGAGGTCACGTGACAGGAGAGCATCACCCTGGTGTGGCAGGAAGTGATCCTATAACTAGGACCTGTCCTCCAGGTGATGTAAAACCCTCTCGCACCGAGGACGTTTCTCCAGGGCCATATCCCCATGAGGGGAGGGTCAGGACAGCTGTTATAGTTGGTGATTCAATCATTAGGAATGTAGATAGCTGGGTGGCTGGTGGACGTGAGGATCACCTGGTAACATGCCTGCCTGGTGCGAAGGTAGCGGACCTCACGCACCGCCTAGATAGGATCATAGATAGTGCTGGGGAGGAGTCTGCTGTCTTGGTACATGTTGGTACCAATGACATAAGAAAATGTGGTAGGGAAGTTCTGGAGGCTAAATTTAAGCTTTTAGGTAGGAAGTTGAAATCCAGAACTTCCAGGATAGCGTTCTCCGAAATGCTTCCTGTTCCACGTGCAGGACCCAAAAGACAGGCAGAGCTCCGGAGTCTCAATGCGTGGATGAGACAATGGTGCAAGGATGAGGGTTTTGGATTTGTTAGGAACTGGGGAACATTCTGGGGAAAGGGGGGGCTCTTCTGAAGGGATGGGCTTCACCTTAATCAGGATGGGACCAGACTGCTGGCATTAACCTTTAAAAAAGGGATAGAGAAGCTTTTAAACTAGAAATTAGGGGAAAGCCGACAGTCACCCAGGAGTGCATGGTTCGGACAAAGGTATCCTTGAAGGATACTACCAAAAGCAGTGAGGTTCCAAAAGGGAGTATAGTAGCCCAAATGCCCTTGAGTAAGGAGCAGACAGAGCATAAAGATTCCAAATTACCCCTGCCTACCAATAGCCAGATTAATATGAATAAAATACAGTCTCTAAAATGCTTGTATGCCAATGCTAGAAGTCTAAACAATAAGATGGGAGAGTTAGAATATATAGCACTAAATGAGAGGTTAGATATGATTGCACTCTCAGAGACATGGTGGAAGGAGGATAACCAGTGGGACACTGATACCTGGATACACACTATATCGTAATGATAGAGCTGATCAAATTGGTGGAGGGGTTGCGCTCTATGTTAGAGAGGGCATTGAGTCAGAAAGGATTAAAGTTTTGCAGGGAACAAAATTTGCTGTAGAATCTCTATGGATTGAAATTCCATTTATGAAGGGGAAAGTGATGACAGTTGGAGTATACTATCGACCGCCTGGCCAGAATGAACAAATGGATGATGAAATGCTCAAAGAAATCAAGGAAGCTAACAAAAGTCACAACAGAGTAGTAATAATGGGTGATTTCAATTACCCCGGTATCGACTGGGTCATTGTCATAGCAGGACAAGCTAAAGAGATAAAGTTTCTAGATGGAATAAATGACTGCTTCTTGGAGCAGCTGGTTCATGAACCGACCAGAGGGGAAGCCATACTGGACCTAGTCCTTAGTGAAACGCCAGATCTGGTGCAAGAAATAAGGGTGTTGGGACCACTTGGCAATAGTGATCATAGTATGATCATGTTTGATTTAATTAGTGGAGGACAGATAGTAAAGGCATCCACAGTACTACCTTTTAACTTTCAAAAGGGAGACTATGATAGAATGAGGAATATAGTTAGGAAAAAACTAAAAGGAGCGGTTCCAAAAGTTAAAGACTTACAGCAAGCTTGGGTGCTATTTAAAAATACTATCCTCGAGGCCCAGACCAGCTGTATTCCACGCATTAAGAAAAGTGGAAGAAAGTCCAAAAAACTGCCAGCATGGTTTAAAGGTGAGGTCAGAGAGGCTGTTGCTGCCAAAAAAGCAACCTTCAGGAAATGGAAAAAAGAGCCAAATGATGAAAACTGGAAACAGCACAAGCACTGGCAAGTTAAATGCAAAGCATTGATAAGGCAGGCAAAGCGGGAATTTGAGAAGAAACTTGCTACGGAAGCAAAAACACGAAATAAAGACTTTTTCAAGTACATTCGTAGCAAAAGGCCTGTGAGAGAGTCAATTGGACCATTAGATGATAGAGGGGTAAAAGGGGCAGTAAGAGGAAACAAGGCTATAGCAGAGAGACTGAATAAATTCTTTGCTTCGGTCTTTACTGAGGAAGATGTAGGGATGTTACCCAAGACTGAAGTGGTATTTAAAGGTGATACTGCAGAGGAATTGAGAGAAATATCGCTACACCGGGAAGATATATTACAACTATTTGATAAACTGAATAGTAGCAAATCACCTGGACCGGATGGTATACATCCTAGAGTGTTGAAAGAACTGAAATATGAGATTGCAGACCTGCTATTGGTAATCTGTGAACTTTCATTAAAATCATCTGTAATACCTGAAGATTGGAGGGTCGCCAACGTAACACCAATTTTTAAAAAGGGTTCCAGGGGTGACCAAGGAAATTACAGACCGGTGAGCCTGACCAGGGAAAATGGTAGAAACCATCATAAAGAACAAAATTACACAGCATGTAGATAGTCATGGCCTAATGGGAGACAGCCAACATGGCTTTAGACAAGGAAGATCTTGTCTTACTAATCTGATATGTTTTTTTGAAGGTGTGCATAAACAGGTAGACAAAGGTGAGTCGGTTGATATAGTGTATCTGGACTTTCAGAAAGCTTTTGACAAAGTCCCCCATCAGAGACTTTTGGCGAAGCTAAAAAATCATGGATAGGAGGCAGTGTACTATTGTGGATCGGGAACTGGTTAAAAGATAGAAAGCAGAGGGTAGGGCTAAATGGCCAATATTCCCAATGGAAAAAGGTGAATAGTGGAGTACCCCAGGGATCTGTACTGGGTCCGCTGCTTTTTGACATATTCATAAATGACCTGGAAAAGGGAATAACTAGTGAGGTTATCAAATTTGCAGATGACACAAAACTGTTTAAAGTTGTTAAAACCCAAGAGGATTGTGGAAAACTGCAGGAGGATCTGGATAAATTGGAAGACTGGGCATCCAAATGGCAGATGAAATTTAATGTGGACAAGTGCAAAGTTATGCACCTAGGAAAGAACAACCCACACTATAGTTACACGATGTAAGGCTCCACATTAGAAACCACCACCCAGGAAAAAGATTTAGGAGTCATCGTGGATAACATGTTAAAACCCTCCGCCCAGTGTGCAGCGGCGGCCAAGAAAGCAAATAGAATGCTAGGTATCATAAGGAAAGGGATGGAGAATAAAACAAAGGATGTTATAATGCCTCTGTATTGCTCCATGGTACGACTGCATCTTGAATATTGTGTGCAATTCTGGTCACCGTATCTTAAAAAGGACATAGCGTTATTAGAAAAAGTACAGAGAAGAGCCACCAAATTGGTGAAGGGGATGGAAGGCTACTCCTATGAAGAGAGGCTAAGGAGGTTAGGGCTCTTTAGCCTGGAGAAGAGACGGCTGAGGGGAGATATGATAGAGGTCTATAAATTAATGAATGGAGTGGAACGGATAAACGTGGATCAATTGTTTACGCTATCAGAGTATAGAAAGACTAGGGGACATGTAATCAAGCTACAGGGTAAACTATTTAAGACAAATAAGAGAAAATATTTTTTCACTCAACGTGTAATCAAACTCTGGAATCAGTTACCGGAGGATGTAGTAAGGGCTGTTAGTATAGCTGGGTTTAAAAAAGGTTTGGACAAGTTCCTGGAGGAAAGGTCCATAAACCACTATTAAAAAGGGACCCAGGATATCAATGCTTGACCCAGTACAAGCATTGTGGAACCTGTGTCTTTTGGGGATATTGCTAGGTACGTATGACCTAGATTGGCCACTATTGGAAACAGGATACTGGGCTTGATGGACCTCGGTCTGACCCACTATGGCATGTCTTATGTTCTTAAGATAGATTTCAACGCATCACTGCCGACTCCTTGTCTTCCAAAAATGCATATAACTCCCCTGGATCATCAAAAGACCCGGTCTGGCCATGCAGCGCGACTCTCATGCAGGCAGGACAAAGCAGCCCAAAACGGGCCCGCAGCTGCAACAAGCATGGACGCAGAGCCAGAAAACTCTTACTCCGATCCACTGCCGCCCCCGCGAAGCCCTGGAAGAACAGGAGTCCGTGTCCCCGACACTCCAAGGCTGAAAGTGCTCTGGCTGCCCCATCACTCGCAACTCCCAACAAAAACGCAAGACCCTCAAGATGACTGGGCGTGGATGCCTGCCCGCTGCCATGGACTGAGCAGGCACCTGACGGGCATGCTCCATCCCGAATGGCATGGCAAACTCCACCCTCAACACAGCCAGAATCATGGCCTGTAAAAAGGACACCACATCAGGGCCCTCTGCACCCTCAGGAACTCCCAATATTCCCATGCCGTTTCTCCGAGAGCGACCGCCACCGTCCTCCACCCCTCCCCGCAGCAAATGAATCAGCCTAGCCTGCTTCTCAATGGCCCCGAGCCTCCCCCCATGCGATGCCACCACACTCTCCACCCTCTCCGAACGAGTCGCAATTGACTCCAAAGAAGATTTCAAGGTGTGGATATCTTCCTGCATTGTGCACAGCGAGTCTCCATTAGATTTGACCAAGTCTTTGACTGCCCAAATCTCAACCAGAAGCTCCTGCAAGGCCTCAGGACAATCTCTGATGACCGTCATCTTGTGAGGAGAGAGAGGTTCCGTTTTGGTTCCCTTTGCGCTGGCATTTTGAGATAGTTGGTAATCCAGCCACGTTGGCATGGGGCCTGACATATCCGGTATCGAATGATATCAAAGTAGGTAGAACTATTTGATTAAAACTGCAGAACTCAGGATTCTTGACCATTGCCCTTCGGAGCAAAGCTCTTACACGTCCATCTTAACCAAAAGCCAAGCTCCGCTCCCATTAGGCCCTCCTTTTTAATCAAATTTGTGAAAAGCCAAATGGCCTAAAAACATTGCAGTAATTCCTAATGGCCCTAATTCGTAAATAGATTGGTGGACTTTGCATTGATGAGTTGTCTTTTTTGGATTGTTTTTTATTCAATTAGATACCATGTTTAATGAAGTTAATCCATCTTCTGTCCAATTATAATTAGAGATATAAAACCGGAACCGGTTAGTGACGAGGTTATTTTGCTTGAAGAGTAGCTAAGAAGGCACAAAGCTTGAAACACTACGTTGTGTTGTACCTGGTCGACTGACATTTGGAGTATTGCTGATCCTTGACATAAGCGACTCCAGTGCTGTTTATATGAAGATAAAAGTTCAACCGCCACGACGAGAAACTTTAACCATCAAGCTAAATCTATTAAAATATTGCTATGGAGAGTTAAGGATACACATTTTTTCAGTTTAAGGAGAGCTGAGAGGGACGCATTCAACTGTCTTTCCTTGCAATGTTTTTAGGCCATTTGGTCTTTCTCAAATTTGACAACAAGCAATGTTGTGTCAGACACACAAGTAGGTGACTCCCAAGCTCAGAGCTACTCATTTGTTTATGTAATGTCCATTACTCAAAAGCAGCCCACACATCAAGAAAGGTATGAGAGCTGCAAGCACATACAGACACAACACAGCACAGCACAACCAAATGCACTGTCCTAAGCAATAGTGCAGAGTGAAGGTAGAACATGAAGGTCAGCAGCTGTTTTACAGATAGTATCCAGTGAAGATGGCTTCAGGAGAGCCAACTAGCTGCAGGGGCTCTTACCTGATGAGATTTCACTTTAGTGGTTACAGAAGCACCAGTTTGCTCATAACAGAATTAGATATGGAATGCTAGCCAATTTGCTTATGTTCTGGTGGCTGGAATGACAATTCTGTTGGGGTTAAAGGAGACAAAGCTGTGTAGATTTTTTGATAGATTTAGTTCTTGTGTGGTAGTAGAGGGAGGAGTGGTCTAGTGGTTAGGACAAGGTACTTCAGGCCGGAGGAACGGGGGTTCAAGTCCCACCTGGGGACAGCAATCTCAGGCCGGAGGGACTGGGATTTCTAATCCTATAGGCACTCCTTGTGGTCTTGGGCAAGCCACTTAACCCTCCATTGCCCATGTTCCCTGTAAGTATTAGCGTATGTGTCTCATATCCCCTCGTGTTAAATGTATCCCCTAATTGACCGCTTTGACCCGGTGAAAAGCGGGATATAAATACAGCTAAATAAATAAAATAAAATAAATAAATAGTAAGCAAGAGCCCATTTATAGTCAGACTGTGGAAGGTTTTGTTTTTCTTGAATTCTTATAGGGCTTTGGACAGAAAGTGGGAAGAACTATTTCCTTGTTAACATGACAATCTGTTACCACTTTGTGTAAAAACTTGATATGGGTTTGAAGAACCAATTTATTATGATGGATCTTATATGTAACTAAGGTCCATAGATAACTAAAGTTTTCATTTCACTTATTTTTCTAGATGAGCTAACTGCTACTAGAAGTACTTTCCAGGTGACATGCTTGAGTAAAGCAGACTCAATAAGCAATGCAAGGACAATATTGATGTTCCATGGCACAGGGGGCTTCTGCAACGGCGAATGAACATGAAGAATCCCTTTTATGAATCTAGAAATGATCGACTTGCAGCTTCCCAATGTCCTATCAACCAAAGCATGAAAGGCTGAAAAAGCACAGAGATGTATTTTAGTAGAGGCGATTTGGAGTTCTAGATGATATAGATACATTAGTGCAAGATGAAGTCAGAAGGGTCACGATCATGTGTGAAACACCAAATGGAAAACCACATCTACTTAAAGGTATAAGTATGCCTGGTAGATAGTTTTCTTGCAGAAACTAATATTTTCTGAATAGGCATGGGTAGTCTAGGGTGGAGACTGAGGATTGCCGAATTTCCATACTGTGAGGACTAGTGATTTGAGAATGGGATGAAAAAGGCAGGCTTCATTCTGAATGATTAAAGATGGAAATATCTGAAGCCTGCATGGGCTTTAGCTAAGGAAACCAGTTCTGAAGAAGCCAGTAGAATGCTAAGGGAATCATGGTGCTGGGCCTCTATTAAAACTTGTTCAGGGTATTTGCTACAGGTGGGATGGAGGGATATGCATAAAGTAAAGACCAAATCCATTCAACCCGAGGATGGGCATTATCTAACAACAGAGTAGTAGTTCTGAATTTTTGTTGCTGGCAAAGAGATCTTTTTGAGGGATTCCCAAGCATGAAAGAGAAAGAAACATAGAAACATGATGGCAGAAAAAGACCACTTGGCCTATCTAGTTTGCCCTTCCATATCAACTACAATAGTGCAGGGTTCCTCAATCAAGGGACTACTCGTGGGGTTGAAGAACTCTGTTGAGTTGGTTGGTTATTCAATTCTGCATGCTGAGGAGATAAGTAGCTTGAGCATTATCGTCAGTATTACATGTATTTAGCTCATGCCTTTCCATTAGTAGTTCAAGACACGTTATAGTCGGATAAAGCGTAGTTAATCACCTGTAACAGGTGATCTCCGGGAACAGCAGGAATTTAGTCTTCACATATGGGGTATCGTCGGTACCGACGGAGCCTGCGCGGGAACGCTCCCCAGCGTCCAATAGGAAAGCTTTTGGGAGCATCCCACAGCACCTGCGTGCTGCCTTCCCGCCTTTTGAACTGTCCCGATCCAGTTGAGTTTATAGCTGAGACAAAAGAGAGAGGGAGAGAGAGAAAGTAAGAGAGAGAGAGATACAACTCCTAGAGGAGGTGGGTGGGATGTGAAGACTAAATTCCTGCTGTTCCCGGAGATCACCTGTTACGGATGAGTAACTACGCTATCTCCAGGAACAAGCAGGAATGTAGTCTTCACATATGGGGACTCCCTAGCTGCAGATGCCAGGGAGATGGCCCCAGGAAGTTGTCAGCCCTTGCGAAAGAGCCCCACTTCCCCCCATGGATCTCTGGCATCCTACCAGGGATGGTGGGTAGGAGTTGATTAAGTCTGAAAAAGGTGTTGAAGAATAGCTTGGGCAAACAAGGCATCCCGGCGGGAGTCCTTGTCTAAGCAGTAGTGGGCTGTGAAGGTATGTACTGAAGCCCAAGTAGCTGCTCGACAGATGTCGTCGATAGACATACTGGGCTTGATGGACCCTGGTCTGACCCAGTATGGCATATCTTATGATCTTATGTTCTTAAGATGAGCCATTGAGGCTGCCATGGCTCTCACATTGTGAGCGGTGACATGGCCTTCAAGAGGAAGGTTCTTACTCTCATAGGCAAAGGTATACACTGTGCAATCCAGTTGGACAGTGTTCTTTTGGAAACTGGAAGTCCCAAATGACTAGGATCAAAAGCAACAAAGAGTTGAGAAGATTTTCTATGTTGCTGTGTCCTTTGCAAGTAAAAGGCCAAAGCTCTTTTACAGTCCAAGGTATGAAGGTTCCTTTCTGCACTGGAAGCATGAGGCCTCGGAAAGAATACAGGAAGGTAAACCGCTTGGTTTAAATGGAAAGGCGAAACCACCTTTAGCATAAAGTGTGGATGAGTCCTAAGAACTACCTTATCATGGTGGAACTTTGTATAAGGAGGATCAGCCACTAACACTTGCAATTCACTGATGCAACATGCTGATGTGATTGCAATTAGGAAGATGACTTTCCAGGAAAGGAATTTCAAAGATGTAGTGGCTAATGGTTCAAAGGGCGGTTTCATGAGCTGCCCGAGAACCAGATTTAAGTCCCATGCCACCGGTGGTGGCTTAATGGGAGGCTTTGTTAAAAGAAGGCCTCTCATAAATCTCGCTATGAGAGGATGAGAGGAAATAGGTTGTCCACTTAGAGGCTTGTATGAAGCTGCAATCGCACTAAGATGTACTCTTACTGAATTTGTCTTGAGACCCGCATTTGACAAATGAAGGAGATACTCTAGTATCGATTCCAGAGGTATCGCAAGAGGGTTAAGACTCTTCTGCGAGCACCATATAGTAAACCTTTTCCACTTAAAGGCATACGAGCGTCTTGTGGAGGGTTTCCTAGAAGCATGAAGGATATCCTTTACCTGTCGGGAAAGGTTAAGATCCTGAAGTTCTAGGCTTTCAGCAACCATGCTCAAAAAAATCAAGGAAGCTAACAAAAGTTACAGCACAGTAATAATAATGGGTGATTTCAATTACCACGGTATCGACTGGGTCAGTGTCACGTCAGGACATGCTAGGGAGATAAAGTTCCTAGATGAAATAAATGACTGCTTTTTGGAGCAGCTGGTTCATGACCCGACCAGAGGGGACGCCATATTAGACCTAGTCCTTAGTGGAACACCAGATCTAGTGCAAGAGATAAGGGTGTTGGGGCCACTTGGCAATAGTGATCATAGCATGATCGCCTTTGATTTAATTAGTGGAGGAGGGATAGTAAGGAAATCCACAGTACTACCTTTTAACTTTCGAAAGGGAGACTATGATAAAATGAGGAAAACAGTTAAGAAAAAACTAAAAGGAGCAATTGCGAAGGTTAAAGACGCACATCAAGCTTGGGTGTTGTTGAAAAATACTATCTTGGAAGCCCAGACCAGCTGTATTCCACGCTTTAAGAAAAGTGGAAGGAAGTCCAAAAAACTGCCAGCATGGTTTAAAGGTGAGGTCAGAGAGTCTGTTGTTGCCAAAAAAAGCATCTTTCAGGAAATGGAAAAAAGAGCCAAACGACGAAACCTGGAAACAGCACAAGCACTGGCAAGTCAAATGCAAGGCATTAATAAGGCAGGCAAAGAGAGAATTTGAGAAGAAGCTTGCTGCGGAAACAAAAACGCGACATAAAGACCTTTTCAAGTACATTCGTAGCAAAAAACCTGTGAGAGAGTCAGTTGGTCCATTAGATGATAAAGGGGTTAAAGGAGCACTAAGAGGCGACAAGGCAATAGCGGAGAGACTGAATGAATTCTTTGCTTCGGTCTTTACTGAGGAAGATGTAGGGATGTTACCCATGACTGAAGTGGTATTTAAAGGTGCAGAAGAATTGAAGGAAATATTGATACATCGGGAAGATGTCTTACAACTATTAGATAAACTGAAGAGCAGCAAATCACCTGGGCCGGATGGTATACATCCAAGGGTGTTGAAAGAACTGAAATATGAGATTGCAGAACTGCTATCAGTAATCTGTGAACTATCATTAAAATCATCTCTAATACCTGAAGATTGGAGGATCGCCAATGTAACACCAATTTTTAAAAAGGGTTCCAGGGGTGATCCGGGAAACTACAGACCGGTGAGCCTCACGTCAGTACCGGGAAAAATGGTAGAAACCATCATAAAGAATAAAATTACTCAGCATGTAGATAGTCACAACCTAATGGGAGACAGCCAACATGGCTTTAGACAAGGAAGATCTTGTCTTACTAATCTGTTATGTTTTTTTGAAGGGGTGAATAAACAGGTGGACAAAGGTGAGTCGGTTGATATTGTGTATCTGGACTTTCAGAAAGCCTTTGACAAGGTCCCTCATCAGAGACATTTGGCAAAACTAAAGAGTCATGGGATAGGAGGCAGTGTACTATTGTGGATCAGGAACTGGTTAAAAGATAGAAAGCAGAGGGTAGGGCTAAATGGCCAATTTTCCCAATGGAGAAAGGTGAATAGTGGTGTACCCCAGGGATCTGTGCTAGGTCCGCTGCTTTTTGACATATTCATAAATGACCTGAAAAATGGAATAACGAGTGAGGTTATCAAATTTGCAGATGACACAAAACTATTTAAAGTTGTTAAAACCCAAGAGGATTGTGAAAAATTGCAAGAGGATCTTGATAAATTGGAAGACTGGGCATCAAAATGGCAGATGAAATTTAATGTGGACAAATGCAAGGTTATGCACCTAGGGAAGAACAACCCAAACTATGGTTACACGATGCAAGGTTCCACATTAGGAACCACCACCCAGGAAAAAGATTTAGGCGTCATTGTGGATACCATGTTAAAACCCTCGGCCCAGTGTGCAGCGGTGGCCAAGAGAGCAAATAGAATGCTAGGTATGATAAGGAAAGGAATGGAAAATAAAACAAAAGATATTATAATGCCTCTATATCGTTCCATGGTGAGACCGCACCTTGAATATTGTGTGCAATTCTGGTCGCCGTATCTTAAAAAGGATATAGCGATTTTAGAAAAGGTACAGAGAAGAGCCACCAAAATGGTAAAGGGGATGGAAGGATACTCCTATGAAGAAAGGCTAAAAAGGTTAGGGCTCTTTAACCTGGAAAAGAGACGGCTGAGGGGAGATATGATAGAAGTCTATAAATTAATGAACGGAGTGGAACGGGTAAAAGTAGATCAATTGTTTACCTTATCAGAATATAGAAAGACTAGGGGACATGCAATGAAGCTACAGGGTAAACTATTTAAGACTAATAAAAGAAAATATTTTTTCACTCAACGTGTAATCAAACTCTGGAATTTGTTACCGGAGGATGTAGTAAAGGCTGTTAGTTTAGCTGGGTTTAAAAAAGGTTTGGACAAGTTCCTGGAGGAAAGGTCCATAAACCATTATTAAGAAGTGACCGAAGATATCAATGCTTGACCCAGTACAGTCTCTTTGGGAAACTGCTAGGTACATATGACCTAGATTGGCCACTGTTGGAAACAGAATACTGGGCTTGATGGACCTTGGTCTGACGCAGTATGGCATATCTTATGTTCTTAACCAGGCCCTGAGATGCAGAGACTGGGGATTGGGATGCCACAGCATCCCGTCCTATTGGGAGAGAAGATCTTTATCTTTATTAAAACACTTGATAGACCGCTATGGCCAAGGCATTAAGCGGTGTACAATAAAATAAAAGTCCACCTCGTAGGGTAAAGAAAAGAACGCCATAACTAACAGGAAAGCAAAGTCGGGAGAGGACATAAAAGGTAGACAAGAGAAAGAACTGAGACGTAAGACAGTACAAATTAAACTGTTAAAAATTATTATAAAAAACTACATACAATATTAAAACTTGTTAAAATTATCATGAGGACTACACACAATATTAAACCAAACTGATAAACAGATGACATGGACAACATATCTTAGGAATGGGAGCCAGAGGGAAGGTCGAAGGCTTGTTGGAACAGGTGAGTTTTGAGTAGTGATTTGAAGTGCGGATAGGAGGATTCCAGACGGAGTGTAGATGGCAGGGTGTTCCACAGGAGAGGACCCAAGAAGAAAAATGCCGAGTGTCGGGTCTGCTCTGGAGTGGATCCCAACTCCAGAAGCAGAGCTTGAGAGAGATGTAGGAGCAGAGGGTACCACGTTTGCCGTGGCCAGCGTGGAGTTATGAGGATCATATGACCTCTGTCTCTCTGAAGCTTGAATAGGGTTTTGGGGATGAGGGGAATGGGTGGGAAGGCATATATGAAGTCCTGATCCCAGTGAAGGAGGAAGGCGTCCCTTGCCTGACAACATCGAGCTGGAATTCTGGAACACAACCGGGGAAGTATGGCATTCAGTGGACTTGCAAAGCGGTCTTTGTCCGGGTTTCCCCAAATCTGAAATATTTGGGCAACCTGGTCTGCATGGAGAGACCATTCGCGTGGAAGCAGAACTCAACTGAGTTTGTCTGCCCAAGAGTTTTGAATGCCTGGAAGATACACCGCAAGTAGATGAATCTGATGCTCTCTGGCGAGGGCCCATAGTCACAAAGCTTCGTTGCATAGCGACAGAGAGCCTGTTTCGCCCTGCTTGTTCACATAGAACATGGCTACCTGATTGTCCGTTTGAACTAGAACTGTCTTGTAGCTGAGCTGGGCATGAAATACTCGAAGAGCAAGGAAGATTGCTCTGAGCTCCAGGAGGTTGATGTGAAGACAGGCCTCCTGTGGAGTCCAGGTACCCTGGGTAGAGAGCAATGTTCCCTCTAATTTTCTGTAGGCTGTGTGCGCATAAAATATCAGCTGTGTGCAGCTTTTAAAGGAAGGTTAAATTTTTGTGCGCCACATAACACTCAGAGTTATATACTTTAAAATTTGACTACACGTCAGAATACAGTATGTACACCACATTGATTTTAATCAAATTAAATGAAAATAGATGATTACTAAATGAAGCGGGAAATTTCTAGTAATTACAATCATAACTTTTAAATTTTAAGACGTCTGTGTTGTTTTCTATCAGAATCAGAGCTGTAATTTTTGTGCGCTCTGTTGTAAAGTATGTGCGCTCGCTCGGCGAGGTGTGTGCGCGCGCACACGCGCACAGCTTAGAGGGAACAGTGGTAGAGAGATCGTGCAGGTGGACTCCCCATCCCACCTGTGAAGCATTTTTTAGGGTGGCTTGGGATAGGTGTTGCTGGAAAGGAGACACCACCAGAAGGTTTCTGGGTGATTGCCACCATTGGAGGGACGAAATAAGACAGTCTGAGTTTGTTATTTTGTCCGACAGGCAACCTGAGGCCTGTGTCCACTGAGTGGATAAAGTCCACTGGGCTGCGAGCATATGGAGGTGAGCATAAGGAACCACATGCACGGTGGATTTCATGTGGCCTAGCAATTGTAGCATTTCCCAAGCAGCGAGACAAGATTTGAGCACTGCTTGGGAAGCTAGTTGTACTATGCAAAGACAGCGGGGATGTGGAAGGAAAGCCCTTGTCTGTCTGGTATCCAGATGAGCTCCTATGAACTCTAGGGACTGAGTGGGAGCAAGATTGGATTTTGGGAGGTTTATGACCAGTCCCAAATACTGAAGGATTCGCATTGTGCGAGACAGAGCACAGCTGGCTTCTAGCACTGTAGGGGCTCAGATGAGCCAGTCATCTAAGTAAGGGAAGATGAATATTCCCAGAGTGTGGAGAAATGCTGCTACTATAGCCATGCATTTTGTGAACACTCTTGGCGCAGAAGCCAGGCCAAAGGGAAGAACCGTGTATTGGTAGTGCTTTCCTTGAAACAGGAATCGGAGGAATCTCCTGTGATTTGGATGGATGAGAATATGAGTATACGCCTCCTTGAGATCTAGAGAACAAAGCCAATCCTGACTTTGAAGGTATGGCAGCAGAGTTCCTAGAGACACCATTTTGAACTTCTCTCGGAACAGATATTTGTTCAATTCTCTGAGGTCTGTGTCCTCCTGTTTTCTTTGGAATAAGGAAATAGGGGGAGTAGAACCCTGTACTCTGATGGAGAATGGGTACTTCCCTCTATTGCTCCTTGAGCAAGGAGCATTGTGACTTCTTGACCTAAGAGATTGTCGAGAGAGGTCTGAGAATTGAACTGTTTTACAATTGTAGGAGGGGGCATGCTGTGAAAATGAAGCTTGTACCCCTCTCGTACAATGGACAGAGTCCAATTTTCTGTTGTTATTTGGTACCATCTGTGGGGAAAATGACATAACCTGCCTGGGATGGTTAAGGGTTCTGGACCATTCAGGGGCAGGAAGGCGAAGTTCTCTAGAAAGGAGTCAAAGCCCCTGAGGAGGCTGAGCCTGCTGAGCTGGCTGAGGTTTTGTAGTTTTTGGCTTCTTTTGTTGTCTAGGTTGTTGCTGCTGTCCCTTCTGGGCAGTCTGATCTGGACAGTGTCCCTGTTGGGTATAGGAAGGATAAAACTTCTTTTTCTTACTGAAAAATGGTTTCTTAGAGGATCTTTTCTTTGCAGGATCAGCTGTAGATTTGGACAATCTATCCAATGTGATATTGTCAGCATCTATTTCATTAGCCTTTTCCTGCCAATTCTTGCCAAAGAGATTTTCTCCTGTGCAAGGAATGTTTCCTAATTTATCCTGTACCCAAATTTCCAAGTCAGATGCCTGAAGCCAGACGATCCAACATGCACCATGTCAGACGGCTGCCTGGGTGAGAATCTTCACAGTCTTGGCAAGTGCATATATCTATATGATTTGCAAGGGATTGTGGGCAATGCAGTTCATTCACACCAGACACAGCTGCTCACAATAATTAGTTGTGCTTTTGGGTAAAGCCAATAAGATATTTATTTATGGGGTTATTTCTTTTCTTAAAACCAACAGATATGCTTGGTAGCACATAAATCAGGTTACTTGCTTTCAGTGTTAAACTTGAAAAAACAAAATCAGGAAAACAACATTTTAACTTATCAGGCAATCAAAGCAAAAGAAATAAGACCTGGTTGATAACAAACTGGTCTTTTCTGTAGGCTTAGCTAATATTTTCTTAGCATGTATCAAACAACAAACCAAAAGCCACAAAGAAGGAAAAAAACTGTTCTTTTCAGGTAAACTTCTTATATCTTCCCACATAGATTCAGAAGTGATTCTCTTAGAGCTCACAAGCAATTAGGTAAGGCTCAATTGCTAGCAGTTATCCAGCTGAAACCCCTTAGCTGGCTTGCTTTCTACTGCGTGGCTAAAAATCCTACTCATGAGCTTTTCTGAGTAGATTAAAGAACAAGTTTGTATTTCTTTGTGATGGTTGCTGTACTTTATAACAGAAAATCACCAAAGGAGTTTAGACAGAGAGCAGTCCATGTAAACAGATTCTTCATCTGCTATCACCCCCTCTTCAACAAGCATGGGTTCAATATCATGGATTGGCACAGATGAATCTCCCAATGGAACACTTTCAGGAGAATACTTGTTTCCCTGCTGTCTTTCAAGGTTATAGCTAGGGCATAGATCAGTGTTCATACCTGAGCTTTGTCATGATGCGGGCATTAATAAAGTTGGTTTTAAGAAAAGAAATCCTGTTTTAGAAGAACTAGATGTGCAGTTACCTTCAGGCACAGCTAGAGGGAGCAGGAACAGACATACTGGTCTTAATGAACCTAATCTCACTGATGACCTGCAGCTGAAAGGGAACCAGGACGTCAGCAGTAACGGTTCACTTTATAAGCCAGAGCAGAATGCTTCTGGACAGGAGTGGCATAAGCAGTGGCATAAGCAGAGGAGGCAGTGGAATGAGCATATGAAGCAGCAGGAGCTGAGGAAAGAGGAGAAAGAGGAAGAAGGAACTGGAGCTGGACTAGAAGGAGAAACAGCAGAGAAGCCTGGAGGCTATCAAGGACATAAGCCTGATTGCTGTGGAAGAAGCCAAGCTGGAAGCTGGAGGAGAAACAGACCTCACAAGGTGGGAAGCCAGAAAGCCCAAACTGGACCTGTTGTGCAAGGGGAGTTTGGTGGAAGTTGCTCCAAGGTGAGAGGCTCTGCCACGCCTAGTTCCTATACTCTGCCTGTTTGTAACATAGAGAGAAGAAAGCTAAGAACCAGAGAGGGAGGTTCTGACAGAAGCTTATCTCTAGAGGATCATTGCCCAGTTTCACCTATTCAGAGGGAAAAGCATTTTTATAAGCAACGGAAGTTTTTACTCAGTGAGCCCAGGTATGAGGCATTGAACATTAACTGTAATGATTGTACTGCTAAAAGCTATGCTAAAAGAAGGATTCCTCCTAAGGGAAACAAGAGTGCAGACTGGTTCACTAAACTACCGCCAGCCTTAAGAGTCCCTGGTTATGTGAAGCCAAACTCCCAAGCTGGAGATTACCATGCTGAAACAGACAGGGACAGTGGAAGCCCTTTGAATCAGTATAGGGGAGAGGAATTGATGGAAGTGGATTCTCCCAGCACTATTCCCTCACCTTTGCCTGAGGAAATGGAATGTGATTGGTGCACTGCCTATGCTCCAAAGTGTGTATGCTCCACAGAAGAATAAATGAAATATAATTTGATGTTTATTATACTGAATATTACTTTGAAGAAAACCTGCTTTAAACTGTGAAGTAACAGTTAACTAGCCAGTGAATATTGGTACCTTTTGAAACAAAGGACTGTTTCTGTTATCTAAAATATCTCTTAGTTGAACCTTGCTTTAAATGGGGAATAAAAGCCTTTATTACCCTACACTTGGACTCTTTGTTCTTTAACAGCGCTACCTAGTGGCGTATAATCTTTGTGTCACCGGCAACCGAGTGACAGCTTCCACTGCTGTTAGAGCTCCTCTCTATATAGCCTGGCCAGTATGTAGTCCAGTTCTTATGTCCAGCCTTCCAATCCAGATCCCTGGACACTGGATCTCTCTTCACATACCTTCTGGCACGGGTCTTAGAGTCTTCCTTCTTCCAAAGGGTTTCTTTCCCTCTCTGTCCGTCCGGTTTTGCTTCTGTTTCTGATGATCCTCCTGATGATGAAGATGATCAAGCTCAAGCTGATTCTCTGTAGAATAAACTACCTTTATTCTGCCTAGATGAGTGCTCCCCCCTAATACAGCGCAGCTGTGCTGAATCAGGCCCTGCCCTTTGAGATGAGTGCTTAGGGATTACCTCATAGCCCTCCTGATTGAACACACGTTTCCCCACTTCAGCTCCTCTAATGACTGTTGGAAACCTGGTGCATTCTGGGACTGGTAGTCTTTTATGGGAAAATTCTGTTTTCTTATTTCTACCAGAACTGACTGGTTGCTTGTTCAGAGTCACTTCACCTTTTCTATAGCTCCTTCCTGAGCTATGATAAGCTTCCTTATCACAACCAATGGCAATAGCAGAGGTTCTGCTTATGCACTCAAAACAGTCAAAGGCTGCACGATTAACAAACTTGGAAACATCCTGAGCATGTTTGACAAGAGTGAGATAGTCTTGTCTTTTGTCATCAGGGAGAAGTGGGCCCATAAGCTCCAAGTCCCCTGTGACCTCTTTAAGGAACATTCCCATATACAAGATATAGGAACTGATCCTAGTCGCTCAAAGGCATCGAGAGTCCTACATTCACGACCTGGATGATTGGATGCATGTCTCTTTGCACTTTTCATCCTTCTCATGGCTGATTCCACCACCATTGAATGGTGTGGTAATTGAGTTTTTTGAAAGCCAGGACAAGGTGGAACTTGATACATGGTATCGAGTCTTCGAGAATGAGGAGATGTGGTTAAAGGTGTTTCCCACTTCCTTAGCATAAGATCATGTATGATCTCATGAATAGGCAGAGTAGCTGCCTTTTTGGGAGCCTTAGGATATTGGAGGATTTCCAACTCCTTTGCCCTTAGGCTCTTTTTCAGGAGCTACTGTGATGGAAAGGCCTCGGGCCACATCATGGATAAAGTCCTGAAAGGACATATCCTCTGGCGGAGACATTCTGCACTGAAGAAAAGAGGAATCCTTGGGGAGAAGTACTCTGGTATCGGCAGTCTTTTGAGTCTTCAGACTCATTCGAGGATTCAAAATATCTCCGAACCCAGTGATCGTACAAAGCACGGTACCGGTATCAATCAAAGTCGGTATCGGGTTGTTCTGGTACCGATCTGTTGATGCCGGAGACAGACGTATGACTCGGTATGGGTGGCATACCCGCCGATGTCGATGCAGTCGGTACCGGTATCGGTTGAGGTGTCTGAAGCGGTTTCAATGGTACTGAAACCGTGAGAAGAGCCGCTAGACTGCGTTCGATAGCAAGGAATCTCTGGTCTATCGACGCTGCCGATGCTTGGGTGTCAGCACCGGTAGAAGCGGCCGAAAACCCAGAGCATGGCGCCAGTAGTTCTGCCGAGGTTGAGGCCTCGAGAACATCCTGGAGCCCCGTTAATGCTTTGGAAGCCGAAGCCTCCAGCCAGGGAAGTTTTGCCGTGAAAATTCCTCAAGGACAACGCGAAGCCCGGGAGGAAGATGAAGCCCAGGAGAACGTCGATGCAACAGACGCTGCGTCTGAGGGAAAAAGGGTGCTAAGTTTAGCAGCTCGGTTCTGACGGGCCCTTTTTGACATCATTCCACAGGAGAGGCACTCAGAAATAGAGTGGTTAGGACCTAAACATTTGAGACACCAATCATGGGTGTCGGTGACGGTGACGGAAATGGTACTGCCACATTTAGAACATTTCTTAAACCTGAAGTAGGTTTTTCCATTTTTAAGGAAAAATTGGGCCTAGTGCCCAAAATGGCACCTAGCACCAAGGAAAAAAAGTTCCTGAAGTAAACCACTTCAGAAACTATAGTTTGTTTGTTTTTTAGAAGAAAGAACGAACCGGTGGTACCAGTATAGCGTCGAGGGAAGGCAGACGCAACCACAAAAACAAAGATTAAAGACAAAATTTTCTGCTGTGACAGGGTATGCGACCTGTCAGCTCCGCGGAAAACGAAGAACTGGAGAGGGACAGTTGGAAAGGCGGGAAGGCAGCACGCAGGCACTGTGGGATGCTCCCAAAAGCTTTCCTATTGGACGCTGGGGAGCGTTCCCGCACAGGTTCCGTCGGTACCGACGATACCCCATATGTGAAGACTACATTCCTGCTTGTTCCTGGAGATAGTACATAGAAATGAGTGGCAATGACAAAGCTCCAAATCTTTGCTGCTTCCTGAGAGATTGTGGAAGGACCCCTATCCCTTCCTGTTTGTTGATATAAAACATGGCAACTCTGTCTTCTACAAGAACACTGAGCTGTCTCAGAGAATGTGGATGAAGACTCAAAGGGCATAAAATATGACTTGAATCTCCATGTGATTAATATGAATAAGTATTTCGGACTTTAATTAGGTTCCCTTGGGTAAGGTGGAAGCCTGGTACTGGAAGCATCTGTTGTTAAGACTGACTATATTTTATGCATTAAATATGGATCAGGATATGGAGTAGCAGCCTAATGATTACAGCACTGGCTTAGTAACCAAGAGACCAGTTTCCACTAGCACTCCTTGTAGCCTTGGACAAATCACTTAACCCTCCATTACCCTCAGAAGAAAGGCCTGGCAATCTACTTCTGATCACACTTCCAAGAAAACCCAGGAGCTGCTGGGTTGCCAGGAGTCTGCATTTTTCATCTCTGAGATCCAGTGCTTAACATCCAGTCTCCCTTTCAAGAATGGAAAGAAGAACATTCATCTTGAATTTCTCCTTGCAGAGAAAAAGGTTGAGATACTGAAATTTAAGATGTGGTGAAAGCCCTCCATATTCTTTAGAAACAGAAAATACTGGAGTAGAAACCTTGTTTGTGTTTATTGTATTTGATTAACCGTCCTTCACTGGCGCAGCAGAGTCGTGTACAAAGTTAAAAACAAAATTTAAAGAGGAGGAAAGGAACTCCATTTCTTGATAGGATAGCTTAAAACAATTATATCAGGGAGACATAGGAGGAAGGAACAGGAGGGGAGGAAACCGAGAAGATAAAAGAGTGCGGTTAACCAGGCATTCGATCTCCCCCCCCCCCAACCCCTGAGTCCCCCCGTCAGCTATTCCACTCCCACATCCCTCCTTTGTGTGTCACTGCTCTACTTTCTGTCCTTTCTTCTTCTACCTGTTCTGCTACTATCCTATCTGATTAATGACATTCTTTCTTCGCTCTTTATTTCCTCTGCAGTCTTTGTTTTTCTGATTGTACACCGCTCTTATGCAATCGCCTGGGTGGTATACATACATACATTTTTTTTTTTTTTTTATATACCGCATCTTCCAAAGTTCAGTTGCGGTTTACAGTGAACAACAATTAACAAAGCAAGTTTGTTTTACAGGGAACGTCATATTATAACAGAACATATTTACAAGGAACATCATATTATATATAGCGTATACAGTCTTAACAATTTGAGATAATATAGAACAGATTAAACTATATACAGTTTTATCAAATGTCTCAATAAAGATCAATAAAGGTTAGGGAACTTGCAGGTGAAATGCAGTGTTAAAGAGGTGGGTTTTTAGAAGGGTTCTGAACCTGGTATAGGACGACTCAAGTTTGTTTATTTCTTGTGTTCAGGAAGGGCTCTAATTCATCGAACTGCAGGAGACTGACTTCTTCGTATAGTAAATGTGTATGGTGATTGGCATCCACTGCTGAAGGAAGGAATAAACTCAACCCATTACAGACAAAGCAGACACTGGCTACAATAGTGGACAAGATTCAAAAACTAGACTGTTTTGGTTGAGCAGGCATGTTGTGCTTGGGCTGGTCTCCATCTCAGTGTCGGGGTTCAATGAAAAATAGGATGTTTCATTTGTTGAGAAGGTCAATAAAATGGGCAGAAGATTCTTCTATGGCAGTATTTATTTATTTAGCCGAGTTTATATACCGCTTTTCACCGGGTCAAAGTGGTTTACATCAAACAACAAGTTATTCATTCAATGATTCTTTAACTTATTTACAATTCGACAGGGTAGGGGTTTGCTAGGAGGGGGGAGCTAACATGTACATTATATACAGTCTAAGTAGGTAGACATGTTGCGGTTGCTTCTTTACATAGAGGGTGGTATTTCCAGTTTATTTATGTGGTTTCCTCTGAGGTGCCAAAGTGTTCAATGAATAGATGTGTCTTCAGTTGTTTTCGAAAGGCTTATAGATCAGTGGTGGTTCCAATTTTGGTTGGGAGTGAGTTCCATAAGGAGGGAGCAGAGAGGTCAAAGGAGCATGCGCAGGCTTGGCTGTTGTGTTTTGTCCTTGCATGGGGGATGGTTAAGATGCTGTTTATAGTCTGTCTTGTTACTCTGCTACGTTTAGGCTGTTGAAGGAGAACGTTCAGGTGGGATGTCTTCTGTAGGTGGATTGCCTTGTGAATGAGGAATAGGGTTTTATATTTGATGCGGCTTTCCAGGGGGACTAGGTGTGGGTATTTCAGGATAGGCGTGATGTGGTCATGCTTCTTTGCTTTCTGAATGTTCAGTAGTGTGGAGGGCTGTGAGAAGTGGGAGGAAGGAGGAGCGGAGTGGTCCCAGGTATATAGTATTAGTCAAGGTGGGGGAGGGTCATGGCTTGTAGCACTGTGCAATATTGGGATGCATTCAAACATTAGGAGGAAAACGTAGTCATTGCTGAAATAGCTGAAAGGTTTTGCAAAGTGCATCATGGTCTCGTTTGCTTTTTCTTTAACCCTTTCATGGCTGTTGTTGCCATATGGCAACCTTCAAATTTTCCCCAAAAATTTTCACCGGATTCTATATTTCCAAAAAATCCGCACACTGTGTGTGAAATGTGATGTGTATCTGTGCTTGACATCTGAAAAAAAACCTGTTATTTAAACTATCACACCCAGCAGTAAATGAAACTTATGCCATGACTGCTTTTAATTTTCAGCCATTCAGGACCGTAGTTGCCATATGGCAACAGTAAATATTGTTTTTTAGAAATAAAATAAAAAAAAACACCAAACAACTTTAAATTCTGCATCATTTAGCTCAAATCTTAAAAAAAAAAACAGAAAAAAAATTCAGTTACAAAACAATTATGTGGACGCGAAAGAGTTAAATAAGGAGTCCTATGTACATGGAGCATTTACAAGCATGGTATGGATGTTCTCAATTTTTTTCCTGTGCTAGTTTTGAACCTGTCTGTATATATACTTACGTATATATGGTCAGTGTGTTTCTTATCAGCATTCTTGTAATACTGTTTAGCTTTCTGTCATCTTCTGTTGGCTATTCCTTGCCCTCCTATTCATTTAAACTGCTCCATATCTGGATTCTTTCTACTATCTGATTTCTCAATTGTAAGAGGCCAAACTCCACCCTTCAATGGTCAAAATACAGCTATATTTCAAATAAGGCAAAATTAGACATTACCTGCTAATTGTCTTTCCTTGAGTCCCTCCAGTCGAGTCCAGTCCTTGGGGTTTATCTCCGTCCACCAAGCAGCTAGGAACTGAACATGTCAGATTGCTGATGTCACAATAGAAAAGATCACTCCTTAGGCACCAGAAACCAGTAACAAAGCAGACCCCTAGAGAGCATAGCTAGTCATACATGTGAAACAAAACCTCCAACATACACCAGGAAAGGAGTAATAAACTGTGTCAAACACCCTATGAAACTATGCACACAAAGAGGAATAAAACAAGAAGCTAGGCTCATACTTGCTCCTCTGCTGATCCCTTCCATGAGAACCCCAAGGAGGAAAATGACAGAATTCTGCATAGAGCACTCCAGTGTGAACAGCTGGACATATCCACCCGCTTGACCCTAAAACTGCAGAGAAAAGAGACATTGCCAAACGAGGGTTGGTCCTGGACTGGATTGGAGGGATTCATGGAAAGACAATTAGCAAGGTAAGGTAAAGTCTAATTTAACCTTCCTAATCATTCCTCCAGTCCAGTCTTTGTGGGATAAACCAGAGCAGTGACTATGAATGGAAGGGACCCGCAAGTCCAGCCTGAAGCACCGCCATCCCAAAACACACATCAGGAGACGCCTGAATATCTAGGCAGTAATGCTGCATAAAGGTGTGCAGAGACGACCATGTAGCCGCCCTAACAGAAGTCACCTGATGCAACCAGCCCATGCTCCAGCCAGGAGGTCATCAGTGACCTTGTGGAATGGGTAAGACCTTCGGTATCACTTTCCTTATGAGAATATAAGCAGAGGCGATAGCTTCCATCACCCAGGGCACCAGAGAGGCCTTAAAAGCTGCCTCCTCCTTTGCAGAGACCACCAAAAACAAGACAAATGGTACAATCCACGAATAGATTTCGTCTGCTTAAGGCAATGGGCGCAGGACCCTGTGCACATACCGTCGAAGTAGACGACTCTCCTCGGTGTCCGTAACATGGGTACAACCCGGTAGGGTCACTGTTTGATTTAGCTGAAAACTTGATAAGGCCGCAGAACCACCTTCTCCTTGGACCGGAGCAAAAAGGAAGTTCTGTAAAATAGGGCTTGCTACTCAGAGCTGTGATAAGCACAGTAAATGGCAACCAAGAACATAATTTTCAGAGATCCTTCAGCAGGGCCCAAGACAGGGGTTTGAATAAAGTGTCTGTTACAGTCGCTAGCGCAAGGTGAAGATCCCACAGTGGCAACTTGGTACGCAAGGGCTAACAGACCTGTTTCACCACCCGGAAAAATTGGACCACCTCCGGGTAAGCCACCAAGAAACAACCCCGTACCTATCCACGGAAACAAGAGAGACAAGCATATATGGACCCGCAAGGAGTGTAAAACCCTTATCTAGTCCTGCCTGCAAGGCAGCCAGGATGTCTGGAAGTGAAGAGACAAAAGGCCAGAGCTCCCTGTCCTTGAACCAATTCTCAAACACATGCCAGACTCTGATATAGGCCAATGAGGTACAGCACTTGCGAGACATAAATAAGGTAGCTATTAAAGCCGCTGGATATCCTTTATCCCTTAGCTGTGCCCTTTCAAGAGCCAGGCCATAAGCAAGAACTGATCCACCTGTGGTAGGAGGACCAACCCCTGAGAGAGCAAGTTTATCCTGTTGGTCACGACCTGCCGGAGCAGACTGGAATGCCACGGTTGACAAGACCAATCTGGAGCAATCAAAATCACCAGGTCCCCCCCCCCCCACCCCCTTGTGAGCTTCTATGTGTTGCAGTAGACGTCCTATTAGAGGCATTGGAGGAAAAGCATACAAAAGACCATGTGACTTGTAATGCATGCCCCGTCACTGACACCCAGCCCAAAGGCTCCAATGGCATGCCTGCCGTCAAATGATCTGGCTGCAGCCACCAAGAGGGCTGCGCTCTTGTGGTGAGCAGACAAATCAACCATTGCAACATCAGGTGATGTTGCGGCGACTACCAGGAGAGTAGGGTGGCCTGCAGAAGCCTTGTGAGAGCAGTTGTCCATGGAACTAGGTCCAAGGCTGCCACCATGGAACTCCAAAGTTGTAGGTAATGCCATGCCAAAGGCACCTTCATACCCAAGAAGTTCCACACCCGAGACTGAAGGTTCCAGAACCTTTCTAGCAGAAGATATATGCATCCCAGCTTGGTGTCAAAGCGTGCTCCACAGTAATCAAGGTTCTGGACCAGCTCGAGCAGACTGTTGATCAGGTTCACTACCCAACTCAGGTCCCGAAGAAAGGCAACCACTTCCTGAGTGGCATCCACAGTCTTGGCCTGCGACTAAGCTCTGATCAGCCAATTGTTCTGGTAGGGGCTGAACTAAAGTGCCTTCCTGTCATATAGCTGTCACCACCACCACCGAGATCTCGGTAAAAGTGCGTGGGGCAGTGACCAAACCAAAGAATAATGCCCGGAGCCAAAAATGACCCAGCAGCACCATGAACCTCCAGAACTGATGATCCAGTCAGATTGAAATGTGCAAGTACGCCTCTGTGAGATCCAGGGTCAAAGGAACTCCCCCTTCCTAACAGACACAATAACGGAGCGTAATGTCTTCATGCAAAAATGAGGGACTTGCAGGGCACGGTTTACATGTTTGAAATCCAGGAGAAAGCACATTGTACTGCTTGCATGAAGTTGGTGAGGAGCCATAAGTAGCCCCGCTTAACCATAGCAGTCCACTTGAGGATAGCCCAAGCAAACCCTAGATTCTCCTAAAATTCACCTGATATAAAGTCACAAATCGGGCAGAAAAAAATCAACCTCAATCCACCATGGGCCTGACTTTCTTTTTTGTAGCGGGCTGAAGCATTGAGTTGATCCACAGAAGAATAGCTCAAGTCACAGATCTCAGAGCTAATGTGAGACAGTACCCAGCCAAAAAACACTGATGCTCCAAATGAACCACCATATCCAAGACTGAAAACATAGCTCATTGACAGGATTCCCCCTCTGAGGAAAACCTGTTGTTATAAAGGCGGGAATGCTGAGCTAAGAGCCCATAGATGAATTTAGATCAGCTGAACAGGGTAATTCAGATTAAATCAGAGACACTTAGATTAGCTGAGATCATATGAATTCAGATCAACGCAGCTGTCCTCCGAATAACTTAGCTGAGATCACCCCAAGTACATCAGAAATATTCAGAAAAATTCAACTTAGGGCAAACCAGACTTATCCAGTGCACTCAGGTCACCTCAGTCTAGATTAATACCCACTAAACCAGAGCCCTATAGCGGAACCCTGTTTAAACTATTTCAGAGCAAATCAAACAAAACCAAGGCATTTAGAAAAACCCAGTCCAAAGCAATGCCACAATGCCTACTAACCAGAATAAATCTGAAGCACTGTAAATAACTTGTTGTAGATAATTAAAGCTACAGAGATGATTAAATTATTCCAGTTTACATGAATTCAGAAAAATCCGATGAAAACAGATTACATTAACTCCAGGTAAACAAAATACCCTGGGAGTAGTCCTGTTTAGATGAAAAACAGGCACTTAGAAGAAATTAAATTAAACTACATTAAAGGAATACAATTAAACCAGAGACCCCAAGAGGGGATCCCTGATCCTGATAACACCCCACAACAAAGAATGGTATTAAACACCTCGGGAGACTTTGAGGCCCTGAAAAAAATACAAAGACACAAAATAAATTTCAGCAGTTACCAAAATAGCACTTGGGCCCAGAAAGGAGACTTCCTCTGTGCAAGGAAGTCATTGCTGCCAATTCCCCTAAACACCCCAATAGAAACACAAAATATGACTGCATTTGCACCAAAAAGAAAACAACCACAGACAATGCAAAACGGGCTTGAGAGAGAGTCCTGCTCTTGGGGACAGGATTGCCACACTTATCACCTATGAATCAAAAAGAGGAAACAAAACAGAGCATAAACAAAAATTAAAATACCAACGAAGTATACCAGAGAATCATGTAGTTTGCTAGGGAACCCAAACACATAGCTTAGGGAGCCGATAGTACTGTTCAAATAGACAAGGGAGTAAAGCAACTCTGAGGAGCTCCAGTACAAACCACCCGCGCCGTGGAACCCCACAACTACATCTTGCAAGAAAATTCAAAGTCAACCTCGTGATGTCCAACTTCCCTCCCACCAAAGGGAGCAGCAGCTGTTGAGACTCTTGTGGTCCTCAGCCTGCTCCCCTAGCCTGAGCCTGTTGCCTACAGTCCCCCACTTACCAGTTTCCAAGACGTCCCTCAGGAAAAACATGGCTTCCACACTACTTAAGGAGACGTCAGCTGGTAAAATTGAGGTAGCTGAGATACTTTGCAATGCGGCCTTTTCCTTTTTTGGTTTGTCTTTTTGCATCGAAAACTCAAGAACCTAGCAGTTTCCCAGAAGAGACAGGTTCTGCAATGCTTGTACTGGGACAAGCAGTAGATTTCCTGGGTGCCCTTTTAATAATGGTTTATAGACCTTTCCTCCAAGACCTTGTCCAAACCTTTTTTAAACCCAGCTACATTAATAGCTTTTACAACATCCCCCGGTAATGAATTCCAGAGTTTGATTACACGTTTAGTGAAAAAATATTTTCTCTTATTAGTCTTATATGGGTTACCCTGTAGCTCCATCACATGCTCCCTAGCCTTTCTACAAGGGTTGCAGAGCAGAGATGGCATCCATCTGTCCAAGAAAGGTCAACGCATCTTTGGTAGTAGACTGGCTAATCTACTGAAGAGGGCTTTAAACTAGATTCGTTGGGGATGGGTGAAGAAAGCCCCCAGGTAAGTGAAAGCCCCCAGGTAGGTGATATATTAAATACCTTTATGTAAATGGGTAACATGGGTAACATATGGAAAGCAGTGTGTATAAATGCCCGTAGCATGGTAAATAAGATCCCTGATGTTGAAGCTTTGGTGGGAGTGGCTGACTTGGATTTAGTGGCAGTTACAGAAACATGGTTCACAGAAAACCATGATTGGGATGTAACTATACCTGGCTATACTTTATTCAGAAAGGACAGGGTAGGAAGAAGGGGAGGAGGAGTGGCACTATATGTAAAAACTACTATTAAAGCTTTGGAATTACAGAGCTTAAAAGGGAGAGAGGAGGCATTGTGGGTTAAACTAGAAAGAGGGAATGAGAAATCTATTTGCATTGGTGTGATATACAGACCTACCTCACAAGAGGAAGAGGTGGACAGATAGTTAATTGAAGACATACGTAGCATTGCTAGGAAAGGGGAAGTGCTACTGATAGGAGATTTCAATATGCCAGATGTTGATTGGCACATTCCTGCTGCAGTATCATCTAGAAGGAAGGAGATCCTGGATTCTCTACAGGGAGAACTATTCAGGCAATTGGTAACAGACCCCACACATGAAGCGGCCATACTGGACTTGGTGCTTACCAATGGTGAAAGTGTTTCTGATGTTGTAATGGGAGATCATTTTGCATCCAGTGATATCACCAAATGGTTTGGTTCAGCATTAGGACTAGGGCTGTTAGAATCCATTCAAAGGTGAGGCTCTTCGACTTTAGGAAGACTAACTTTGCGAAGATGGGCCAATACCTCAGGGAGTCCTTAGTGGGATGGGAACTGCTGGGGGATGTAGAAAAACAGTGGACAAAACTGAAAGGGGATATTTTAAGGGCAACCAACCTTTTTGTTAAAATGGTAAATAAAGGCAAAAGGAAAAGGAGACTGCTATGGTTTTCGAAGGAAGTAGCTGAAAAAGTGAAGAAAAAGAGGGAGGCCTTCATGAAATACAAGAGATCACAGAGAGAGGAAGACAGGCATCTGTATTTGGAAAAACTTAGAGAAGCTAGCAAAGTAGTCAAGAAGGCAAAGATTCAAAAGGAGGAGGAAATAGCCAATGCAATAAAATGGGGGGATAAGGCATTTTTCAGATATATTAGTGAGAAGAGGAAGGGCAAAAGTGGTATTGTCAGACTCAAGGGTGCAGGGGAAGAATATGAAGAAGCTGATAAGGATAAAGCGGAATTGCTTAACAAATATTTTTGTTCTGTGTTCACAGATGAAGAACCAGGAGCAGGATCTCAGAAAACACCCACAAATAGGAACAGAAGCAAGAGACATCTTGAACAATTTTCAGAAGATTGTGTTCGTGAGAAACTAGCTCAACTTAAAGTAGACAAAACGATGGGACCAGATGGGATACACCCTAGAATACTGAGGGAACTTGGGGACGTTGTAGCAACTCCACTGACTGACCTTTTCAATGCCTCGTTGGAGTCGGGAGTGGTGCCAAAGGACTGGAGAGAGGCTCATGTGGTGCCTTTACACAAAAGCGGAAGTAAGGATGTGGTTGAAAACTACAGGTCGGTTAGTTTAACTTCGGTGGTGAGTAGATTATTGGAAACGCTGCTGAAAGAGAAAATAGTGAGGTTTCTGGAGTCCAGCAGATTACAGGATCCAAGGCAGCATGGATTCACCAGAGGCAGGTCTTGTCAGACAAATCTGATTGATTTCTTTGACTGGGTGACCAGGGAGTTGGACCGAGGGAGAGCTCTAGATGTGGTGTATTTAGATTTCAGTAAAGCCTTTCACACTGTTCCTCACAGGCGACTTATAAACAAACTGAGCACCCTAGGGATGGACTCTAAAGTTACTGCTTGTGTTAGAAATTGGTTGGATGGGAGGCGACAAAGAGTACAAGTAAATGGAGCTCACTCTGAGGAGAAGGATGTTACTAGTGGTGTGCCCCAGGGATCTGTCCTTGGTCCGATTCTTTTTAACATCTTTGTTAGTGATATAGCGGAAGGGCTGTCAGGTAAGGTTTGCCTCTTTGCGGATGATACCAAAATCTGCAATAGAGTAGACACCCAGGAAGGTATAGATAACATGAGGAGGGATCTAGCTAAGCTTGAAGAATGGTCTAGAATTTGGCAGCTGGGATTTAATGTTAAAAAATGTAAGGTCATGCATTTGGGCTGCAGCAATCCAAGGGAGCAATACAGTATAGGGGGTGAAGTACTTTTGTCCACTAAAGAAGAGCGGGACCTAGGCGTGGTTGTGTCTGATGATCTTAAAGTAGCTAAACAGGTAGAAAAGGCGACGGCAAAAGCTAGAGGGATGCTTGGGTGCATACGGAGAGGAGTGGCTAGCAGAAAAAAGGAGGTGATAGTGCCTCTCTATAGGTCTTTGGTGCAACCTCATTTGGAGTATAGTGTGCAATTCTGGAGACCGCACCTTCAAAAGGATGTGAACAGGATGGAGTCGGTGCAGAGGGTGGCTACTAAAATGATTAGTGGGCTTCATCATAAAGCATATGAGGACAGACTTAAGGATCTTAATATGTACACCTTAGAGGAAAGGCGGGATAGAGGTGAAATGATTGAGATGTTTAAATACCTCTGTGGCATAAATGTTCAGGGAGAGAGCCTCTTTCAATTGAAAGCAAGTTCTGCTACGAGGGGACATGGGATGAGGGTGAAGGGAGATAGATTCAGGAGTGATATGTGGAAATATTTCTTTACAGAATGAGTAGTGGATCCGTGGAATAGTCTCCCAGTGGAGGTGGTAGAGATGAGGACAGTAACTGAATTCAAAAAAGCATGGGACCAACACAGAGGATCTCATAGAGGTAAAAAGTGGACTGTTGTAGTTGTTGATATGGAAGGACAGACTAGGTAGGCCATGTGGTCTTTTTCTGTCATCATGTTTCTATGTACATTTGATGGCGTAAACAATCAATCTACGTTTACTCGTTCCACTCCCATTTATTAATTTATAGACCTCTATCATCCAAGCGATAATGCTTGAAAAAAGTGGAAAGAGATGCCTATGTTGCTGTCCAACAAATGTCTGCAGAGACTACCAAGCTTTAATCTGCCCACAAGGATGCTTTTGCTGGGTAGAATGGGCACGCAAACTCTCCGGAACCAGTCAGTTCCACAACAGATATGCCAAGGCAAGAGCCACCTTAATCCAGCACCCCAAAGTCAACCTGGTTGCCGTTTCACCCTTGCTCGGGCTAGCAAACACCACAAAAAAGTTAGTCTGACTTACGAAAGGAATTAGTTATCTACAAGTACCGGAGATGTACCCTCCGGGCACATCTTTATCCTTCCCCTGATACTACTCCATAGAGGAGGGGGACAGGCAAACCATCTGGTTCATGTGAAGAGACAGCACCTTAGGCAAGAAAAAGCACAGGCTGAATGGAAACAGCCTTCTTTCAAAAGGATAGATAAGCATCTCTGCAAAACAGAGCCTGCAGCTCGGAGATCCGCCTTGCAGAACAAATCATGACCAAGAAGCCACTCTGAGTGTCAAATCCTTTAAGGCAGCATGTTTCAATGGCTGAAAGGGGGCCACCATCAGGGCCCTGAGCACCAGACATAGATCTCAGGAAGAGATCACAGACCAAAGGGGAGGATGCAGATGCCGAACCCCCTGAAGAAAACACAAGACATTTGGGTGCAAGGCCAAGGACGTGCTCACCAATAGACCATGGAAACAGGTCAGAGCTGTCACCTGAACTTTCAGGGAGCTAAGTGCAAGACCTGTGGTAAGACCAACAGGGAGGACACCTTGGCTGCCTCAGGAGCCAATTGCCGTGCACTGCACCAGCGCTTAAGGGGCACCATATCTGTACATATGCCAGCTTGACAGACCTCCTCCAGGCACCAAGCACAGTAGAGATCACTGCTGGAGAGAAGCCCTTATTCGCTAGCCGTCTCCTTTCAAGAGCCATGCTGCAAGTGAGAAGAGAGCCAAGGTGGAGGAGGAGGAGGAGTGGAGGAGTGGCCTAGTGGTTGGGGCAAGGTACTTCGGGCCGGAAGGTCGGGGGTTCAAATCCCACTAGAGGACAGCAACCTTGGGCCGGAAGGACTGGGGTTTCTAGTCCCACAGGTGCTCCTTGTGGTCTTGGGCAAGCCACTTAACCCTCCATAGCCCATGTTCCCTGTAAAATAGTTCTCTGTGTGCTGTGCTTTCCTGTCTAATCAATGTGTTTATACCTCAAAAAAAAATTTCCTGTCATGATTTGACAATTTCCAATCTGTAATCAAACCGCTGCTGATCGCTGGAAGTAGCGGTATACAAATGTATACTAAATAAATAAATAAGGTCCTCCAGGATGACCGATCCCTTCCGCAATAGCCCCCAAAATGAAGGCAGCCAAAGAGAAGTTGCCTGCAGGAGCCGCATGAGGTTTCTGAACCACAGTTTCCATGGCCAGTCTGGCACTACCAGAACAATTCTGCCCAGGTGGTGCTCTATACACCAAATCAAACACCCCACCAGGGGCCACAGAGGAAACACATACAGCAGCTGCTGACATAACCAAGGCTGGGTCAGGATATCAATGTCCTCAGACCCCATCTCCGTGTGGCAACTGAAGAAGCAGTAAACCTTTGCATTAGAATGGGATGACATTAGATCCATTTTGAGACAACCTCAATGATGCAGAATCAACTGAAATACCTCCTGACTCAACTCCCACTCTCCAAGATTCAAAGAGCGCCAGCTGAGGAAGTCCGCTTCCACCCTGTCCACCCCAGCAATGTGCTGGGCCGACAAGGCTAGGAGATTCTTCCCCACCCAAGCAAAAGGAGATCCATCTTCAGTACTCCCATAGAGCCCTTTATGCTGCCTTGCCAGTTGACATAAGCCACCGCTGTGGAACTGTCTGAAAACACTTGAACCGCCCGACCCATGACCAGAGGCCGGAAATGCATTAAAGCCAACCTGATGGCCCTAGCCTCGATGCAACTGATAGACCACACCACTTCCCTGCAGTGTGAATGGCCTGGGGCCATACGGTCTTGGCAATGGTCTCCCCAGCCCAAAAGACTTGAATCCACTATCTGCAGGATCCAGGAGCAATCGTCCAGTGGCACACCCTCTCTCAGATGACAGGGCTGCCACCAGCATCGCAGGCTGGCCTTCACCATCAACAGGAATGGAAGCCTGCACGCGAACTTCTGAGAGCTCAGGAACCACTGAGTCAACAAGGATTGCTGGAGCGGTTACAAGTGAGCACACACCCACGGCGCCATTGCTATGGTTATCATCAATCTGAGGAGCTGAAGATAATCCTAGACTCTGGAGGCCTCCTGTGCAAAGGACAGCAGTAGGCAGTCCAACAGACTTTTGACTTTCTCCCTTGGAAGGAAAACTCTGCCCACTTGAGTGTTGAAATGTGCTCCCAGTAACTCCAAGGACTGGGGAAGGCAACAGATGACTCTTTTCCTAATTGATCACCCAGCTGAGGCATTCCAAAAAGGACATCAATCAGAACATCATTCGAGACGCTTTTGAGAGGGAACGTGCTCGAATGAGCCAGTCATCCAGATAGGTATGGACACAGATCCCTTGGCATCATAGCGCAGCAACAATCTCCACCATGACCTTGGGGAACATCCCTGGGTCTGTAGTTAGCCCAGAAGGGAGGGCAGCAAACTGATGGTGAGAGTCAGGCATGATCCACCTGAAATGGGACATGAAAGTACACCTCAGCCAGATCCACAGATGGCAAGAATTCCCTTCATGGAACACAATGCTTCCATTTGGAAGCGCAGGCATACCAGTTCTCATTAATCCCCTTGTGATTCAGAGTGGGCCAGAAGGAATGGTTCTTCTTTGGCACCAAACAATAGATGGAGTATCTGCCCCTTGAACCTGTCTTCCGGGAGGCCGTAAGATTTTGTCTCGCCTAGGTCCTTCACCCAGCTTCTCAAAATCATTTTCAAATTGAAGCTTCACCTTAAAGGCTAGTTAAGCCAACCGAGCTTTGGAGGATATGTCCGTTGACCAATGCCAAAACCAAATCCAACGCAGTGACACCATCGTCAAGGCACCATCCCTGGCCGCCAAATGTACTAGGTCATACATGGCATCAGAAAGGAAGGCCACAGCAGACTCCAAAAGAGGTTTAGTATCATCAATCGGAAGAGACTGAACCCACTGGAAACAAAGAATCACTGAGGGACCTCTGTTGGCTGAGGTGAACAGATGAAAATCGGGTCTCAGACTTATAAGGAGCCACGGTAATAGCATTGCAATCAAATGCTCCAATTTGCATCAATGACCCCTCTTATGTTTACTATGGTTTGCTTTCTTATATCCAGACGTAATTTTCAAAAAGGATAGAAAAAAGTCAGGCTTATCTTTGTTATAGAATCCCAACGCCAGACTCAGCGCTGCTACGTTTCACAGTTACTTTGTTTCTTCAGGGGCTTACAAGTCGACTTCTAATATCGCCAATTCGCTCTAGGAAAATAGACATATCATTCTCCAGTAAAAATCTTTAAGATTGTTTTTAGAAAAGATTTACATATCAGTCTTATCAGAATTAATAGAACTCAGTGCTTCTTACCAAACATGTTCGCCAGAGACGATTCCCCCCATTAGTGCGAAAAAACGCCACGCATGCGGCTTAAGATGTACAAGAACACTAATTTATTCAGTTGGTAAAATGAGAGTCTCCTGACTACAATGAACAGGTTATGTGCAAAGGTTCCAATCAATTTGTGTATTAAGGCCGCCCGGACTCACTGTCTGCAAAGTGAAAATCCAGCGCTGTTCTCGGAGAATTAAAGTTTGATCTAGAGATTTCCCACCACTACCTTTGTGGACCCGATCCACACAAAAACATCGTAGATTTTCAAAGGCATGATGATGAGTGAGGCAGTGGTCTACTATCGGGGCCGTTAAGGTTTTGCACTTTAATGTACTGCGATGTTCAGCCAATCGCACTTTAAAGGAGCGCATAGTCTTACCAATATAGAGTAGCTGGCACGGACATTGAATGGCGTATACCACCTGTGTAGTGGTACAATTGGTTAAATGTCGTAGATGATAACTTTTTCCATGGTAATCAAAGGAAGAGATTTCCCAATTAACCTCACATAATGAACATTCTCCGCATTGGAAATGACCCGCTGGTACTTCTAAAGCTGGTATATTAGGGGAACTTAAAACGGTAGGGCATAATATTTCCTTGAGATTCCGATTGCGTGTCCAAACGCATCAGATGTGTTTCTCTTTCAATGCAGGGATGCTATGGATCACGTTCATGTGTTGCTTAATAATCTTTGATATGTCTTTGCTATAAGGTGAATATTGGGTCACCAAATTAATGGCTTTTCCCAGACCTTGGCCTGCAGGCAGCTCTGACATCCTGGTGATGTCAGATAGGACATCTCCAGACTTGATGGGCTTAGCATGCCCGATGAGATTAGTCTGCAGGACAACAGCCACTCCTTGCTAATCAGGTGATAACAGACCTCAAACAGACCAAAGTATGACAAAGGGAGGTCGTGGAAAAGGAGAACTTCACTATAAATACAGAAAAGGACAAAAATACTCTCTTCCTATTCATCAGACACCTCTTACTATGAGACTCTGACACACACTTCTCTTCACCCCCCCCCCTTTTTTCTCTCTCTCTCCCACACCCAGGCACACACATCGAGTCATTCATATACACAGAAGCAGCTCGGTAACCACTATATACCTCTGTTCTGTACCCATGTTAGAGGCCTATTTCTATATAAAAACCTTTTTTTTTTTTTAACCACACTAGTTTGGTTGTCTTGTTGTGCTACAAACCCTACTGCCTCTGCGAAGTGGACCCAGGACCAACAGGAGAGTAACCGAACGTAGGAATCAGCGAAAGGTTACAACTTTGTCACTGGGAGCCCCATTCGGCTGGGGTCATAGGAAACAAAAAGCTGAGGTGCTTTGCAGTGGCCCTTGGTCCGCTGTAATAGAAGGACAGGGCCCTTTTACAATCCAAAGTATAGAGAACGGTCTCTGCCATGCCTGCATAAGGCCTGGGAAAGAAGGTGGGAAGCACCACCTCCTGATTGAGGTGGAATGGAGACACCACCTTCAGCAGAAACTTGGGGTGTGTGGAAAGCACCACCCTGTTGTAGAACCTCGTGTAGGGAGGATCTGCCATTAGAGCCTGGAGCTTACTGACTCTGTGAGCTGATGTGAGTACCACGAGGAAGATGACTTTCCAAGACAGGTACCTAAGGTGGCAGGTAACCAAGGGCTCGAAGGGTGGCTTGGTAAGCTGTGAAAGCACCATGTTGAGATCTCACTCTGCCGCTGGTGGATGAACGAGGGGTTTGGATAGCATGAGGCCCTGGAGGAAGCGGGACACGAGGGGCTGAGCCGAGAGGAGTTTGCCCTCGATGGAATGGTGGTGCGCTGCAATATCTTTATCTTTCTTTATTTCAAAACTTTATATACCAAGAGCGGTTTACAAAAGAAAAATAAGTCCACGCTAAAGAAAAATGAAAAGAACGCCATAAAATATAGGAAAGAAGAAAGAGTAGTAAAGCAACAGCAAAGCTACAACGAAAAAAAAAACAACATGGAGGGGCACCACAAAAGGGTATCATTTGGGAGGAGGTTAAAAGCCTGCTGAAATAAGTGTGTTTTTAACATGTTCTTAAACTCTGGATATGAGGGTTCCAAATGGAGTGAAGCTGGTAGGGCATTCCACAATGAGGGGGCGAGGAAGAAAAAGGCAGCCCGCCGAGTCTGCTCCAAGTGGGCTCTCAAGGGGGGAGGTAGTGATAGTCTGTTGGCATGCAGTGAACGAAGCTGACGATATGGGGTGTGGAGAGAGATGAGATCAGCCAAGTAGAGAGGACTTCTTGTATGAATTACCCGATGTGTCAGAATCAAGATCTTACTCGTATTGGTATCTAAAGCAGAGAGGCAACAAATGAAGGTGAAGGAGAAGAGGAGTAATATGATCCGACCATCGAGCATGAAAGATGACATGGGCTGCTGTGTTCTGCACTAACTGTGCAGTCTCTCTAATTTGGACTTTAGTCCTGCCTGCAGCAAGTGGAGCAAGTACTGGAGTACCACCTGTGTTGAAGCAGGTGAATAGGTTCGCCCATCTTTTGGTGCACCGCACAGAGAACAGACACCATTTAAAGGCATATGCCCTCCCTCATGGAGGCCTTGCGAGAGGCCAGAAGAACCTCATGTCCTGTGGGAGGCTAGAGCTACCTTTTCAGCAGCCAAGCCGTGCGTGACAGGGCCCCAGATTGGGGTGCAGGAGAGAGCCCTGCTACTGTGAGAGTAATCCTGGGGCTCGGCTCAGGAAAATCGGCAATGTCACTGACAGGGAGAGGAGCAGAAGGAACCAGGATTGCCTGGGCCACAGGGAAGGCTATCAGAATTAGTGACGCCCTGTCGCTCTGGACCTTGAAGGTCTTGGCGACCAGCAGTGTCAGCGAGGAGGCGTAAAGGATGCCTTCCATCCATGGGATGAGGAAAGCGTCTACTGCCACCCAGGATGGGTGTGGCTGGAGGGAGCTGCGCGTTGTCCAGGCTGGCGAACAGGTCCACTAAGGAGACACCCCAGAGTTGAAAAAGCCAGGCAGCCACTCTGGTGTCCAGTTGCCACTCGTGCGATTGGAGAACTCTGCTTAGCTTGTCTGCTAGGGCACTGTCCTGGCCTGAGAGGTAGACTGCTCTTAGACGCATCCCTCTGCGAGTCACATAAGAGCAGAGGGCTACCGCCTCCTGGCAGAGGGAGTATGACCCCCATGCCCCCTTGCCTGTTCATGTAGAACACTGCAACCTGGTTGTTGGTCTGGATCAGCACAGACTGGTGCTGTAACTGGTGGCAGAAGGCTCGGAGGGCCAGAAATTTGCTTTGCATCTTGGATTCTGACTGGGACCAGCTGCCTTGAGTCTGAAGGTCCCCGTATGCGCTCCCCAGCCTAGCAAGAAGGCATCCATGGTAAGGACCCTCTGGGGGTTGAGTGCCTGGAAGGCATCCCTGTCTGAAGGTGGTAGGGAATCTGCCACCAAACTAGGGAGTCCGCCAGCTGGCGGGTCACTCTCACTCTGTCCTAGAACCTGCCCGTGGCTTTCATCCACTGGGAGCAGAGGCATCACTGAGCTGCTATCATGTGTAGTTGGGCATATGGGTTAACCTGGACTGTGGAGGCCATGTGGCCTGGCAGGCTGGTGACGGCTTTTTAGGGCCTTTGAGGTCATGGTTCTACAAAGTTCGCAGTCCAAATCATTGTGTTCTGGGCCAAGGCACCAGAGGCAGCAGTCATGCGGATCGGTGAGGGACATCATTTTGCTGCAATGACTGCACTTCTTGAAGCCGCTGGAGGCCATCGGGAAAAAAAGGGGTCCCTGCCACTCGGCAGGAGTCAAAGGCTTTCAGCCAAAACAGGGCACGAATACTGGTTGAGGGACACCTTGAGGTAAAAAAGGCAAAAAAAAAGGAACGAACTGAGGAGCAACGCCAAGGCGAGCTGGCTCGGGGGTGGGAAGGAACCGATACGCATACCGGACAGAAATGTATCAAAATAAAAAACAATAAATCACACTTTTTCCAGGGGTAAACTGGACAGACGTCTGGAGGGGCTCCATGGATAAAAAGAGGCTGAGGCAAGATGGCACCCTGCATGGGAAAGGGACCACGTATGCATGGTGCACCTCCCAAAGGCTTCTTTTGAAAGCTGGGAAGATGCTTCCGCAGGGGCTCCGTTGGCTCAAACGTCATCCATATGAGAGTACTGACTTCTTGCTTGTTACCAAAGAAAAAACACACATTTTTTTGTTTCTTGAATTTAAAGTTGTGCAATCTGGTACAGATGATTGCAACATTTAACTGCTTTCAAGATGATTAAGAAAGCTTCATGAATATTAAGTGTTTGAAGATTAAAATGGTTTTAAAATAAGCTGCTATGTGAATCCTGGAAGGTCTCCTGATGTGTCATTTGTGGAATTTAGGAGAAACATGAAGCAGGTGATCATTTGCATTTTTGCCCTCTCTGCAAAACAGTGCGTTTGTGAAATTCAAACAGAAAGCCACACATTTGATCACAAAGTTTGCAAAAACTAGAAAACAAGCTAAATTCTTTATTGCTTACATTAGTACGTCATATCATACAAGACTGCTTTTATAATACAGTCCTATTTTCTAAACCTCCTCTTTCATTTTCAAATTTTAATTTTTTTTTTAGAAATTTGTTTACTATTCAATACAAATACTGTATTTTCATGCAAATAATGCGCCCACGTATATAACATATGGAAATGACGCCTTTCTATTAGAGAATTTTCGGATAACATGCCCACGTGTATACTGCACACGCCCTTTTTGCTGTTGACCATGCTGGGAATGAAACACAAGTCGTACACCGCCAACTTCAAAATAAATGTCACATTGTGAGAGCAGAAAAAACAAGCAACAGAGTAGCAGCAAGAGAATGAGAGGTTGGAGAGATTTCCATTCACGAATGGAGAAAGGAGAAAAAGGAGCTCGATAATATGAAATTTGACAAAAGCGCACGTTGTGGGTCCAAAGCAAAATAGCCTAAACTGGAGAATGACTTGAGAAAACAAAATCAAGCTCTCTCTACTGTCGAAATTCAGATCAAAGCAAAGCTTCTGGCAAATGAAAGAGGAATCATCGATTTCAAAGCAGGTTTCACCTGGATTTCTAGATTCATGAAAATAAATAGATTTTCGGTGAGAATGCGAACCACTGTGGCCAGCGACTTCCAGACGACTTGGAACAAACTATGAATAATTTCCATGAATTTGTCTCCAAAGAAATTTCTGAACATTGTATCTCTGCAATGGACGTTATAAATATGGACGAGGTTCCAATGTCTTTCAACATTCCTGCCACCAGGACTGTAGCTGCTTCAGGTATGAAAACTGCAGCCATTACAACCACTGGGCATGAGGGCCTGCTTCAATGTAGTCCTTGGATGCACTATGAGTAGGGTGAAATTAAAGTTTTCAAGACAGTTACCATGCCCCGCGAAAAACTGCTCACTGGTGTGGTTGTTCATTACAGTAGGAAGGGATGGATGGACTGTGACCTTATGAAAGTATGGGCTGATAAATGTTATAGGACTAGGCAAGGGGGATTCTTCTCCAAGAAGTCCTTACTAATTTTCGACGCCATGGCTGCTCATAAAGAAAAAAAACTTTCAAAATTATATAAACTTCGCTGGTGCCCACATAGCTGTAATACCTGGCAATCTTTCTGCAAGCTACAGCCAATATATATAGCGGTTAACCACCCATTCAAGACGTTCATGAGAAGAGAGTGGGACAAATGGATGCAGTCTGGGATTTACGAATTCACACCATCAGGAAGACTGAAGGAAGCAAGGTCTTTGGAAGTCTGCAATTAGGTGCCTTCTGCTTGGGGTAAAAACGCCACAAACCATCCGCAATGGCTTCAGAAAATTTGGGACTGTCTACCAACAGAAGACGACACATTCAGATACCGATGACAAAGGTGAAGATGCCAAAAGCAGTAACGACGACATCACTTCAGAAATAACAGAAGATCGTCTGCAGTTGGCTCTTGGTTATTTCAAGAATGATAGTGAGGAGGGTTTGAGGAGTTAGATGACACTGATTGATCTGGAATTGGCCTAGCCTAATTTAGTTTCATTTACTTGCATTTAGTCTCATGGAAATTCAGCATTTCAGAAATAAAGAAGTTACTAAAAAGTTAAAAACGATTATGAATTTCTTTTCATGTTGAGTTGATAATTACGTATATAATGCGCTCATGCGAATAACACGCAGGGGGTACCGTTTTTGCAAAAAAGCATATAACGCATATGTTATATGCAGGAAAATATGGTACATCCAAGGCTCATAATATAAAGTTAGCTATACTAGAAAAAGCTAAAGAGGCTTCATGTTTCAATCAAAACAGTAATGTCCCAATTTGGCTATGTGCTAAGTGCAAGGAGAGGTCAAGAAACCAAGTTATGGATGGGCCACCGTCCCTTTTCTTTGGAGTTAGGCCCACCCAGTCAGCAGCAGCAACACAGGCCAAAAAGGGGATAACTGGAGGTGACAACACTGGCACTGCATTGTGCCCAACGAAGTTTAATGTGGACACCACCAAAAATCTGTTCTAGCTACGCCACTGCTAAAGACATATAGTTCTATCCATAATTTTGATGATTTAGGCTTCAGGGTTTTGTTTGTGCAGGCTTTTGGAGGTAATTAAAAAAGTGTCTGATTTTACTATTCTTTAATTGTTATAGTGATTTTGTTGCTTTCATAATGGGAGGGTTTAGTCTCTATGTATTATGCTAGTTTCTGTTGTTTGTGGATTAACAATATTATGTACGTTATTAAGTGAGCTGTGTACAACTTTTGGGATATTACAGCATATAAAAGTCAATCAATGAAATTACTTTGCATCTCTCTCAAGCATCCTTGCATAAAGAACATAGGAAAGTAACATTAACATCTAGATTCTGAGAAGAGCTGTACAGAACATAAGATTCTTCCAGGCAGTGGAACATATGAAGCCTATCAATTTTTAGATAATAGGTTTTTCCAGATACTAGAAAATATGACTACTACTAATCATTTGTATATCGTTAAAAGACATAGGCAGCGCTGTACACAAAGATGTAAGACATAATCCATGCTTAACAAAGCTTGCAATCTAATCATGATGATAAATCATTACAAAACTGGGGACTAGAGCATGGTAATGAAAGAGTGAGGGGCATCAGGATCCAAACGCAGCCCCAAAGAGGTGAGTTTTTAGTCTGGATTTGAATAGGGCCAGAGAAGGAGCTCAATGCACAGACTCTGGTAGTTTGTTCCAGGTATATGAAGCAGCACGGTGGAATGCATGAAGTCTGCAGTTGGCAGTGGCAGAAAAGGGCACAGATAAGAGGGATCTGCCAGAAGAGTGGAATTCCTACGGAGAGTGAGATAAGAGAAGAAAGGTAGTGAAGAGCCGCAGAATGAATGCACTTGTAGATAAGTAGGAGAAGTTTGAACTGGATGCAGAAATGGATAGGGAGCCAGTGAAGTGACTTGAGAAGAGGGGTTACATGAGCATAGTGGTGCTGGCAAGATAAGCCATACAGCTGTTTTGAAGAGGAGAAAGATGATTCAGAGGGAGACCAGTCAGTAGCACGGCTTGGCTATAGAAAAGGTAGCTGTAGCTCCCTTACCTCAGTATGATTACATAGCTTAAAGAAGCATAAAAAGAAAACTCCACGGGGAACAGGGAGAGTTGTGAGGACTGATTCTTGCTGTTCCTGGAGAACACCTGCTACAGGTGAGTAACTATGCTTTCTTCAGGAACATGCAGGAAGTCAGTCCTCACATACGAGCATATGGGATTCCAAGCTACAAGCTACCAAAAAAACCTGTAAAAAGGCTACGGACGACCAAAAAAAAAAAGATCGAACCTTGAATGCCAGCGGAGCGCACAGACTGGCCTCAAGACCTCGACATGATTCATGCGTCAACCAGGGAGACAGGTCTCCAGCAGCCTGGACTCACAGAAAGGTCAGAAAAAAGGAGTTTCATTACTCCTTAAACAAAGGACATAAGACCGCCTGGCCCAAGGCGCTGTCACACCGGGCGTCCTCCTCCAGGCAGTAATGCGCTGTAAAGGTATGGACAGAGGACCAGGTGGCCACCCGGCAGATCTCAAACAAGAAGACAGAGCGCAAGTTAGCCACTGAGGCTGTCATCGCTCATGAGTAGTGATGTGCCGCTCCAGGGAAAGATCAGTCTGTGCATAGGCAAAGGAGATGCAGTCCGCCACCCAGGTGGATAGGGCGCACTTAGAGACTTTGACCCCCAGCCTGTTGGGGTCAAAGGAGATGAAGAGCTGAGAGGGGCAGCGATGGGCCTTCATTCACCCGAGATAGAAGGCCAAGGAACTCTTACAATCCAGATTGTGGAGCACAGCCTCCACCTGACTCACGTGAGGTTGGGAAAGAAAAGTAGGAAGGACCACCTCTTGGTTCAGATGAAAAGGGGAAACCACTTTAGGCAGAAATCTGGGATGAGTGCGAAACCTAGTGTAGGGAGCATGTGCCACCAATGCCTACAGCTCACTCAGCCTGTGAGCAGAGGTGAGTGCCACCAGGAAAACCACTTTCCAAGTGAGGTACTTGAGGTGACACAAGACCAGTGGCTCAAAAGGTGGAACCATGAGCTTACCCAGAACCACATTCAGGTCCCAGGCCATCACAGAGGGATGAATGGGAGGCAGCATGATCAAGAGACCACACATAAAGCAGCCTGGGAGTGGATGGAAGGACAGGGTTTGCCCGTCCACCAAATGATGGTGCACTGCCAGAGCTCTGAGGTGCACCCTCACCGAGTTGGATTTCAAGTCAACTCAGGAAAGGTGCAGCAAGTACTGCAACACCATTAGTACTGGAGGAGAAGGGGTTGACACCCTGATCTATGCACCATATGGAGAATCTCCGCCATTTGAAGGCATATGCTTGCCTCGTCAAGTAAGATGCCAGGAGAACGCTTTCAACATCCCTGGGCAGATGAAAGTGGCCAAGGGCTACCCTTTCAGCAACTAGGCCATCAGAGCAAGGGACCTGAAGTTGGGGTGTAGGGGGAAGCTATCCTTCTGTGAAATCAGGTCCAGGGCAATCGGCAGTGCCCGAGAGAGACTGAGCAGCAGGGGAAACCACGGCTGCCAGACCCAGCTGAGAAGCTAGGAGGATCACAGAGGGCTGATCCTGCTGAATCTTGAGAAGGTCTTGATCAGTGGGGTCAGAAGGTATGCATACAGCAACCCCTTGCTCCATGACATGAGGAAAGTGTCAGTTGCTATTCGATGTGGGGCCGGTATCCTGGAGCAGAAGCATGGCAACTGGGCTTTGGTGGATCTGGCGAAGAGGTTGCATGTAGGAGAGCCCCATGTTAGGAACAAGCAGCGTGCCACTCGAGGGGTCAGCCTCGACTCATGAGGCGATTCATGAGGACATTCTTATCTTCCGTAAGGTACAGCACCTGAAGGAGCATACCCTCTCCCGAACAAAGTTTCAGAGACAAATCACCTCCGCACACACAGCACAGTTACTTACCTGTAACATGTGATCTCTGGGAACAGCAGGAATAAGTCTTCACATATGGGTACGTCGGTACCGACGGAGCCTGCGCGGGAACGCTCCCCAGCGTCCAATCAGAAAGCTTTTGGGAGCATCCCTCAGCGCCTGCGTGCTGCCTTCCCGCCTTTCCAACTGTCTCTCCTCAGTTGAGTTTCATAGCTGAGACAAAGAGAGAGAGAAAGAGGAAAGGAAGATAGATAGAGAGATACAACTCCTAGGGGAGGTGGGTGGGCTATGAAGACTTATTCCTGCTGTTCCCAGAGATCACCTGTTACAGGTAAGTAACTGTGCTATCTCCAGGAACAAGCAGGAATGAGTCTTCACATATGGGGACTCCCTAGCTGTAGATGCCAGGGGGAGATCCCATAAAATGCGTGTCCCTGGAACAGGACTGCACTTTCCACACATGGATCTCCGGCCTCCCATGAGGGATGGTGGGTAGGAGTTGAAGAGAGGAGCTGTAAGAAAAAACAGCGAACCAAAGGACTACAGGAGAGGAGTCCTTGGTATGTATGAAAAGTACCATTAAAATTAGTCAATGAACAATCACAATATGGACCTTACCTACTGGATTGTAGGAAGTAGAGAGCTTGATGGAGTCTACTGGAGATTCAGTAGAGGAATCCTCAAGGTGACCTCACGGCAGTGAAGGTGAAGGTCCAAATCTGGAATTGGCAGGTGACCCAGGTGTCAACTGGGGTAGTATAAAAACGGCAAGTCTTCAGTGGAAAGCTTTATGGGAAAAAGCTGAAAAACTCTTTTAGCTACAGAGACATTAACATTTAGGAGTAAAAGAGGAAGACTGACTGATTTGGACAAGGAGCCCAGTCCTGGAGGGAAGAAGGGGTATGGGAAAAAAACCGTATTCCCAAGGAGGACAGATGTGTGAAGGGCTAAAACCTCAGAGCTACTGAGGATCTAAGCCGTCTTTCCTAGCTGGTGAGAGATAGGAAAGAGATTGAAGCATGGTGCTTCAGGGATAGCGAGACCTAGAGCAAAGTGGAAGCTGTCAGTACCACAGTAGTGGTTGTGTGCATAATATCCCCGACAGACTGAGGGACAGTATGAACATATGTAAGCCCACTGTCTGGAACCTCTAGGAAGGTAAAAACCTTTATAGCATGGACAGTTAGGGAGATAAGTATGTAAATACATATCTACTTATAAGGAAGCAACTCGAAGGATACACATATATAGATATATGTAGGGATATATATATATATATGTGTATATATATAGGTATATATAGGGGCATAACATATGCACACACAGCTTACAGACATATGTATCTATAGAAGTATATAGAGATATATACATACATAAATATGTATGTTTGAAGATACATGTCTGCAAGTAAGCAGATAGAGATATGCCCATAAGAACATTCACATGAGAGATGTGAAGGAGAAATATTCATCTAATAACAAGAAGGTGGAACCTACTTGAAAAGATATATAGAGGATCTATTCCTCCGGGCTAAAATGGAGCAGGAATGCTATCCAGTGAAATAACCAGGATGGTTGCGTGAAAAAACAGAGGATAATATCAGTCTGCAAATAGCAAGTCTTGAGTCTTGTAGAACTCTGACATGGTAAATGGACAGAAAACGCATAGGAGGAGATACCAGGATGAACCACTGGAGGGACACAAGGGGTATCATGCGTTACTAGCAGAATATGTGCTGTCCATAAAGGAGTAGGATACCATGAGGACAAGCTGCAAGGAAAAAAGAGCATATTCCTGCAGGACTGGAAAAACTCTTTGAACATTCACGCAGAAAAGGCTTATATCCTGTATATAACAGGAGATAACAGGGTGTGGAGAACCCTCACAGTCATGGAAAATGACTGATAAGCCTTTCCCACCATATAGAATAGTTATCAGAGACAAAACCCCATGCTCTCTAGCAAGGGCCCATAGTAGAAAGCTTCTCTGAGATTGCAGAGAGCATATGCAGGAGAATTAGGAAGTAAAACTGGCTGTAGGTCAACTTTGTTGCCAAATCCAAGAAGTGGAGATGGCAAGAAAAGAAGATAGTGTGAGAAGCCTGAAGTGATTAGGATTATCCAAGAAAGATGAAGTACTATCTTGGAATCACTAGTAAGGCTAGACAGAAAGTAGTGGAAGACAGACTGGAAACTTGTGGAAAAGTACCAGTAGTCCAATCACTGGAACTCCTGCATGGACAGCTGCTGAATGAGACAGCAGAGAGAATCTTCCTGTGTAAAACAGAGAGGACAGACAAAAGGAGAGGAGAATTCCTGTCCCTGTCTGATGAGCTGCCCAGAGAAAAGAAGGGAATTTATTCAAGGGAAAAACTCTACACTGGAATGAAAGGCTAGAGAAGCTCTGCAGTGATATGGTACCACTCATTCAGGGGGAACCCAGGATGAGAGGGTAGAGAAACAGGAGCTGAAGGTTGACTTACCATATGGTAAGTCTGCAGAAGGAAAAAATGTTCATGTCGGGACAGAAAACTATCATGGGATAGTTGCTAACTTCCCTTCTTGGTAGGAAGAAGAGGAGAAACCTGTGACCCACAGACATGAATATCCTGACAGCTCAGCATATCTAGGAGGAAAAAGATGTCCTGAAGAAGGAATCCATGTGTAGAGTTTTGAAGGAAAAAACAGTGAAAAAACTTCTATGAAGAAGAAGTTAACTGTAGGTTGTAACCTTCAGGAACCTATGGTTGCTGGGTTTGTTCAGCCGGGCTAGAGTTTGGATTCTTCAGACCAAGGCGAGGTTTCCCCTGCTTGGGAACATCTGTATGATGGGCAGGAGAAGAGTGAAACCTTCTTTTCTTAGGGAAAGAAGGTTTGGTAGGACATTTCCTACCTACTAGGGAAGGAGAAGGCTTAGGATGGCCCCCAGAAACAGGGAAGTCAGTGGAGCAATGAGCAAGCGGACGTAAAGCCTCCCTATTGAAGAGATTTTCTCCAGTACAAGGAGTATTACTCAGTCTTTGTTGTGCCCATCTGTTCAAGTCTGAAGCCTGGAGCCAGGCTCTACGTCGTGCTCCTATGGCTATAGCAGAAGTTCTGCTAACAGACTCAAAAGAGTCTAGAGAAGCACGGGAAAGAAACCAAGAGATATTTTGGCTATGACTAAGAAGTAAGGAATAGTCTGCAGCCTTGGGCTCTGATAGAAAAGGAGTCAAAAGAGATAATTTCTTTGTGACCTCCTGGAGAGATAGACTCATATAAAAATATAAGAGATAATCCTTGTTGCCAGCATAGATGTTTGGAAGGTCTGACGTCCAAAGGCATCAAGTGCTCTAGATGCACGACCTGGCGGATAAGAAGAATGCTTCTTCTTGCTTTTTACCTTCCTCATTGCTGATTCCACTACAATGGAATGATGGGGAAGTTGAGTCTTTTGAAACCCTGGACAGGGGGGCACCTGATGCAGAACATCAGTTGCTGTAGAAGGAGAGGAAACCCTTAAAGGTGTTTCCCATATTCTTAGAAGAAGATCCTGTAAAGAATGATATAAAGGAAGCATTATATTTTCCTTTTCTGCAGGAGAGCCTCGAGTAGGATCAGAGCCAGGGATAGGAATAGCAAGGAATGTTGCCATGTCAAGGAGAAATTTCTGAAAAGAAGGATCTCCAATGGGAACCATCCCTGGATAGGCTAAATTCGAAGCAGCAGCCTGGGCACCAGAGGATGTACTGGTCCGGTGCAGAAAAAGAGCCCCACTAGATGGATACTGGTACTGGCAGTCAGGGTTTGAGACAGTCATCGTCCATGCCAGGTATTGACTCCGAACTAGGTATAGAAAGGAGCGATGGAGAAATAAGCATGGAAGTGGCTGGTCCCGATTTGACTGCAGGAACCGACAACGATACCGATATCGGTAAGTGAGCCGGAAACGGAGGCGATAACGCCATCGAAGCAGTCATCGGAGGCTGCTGAAGCGGTACCGAGGTAACCAGAAACCCTTGGTGAATATCGTCGGTACTGCGTATCCGGAATCGACAAGGGTCGGTTCCGAGACGCGTCGGTACCCAGTCTTCTAGACTAGATATCGATTCCAGACTCGGCATCGAAGGGAGCGAGTCTATCGATGCATGTCTAGAGGGTACCGACGTCGGTGGTGGTATCGGCGATGTCGATACTGGAAAGGCAATCTGGGGCATATCGAACGGTCCCGAAGGTACCGAGGACGCCAGATGACGATCCCTGGCGAAGAGTGAATCACTCAACACCGGTGCTGATGCCGGGGTATCGGTACCGCTCGAAGCGGATGCCACCACCGAGCATGATTCAGATACGGGAAAGCCAATCTGGGACGTATCGATCGGTCCCGAAGGTACCGAGGACGCCAGACGACGATCCCTGGTGAAGAGTGGATCACTGAACACCGGTGCCGATGCCGGGGTATCGGTACCGCTCAAAGCGGATGCCACCACCGAGCATGGCTCAGGTATGTTCTGTGAGGGGTGAGCCCCAGGAACAACCTGAAACCCCTGAAAGGCTTTGGAGACCGAAGACTCCCGCCAGGGTTTTGAAGCCAATAGGGTCCTGAGGGCAAGGCCGGAGCCGCCGTCATGCTTGGCATGAGACCTACCACTCAAGGATTGGCTAGTCTTAATAGACTGTGGGTTACCTGATCCTGTAGAGAAGAAATGGTCAGTGCCCTGACACTGGAAGGGAACTCGGTATCGAGGGAAACTCGAAATGGAAAAACTCTTCTCATAAAATTGTAGCATAATGGCTACGGAGGGAAAGGGTCAGGACCCAAACAGGTTAGACACCAGTTATTGGAGTCTAAAAAGAAAACTGTATTTCCACAGTTAAGACACTTCTTAGGAGAAGGCGGCTCCATGATGGAGAGGCCTTACAGGCCCAAAAATTTAAGACAGAAACTGAGGGAAAACTCTCCCTGAGTTTGAGAAAAAGAAAAGAAAAAACCCACCGGCGGTACCGGTGGAGGCGGGAAAAGCAGCTGCGACCACAAGAAAATAAAGAATTGAAAAAGAAATTTTCTGCGGTGACAGGAGTACGTCCTGCCGGCTCTGCGGAAAAACGAAAACTGAGGAGAGACAGTTGGAAAGGCGGGAAGGCAGCACGCAGGCGCTGAGGGATGCTCCCAAAAGCTTTCTGATTGGACGCTGGGGAGCGTTCCCGCGCAGGCTCCGTCGGTACTGACGTACCCATATGTGAAGACTCATTCCTGCTTGTTCGTGGAGATCAGGTATGACCCAGTGCCTCACTGTTTGTTGAGGTAAAATATCGCTACTTGATCGTCCATCTGATCCAGAACTACCTGGTTTGATAAGTGGTGCTGGAATGCTTGCAAAGCATATGCAATGGCTCTGAGTTCAAAGAAGTTGATCTGATGGAGACACTCCTCTGCCGACCAGACGCCCTGGGTCTGTAACTCACCGCAGTAGGCCACTGAGCCCAACTTGGAGGCGTCTGTTGTGAGGGTCACCTGAGGGGAAGGAGACTGAAAAGGCAACCCGCCAGGAGGTGCTGTGGCTTCTGCCACCAATTGAGAGGCCACTAGTGACAGGGTCACCCGGACCCGGCTGTGGAGGCGACCTGTCGCCTGGGCCCATTGGGAGCTGAGTCTCCACTGGGCCAGGTGCATGTAAAGATAGGCATTGGGCACGACATGCATGATCAAGGCCATGTGTCCCAGAAGGTGCAACATCAGCCGGACCGGGGCTGCCGGAGCTTGATCTACGGGAAGGCATGCTTTGGCCTGAACCATGTCCAGGAGGGCTCCAATGAACTGGAGGTGCTGAGCAAGCTGCAGGTGCGACTTATTGATGAGAAACCCCAAGTGCTCCAGAAAGAGGATGGTACGGTGTCCCCCCTGATGTACCTTTTCGGCGGAGCCGCCCATTATGAGACAGTTATCCAGGTAGGGGAACACAAACACCCCTTGGAGGCACAGGTGAGCAGTGACCACCGTCAAGCACTTTGTGAACACCCAGGGGGGCAGACGCCAGCCTGAACGGCATAACACAGTACTGGTAATACTCTTCTCCGATGGCGAAGCAGAGATACTGCAGGTGCAAGGGATGCATCAGGATGTGGATATAGGCATCTTTGAGATCCAAGGAGCATAGCCAATCTCCCCACTGGAGGTAGGGCTGCAACGTTCCAAGGGAAGCTATTTTGAACTTCTTGTTCACTAAGAGCCGATTGAGACCCACAGATCTAAGATGGGCCGAAACCCTCCCATTCTTTTTGGAACCAGGAAGTAGAACCCAGTTCTCCTCTGAGCAGGGGGAACAAGCTCCACCGCCTTGTCTGCTGCAGAAGACTGTGGTGAAGAGGAGTCACAGGAAGTTTCCAGGGGAAGAACGGAGATGGCATCTGTTCAAAGTAAAGGAGGTAACCCTCCTTGATCACCTGCAGAGCTCAAGCATTGGTGGTGATGCTGGGCCACCGGTGAGCAAAAAAGACCCACCGTCCCCCTGTATGCTGCAGCTCCTGATCTTGAAGGGGAAGAGTGGCTATGCCCAAGGAGCCAAAAGCTCTCCCCCAGTATGCGGAGGTGGTGCTGTCTGGAGCTTGGCAGTCTTAGGCTTATGAGGGCCATGCCCCTGGCTTGCTGTCCCTGTTGGGGAACTGGATAGGCCAGAGATTTAGGGTATGTTCCATAAGCTTCCTCTTTTTCGGATAAAAGGGCTTTTTCCCTGAAGCTTTCTGCTGGGAAGAGTGCAGTCTTCCTGGAAAGCCTGGTTTCTGGTCATGCACTCAGACTCCAAACCTGGACCTTGTCAGTCAAGGGCTTGTGGAAGAGGTTCTCTCCCCGGCATGTGACTTCGGCCGATTTGTCCTGAACCTATTGCTCCAGGTTTGAGGACTTTACCTATGCCCACCACAGCCACTCTAGCCAGGGACTCGAAGCCATCATAGGCCACTGAAGTCATATTTGGAGCACTCCTTGACCGTCGATATGAGGGTCTGGAACCACTGGAGAGGCTCATCAGACAGGCCAGCTGAGAACCTGGCAAGTTCCTTTACCAGGTCTCTTAAGTATATGCCCATGTACAGCTGGTAGGCCTGGATAAGGGCCATGAGAATCAAGCCCTGGTAACACTTCCTACCATAAGGCATCCATGGTACGGAACTCCCTGCCCAGGGGCACTGAAAAGTGCGTCTTCTGGCTCTTGATCTGACACAAGGCCAACTCCACCACCATGAAGTTGTGTGGTAGCTGTGCATTCTGGAAGTCAGGGCTCTTGCGGAGCTGATACATGGAATCGAGTTGCTTGCTCACTATTGGCACCTTAACTGTGTCTCCTACATCTTGAAGAGCAGTTTTTCCAGGATGGGAAGAATGGGCACCATGAGTGCCTCCTTCGGGGGAGCCTCGTACTTGAGGGATCTCAGGGTCCTCTGCTCAAGGCTCATCCTCGGACACGGTGGTGAAGGCCAAGGCCTTAGCCATGCCCCACATGAACCTTTGGAAGGAGAGGTCCTATGGTGGGGACTGCCAACACTCCTGTGGTGGGAATGGGTCAGAGGGAACATCCCAGTGCAGACGAGTATCTGGGGACTTGTCATCAGTCTCCCACTTGGAATTGGTATTGGAAGATACCTCCAGGATCCGGCAAACATCGGTTCGGTGCCTGGTGGGGGGAGTCACTGGGGCGCCCGGTGATCAGACCCTGAGGCACTCAGTGGGGAGGGTCTGGGTGCTTGTGGGGGAGATGGACCAATGCCTGGAATCAGAGCTGGGTTGGAACCGCTCCAGCACAGGATGAACCTCTGTGGGTGACGCCTCTGCAGTGGAGGGTCCAGTCGCCGGTCCCAAGGAACTGGATATACCGATCATCAGGGCCTGCTGCAGTGCCAAAAGGATTGTTGTGCTGCACTCCAAGGCAACCATCCTGACCTCCAGACCAGTAGATTCCACAGGCACTAGGAGAATAGGGCCCGATGCCGACTTAGTCAAGAGGGTTTCCTCGAGGATGACGACCTCGGAGGACTGTTTCTGATCCCCCGAGCTTTGGGAGTCTCCTCCCACCAGGACAGCTTGGAAGGCCGCTCCTGGCCCTAGCCCTCGGCTTGAGGGCTCCGATGCCAGTGACCATGAGAGACTTACCCTTGGTACCAGAATCTGACTTCGATGCAGATTTCGACAGGGTAAAATCCTTCCCAGGACTGTCTTCCATGACCGATCCTGGATTCGAGGCTCTGCAACCTCGGGGGGCTCAGAACAAGCACAGTCCGCACGTGAGGCTGAGGCCTCATCTGTGGCCCCAAAGGGCATCAATTCGGGGAGCCAGTGTTTGGTAAGAAGGACTACCTACCCAGAGCTGCATACCGCGGGGGCTTAAACTGGCAGCTGGTGAGCTTATTACTTCCATCCGGAACATCCACGCAGCTTTAGGCCCCAACATCATCTGGAGTGCCTATAAACTGCGGCTTGTACCGCGATCACGCAGTCGCATCTGAAGGGGCGCATCTGAAAGGGCATATATGCCCCTTTGGTGCCCCTTCGGCACACTGAGGAGCAGAGTAGTGAGGACACTGGAATGGGCAAGAGATAAATAAAGAGATCGCGAATATGTTATAATTGTAAATAGTTACCCCTGTTATCCAAGTTTGTATCACCTGTTCAACTGTAAACACAAAGTACCATTGGAAATGTGTAATTTTATTGTTCATTGTAAACCGCGCTGGTGCTGAATAGTGCGGTATAGAAGAGACTGTAAATAAAATAAATAAGAGGAAAAAGAGATCGCCAAATGTGAATATGGCAAACCCTTTTAAGTCACTACAAGTTGTTGGTCCTATGGACAAGCATGTGGTTGTATCTAGAGACTTGGAAGGGCTTCCGCAATCCCTGGTTGGTCTACCAGACTCCTCTGTCTCCTCTTCTCTATCTGGGGTTTTTAACTCAGCCCCACATGCTAGCAATGGTGATTTGAATTTGACAACCTCCTCCCCGTTACTGGAGGTGCAGCCACGGTCTCAGACTGTCGCTCCTTCTACTTGACCTTTAGAGACTTTTTCTGGGGTTTCTCCAGTACCTTTACCTCATCCTATTCAAGTTTCTTGGTCCCTGGATGGGGTGCAGAATTTTTCTCAGTCGTCGGTGGACAGACATGAGGTTACCTTGTCTGATAAATGGCAAGTCCTCTCGCAGATTGAAGCTTCTTTGACTGCTGTGGTTACTCAAACTTCTGAATTTTCTAAAGAAACTGTGTTAAATCTTTCTCAACATGATTCTCAGATTAGAGGATAGATCCTTAAAAATAGATCAGCAGGTGGTTACTTTACAGAGTGTTGCTACTTCTTTTGTTAAGGATAGTCTTAGAGCCAAGAATCTTAGATGTTTAAATTTTCCTATTACTCGTTTATTATCACCACAAATTTTGATTCAGAAATATTTGTCTAAAGTTTTGGGCTATCAAGATGGCTCTAAACTTTCTATAAATAATTTGTATTATTTACCTAGGACAATTGGGGGAAATAATGTGTTAGTGCAGGGGATGGAGGTTCCATCTCAAGTTGAATGTATCTGATTTTATTGAATCCTCAAATAATTTAATATCTACTAGGGCTACCCTTTTGGTATCGTTTAATTCTGAGATGGATAAGAATATGATTATCTGTTTGTATTTTCAAAATAAGAGTAGTTACTCACCTGTAAAAGGTATTCTCCAGGAGCAGCAGGAATCAGTCCTCACATATAGGTGACGTCGGCGCCGATGGAGCCCCCCATGCAGAGCATTTCCCCAGCTTTCAAAGAAAGCCTTTGGGAATGCAGCACGCCTACGCGGTCCCCATCCCGCCCAAGGGTGCCATCTTGCTCAGTCTGATGACATAGCTAAAAGACAGCAAAAAAAATAAAGGATATGACTGCAACTCCAGGGAAGGAGGGAGGATCGTGAGGACTGATTCCTGCTGCTCCTGGAGAACACCTGTTACAGGTGAGTAACTACTCTTTCTCCAGGACCAAGCAGTAAGTCAGTCCTCACATATGGGACTCCCCAGCTCTAGGCTACCGGGAACCCAAAGCTGAAAAAATGGCTTCCTCTCAAGAGCCCCAACATCTGTGATAAGAATATCCTCTGAGAACGCCCCCGTACGGTAGCCCAACAAAAGGGCCGGAGGGTAGGAGTTGCCTAGTACCGTTTGTCTGAAAGCACTGTCCCTTCGGGACTCTCTCTCGAAGCAGTAGTGAGTTACAAAAGTCTGGCTTGAAGAGCAAGTAGCGGCCCAGCAGATGTCTGCCAACGGAACAGAGCAGAGATGAGCTACTGACGCGGCTTTCGCCCTGACACGGTGTGCCGTGACTCGACCCTGCAAGGTAAAGTCGGCTGCCTTGTACGCCCAGGCGATACAATCTGCTACCAAAGTGGACAATGTACACTTAGAGACAGGTAACCCCAGTCAAAGGAGACAAATAACTGAGTAGCCCTTCGATGCCCCCACGTACGTTCAGTGTAAAAGGACAACGCCCTCTTACAGTCCAGAGTATGCAAGACTGTCTCAGCCCGGCTGGTATGCAGCCTGGGAAAGAATGCCGGAAGAACCACCTCCTGGTTGAGGTGGAAAGAGGAGACAACTTTTGGAAGGAACTTCGGATGAGTCCGAAGGACCACCCTGTTCCTATAGAACCGTGTGTACGGTCTATCAGAAACCAAAGCTTGTAGTTCACTCACACGTCTGGCCGAGATAAGAGCTACCAGGAAGAGCGCCTTCCAAGAAAGGAAGCATAAACGCAAGTAGCCATCGGCTCAAACGGTGGGCGAGTAAGTTGTTGCAAGACCACGTTCAAATCCCACTCAGTAGCAGGTGAACGAATCGGAGGCTTGAGCAAAAGCAGGCCTCTGAGGAAGCGGGACACCAAGGGGTGAACAGACAGCGACTGTCCCTCCACCGGTGAGTGGTGTGCTGAAAGAGCACTGAGGTGGACCTGAACAGAGTTGGACTTAAGGCCTAGGTCTGACAGGTGAAGTAGGTATTGTAGCACTACTGGCACAAGGCAGGAGAAAGGATCTTCATTGTGCTGAGCACACCACACTGAGAATCTGTGCCACTTGAGGGCATAGGGACCTTCTGGGGGATTGCCTCCTCGAGGCCAAGACCACCTCCTCAACTTCCCTAGGTAGAAGTAAGGGAGCTAGCACTATCCTTTCAGCAGCCAGGCCATCAGATTGAGGGATCTGAGATTGGGGTGCAGAAGGGAACCCTGATCCTGAGACAGGAGATTGGGTTGCAACCCCAGCGGGAATGGAGTTTCCATTGTCAACTGCAGAAGAAGTGTAAACCACAGCTGTCTCGGCCATCTGGGGGCTACCAGAATGACCGAGGCCTTTTTCCATAAAATCTTGAACAGAGTTCGGGCCACCAGGAGCATGGGAGGAAACGCATACAGGAGGCCCATAGACCAAGAGATCAGGTAGACAAACTGCTTTGAGAAACATGCCTTGTTTGACTGCAAGGAGCAAAAGGCCTGCGCCTCCTGACACAGGAGTCTGGCCCTGTGCCCCCTTGCTTGTTCACATAGAACATTGCTACCTGATTGTCTGAACTAAGACAGACTGGTGAGAGAGGGCATGAAAAAAGTCTGTAGAGCCAAGCGGATTGCCAGCAGCTCCAAAAGATTGATCTGTTGTGTGGCCTCCTGAGGAGACCAGAGGCCTTGAGTGCACCTGCCCTGGCAATGTGCACCCCAGCCCTTTAAGGAAGCATCGGTCGTCAGCACCCTTATGTGTGCTGGGGCCTGAAAGGGTACTCCCCTGAGAAGGTTTGGGAGATGTAGCCACCACTGTAAGGAGTCCAAGAGCTGTTTGGACACCTTTACTCTGTCTCGGAGGTCGCCTGTGGCTTGCGCCCACTGAGCTCTGAGGCCCCACTGAGCCGCCCGCATGTGCAGATGGGCATCTGGGGTCACATGTACCGTGGATGCCATGTGACCCAGGGGCCACAGGAAGTGTCTGGCGGAGACCTGAGAATTGCTTTGGAACTAGCTGGCCAAGTCCATCAGCCTGTGGGCCTTGTCCTCAGGCAAGTAAGCTCTTGCCTGCAGGGTGTCTAATCTTGCCCCTATAAACTCTAGGTTCTGTGAGGGGAGCAAAGTGGACTTTGCGTAGTCTATGACAAAGCCCAGATGCTGAAGAGAGACAGTGCAAAGAGTGGCTTGTCTGGCCCTCCTGGAGGGACTGACCCCTGATGAGCCAGTCGTCCAGGTATGGGAAGACAAAGATTTCCTGATTTCTGAGATAGGCCGCCGCCACCACCGCCAGGCATTTGGTGAAAACCCTGGGGGCAGAAGTTAGGCCAAAGGGAAATACTTTGTACTGAAAATGGTTTCCTCCCACCACAAATCTGAGATATTGTCTGTGGTCTGGATGGATGAGAATGTGGGTATAAGCATCCTTTAGGTCTAAGGAGCATAGCCAATCTCCCTGCTGGAGGTAGGGCAGCAGTATCCCAAGGGTAAGCATCTTGAACTTTTCCCTCTCCAGAAACTTGTTTAGGTTTCGCAAGTCTAGGATAGGCCGGAGGCCTCCTGTCCTTTTCGGTACCAAAAAGTACCTAGAGTAGAAGCCTCACCCTTCCAGGTGGTGAGGCACCGGTTCCACAGCCTGTTCCTTTAGAAGACTTGCCAGCTCCTGAAGAAGGAGGTTTCTGTGCAGAGGGAGTCTTGGAGGCTCCCCTGGAAAGTAGGAGGGGGGTATCTGGTAGAAGTGGAGCATGTAGCCCTTTTGGACTATGCTGAGAACCCAGGTATCCCCTGTGATGGCTGGCCACCTGTAGGCATACAGGGTCAGCCGACCTCCTGTGCTGAGTGGAGCCAGCTGTGGAGAAGAAGCTATGCTGTGGGAGTCAAAACCCCGCTCCCTGCTGTGCAGGAGCCAGAGCTGGCAGCTTGGGGGGTCTTCTGCCTATGGAGCCCATGCCCCTGCCCCTTGACCTGCTGGCCCTGTTGATACTGAGGGTAGGATTTGTAGGCAGCACCCTTCCTCAGGAAAAAGGGCTTCTTCCCTGAGCCCTTCGTTTTCTGAGAAGGGGCGGAAGTCTTCCTGGACAGCCTTGTCCTGGTGAAAGTCTGTGTCTCGATTTCCGCAGCCTTTTCCGTCATGGGCTTACCAAAGAGGTTTTCACCTCGGCAAGGGACATTGACCAACTTGTCCTGCATACATGGCTCCAGGTCTGATGACTTTAGCTAGGCCTGACGGCGTGCACCGATGCCGGCCGCGGCTACCCGGGCCGAAGCCTCGAAGCCATCATAGGCTGCTCGAGAGATAAACTTCGAGCACTCTCGAATCCCTGCTGACAAAGCCTTGAACCTCTGCAAAGGTTCCTCGGAGAGGCCAGCTGAGAACCCGGCAATCTCCTTTGCCAGGTCTCGTAGGTACATGTCCATGTACAGCTGGTAGGTCTGGACACGGCAAGACAGCATAGAGCCCTAGAAGCACTTTCTACCAAGGGCATCCAGGTTCCGGGCCTCTCAGCCGGAGGCACCGAGGAGTGCATCTTCTGACTCTTCAGACGGTGCATGGCTGATTCCACAACAATGGAGTGGTGCGGTAGCTGCACCTTTTGGAACTCAGGGCTCTTACGGACTCAATAAATGGAATTGACCCGTTTGCTAAGAACCGGCGTCAAGGCTGGTGCCTCCCACATACGGAAGAGCAGCTGTTCCAGCATCGGAGGAACCGGTACAGTAAAGGCTTCCTTCGGAGGAATATTATACTGGAGGGCATCGAGCTCCTCAGCTTGAAGCTCCTCGGCTTTAGGCTCCTCCTCGGTGTCCGCAGGGAAGGCCAAGGCCTTGGCCATGTCCCTCACGAAGTCCGAGAACCGGGTATCCTCCGGGGGGACCGTCTCCGAGGCTCGGACTCCAGTGAGTCCGAAGGGACGCACCGTTTCCGGAAGGTGTCCGGGGACGACATTCTCTGTTTCCCACTTGTAAACGGGGGCGCTGGGCGTGAATGTCCACGGTCTTGGCAAAGGCAAAATACTATTATGACTTGCAAAGGATTGTGGGGAATGTAGTCCATTCATACCAGAATCAGCCGTTCACAAAATAATGAGTTGTGTTGCTCGAGTGTAAGCAAAGAAAAATATATTTTTATTCATGGGGTTAATTCTCCCAGCACAGATTTACTTGGTAACACATAAGGACACTTGCTTCAGTATTGTACTTAGGAAAAACAAATCATGATATAAGCAACTGAGCTTCTTAAGCAATCAATCAAACAATAAAGACCTTGATGGGAAACAGAGAGGTTTTTCTGAGGGCTCCTGCTAATACCTTTTAGCAGTGCTCCAAAAGCAAAAAAACAAAACCCAAAAAGTAACCAAAAACTGTTCTTTTTTCAAGGATAATTTTCTTGTATTTTCACACACAAACAGTAGTTTCCTTTCAGAGCTCACGTGCAACTGTGCATGGCTTAATTACCAATAACACAGGTACACTAAAAAAATTTTTTTTTAAACTGCCTCTAATGTTTCGATTGATTTTTACGTTTTTTGGTGCGCTGAATCCAAATCTGGTAACCAATTTGCTCCATCACGTACAGATTTTTTGCTACATTGGGTTAGCATTTTGAGGTGAACGTTTCAGATTGAGTGCGATCGAGATAAAAGTTTCTTGGATGAATTCTTTATACTAATTGTTTAGTAGTTATTCAAATAAGAATAAAGAAAATTGTAACAAGGCAGCACATAAGAATAGAGTAATGTCAACAAAACACACTGTGATGGTAGCAAAATTGTCTGCACTTAAAACAGCCACATACATGTGCACAAACATTGAGCATATAAGAGCGAGGTTAGACACAAAGCAAAGCAAAGAAATGTGCAAAAAATGTTGTACAGGTATGTATGTAAGAATAGAAAACGCAAACCGCACCATTGCAATACATGAAGAAAAACACCCGATGGTGTGAAAATAAAATTCTAATAAATGAGATCCGACACTGTGGTAATAACTAGCGAATTTTTATTTCAAAGTTTAGTAAAAACACGATATTTGTCAACACAGTTTAGATTTTAAAGTCATTCTTGGGTCAATCAATCTCCTGGTGGGCCCGTTTCTTCTTCCCCCGAATGCTTCTCTTGGTGCGCTGCTTGGCGTATTTTTCATCTGGGGTTTCCCGCAGCAGCAACCAGCAGAAATCAGCCATCATAGTGGTGTTCCATCTTCCTTGGTACCTTCTCTCTGCGTCCTTGATGTCCTGGTGAAACCTTTCACCTTGTTCTTCACTGTACGCCCCCAAGTTTTCGGGAAAGTAGTTCACATGGGAGTGCAAGAAATGGACTTTCAGGCTCATGTTACAGCCTTGTTCTTTGAAGGCATTGAGCATCCTGGCAACAATATCCTTATAGTTCTCATCCCGCCTGTTCCCCAAGAATTTGAGAACAACATCCTTGAAGGAATCCCAGGCTTCTTTTTCCTTCTCAGACATCGTTTCAGCGAATGCTCCATCTGAAATGAGTTTCCTTATATCAGGGCCAACAAACACTCCTTCCTTTAGCTTTGCTTCAGAAAGTCGGGGGAACTTTGAGCAAAGGTACCGAAAGCACTCACCATCTTTTGGAAGGGACTTGATGAACTGCTTAATGAGACCCAACTTAATGTGGAGAGGTGGTAATAGAATTTTATCACGAGGTACCAAGCTCTCATGAAGAACATTTTTCTCACCGGGTCTCAAATACTCCCGAATTGGCCAGTCTTTTTTCCCCCAGTGTAGGTCGCGGGCCCGGCTATCCCACAAGCAAAGGAAGCAGGGATATTTGGTGAAACCGGATTGCTGCCCTAATAGCATGGATAGAATTTTAAAGTCTCCACAAATCATCCACTTATGCTCATCATAACGAATCTTCTGAAGAATCAGGGCCAAATTCTCGTATTTTTCTTGGAGAATAACAGAGTGAGCAATAGGAACTGAAGCGAATGTGTTGCCATTATGAAGAAGAACACCTTTTATGCTGTCTTTTGACGAATCAATGAACAGCCGCCATTCAGCAGGATCATACTTGAGTTTAAACTTTTCCATCACTCTGTATATATCGTTGCAAAATACCAAATCTTCCTCTTTGCTGAAATACTTCAAAAATTGTGTCTCGCGGTTGCGGTACCAATAAAAAGTTGTTCCTGGTGACAATAGATTTTTCTGTTTAAGCCGAGAACCTAGCAGTTGGGCAGCATCTTTTGGGAGTCCTAAATCCCGGACTAAATCATTCAATTCAGCTTGAGAGAAAAGTTCAGGTTTCAGATCTGGTTCAGTTTCAAACTCGGAAGTACTGGACTCATCGGGAAAAGCCATCTAATGAGTCTCATCATGATCAGAACCGTCCACACAAATATGATCCAAAGATTTTGGTGGTTCAGGCACAGGTACTTCGTTGCTATGAGGCATAGGCCTAATTGCTGAGGGAAGGTTGGGGTAACTTATTACGTTCTTATTTTTTAAGTTGTATCCCTTCACAATGCAAGAGCAAAAATAGCAGTCACTGCTGTGGTCTCTTTGTTCACGCCACATCATAGGTATTCCGAAACGAAATGCTTGTTTTTTACCTTTCATCCATAAGCGTAGATCTTCCTCACATGTCTTGCACACTTTGTGAGGAGCCCACAGTTTGTCTTGATCGCCTAACTTCAAACCGAAATAGGCGAAATATACTTTTTTAATACATGTAGAAATGTTCCTCTGCCGCTTTTTCACGGTATATTCCCCACAAATAAAACAAAAACTGTCCGGAGAGTTGACGCAACCTCTGGCTCTGTGAGCCATCACAAATACACAGCACTGCAAACTACAACTGTAGTGAACCACTTCGGAATAAAGCTGGATTACGACTGAGCAAACAAAAGGTAATAATGAACTTGCAAGAAACTGAAATTTGACAGGAATGTTCATGTCGCAACCACCGTGTTTGAGCGAGCGAACGAGGCGAGGCGAACAGGAAAGAACATGCGCCAGTGCGAGTACTGGATTTAGCCCCCCGCCTCCCAATTGTCCTGTTAATGTATAAAATGAATACAAAACACTCTAAAATATCATGAGGGAGTGTTTCTAGTTAGTTAACCATTACAACCTCTATTTTGGGCCAAGAAAATAAACTGCAGTCGGCTAAAAAGAAATTATGTGAACATTCATTATATGGGTAAGAAATCTAATTTTGCAAGAAAACGTGATGTGATGGAACATTTTGGCTATTTTTCCTGGATTCAGCACCCCAAAATCTATAGGAATCAGTTGCGAAACTGGAGGCAGTTTTTTGGTAGTGTACCTGTGTAATTAACCAGCTGCAAACCCCTTTGCTGGTTCACTTTCCCTACGTGGCTCAAATCCTACCCTAAAGCTTTCTTGTAAACTTTTCTGGGTAGATAAAAGAACAAGTTATATTTCTTTTTGATGGTTGTTGTATTTGTGAAAGTATTTTACCACAGCAGCCTAGACAGAGAGCAATCCATGTATTCATTCTGATCATTTAAAATATCTCCTTCTTCAACTATCATAGAATCAATATCATGGTCTGGCTCAGAGGAATTCCTTAATGAAGCACTCTCAGGATAATATCTGTTTCCCTGCTGTCTTCCAGATGAAGAGCTAGGGCATAGATCAGAGTTCATACCTGAGCTTCCTTTACTGTTAGGTTTCCTCTCCAGATATCCTGGCCAATAAGTAGTCCAGCTTTTATGTCCAGCCTTCCAATCAAGATCCCTGGACACTGGGTCTCTCTTCACATACCTTCTTGCACTGGTCTTAGGGCCCTTTCCAAATGCAGCCGTCTCCCTCACAGGTGCCGTCCGGGAATTCCTGCCTCTGTAACCCCACTCCTCTGGCTTCCTCCAGTCCAATGGAGTATGCTTGCCTCTGGAATGACTCCCAACACACGTGCTGCTGTGAGCTCCTTCTTTAGACCTCCAAGATGTTTTCCTCTTCTTCCTTCCACGCTGCTGCTGCTTCTTGCTCTCTCTGTCCTTGAGCTCTGGGTTCCTCATCTGATTCTGTGTAGAATATGTTTTACTTTTAACTTGCTTAGAGGGATGCTCCACCCTAGCACAGCGCAGCTGTGCTGAATCAAGCCCTGCCCTTGGAGATGAGTGATTGGGGATTACCTCATAGCTCTCCTGATTGAACACACGTTTCCCCACTTCAGCTCTTCTAGAGGCTGTTTGAAAACCTGGTGCATTCTGGGACTGGTAGTCTTTTATGAAAACATTCTGTTTTAGTATTTCTACCAGCTAAGACAGGTTGCTTGTTCAGAGCCAATTCACCTCTATTACAGCTCCTTCCTGAACTATGATAAGCTTCCTTATCACACACTCCGATTCCTCTGAGGAGGAATCGAGCGGCTCCGGCCGTGTGGGCCTCGATGCCACCCGCCTCGATGCCGAGGGTATCGGCATCGACGACCTCGGCCCCACAAGGGAGGTCGAGGGGGACCGTGACCGAGGATCGGCTCGGTCTCCGGGGTCGACTTAGACGTCGAGGTCCCTGTGGTCGGGGCAGATGCACCAGTCAGACCGGCAATCAGCATCCGCTGCTGTTGCATGAAAGCAACCAAGCTGCTCTGCAAGGCCGTCAACCTGAGTCCAAGCTCAGGAGACTCAGCAGCCCCCGACTCGGTTTGGACAAGTTCCTGGAGGAAAGGTCCATAAACCATTATTAAGTAGGGACCCAGGATATCAATGCTTGACCCAGTACAAGCATTGTGGAACCTGTGTCTTTTGGGGAAACGGCTAGGTATGCATGACCTAGATTGGCCACTGTTGGAAACAGGATACTGGGCTTGATGGACCTTGGTCTGACCCAGTATGGCATATCTTATGTTCTTATGACATCGGCTCCCCCGGAGGAGAGTCTACGAGGACAACTGCACTTACATGACTCGGGGACTCCGGCTCAACACAAGGTAGCTTGGAAGGCCTCTCCGACTCCGAGAGCCCAGGGTGGCAGTCAGGGCTACGCGACCTGGCCCTCGAGGAACCAGGAGTCTCCATCGATGCCGCCCTCGCGAGCTTTTTCTTCCTTCGGCGCTCCCGGGAGGGAGACTCCCTTTCAGAGGAACCCCAATGGCACTCGGGGTCGGACTCCCGAGATGTCGAGGCCTTTGATGAAGTCCGAGACCGGCCAGACGCGGAGTCAGAGAAATTCTATCATGTTGATGCTGATGGCTCCGAAGCGCCTTCGACGACATTTTACTGCACGGGCCACAGGCCAGCGGGTCATGGTTGGGCCCGAGGCATCAGAGGCAGCAGTCATGTGTGTCGGCGAGAGACATAAGTTTCTTGCACCGATCAAACTTTTTGAACCCGCTGACAGCCATCGGGGGGAAAAAGGGCCCCTGCAAGGTCAAAAGACCGGGCTGCCGGTGAAAACACAAAAAGAGCACGGATGCTAGTCACGAACGACAAAAAACAAAAATCACAAGTCCGGACTCGATACCGGTGTACCGAGCCCAGGCGGGAAGGGGAACTGGCGTCGAACCGGATAAGACAACGCGAAAATCTCAGAAAAAAAAATCAACTTTTCCAGGGTGAGACAAACTCATGTCCATCGGGCTCTGCGGAAATAGAAAGACTGAGCAAGATGGCACCCTTGGGCGGGAAGGGGACCACGCAGGCACGCTGCATTCCCAAAGGCTTTCTTTGAAAGCTGGGGAAATGCTCCGCATGGGGGCTCCGTCGGCGCCGACGTCACCCATATGTGAGGACTGACTTCCTGCTTGGTCCTGGAGAAAGGACACTACTTCCTGTGGGGGGGAAATTAATATCTTCCCGGATGTGTCCAGGCAAACGCAGCTGAGACGCAAGGCTTTTTTGGCTTTAAAGCCTTGTGTTCTAGCTCTTGGTGCTACTTTCTTTTTAAGGTTTCCTTGCAAATGCCTTGTCACATCTGGGGGGGGGGGGGTCTTAATATTGTCATGATGCGGGCACTAATAAAGTTGGTTTTAAGAAAAGAAATCCTGTTTTAGAAGAACTAGATGTGCAGTTACCTTCAGGCACAGCTAGAGGGAGCAGGAACAGACATACTGGTCTTAATGAACCTAAGCTCACTGATGACCTGCAGCTGAAAGGGAACCAGGAAGTCAGCAGTAACGGTTCACTTTATAAGCCAGAGCAGAATGCTTCTGGAGAGCAGTGGCATAAGCAGCAGTGGAAGAGAAGGCAGTGGAATGAGCATATGAAGCAGCAGGAGCTGAGGAAGGAGGAGAAAGAGGAAGAAGGAACTGGAGCTGGACTAGAAGGAGAAACAGCAGAGGAGCCTGGAGGCTATCAAGGACATAAGCCTGATTGCTGTGGAAGAAGCCAAGCTGGAAGCTGGAGGAGAAACAGACCTCACAAGGTGGGAAGCCAGAAAGCCCAAACTGGACCTGTTGTGCAAGGGGAGTTTGGTGGAAGTTGCTCCAAGGTGAGAGGCTCTGCCACGCCTAGTTCCTATACTCTGCCTGTTTGTGACATAGAGAGAAGAAAGCTAAGAACCAGAGAGGGAGGTTCTGACAGAAGCTTATCTCTAGAGGATCATTGCCCAGTTTCACCTATTCAGAGGGAAAAGCATTTTTATAAGCAACGGAAGTTTTTACTCAGTGAGCCCAGGTATGAGGCATTGAACATTAACTGTAATGATTGTACTGCTAAAAGCTATGCTAAAAGAAGGATTCCTCCTAAGGGAAACAAGAGTGCAGACTGGTTCACTAAACTACCGCCAGCCTTAAGAGTCCCTGGTTATGTGAAGCCAAACTCCCAAGCTGGAGATTACCATGCTGAAATAGACAGGGACAGTGGAAGCCCTTTGAATCAGTATAGGGGAGAGGATTTGATGGAAGTGGATTCTCCCAGCACTATTCCCTCACCTTTGCCTGAGGAAATGGAATGTGATTGGTGCACTGCCTATGCTCCAAAGTGTGTATGCTCCACAGAAGAATAAATGAAATATAGTTTGATGTTTATTATTCTGAATATTACTTTGAAGAAAACCTGCTTTAAACTGTGAAGTAACAGTTAACTAGCCAGTGAATATTGGTACCTTTTGAAACAAAGGACTGTTTCTGTTATCTAAAATATCTCTTAGTTGAACCTTGCTTTAAACGGGGAATAAAAGCCTTTATTACCCTACACTTGGACTCTTTGTTCTTTAACAGCGCTACCTAGTGGCGTATAAACTTTGTGTCACCGGCAACCGAGTGACAGTATGTTTTACTGATGTTTCTCATCTGGAAGATTTCCTTAACAATTTTTGTTCTGTGCGAGAATGATTTCTTTTTCAAACATGCTAACAAAACCTTAATTTACCAAGTAGAGTTATGCTATTGTGATTTGTGGGTAATTTGTCCTTCTCCTATGATATTTATTTTTCTTGAGAGAAATGTGTTACTATGGGTGTGTCCCCATGATGTGGGCTGCTGAGTTAATTTTCCTTGATGTATGGATTCTTTGTATTGTATGATATCTCTTCTTGTTACTTACTTGCTGTAATTAACAAACATTTTTCAATAAAAAAAAACACACAAAGGGCACCAATTCCCCGGACAACACTAGAGCCAAATGGGAGGTCTTAGCGCCTAACAGCAACTCCCTCTGCCTTTCACGATTCTTCCGGCCCTTTGGAGACAAAGCGGGCAGTAAGAGTTGTCATGATTGGTGCCAAGGTACCGCAGGTAACAGCTGTAACTGTCAATGTGAGCCATGATACAGTTACAACAATCGCACTGCTTAAAGCCACTGACCGAAGACATAGCGAGGAAGACGGCTCCTGCGAGGTCAAACTCCAATATCTTGGTCAGGAGGCAGCAAGAAAAACTTGTGCACCAAAGAGAAGAAAAGGATGGAACCATAAAAACACACAAGACAACAGATCTGGGAAACGAGAAGGTAATGGTACTTTACTGGAGAAAGGAATCATGAAAAAAATCACAACAAAAATCTAAACTATTTCTGGGAACACAGACTACACATCCGATGGGTTCCATGGAAAAAAAAACAGACTGAGGTAAGATGACCACTACCAACACCACCTAGATGCCACAGCCCCCCTAGACCCAGCCCAGCACGGATTTAGGGAATCACATGGCGTAGAGACACTACTTGCCACACTAATCAATAGCCTAACCACAGGGCTGAACAACATCAGAAGAGGGTATGCTCTTATATTTTTGGACATCGCCGCGGCACTTGACTCTGTCAACCACGAGCAGCTTCTGATGCGCTTCCAGGAGAAGGGAGTCCAAGGCTCGGCCCTGAGCTGGTGCAAGTCATACCTGACGGACAGATGGCAGTAGGTACGCCTAGGCTCCAGGGCCTTTGAGTCTTTCCAACAAAGACAAGGAGTTCCGCAAGGATCCTCATTCTCCACCCTCCTGTTCAACATATACATGCAGCCCTTATCCGCACATTCAATATATCCTGCCTGATACACGCGGACGATGTGCTGCTGTTCACCCTATTTGACACTGACCACCCAGACTTCACAACATTAATTAACTATTTGCCACAAAAAGTAATGCCTTCGCCCCCCCCCCCCGCATCATTGAAGGTAAGAGATGCCGAGCTCCTAAGCAAACCCACCATCCGATACCTGGGCGTCACTCTCGACCAGCGCCTTGATATGAAGGCCCACATAAATAACACCATCAAAGCAATATACCACAAGATCCGGACGATCCGGCACCTCCGACCCGTACTACAGCCAGACGACTTGAGAACAATTTTCCAAGCACTGGTAATCCCCCACTTTGATTACGCCAATGCTATACTGCATGGACTCCCCAAGAGCACACTGAACCCATTACAACTGGCTATGAATGCTGCAGCCCGCTTCCTACATGGTGCCTCCAGAAGAGAACACACAACCCCAATCCTAAAAGACTTACAATGGCTACCAATCACTTGCAGTGGTACTCATGACCTTCAAAGCCATCAATAACATGTCCTTAACTTCCTTAATGGACCTCCTCCACCCCACCCCCTCAAACAGATCCAGAACCTCCGCCATGAACACACTAGTAATCCCCAAGGATATAATAAAATGCAATCAGTCAACAAAGAATAGAGCCTTTACATTCTATGCTCCTACTCAATGGAATGACCTACCAACCTCTATCGGAGCGATCACTGACCTCACCCAATTCAGGAAGGCACTAAAGCACCATCTATTCGTCCAACACTACTCATACCCCAACGTCTCAAATACACCCGCCATACCCCCACCCACTCTAAAATCACCACCACCACACCCTGAACAAGGTGAAGCAATCTCTCCCAGCAGCCCAACTACTTAAAGCGCAAAGACCTAGCACTCCTGTACATAGTTAATGACAAATCTGTACATAGTTACGGAGCAAGCCTGTTGCGTTAACAGCACAGTGACAATATGTTCTGATTGTATATAGTTACCCAGTTCTAAATCCAAGTTGGTATATCTGTTCAATGTAAGTGCAAAGTAAATCCCCCTGCTCTGTACAAAGAATTGTTAATTGTAAACCGCACTGATTTTAAATAGCGTGGTATAGAAAAGCTATAAATATAAATATGGCATCTTTGGGTGGAAAGGTGAGCACGCAAGTGTGGTAGAATTCCCAAAAGTTTCCTTTGAAAGCTGGGGAGTGTTTACTGTGCGGTCTCCGTCAGTGCCGTCACCCATATATGAGGGCTGACTTCCTGCTTGTTCCAGGAGAAAAAATTATACTAAAAACAAACATACTGTATTATGTCACAAAGTAGGTTTAACAGAGCCCATGGAAAAAGGCAAAGATGCAGGCAGTGAAACTGATTCTGACATTTCAGAGGAGCACATGTCAGGATGTTGCTATAGGCAACCCAAACAAATCAGGTCACGAGCTAGAGAAACACGCCCAAGCAGCAGAAAGGCTGAGGGATCAGTAACTGATGAAGGCCAGCTGGGAGGGGGTGGAGCTGACACACATGCAGATAAGCTCAATGCACATGGAGTTAGAGGGAGAAGCAGAACAGAACCCGGAAGGAACACGGGAACAGGCAGTCGTGAGTGTTCAGAGAGCCAAGGACGTGCTGGGAGAAGCTGAGGTTGGAATGAAGCCAGTGGAAGAGCTGTAAAAGCTAAAAAGTTTTATTCCAAGGGAGAGAGTGAGAACCCAGGTGCCTGTGGTGGAAGGCAGAGCACAGAAACGTCAGAGCTCGGCAGAAGTTATCTAAAAGGTAACGGAGAGTTCAATTGGGAAGCTAGTTGGAGGAAGCCTGAGGAAACTATTTACCCTAGTAATTGGCACAGGAAAAGTAAAGCTTTTGTACCTGAAGATAATCTTGTATCTGGGAGAAGGACAAAAGGCAGGAGCCGTGGAAAGCTTCCACTTGACGTTACTCTGGTGTCTGCAGCAGCAGCAGAGAGAAGCCCGAGTCAGAGACTGCCAAGAGGTAAACCAATTGTAGCTAATCGAGGGAAAGGTGAATGTTGTAATTTCCCCTATGGTCCTCAGCCTTTGGAAGGCTCCCAAATTAAGTACTCCAGTGAATGTGGTAGTAGCCTGTCACACATTCTCAGAGAGAGAAAGAGAATCTCTGAATAACAAAGAGAGACTGTTTAATAATGTGCCGAACTGTGCAAGAGAAGAATTTTTAAAGGCAGAAGAAGAGGATATGCAGTGTGAGGTACAGGGGGACACAACGTGTAATGAATACATGGACTGTACGCTTACAATTTCTGATAATATATCTTCTTTGCGGTGAACAAGTTGTGATACTTGCCAAGCCTTAAAGCTACAAAGAAAAGGGTTTTTGTATGCTGGAAAAGGGCTGTTTAACTACTTTTGTTTGCATGTTAAAAGCTGAAGATAAGCATTCTTCTGTTCCCATTTTGTTTCTTTGTTTGTGCCCAAAGTGGGGCTGTTTACCTTTTTGTTTTGACCACTGAAAGAATCCTCCCGGAAGGGGAATAAAACCTGTTTAAGCCTTACCTCGTTTCCACAACTTATTCTTTTGACTGGCCTAAGAAAAACTACATATCCCAGAGTGCCAAGCAAGGTCTCTGGGCTGGTTAAACACAAGGCCTCGGCTTAATACCCCACCTTAGCTTGAAGGGACAAGCAACGGCGTGACAGATGGCGTAGAATTGAGGATTTTTTTTTTTTTGGTGTGTGGTTTCCTGAGAAGAGACAAATAAAGAGACGGATATCTCTGGAGAAGACTGCTGTTACAAGGAGTGCTGTCTGAGCGGAACCTTCGCTGGCAGGTCGGCCAGGAAAGAGGAAAAGACCTTTTCTCACATGCTGGAATCTACCTGAAGCCTGAGGTACAGGTAGCCTGGGCGGAAGGGTAGGATACTAATTGAGAAAGGGGTGCTGTGCTCACAGACAGGGATTCTAAAAGAAAAGTACCGCACTTGTTGGGTCTTTCTTTTTCTTTTCCTCCACAGGTGCAGCGGACTCCAGAGGAGAGATGTAACCCCGAGATGTCATGAGGTGGATGCAAACGCAATGGGACAAGCAGGCGGAGCTTGTTCAGCAACTCCAGACGCGACAGGCGGAAATACTGAGGGAGCAGCAACGGCCTCTGCTAGAGACTATGGAAGCCCTCTTAAGGAAGCCACAGGCAACAGGAGCGGCAAGTTTTCCTATGTTTCCCCAAGCAGGAATGGACAGTTGCCATGCTTTTTCCCTGGGACAGTTAACGCAACAGGACAATCTCGATGATTACATTGATGCTTTCGAAAGAATAGCAGAGACCCTTAAATGGCCGATAGAGCAATGGGCGATTCGATTCGCAATGACCCTTACAGGAGAGGCTCTATCTGCATTTAAGGAGACAGAGGGAGGAGCAAACCTCTTGCAGATCAAAGGAGGAACAGACGGAGCAAGAGATGTAGGTTTGAACCAGACTGCTTTATTGATAATTAGTCCCTATTGATAACACAGGTACACTACCAAAAAACTGCCTCCAGTTTTGCAACTGATTCCTATAGATTTTGGGGTGCTGAATCCAGGAAAAATAGCCAAAATGTTCCATCACGTCACGTTTTCTTGCAAAATTAGATTTCTTACCCATATAAGGAATGTTCACATAATTACTTTTTAGCCGACTGCAGTTTATTTTCTTGGCCCAAAATAGAGGTTGTAATGGTTAACTAACTAGAAACACTCCCTCATGATATTTTAGAGTGTTTTGTATTCATTTTATACATTAACAGGACAATTGGGAGGCGGGGGGCTAAATCCAGTACTCGCGCTGGCGCATGTTCTTTCCTGTTCGCCTCGCCTCGTTCGCTCGCTCGCTCAAACACGGTGGTTGCGACATGAATGTTCCTGTCAAATTTCAGTTTCTTGCAAGTTCATTATTACCTTTTGTTTGCTCAGTCGTAATCCAGCTTTATTCCGAAGTGGTTCACTACAGTTGTAGTTTGCAGTGCTGTGTATTTGTGATGGCTCACAGAGCCAGAGGTTGCGTCAACTCTCCGGACAGTTTTTGTTTTATTTGTGGGGAATATACCGTGAAAAAGCGGCAGAGGAACATTTCTGCATTTATTAAAAAAGTATATTTCGCCTATTTCGGTTTGAAGTTAGGCGATCAAGACAAACCGTGGGCTCCTCACAAAGTGTGCAAGACATGTGAGGAAGATCTACGCTTATGGATGAAAGGTAAAAAACAAGCATTTCGTTTCGGAATACCTATGATGTGGCGTGAACAAAGAGACCACAGCAGTGACTGCTATTTTTGCTCTTGCATTGTGAAGGGATACAACTTAAAAAATAAGAACGTAATAAGTTACCCCAACCTTCCCTCAGCAATTAGGCCTATGCCTCATAGCAACGAAGTACCTGTGCCTGAACCACCAAAATCTTTGGATCATATTTGTGTGGACGGTTCTGATCATGATGAGACTCATCAGATGGCTTTTCCCGATGAGTCCAGTACTTCCGAGTTTGAAACTGAACCAGATCCGAAACCTGAACTTTTCTCTCAAGCTGAATTGAATGATTTAGTCCGGGATTTAGGACTCCCAAAAGATGCTGCCCAACTGCTAGGTTCTCGGCTTAAACAGAAAAATCTATTGTCACCAGGAACAACTTTTTATTGGTACCGCAACCGCGAGACACAATTTTTGAAGTATTTCAGCAAAGAGGAAGATTTGGTATTTTGCAACGATATATACGGAGTGATGGAAAAGTTTAAACTCAAGTATGATCCTGCTGAATGGCGGCTGTTCATTGATTCGTCAAAAGACAGCATAAAAGGTGTTCTTCTTCATAATGGCAACACATTCGCTTCAGTTCCTATTGCTCACTCTGTTATTCTCCAAGAAAAATACGAGAATTTGGCCCTGATTCTTCAGAAGATTCGTTATGATGAGCATAAGTGGATGATTTGTGGAGACTTTAAAATTCTATCCATGCTATTAGGGCAGCAATCCGGTTTCACCAAATATCCCTGCTTCCTTTGCTTGTGGGATAGCCGGGCCCGCGACCTACACTGGGGGAAAAAAGACTGGCCAATTCGGGAGTATTTGAGACCCGGTGAGAAAAATGTTCTTCATGAGAGCTTGGTACCTCGTGATAAAATTCTATTACCACCTCTCCACATTAAGTTGGGTCTCATTAAGCAATTCATCAAGTCCCTTCCAAAAGATGGTGAGTGCTTTCGGTACCTTTGCTCAAAGTTCCCCCGACTTTCTGAAGCAAAGCTAAAGGAAGGAGTGTTTGTTGGCCCTGATATAAGGAAACTCATTTCAGATGGAGCATTCGCTGAAACGATGTCTGAGAAGGAAAAAGAAGCCTGGGATTCCTTCAAGGATGTTGTTCTCAAATTCTTGGGGAACAGGCGGGATGAGAAAGCGTAGTTACTCACCTGTAACAGGTGTTCTCCAGGAGCAGCAGGAATCAGTCCTCACTTATGGGTGACGTCGGCGCCGACGGAGCCCTCGCGGAGCAATTTTCCCCAGCTTTCAAAGAAAGCCTTTGGGAAATGCAGCGCGCATGCGCGGTCGTCTTCCCGCCCGAAGGTGCCATCTTAGCCAGTCAGATGACATAGCTAAAAAAGACAGCATGAAAATTTGTAAAAGAACATAAGCAGACGATTGCAACTCCAAGGGGAGGAGGGAGGGTAGTGAGGACTGATTCCTGCTGCTCCTGGAGAACACCTGTTACAGGTGAGTAACTACGCTTTCTCCAGGACCAAGCAGGAAGTCAGTCCTCACTTATGGGACTCCCAAGCTCAAGGCTACCGGAGACCCTAAGCACAAAAATGAGCTCCCTCTAGCTCAGCAGCACAGAAGGATAGAATCTTCGCTGAATTATCACCCACCGGTAGCCCACATCCGGGATGGAGGGTAGGAGTTGCTCAGACCTCAAAGAGATTACGGAGGACTGCCTGTCCGAAAGCACTGTCCCTACGGGACTCCCTCTCGAGACAGTAATGGACCGCAAAAGTCTGGCTCGAAGACCAAGTAGCGGCCCGGCAGATGTCTGCCAGCGGAACAGAGCGGAGGTAAGCCACTGACGTGGCCTTTGCCCGAACACAATGAGCCGTGACTCGACTTTCCAAGGCGAGTCCGGCTGCCCCATAAGCCCAAGAGATACAGTCCGCAACCCAGATGGACAGAGTACGCTTGGAGACCGGGAGTCCCAATTTATTGGGGTCAAAAGACACAAAAAGCTGAGCAGCTTTACGGTGCTCCCGCGTACGGTCAAGGTAGAAGTTCAATGCCCTTCTACAGTCCAGGGTATGGAGGACCGTCTCCGCTCGGCTGGAGTGTGGTCTGGGAAAGAAGGTTGGAAGTACCACCTCCTGATTCATGTGGAAAGGGGAGACCACTTTAGGCAGAAACTTTGGGTGAGTCCGTAGGACTACCCTATTCTTGTAGAATCGAGTGTAGGGGGGATCAGACACGAGGGCCTGCAATTCACTTACGCGCCTAGCGGAAGTGAGGGCTATCAAGAACAGTGTTTTCCAAGACAGAAAACGGAGAGAACATGTAGCCATAGGTTCAAAAGGCGGACAGGTGATCCGCTGCAAAACCACATTCAGGTCCCAGTCCGGCGCTGGTGGGCGGAGAGGTGGTTTAAGTAGAAGGAGACCTCGGAGAAACCTCGCTACGAGAGGGTCGTTGGAGAGAGGTCTGCCGTCCACCGGCACATGATGTGCTGAAAGAGCACTGAGGTGAACTTTGACGGAGTTGGACTTAAGTCCCAGATTAGAGAGGTGCAGCAAGTACTGTAAGATCACCGACACCGGGCAGGAGAAGGGATCCTGAGACTGTCGGGAACACCAGATTGCAAAGCGACGCCATTTAAGGGCGTAGCATTTGCGGGTAGAAGGCCGTCGCGAAGCCAAGACGACCTCCTCCACCTCCGCCGGCAAGAGAAGAGGAGCAAGGACTACCCTCTCAGCAGCCAGGCCATGAGGTTGAGAGACCTGAGGTTGGGGTGCAGTAGGGACCCCTGATCCTGAGTGAGGAGATCCGGTTGTACCCCCAGAGGGATGGGATCCTCCACCGCCAGTTGCAGCAGAAGCGGAAACCACGGCTGCCTGGGCCAGCGAGGGGCCACCAGGATCATGCAGGCTTTGTCTCGGAGAACCTTGAAAAGAGTCCGAGAGACTAATGGGATGGGAGGGAAAGCGTACAGAAGGCTCCCCGACCATGAGATCAGAAAGGCGTCCGCCGCAACCCGAAGGGGGTGTGGCTGACGAGAGCAGAAGCGAGGAAGCTGCCGGTTGTGAGGACTGGCAAAGAGATCCACCGTGGGGAGGCCCCACCTGAGGAAGAGCTTCTGAACGATCAAGGGATCCAGACGCCACTCGTGCGGCTGGAGGACCCTGCTGAGTTTGTCCGCCAGGCAATTTTCTTGGCCCGGGAGATAAACAGCCTTGAGGAGAATGCCGCGACTGACGGCCCAAGAGCAGAGCTTCTGTGCCTCCCGGCAGAGGAGGAAGGAGCCCGTGCCCCCCTGCTTGTTCACGTAGAACATGGCAACTTGATTGTCCGTCTGGACAAGGACGGACTGTTGGGAGGTCAGGTGGGAGAAGGCTTTGAGAGCTAGGCGGATCGCCCTGAGCTCCAGGAAGTTGATCTGCTGAGCAGACTCCCACTTGGTCCAGAGGCCCTGAGTACGTGCCTCTTGGCAATGTGCTCCCCAGCCCAGGAGGGATGCATCGGTGGTTAGCACCCGGGTTGGCTGAGGCGACTGGAAAGGCATTCCCAGTATCAGGTTCGGCTGCTGGAGCCACCACCGGATAGACGAGACCAGCGGCTCGGAGACGCGCACCAGGTCTGCTAGGTCGCCTGTGGCCTGTCGCCACTGCCGGCGGAGACACCATTGAGCAGACCGCATATTCAGGCGGGCATTGGGGGTCACATGGACGGCGGAAGCCATATGGCCGAGCAGTCTCAGGAAGCGCCTGGCGGAGACCAGGGGCTGGCTGCGAAAGCGGCCGGCTAGGTCCATGAGCCGCTGAGCCCTGTCGAGCGGTAGGTACGCTCGCGCCTGAGGGGTGTGCAGCCTTGCGCCGATGAACTCGAGATCCTGTGAGGGGAGCAAAGTGGACTTTGCGAAGTTTATGACAAAGCCCAAGTGCTGCAGCAGAGTCACCGTGCGGTGTGTGGCGTTGGTGACCTCCGGAGCGGACGCTGCTCTTATGAGCCAGTCGTCGAGGTACGGAAAAACATAGAGGCCGTGAAGCCAGAGATGGGCCGCCACGACCGCGAGACATTTTGTGAAGACTCGCGGCGCGGAGGACAGGCCGAAGGGCAGTACTCTGTACTGGTAATGATTTCCCGCCACCACAAACCGTAGGTATTGGCGGTGGCTTGGGTGGATGAGGATGTGCGTGTACGCATCCTTTAGATCCAAGGAGCATAGCCAATCTCCCTGCTGGAGGTAGGGCAGAAGGATTCCAAGGGTAAGCATTTTGAACTTCTCCCGCACAAGGAACTTGTTGAGGTTGCGCAAGTCCAGGATGGGTCTGAGGCCCCCTGTTCTCTTTGGTATCAGAAAATACCTTGAATAGAAGCCTTGACCTCTCAGGTGGTGTGGCACCGGTTCCACCGCCTGTTCCTGCAGAAGACCTGCTAACTCCTGAAGGAGCAACTCCCTTTGCAGAGGGGGGCGCGGAGGCTCTCCCGGAAAATAGGAGGGAGGGACCTGATGGAAGTGGAGGAGGTAGCCCTCTCGCACGACCTGAAGCACCCAGGCATCTGCGGTGATGCTGGACCACCTGTGGGCGAAGTGAACCAGCCGGCCTCCGGTGCTGGGGGGGACCAGCGGGGGGGGAGCGGCTATGCTGAGCGAGTCAAAAGCCCCCACCCTGCTGAGCAGGGGCTGGTGGTGCAGGCTTGGGGGCTTGCTGCCTACGGGACCCGTTACCCCGTCCCTTGGCCTGCTGGCCCTGTTGGGGAGCTGCAGGGGCCTGATAATGGGGGTATTGTTTGTAGGCAGCTGCCTTCCTCGGGTAAAAGGACTTTTTTCCCGAGCCCTTCTTTTTCTGGGAAGGGGCGGAGGTCTTCCTAGAAAGCCTGGTCCTGGTGAGAGTCTCAGTCTCAATTTGTGCAGCCTTTTCCGCCATGGGCTTGCCAAAGAGGTTTTCGCCTCGGCAGGGGACATCGACCAACTTGTCCTGTACCCAGGGCTCAAGGTCGGACGACTGAAGCCAAGCCTGTCGGCGGGCACCGATGCCGGCTGCGGCTACACGAGCCGAGGCTTCAAAGCCATCATAGGCTGCTCGGGACATGAACTTCGAGCATTCCCGAATACCCGTGGACAAGGCCAGGAACCTCCGCAAAGGCTCCTCGGAGAGACCAGCGGAGAAGCCAGCTAGCTCTTTAGCCAGATCCCTGAGATACATGCCCATGTATAGCTGGTAAGTCTGGACACGACAGGCGAGCATAGAGCCCTGGAAGCACTTCTTGCCAAGGCCATCCAGGTTACGGGCCTCCCTACCAGGAGGCACCGAGGAGTGCATCTTCTGGCTCTTAAGACGATGCATGGCCGATTCCACTACCATGGAATGGTGTGGCAACTGCGCCTTTTGAAAGCCAGGGCTCTTGCGGACTCGATAGATAGAATCGACCCGCTTGCTCAGGACCAGCGAGGAGGCCGGACTCTCCCACATGCGGAAGAGTAGTCGTTCCAGCATAGGAGGAACCGGCACAGTAAAGTGTTCCCTCGCGGGAGAGTCATACTGGAGGGCGTCGAGCTCCTCGGCTCGAGGCTCCTCCTCGGGATCCGCAGGGAAGGCCAAGGCCTTGGCCATATCCCTAACGAAGTCCGAGAACCGGGCATCCTCCGGGGGGGACTGCTTCCGAGGCTCGGACCCCGGAGAGTCCGATGGGACACACCGAGTCCGGAAAGAATCAGGTGACTCTTCCTCCTCAGACTCCCAGACCGACTCCGACGAGGACTCGGTGGGGTCGGCCCGGGCAGGGTGCGGCGCTAGCCGCCCCGACGTCGAGGGAGTCGGCGTCGGCGACCTCGGTCCCGAACGGGAGGCCGAGGGCGACCTCGACCGAGGATCGACTCGAGTTCTCATCGACTCGAGGATCGGCTCGGTCTCCGGGGTCGACTTGGACGTCGACGTCCCGGCGGTCGGGGCAGCGACGCCAGCGAAGCCAGCGAGCAGTGCCCGCTGCTGGTCCATGAAGGCAGACAGTCTGCTCTCCAAGGCCGTCAACCTGAGTCCGAGCTCAGGTGACCCAGCAGCCCCCGACTCGGGCCCCGACGGCGTCGGGCCCGACGTCGGCTGTCGCGGAGGCGAGTCCAGAAGGACTACAGGACTTACCCGGGCAGGCATCTCCGACTCCAGGCGAGGTCGCTTCGGGAGATGTTCCTTCTCCAAGGACCCGGGGCGGCTGTCGGGGCTATGCGACCTGGCCCTCGCGGAGCCAGGAGCGTCCACCGACGCCGCCCTCGCGGGTTTTTCCTTCCGACGATGGTCCCCGGAGGGAGAACCCCGGTCGGAGGAGCTCCTGCGACGGTCCGAGCTGGAGCCCTTTGACACGGAGGCCTCCGACGAGGTCCGGGTGCGGCTGGGGTCAGCGAAGATTCTTTCGCGCTGATGCCGCCGACTTCTCAACGCCTTCGAGGACAGTTTGCTGCAGGGCCCACAGATCAGTTCCTCATGATCCGGGCCCAAGCAGCGGAGGCAAAAGTCGTGTGTGTCGGTTAGTGACATATTTCGGTCACACCGACCACACCGCTTAAAGCCACTGGCAGCCATCGGGGGAAAAAGGGCCCCTGCGAGGTCAAAGGACCGGGCTGCCAGGGAAAACGAAAATGAAAGCTGACTAAGTCAGAAAAACCGAAAAAAACGCTAGAGGACTCGAGACCGGCGTCGCGAGTCCGGGCGGGAAAACGATCGGCGTCGAACCGAAAGAAAAAAGTATAAAATAAAGAGGAAAATCAACTTTTTCGCGGGGACAAGACGGGGACGTCTGCAGGGCTCCGCGGAAAAAAGAAGACTGGCTAAGATGGCACCTTCGGGCGGGAAGACGACCGCGCATGCGCGCTGCAATTCCCAAAGGCTTTCTTTGAAAGCTGGGGAAAATTGCTCCGCGAGGGCTCCGTCGGCGCCGACGTCACCCATAAGTGAGGACTGACTTCCTGCTTGGTCCTGGAGAACTATAAGGATATTGTTGTCAGGATGCTCAATGCCTTCAAAGAACAAGGCTGTAACATGAGCCTGAAAGTCCATTTCTTGCACTCCCATGTGAACTACTTTCCCGAAAACCTGGGGGCGTACAGTGAAGAACAAGGTGAAAGGTTTCACCAGGACATCAAGGACGCAGAGAGAAGGTACCAAGGAAGATGGAACACCACTATGATGGCTGATTTCTGCTGGTTGCTGCTGCGGGAAACCCCAGATGAAAAATACGCCAAGCAGCGCACCAAGAGAAGCATTCGGGGGAAGAAGAAACGGGCCCAACAGGAGATTGATTGACCCAAGAATGACTTTAAAATCTAAACTGTGTTGACAAATATCGTGTTTTTACTAAACTTTGAAATAAAAATTTGCTAGTTATTACCACAGTGTCGGATCTCATTTATTAGAATTTTATTTTCACACCATCAGGTGTTTGTCTTCATGTATTGCAATGGTGCGGTTTGCGTTTTCTATTCTTACATACATACCTGTACAACATTTTTTGCACATTTCTTTGCTTTGCTTTGTGTCTAACCTCGCTCTTATATGCTCAATGTTTGTGCACATGTATGTGGCTGTTTTAAGTGCAGACAATTTTGCTACCATCACAGTGTGTTTTGTTGACATTACTCTATTCTTATGTGCTGCCTTGTTACAATTTTCTTTATTCTTATTTGAATAACTACTAAACAATTAGTATAAAGAATTCATCCAAGAAACTTTTATCTCGATCGCACTCAATCTGAAACGTTCACCTCAAACTGCTAACCCAATGTAGCAAAAAATCTGTACGTGATGGAGCAAATTGGTTACCAGATTTGGATTCAGCGCACCAAAAAATGTAAAAATCAATCGAAACATTAGAGGCAGTTTAAAAAAAAATTTTTTTAGTGTACCTGTGTAATTAGTCCCTACGCGTTTCGGCTTGCGCCTTCTTCGGGGGACATACAGCTAACATAAAATAAATAAATAAATAAACAATGTTAAAATAAGATAAATAGGACAATATATATTGCAGATAGTAATTAGTATATAAAGTAAATTCACAACAATAAAATAAAGAATATTAAAACATATTAAAAACAGAAGGGCCGAGACAAAAACCAACAGTGTATCCAACATTACGGACTATAAAACAAAATCAGATCAATATGCAATGTACATATAAATATAATAATAACAATAATAAAGGAATAAATACATAACAATCATACATATAAAGCCAAGACTAAGAGAATACGAATTAAGATACTCAGGTTACTCCAAAAGTGTTAACCGTATGAACAAATAAACAATAGATGAGACATAGTAAAAATATATATATAATAAATAGATACAATCATGAATAAAACAATAAATAAATAAATCATAAAATCATAAAAATAATAATTATTATGTTAAAAGAGGTGATAAAAATAATAATGAAAATAAAAAATAAATATTAATAAATAAAAAAGCATGATAAATTAAATGTAGTGAAACCATGATAATGGTGAGAGCCAACATGGTGACATGATTTCAAAGGTGTTTTATTACAGACTTGATTGCATTGTATCTCTCCCCCTCTTTTTTCTGCTCACGGACTCGATCTTACATAGATTGTTTTTGGGTCAATGCCTTTGGATTCGGTTAATCTTTACATGCCGTTTATTTTTAATATCACAATCAACTCACTATTTCACATACTTTATTCCTTATTATGTCCCGTGCACTTTTCTTCAATAAATTCACCTTTGAAATCATGTCACCCCCAGTTTCCTGTACTCCTGGCACATTGGCCACACAACGGTTTTACTTTTAACGTAAGGTTTACCATCCGTTTTTTACCACCACTTTCACAGCTTCAAGTAGCATATTGTTTAGCTTTTGTTTATGTACTCCACAGTATTTCAATTAATCCTTTAACATGATGAATTTATTATTTCATACTCTGCTCTTTATCATCTTTAATATTGCACTATTTTTGTATTTAACCCTTTGATGGATCACTCTCAGTTCAATCCGTTGTCTGCTTTTTGTTTACTCCTTTCATCATTACTATTTCTATCTGCACTCAACATTTTCATTCCCCTCATCCCTTTCCACAAAATAGTGTACTTGACTCCCACAACCATGTTGGCTCTCACCATTATCATGGTTTCACTACATTTAATTTATCACTCAATATGGTCATATCATTCTTTTCATAATATTGGTCTAATACATATATATATATTTTTTGTATTCAACATGTGCTTTAATCAGTGAGTGTTCTAGACATCTGTTTTGTTTATAGTTCACAATATAATATCATCACTCTTAATGTCTTTTATCTCTTTTGAGAGTCACAAGAGGCAGGAGACGTTGGATGAACAAATTCTTCTTTAGTGTATAGAGACACTTTAGTATGTATCCAATTCCAGCTGATAATATATTGTTTCGGTCTTACATATATACATATACAGCCTTGTATCTTTTACAATATCCATCTCCAGATAATAACATACCGTTTTAATTTTACATATAAACACATATAGCCCTGTATCTCTCACTTCTTTTCATAATAGTATCTTTATACATTGTTTAACTTCAGATTATTAATTATTAGTTTTATGTTACATTGTATAATTGTTCTAAGGTTTTCAGTTTTCTCCTCTTTAGCTGTCATAGAGTGATTCGAAAAACTGTCTTAATGAGACACTCCATTTGACACAGCACTGGTAGGTTTTCACATGATGAATTCATTTGCACCACTCTTTACTTTTAGCATCTTATCATGCTTTTTTATTTATTAATATTTATTTTTTATTTTCATTATTATTTTTATCACCTCTTTTAACATAATTATTATTTTTATGATTTTATGATTTATTTATTTATTGTTTTATTCATGATTGTATCTATTTATTATATATATATTTTTACTACGTCTCATCTATTGTTTATTTGTTCATACGGTTAACACTTTTGGAGTAACCTGAGTATCTTAATTCGTATTCTCTTAGTCTTGGCTTTATATGTATGATTGTTATGTATTTATTCCTTTATTATTGTTATTATTCTTATTATTATATTTATATGTACATTGCATATTGATCTAATTTTGTTTTATAGTCCGTAATGTTGGATACACTGTTGGTTTTTGTCTCGGCCCTTCTGTTTTTAATATGTTTTAATATTCTTTATTTTATTGTTATGAATTTACTTTATATACTAATTACTAACTGCAATATATATTGTCCTATTTATCTTATTTTAACATTGTTTATTTATTTATTTATTTTATGTTAGCTGTATGTCCCTCGAAGAAGGCGCAAGCCGAAACGCGTAGGGACTAATTATCAATAGGGACTAATTATCAATAAAGCAGTCTGGTTCAAACCTACATCTCTTGCTCCGTCTGTTCCTCTATCTGCATTTAAGGCCATGCCTGCTAGTCTTGCTGCCAATTACGCAGAAATAAAGAAGGCAGTAAAAGATAGGTTAGGTTTCACCCCCAGGCACTACAAGCGCATGTTTAGGGAGGCGAAAATTAACTGTAAAGAAACTCCTAGAGCTCTGTATCAGAGGCTTAAGAGTCTAGCGTACAAGTGGCTTACCCCAGAGAGACGGTCACTTGATTCCATTCTGGATGAAATTATTCTAGAGCAGTTTTTACAGGCTGTATCTCCTGAGTTAAAAACATATCTCACCCTACAGGATTGCCACAGCACAGAAGAGGCAGCCAACATGGCAGATAGGTTTTATGAGGCTAAAATGGCTGATACCTCGGGAATTGGAATTTTAAAAGTGGCTGGAATGACAAATCCTGATAGCATGAGAAAGTTTGAAAGAGTTAAAGCGTCTAAAATGAATAAGTATTATAACACTAATAATGATGTTTCATCTCCTTATAGAGGGAAATGTTACGGTTGCGGAAGGACAGGTCACTTCCAACGAGACTGTAAGGCACGTACAGTCCTCATATCTGGAGCAAGAAAGCCAGTCCCGAAGGGCCTCTTTCTTCAGGTCCAGGTAGAGGGAGTAGATGCGTTGGCACTACTCGACTCGGGGGCTGAGCAGAGCATGGTCTCTCAGGAGTTTTGAGAAACCATGGAACCGCCTCGCCCATCAGCTCCGAGTCGAGTAGAGGACCAAGTACAAATAAAATGCGTACATGGCACACACTTCCACTATCCCCTACATAAAGTACATGTCAAGGGAATGGGTATAGAAAAGGAAATACAGGTGGCAGTGGTTCCAAAGCTGCCACAGGAGCTTATCCTTGGGCGAGACTGGCCTCCGTTTAGGGGAGGACTGATGGAGGGTTTAGGTACTAGGATGAGTCTAGTTTCAACCCGGTCGCAAGCCGGAACCTCAAGGGCCAGGGAACCATCTGTGGAAAGAACAGAGGAGCCTGAGAGGGAGGAAGCTGAGGAATTTCCTGAGGAAGGTGTAGAGGAAAATGAGGAAAATATACTTCCTAGCCATGACGAGCTAATTCAGGTACCAGCTAAGGAAGGGAAAAAGACAAAGGCCAAGAAGCGCCATGAGAGATACAATAGAACCCGGGGGAGGGCGGAACTAGAAGCCGGAGAAGGGTTACGGTGGGTGCCTGCAGCCCTAGTTCAAAAGTTCCCTTCTTTTCCCATGGAACAGAGAGCTGACCAGTCGCTCAAAAGAGCATTTGAATGGGCCCAAGAGGGTCGACCTATGCTTCCCCGATTCTTGCTAGACAAAGATATCTTATATAGGGAAAGTATAGATCCCTATACAGATGCTATACGGAAGCAACTGGTGGTGCCAGTGACTTTTAAAGCCATTGTTTTACGCCTGGCACATGACCACTCGATAGGTAGCCATAAGGGTGTTCAAGGAACACTGGACCAAATACTAGCGCGATTCTATTGGCCGGGGGTTTATAAGGAGACCAAGCAATATTGCGAGTCGTGTCCCACCTGCCAGAGGGTCTCAGTGGCGAGACCAAAGGCTGTACCCATGCTGCCCTTACCCACCATAGCGGTACCAATTCGGCGCATGGGAATGGACATTGTGGGCCCTTTAATAAAAACACCACGGGGCTTTCAATACATCTTGGTAGTAGTAGACCACGCTACATGGTTCCCGTGGGCTATTCCACTTAGGAACACCTCAGCCAAAATGATAGCACAGGAGCTAGTCAAACTATTTTGTGAAGTGGGGTTTCCCCAGGAAATACTGTCGGATCAGGGGAGCAACTCTGTATCCAGATACTTAGCTAGAGTTTGGGAGGCATTTGGTATACGCCACATTAAGACTGCGGCGTACCACCCTCAATCAAACGGTCTTGTGGAACGTATGAACCAATCCATAAAACACCTGTTAAGGAGGGGTTTAAGGAAAGGAGAAATGACAGAATGGGACACCTTACTCCCATTCGTTCTTTACGCGTGCAGGGAGCGAATACAGACATCCTTGCGGGCGTCCCCATTTGAACTCCTGTTTGGTAGGGCCCCAAGGGGTATTTTAGACATCTTACAGGAAGAATGGGTAGAGCCCGAAATACCAGAGGTGGGGATACCTAAATTTTTGAAAGACTTAAGGACGCGTCTAGAAAGAACTTCCAAAGCCTCATTAGAAAATCTGAAAATTAGTCAGCAGCGTCAGAAACGCTACTACGATAAGGGCACAAAACCCAGGCAATTGGCGGAAGGGGATAAGGTCATGGTCCAAGTGGCGGACCCAGGTCCCAAATTCGAGTCCCACTGAAAAGGGCCGAGTACGGTAGTGAAAAAGGTTGGGCCCGTTTCCTACCTCATAGAGAATGAGAGGGGACATAGGCAGGTTTACCACCTCAACGTACTGAAGCCTTGGAAAGAAAGGTTGGCCACTGCCAATTTGATTTATAGAGAGCAGCACAGTAGTACCCGGAAGAAGATTACGTGCTATCCGCCTGAAATTGCGGCAGCCCGTAATATTTTAAGGGGGGGAATCTGTCACAAAGTAGGTTTAACAGAGCCCATGGAAATAGGCAAAGATGCAGGCAGTGAAATTGATTCTGACATTTCAGAGGAGCACATGTCAGGATGTTGCTATAGGCAACCCAAACAAATCAGGTCACGAGCTAGAGAAACACGCCCAAGCAGCAGAAAGGCTGAGGGATCAGTAACTGATGAAGGCCAGCTGGGAGGGGGTGGAGCTGACACACACGCAGATAAGCTCAATGCACATGGAGTTAGAGGGAGAAGCAGAACAGAACCCGGAAGGAACACGGGAACAGGCAGTCGTGAGTGTTCAGAGAGCCAAGGACGTGCTGGGAGCAGCTCAGGTTGGAATGAAGCTGGTGGAAGAGCTGTAAAAGCTAAAAGGTTTTATTCCAAGGGAGAGAGTGAGAACCCAGGTGCCTTTGGTGGAAGGCAGAGCACAGAAACGTCAGAGCTCGGCAGAAGTTATCTAAAAGGTAATGGAGAGTTCAATTGGGAAGCTAGTTGGAGGAAGCCTGAGGAAACTATTTACCCTAGTAATTGGCACAGGAAAAGTAAAGCTTTTGTACCTGAAGATAATCTTGTATCTGGGAGAAGGACAAAAGGCAGGAGCCGTGGAAAGCTTCCACTTGACGTTACTCTGGTGTCTGCAGCAGCAGAGAGAAGCCCGAGTCAGAGACTGCCAAGAGGTAAACCAATTGTAGCTAATCGAGGGAAAGGTGAATGTTGTAATTTCCCCTATGGTCCTCAGCCTTTGGAAGGCTCCCAAATTAAGTACTCCAGTGAATGTGGTAGTAGCCTGTCACACATTCTCACAGAGAGAGAAAGAGAATCTCTGAATAACAAAGAGAGACTGTTTAATAATGTGCCGAACTGTGCAAGAGAAGAATTTTTAAAGGCAGAAGAAGAGGATATGCAGTGTGAGGTACAGGGGGACACAACGTGTAATGAATACATGGACTGTATGCTTACAATTTCTGATAAATCTTCTTTGCGGTGAACAAGTTGTGATACTTGCCAAGCTTTAAAGCTACAAAGAAAAGGGTTTTTGTATGCTGGAAAAGGGCTGTTTAACTACTTTTGTTTGCATGTTAAAAGCTGAAGATAAGCATTTTTCTGTTCCCATTTTGTTTCTTTGTTTGTGCCCAAAGTGGGGCTGTTTACCTTTTTGTTTTGACCACTGAAAGAATCCTCCCGGAAGGGGAATAAAACCTGTTTAAGCCTTACCTCGTTTCCACAACTTATTCTTTTGACTGGCCTAAGAAAAACTACATATCCCAGAGTGCCAAGCAAGGTCTCTGGGCTGGTTAAACACAAGGCCTCGGCTTAATACCCCGCCTTAGCTTGAAGGGACAAGCAACGGCGTGACAATTACTAATAAGAGTAATTATACAAAGGAGTGCCAATAACTTACTGGTTACTCTTCATTTATTCCCAAATACAAGCTTTAAATTAAAAAAAAAATACAGATTATGGCAGTAATTATATAAAACCTTTTCCACATGTAAAGCCAGTTTTACATATAGAAATGAGCTTTTATAAAATTGTGTGACTGTATACACCCATAAATAGTATGTGCACAGAAAGAGTACACCTATTTTCACCCAATCAGTACACAGACATTCCCACGGACATAATATAAAGGAGCAGAGATGGAGTTTTATGTATACTTGTATTTTATAAAACACCACTACTAGAAAAACTTCCTCCCTGGGGAAACGCCATTTGCAAATGAAGCAGAGGAAATATCTTATTTTGTTAGCAGCATATTTGAATTGGCCGAACTAAAGGAATCCCCTGAAGCAGTGAGCTTGGCTAACTAAACTCAAGTTGGGAGATGTTGGGTTAAGATGTTGGAAAAACGGCACAGTGGTAGTGTTATTCAATCTGAATATTCCATGGGAAACCTGTTTGCATGAGTCTCAGGTAAGTACTCATTTTTTGACATTCACACATATTAACATAGTAAATGACGGCAGATAAAGACCAGTATGGTCCATCTAGTCTGCCCAGTAAGATGGCAAGAGCAGGTGTACCTGCTGCTCTGTACAGGCCACCCCTCCCCATGTCTTTGATTAGGAGTGATAAATGCTTTCTAAGTGCATTTGAATAAAACATGAATTAAACAAAAGCAGTTGAACATAGAGGTCAAGTTAACTTAAGTACAAATAACATTGCTTGGTCATGTAAGTTAACTTGACCTCTATGTTCAACTGCTTTTGTTGATTAAAATGGACTTGTATTCACTATTGCCTTAGCTTTTACAAATGTTAGCTTGGGCAAGGTGTTTCATGGTCCAAAAAAAAATACTTCTGTTTCCTAGGAGGGAAGTTTTTCTTTTGGGTTCACTTTTATTGTGTTTATTTGATGCTGAGACTTGGCACATGGAGACAGTGGAATGCACCAACGACCAAGAGAACAGGAACTGGTGCTCTAATATTCGGATCTTTAGCATACCGAAGGGGGATGAGTTGATAGACCCATGGAGTTTTAAGCGGCAAATCTTGGACTCTTGTGGCTGCCCCAAGTTATGACAGAGTGGGCCCAAGTGGAGATCAGACCTCAGCCAAATACAGATAAATTTCCTTGTGCTATGATCACCAGAATGTTGCAGTTTCAAGAAAAAGAGCACAATTTTTGAGGCCTGTAAGTCCAGGATAACATATAAAAACTGGAAGGTGGCCATCTTTCCTGATTTGAGTGCAGAAACTGTTTGGAAATTCAGGTTCCTTATAAAATACCGGGACAAACAGTTGTGGAGAGGTTTCAAGGCCAGTATATGGTATCCTCCTGGTAAATGGGGCAAGGAGGTTTCTGCATTCACCGGCAGAAGTAGAGGAGCTGTTTCAGAAGGGAAAACCCTCAAGATCAGCATGGTCAGGGACCCTCTCACTGCAGAGGAATAATTGGGCAAGTGTACCAGAACCAGAATGGCAACATCAGCTCCATGAGATTGAGGAGCCCTTAGTACTTAAAGCAGATCCCGGTCAAAATCTGAATGAATCAAGGCTCACCTGGAGCGAACATGTTAGAACGCCATCCTTGGAAGGGGAGGCTGCGGCAGAGTGATTGTTGGTGCTGTCATGCTTGGAGGTGAAAGTGACAAGCACAGTGGCAACAGAGAACAGAATGTGAATGATACATTGATTTTGGACCCGTTCTCTGGACCACAGCTTTGTAGTAGCCAGAATGGGGACATATGATCTGCAGGATCTTTTGGCCTGTTTTTTCTTCTCTTCTTTGTATGCTTCCAGAGTTCACCAGAGAAAGTAGACTCGTCCTCTGGATGTAAGGGGGGAAAGGGTAGGAGTGAAAGGAAATGTTATTTGTTAGCTTAAACCATATATTGTATGAAGCACAGTGGTTACCACTGGGATTGTTACAGTTATGGATGTGGAGTTTGCAATGACATGCATGTGGGGGAACTTGATTAGATGGAGGGGGATGGGTCTTTGGGATAATGATTTTGGAACAAGTAGTCAGGGAAGGGGGCTCCTGGGGCAGGTTGATAGGTGTATGCCTGGGAAGAGCAGAGGGAGGCATAGAATGAATGAAAAAGTGTAATATTGGGAGTGAAATGAGTAGCATATGGAGTGGAACATAGTATATTTTTGTGCCTCGAGCAATGACAGATCACCAAGACTGACTTGGAGCTTAATGCTGGATTGGGGGGCTCTGGATTGCAGGGAAAGAGTGGTGTTTATTCGTGGGGGTGGGGCTTCCCATCTTTTGCTCACTGTGATGGTAGTTGATGTGGGTGGGAACCCTATACATAAAATTATTTTAAAATGAGAGATGGTGTGGATGTGGGCAGCGATATCGTAATTTATTGTGCACGATTGCACTCAGCCCTGTCTGTTTCCCCTTTTATTGAAGGTGAATCTTCAACAAGATGCTCCTCCAGAATCATCACATCCGGACGTGAAAAGACACTTCTGGCTCCGAAATATATGGTGGGATATTCAGCCTGTAAAGTGGAAGAACATTCTCGTTGGATACATCTCACGCATTGTAAGAAGGCTCCCTCACAAGATCTGGAAGGTGGTTCTCCGCATCAATGATTCAAGAAATACAACGCAGACTCCTCAGACAACAGTGATAATGCGGAAGAAGATTTTTTATGCTTTAAAGTACTTTCAGAGAGAACAACGATAACATTACTTTATTATTATTATTACCTTACCAGAACATTACTTTATTATCAACCCTGAACAATTCTGTTAGAAGAAAAAGGGATGTTTCTTCACAGGATAAGGCCATAGAGGCTGCCCAACAACTGGTAGTCACTACAAAACCTTTAACTAAATCTCAAATAGATGCATTCACAGGTACTGTGTGGCTTTCAACTTTTGGAGCTATAGCACCCACTAAAGAATATGGCACCCAGATTATGCGACTACAGGCAGTTGTTAAACTTACAGCCTTAGACCTCACTGAGGCAATTAGTGTCTTGCAAGGTGCAGTAAACAAAGTGTCAGCCTATGCAGCCCAGAACCGAATGGCTTTAGACTATCTCCTAGCAAAGGAAAATGGTGTGTGTGGAGTAATAGTTGGTTTTTGTTGTAGTATGCTTGATAATAATGGGAAAATAGTAAAAGGCCTATTGGATAAAGTTAGAAACCGTACTTTTGTTTCAAGTGATAGTTATGTAAGTTCTTTTTCAGCTCTATTTGATTCTGTTTCTTCATTTTGGAATTCATTATCCAGGCCTTTGCAAGGCTTATTAGCATCATTGCTTGGCATTTTGGGGATTCTCATTTTAGGAGCATTAATTCTCTGTGTATTATCAGCTTGCTGTAAGAAATCAGTGGAATCACTGACCCCTACAATGATGTTACAGATTGACCCAGAAATTAGTTTTAATTCCACTTCAATGGCAATGTCTGAGTTTCCTTACTTTGGGAATGATTCTTTACAGAATCAGAGGAGGGACTGAAAGTAAGCTTATTTGTACAGGGCGGTGTACACTATCCGACTGTCAAAGAAAACCTGAGAAAGTTAATTTCGTTCAGAACTTTGTGTAGAAATAAACTTCATATATTAGCTTACTAAGTAGGTGAAGATGTACAAGTCCTGTAAATAAGGAAAGGGGCAGGCTGTCCTCTAGCCTTGCAGTCTCAGGGTTATTAGATATCAAGCAGTCAGCAGTAAACAGTTATGTCTTGGAATACATGTATGTCTCCTCATACTGACCTATGCTGATTAGAAATTGACCTATGATGTGATAAATACGTAATATCTGACGTGGAATAATAAAGTGAAATTATGCTGTATCCTCCAAAAGAGCCTTATAAATAAAGTGAACCATAGCTAATAGTTAGAGTAAACAAAGAGAACTCGTTTCTATTTGTTTCTCTCCGCAAAGCTTTGGTGTATCTATATAGAAGTGTGTGGTATTTTATTGCTGTCTTTAGATTTCCTTCGTATTGCTTTGAATGTAGTTTTCTGTGACTCCAAGAGCCCTGCAGGTTGCTGGTGAGGGGGGGGCTAACAGAAGCCCACACAACTGACTCTCTTGTGATACAAGATAGGGAGGCCTATATCAAAGAAGTATTACGCCAATTGAACAACAACGAATTCTACTTAAAAATCTATGACAACCCCACTACAGCTCTGCAACAGAAAGTAGATACTTTATTGTATATAGGAAAAGAGGCAGGTTATCTGACATCAAAAGAAATTCCCTTTCTTACAGTTTCTCATCCAATTATTCCAAACATATACACGGTTCCTAAGATACACAAATCTTTTCAAGACCCTCCAGGACGCCCAATTGTCTCTGCAATAGGATCTTTATTTGAGCCTTTGTCCAGTTTTTGGATATCTTCTTAATACCTTTCGTTACAAAAACAGAATCGTATGTGCGAGATTCAACCCACATCATCAATATTTTACAGGATTTTCAAGGATACCATGATAAACTTCTGCTGGTCACTCTTGACATCAATTCCCTATATACCAACATCCCACAGCAGGCAGCCTTAGAAGTTTTTGCTAATGGTCTAATTCAAAGATACAAACCAATACGTATACCTACTTTCTTTTTGACACAATTAGCATCATTAGCCATGACAGAAAACTATTTCAGCTTTAAAGGAATTTTTTACAAACAAATAAAGGGAGTTGCCATGTGGTCGTCCATGGCACCGGATATTGCCAACCTTTATGTAGCTAATTTTGAGAAACAACACTTGATTTTCCATCCTTTCAAATCACACATTCTCCTCTGGAAACGATACATAGACGATGTGCTAATGATATGGGAAGGTACAGAATCTTCACTACAAGCCTTTTTTACCTGGCTCAATTCTCTAGATTCGAACTTACAATTTGAAGGATTGTTTAGTTCAGAATGCATCGTGTACTTAGATATCATGATAAAAAAAGATAAAAAGGGTTTTGTTACAGATCTCTACCGCAAACCAACTGACAGAAATACCTTACTAAAATATGACAGCTTTCACAATACATCCCTTAAAAATAACCTATTAGTCAATTCCTGAGAATAAAAAGATTATCCACTACAGAAACAGACTTTGAGCATCATGCAGCAGATAAGCACCAGAGATTTAGACAACGTGGCTATCCACAGAAATGTATAAAAGAAGCCTACTTAAAAGCTTGTACTACAGAATGCACATCACTTCTACAAAATAAAGACCGCCTACACACAGACAAGATTGTCTGTGTTCTTACTTTTTCAAACAATTCCAAAGAAATTGTAAATATTTTAAAACAAGAGTGGTACCTTCTATCATCACTGCCATCATTTGCTTCTAAACAGTTCATGGTAGCATACAAGCGCAATCCGAATCTTGCAAATATTCTAGTTCCGTCAGCCCTTACATACGTCAAACCTCAACCAAAAATTAAAGATCATTTCAAATGTGGAAATTGCTCAGTGTGCCCCCACACTATTTCCGTGAAAGATAGTTTTACACATCCAATATCAAGTCAAAAGATATATCTACAAAATTATTCCAATTGCAAGACAGAAAATGTAATCTACTTAATATTATGCCCATGTAGTTTAGTCTATATTGGAAAAACCAAAAGACAAGTTCACACTCGGATTATCGAACACAGAAGTTGCATTCAAAGAAAAGTTCCGGATACACATTGTGTACAAACAGGACACTTAATCAGTGATTTAAAATATCTGGTCTTGAAGACAGTGACACCACATTGGAGGGGAGGTGACGTTGATAGAACTTTACTTAAATTAGAACAACGTTACATTTATGAGTTCAACAGTTTAGAACCACAAGGCTTGAACCAAGAGATTGATCTCTCTGTGTTCTTATGACCAATAGCTAGATCATGCCTGTTATCACATAAGATATATCTCCCCAGACGGATACTTCACTTACAATTTTCACATTAATTATTTTTACAGATGATTATATTTCAAACTTATATGTCATAAACTTAGACATGTATTTATAATCACCGTCAGTCCTCTGTTTATTTATACTCAAGCTTACAAATGAGTCAGGGCATGTTTGGATACATCTTAAATAATCAGTTTAACTTCTACTTGTAACTATTTTTGTCAAGGGATGGGTTCTGCTGTTTTACACCTTAATCTCAAAAAGTAGGTCTTTTTTAGACAGCCCTAGCCACATGTTTTTCCTGCACTGAGTCGACACGACTTAGCTCTGCCCACAAACTTTACTTTTGGCGCGCTTTTGAAAAGCCCTATAAAACATTGTGGCTATAACGAAGGGTGGTTATTTTCACTGACATCGCTAGTTTTTTGAAATATTTACATACACTCTCAGAGGTGAGCAATTTAATCTATGAATATCGGCATTTTTATAAAAACAAGATGATACTGTGCTCCATTTTTAGATGTTTCAGGTTTACCAAGTGTCCACGCATTTCAAGCCAACCAATCGGCATAATGTGGCTGTTCCAGCAAAGTCAATCTATATATTATCTAATTTTTCATTTGTCAGAAATATACTAAGATGTTTAGATAGTATATTCTACACTGTAATGGCATCAGTTTAGCAGTTCTTGTCTACGCTTCATTGCAAGCCTTTTTTGTATTGTGAGTACAAGTGTATCCTAAAACACCGGTGCACGAGATCAAGAAATAACTGGATACGTTTTTTAAAAAAATATATCACATGTTTCTTATCTCCCCTTTTACAATTCTTGTTCTCATTTTGCATTTTAAATTTAGGATACATGGTGATATCTACAATGGGCCCATGCTCGATAAAGACATATTATCCCATAAGATGGTCTCATTCTTAGGATCCCTGACATTGCGTTGGCATGATTTAATTCCGTCCATAAACTTTACTTTCGGCACGCTCATGAGCGGCCCTATCAAACAATGCCTCTTCAATGAAAGATGTTCATCTTCAGTATTGATGCTAGGTTTTTAAAGTTTTTTCACACATATGTTCACAAGTTAGTAATTTAATTTATAGAAATAAGCCTGTACTATACTTTGTTTTTAAATATTTTAGGTCATCCAATAATCATGACATTTTAATTTGTTTAAACGGGACACTGCAGCTGTCTAAATAAGTCTAAAATCCATATCTGTTCTGTAAAATTTACCTCTTTATTTGTCAGAAGTATAAACCCGGTACACAAGTGCACATAATTAAGAAACCAGTGGATACAGTTTCTAAATGGTTTCACATTCCTATTTTACAATCCTTTTCAATAAGATTTTAGAACGTCAAGCAATTTTTACCCCTTTTTTACCTTTGAAGGATATTCATAATAATCTCCAACTTGAGCGATACTATAGGATAAAACACACTGCAACAATGTATCCCCCTCTGATTAAGTAGGTTTCTCTGGTATAACACAAATGTTTTGTTGTTTATTCTACAGCTAGAGTTACATGTAAAAGTTCTCCTTCACATGAGATTCATCACTGGGTGCTCCAGTGAGTACCGATATGCTGCTCAAATTCATTTTAAAGCAATTGTAAGATTGTATGTTACCTCCCTTTTTGTTGCTTTTAATTTTACCTTTTGTTTTCAATAAGTAACATTTACACATTAGCCTCTGCCCAGTCGTTTCATCTGTTTTACACATGTATTTATGTAGTCATATTAATATGTTTTTATATATTTGTTTATGCACATATGGTTTTTATGGTTTAATAATTTATGATATTAATGTTTATTTTATTTCATTTTATTGTACAAGCTGCATACCCCCTGAGGAAGGCGTTACTGAAACGCGTTGGGGTTCATCTAATAAAGATTCCTGTGACCATCACACGTCTCTTACTCTTTGTGTTCCACCAAATGACTCTCTCACAGGTTTTTTGCTACGAATGTACTTGACAAAGTCTTTATTGCGCGTTTTTGCTTCCACAGCATGTTTCTTCTCAAATTCTCTCCTTGCCTGCCTTATCAATGCCTTGCATTTAACTTGCCAGTGCTTGTGCTGTTTCCAGTTTTCGTCATTTGGCTCTTTTTTTCCCATTTCCTGAAAGATGCTTTTTTGGCAACAGCAGCCTCTCTGACCTCACCTTTAAAACCATGCTGGCAGTTTTTTGGACTTTCTTCCATTTTTCTTAAAGCGTGGAATACAGCTGGTCTGGGCTTACAAGATAGTATTTTTAAACACCACCCAAGCTTGATGTAAGTCTTTGACCTTTGAAACTGCTCCTTTTAGTTTTTTCTTAACTATTTTCCTCATTTTATCATAGCCTCCCTTTCGAAAGTTAAAAGGTAGTACTGTGGATTTCCTTACAATCCCTCCTTCATTAATTAAATCAAATGCGTTCATGCTATGATCACTATTGCCAAGTGGCCCCAACACCCTTATCTCTTGCACCAGATCTGGTGTTCCACTAAGGACTAAGTCCAAAATGGCTTCCTCTCTGGTCGGTTCATGAACCAGCTGCTCCAAGAAGCAGTCATTTATTTCATTTAGAAACTTTATCTCCCTAGCATGTCCTGCCGTGACACTGACCCAGTCAATACCAGGGTAATTGAAATCACCCATTATTACCGTTCTGTAACTTTTGTTAGCTTCCCCTGATTTCTTTGAGCATTTCATCATCCATTTGTTCATTCTGGCCAAGCGGTCAAGAGTACAACCCCACTGCCATCGCCTTCCCCTTTTTACATGGAATTTTAATCCATAGAGATTCTACAGAAAATTTTGTTTTCTGCAAACTTTTAATCCTTTGTGACTCAATGCCCTCTCTGACATGGAGCACAACCCCTCCACCAATTTGATCAGCTCTCTCATTACGATATAGTTTGTACCCAGGTATCACAGTGTCCCACTGGTTGTCCTCCTTCCACCATGTCTCTGAGATACCAATCATATCTAACTTCTCATTTAGTGCTATATATTCTAACTCGCCCATCTTATTTTTTTAGACTTCTAGCATTTGCATACAAGCATTTTAGAGACTATTTTATTCATATTAATCTGGTTATCGGTAGGCAGGGGCAATTTGGAATCTTTAAGCTCTGTCTGCTCTGTACTCAAGGGCATTTGGGCTGCCTTTGTCTTTATTGGAACCCCTCTGCTGATGTGTCCTAACTTCATTTTTTTGGTAATATCCTTCAAGGATACATTGTTCTGAACCATGCGCTCTTGGGCGACTGTCGGCTTTCCCCTATTATCTAGTTTAAAAGCTGCTCTATCTTGTTTTTAAAGGTTAATGCCAGCAGCCTGGTTCCATCCCGGTTAAAGTGAAGCCCATCCCTTCGGAAGAGCCCCTCCTTTCCCCAGAATGTTCCCCAGTTCCTAACAAATCCAAAACCCTCATCCTTGTACCACTGTCTCATCCACGCATTGAGACTCCGGAGCTCTGCCTGCCTTTTGGGTCCTGCGCGTGGAACGGGAAGCATTTCAGAGAATGCTACCCCGGAAGTTCTGGATTTCAACTTCCTACCTAAAAGCCTAAATTTAGCCTTCTACAATTTGCCTCACAATGGAAAAAGCATAAGGATGTGGAGCTCCGGGCTCTGTATGAACTGCTGTGGGTCCTGCAATTGAAGCATAAGTGTACTGAGATTGGAAAAGTATATCAAGAATTGATGGAAGTTAGGAGGAAAATTGATAATACTCGTATTGAAATTGAATATGTTGAACTCCTACTTAGGCTAAGAGGGATTTTATGGAATATAGGATTAAGGCAAGTAAATTATTGGTTTAGCAGTTGAAGAAAAAGCACTGTTCTAAATTGATTAGATGAGTTCAGGACAAAGCAGGAAAAATGCATCAGGATAATGGAGGGCAGCTGTATTTAGAGTATTTTATCAGTCTTTACTCTTCAGAGCTAAAGGATCAGGGAGGTGGAGCAGCAGTGTTCTTTGCTGAACAGAGACATCTTGCAGGTGGAGGCTGAGGTGGCCATAAAGGGAATGGCTTTCAGAAAGGCGGTGGGTATGGACGGCTTCCCTGCAGACTATTATAAGGATATGGTAGCTCAGATGGTTCCCATGCTGGCACATGAAGCTTTGCATACAGGCCATTTGCCCCATAATACGTATGAAGCAGAGATCATTGTGCTTCCTCAAAGTGGTAAGCCTCCTGAGCTGTGTAGCAGCTATCATCTTATTTCTCTGTTGAACAGTGATGCCAAGATTTTTCTCTTAAGTGTGGAGAGTGTGATTGGAGATTTAGTACACCCGGACAGAACTGATTTCATCAAGGGGGTTGGAGGGATGCAAATGGTAGTACCTGTTTGAGCTGTTGGAGAGGGGTTCCAGCCTGGGGATTCCTTTGTTAAGTAGATTAAGGTTCTTAATGCATTGCTTACTTCCTTTGTATTACTGAATGGGGTGTGGTTGGAGGCCCTCTCCCTTTAGTGGGATGGGATGCTAGCCCGTTGTCACCCCTGCTGTTTGCTCTAACAATGGAGCCACTTCCATATGTTTTGCATGGTGCTCCTGATATTATTCCAGTTTCAGTATATAGAGTTCCGCATCAAATGTTGCTGCATGCACACGATATGTTGATATATCTGCAGGACCTGAGAAGGTCCCTGGGCCTTCTGCTTGAAGTGTTGCACCATTTTACCCAAGTTTCTGTCTTTAAGGTAAACTACAAGACTGAAGTGCTGCAGCTTGGCCCAGCAATTACTCTCTCATCTGGGAGTAATCTCTTTCGGTTGGTAAGTACATGGATGGAAGACTATTACTATCAGCTGGATGGAGAGGATTACAGCAATTAAAATGAATCGTCCCCAAGCTTACTTTCTTGTTTTCTGAGCTACCAATTAAGATCTCATTGGAGTAACTTAGGAAACTGGAACAGAATATTAGTAAATTTGTGGGGAGGGGGGAGTGGATATTGGTCAAATTAAATGTGTGCATTGGCATTTGTGCACTAAGCTGGTTCTGGTAGCATATTTTATAAAAAGGCACATGGATACTTAGGATGCCTTTTTAAAATAAGCTTAAAATTCAGACCTTTTTGAAGTGTGAATTTATGGTTTTTGTCTTTTAGAAAATGCACATGGACAAGAGTAGAAAACATGCACAAATTTACTTAGGTTGCCTTTTTAAAATAAGCTTAAAATTCAGATCTTTTTGAGGGGATTCCAAGATGGCTAGCAGTTAGACCGGATGTGTGCTTCTGAGCTCACAGGCCCCATTGACTCGTATTGCCAAAGCTGTTGCCCCCGTTACAGCTTCTGCCTCTGTACAGCCAGCCAGCCCAATGTTAGTCAAAGAACTGGTTCCATGTGCAGGATGCCTGTGAGCTGAAGCCCTCATGAAACAAGTGGAAGAGCTCAGGTGGCGAGGCTGAGAAGCTTTTGAGACAGCGAAAAGGACACTGGTGAGATGCTTCCTGAAATATCCAAGCTATCCAACTGAGATGAAGATGGGAGACTACAGAATGAAGAGTTGGACAAGAGTCACCAGAGCCTGCAGAATCAACAATCCAGTCCTTGAAATGAAGAACCAGTATGCAGTCCTGGAAGTGGAGGAGATGAAAAAATCCCAGGAAAGGGAAGAACCAGAGTTTGAGCATCCCAAAGTTGCAGAATCAGTGACCACAAGGAAGTGAAGGGTAGCGGTGATTGGTGACTCTCTTCTGAGGGGTTCTGAAGCATCCATCTGCCAACCAGACTTGATGTCCAGAGAAATGTGCTGTCTTACAGGTGCCAAAATACAAGATGTTATGGAGAATCTGTAGAGACTCATCAAGCCTACTGACTATTATCCAATGATGCTCATCCATGTTGGCACAAATGATACTACAAGGTATAGCTCCGAACATATCAAAAGTGACCTCAGGGCTCTGGGACAAAGGGTGAAGCAGATAGATGTGCAGATGGTGTTCCTCTTCTATCTTCCCTGTTGAGGGTAAAGGTCGAGGCAGAGAAGCTCGCACCCTGGAGATGACTGCATAGCTGTGTGGATGGTATCATTGAGAGCATTTTGGTTGCCTGGACCATGAGATGATGTTCCAAGGGCTGCAAAGCAGAGACGGCTTCCATCTGTCCAAGATGAGTCAAACTGTCTTCCTCAGCAGACTGGCTAACCTATTTAAGAGGGCTTTAAACTAGATTGGTTGAGGATGGGTGAAAAATGCCCCAGATAAGTGAAACATTAAATACCTCTGTAGAAATGAGTAAAAAGGGCAACATCAAGAAAGCGGTGTGTACTCGTATAAATGCCCGTAGTATGAGAAATAAGATCACAGATGTTGAGGCTTTAATGGAAGAGGCTGGCTTGGATTTAGTGGCGGTTACAGAGACATATTTCATGGATAACCATTACTGGGATGTGATTATACTGGGCTATACTTTATCCAGGAAGGACAGGATAGAAGAATGGAAGTTCTTTATTTCCTATTTCCACAATTATTTTATGACATTGTAAACTGCAAAGACTGTGTACTGTGTTGAAGTATATTAAGTGACCAATAAATCATAAACCATAAGAAGAGGAGGAGGAGTAGCACTATATGTTAAAATAATATTAAAACTAGAGAATCACAGGGCTTAAAAGGGAGCAAGGAGGCACTGTGGGTTAAACTAGAAAGAGGGAAAGGAAATCCATTTGCAATGGTATGATATAAAGATCTCCCTCGCAGAGAGAAGAAGTGGATGGAGATTTAATAAAAGACATACGCAGTATTGCCATGAAAGCAGAAGTGCTACTGATAGGTGATTTCAATATGCTGCATGTTGATTGGCACATCCTTGCTGCAGTGTCATCTAGAAGTAAGGAGATCCTAGATTCTCTACAGGGAGAACTATTCCGGTAACTGGTAACCGAACCCACATGTGAAGGGGCCATACTGGACTTGGTGCTTACCAATGGGTAAAGTGTTTCTGATGTCATAGTGGGAAATCATCTCATATTCAGTAATCACCAGATGGTGTGGTTCAGTATTAGGACTAGGGCTGATGAAATCCATTCAAAAGCGAAGGGTCTTAGACTTTAGGAAAACTAACTTTGCCAAGATGGAACAATACCTCAAGGAGTCGTTAGAATGGGAACAGCTGGGGGATGTAGAAAAGCAATGGGCAAAACTGAAAGGGGATATTTTAAGGGCAACAAACCTTTTGTTGGGTAAATAAATGTAAAAGGAAACGGAGGCCGCTATGGCTCTCAAAAATAGTAGCTGAAAAGGTGAAGAAAAAGAGGGTGGCCTTTATAATATACAAGACATCACACAGAGAGGAAGACAAGCATCTATATTTGGAAAAACTTAGAGAAGCTAGCAAAATAGTCAGGAAAGCAAAAATACAAAAGAAGAATTAGCTAATGCAATAAAATAGGGGGATAAGACATTTTTCAGATATGTTAGTGAGAGAAGAAAGTGAAGTGGTATTGTCAGACTCAAGGGTGAAGGGCCAGTGAGGATAAAGCGGAATTGTTTAACAGATATTTCTGTGTTCACAGATGAAGGGCCAAGAGCAGGACCTCAGAAAACACCCACAAATAGGAACAGAAGTGACTAAGATCTTGAACAATTTTCAGAAGACTGTGTTTGTGAGGAACTAGCTAAACTAAAAGTAGACAAAGTGATGGGATCAGATGGGATACATCCGAGAATATTGAAGGAACTTAGGGACGTTCCAGCGGCTCCTTGACTGACCTTTTCAATGCTTCTTTAGAATCAGGAGTGGTCACAAAGGACTAGAGAAAGGCGCATGTGGTCCCTTTACACAAAAGCAGAAGTAAGGATGAGGTTGAAAACTATGGGCCAGTTAGTCTAAATTATTGTAAACGCTGCTAAAAGGGAGGATAGGCTAAAAGGGAGGATAGTGAGGTTTCTGGAGTACAATGGATTGCAGGATCCAAGGCAGCATGGGTTTACCAGAGGCAGAACTTGTCAGACAAATCTGATTGATTTCTTTGACTGGGTGACTAGGGAGTTGGATAGAGGGAGAGCCCTACATTTGGTGTACTTAAATTTCAGTAAAGCCTTTGACACCATTCTGCACAGGCGACTTATAAACAAACTCAGCACCCTAGGGATGGACCCTAAAGTGATTGACTGGGTTAGAAATTGGTTGAATGGGAGGTGACAAAAAGGTACAGGTAATGGAGATCACTCTGAGGAGGATACCAGTGGTGTGCCGCAAGGATCTGTCCTTGGTATGATTCTTTTTAACACCTTTGTTAGTGATATTGCAGAAGGGCTGTCGGCTAAGGTTTGCCTCTTTACGGATGATACCCAAGAGTAGACACCCAGGAAGGAGTAGATATGAGGAGGGATTCAGCTAAGCTTGAATAGTCAAGAATTTGGCAGCTGAGATTTAATGTTAAAAAAGGTTAAATTAGTCCTTACCTGACAATTTTCTTCCATGGAGGCCCTCCAATCCAGTCCAGAGAATCGGGTTGTATCCAGCCACCAGCAGCTGGAAACTGAATATTCAAATGCCTGATATGTCACCCTACAAGAGCCCCCTATACTCCCATGACACCTCAGTATTCCACTGACAAAACAGCCTAAGATGCACGCAGAACTGCAAACCTATCTATCAACAAAACCCATAACTGCGCACACTATCTATGTATGCCTAAGCGGAAGCACAACTGTCATCTCTCCCGAAAGATCCACATGCTCATGTGCCTCACTTTTTTTTTTTTTTTTTTTTTTTTTTTTTTTACACACACACAATCGCCCAAGAGAGCTTTTTGATAATATAAAATCTCTCACCAGCAATACCTCAAAGACACATGTGAACCTGTCATAGATCCCCAATTCCTAGCTATTAAGCCTTACCTATAAATACTCAAACCAGACCACGCTTAACACCAAATGCTACCTGGTCATCATTCTTTCCTATTTCAAAGGATGCACTTGGGAACATCGTTTCTAAAATAAACACAACTTTCTACCTCAACCCTTGTCCAGTTAGCTGGATAAAAGCAACAAAAATGGAACTTACTCCCCTCATCCTCCCAATGGTTAACCTCTCCCGCCAACATGGTTACATTCCACCCCCGATGAAACATGCAATAATCTGCCCTGTCCTGAAAAACAATACCATGGATAAAGATAGCCCCACGTCATATAGACCCATATCCAGCCTGCCTTTCATGGCCAAACTAATAGAGAAGATTGTACAAATCCATCTTCAAGATCATATCGCACCCCTAGATGAACACTTTCGCACCCCTAGATGAACACCAATATGACTTTCACCCATACCACAGTGTAGAGACCCTCCTCACGGTCCTATATGATCATCTCATTCGTGGTATGGACAACCCCAAAAAAGTATTCCTTCTCCTATTCCTAGACATCACCTCAGCGTTCAACAGTATAAACCACCTCATTATGCTCTCCAGGTTACAACAAATAGGCATAAAGGATACCGTACTTAAATGGTTCAACTCACATCTTATGGGTAGAACTCAACAGGTTAGAATGGGACATCACACATCTGACCTATACAACCAGAAACAAGGCCTGCCACAAGGCTCTGCCCTCTCTGCCCTCTTGTTTAACATTTATCTCCAGTCCATCTGCGCAATCTTCAAGAAATTATAAGAACACTATCATGTATACACAGACGATATAATGTTATATCTCCCATTTGACATCTCCAACTATTTAATTCAACAAATCACAGATTGATCATGAGGTTGTGAGTGAACAGCCATTCTGCTACTTCTGTGAAGTAATTTCAATAAAACCAAAGCTCTCTACTTAACAAGGAACCAAAGTTTCACTCCTCCAACCTCCATCAGGATTCAAGACGCAAATATGTGTCAAAAACGAGGTAGAATACCTTGGAGTCATTCTAGTCCCCTCACTCAATATGTCTGCACACATTATAACTCCTGGAGTGGAGGAGTGGCCTAGTGGTTGGGGGCAAGGTACTTCAGGCCGGAAGGTCGGGGGTTCAAATCCCACTAGAGGACAGCAACCTTGGGCCGGAAGGACTGGGGTTTCTAGTCCCACAGGTGCTCCTTGTTGTCTTGGGCAAGCCATTTAACCCTCCATAGCCCATGTTCCCTGTAAAATAGTTATCTCCAAGTTATAATGCCCTGTTCAATATAATTTCAGTTTGTTCAATGTAAACCGCACTGATGCAGAATAGCGCGGTATATAAGAGAATGTAAATAAAAATAAAACTAACAACTAGTAAAATATTCTATAAACTCAGAATTTTAAAACAACTTCGCCCCTGCTTCACCCATCAGAATTAAAATCTGTCATCAATGCTATTATTACACCCCACTTCGATTTCTGCAACTCTGTCCTACAAGGTCTACCTAAGCAAACACTAAGACAGCTCCAAACAGCACAACATGTTGCAGCCAGGATAACAATGAACGACAACCCAATAGAACACATCACCCCTTTACTATACAATCTACACTGGCTTCCAATCCAGAGCCGCATACACTATAAAATACTCATAACTACATTTAAATTGATCAAAGATAACGCCCCTTCATACCTCTCCACCCTCATTGTCAAGGAAATAAACATTCGTACTCAATGTGATCGTAATACAAATAACCATCAGAATTCAGGGCAACTAAAAAAATGACACGACAAAGCATTCTCCCACTTCTTTCCTGCCCTTTGGAATAAGCTCCCGGACAACCTAAGAGATATAAATGACATTCTCACATTACGAAAAAAAAATCAAAACTCATTTATACAACACTTTGGAAACCACAACGAACCCAATAATCCTGACCCTACCTTTCCCATCACATAAGTAATTACGGACATGCTCCCCTTCAAAAGGCATTTCCCCAAATGCACCCCGATGATAGATTCAATCTATTTACTGCATTGAACTTACATGTAAGAGCAGTTACTCACCTGTAACAGGTGTTCTCCAGGAGCAGCAGGAATCAGTCCTCACATATGGGTGTCATCGGCGCCGATGAAGCCCCAGCGGAGCATTTCCCCAGCTTTCTAAGAAAGCCTTTGGGAATGCAGGCACGCATGCGCGGTTCCCTTCCCGCCTAAAGGTGCCATCTTACCTCAGTCAAATGACATAGCTAAGAACAGCACACAAAAAATGAAAAATATAAACTATGTACAACTGCAACTCCAAGGGGAGGAGGGAGGGTTGTGAGGACTGATTCCTGCTGCTCCTGGAGAACACCTGTTACAGGTGAGTAACTACTCTTTCTCCAGGACCAAGCAGGAAGTCAGTCCTCACATATGGGTGACTCCCTAAGCTCTGGGCTACCGAGGAACCCAGGCTGAAAAAGAGGACTCCCTCTAGTGCCAGCTGCAAAGAAAGGCTTTTCAAGGACACCCCCCCCCACCGGTAGCCCAACAGAGGACAGGAGGGCAAGAGTTGCCTAAACCTCAAAGAGATTCCGGAGTACTGTCTGGCCAAAAGCACTGTCCCTACGGGACTCCCTCTCCAGGCAGTAACGGGCTGCAAAAGTCTGGCTTGAAGACCAAGTTGCAGCCTTGCAGATGTCTACCAAGGGCACAGAGCGGAGATGAGCCACTGAGGCAGCCATTGCCCTGACATGATGGGCCGTGACCCTACCCTGCAAAGGAAGGTCAGCCGCCTTGTAAGCACAGGTGATACAGTCAGCCACCCAGATGGACAAGGTACGCTTGGACACAGCCAACCACAACTTATTGGGGTCAAAGGATACGAAGAGCTGAGTAGCCCTTCTATGCCCCTGCGTACAGTCAAGGTAGAAGGATAAGGCCCTCCTACAGTCCAGGGTATGCAGAACAGCTTCAGCCGGGCTCGCATGAGGCCTAGGGAAGAATGTTGGAAGAACCACCTCCTGATTGAGGTGGAAAGAGGAGAAAACCTTTGGGAGGAACTTTGGATGAGTCCTGAGGACTACCCTGTTCCTATAAATTCTGGTGTAAGGCCTGTCACAGACCAGGGCCTGAAGCTCACTTACTCGCCTAGCCGAGGTAAGGGCTATTAGGAAGAGTGTCTTCCAGGAGAGGAAGCGTAGTGGACAAGTAGCCATCGGCTCAAAAGGTGGGCGAGTCAGCTGCTGCAAGACCACATTCAGCTCCTACTCAGGGGCAGGAGGACGGATGGGAGGCTTGAGCAAAAGCAAGCCCTTGAGAAAGCGGGACACCAAGGGGTGACCAGAGAGAGACTGCCCTTCTACCAATGAGTGGTGAGCTGCTAGAGCTGAGAGGTGGACCCGAACAGAATTGGATTTAAGACCCTGATTGGACAAGTGCAGTAAATACTGAAGGACTACTGGCACAGTACAGGAGAAAGGATCCTCTGTACGTAGCTGACACCACATAGAAAACCTTTTCCATTTGAGAGCATAGGTTTTCCTAGTGGACTGTTTCCTAGAGGCAAGGACAACCTCCTCAACTTCCTGAGGTAGGCCCCAGGGAGCCAAGACTACCCTTGCAGCCTCCAGGCCATCAAATTGAGAGACTTGAGATTGGGGTGCAGAAGGGAACCCTGCTCTTGTGAGAAAGGTCGGGTTGGAACCCCAGAGGCAGTGGGGGATCCACCACCAGTTGAAGTAGAAGTGGAAACCAAGGTTGTCTCGGCCATCTGGGAGCAGCCAGCAGGACCGAGGCCTTGTCCTGAAGAATCCTGAAGAGAGTTCGGGCCACCAAGGGCGTGGGAGGAAACGCATACAGGAGGCCTTGAGACCAGGGAATCAGAAAAGCATCTGCTGCTATTCTCAGAGGATGCGGCTGCCTGGAGCAGAACTTTGGCAGTTGTTTGTTTATTGGGCTGGCAAAGAGATCCATCAAGGGAAGACCCCATTTCAGGAAGATCTTCTGAACCACTGAAGGATGCAGCTGCCACTCGTGGGGCTGCAGTATTCTGCTCAATCTGTCTGCCAGATAGTTGTCCTGTCCTGGAAGGTACACCGCCTTGAGAAGCATGTTGTGCTTGAGGGCAAAAGAACAAAGGTCCTGAGCCTCTCGACACAGGATCCTGGACCCAGTTCCGCCCTGTTTGTTCACATAAAACACGGCAACCTGGTTGTCTGTCTGAATCAGAACAGACTGGTGAGCCAGGGCAGGTGTGAAAGCTTTGAGTGCTAATCGAATAGCTCTGAGTTCGAGGAGATTGATCTGCTGTGCAGTTTCCCAGGGAGACCAGAGACCCTGGGTGCACTTGCCCAGACAATGAGCTCCCCAGCCTAGCAGGGAGGCATCTGTTGTCAGCACTACTGTATAACCTGAGATCTGAAAAGGCACCCCATTCAGTAGATTGTGTGGGTGCAGCCACCAGTTGAGGGAGTGCAAAAATGGTCTGGACACCCTTATCTTGTCTCTGAGGCCACCTGTGGCCTGGGACCACTGAGACCGAAGGCACCACTGTGCAGGCCTCATATGGAGCCTGGCATTGGGGGTAACATGTACTGTTGAAGCCATGTGGCCCAGAAGTCTCAGGCAGAGCTGCCATCAACCTTTGGGCTCTGTCTTCTGGCAAGAATGCCTTTGCCAGGAGAGAGTCCAACCTTGCCCCTATGAACTCCAAGTTCTGGGAAGGGAGCAAAGTGGACTTTGCGAAGTTTATGACAAACCCCAGGCGTTGTAGAAGAGCAATAGTCCTGAGGGTGGCTTGATTGGCCTCTTGGCTTGTCTGACCCCTGATGAGCCAGTCGTCCAGATAGGAGAAGACAAAGATGCACTGATTTCTCAGGTAGGCCGCCAAGCACAGTTACTTACCTGTAACAGGTGATCTCTGGGAACAGCAGGAATTAGTCTTCACATATGGGTACGTCGGTACTGACGGAGCCTGCACGGGAACGCTGCCCAGCTTCCAATCAGAAAGCTTTTGGCAGCATCCCTCGCGCCTGCGCGCTGACTTCCCGCCTTCTCCAGAGCCTCTCTTCAGTTGAGTTTCAAAGCTGAGACAAAGGCGAGGAGAGGAAAGGAAGAAGAAGATAAGAGATGCAACTCCTAGGGGAGGTGGGAGGGTTGTGAAGACTAATTCCTGCTGTTTCCAGAGATCACCTGTTACAGGTAAGTAACTGTGCTATCTCCAGGAACAAGCAGGAATGAGTCTTCACATATGGGGACTCCCGAGCTGGGGATGCCAGGGGGAGATCCCATAAAAATGCAGGAGCCTGGACCAGTGGTGCATTTTGTCTCCAGGAATCCCCGGCATCCAAAGTGGGATGGAGGGTAGGAGTTGACAATAAAGGAGCTGTGAGGAAAGAAACAGCATAGCCAAGGACTACAGGGCTCTACAGACTACAGGAGTCCTTGGTATATATGATGAGTAGCATTAAAAGACCTTTAATGTACACTTAAAATATGCAGCTTACCTACTGTATTGTAGGAAGTAGAGAGCATGATTGAGTCTACTGGATAAGCAGTGGCGGAATCTTCAAGGTAACCTCCCAGCAGTGAGGATGAAGGTCCAGACCTGGAGGTAGCAGATGATCCAGGTGTCAACTGGGTAGGATTAGACGTCAGGTCTTCAATGGAAACTTTATGGGAAAAAGCTGAAAACTCCTTTAGGCATAAAGTCATTAACATTGAGGACTAAAGGAAGAAGACTGACGGAGTTGGAGAACTAGCCCAGTCCTGGCGGGAAGAGGGGGATTGGAAAAACCCCTATTCCCAAGGAGAACAGCTGTGTACTCAAAGATAAAGATGTATACTATTTTTCCTAGCTGGCGAGAGGTAGGAAAAATAGTGAAGCTTGATGCTTCAAGGACTTAAAGAAAAAATGGAAGATGTTAGCACCACAGTAGTTATAGGTGCATGACAGTTTCTGCATCGTAGTATGATATGCGAAGTAGGGCGATAGACTGTCTAAAACCTTTAGAAGGTAAAACATTTAGTATAGACAGTAAGGGTGATAGTGTGTAAGACATATCAATCCCTAAGAAGCCCCCCAACAGACACATATATAGACAGATATATATATATGTGGATGGAAAATATATATATATATATATATATATATATATACATACATATATATATATATATATATATACACACATATGTCCATATGTGTATATTAGGATATGGGTGGAGAAAAGTATCAAAATATATATATATATATATATATAGATATGATATATCGAAATATATATACATTTGTGGGGCATAGTTTTGCACCACCAGAGTAATGATATAGGTATGTAGACATATATGGAGATGCTACATACAAGATAACAAGTTGAAGATACATGTCTACCACCCAGCCCCATAATTGTACATGGGGAATATAAAAGAAAAAGATTCTTCGCTCTACAAGAGGGTGAACCCACTTGGGATATGCACAGAGAATCTATTTCTGTGGATTAAGGGATGCAAGAAGGCAATCCAACAAGATAACCGTGATGTTTGCGTGAGAACAGATGATCATATGAATCTGTAAGGAACAAGGCGGGAGTTCCACAGAACACTGACATGGCAGATGTGTAGAAACGCAGAAGATGATACCAGAGGGACCTACTGGAGGGACCCAGAGGGACCTACTGGAGGGACCCAGAGGTAGCATGCGTAAACATCAGCGTTGGATTTTCACGCAGAAGAACTTATATTTCATGTTAACACCCCAGGCTTGAGGGTGTGGAGAACCCTCACAGGCATGGGAAAGGATTATAAGCTTTTCCCTACTAATAGAGAAGCTTTTGAGACAAGGTCAATGCTCTATAGCAAGGCCCTCATAGTAGAAAGCTTCTCTGAAGACTGCAGAGAACATTGTGCAGGAGAGATATGAGATAAACTGACTGAAGTCAGGTGTGTTGCCATATCCTAGGAGAGGAGATGGATAGAATAATGTGAGAAAGCCTAAAAGAGTAGGAGGATCCAAGATAGCTGACGAGTAGCTTGGAATCACTACTGAGGCTAGACAAAATTTTGAACAAGGGACTGGAACTTATAAAAAGTACCAGTAATACAATCATTGTAACTCCTGCAGGCACAGCTGCTGACGGAAACAGCAGAGAGATTGTCCTGTGCCCAATAAAGAAAAACAGACAAGAAAGGAGAGGAGATATACCTTCTCCCTGTCTGAGGAACGAGCTTGCTAGAGAAGCCTTTCAGTATGGTACCCCTCAGTTAGGGAAAAAGCCCGGCTGAGAGGGCAGAGCAAGTAATTGGAGGGTGACGCACCCATAGGGTAAGTCAACTGAAGGAAAAAATGTTCAGTTGGGACAGAACTATCAGGGGATAGTTGCAACTGCTCTTCTAGAGAGTAAGAAGAGAAGTCTGTAGTCCCTGAACAAAAATTTTCCGACAGCTTAGTACACTGAAAAAGAAAAGTTCAGTGAATAAACTTCTAATGGGTAGAAGTGAACTGTAGAGTAGAATTCCCAGCCCCTATGGTTGCTGGGAATGCTGAGACTGGCCAGAGCTAGAGGACTTCAGACTAGGCTGAGGTGTCCCTTGCTTAGGTACAGCCGAATGAGGGGCAGAAGATGAATGAAACTTTCTTTTTCTAGGGAAAGAAGGTTTGGTAGGACATTTCCTACCTTTCGAAGAAGGAGGTGGCTTAGAATGGTCCTTAGTGGAAGGAGAGTCAGCGGAGCATTGAGCAACCTGACGTAAAGCCTCCTTATTGAAGAGACCTTCTCCTGTACAAGGAGAATGAGCCAATATAGTTTGTGCCCATCTGCTCAAGTCTGAAGCTTCGAGCCAGGCTCTGCGACGTGCTGCAATGGCAATAGCAGAAGATCTGCTAACAGACTCAAAAGAGTCTATAGAAGCACGAGAAAGGAACCAAGATATATTCCGGCTATGATTGAGTAGCAAGGAATAATTAGTAGCCTTGGGCTCTGGCATAAAAAGGGGTCAAAAGAGACAATCTCTCCGTGACCTCCTGGAGTGTGAGACTCATGTGGAAAATATATGAAAGAATTGTGGAGGCCAGCATAGATGTTTGGAAGGCTTGACGACCAAACGCATCGAGTGTTCTTGAAGAACGACCTGGCGGAAAAGAAGAATGCTTCTTTTTGCTCTTAACCTTCCTCAGTGCTGATTCCACTACAAGGGAACGAAGAGGAAGTTGAGGCTTCTGAAATCCTGGGGAGGGAGGTACCCGGTACCGAACCTCAGTGGCTGTAGAAGGTAGAGGAAGCCGTAAGGGTGATTTCCAGACCCTCAGAAGGAGATCCTGCAGAGCAGGATGCAAAGGAAGCATCATATTTTCCATTTGTGCCGGTGAGCCAGGAATAGCATCACAACCAGGGATAGAGATATTAAGAAAGGTTGCCATATCCAGGAGAAAAGCCTGAAAAGCCTGATCTCCTATGGGAACCTTCCCTGGTTAGGCTAAAGAAAGAGGCTGAGCACCAGAGGACATACCGTGATGTGAGGAGAGAAACCTAGTAGATGGACAAGGATACTGGTATGGTAACTTAGAGGCAGTGAGTACTGCATCAGCAACCCCAGGTATCGGTTCCAAACTAGGCATCGGTGCAAGAACAGGCATCGACATCGATACTGACACAGGGCCAGCAGTTGAAATTGTCATCGGGAACTGCTGCAATGGTACCGAGATCATGCGAGAGTTATGGCTAGGATCCTCGGAACTGCTTATCTGGAAACGACGGGAGTCGGTTCCGGGACGCGTCGGTACCCAGTCCTCGAGACTAGATATCGATTCAAGACTCGGCATCGAAGGAAGCGAGTCTATCGATGCATGTCTCGAGGGTACCGACGTCGGTGGTAGTATCGGCGATGCTGATACCGGTAAAGCAGTCTGGGTTACATCGATCGAACCCGAAGGTACCGAGGATGCCCGATGACAACCTCTCGCCGGGAGAACGTTATCCCACACCGGTGCCGATGCCGGGGTATCGGAACCGATTGAAGCCGGTACCGTCCCAGAGCATGGCTGAGATATGGAAATGTCCATCGGTATCGTATCACCCGGCCCCGAAAGTGCCGAGGATGCTAAAGGACAATTCCTGGTGAAAAGTGAAACACTCGACACCGAAGCCGATGCCGGGGAATCGGTACCGCCGGAAGCAGATACCCGTACCGTGCACGGCTGGGATCGAGGGAAGTCAATTCGGGGCGTATCGATCGGTCCCGAAGGTACCGAGGATGCCCGATGACGATCCCTGGTGAAGAGTGGAACACTCGACACCGGTGCCGATGCCGGGGGATCGGTACCGCTGGAAGCGGATACCACCCCCGGACATGGCTCAGGTATGTTCTGTGAGGGGTGAGCCCCAGGAACAACCTGAAAACCCCTTTAATGCTTTGGAGCCCACAGACTCCCGCAGGGGTAATGCCAATGGATTCTTGAGGGTAAGGCCGGAGCCGTCACCATGCTGGGCATGGGACATACCACTCAAGCATTGACTAGTCTTAACAGACTGTTTGTGGGTTACCTGATCCTGTGAAGAGGAGAAACCGGGTTCCCTCACTGCCAAATAAAAAAATGGTATCGAGGGAAACTCTAAAAACTGAAGGTTTCCTCACAAAAGTATCCCCTGACAAGTCAGGGGAAAAAGGGTCAGGACCCACACAATTGAGACACCAACGATTGGAGTCTAAAAGGAAACAGGTGTTTCCACATCGAATACACTTCTTAGGAAAAGAAGGCTCCATGAGGAAGAGGCCTGGTAGGCCCAACAAGTTAAGGCAAAAAATTGAAGAAAACGTTTCTCAGAAGTTAGGCAAAAATCCACCGGCGGTACCGGTGGCGGCGGGAAATACAGCCGCGACCACAAGAAAATAAAAAGTAAAGTAATTAAGTAAGTAAAAAGAAAAGTTTCTGCGGTGACAGGAGGACGTCCTGCCGGCTCCGCGGAAAAATGAAAACTGAAGAGAGGCTCTGGAGAAGGCGGGAAGTCAGCGCGCAGGCGCGAGGGATGCTGCCAAAAACTTTCTGATTGGAAGCTGGGCAGCGTGCAGGGCTCCGTCGGTACCGACGTACCCATATGTGAAGACTCATTCCTGCTTGTTCCTGGAGATCCACTGCTAGGCACTTTGTGAAAACTCTGGGGGCAGAGGTGAGGCCGAAAGGCAGTACTCTGTACTGATAATGGTTTCCTCCCACGATGAACCTCAGGTACTTTCTGTGGTCTGGATAAATGAGGATGTGAGTGTACGCATAGCGTAGTTACTCACCTGTAACAGGTGTTCTCCAGGAGCAGCAGGAATCAGTCCTCACATATGGGTGACGTCGGCGCCGACGGAGCCCTCGCGGAGCAATTTTCCACAGCTTTCAAAGAAAGCCTTTGGGAATTGCAGCGCGCATGCGCGGTCCCCATCCCGCCCAAAGGTGCCATCTTGGCCAGTCTGATGACATAGCGAAAAGACAGCAAAAAATTTGCAAAAACTAAATCATATGACTGCAACTCCACGGGGAGGAGGGAGGGTTGTGAGGACTGATTCCTGCTGCTCCTGGAGAACACCTGTTACAGGTGAGTAACTACGCTTTCTCCAGGACCAAGCAGGAAGTCAGTCCTCACATATGGGACTCCCAAGCTTAAGGCTACCGGAGACCCTAAGCACAAAAAGGAGCTCCCTCTAGCTCAGCAGCACAGAAGGAAGGAATCTTCTCTGACTAATCTCCAACCGGTAGCCCAACATCCGGGATGGAGGGTAGGAGTTGCCTAAACCTCGAAGAGATTACGGAGGACTGCCTGTCCGAAAGCACTGTCCCTGCGGGACTCCCTCTCGAGGCAGTAATGGGTTGCAAAAGTCTGGCTCGAAGACCAAGTAGCGGCCCGGCAGATGTCTGCCAATGGAACAGAGCGGAGGTAAGCCACTGACGCAGCCTTCGCCCTAACCCAATGAGCCGTGACTCGACTTTCCAACGAGAGGCCTGCCGCCCCATAAGTCCAAGCGATACAGTGAGCTACCCAGATGGACAGAGTACGCTTGGAGACAGGGAGCCCTAATTTATTAGGGTCGTAAGACAGGAAGAGCTGAACAGTCTTACGGTGCTCCCGCATACGATCAAGGTAGAAGGTTAATGCCCTCCGACAGTCCAGGGTATGCAAGACCATTTCAGCTCGGCTGGAGTGTGGCCTGGGAAAGAAGGTCGGAAGCACCACCTCCTGATTGATGTGAAAAGGGGAGACCACTTTTGGAAGAAACTTAGGGTGAGTCCGCAGGACTACCCTGTTCTTGTAGAACCTAGTGTAAGGGGGATCAGACACTAGGGCCTGCAGTTCACTAACGCGTCTAGCGGAAGTGAGGGCTACCAGGAATAAGGTTTTCCAAGAAAGAAAACGGAGAGGACAGGTAGCCATGGGTTCAAAAGGCGGACAGGTGATCCGCTGTAAAACCACGTTCAGGTCCCAGTCGGGGGCTGGGGGGCACAAAGGTGGTTTAAGGAGAAGGAGACCTCGGGAGAACCGTGCCACGAGAGGGTGGCCGGAAAGAGGCCTGCCTTCCACCAGCACATGATGTGCAGAAATAGCACTGAGGTGAACCTTGACCGAGTTGGACTTTAGTCCAAGATTGGAGAGGGAAAGCAAGTACTGCAAGACCACCGACACTGAGCAGGAGAAGGGGTCTTGAGACTGTTGAGTACACCAGGTGGAGAGGCGACGCCATTTAAGGGCGTAGGATTTCCGGGTATAGGGTCGCCTGGAAGCTAGCACGACCTCTTCCACCTCTGGAGGCAGCAGGAGGGGAGCAAGGACTACCCTTTCAGCGGCCAGGCCATCAGATGAAGAGATCTGAGGTTGGGGTGTAGGAGAGACCCCTGATCCTGGGTCAGGAGATCGGGTTGAAACCCCAGAGGCAACGGAGTATCTACCGCCAGTTGCATCAGAAGCGGGAACCACGGTTGCCTGGGCCACCGGGGAGCTATCAGGATCATCGAAGCCTTGTCCTGGAGAACCTTGAAAAGTGTTCGAGACACCAGCGGCATGGGAGGAAAGGCAAACAGAAGGCCCGTGGACCATGAGAGCAGAAAAGCATCCGCCGCTACTCGGAGGGGATGCGGTTCCCGAGAGCAGAACCGAGGAAGTTGCCTGTTCAGAGGACTGGCAAAGAGATCCAGCGTGGGGAGGCCCCACTGGAGAAAGATCCTTTGAACCACCAACGGGTCCAATCTCCACTCGTGTGGTTGGAGGATTCTGCTCAGTTTGTCTGCCAGGTAGTTTTCTTGACCTGGGAGATAGACAGCTTTGAGGAGGATTCCTCGGCTGACGGCCCAAGCGCAGAGCTTTTGTGCTTCCCGACAGAGACGGAAGGAGCCCGTGCCCCCCTGTTTGTTCACGTAGAACATGGCCACTTGATTGTCCGTCTGGATGAGGACGGACTGGCGAGTGGTAAGGTGGGAGAAGGCCCGGAGAGCCAGGCGGATCACTCTGAGCTCCAGGAAGTTGATCTGCTGGGCAGATTCCCACGGGGTCCAGAGACCCTGAGTACATGTCCCTTGGCAATGTGCTCCCCAACCCAGGAGAGAAGCGTCAGTCGTCAGTACCTGAACAGGCGGAGGAGACTGAAAGGGCATTCCGAGCACTAGGTTGGGCAGATGAAGCCACCACCGTAGAGAAGAGACCAGCGGGCTGGAGATTCGTACTGAGTCCGCTAGTCTCCCCGAGGCCTGACGCCATTGTGAGCGAAGGCACCATTGAGCAGGCCGCATATTCAGGCGGGCATTGGGGGTCACATGGACCGTGGAAGCCATATGGCCGAGCAGTTTCAGAAAGTGCCTGGCCGAGACCCGGGAATGGCTGCGGAAGCGGCTGGCTAGAGCCATGAGCCGTTGTGCCCTGTCGAGCGGCATAAAGGCTCGCGCTTGAAGCGTGTTTAACCTGGCGCCGATGAACTCGAGATCCTGAGAGGGGAGCAAAGTGGACTTTTCGAAGTTTATTACAAAGCCCAGGTACTGGAGCAGAGTCACAGTACGTTGCATGGCGTGAGTGGCCTCCGTGGAGGACGGTGCTCTGATGAGCCAGTCGTCTAGGTAAGGGAAGACAAAGAGGCCTTGAAGCCGGAGATAAGCCGCCACCACTGCGAGACATTTTGTGAAGACTCGTGGTGCGGAGGATAGGCCAAAGGGCAGTACTCTGTACTGGTAATGATTGCCTGCCACCACAAACCTTAGGTATTGTCGGTGGCTTGGGTGGATGAGGATGTGAGTGTAGGCATCCTTTAGATCCAAGGAGCATAGCCAATCTCCCTGCCGGAGGTAGGGCAGCAGGATTCCAAGGGTAAGCATCTTGAACTTTTCCCTTTCCAGGAACTTGAGGTTCCACAAGTCCAGGATGGGTCTGAGGCCTCCAGTACGCTTTGGTATCAGGAAGTACCTGGAATAAAAGCCTTGACCTCTCAGGTGGTGGGGCACCGGTTCCACCGCCTGTTCCTGAAGAAGACTTGCCAACTCTTGAAGGAGTAAGTCCCGGTAAAGAGGGGGTCGCAGAGGCTCCCCTGGAAAGTAGGGGGGAGGTACCTGGTGGAAGTGTAGAAGATAGCCCTCTCGGACTATGTGGAGCACCCAGGTATCTGACGTGATGTTGGACCACCTGTGGGCAAAGTGGACCAGCCGGCCTCCCGTGCTGAGAGACACCAGCGGAGGGGGAGAGGCTATGCTGAAAGAGTCAAAAACCCCCACCCTGCGGAGCAGGGGCCGGTGGCGCAGGCTTGGGGGCTTGCTGCCTACGGGACCCGTTACCCCGTCCCTTGGCCTGCTGACCCTGTTGGGGAGCTGCGGAGGCGTGATAATGAGGGTAGTGTTTATAGGCAGCCGCCTTCCTCGGGTAAAAGGGCTTTTTCCCCGAGCCCTTCTTCTTCTGGGAAGGGGCAGAGGTTTTCCTGGAGAGCCGAGTCCTGGTGAGAGTCTCTGTCTCGAGTTGTGCAGCCTTCTCGTCCATAGGTTTGCCAAAGAGGTTTTCACCTCTGCAGGGGACATCGACCAACTTGTCCTGCACCCAGGGCTCGAGGTCGGATGACTGAAGCCAAGCCTGTGGGCGGGCCCCGATGCCGGCTGCGGCTACCCGAGCCGATGCCTCAAAGCCATCATAGGCTGCTCGAGAGATAAACTTTGAGCACTCCCGAATACCGGTGGACAAGGCCAGGAACCTCCGCAAAGGTTCCTCGGAGAGACCAGCAGAGAATCCGGCTAATTCTTTAGCCAGGTCCCGGAGATACATGCCCATGTAGAGCTGGTAAGTCTGGACCCGACAAGCAAGCATAGAGCCCTGGAAACACTTCTTACCGATGCCATTCAGGCTGCGGGCTTCCCTGCCGGGAGGCACCGAGGAGTGCATCTTCTGGCTCTTGAGCCTATGCATGGCCGATTCCACCACCATGGAATGGTGCGGCAGCTGTGCTTTTTGGAAGCCAGGGCTCTTGCGGACTCGATATATGGCATCGACCCGCTTGCTTAATACCGGCGACGACGCCGGGCTCTCCCACATGCGGAAGAGAAGTCGTTCCAGCATCGGAGGAACCGGTATAGTAAAATGCTCCTTCGCAGGAGAGTCATACTGGAGGGCATCGAGCTCTTCGGCTCGAGGCTCCTCCTCGGGATCCGCAGGGAAGGCCAAGGCCTTGGCCATATCCCTCACGAAGTTTGAGAACCGTGCATCCTCCGGGGGGGACTGTCTCCGAGGTTCAGACTCGGGGGAGTCCAAAGGGATACACCGAGTCTGAAAAGAATCAGGTGACTCTTCCACCTCGGATTCCCAGGCGGACTCCTCGGAGGAGTCGTCGAGCGGCTCTGGCCGGGCGGGCACAGACGCCGTCCGCCCCGACGCCGAGGGAGTCGGCGTCGACGACCTCGGCCCCGAACGGGAGGCCGAAGGGGACCTCGACCGAGGATCGACTCGAGCCCGCATGGACTCGAGGATCGGCTCGGTCTCCGGGGTCGACTTAGACGTCGACGTCCTGGCGGTCAGGGCAGAAGCGCCAGCGAGGCCAGCGATCAATGCCCGCTGCTGGTCCATGAAGGCAGCCAGGCTGCTCTCCAAGGCCGTCAACCTGAGACCGAACTCAGGAGACCCAGCAGCCCCCGACTCGGGCCCCGACGGCGTCGGGCCCAACGTCGGACCCCTCGGAGGCGAGTCCACGAGGACAACAGGACTTACATGAGCAGACGAGTCCATCTCCAGACGAGGCTGTTTGGACGGCCGCTCCAGCTCCAAAGACCCGGGACGGCTATCGGGGCTATGCGACCTGGCCCTCGCGGAGCCAGGAGCGTCCGACGCCGTCCTCGCGGGTTTCTTCCTCCGATGATGCTCCCGGGTAGGAGACCCCCTCTCAGAGGAGCTCCGACGGTGTTCAGAGCCAGATTCCCTGGACACCAAAGCTTCTGACGAGGTCTGGGTACGGCTGGGGTCAGAGAAGATTCTCTCCCGCTGATGCTGCCGACTCCGCAAAGATTTCGCGGACATCTTGCCACAGGCTCCACAGATCATTTCTTCATGATCTGGGCCCAGGCAACGGAGGCAGCAATCATGTGTGTCAGTAAGAGACATAAGTTTCTTACACTTAACACACTTTTTAAAGTCACTGGCGGCCATCGGGGGAAAAAGGGCCCCTGCGAGGTCAAACGTTCGTGCCACCAGGGAAAAGTGAAAAAAGCGCGAATTTGTCACGAAGGACAGAAAAACCGAAAAAAATACTAAAATAAAGAAAGAAAATCAACTTTTCAGCGGTGACTTGTAGACAGCGTCTGTAGGGCTCCGCGGAAAAAAGAAGACTGGCCAAGATGGCACCTTTGGGCGGGAAGGGGACCGCGCATGCGCGCTGCAATTCCCAAAGGCTTTCTTTGAAAGCTGGGGAAAATTGCTCCGCGAGGGCTCCGTCGGCGCTGACGTCACCCATATGTGAGGACTGACTTCCTGCTTGGTCCTGGAGAACCTTTATATCTAAAGAGCACAGCCAATCTCCCTGCTGCAGGTAAGGCAGAAGGGTTCCAAGAGTAAGCATTTTGAACTTTTCCTTCACTAGGAACTTGTTGAGGTTCCTGAGGTCCAGAATGGGACGAAGGCCACCGGTCCTTTTGGGCACCAGGAAATACGTGGAGTAGAACCCGTAACCTTGCAAGTGGGGAGGCACAGGCTCCACCGCCTTGTCCACCAACAGACTCTGAAGCTCCTGACAGGGTCTGTGTGCAGGGGAGGCCTTGGAGGCTCCCCTGGAAAGTAGGGGGGTGGTAGTTGGTGAAAATGGAGTGCATAGCCCTTGTGGACTATCTCCAGCACCCAACTGTCCCCAGTGATAAGGGGCCACTGGTGGGCAAAGAGTGCGAGACGACCTCCTGTGCAGGGGAGCAGTGGAGGAGAGGCTATACTCAAGGAGTCAAAAAACCCCACCCTGCTGAGTGGTAGCAGGGGCCTGAGGCTTGGGGGTCCTCTGCCTACGGGGCCCATTACCCTGGCCGTTGGCTTGCTGACCCTGGTGGGAAGCTTGGGCAGCCTGATATTGAGGGTACTGTTTGTAGGCAGTGCCCTTCCTTGGGTAAAAGGGCTTTTTACCCGAGCCCTTCTTTTTATGAGAAGGGGCAGAGGTCTTCCTCGACAGCCTTGTCCTGGTGAGGTGCTCGGTCTCGAGATGAGCGGCCTTCTCGGTCATGGGTTTGCCAAAAAGGTTTTCACCTCAGCAAGGGACATCGACCAACTTGTCCTGAACCCATGGCTCGAGGTCCGATGACTGCTGCCATGCCTGGCGTCGAGCCGCGATGCCGACTGCCGCAACTCGGGCCGAAGCCTCGAAGCCATCGTAGGCGGCGCGGGACATGAACTTCGAGCAGTCCCGAATCCCCGAGGACAAGGACTTAAATCTCTGCAAGGGTTCCCTGGAGAGACCAGCAGAGAATCCGGCCAACTCCTTGGTCAGATCCCGCAAGTACATGCCCATGTACAGCTGGTAAGACTGGACACAGCAAGCAAGCATCGAGCCCTGAAAACACTTTCTACCTACGCCATCGAGGTTTTGGGCCTCCCTGCCAGGAGGCACCACGGAGTGCATCTTCTGACTTTTCAGACGATGCATGGCCGATTCCACAACCATGGAATGGTGTGGTAGCTGTGCTTTCTGAAAACCAGGACTCTTCTGAAGTCGATAGATGGAATAGACTCGCTTGCTAAGAACTGGCACCGAGGCCGGTGCCTCCCACATACGGAAGAGGAGCTGTTCCAGCATCGGAGGAACCGGGACAGTAAAGGCCTCCTTCGGAGGAGAGTCATACTGCAGCGCCTTGAGCTCTTCAGCTCTTCCTCGGGATCCGTCGGGATAGCCAAGGCAGTGGCCATATCCCGGACGAACTCCGAGAACTGGGTGTCCTCCAGAGGGGACCTACTCCGGGGCTCAGACTGCGGTGAGTCCGAAGGGACGCACCGAGTCTTAAAGGTATCAGGAGACTCCTCGTCCTCCGTCTCCCAAGCCGACTCGTCCGAGGAAAAGTCGGGGTCCGACCCCGCGGGGCCCTAGAGCACCCGCCCCTACGCCGGAAGCACCGGCGTCGACGCCCTCAGTCCCGAACAGGAGGTCGAGGGAGACCGCGACCGAGGTCGACTCCGAGCCACAATGGACTCGAGTATCGGCTCGGTCTCCGGGGTCGACTTAGATGTCAATGTCCCGGTGGTCGGGGCAGATGCGCCAGACAGGCTGGCCATCAGTGCCCGCTGCTGCTCCATGAAGGCAGACATTCTGCTCTCCAAGGCTATCATCCTGAGACTTAACTCGGGAGATGCAGCAGCCACCGACTCAGGCCCCAGCAGTGCCGGGCCCGACGTCGGCTCCCTGGGAGGAGAGTCCACGAGGACTACGGGGCTTATGTGTCCAGCAGACTCCGGCTCCACACAAGGAACTTTGGCAGGCTTCTCCGGTTCCACCGGCCCAGGGCGACGGTCGGGGGTCTTAGACCTGGCCCTCGAGGAGCCAGGGACCTCTTCCGATGACGCCCTCGCGAGCCGTTTCTTCCTCTTGCGTTCCCGGTCGGGGGACCCCCTGTCCGAGAAGCTTCGACAGCGCTCGGGATCGGAATCCCGAGATGTCGAGGCCTCAGACAAGGTCCAGGCCCGGCCGGAGGCTGAGTCCGAGAAAAGCCTTTCCTTTTGCTGCTGGCGACTTCGAAGTGCCTTGGAAGACATTTTTCCACAGGCCCCGCACGACTTAGGATCGTAGTCGGGGCCGAGGCACCGAAGGCAGCAGTCGTGTGTGTCGGTGAGAGACAGTTTCTTACACCGATCACACTTCTTAAAACCACTGGAAGCCATCGGGGAAAAAAAAGAGTCCCCGCGAGGTCAAAGGACCGGCCTTCCAGGGAAAAAGAGAAAAAACGGCGCGAACGCCAGCCACGAAGGGCAAAAACCGAAAAAGAAAAATCGGGCTCGATACCGGTGTACCGAACCCGGCGGGAGGGGAACCGGTGTCGAACCGGTAGAAAAAGAGCAAAAAATCGCTGAAAATCTAATTTTAACCGGGAAAAACTGGACACACGTCCGGTGGGCTTCACGGAAAAAAAGAGACTGAGGTAAGATGGCACCTTTAGGTGGGAAGGGAACCGCGCATGCATGCCTGCATTCCCAAAGGCTTTCTTAGAAAGCTGGGGAAATGCTCCACTGGGGGTTCATCGGCGCCGACGACACCCATATGTGAGGACTGACTTCCTGCTTGGTCCTGGAGAATATAGTCTTATTTGTTTGACTGTATTTAATAATGTTAATGTATATATAGTTCTAAACTGTTCCATGTAAATTAATATGTACCATTTTCTGTACTATTCAAGGTTGTTTAATTGTAAATGGCATTTGATCTGCTGGAAAATGCAGTATAAAAGTTTCTAATAAATAAGATAAATACATTTTTGTCTTCCGAGCCCTTCTGCAGGCAACTGCTGGGAGATCCCCCACATAATCCATTACTCCTTCACCTATGGGGCTTGGCTTTTGTTTCAACACTCCATCATTGTTGGCTCGCCATTGAAAACACAAGACAGATAAGAAAAACTAACGCTGGACGGGACTTGGACTGGAGGGCCTCCATGAAAGAAAATTAGGAGGTAAGGCCTAATTTAACCTTAATTCCTGGCCCTCCAGTCCAAGTCCAGTCCAGAAAATCGGGATGTACCACAGCAGTACCTACAGCCGGGAGGGACTTGCGAGTCCCACCTGTAAGACCTGCGCCCCAAAAAGCACCTCCCTGTTGAGACCTGAATATCCAACCTATAGTGCTTTTCAAAGGTATGTAGCGATGATCATGTTGCAGCCTTACAAATGTCCTCTGGTGGTACCAAGTGGCACTCTGCCTATGAAGCTGCCTGTGCCCTAGTAGGAGTGGTTGCGCAATGATGTTGGCAAAGGCCTATGGCGCAGCAAGTATGCTGAGGCAATCACTTCCCTTATCCATTGGGAAATGGAGACCATTGAGGCCGCTTCTCCTTTACGCGGCCTTCCTAAACAAAACAAAAAGCCTTTCAGAATTTCTGAATTCCTGGATATGCCTCAAGTAGATCCTAAGGACCCTGTGCACATCCAACGAATGGAGCCATGAACCCCCTGGTCCCTGACTCTCCACCAGAAACAGTGGAAAGACTAGCAGCTGGTTAATATGAAACACTGAAATCACTTTTGGTTAACATGACGGCACTGGCCAGAACATTACCTTCTCCTTCTGAATAGACAGGAATGGTTCCCTATATGACAAGGTCTACAACTCCGATATACGCCACGCTGAACAAATAGGAATCAAGACCACCACCTTCAACGTAAGATCCTTCAACGAACTACCCCTCAAGGGCTCAAATAGCGCCTCCGTAAGCACTGACAAAACTAGGCAAAGGTCCCATGGGGGAACCACCAATCTCACAGGAGGCCAAGTTTGCTTCACTGCCTTGAGGAACCACACCATATCCGTGTTCACCACCAACCAAACCCCCTGTACCTTCCCACACTAACAGGCTAGGTCTGCCATTTGAACCCTCAGGGAACTCCACGCCAATCCTTTTTCCAGTCCTGCTTGTAGGAAGGCCAAGATTTCTGCTACGGAAGCATGAAAGGCCGTCAGACTTTGCTCCGTACTCCAGTTCTCAAATACACACCAAACACACACATAGGATAAGGAAATAGACTGTTTCTGCGCTTTCATCAGGGTCAAAATGACCCCCACTGAATAACCGCACTTCCTCAGCCTTGCCCTTCAAGAGCCAAGCTGTAAGCGAGAATTGATCAACCTGAGGAATGAACCCGAGGCCCTGCGCCAGCAAATGCGGCCTGGTCGAAAGCAGCCATGGACTCTCCACTGTCAGGCAAACCATGGTCACCGAAGCCAATCAGGTGCCGCCTGCTGGACCTGCCCTGTGGCGAGTAATTCTCTGCAACAGATGCCTGATCAGTACCCACGGAGGGAAGACATACAGGAGCCCTTCCTGCGGCCATGGCTGTGCCAGAGCGTCCAATCCCTCTGACGTGCTCTCACCATCGACTGTAAAACAGACTGGCCTTTGCATTGAGATTGGAGGCCATCAGGTCCATTACCAGCTGCCCCCAGTGCCGTACCAGTCCATCAGAGACCACTCCGTGGGATCCAGCCGATACCTGCTCAAGTAATCTGCCTGCACGCTGTCCCTGCTGGCCACATGAGCATTCGAGAAAGCAGTCAAGTTCTCCTCTGACCACTGCAGCAGTGGAGGCACCTCTGTTGCCAGCACTACACTGCCTGTGCCTCTCTGCCTGTTGATGTATGTGACCGCCGCAGTGTTGTTGGAGAATATTCTCACTGCCTTGCCCTGCAAACAGGGGAGCAAAGCACTGGAGCACCATCCAGAATGCCTGAAACTCAAGCGGTTGATCGACCAAGTGCTCTCCTCGTATCCTTGGGCCACCTGAGCCTGACAGTGTGCCCCCCCCCCCGCCACTCAGAATGGCATCCGTAGTAACCGCTAGCCAGTCTGAGTCTCCAAGGGTACCCCTTTCACCAGGTTTTCCCGAGCCAACCACCATCCCAGACTTTCCCTTACCTCCTGCAGGCATCGAAGCCTTCTGGAGGAGGGATGGCATTAAGGGAATCATCTCGACACTAGCGCTCGCTGTAGAGGCCTCATGTGTGCTTTTGCTCAGGGCACCAGATCCAAGACTGCTGTCATCAGACTGAGTACTTGCAGACAGTGCCACGCAGACGGCGCCTGCAACCTCTGAAACCGTTGCACCACCCTGACTAGTTTGTCTACCCTCTCCTATGGGAGGGTCACCGAGCCCTGAGCCGTACTGAATTCTGCTCCCAAGTAAACCAACCTTTGAGTCAGAACTAACTTGCTCTTGGGCACATTGATGACCCAGCCTAGCTCCTGAAGGAAGGATACTACTTGGGTCGTCACTTCCTGACCTTCCTGCAGCAACTTTGTGAGAATCAACCAATTGTTCAAGTAGAATGTACCATGATCCCCGGCTGCCTGAGAGCTGCTGCTACCACCGCCATCACTTTAGTGAAAGTCCTGGGAGCCATCGCAAGTCTAAAGGACATGGCCTGAAACTGGAAATGTCCTTCTGGCAGCGCAAACTGCAAGAACCTCTGATGTTCAGGGCAAATAGGGATGTGCAAGTATGCCTCCTTGAGGTCTAGAGCCACTAAATACTCTCCTTTCTGAATGGCCACCATGACCAACTGCAATGTCTCCATGTGAAAGTGGAGGACATGTAAGGCTCTGTTGACCGACTTGAGATCCAGTATAGGACGAAAAGCACTCTTCTTTTTCAGCACTACGAAATACATAGAGTATCGACCAGTGCCACTTTCGAGGAGACTTGCAGGGAGAAATCATGAATGCATCCAGAAGAGGACTTGCAAACTCCAAGGCATACCATAGTTATTATGTATTCATTGAACTATAAGCTTTTCCTGTTCAATGTAAATAGTTAATATGTTTCAAAATGTTATGTCATTTATATTTCTCTGTTCTCTGTAAACCACACCTGATCTCTGGAAGGGGCGGTATAGAAAAGCATGCAAATAAATAAATAAATAAATACATACCCCTCTCTGACAGCCTCGAGGACCCATTGGTCCATTGTAATATGGACCCAGGCAGGATAAAACTGCAGTAATCATCCGCCTATCTCAGCTGAACCTCCCCCTGGGCCTGCCTCGCCTCATTGTGTTTTTTTTAGCTGAAGTGGAAGATCCCGAACTAAAGAAGCCCCGAGAGAATCCCCTGCTTCAAAAGGACTGGCTCCGATACTGGCCCCGACCCTTCTGGGATGAGAGGAAATGCACACCCCAAAAATGCTAGAACTCTCTGGTTCCACCTCAGGCGGACTGCTGCGACTTGCCCCCCTCGAGACTTATTCTCCAGAAGGTGAGTCCTCTTGGTCTCGACTAGCTCGTTAAGCGCCTCACGAAAGAGGAACTTACTCCTGTAGGGGAGCTTACTGAGCCAAATCTAGGATGAGACATCAGCTGCCCATGTGCAAAGCCACACAAAGCACAGAGTTGCTACCACCACAGCCATACTCTTGGCCAAGGCCCGTATCAAATCATAGCATGCATCCGCTAGATACACTGAGGCAGACTCCAACTTGGGGAGCTCCACTGGTGTCACCGAGGAGTCTCCTGAGACCGGCAGAGCTTGTAACCTGCACATACATGCTCACGCTATGTATGCCCCACAGATGGAGGCCTGTAAGAACAGCATGTTCACATCAAAGGCCTGCTGGAGCAATGCCTCCCATCGCCTATCCTGGGACTCTTTCAATGCTGTACCCCCTTCTACGGGGATAACAGTCTTTTTAGTGACCGCCGTCAGCAACAAATCTACCTTAGGATTCTTAAACAAGTCTCTTTCCTCTGGTAGAAGAGGACAGAGCAGAGACATTGCTCTGCCCCCCCCCCCCCCTCAAATTGGCCTCTGGCAGCTGCAACTCAGCCTCAATCATCTGCATGATGGCCTTATGCACCAGAAAGGAATTCTGAGGAGTATGCATGCCTTGTAACAGTGGATCCTCCAAGGAGGCGTCCCCCTCCAATGCTCGAAAGGGAATATTTAGGGCTACCAGAGACTGAGAGATTAATGTCAGCAGCTCCTCTTTGTTGAAGACCCAAACAATAAAAGGGTCCTCACCTGGAGGCTGCTCAGTCTCCTCCAGCCCTACATCCTCTGTCGTCGCCTCCTCAGGGTCTGAAGGACCCTCTTGAGGATCCAAGGAGGCCCTCGAGTCCTCCGATAGCCACTCCGGCTCCTCAGAGGGTTCCCTCTGTTAGCCACTGGCACTTCTTGGGCAATCTCAGTGGATTCTCCTGCCGAAACCACTTCTGTAATGTCCATCTCCCCTCTGGAGGAGAGGGCAAGGCACTTTCCTCCTGTAGCTTGTAAGCCTGATGCAACAGAAGGATGAATTCAGGGGAAAACAGCTCAGCCTGCCCAGAGGAAGTCTCCTGTCCCATGCTCACCCGCTCTGTGCCCATGCTCTGTGCCCAAGACCTGCAATGGAGCCAGGGTCTCCAAAATGGCTGGATCCGTATTTGCGAGATCCAAAATGGCCACTACCATCTGTAGCATGGGAAAACTCCTGCGGCTGTGAGGCGCCCCCTGCATCTGAGCGGCCTCGCTGTGCTTGCTCTAGGGCTCGGCTCTCTGCCTCGCAGCCCTTGCAGTAGCCTTCCGGGGACAGAGAACTGTGGCATGCTCTGCACACAACACAGACCACCTTGGTTGATGGCATACCAGCACCCAGACTCCCCCAAGACACAATGACCACACGGGAGGGAGGAGGAGGGAGAAAGAAACGATGAAAGGAAACAAAAAAACTACTCACCAAAGGAGAGAGCTGATGGGGGTGAAGGAGAAGCTAAAGCAAGAACTCCTTCCCTTCTCCTCCCCATAACGAGACAGCGCACACCGATCTAATGGGTCATGCTGTCTCTATGGAGCTGCTAGACCCACCGAAGGGCTCTTCCAGCTACAAACAGTGCTGTTTTTCTTTCTTCCAAATTTCAGCAATTGTTATCTGTGTTCTTATTAGGCAGACTGGCTCTGTTGTCAATTCTGTGCCCACATATCCAAAGAAAACAAACCCACACTAACTAACTCGCCATCAAGAAGTCCCACAGGACGGCTGTCCACCAGCTTCTGGAGACTAAATATACTGAGGTGTCATCGGAGCATAGGAGGTTCTTGTAGGGTAACATTATCAGGCATTTGAATATTCAGTCACCGGCTGCTGGTAGACTGATACAACACTGGATGGTGCTGGAGGGCCGGGAATGAATGCAGGGTCATGCATTTGAGCTGCAAAAATCCAAGGGAGTGGTACAGTGAAGGGGCAAAGTACTTCTAGCCATGAAAGAAGAGCGTGATATGGGCATGACTGTTTCTGATGATCTTAAGGTGGCTAGACAGGTAGAAAAGGTGACGGCGAAAGCCAGAAAGATGCTTGGGTACATAGGGAGAGGAATGGCTAGCAGAATAAAGGAGGTGATAGTGCCGCTGTATAAGTCTCTGGTTTGACTTCATTTGACGTACTCTGTGCAATTCTGGAGAACACGCCTTCAAAAGGCAATAAATAGGATGGAGTCAATGCAAGAGTGGCTACTAAAATGGTTAGTGGCCTTCATTATCAAACATATGAGGACAGACAAAGATCTTAATATGCACACGTTAGAGGAAAGGCAGAATAAAGGACATATGATGATGTTTAAATACCTCCATGGCACAAATGCACAAGAGGAGAGCCTCTTTTGATTGAAAGCAAGCTCTGCTATGAGGGGACATAGGATGAGGGTGAAAGGGGATAGGCTCAGGAGTAATATGCGGAAATAATTCTTTACAGAAAGACTGTTAGATACATGGAATAGTCTCCCAGTGGAGGTAGTGGAGCGGAGGACAGTATCTGAATTAAAAAAAGCATGGGACAAACACAGACAATCTCTAAAGGAAAAGAAGGGACTTTAGCATTTGATATGGAAGGGCAGACTAGATAGACCATGTGGTCTTTTTCTGCCGTCATGTTTCTTGTTAGCATGTTGGTGATCTCTATTTTATAATCAAGCTGGGCCAGAACTGTGAAAGCAAAATTATGAAGGAGTCTCTTGGATAAGGGATGGTCTGACTTGTGCAATGGCATAAGTAATAGCGCATTGCACCTCTTCTGGAAATCTCTTTTGACTATTGGGGGGAGTGGGTAAGAGGGTTTAAAATTGTTATTGTTCATGTTTGTTTATTTATTTATTTATTTCACAGGATTTTCTTTAGTACTGCTTTAACATTTCAGTCAAAGCAGTTTACATTGTAACTTAAATTTGTACATTAATTAATTTTATTTATTTAACATTTCTTATATACCGCCTTTCATGATATCAAGGCAGTTTACATTGAACAGGGCATTATAACTTGGAGATAACTATTTTGCAGGGAACATGGGCTATGGAGGGTTAAGTGGCTTGCCCAAGACCACAAGGAGTACCTGTGGGACTAGAAACCCCAGTCCTTCCGGTCCAAGGTTGCTGTCCTCTAGTGGGGATATTAAACAGGGATATTGATAACTTGGATTTTTCTGAGGCAATGAGGGTTAAGTGACTTGCCCAAGGCTAGTGGGAATTGAACCCTGATCTCTTGGTTCCCAAGTCAGTACTCTAACCATTAGGCTACTTCTCTACTCCACTACTATCACATTCTCTGGAAAATACTGAAGGTGCTGTGGGACGATGGGATGAGGTTCATGGGTTGAAGGGCACTGACTTCTTCAGGTTTTTGGGACTGAGAAAAGGGAAGAATACGTTAGATAATATGACATTCAAGATTATTTCTTATAACATATGGGAATTGTGGACACCTTCCAAAAGACAAAGCCTTGTTGGAGCTTGATAGATTAGGGGCAGACATATTTAATGCAGGAAGCGCATTAGGGAGCGTGAAGAAAACAACTGAACATCTCCCATACCATTCCTACAGAAATTCAAACAGCACAGGGGTATCCGTAATTGTGCAAAGAAATGCAGAATATCAGGTACTAAAGTGATGGAGAGATGATTCTGGAAGGGCATCATAGTAACCTAGTAAATGATGGCAGATAAAGACCAGTATGGTCCATCTAGTCTGACCAGTAAGATGGAAAGAGTAGGTGCATTTGCCGCTCTGTGCAGGCCACCCCTCCCCATGTCTTTGTTTAGGGGTGAACCTACTGCTCCGTGTAGGACACCCCTATTTGTTGAGAAATTAGATAGTTAAGTTTATTTTGATTTTATCCTGTCAGCATTGGAGGTGAATGTTCAAGAGTTCAGATACCGTTTAGTTAACCTATATGTCCCCTAAGAAGGAGCATCTAACATTTGTAATTGTTACACTGCAGAAGATCATTGGAGAAAGACATAATGCTTGGTGAAGTAGAAAGCCAACGTAAAAGAGGAAGGCCTGGAATGAGATGGATCGATACAACAGCAGCAGCTTTGGATACTACTCTATCAACAATGAGCCGCTTGGCTGAAGATCGAACAAACTTTAGTTCAACTATCCAAAGAGTCGCCAGGAGTCAACACTGACTCGATGCACTTAACAACACTGCAGAAGATTAGTGATTAGGCAGAGCTGTCATTTCTGCGGCGGGACCTCAGCGAGGAAATGTTGTATGTATAGGACAGGTTTGGGGGTGGAGAAGGGGCATATGAGTGAGAAGATGGAGAGAGTTTGGTTCAAGTCCTAGTAGACTATGCTCACATTCACATATCACTTACTCCAGAATGGACTTCTTTCTGGTCAACCACTGAATATAGACAAATATGCACATAAAATATACACTCAAAGATGAGCTACACAGACCCTGCTACCCTAATTAGCAGACTTTATCATGCCTTTTCACACTCAGTTCATCCACAAGCATACATAAGTTTGCAAATGGAACACACCATTTTATCACACACTATGTGTGCACTTTTCAACTTGTTTGTTTTATCTTCATGATAGATTGCTCTACTTACACATGCAACCACTGAAGGCACACAATATTATTTCGCTGATGGTCTGAACACCACCAAAATTATGTAGGCATGTTTTTTAAACTATTTTTCTCCCTATATAGCTTACATATTGTCACGTGCAGAACCATATATCTTTGTTGAGTACCCTTTTCCAGGTATGTTTGGGGAAAGGAAAAGGGCCATAGATAGAATTAAAAGATTGAAAGGTGCCAAGGAGCAATGTGTGAAAAGTAACAAAGAAAAGGAGAGGTGCAAAACAAATATTTTTGTTGAAAAAAATACAGATCACTAGCAAATGTACATATGGGAATACAATAGATACTGACTAAAAACTGGCTGTATGCGATACATTTTAGAATACTACGGCTACTTAGAGAGGTTCTGGCAGATATGTTGGAGGATATGTTTTATCAATATTTAGAGACAGAAAGGTTTTGCATCATTTGGGATGAGCAACGGTGACCTTGCTTCACAAAAGTGGTAACAGAAAATAGGTGGGAGACGATAGGCCAGTAAACCTTACCTCAGTGGTGGAAAAAGTAATGGAGATACTTCTGAAGGAAAGGATAGTTAATTATGTGAGGCAGTATGGTTTTACCAGAGGAAGGTCTTGTCAAACAAATCTATAGATTTTTAAAATTAGGTTACTAGAAAATTTGATCCAGGGCTGATGATACATGTGGTCCTTTTGGATTTCAGCAAAGCCCTTGATATTCTGTTCATCATAGGAAGCTCAAGAAAAAACTAAGGAGTGTTGGGTGGGTCCCAAGATGGTGAACTGGAAAAGAAATTGATTGACGGATGACAGAGGGTGGTGGTAAATGAACTTTGCTTGCAGGAAAGAAAGGTGAGCAATAGAGTGTCTCAGGGATCAGTCCTGTTATCCATTCTGTTCAGTATCTTAACAAGCAATATTGGCAAGAGGTTAGAAGGAGAAGTTTGCATTTTTGTGGATAATACAAGAATCTACAGTAGAGTGGACATCCCGGGAGAGTACATACCATGAGAAGTAATCTACAAAAACTCAGACAGGAGGCAGGGCTGGCCCTAGTTGGTTCAAGGGGTTGGTGCTTTAGGCAAACCTTAAGCTTCACCCCCCCCCCCCCCTTTTTGGCTGTCAGAATCTATTGTTAAGCTTTGAATACTTCACTTTTGGCCACCTCCCTGCATCCCTCTGAAACTACCATACTAGGTGACCGCTTAGTTTACCTGATAGTTGGGTCGCCCCTGATTGGAGGAGAGGGGTTGATGTGGGCAGACCAGAAGAGATGCCGAGACATCTGAAACAATGTAATGAGGCAGTGGCCAAACCAGAAAGAGGCGTGTCTGCATAAAGAGGGCCATAATCAGCAGCCCTGCCCTTTTGAGGCTTTCTTAACCAGGGCTCCACACATCAAACAGTAAGTGAGGTTTTGAGGGTTTCTTTGTTTGGTGTTTTTTGTTACATTGCTAGCTCTCTGACTGGGAGCTCTTAAAAGGGTTTTGTGTATATTTTTTTAAAGCAAGGTTAAATTCATTTTTGCTGTTTTAGGGGAATCTGTACTTGAGCACAGTAGTATTGCTGAACTCTGTAACCCCCTCAGGTTCAGGAACTGCTAACACCTAATCAGGTGTTAGTTCCCTCCCTACCCACCCCGACTCCCACCCACCCCTAGTGAGCAGTCTTGCTTTATAGGGCACCTCCCCCTTTATCAAATCACAGTGAATTGGACCAGCACATTTTGAATATAATTAAAGAGCTTTAACTGCTTTTTCTCTGAAAGGACAGCTGCGAAACCAGCTGGTACTTCGTAGATCTCTCTCTTTTGCTTTAACAGATACCTAAGCTCCACAAACAGAACAATGGCTGGGAAAAATCGTATTGCTAAAGCTGTTGCCCCGGTTACAGCTTCTGCCTGGGTCCAGACAGAGGCCCTATTGCCAGTTGAAGAACCAGTTCCATGTGCAGGGTGCCTGCATGCTGAAGCTCTGAGGAAACAAGTGGAGGAACTCAGAGAGGAGGTGGCGAGGCTGAGGAGCATTCAAGACAGTGAGAAGTACATTGATGAGATGCTGCTTGCAGCAACCAGGCTCTCCAGCACAGGAGAAGATGGGTGTCAACAGAATGTCGATGGTTGGACAAAAGTCACCAGAGCCTGCAAAATCACCAATCCAACTTCTCCAGCCCTTGAATTGAAGAACCATTATGCAGCCCTGGAAGTGGAGGAGGTGAAAGCATCCCTGGAAAGGGAAGAACCAGAGTTCAAGTACCCCATAGTTGCAGAATCAGTGACCAGGAGGAAACGAAGGGTAGTGGTGGTTGGAGACTCTCTTCTGAGGGGTACTGAGGCGTCCATCTGCCGACCAGACTTGATGTCCAGAGAGGTATGCTGTCTGCCTGGTGCCAGGATCCAAAATGTTACGGAGAATTTGCCGAGACTCATCAAGCCCACTGACTATTACCCAATGTTGCTAATCCATGTTGGAACAAATGATACTGCCAGGTATACCTCGGAACGTATCAAAAGTGACTTCATGGCTCTGGGACAGAGGGTGAAGCAGGTAGGTGCACAGGTGGTGTTCTCTTCAATCCTCCCTGTTGAGGGTAAAGGCCAAGGCAGAGAGGCTCGCATCCTGGAGATTAATGCATGGCTGCGTGGATGGTGTCTTCGAGAGCGTTTTGGTTTCCTAGACCATGGGATGCTGTTCCAAGGGTTGCAGAGCAGAGATGGCATCCATCTGTCCAAGAAAGGTCAACACATCTTTGGTAGTAGACTGGCTAATCTACTGAAGAGGGCTTTAAACTAGATTCGTTGGGGATGGGTGAAGAAAGCCCCCAGGTAAGTGAAAGCCCCCAGGTAAGTGATACCCATTTCCATAAAGGTATTTAATGTAACAGGGGTAACATATGGAAAGCAGTGTGTATTAATGCCCATTGGAAGGGAAATAAGATCTCTGAAGTTGAAGCTTTGGTGGGAGTGGCTGACTTAGATTTAGTGGCAGTTACAGAAACATGGTTCACAGAAAACCATGACTGGGATGTAACCATACCTGGCTATACTTTATTCAGAAAGGACAGGGTAGGAAGAAGGGGAGGAGGAGTAGCACTATATGTAAAAACTACTATTAAAGCTTTGGAATTACAGAGCTTAAAAGGGAGAGAGGAGGCATTGTGGGTTAAACTAGAAAGAGGGAAAGAGAAATCTATTTGCATTGGTGTGATATACAGACCTCCCTCACAAGAGGAAGAGGTGGACAGAGAGTTAATTGAAGACATACGCAGCATTGCTAGGAAAGGGGAAGTGCTACTGCTAGGAGATTTCAATATGCCAGATGTTGATTGGCACTTTCCTGCTGCAGTATCATCTAGGAGTAAGGAGATCCTGGATTCTCTACAGGGAGAACTATTCAGGCAATTGGTAACAGACCCCACACGTTAAGGGGCCATACTGGACTTGGTGCTTACCAATGGTGAAAGTGTTTCTGATGTTGTAGTGGGAGATCATTTTGCATCCAGTGATCACCAGATGGTGTGGTTCAGTATTAGGACTAGGGCTGTTAGAATCCATTCCAAGGTAAAGATCTTAGACTTTAGAAAGACTAACTTTGCGAAGATGGGCCAATACCTCAGGGAGTCATTAGTGGGATGGGAACAGCTGGGGGATGTAGAACAACAGTGGGCAAAACTGAAAGGGGGTATTTTAAAGGCAACCAACCTTTTTGTTAAAATGGTAAATAAAGGCAAAAGGAACAGGAGACCGCTATGGTTTTCGAAGGAAGTAGCTGAAAAAGTGAAGAAAAAGAGGGAGGCCTTCATGAAATACAAGAGATCACAGAGAAAGGAAGACAGGCATCTGTATTTGGAAAAACTTAGAAAAGCTAGCAAAGTAGTCAAGAAGGCAAAGATTCAAAAGGAGGAGGAAATAGCCAATGCAATAAAATGGGGAGATAAGACATTTTTCAGATATATTAGTGAGAAGAGGAAGGGCAAAAGTGGTATTGTCAGACTCAAGGGTACAGGGGGGGAATATGTAGAAGCTGATAAGGATAAAGCAGAATTGCTTAACAAATATTTTTGTTCTGTGTTCACAGATGAAGAACCAGGAGCAGGACCTCAGAAAACACCCACAAATAAGAACAGAAGCGAGGGACATCTTGAACAATTTTCAGAAGACTGTGTTCGTGAGAAACTAGCTCAACTTAAAGTAGACAAAGCGATGGGACCGGATGGGATACACCCTAGAATACTGAGGGAACTTGGGGACGTTCTAGCAACTCCACTGACTGACCTTTTCAATGCCTCGTTGGAGTCGGGAGTGGTGCCAAAGGACTGGAGAGAGGCTCATGTGGTGCCTTTACACAAAAGCGGAAGTAAGGATGTGGTTGAAAACTACAGGCCGGTTAGTTTAACTTCAGTGGTGAGTAAATTAATGGAAACGTTGTTGAAAGAGAAAATAGTGAGGTTTCTGGAGTCCAGCGGATTACAGGATCCGAGGCAGCATGGATTCACCAGAGGCAGGTCTTGTCAGACAAATCTGATTGATTTCTTTGACTGGGTGACCAGGGAGTTGGACCGAGGGAGAGCTCTAGATGTGGTGTATTTAGATTTCAGTAAAGCCTTTGACACTGTTCCTCACAGGCGACTTATAAACAAACTGAGCACCCTAGGGATGGACCCTAAAGTTACTGCTTGGGTTAGAAATTGGTTGGGTGGGAGGCGACAAAGAGTACAAGTAAATGGAGCTCACTCTGAGGAGAAGGATGTTACCAGTGGTGTGCCCCAGGGATCTGTCCTTGGTCCGATTCTTTTTAACATCTTTGTTAGTGATATAGCGGAAGGGCTGTCGGGTAAGGTTTGCCTCTATTTATTTATTTATTTATTTATTATTTATTACAGTTTCTTATATACCGCGCTATTTAGAATCAGCACGGTTTACATCATAACAAAACGACCATTACGACAAACTGTCAGGTTTTACATTGAACAGGAGTACAAACTTGGATAACTGGGTTAACTATATACATAATCTATCTACACTGCAGATGATACCAAAATCTGCAATAAAGTAGACACCCAGGAAGGTGTAGATAACATGAGGAGGGATCTAGCTAAGCTTGAAGAATGGTCTAGAATTTGGCAGCTGGGATTTAATGTTAAAAAATGTAAGGTCATGCATTTTGGCTGCAGCAATCCAAGGGAGCAATACAGCATAGGAGGTGAAGTACTTTTGTCCACTAAAGAAGAGCGGGACCTAGGCGTAGTTGTGTCCGATGATCTTAAAGTAGCTAAACAGGTAGAAAAGGTGACGGCAAAAGCTAGAAGGATGCTTGGGTGCATACGGAGAGGAATGGCTAGCAGAAAAAAGGAGGTGATAATGCCTCTGTATAAGTCTTTGGTGCGACCTCATTTGGAGTATGGTGTGCAATTCTGGAGACCGCACCTTCAAAAGGATGTGAACAGGATGGAGTCGGTGCAGAGGGTTGCTACTAAGATGATTAGTAGTCTTCATTATAAAGCATATGAGGACAGACTTAAGGATCTTAATATGTACACCTTAGAGGAAAGGTGGGATAGAGGTGATATGATTGAGATGTTTAAATACCTCCATGGCATAAATGTTCAGGGGGAGAGCCTCTTTCAATTGAAAACAAGTTCTGCTATGAGGGGACATGGGATGAGGGTGAAGGGGGATAGATTCAGGAGTGATATGCAGAAATATTTCTTTACGGAAAGAGTGGTGGATCCGTGGAATAGTCTGCCAGTGGAGGTGGTAGAGATGAGGACAGTAACTGAATTCAAAAAAGCATGGGACCAACACAGAGGATCTCTAAAGGTAATAAGTGGACTGTTGTAGTTGTTGTTATGGAAGGACAGACTAGATGGGCCTTGTGGTCTTTTTCTGTCATCATGTTTCTATGTTTCTATGTACAGGTTGCTGGTGAGACCTCATTTGGAGTAGTATGGAAAGATATCAATATACAGACTTTTCCAGGGGGTGGGAAGCTATAAAACTAGGCTGCAAGGGGATAGATTGAGTATTTTTTTCCCCCAAAGAAAGGGTAGTGGATCCCCCTAAGCAAAGGAATGGGATATAACTTGCAAACTGAGGTAGTTCCAACCCTAACCACTTTCCTGAGCAGACCAGATGGGCTATTTTGTTTTTTTTCTTAGTGTGAAGACTGAACTTTTTTCCTTGTTATTAATGTAGTCTTAATAGAGTCTTTTCTTTCCAATAATGCTACAAAAAGGGCTACATAAACTGACTTGTTGCAAATTTGATCAGTTTGTGCAATATTTTGAGAAACTTTAAAAAAAGAACTAAATCAGGGACAGGCAGGGGAGTATTACTGAGAAGAGTCTCTCATTTATTTCTCTCTCCCCCTTGATTTTCCTTCTCCTTGTCTCTCCATTGCTGAACTGATTTGATGGGGTGGGGAGAGGGGGGCATGGCAATATCTCTCGGACCATCTTGTCCTACTCTGCTGTCTGGATTTAGATGAGGATACCCATAGGGAAGAGATTACATGGGGGGAGTGGGTGATGTAAGAGAGGGGACCATTTAACAGTATTGCTGTGATGTTGTAAGGGAGTCCTGTTTTATATCTAGAATCTACTTTTAGTTGCACCTTGCCAAGAACAAACATTGAATAGTTACAACATGGACAACCATCCACGGGGTCGCCAGAAGTCAACATCAATTTGATGGTACTTAACAACAACTTTGTAACACTGTCTGTGGTAAGGATCGATTGTGGTATGTTATTTAATGTATATATTATTTCTATAACCTATTTTAAGTACAGTGAAAATCAACTTAGAAAATGTAATAAATGAAATGAAATCTATTAGGAGGGGTGATAAGGGAGGTGGGAAACAAACTTGACAACTGGTATGGAGGAGGTTGTTTTTCAGAAAAGGGACTGCCTCTAAGGTATGTGTGAATACGCATGGGAGAGTAAGACAGATGTGTATCCCATGAGGCATGGGATAAGAGGCTGTGCACATATGTGTGCACGTGTACCCAAGGTGAGCAAGGTAAGAGGCTGTGCATGTATGTCTGTGTGTACCAGTGGGAGATGGTGTGTGTGTTTATGTGCGCACCCGTGAGAAGTGGGTTGGATGGGTATGTGTGTATATCAATGCAGAGTGGAGTGAGGTGCTGTGTTTGTGTCTGTGTGCGCACACCCATGGGGAGTGGGGTCAGGGTCTGTGTATGTGTCTGCACATCCATGAAAATGGGTGAAGATCTCTGTGTATGTACCAGTGTGGAATGGGGTGAGGGACTGTTGTGTGTGTGAATATCCAGCTGAGTGGCACTAACATGTAAATGCCTTGGAATATCCACCCAAGAATTTGAGTGAACAGTAATATCCCTCATCAGTTAGGAAATAAGTATTTCTTAAAATACATCTTAAAACCAAGAAGTATGTTATAAGCAATCTAGGTAAACAGCTTATATAAATAGTCTACTTTTATTTTTTGTGCTTTAACATTTCTGGAAAATAAAACCTATAGTTGCACACTACAGCGTGTTAATAGAAACATTACTCTGCAAGTACCACACGTAACTGCAATTGTGTTTACATCATCAAGTTAAATAATAGTGCTCAACAGCAGCTCCATTGAAAAGCAACTTGAGATAAGAAAACAGTGCTACTCCATTTCTTACATTATACTTGATTTATGGCTAGCCCTCCCACCAAAAAAAAAATCCTGGCATGTATTGCTTGGCAAACTTTGCTCATTTTGGTATTTAGATTTCATTTATGAATAGATAAACTAAGTTTATTAAGACTGATAATAGTGAAGCTCGTTAAAAAAGTTTGTGGATGATATTCAAATGTAGATATTTTCTCTTTAAATTCTTAAACAACTGTATAATGAGCTATAAAAAAAATAATGTAGTTGGTAATTAACATTTACTAGCATTCCGCATTAGGTGCTTCCAACTCTACTTTTATCTTTCTTCTATTTCAGAATTTAAAACATACAAATGGGTTAATAGAGCCAATAAACATATAATTGGAATTATCTATCAATGGGTTTTCGGCCCATATATGGATAGCACTGGGCCAAAAATCCATCTGAATAGCATGATAACTATCTGTATAATATGGGGCCAGGTTTAGTGGGGAAGGGAGGGTGAACTTTCAAATTATCTGTATAGTGGAGATTTTAAGCGCCAGTTTAGGTCCAGCTTACTGAATAGCAGGCTTAAACTAAACAGAGTACCAGCATAGTGACTGTACTATTCAGATATTCAGCAACACATAGTGTATTATACATATGGTGGTGCTGAATTAAGTTGAATACCGGTGCTGGCATTTAACTTAAGCTGGTCACTGCGCCAGCTGAAAACTGGTTCCAATATCTTTAGGTCAGAACAAAAGTACAGTCTTAAATACCTTACCCTGGATTGTAGAGCATTACAGCTGAGAGGTTCTCGCAAGATTTTGAAAGGTCCGTCATAGATAAACTGAAGGAGGGTATTAATCCACTCTGCAAAAATATATTTAATTGATATTAAGCCAAAGGCAAATGTCATGGTTAAATATAAATCATCCAATTTCTTCTGTGTTAGCTAAATATTCAAATAGTCCTATGTAGATAAGAAATGCCATACTGGGTCAGACCAAGATCCATCAAGCCCAGTATCCTCTTTCCCAACAATGGCCAATCAAGTTCACTAGTACCTGGCAGATTCCCAAGAGGCACAAGGGTTCCACAATGTTTGTCCCAGGGCAAGCCATGGATATTCCAGGTCCTCTTTAATAATGGTTTATGGATCTTTCCTCTAGAAACTTGTTCAAACCTTTTTAAAACTCAGCTACACTAACAGCTTTTACTGCATCCTCTGGAAATGAACTCCAGAGTTTGATTACACGTTGAGTGAAAAAACATTTTCTCTTCTTAGTCTTAAATAGGTTACATTGTAGCTTCATTGCATGTCCCCTAGTCTTTCTACTTTTTGATGGCGTAAACAACCGATCTACGTTTACTGGTTGCATTCCATTCATTAATTTATAGACCTCTATCATATCTCTCCGCAGCCATTTCTTTTCCAGGTTGAAGAGCCCTAACCTTTTTAGCCTCTCCTCATAGAAATATCCTTCCATCCCCTTTACCATTTGGGTGACTCTTGTCTGTATCTTTTCTAATTCTGCTATATCCATTTTAAGATATGGTGACCAGAATTGCACAGAATATTCGAGGTGTAGTCGCACCATGGAACGATACAGAGGCATTATAATATCCTTTGTTTTATTCTCCATTCCTTTCCTTATGATTCCTAGTATTCTATTAGCTTTCTTAGACACCTCTGCACACTGGGTGGAGGGTTTCAATTTATTATCCATAATGAAACCTAAATCTTTTTCATGGGTGGTGGTTCCTAATGTGGAACCTTGCATTGTGTAACTGTAATTTGGGTTGTTCTTTCCTAGGTACATAACTTTGCACTTGTCCACATTCTGTCATTTGAACGTCCAGTCTTCCAATTAATCAAGGTCTTCTTGCAATTTTTCACAACCCTCTTGGGTTTTAACAACTTTGAATAATTTTGTGTCATCTGAAAATTTGATCACCTCACTTGTTATTCCTATTTCCAGGTTATTTTTGAAGATGTTAAAAAGCAGCAAGCCCAGCACAGATCCCTGGGGTACTCCACTATTCACCTTTCTCCACTGAGAAAAGTATAGTTACTCACCTATAGCAGGTGTTCTATGGGGACATCAGGAATCAGTCCTCATATATGGGGCGACTGCGCTGACGGAGCCTGCACGGATCCACTCCACAACTTTCAAAGAAAGCCTTTGGGAGTTACACCATGCATGCGGTCACCTTCCTGCCCAATGGTGCCATCTTGTCTCAGTATGATAGCATAGCACAAGATGGCAAAAATGAAAAACAACTCCACAAGAAGGAGGGAGAGTTGTGAGGACTGATTCCTGCTGTCCCCGGAGAACACTTGTTACAGGTGAGTAACTACGCTTTCTCCAGGAACAAGCAGGAAGTCAGTCCTCACACATGGGACTCCCAAGCTACAGGCTACTGAAAAAAAAAACCTGTAAAAGTCACAGGCAACCCAAAAATCAGACCACGAAGGGAAGCAAGGGGTGCTGGTTGGCTGGAAGTCTGACACTGCAGCAGCAGCAGCGGGGATGCAATCCCCACGCCAGTATCTGGGACACAGAGGGCTGAAGGGAAGGAGTTGCATTATTCCCCAAAGAGGTGACAGAGTACAGCCTGGCCGAAGGCACTATCCGTCCGAGAGGACTCCTTCAAACAGCAGAGCGCAGCAAAGATGTGCACAGAGGACCAGATGACGGCCTGGTAGATGTCTAGCAAGGGCACAGACCACAAGCTGGCCACAGAGGCTGCCATGGCACACACAATGTGAGCTGTCACATGATGCTCCAGAGAGCGCTCCACCTATTGCTAGGTGAATGAAATGTAGTCAGCTACCCACCAACAGAGGGTGCACTTAGAGACTGCGACCCTAAGATGGCTGGGATCGGAAGACACAAGGAGCTGTGTTGCGTGGCGATGGGGTTGTGTCCTTTAGATGTAGAAGAACAGGACATGCTTGCAGTCAAGTGTGTGCAGGGAGGCCTCCACTCTGGAGTGGAAGGCCAGGGGAAAAAGTGGGTAACACCACCTCTTGATTCAGATGGAATGCAGAGACCACTTTTGGTAAGAACTTCAGGTGCATCCGCAGGACGATCCTGTTCCTATGGAACCTTATGTAGGTCTCATGAGCCATCAGTGCCTGCTGTTTGCTCACGTGCCTAGCTGAGGTGAGCGCCACCAAGAAAATGACCTTCCAGGAGCGGTATTTGAGGGGACGTAGCCAGTGGCTCGAAAGGCAGAGCCATGAGCTTCACTAGTACTGCATTGAGGTCCCATGCCGCCGGCAGTGGGTGGACCAGGGCCCGAGAGAGAAGGAAGCCTTGCATGAACCAGTCTACCGAGATGGTGCAGAGATGCACTCTGATAGAGTTGGATTTCAGGTCTGCCCCTAACAGGTGCAAGAGGTTTTGCAATATCTCCGCCATTGCGCAGGAGAAAGGGTTAAGGTCCTTTTCTGCACACCACAGGGAGAGCCGGCGTCACTTGAAGGTGTAAACCTGGTGCGTAGAGTCTTTACACGATACTAGAAAGACATCTTCCACCGGTCAAGGGAGGCGGTGATGCACAATGGCTAGCCTCTCAGCATCCAGGCCGTCAATGCCAGGGACTGAAGACTGGAGTGCCACAACATCCCATCCTCATGGGACAGTAGGTCCGGGGCATTCCCCAACGGCAAATGGTCACCCCGGGACAGCTGCAGTAGAGGGAACCAGGGCTGCCTGGGCCACCCGGGTGCAATGAAGATGACAGAGGCCACCTCCGCTTGGATTCTGATGAGGGCCCATGGCACCAGGGGCACTGGTGGAAAGCATAAAGAAAGCCCTTGGACCACGGGAGAAGGAACATATCTGCCACCTCCCAACCCTGAGCCAGTTTCTGAGAGCAGAAGCTGTGCGTTCTCTGGACTGGTGAAGAGGTCGATTTCCAGGGTACCCCGCCACCAGAAGATATCATCCAGTACGGCCGCGTTCAACCTACACTCATGGGGTTGGAGAATGCATCTCTGACAGTCGGCCAGTATACTGTCCTGGCCTAGCAAGTACACTGCTGTGAGGGAGATGTTCTTCCCTGCCACGAAGTTCCAGATGCGCATTGCCTCCCAACAAAGGTGGTACAAATCCTGTGCCCCCCTGCTTGTTGATGTAAAACATCGCTACCTGGTTGTCCATCTGGACTTGAATCAGCTGCTCTTCCAGATGGTCCTGGAAGACCTGCAGGGCATGACAGACTGCCCAGAGCTTCAGCAAGTTGATCTGCGAGGCACTCTCTCCTCTGGGGACCATGGGCCCTGTGACTGCAGTGGGCCCCCATCCGTGTTGAGGATGCACTGCACTGGCGGGGCCTGGAAGGCAGGCCAGCTCTGAGGTGGAGGTGATCCGTGACTTGGATGCGGGCCTCTAGGCAGCCTGATGCCTGCGACCACTGGGCATTGAGCGTCCACTGGGCCTACTGCATGTGCAGGTGGGCAAAGAGGGTCACATGGATGGTGGACGCCATGTGCCCCAGGAGGCAGAACATCGTCTGGGCTGTCATCAGTGCGCTGCTCTGCACTTCTTATGCCAGTGTGGCTAGGAATTGTGCCTGCTTCAGAGGCGGGAAGGTCCTCACCCGGGTGAACTCCATGCATTGCGTTGGGGAGAGGTGAGACTTTGGGACATTCACCACTAAGCCCAGGTGCTGTAGCAGCCCCAGAGTGTGCTGTGCTGCAATGCACACTTAATCCGGTGTGCCGACCCATACGAGCCAGTCATGCATATAGGGGAAATGAACATTCTGAGGAACTGAAAGCAAGCAGCCATGACCGCCAGGCATTTTGCGAACCCTTGAGGGGCCGAGACGAGGCCAAAGGGAAGCACCTTGTACTGATAGTAGCGGACTCCTATGAACCAGATGTACTGATTGTGCCTTGGATGTATCAGGATATGAGTATATGCATCTTTGAGATCCAAGGAGCATAGCCAATATCCCTGGAGGAGATAAGGCAGCAAGTTTCCAAGGGATACCTTCTTGAACTTTTCCTTGACCAGGAAGTAGCGGGAGTAGAATCCCTGGCCCTGAAGGTGAGGAGGGACAGGCTCGACTGCTTGATCCTCAAGTAACAGCCTGAGCTCTCTCTTTAGAAGCTCCCTGTGCAAGAGGTCCATAGGCAATTACCCTGGGAAAAAGGGAGGAGGCAACTGAAGTGAAGGAGATATCCCTCCTTGACCACTCGCAACACCCAGGTGTCCATAGTGATAGAGGGCCACCTGTGTGCAAAGTGAACCAGCTGTTCTCCCAAGAACCTTGGGTCTGTTACCGCCTGAGGGAGGGAGGCTATGCCCAAGGAGTCAAAAACGCCCCCCCCCCCCCAGGCTGTAGCTGGGGAGCAGTTTGGGGTTTGGGAGCTTTAGGCTTACAAGGGTCATGCCCATGGCCCTTGGCCTGCTGCCCTTAAGGAAGAGCAGGGTAGGCCTGGAACTTGGGATAGTTTCTTTAAGCCTTCTTGGACGTCAGGTGGAAGGTCTCTTTCCTTGAAGCCTTCTGACGGGAAGGGTCCGACACTTTCTTGGCCAGCCTGATCCTGGTCATGAATTCCTTCTCCAACTCGTCAGCCTTCTCAGTCATGAGCTTACTGGAGGTTGTCTCCTAGGCACAGGATGTCAGCCAGCTTGTCCTTAACCCATTGCTCTTAGTCGGAGGACTGTAGTCAGGGATGACGGCGGGCACTAATGCCTATCGCAGCTACTCAAGCCACCGACTCGAATCCATCGAAGGCTGCCTGAATCTGAAACTTGGAACACTCTTTGACCAAGGATATCAGGGTCCTAAAGCGCTCAAGAGGTTCACCTGATAGACCAGCTGAGAACCGGGCGAGCTCCTTTTCCAGGTCTCTCAGGTACATGGCAATGTACAGCTGGTAAGCATGGATTCGGGCCATCAGCATAGAGCCCTGGAAACACTATTTATTTCTTTAACCAGTTTTGTATACCACCTTATCCTTCAATCAAAGTGGTTGACCAGACAACAAAGGACTTACATGTTGAGGGCATGGGAAGATCAAATACAATACATTACAATATAAATACAGTACAAACAGTAAATTATAATATTATCTCATAGTGAAACTGGATATACAAGTTGATCAATTTAAGTTATTTGACCAAATGATTCTATGAATAAATAAGTCTTTAAAGATATGCGAATGTCTTTGATGTCTTCCTGAGCTCTTAATTCTTCAGGAACAGAATTCCATACCTCTGGTGCCATGAAAGAGAGTTTATCTGTTTTGATCTATTGAAGTTTAAAGGTGTACTAAGCTTATTGGAGTTATGAGATCGTCTAGGTCTTAGGCTCTTGTCTTTGGATATTATATGCTGTAGAATATTTGCTGAAGATTGGTGAAAGATTTTGAAAATAATCATTAGGTTTTTGTATTTTGCTCTTGCAATAATTGGAAGGAAATGTAACTATTTAAGGACAGGAGTTATGTGATCAAATTTTGCAGAGCCAGTAACTATACGTGCAGTAGTGTTTTGAACTAATTGGAGAGGATGGATAGCGTTTTTAGGAAGACCTTGATACAAGACGTTTCCAAAATCAAGAAGGGGTGTTATGACAGCTTGACATACGGTGCGAAAGTGATTTGTATTTAATATTGATTTTAGTCTTCTTATAATCTTTAAGCGATGGTATGCTTTAGCTGCAATTTTGTTTATATGAGATTTTAAGTTTAAATATTTATCTAAGGTTATACCTAAATATCTTACTTCATCTTTAATTTTTATTTTTTTTATTTATAGGTTAATTTCACTTGGTAGTTTTAAGGACTGACAATTCGATATGAACAATGCTTCTGTTTTCTCAGAATTTATTTTTAAATTGTTGTTATTGAGCCAATTATTCATATCATTCAAACAGCTATTAATTTTTGTTGTATCAAAGGTATTTTGATCAATTGAAGTATAATCATAATGTCATCAGCATATAAATGATAATCCATTTCATGATGTTTAATAATTTGACATATGGGTTGAATATATTTATTTATTTTTATTTAACAAATTTTTATATACCGCAACCTTCCGAAGATCAGGTGCGGTTTACATAGAACAATTAAAGAAACAGAGTGACATTTCTGTTTTTTACATAGAACAATAGAACGATAACCTAATCTAAGTACATATTACATTTAACTTTTTAACATTTGAACTTTCATTAGTAACTATGTACACATAACTATGTACAGGCGTGGAAGGAGGAGTTCTGCGGTGTAAGCGGTAGTGAAGTCTAGATGTGTTTAAGTCTTGGGATGATGGTCTGTATGTATTGTCTGGCTTATCCTTTTTCGTCTTGTTGGGAGTTATTTAGCGTGCCATAGTAGGAGGTAAATAGGTATTAAATAGATATTAAAGACGATAGATGATAAAGCAGAACCTTGCAGAATACCTTGCACAATCGTGAATTGTGAGGATTTTTTGTCCCCATTTTTTACTAGTTGTGAACGATTGGTTAAGTAAGAAGCGAACCATTTTATTGTATTGTTGGATAAACCAATATTTCGTAGACGTTACAGCATTATTGAGACAGACAGAATCAAATGCTGCTAAGACATCGATGAAGATTAATAGAAATAATTTGTTTTTGTCAAGACCTGTTATAAGATTATTAAAGAGAGAAATCAGTAGCGTTTCCACATTGTGATTTGGTTTAAAGCCGTGCTGATGGATATCCAGTGGGGCATGTAAGTCAATGTGATCTTGCAGTTGTTTTTGTACTACTTTATCTATAATTTTTGATATAAAAGGTAAACTTGAAATAGGACGGTATGACTTGGGGTCAGTGATGTCTAGTGATTTACCTTTATAGATTGGTCAAATTATAGCTTTCTTTAGTATAGATGGTAAGTGTCCTTGTTTTAAAGAGTTGTTGACGATATTTACAATGTGAAAACTAATTTGATTTTTAGTACTTTTAATCCATTCCACTGGACATGGGTCAGCTGGGGAAGTTGTTGTATTAATTTTGCTGATTATATTTTCAATTTGTTTTGAATTTGATATAGAAAAATCCTTCCAGACTTTTGTGAATTCGATGCAAGGTTTCATCCAAAATTGGTGGTCTTGTGATGTAGGTAAGTTGTTTGGCGAAAGTGAATTTTTGTTTATCAGGTAGTTCGCAAATAGTTGGGGATCTATTTGATAGTCACCATATGAAATGTTCACTTTTGTGAGTTGTTGAACAATGTTAAAGAGCTCCCTTGGTTTATTAGCTGCTTTCATTATTAGATTTGTATGGTATTGTTGTTTACGATCATTTATTAGCTTATTGTATTCTATTTGTTTAACATTAAATAGAAATTTTATATCTTGAGATTTAGTTAGTCTCCATTTATGCTCAAGTTTTCTTAAAATGTGTTTTGTCTCCCTGATTTCATTTGAATACCATGGTGCACTTTTCGCCCTGCGTGTTTGCACTTTATTATTTTTCAGGGCTATAGCAGCATTTGAAATGATGTTGTTCCAATTTTCTATGGCTTTATCCAATTCGGTGTAGTTTTGTTGCAACTGTGGAATAATTTCTTTAAGAAAATCTTCTTTATGGAAAGCTTTAAATTTTCTAATTTTGTAATCACTTGTTAAGCTGTTGGATGAAGTTTGAAGATGCAAGGAAAATGAAATTAGATAATGATCAGACCAAGGTACTGGAGTAGCTTTTGGGACTGTAATTTGATTTTGTGAAAATAGTTGCTCTGAGCAAAAGATCAAATCTGGAGTGGTTCCATGTTGGTGCGTAGGCTGGTTAATTATCTGTTGATAACCTAACGATTTTACTGCAGTTAGGAAAGTTCTGGACTCATTAGAAGGTAATGATGATAGATTGTAATCACCTAGTGCAATTAGTGGTTTAATTTGAGAGCTATATGTGCACATTAATTCCAAAATTGTTGAAAGGTGATCCTTTGCAGCATTAGGTGGTCTATATGTGAGGCAAACATTGAGATGGTGGTTTGATATAATAATTGAGGTTGTTTCAGTAGAATTATTCGTTGTGATAGATTTAAATTTATAGATTGTTTTTGCTAATATTAGGATTCCTCCTCCTTTTTTATGTTCTCTAGGGCAATTAAATATATCAAAATCTAAAGGGGTAATCTGATTTAAAATAATTTGATCTGTGTCTTTTAACCAAGTTTCTGTGATGCAAATATCATCAAGGTTATGATCTTTGATAGAGTGGAGGAGTAGCCTAGTGGTTAGAACACTGGCTTGGTAACCAAGCAACCAGGGTTCAATTCCCACTAGACCTCCTTGTGGCCTTGGGCAAGTCACTTAACCCTCCATTGCCTCGAAAGAAAGGCCTGGCAATCTACTTCCAGTGACACTGCCAAGAAAACCCAGGAGCTTCTGGGTCGCCAGGAGTCAGGACTGACTCGAAGGCACACAATGCATTTTGCATGATCTTTGATATAATAATAGATAATGTTTGGCTTATTTCTTATTGACCTTGCATGAAATAGGTGAATGAAGAATTGGGTTTCTGGTGCTACGTTTAAATGATGAAGAATGAATTTTATTTAATTTATCATCTTTTTGTTTATGATGATGGTATTTGAAACTATTATTATTATACCTAACATAATTTGGACTAATAGGATTAATTACTATAGCATTTAGTAAAGCTTGCTGTGTAAGAAATAACATACTAAAATAAAGAAGTATATATTGATATGTTGTATGCATGTTTGAGAAACTTGTGTAAACGTTAAAGGAGTTAGATAATTGAATTGTTTTAAATTAAGAAGGTAAACTTGAAATTACATATGATTACATTCACTATATTATAGTTTTTTTGTTTGCTATGTTTAGGAGAAGATAACAGATTATTTGGGTTTACAAAGTGAGTTGATAGGTTAATTAAATGAACTTTTAAATTAAATTAAATTACTTGCTTACCATTATTTTCTTAGTTTTAATGTTGATAGTTTTGCGTTTTCTGCAGTGTCCCCCGCCTGACAGTGGCAGCTCCTAATGGTATCAAGGCTCCTCCCTCTAGCCCCTATTGGTAGATCAGGCAAGGGAATGCCTTAGATGTGATCAGGCAAAGAGTTACTTGATGATACTAAATGCATCCATTGTATGGACCTCCCTACCAGGGGGCACCGAGGAGTGCATCTTTTGGCTCTTGATACGACGCATAACAGACTCTATCGCCATGGAGTTGTATGGAAGTTATGTTTTCTGGAACCCAAGGCTCTTGCTGACTCGATACTGTGAATATTGTTGACGGTTCACAACTGGCACCATCACCGGGGCATCCCACCTCTGGAACAGCAGTCACCCCAGGAAGGGGGGCACAGGCACCATCAGCATCTCACTAGGGGAGGCCTCATATTGGAGGATCCGAGATCCTCCGCTCATCCTCAGGCACTGCCATGAAGGCGAGTGCCTGGGACATCTCCCTCACAAACTCCAGAAGGGCCAGATCCTCTGGAGGAGACCTCCACTGGTGAATGCGGCGGAGAGAGGTCGGAGCGAACGTCCCAATGGAACACGGTGTCAGGGGACTTTTCGTCTGTCTCCCATGTCAACTCGGAGTTAGAGGAATTGGAGAGCGCCCCACGGTCCTCGGACCAACCCGGCGTCAACAGTTCCTGATATCAGTGGTCCATCGGCATCATGTCAGCCACCGATGGCCCCGACACCAACCGTGCCAACTTTTTGAGGATGGGCAGACCATCCTCATCAAGGAAGTCCCCATGTGGGGCGCCAATAACCCGGAGTGAGCGGGATCCTCAATACCAGACGGCTCCGCTGCTGATCCTGGTCCTGAGGACATCGATGTCAGTGTCAGGTCTCTGGCTGGGGAGTCCCGGATCGTGATGGAGTCAGAGATGCCCTGTCGATCCTTTAACACCGCAGGCAACTCATTTCTTTGGGGCTGTTTCGACAGGTGCTCCCATCAGTTGTCCTCTGAGTCAAGTCGAGGCTCTGAGGTTAGATTGAGGTGGACTTACCACCCGATGCCATGTCGGGCCTTGATATCGACTTTAAGGAAGACTCTGATGCCCGGGGGAGATCCTCAGAGGATGACTCTGACGCCTGATGACCTCTGAGCTCATAACGATCCCAGTCGTGTGACGCCATGTCACCTGGCGCAGGTGTCTAAGGCAGGAATTCTACCCTTGACGCTGAACCGGAGCCAGACTTATCAATCAGCTCCCCCTGCCACCTTTTGCGCTCCTTCTAGGTTTTAGCCAACATGAGGAGGCAAAGCCCTTATCCCTCACGTGCAGGTCATTTATGAATATGTCAAAAAGCAGCAGACCTAGCACAGATCCCTGGGGTACTCCACTATTCACCTTTTTCCATTGGGAAAATTGGCCATTTAGCCCTACCCTCTGCTTTCTATCTTTTAACCAGTTCCTGATCCACAAAAGTACACTGCCTCCTATCCCATGACTTTTTAGTTTTGCCAGAAGTCTCTGATGAGGGACCTTGTCATAGGCTTTCTAAAAGTCCAGATACACTATATCAACCGACTCACCTTTGTCTACCTGTTTATTCACACCTTCAAAAAAAACCCACAACAGATTAGTAAGACCATTTTGGCTGTCACCCATTAAGCCATGACTATCTACATGATGAGTAATTTTGTTCTTTACAATGGTTTCTACCATTTTTCCCAGTACTGACGTCAGGCTCACCGGTCTGTAATTTCCTGGATCACCCCTGGAACCCTTTTAAAAAATTGGCGTTACATTGGCGATCCCTCAATCTTCAGGTATTACAGATGATTTTACTAATAGTTCACAGATTACTAATAGCAGGTCTGCAATCTCATATTTCAGTTCTTTCAACACCCTTGGATGTATACCATCCGGTCTAGGTGATTTGCTACTCTTGAGTTTATGAAATATTTGTTATACATCTTCCCGGTGTATCGATATTTCTTTCAATTCCTCTGCAGTATCACCTTTAAAAACCACTTCAGTCATAGGTAACATCCCTACATCTTCCTCAGTAAATATTGAAGCAAAGAATTCATTCAGTCTTTCTGCTATAGCCTTATCCCCTCTTACTGCCCCTTTTACCCCTCTATCATCTAATGGTCCAACTGACTCTCTCACAGGTTTTCTGCTACGAATGTACTTGAAAAAGTCTTTATTATGTGGTTTTGCTTCCAGAGCAATTTTCTTCTCAAATTCTCTCTTTGCCTGCCTTATCAATGCCTTGCATTTAACTTGCCTGTGCTTGTGCTGTTTCCAGTTTTCGTCATTTGACTCTTTTTTCCATTTCCTCAAAGATGCTTTTTTTGGCAACAACAGCCTCTCTGACCTCACCTTTAAACCATGCTGGCAGTTTTCTGGATTTCCTTCCACTTTTCTTAAAGCGTGGAATACAGCTGGTCTGGGCTTCCAAGATAGTAGTTTTAAACACCACCCAAGCTTGATGTAAGTCTTTGACCTTTGCAACTGCTCCTTTTAGTTTTTTCTTAACTATTTTCCTCATTTTATCATAGTTTCCCTTTTGAAAGTTAAAAGGTAGTACGGTGGATTTCCTTACTATCCCTCCTCCATTAATTAAATCAAACAAAATCATGCTATGATCACTACTGCCAAGTGGCCCCAACACTCTTATCTCTTGCACCAGATCTGGTGTTCCACTAAGGACTAAGTCCAAAATGGCTTCCCCTCTGGTCGGTTTATGAACCAGCTACTCCAAGAAGCAGTCATTTATTTCATCTAGAAACTTTATCTCCCTAGCATGTCCTGCCGTGGCACTGACCCAGTCAATACCGGGGTAATTGAAATCACCCATTATTACCGTTCAGCAACTTTTGTTAGCTTCCCTGATTTGGCTCCTTTTTCCATTTCCTGAAAGATGCTTTTTTGGCAGCAACAGCCTCCCTGACCTCACCTTTAAACCACGCTGGCAGTGTTTTGGTCTTGCTTCCACTCTTCTTAAAGTGTGGTATACATCTGGTCTGGGCTTCCAAGATAGTATTATTCAACAATGCCCATGTTTGTCATAAATCTTTAACCTTTACAGCTGTTCTTTTTCATTTTTTCTTAACTATTTTCCTCATTTTATCATAGTCTCCCTTTTGAAAGTTAAAAGGTAGTACTGTGGATTTCCTTACCGTCCTTCCTCCATTTATTAAATCAAACGTGATCATGCTATGATCACTACTGCCGAGTGGTCCCACCATCCTTATCTCTTGCACCAGATCTGGTGTTCCACTAAGGACTAGTCCAAAATGGATTCCCCTCGAGTGGGTTCATGAACCTGCTGCTCCAAGAAGCAGTCATTTATTTCATCTAGAAACTTTATCTCCCTCGCATGTCTTGTTTGACACTGACCCAGTTGATATTGGGGTAATTAAAAACACCCATTATTATTACTATACTATAACTTTTGTTAGCTTCCCTGATTTCTTTGAGCATTTCATCATCCATTTGTTCACTCTGGCCAGGCGGTCGATAGTACACCCCCACTGCCATCACCTTCCCCTTCTCCTTTTTACATGGAATTTCAATCCATAGCGATTCTACAGTGAATTTTGCTTACTGCATAGCTTTAATCCTTTGTGACTCAATGCTCTCTCTAACAGAGTACAACCCCACCACCAATTTCATCTTCTTTATCATTACGATATAGTTTGTACCCAGGTATCACAGTATCCCACTGGTAGTCCTCCTTCCACCATGTCTCTGAGATGCCAATCATATCTAACCTCCCATTTAGTGCTATATATTCTAACTCTTCCATCTTATTTTTTAGACTTCTGGCATTTGAATATAAGAATTTTAGAGGCTGTATTTTATTCATATTAATCTGGCTATCAGTAGGCAAGAGTAATTTGAATCTTTAAGCTCCCTCTGCTCTGTACTCAAGGACATTTGTGTTACTTTTGTCTTTATTGGAACCTCTCTGCTGATACACCCTAACTTCAATCTTTTGCTAGTATCCTTCAAGGATACACTGTTCCGAATCATGCGCTCCTGGGTGACTGTCGGCTTTCCCCTATTATCTAATTTAAAAGCTGCTCTTTTTCCTTTTTAAAGGTTAATGCCAGCAACCTTGTTCCATCCCGGTTAAGGTGCAGCCCATCCCTTTTCAAGAGCCCCTCCTTTCCCCAGTTTATTTATTTATTTTTTATTTTATTAGAGTCTCTTTTATACCGTGCTATTCAGCATCAGTGCAGTTTACAATGAACAATAAAATACACATTTCCGATGGTACTTTGTGTTTACAGTTGAACAGGTAATGCAACTTGGATAACAGGGTAACTATTTACAATTTAAGACATAATTGGGAACTCTTTTGACTTCAGTCAAGGGGGTTCTGAGAGGCTTGTGAGGATGGTGCAGCAGTTCCTTACAAATCCCTGCAATATCGTCTTATCCATGCATTGAGACTCCGGAGCTCTGCCTGCTTTTGGGTCCTGCGCATGGAACAGGAAGCATGTTGGAGAATGCTACCTTGCAAGTTCTGGTTTCCAACTTCCTACCTAAAAGCCTAAATTTAGCCTCCAGAATCTCCGTACTACACTTTCCTATGTCATTGGTACCGACATGTACCAAGACAGCAGACTCCTCCCCAACACTATCTAAGACCTTGTCTAGGTGGCGCGTGAGATCTGCTACCTACGCACCAGGCAGGCATGTTACCAGACTATCCTCATGTCCACCAGTCACCCAGCTATCTACATGCCTAATGATCAAATCAACAACTATAACGTCTGCCCTAACACTTCTCTCATGGGCACATGGCCCTGGAGAAACCTCCACGGTGCGAGAGGGTTTTACATCTCCTGAAGGACAGGTCCTAGCTACAGGATCACTTCCTGCCACACCAGGGTGATGCTCTCCTGTCACATGACCTCCATGACAACAAGGGTACTGCCAGACTGGAGGTGGGACTTCAGTACTACATCCCTGCAGGTCTCGTCTATGTACCTCTTGTCTTCCTTATGTCCTCCAAGTCCTCTACTCTAAGCTTCCAGAGATCAGACTTGTTCCCTAAGAGCAAAGATCTCCTTGCACCTAGTGCACACGTAAGACCCCTCACCAACTGGGAGAAAATCATACATGTGAAACTCAATGCAAAAGACTGGAATGCCCCCATCTCGCTGCTGAATTGCTGTCTGCATCTTAGTTTTAGGGTTGTGCTTAGGCATTTAATTTGTTTACTTACTAAGGTTTGCTGGGAATACTTATACGTCTAAAACTATACGTAATACTTTTTAACGGACTTTTTTCACCTCAATCTTAACTAATCTCAGGTCCTTAATGTATGCCTGATGAGGATAAACAGGGGCACCTGAGAGTGGATATGGCACCTCCTTTCCTTTAAGAGGTTTAAGCACCTATAAAACTACAATTATCCCAGGGGTGGGTGGAAGTCAGGGAGGGAGGGAGGGAAAGAAGACTTATTAAAAGCTGGCTGTTACATTAATCTGTGACTAATTTCCTGGATAGAGGGAGTCTTTCAAAATGCCCATTTGATCTGTCCCTTGGCTTTAACACCTATTTAATATAGGCCTCTCTAGAAACAATTTATTGCTCAAAGACCCTGTTTTTCCTTTTATGCTAAGTTATACTCTGAGTTGATTTAAATTAAAGCTCTTTGCTGATACTAGGCCCTGAGTATTAAATTTAAACTAGAAGCTCTCTGCTGGGTTTTAAATTTAAACTGAAAGCAGATGCTATCTACTCATTTTCAAGCCACCCAAGTTCAATGTTCCAGTAATGCATTGGAGATTTCAAAACTGCAAGTATCCATGATGAAGTTACTGTGAATGTGGAACAACTTGAGAACTGTGCAGGCGCAGTGGTGAAAGATTCTACTTATATTAAGGCTAAACTTGAGAATTTGGAGATCGTTGCAAGAATGGCGAATTTGCGTTTTAGGGATTTTGCCTGAAACTCACCCAACAGTAACTAAGGTATCTCCCTCAAGGGAAAAAGGCTCCCTCTCTAGTTACGGGTTCGCAACATTATGAGGAACTTAATATTTCTGAGATATTGAAAAAATATTAGTAGTCGATAATGTGATTCCTGCTACCTGCTTAGTCCAGTTCACCCTGCCTTTGGATAGAGATTGGTTCCTATGTATGTTCTTTAGGAAATGGAACATTCCGTTCTGGGGTCTTCTGGTCAGGGCATTTCCTGACCTGGCTAGAGAGAGACAGCCGTAGGAGGGAATTTCTCCTTCGGCCCAGGGTCTCTCAACTGGGTGGTATTTTTTTCTCAAATCTTGCAAATGTTTAGTTAAGTACCTATCAATTTCTTATGGTTTTTTTGTATCCCTCTCAGTTTCTGTCTTTTCTTAACGCTCACCTGGTTCCTAGTCCCCCTAAAGGTGAGCCCATAGCCGCTATATTATGATAAGTTGACTGTTAAGATACTACTTGTTTCCTACAAGTTTGATATTTGCTTTGTTTCCTTTGGAATCCTCTCTGTATTGTGTGATGGGATAAGGAACTGAATGTTGTAATTACAATTTCCTCTATTGGGGGTTTCTCCATTTCCTTAGGTTTATATTTCACTCAGTATCCTGTGTTTTCCACAAGTGAAGTTATGCACTTGGATATTTGTAAAATTCATAAACTTTAAAAAAAAAAAAAAAAAAAAGCTCTCTGGGGTCTGGGGCTACTGACTGAACTTTTAAATTTAAGCCAAAAGCTCTCTGGGTCTAATAATGACTGAGGTTTAAATTTAAGCTAAAAGCTGTCTGGGGCTACTGACTGAGGTTTAAATTTAAATTAAAAGCTCTCTGGGGTTACTGACTGAGGTTTCAATTTAAGCTAAAAGTTCTCTGTAGTAACTAATGGAAATATTCTTAGGTTATTAATTACCAGATATACGTCAGTTCTGTACATAAATGATATACATTATGGCTTAACAAAAACGTACTATATAGAAAGTATTGATTTGATGCATTTCAAGCTTGCTTGAGTACTTTGGATGCAGACATGCATTTTCAGCCAAATATGCTTCTCTCTGCTCAAAAACTATTCTTTCAGTTCCATGACTTACCTTTAACAGGGGATTTTGGTAGATAGTATATGGAAAAAGGCGTAACTAGTAAGTTGTATCAATGTATTGCTGAGTGTTCATGTTATTTTTATACAGCTGCTCCCATATAAGACCCTGGACCTTTGTAAAAAGTTGAACTAAGCTTCAACTCTGTTGGAGTGGAGGCAGGGCATGGGTGGCTGATTCATCCTGCATTCTATGGAGAACATCCATGTTGCAGGTGCAACTACATATTTTCTATCAATGAGCAGGATGAAATCTGCCACGTTGGTTATGACTCCAAAGCTTAAAGTTGCATAGACGTGTCAAGAAACAGAGAAAGGTGTAACTGTATGTGCCCCTTTGTATTCCTGACATGCTTCCTTTTCTAAGATCTCTGAGGAGGAAATCACACATCTTTCCTTCTCCAAACCCATTACCTCCTCCTCTGAACCTATTCCCGTCTCCTAAGTTCCATCTCCTCCACTGACAACCCTTCCATCTCTCAAATTCTTAACTTTACGCTCTCCACTGCAACTGTCCTTGCAGCCTTCAAGCATGCTATGGTCACACCTCTCCTCAAGAAACCCTCACTAGACCCTTCCTGTCCTAATTATCAACCCATCACCCCCCCTCCCCTTCATTTCTAAACTACTTGAATGTGCAGTTCACCGCTATTGTCTTGACTTTCTCTCCTCTCAAGCTCTTCTGGATCCATTGCAATCTGGGTTTCGTCCTTTATATTCTACTGAAACAGTTCTTGCCAAAGTCTCCAGTGACCTGTTTCTGGCAAAATCCAAAGGCCTTTAACTCAATCCTCATCCTTCTTGACCTTTGTGCTGCTTTTGACACTGTTGACTACCACCTTCTCCTTGATACCTTGTCTTTGCTTGGTTTTACGGGCTCTGTGCTATCCTGGTTCTCTTCTTAACTCTCCCATCACACTTTCAGCATTTGTGCTGGTGGATCCTCCTCTACTGCTAACCCACTCTCAGTTGGTATACCCCCAAGGGCCCATTCCTTTTCTCTTTCTATATCCAGTCTATTGGTGCACTTATCTCCTACCATGGTTTTCAGTACCATCTTTATGCTGATGACTCTCAGATCTACCTCTCTACACCTGAAATCTCTGCAGCAATCCAGGCTTGCATCTCTGCCGCAATCCAGGCTTGCATCTCTGCCTGCCTATCTGACATTGCTGCTTAGATGTCTCACCGCCATTTGAAATTGAACATGGCCAAAACCGAGCTTATTTTTCCTCCCAAACCCACTTCCCCTGTTCCTCAGTCTCTGTGGATAACACTCTACTACTATGCCCCCTTTCCTCGGCTTGGAACCTTGGGGTCGTCTTTGATGCCTCCCTCTCCTTCTCCAGAAACATTCAACTGATAAGCTAAACCTTGTCACTTCTTTCTCTACAACATCAGCAAAATTTGCCCCTTCCTTTCTGAATGCACTACTAAGATGTTTATCCACTCTTTAGTCACCTCCTCCTTGCTGATCTCCCTCTGAATCATCTCTCTCCACTTCAATTTGTTCAAAACTCAACTGTGCAGCTAATCGTCCACCAGCCTCGCTATGCTCATAGAGCCCTTCTTCTCAAGTTGCTTCATTGGCTATCTCTTTCCATATCCAGTTCAAACTTCTCCTACTGACCTATAAGTGCACTCATTCTACTACTCCTCACTACCTGACTTGGATTTAGTGGCAGTTACAGAAACGTGGTTCACAGAAAACCATGACTGGGATGTAACTATACCTGGCTATACTTTATTCAGAAAGGACAGGGTAGGAAGAAGGGGAGGAGGAGTGGCACTATATGTAAAAACTACTATTAAAGCTTTGGAATTACAGAGCTTAAAAGGGAGAGAGGAGGCATTGTGGGTTAAACTAGAAAGAGGGAAAGAGAAATCTATTTGCATTGGTGTGATATACAGACCTCCCTCACAAGAGGAAGAGGTGGACAGAGAGTTAATTGAAGACATATGCAGCATTGCTAGGAAAGGGGAAGTGCTACTGCTAGGAGATTTCAATATGCCAGATGTTGATTGGCACATTCCTGCTGCAGTATCATCTAGAAGTAAGGAGATCCTGGATTCTCTACAGGGAGAACTATTCAGGCAATTGGTAACAGACCCTACACGTGAAGGGGCCATACTGAACTTGGTGCTTACCAATGGTGAAAGTGTTTCTGATGTTGTAGTGGGAGATCATTTTGCATCCAGTGATCACCAGATGGTGTGGTTCAGTATTAGGACTAGGGCTGTTAGAATCCATTCCAAGGTGAAGATCTTAGACTTTAGGAACACTAACTTTGTGAAGATGGGCCAATACCTCAGGGAGTCGTTAGTGGGATAGGAACAGCTGGGGGATGTAGAAAAACAGTGGGCAAAACTGAAAGGGGGTATTTTAAAGGCAACCAACCTTTTTGTTAAAATGGTAAATAAAGGCAAAAGGAACAGGAGACCGCTATGGTTTTCGAAGGAAGTAGCTGAAAAAGTGAAGAAAAAGAGGGAGGCCTTCATGAAATACAAGAGATCACAGAGAGAGGAAGACAGGCATCTGTATTTGGAAAAACTTAGAGAAGCTAGCAAAGTAGTCAAGAAGGCAAAGATTCAAAAGGAGGAGGAAATAGCCAATGCAATAAAATGGGGGGATAAGACATTTTTCAGATATATTAGTGAGAAGAGGAAGGGCAAAAGTGGTATTGTCAGACTCAAGGGTGCAGGGGGGGAATATGTAGAAACTGATAAGGATAAAGTGGAATTGCTTAACAAATATTTTTGTTCTGTGTTCACAGATGAAGAACCAGGAGCAGGACCTCAGAAAACACCCACAAATAAGAACAGAAGCGAGGGACATCTTGAACAATTTTCAGAAGACTGTGTTCGTGAGAAACTAGCTCAACTTAAAGTAGACAAAGCGATGGGACCGGATGGGATACACCCTAGAATACTGAGGGAACTTGGGGATGTTCTAGCAACTCCACTGACTGACCTTTTCAATGCCTCGTTGGAGTCGGGAGTGGTGCCAAAGGACTGGAGAGAGGCTCATGTGGTGCCTTTACACAAAAGCGGAAGTAATGATGTGGTTGAAAACTACAGGCCGGTTAGTTTAACTTCGGTGGTGAGTAAATTATTGGAAACGCTGCTGAAAGAGAAAATAGTGAGGTTTCTGGAGTCCGGCGGATTACAGGATCCGAGGCAGCATGGATTCACCAGAGGCAGGTCTTGTCAGACAAATCTGATTGATTTCTTTGACTGGGTGACCAGGGAGTTGGACCGAGGGAGAGCTCTAGATGTGGTGTATTTAGATTTCAGTAAAGCCTTTGACACTGTTCCTCACAGGCGACTTATAAACAAACTGAGCACCCTAGGGATGGACCCTAAAGTTACTGCTTGGGTTAGAAATTGGTTGGGTGGGAGGCGACAAAGAGTACAAGTAAATGGAGCTCACTCTGAGGAGAAGGATGTTACCAGTGGTGTGCCCCAGGGATCTGTCCTTGGTCCGATTCTTTTTAACATCTTTGTTAGTGATATAGCGGAAGGGCTGTCGGGTAAGGTTTGCCTCTTTGCGGATGATACCAAAATCTGCAATAGAGTAGACACCCAGGAAGGTGTAGATAACATGAGGAGGGATCTAGCTAAGCTTGAAGAATGGTCTAGAATTTGGCAGCTGGGATTTAATGTTAAAAAATGTAAGGTCATGCATTTGGGCTGCAGCAATCCAAGGGAGCAATACAGTATAGGAGGTGAAGTACTTTTGTCCACTAAAGAAGAGCAGGACCTAGGCGTGGTTGTGTCTGATGATCTTAAAGTAGCTAAACAGGTAGAAAAGGCGACGGCAAAAGCTAGAAGGATGCTTGGGTGCATACGGAGAGGAATGGCTAGCAGAAAAAAAGGAGGTGATAATGCCTCTGTATAAGTCTTTGGTGCGACCTCATTTGGAGTATGGTGTGCAATTCTGGAGACCGCACCTTCAAAAGGATGTGAACAGGATGGAGTCGGTGCAGAGGGTTGCTACTAAAATGATTAATGGGCTTCATTATAAAGCATATGAGGACAGACTTAAGGATCTTAATATGTACACCTTAGAGGAAAGGCAGGATAGAGGTGATATGATTGAGATGTTTAAATACCTCCGTGGCATAAATGTTCAGGGAGAGAGCCTCTTTCAATTGAAAGCAAGTTCTGCTACGAGGGGACATGGGATGAGGGTGAAGGGAGATTGAATCAGGAGTGATATGCGGAAATATTTCTTTACGGAAAGAGTAGTGGATCCGTGGAATAGTCTCCCAGTGGAGGTGGTACAGATGAGGACAGTAACTGAATTCAAAAAAGCATGGGACCAACACAGAGGATCTCTAAAGGTAAAAAGTGGACTGTTGTAGTTGTTATGGAAGGACAGACTAGATGGGCCTTGTGGTCTTTTTCTGTCATCATGTTTCTATGTTTCTACCTTTCTTCCCTCATCTCTCCCTACACCCCTCCTCGGGAACTCCGTTCTTCTGGCAGATCCCTTTTATCTATGCTCTTCTCTTTTACTGCCAACTCCAGACTTTGATCCTTTCACCTTGCTGTTCCATAAGCCTGGAACGAACTACCTGAGTCCGTACAGCAGGCTTCATCTCTGGACCTTTTCAGATCCACGCTGAAAACTCACCTCTTTGAGGCCGCTTTTGGATCCTGATTCACTTAGTCTCCTATGCGTTTCCTTACCATTCCTCTAGATGTAGCCTTATCCTGAAATGTTTTGAGTAGATTGCAAGCTTGACTAGTTTGTGTTGCCTGACTTGACTAGACTGTAAGCTCCGAAGAGCAGGAACAATCTTTTACATGTGTCTGTACAGCGCTGCGTATGCTTTGAAGCATTATACAAATGATCAGTAATGGCAGTAGTTACTGGTTACCTTATGATCACATGTTGACATATTCCAGGGCAAACAGTCCTAAAGAAGCTTGGCAGGAGTGCTGCAACATTATTTATTTATTATTTATTATTTTTATTTACATTCTCTTATATACCGCGCTATTCTGCATCAGTGCGGTTTACATTGAACAAACTGAAATTACATTGAACAGGGCATTATAACTTGGAGATAACTATTTTACAGGGAACATGAGCTATGGAGGGTTAAGTGGCTTGCCCAAGACCACAAGGAGCACCTGTGGGACTAGAAACCCCAGTCCTTCCAGCCCAAGGTTGCTGTCCTCTAGTGGGATTTGAACCCCCGACCTTCCGGCCTGAAGTACCTTGCCCCAACCACTAGGCCACTCCTCCACTCCATTATACAAAGAGATTTGTTTAGAACTGCTTAATAAAACTTATTCTCCTTTTTCAACACATTGTCCAAATGGCAATGACATATGACTGTACCTAAAGAATGATCAAGTTGCAATCTGTTGGGGATTCCTAGCTGGGATGTTGGTAGCCACTATAAATGGGACCCCTGAGGATTAGTGGCTGGCGCAGACCCTGCCACAGACAATCAGAACTGGGAACTATGGCGGCATAGTTTATTTGACACCAACCCTTATAATAATAGTAAAAAAACAAATAGGCAAGAGCAAAAATCACAAAGTTCAAGGGAAAAAAAAGACAACAGCAATACATGAAAATATGAAACAGTGCAGTGCTTCAGGAACATTCCACAGTGAACAGTGAGTCATCAGGTACAGAGCCAGAGGTGAGTCAAAAATACCACTACTTTAATATTTGTATAGCGCTACAAGGTGTACGCAGCACTGTACATACAGATAAAGCACAGTTACTTACCTGTAACAGGTGATCTCTGGGAACAGCAGGAATTAGTCCTCACATATGGGTACGTCGGAACCAACGGAGCCTGCGCAGGAAAGCTCCCCAGCTTCCCTGAAAGGAAGCTTTTGGGGCCTCCCACTGCACATGCGCGCTGCCTTCCCGCCTTCCTGACCAGCTCTCCTCAGTTCGAGTTTATAGCTGAGACAATAGAGAGAGGAAAGGAAGATAGATAGATAGAAGATACAACTCCTAGGGGAGGTGGGTGGGTTGTGAGGACTAATTCCTGCTGTTCCCAGAGATCACCTGTTACAGGTAAGTAACTGTGCTATCTCCAGGAACAAGCAGGAATAAGTCCTCACATATGGGGACTCCCTAGCTAAGATGCCTGGGAGATCCCGTTCCAAGGGTTCGCCATCTTCGTATGGATCTCAGGCATCCATCCTGGGAAGGTGGGCAGGAGTTGTTCAAGTATGGAACAGGTGTTTGAGGACAGCCTGACCAAACAAGGCATCCCGGCAGGAGTCCTTGTCCAAGCAGTAATGGGCTGTGAAGGTATGAACCGAGGCCCATGTGGCGGCTCGACAGATCTGATCTATGGAGACAGAGTGAAGATGAGCCATAGAAGTGGCCATGGCTCTCACATTGTGAGCTGTGACATGGCCTTCCAGAGAAACGTTTTTACTCTGGTAAGCAAAGGAAATACACTGAGCAATCCAATTGGAAAGTGTACGTTTGGAGACTGGACGTCCCAAATGAGAAGGATCAAAAGCCACGAAAAGCTGGGAAGACTTTCGATGTGGCTGAGTCCTGTTGAGGTAAAAGGCAAGAGCTCTTTTGCAATCTAAAGTATGAAGGTTCCTCTCTGCACTGGATGCAGGAGGAGCCGGAAAAAAGACAGGTAGATATACCTCTTGATTAAGATGAAAAGGCGAAACCACTTTGGGCATAAAGTGGGGGTTCGTCCTAAGGACCACCTTATCATGATGAAATCTAGTATAAGGTGGATTAGCCACTAAAGCCTGCAGTTCACTGATGCGGCGAGCTGAAGTGACTGCAATGAGGAAAACTACCTTCCATGAAAGAAATTTCAAGGAGGTGGAGTGTAAAGGCTCAAAAGGTGGCTTCATAAGCTGACCTAGAACTAGGTTCAAGTCCCATGCTACTGGAGGAGGTTGGATGGGAGGCTTAGTTAGAGTCAGGCCTCTCATGAATCTTGCAACAAGCGGATGAGAGGAGACAGGTTGTCCATTTATAGGTTTTAAGGATGCTGCAATAGCACTCAAATGGACTCTTACTGAATTCGTCTTAAGGCCTGCATTAGAAAGATGCAGGAGATAGTCTAGTAGAGAATTCAAAGGAAGTGCTAGAGGGTCAAGACCCTGTTGAGCACACCAAATGGAAAAGCGTTTCCATTTGAAAGCATAGGAACGCCTCGTGGAGGGTTTCCTAGAGGCATGCAGGATATCTTTCACTGGTTGAGAAAGATTGAAGTCATGAAGGCTTAGGCCTTCAGTAACCAAGCTCTGAGGTGTAGGGACTTGGGGTTTGGGTGCCACAAAGTCCCTTTCTCCTGAGAGAGAAGGTCTGGCGCAGCTCCAAGGTCCAGGGAGGGTCCCTGGGAGAGATGCAGAAGTAGAGGGAACCACACTTGGCGTGGCCAGCGTGGAGCTATGAGGATCATGGATCCGTGATCCCTCTGGAGTTTGAACAGAGTCTTGGGAATCAAAGGAATGGGTGGAAAGGCATATAGGAATTCCTGACCCCAATGCAGGAGGAAGGCGTCGTTGGCCTGAGCTTCCTGACACGGAGTCCTGGAACAGAACCGGGGAAGTTTGGCATTCCACGGACTTGCAAAGAGGTCTATGTCCGGGGTTCCCCATTCCTGAAAGATTTTGCCTATCTGGTCCATATGTAGGGACCATTCGTGTGGGAGCAGAACTCGACTGAGTCTGTCTGCCCGAGAGTTTTGAACCCCTGGAAGATATACTGCCAGAAGATGAATTTGATGCTCTCTGGCGAAGGCCCATAATCTGAGAGCTTCGTTGCAAAGCGACAGAGAGCCTGTCCCTCCTTGTTTGTTTACGTAGAACATGGCCACCTGATTGTCTGAACTAGGACGGTCAGGTTGACAAGGAGGGTATGGAAGACTTTGAGGGCAAAGAAGATTGCTCGCAGTTCCAGGAGGTTGATGTGAAGGGTGGTCTCCTGCGGAGACCAAGTACCCTGAGTGGAGAGGGATTGTAGATGGGCTCCCCACCCTGTTTGGGAGGCATCTGTTGTGAGGGTTGCTTGGGGCAACAAAGGTTGGAAGGGGGCCCCCAACAACAGATTCTTGGTGGACATCCACCATTGGAGGGACCAAAACAGACGCTTTGAGGTGAGTATTTGGTCGGAGAGCGCTCCTGATGCTTGAGACCACTGGGTGGCCAAGGTCCATTGAGCTGCTCTCATGTGAAGACGAGCGTAGGGCACCACGTGTACCGTGGAGGCCATGTGGCCCAGAAGTTGCAGCATTTCTCTGGCTGTCAAGTGACTGCTGGACTGAGCTTGGGAGGCCAAGCACAGCAGACGTTGGCCCCGGACTTGAGGCAGGTAGGCCCTTGCAGTGGTGGTGTCCAACTGGGCCCCTATGAATTCGAGAGACTGAGTAGGGGTAAGTTGAGACTTGGGAAGGTTTACCACCAGTCCCAGATACTGCAGAAGGTGCCTTGTGCGGTCCAGGGAAATCTGGGCCTCTGACTGAGATGGAGCTCGGATGAGCCAGTCGTCCAGATATGGGAATACAAAAATTCCCAGACCTCTTAGAAATGCGGCAACAACTGCCATGCATTTGGTGAATACTCTTGGAGCAGAGGCTAGACCGAAGGGAAGTACTCTGTACTGGAAATGTTTTCCCTGAAACAGAAATCTTAGATATTTTCTGTGGGATGGGTGGATGAGTATATGTGTGTACGCATCCTTGAGATCTAGAGAACAAAGCCAATCCTGACTCTGAAGGTATGGAAGGAGAATGCCTAGAGAAAGCATTTTGAATTTTTCCTTGTACAGAAATTTGTTCAATTCTCTCAGATCTAGGATAGGTCTGAATCCCCCTGTCTTCTTTGTTATGAGAAAATAAGGGGAGTAGAATCCTGTCCCTTGTTGAAGAAGAGGAACCTCTTCTATGGCCCCTTGGGCAAGGAGAGAAGAGACCTCCTGATCCAACAGGTCCAGGAGAAATGGGGGAGAATTGAAGTGCCTCACCATGGTATATGGAGGAAGGTTGGAAAAATGAAGTTTGTAGCCCTCTCTGATGATAGAGAGGGTCCATTGCTCTGATGTGATTTGCTCCCATCTGGGAGCAAAGTGAGCTAACCTTCCGGGAATGGTGAGGGGCTCTGGTTGTTCTAGAGCCAGAAATGTTAAGTTCTCTAGGGGCAAGTCAAAACCCCTGAGGGGGTTGAGCCTGCTGAGGAGTGGTAGACACTGCAGGCTTTGACTTTGCCTGTTTAGGTTGCTGACGTTTAGTAGCAAAGCGAGGCTGAGAAGATTGTTGGCCAGTATTCGTGGAAAATCTGGCCTTCTTGTAGTAAGGCCTCTTGAAAGACTTTTTCTTGGCAGGAGCAGAGGTAGACTTAGAAAGTCTATCCAAGGTAGCATTTTCTGCATCCATTTGGGTGGCTTTAATTTGCCAGTCCTTACCAAATAAGTTCTCACCTGTACAGGGCAGATTCCGTAAGCCATCCAGGACCCAGGGTTCTAGGTCAGAGGCCTGGAGCCAAGCAAGTCGTCGGGCTGCAATAGCAATGCCCGAAGCTCTACCGGCACCCTCAAAGGAATCAAAAGCTGCTCTGCTGGAGAACTTAGAAACATCTAGAAGCTGTTTCACCAGAGAAATGAACTCCTCTTTTCTATCCTCAGGGATAAAGGAGGCAAAAGGTCGTATCTTTAGGGCAAGTTCTCTAAGAAACATGCCCATATACAGACTGTAAGAATTAATCCTGGCTATAAGCATAGTAGCCTGGAAAATTTTCTTGCCAAAAGAGTCTAGGGTCTTACATTCTCGTCCTGGAGAGGTAGAAGAGTGCCTTTTGGTACTCTTAATCTTTTTCAGTGCAGACTTCACCACAATGGAATGGTGAGGCAACTGAGTCTTTTGAAAACCAGGAGAAGGAGGGACCCGGTATATGGTGTCCAGCCTACGAGAATAAGGAGACAACGTTAGAGGAGCCTCCCATAAGTCCATCAAGTGTTCTTGAAGGATTTCATGGATAGGCAGGGTGACTGCCTCTTTAGGAACCTTGGGGTATCCTAAAATATCCAATTTCTTTGACCTAGGTTCTTTTTCTGAGGATGTGGTAATAGAAAGTCCTTTAGCTAGCTCTATAATGAAGTCTTGAAAGGACAAATCCTCTGGTGGAGACATTCTCCTCTTTGGGGAAGAAGGGTCTCCATGAAGAACTAGAGACAGCTCATCAGAGTCCTCAGAGGAGTCAAAATCCTCAGAAGAATCAGAGTATTCTCTATTTGCTTCCAACGCACGATACGCATACCGATCAGTATCGACATCGGGCGTACCGGGTATGGGATCGGTATCGGGTGAAAACCCGGATCCGGCATGCGGAACCGATCTGCGTTTGGAAGTCGATGGTCTCGGTTCCGGTATGGGAGACGATACCGGAACCGGACCCGGTACCGCTGAACGCGATACCGAGGGCGTCGCAGCTGTAATAAAAGCCAGCATGGCCTGCTGCATGGTCTGAACAGTATTGCTCATAGACGCCACTGCTGCCTGGATGTCGGTACCGGTATGGGCCGGTACCCCAGAGCAGTCTAACAGGTGATCAGTCGAGGCCGTGCCATCGATGTCAACCTGTAACCCCATAGATAGTGCTTTGGAAGCCAGAGCTTCCCGCCGGGGTTGTTTGGCTGGGGCAGGATCCTCAGACTCAAAAGAGAGAGCCTCTCGATGCTTTGAAGGAGATTTGCTCTTTGAGGACCTGCCCACAGAGGGTTTGGTTACCTGAGATCCATCCGGAGAGGAAGACCTGGATGACTGTGATGCTGGATTATCAGAAGCAAACAGCACATGGAATTTGTTGGCCCGGTTCTGCAACCCACGTTTAGACATCTGGGAGCAGGATGGGCAGTCCGGAATGGAGTGGTCAGGTCCCAAACACTTAAGACACCATTCATGGGTGTCTATGACTGAAATAACAGCACTACACTTGGTACACTTCTTAAAACCAGGGGCTGGTTTCTCCATGAGGAGAATTCATGTAGGCCTGAGGCCTAACCGAAGTCACCAAGTTGTGCAGAAAAGAGATTTTTTTTTTTTTTTTTAAAGAAAAGAAAAGAGAGACCGGCGGTACCGGTTTCGGTATGGGGAAGGCAGGTACGCGGTCTAAAGAAACAAACTAAAACAATTTCTTCAGCGGTGACAGGAACACGACCTGCTGGCTCCGCGGAAAAAGAGAAACTGAGGAGAGCTGGTCAGGAAGGCGGGAAGGCAGCGCGCATGTGCAGTGGGAGGCCCCAAAAGCTTCCTTTCAGGGAAGCTGGGGAGCTTTCCCGCGCAGGCTCCGTCGGTTCCGACGTACCCATATGTGAGGACTTATTCCTGCTTGTTCCTGGAGATAAGACTGTAAGCTCTGATGAGCAGAGACTATCAAGATGAAAAAACATTACAAAACTGGGGTCTAGAGTATGGTAAAATACCCATATGTAGTGGACAAGAGGAGCATCAAAATCCAAAAGCAGCCTCAAAGAGATGGGTTCTTAGCCTGGATTTCAATAGGGTTAGAGAAGGAGCCCGACATACTGCCTTAGGTAATTTGTTCAAGGCAAGGTGGAATGAATGAAGTCTGCAGTGGCACAGAAGGGCACGGATAAAGCGTAGTTACTCATCTAACAGGTGATCTCCGGGAACAGCAGGAATCAGTCTTCACATATAGGTATCAGTACCGATGGAGCCAGTGCGGGAATGCTCCCCAGCATCCAATAGGAAAGCCTTTGGGAGCAACTCCACTGTGCCTGCACATCTGCCTTCCCAACTCCTCTCCTCAACTGAGTTTGTAGCTGAGAGGTAGAGGAAAAAACATATCCAACAACTCCTAGGGAGGAAGGTGGGTTGTGAAGACTGATTGCTGCTGTTCCCAGAGATCACCTGTTACAGGTGAGTAACCATGCTATCTCCAAGAACAAGCAGGAATGCAGTCTTCATATATGGGACTCAAGTTCCCAGATACCAGACTGAAAAGGCATCTCTAAGGCTAAAAAATGGAGACAAGACAGCATGGAAACAAAGTGGCTTAGCGAATTTAAGTGCAGGCTGCCAGAGCATGGAGCCAGGAGTCAGGAGCCAGGGAAGTATAATTGGTAGGAGTTGTGATTAAGTCCCAAAGAGATACTGAAGAACAGCCTGGCCAAAGACAGCATTCTGACAGAGTCCCTATCAAGTCAGTAGTGAGCAGCAAAGATGAGAACAGAAGACAAAGTAGCTGCCTGACAGATCTCCTCTATGGAGACAGAACAGAGGTTGACAACAGAGACTGCCATGGATCTCACATTGTGAGTGGTGACATGACCCTCGAGAGTGTGTCCCACCTGGGCATAGGCAAAAAAAATGCAGTCCGCAAGCCAGTTCGATAGGATGCATTTTGACACCAGAAGACCCAAGTGGATTGGGTCAAAGAAGAAATGAGGGGATTTCCTAAAATCCTTGGTCCTGTACAAGTAGAAGGGAAGGGCACACTTGCAATCCAAAGAATGCAATGCTGCCTCAACCCTAGAGGCATGTGGTTGGAGAAAGAACACTGATAGCATGATAGACTGGTTGATATGAAAAGCAGAGACCACTTTTGGAAGGAAATGCGGATGGGTACGGAGAACCACCTTGTAATGCTGGAATTGAATGTAGGGAGGATCTGCTACGAGAGCTTGTAGTTCGCTGATGCGATGAGCTGAGGTGAGAGCAATTAAGGAAGATGACCTTCCAAGACAGGAATTTTGAAAAAGTGGAATCCAAGGGCTCAAATGGGGCTTTTAAAAGCTGTGCTAGGACCACATTAAGGTCTCAAGCCACCTGTGGTGGTTTGATCTGTGGCTTGGAAAGCAGAAGACACCACATGAATCACTGCACCAAGGAGTGTGAGGAAAGCGTAGTTACTCACCTGTAACAGGTGTTCTCCGAGGACAGCAGGAATCAGTCCTCACATATGGGTAACGTCGGCACCGACGAAGCCCTCGTGGAAGCATCCCGCCAGCTTTCAAAGAAAGGCTCTGGGAGATGCCTCCACGCATGCATGTTCCCCTTCCCACCCAAGGGTGCCATCTTGCTCAGTCAAATGACATAGCTAAAAGATGGCAAAAATAAAAGATGGTAAAGGAGCAACTCCAAGGAGAGGAGGGAGGGTTGTGTGGTCTGATTCCTGCTGTCCCCGGAGAACACCTGTTACAGGTGAATAACTAAACTTTCTCCGGGTACAAGCAGGAAGTCAGTCCGCACATATGGGACTCCCCAGCTACAGGCTACCGAAAGCCCATAGCAAACCAGGGCTCCCTCAAGGGGATCCGCAAGCAGCAGCAATTGAGTCCGTACACACAGAGCATAGTAGGACCCCTGTGTCCGATGAAACCAGCACTCCGGTAGCTTGAACACAGAAGGGTTGGAGGGTAGGAGATGCCTAGACCCCGAAAACGTTACAGAACACAGCCTGACCGAAGCGACTCTAAAGGCAGTAATGAGCTGGAAAGGTATGGACTGAAGACCAGATGGTGGCCCGGCAGATGTCCACCATCGGGACAGACCGCAAGTTTGCCACTGAAGCCGCCATGACCCTGACATGGTGCACCGTGATGCGGCCTTCCAGCAGGACCTCGCCTGCTCATAAGCAAGGGCGATACACTGCACCACCCATGTTAACAGTGTACGCTTAGTCAGCGCCTTCCCCAGCCTGCTGGGGTCATAGGAGATGAAAAGCTGAGCAGCTTTGCAGTGGCCCTGAGTGCGTTGGATATAGAAGGACAAAGCCCTCTTACAGTCCAAAGTGTGAAGGGCAGTCTCTGCCTGACTGGAATGAGGTCTTGGAAAGGTGGTGGTAAGCACCACTTCCTGGTTAAGATGGAAGGGCGACACTACCTGAGGCAGGAATTTGGGATGGATGCGAAGCACCACTCTGTTCTTGTAGAACCGGGTATAAGGTGCCTCCACCACAAGGGCTTGGAGCTCGCTAACTCTGTGAGCGGAGGTGAGCGCAACAAGGAAAACCACCTTCCAAGAGAGGTAGCGAAGGTGGCAGGCAGGCAAAGGCTCGAAGGGTGGGCGAGTGAGCTGCCCCAACACAACATTGAGGTCCCATTCGGTTGCCGGAGATAGGAGTCCCGGGACAGTCCCCAGGGGGATGGGGGCCTCCACTGTCAATTGCAGAAGCAGTGGGAACCATGCCTGCCTGACCCACCGAGGAGATTCAGGATGAGCAAGGCCCTGTCACAGAGGGTCCTGAAGGTGGTCTTGTGATCAGTGTCATTGGAGGGAAGGCGTACATGAGGCCTTCCGACCATAAGACCAGGAATGCATCTGCTCCCACCCTGGAGGGGTGGGTCTGCTGGGAGCAGAAGTGGGGAAACTGAAAGTTGCCCGGACTGCCGAAAAGGTCCAACATGGGTTCCCCCCAGAGCCAGGAAATCCAACTGGCTAACCTGGGGTCCAGCTGCCACTCGTGCGGCTAGAGAACTCTGCTTAGTCTGTCGGCCAGCAGGTTGTCCTGGCCTGGCAGGTAGATTGCCCACAGGAGGATACCCTGTTGGACTGCGTACGAGCAGAGGATCAGTGCCTCCTGACAAAGGCCACAAGACCCCGTGCCCCCCTGTTTGTTCACATAGAACATTGCCATCTGGTTGTCCATCTGGACCAGCACCGGCTGGTGATGCAGGTGTTGAGAGAAGACAGACGTTGAGGGAGGAGTAGCCTAGTGGTTGGGGGCAAGTTACCTCAGGCCGGAAGGTCGGGGGTTCAAATCCTACTAGAGGACAGCAACCTTGGGCCGGAAGGACTGGGGTTTCTACTCGCAGACGTGCTCCTTGTGGTCTTGGGCAAGCCACTTAACCCTCCATTGCCCATGTTCCCTGTAAAATAGTTATCTCCAAGTTATAATGCCCTGTTCAATGTAATTGCAGTTTGTTCAATGTAAACCACCTTGATATCATGAAAGGCAGTATATAAGAAATGTTAAATAAATAAATAAGACCCTCGGGGCAAGGTGCATAGCCCGGAGCTCCAGTAGGTTTGATCTGCTGGGTGCTCTCATTCTGGTGACCAGTAGCCCTGAGTGCGGAGATCTACTCAGTGGGCTCCCCAGCCGAGCAGGGACGTGTCCGTGGTGAGGACTCTCGAGTGGCTTGGGGCCTGAAAAGGCATGCCCACTTTGAGATGCTGGGGCGACTGCCACCAGATCAGGGAGTCCGCCAACTGGGGGGGGGGGGGGGGGTGTCACCAAAACTCATTCCTGGAGGCGGCCTGTGGCCTGAGAACTAGTCCTGGAGAGATCAATGGAGCCGAGCGTCTGGGGTGACATGGACTGTGGAGGCCATGTGCCTGAGGTGACACAGAAGAAACTGTGCAGGCACCAAGAGATGGTGCTGTACGTCCCAAGCTAGATATTGGAGATGATCGCCTTGGTCCTTGGGCAAGAAGGCTCTCGATTGGAGAGTGTCTATCTTAGCCCCGATGAACTCCAGACACTGTGTCGGGAGGAGGTGTGATTTGGGGTAGTTTATGACGAAGCCAAGTGTTGAGGAACCTGGATGGTGCATGTGGTGCACCTCTGAGGCTGTGCCTCCCCTTATGAGCCAGTCATCCGGGTAGGGGAAAACAAAGATCCCCAGAAGCTGGAGGAAGGCGGCCATGACTGCCTGGCATTTTGTGAAGACCCTTGGGGCAGAGGCTAGGCCGAAGGGGAGTACCCTGTATGGAAAGTGCCTGCCCCCCGGTTGGGGTGGATAAGGATGTGAGTATAAGCATCCTTGAAGTCTAAGGAGCATAGCCAGCCTTCCTGCCAGAGGTATGGCAGCAATGTTCCAAGAGAGAGCATCTTGAACTTCTCCATCACCAGGAATTTGTTGAGGTTGCACAGGTCGAGGATGGGCCTGAGGCCCCCTGTCCGCTTTGAGACGAGGAAGTATCTGGAGTAGAACCCCTTGCCCTTGAGGTGGTGGGGCACCGGTTCCACCACCTTGTCCTCGAGAAGATGTGCCAACTCCTTCAGAAGGTGGTCCCAGTGCAGGGGAGACCCGAGGGGCTCTCCCGGAAAATAAGGAACATAAGAACATAAGATATGCCATACTGGGTCAGACCAAGGTCCATCAAGCCCAGTATTCTGTTTCCAACAGTGGCCAATCTAGGTCATATGTACCTAGCAGTTTCCCCAAGGGACACAGGTTCCACAATGCTTGTATTGGTTCAAGCATTGATATCCTAGGTCTCTTCTTAATAATGGTTTATGGACCTTTCCTCCAGGAACTTGTCCAAACCTTTTTTAAACCCAGCTACACTAACAGCCTTTACTGCATCCTCCGGTAACAAATTCCAGAGTTTGATTACACGTTGAGTGAAAAAATATTTTCTTTTATTAGTCTTAAATAGTTTACCCTGTAGCTTCATTGCATGTCCCCTAGTCTTTCTATATTCTGATAAGGTAAACAATCGATCTACGTTTACCCGTTCCACTCCGTTCATTAATTTATAGACTTCTATCATATCTCCCCTCAGCCGTCTCTTTTCCAGGTTAAAGAGCCCTAACCTTTTTAGCCTTTCTTCATAGGAGTATCCTTCCATCCCCTTTACCATTTTGGTGGCTCCTCTGAACCTTTTCTAAAATCGCTATATCCTTTTTAAGATACGGCGACCAGAATTGCACACAATATTCAAGGTGCGGTCTCACCATGGAACGATATAGAGGCATTATAATATCTTTTGTTTTATTTTCCATTCCTTTCCTTATCATACCTAGTATTCTATTTGCTCTCTTGGCCGCTGCTGCACACTGGGCCGAGGGTTTTAACATGGTATCCACAATGACGCCTAAATCTTTTTCCTGGGTGGCAGTTCCTAATGTGGAACCTTGCATCGTGTAACCATAGTTTGGGTTGGTGGTGTCTAAGCCAGGTGGAAGAGATAATCCTCCCTGACTAACCTTAGTGCCCAGGAATCGGTGGTGATGCCCACCTACCTCTGGGCATAGAGGGCCAGACATCCCCCTGTGGGCTGCTGATCTCCTTGGGGTAGAGAGGCTATGCTCAAGGAGTCAAAAGCTCCTCCTTGGCTGGGCCAGGGCCTGAGGTTTTGGAGCCTTCTGTTTACACAGGCCCTGCTCATGTCCCTTGCCCTGCTCATGTCCCTTGGCCTGCTGACCCTGTTGGGGAGCCGGGGAGGCCTGATAGGGTGGGTAGTTTCAGTAAGCAGCTCTCTTTCTTGGGTAAAAGGGCTTTTTACCCGATCCCTTCCATCGGGGAGGGGCAGTGGTCTTCTTAGAGAGCCTGGACCTCGTCATGAATTAGTTCTCCAGCTCGGCAGCCTTGTCGGTCAAGGGTTTGCCAAAGAGGTTCTCTCCTTGGCATGGGGCATCTATCAATTTCTCCTGAACCCACTGCTTGAAGTTGGGCGACTGAAGTCAAGCTTGGTGGCGTGCACCAATGCCTGCCGCAGCTACCCGGGCCGCCGACATGAACCAGTCAAAGGCCACTTGAAACATGAATTTGGAGCACTCACGGACAGCCTTGGCCAGGCTCTTGAACCGTGCAAAGGTTCCTCGGAGAGACCAGCCGAGAACCCAGTGAGTTCCTTTGTCAGGTCTCTCAAGTACATGCTCACGTTCAGCTGGTAGGCCTGGATGCGGCAGAGGAGCATCGAACCCTGATAGCACTTTCTGCCGAGGGTGTCCAAGGTGCGGGCCTCCCTGCCAGGGAACACTGAGCAGTGCGTTTTCTGGCTTTTCAGCCTATGCATGGCCGACTCCACCACCATGGAGTTATGCGGCAGTTGTGACTTCTGGAAGCCCATGCTCTGGCGGACCCAATACATTGATTTGCGCCATCTTCTCATCACCAGCACTGATGCCGATGTCTCCCACATGCGGAGCAGAAGCCATATCAGGATGGGAGGGATTGGCACCATGAGCGATTCCCACAGAGGGGCCTCGTACTGGAAGATCTCTAACTCATCCACGAAAGGGTCCTCCTCCGACTCGGTCGGGAATGCTAGGGCCTTAGACATGTCCTTGACAAAGTCCAAGAAGCCCATGTCCTCGGGCAGGGACCGCCGCCATGGTTCCAAGACGGGAGAATCCAAAGGGACGTTGCGGTGGCAACGAGTATTGGGGGACTCCTCGTCCTCAGTCTCCCACTCGGAGTAGTGGAGGACTCATAGGAGCGCTGCTCCGCAAGCCTCGAGGCCCTACGACCAGCACCAGGTAAACTTGCTGGGGATGACCATGGTCCCGTCGAGTGGGAATCAGAGCGCGACCTCAGCCGAGGACCGACTTGAAGCCGAAGGACCTCGAGGATCGGCTCGGCCTCCGAGGACGTCTTAGACGTCAAGGGTCTGGTGGTCAGGTGGATGAACCGATCATGCCAGACAACAGCTCCCACTGCTGGTCAATGAAGGCAGACAAACTGTGCTCCAGGGCCGCCATTCTGGACTCCAAGTCAGAAGGCTCTGTAGTGTTCAGTGCAGGCACTGAGGGATTCGGGCCCAACGCCGGCTCCCCTGTAGGGGAATCCTCAATGAGGATGGTGTCTGGGACAGAGGCCGGTCTGCAGCCGGATCCTTCCGGGGGGACCTTCGCAGGTCGCTCCCCCTCTGATGCCTCGGACGACAGTCTCGGGCTGCGGGACCGGGCCCGGGGAGCTCCCGGCTGGTCGGAGCCATCCAAGGACCCCGCTTTCGAGGGATTCTTCTTCTTCCTGGGTTGCTTCGAGGGAGACCCCCTTTCTGAGGGCCCACAACGAGGCTTGGATTGAGAAAGCTCCTCCCGAGACATCGAGGCCTCAGACGAGGCCCTGGCCTTCGGAGGCATCGGGGATTTGGGGAAGAACTTGTCATGCTGCTGCTGGCAGCTCTTGAGGTCCTTGCTGGACATCCTCTTGCAAAGACCTCAGGCCGCCAGTTTGTGGTCTGGCCCAAAGCAATGAAGCCAGCAGTCATGCGTGTCAGTCAAAGACATGATTTTAGAGCACTGATCACACTTCTTAAAACCGCTGGCAGCCATGGGGGAAAAAGTACCACTGCGACGTCGAAGACTCTCCAGGCTGCCAGCAGGATAGAAAAGGCACGAAAGGCGCCAGGAAAAGAAAATAACTAAAAGACTACAAAAATTAAACCGAGCCCAACGCCAAGGCACCGAGGTCGGTAGGTGGGACGAGTACCGGTGCAATACTGGAGACAAGTGTGAAACTCTAGGAACAAATAATCAACTTTTTCCAGGGACAAGGCACATAATGTCTGAAGGGCTCTGCGGAATAAAGGAGACTGAGCAAAATGGCACCCTTGGGCGGGAAGGGGACCATGCATGCGTGATAGCATCTCCCAAAGGCTTTCTTTGAAAGCTAGGGGGATGCTTCTGCTAGGGCTCCATCTGTGCTGATGTCACCCATATGTGAGGACTGATTCCTGCTGTCCCCAGAGAACACCTGGTTACAGGTGAGTAACTACGTTTTTCTGCTATCATCATTTACTCAAGTTACTTTTTTGATTTGAAGTCCTTTTATTCAAGGAAGACAAAAGGCAATACAGGCAATCAAAGAACACAAAGAAAAAATACAGCAATTAAATGCTTTACAAAACATTACATACTACCAGCCCACAATATTAGGGAGAACTAAAGAAAAAGAAGGGAGCTGCTAAATGAACCTAATCCTGATCCACATTTATTAACTAAAGGAGAAAATTACATATAATAAGAAAATGACCTATTCCCTTACCCTGCAAAAAACCCTCTAATTGCAATGAATCAAAAAAATAAAACAAAGGTCTTGACTTGATAATAAATCACACAAGGATATTTTAAAAGAAAAGAAGTTCCCAATGCTACTACACAAGATCTAAGCTTTAAAAAAGCCTTCCTTCTCCATTTCTGCCAAGAGCAATGTGTTGTCTGATTTCTTGACTGCTTGTTGTTTCTATATTGACAGTTGATACAAGTAGGTAAGAGTTGTCAACTATTACAATTTCTTCTTCAACAACAATGAACTTATTGATTTTGCCAGTTGTCAGGATCCTTGTCTTCTTTACATTAAGGTGCAGGCCCATTTTAAGGCTATATGCCTTGATCTTGAGAAGCAAATGTTTCAGATAGTCTTCACTTTCAGCCAGTAATACACTCTCATCAGCATAGCGAAGGTGGTTGATGAGTCTTCCATCAATCTTCACATCTCGGTTGTCTTCATAGAGTCCTGCTTCCCTGATGATTGATCTGCATATAAATTAAACAGGTAAGAGGAAAGTATGCAGTTTTGTCATACATCTTTGCTGAATTTAAACCATTCTGTTTCTCCTTGTTCTGTTCGAACTGTTGCCTCTTGATCAACATAAAGGTTGTGCAAGAGAATTATCAGGTTTTCTGGTATACCCATGCTTCTTAATGTGGCCCAGATTTTCTCATAGTTTACACAGTCAAAAGCCTTGCTATAGTCAGTAAAACACATATAGATATCGTTTTGGTATATTGTCTTTTCAAGGATCCATCTCACATCCGCGATATCTCTCGTTCCTCATCCTTTCCTGAATCCTGCGTACGCTTCAGCCAGCTATGGTTGTAGTCTCTGCTGAATAATCTTCAGTAGAATCTTGCTGGCATGTGGGATCAGAGCAATTGTGCAATAATTTCCACTGTTATTTGTATCACCTTTCTTTAATATTGGTATACACACATCTTTTCCAGTCAGTTGGCCATGATGCTGTCTTTCAAATTTCTTGGCAGAGCCTTGTAAGTATAGTAACAGCTGCATCCGATTGCTGTAATACTTCAGTGGGAATGCCATCAATGCCAGTTTGTTTGTTCTTTGGCAAGGTTTTCAGTGCTTTCAAAAGTCGCCCCTTCCTTTCTGCACACACTATTAAGACCCTCATCCACTCATTTCTATTTTTATTTATTTCTTTAACTGTTTTTTCTATACCACTTTTCTCTGGGTCAAAGCATTGTACATTAAACAACGGTGATGCATTGATATATAGAACAGAATGAACTTAATTGCATAGAACTGTCTGACCCCATTTACATAGAGCAGTACAAGCTTGCATGTAGATGTAGTAACATATTTACATTTGGTATGGGGTTATGTTTGGTAGGGGTTATGGTAATGTGAGGGGGGGACAGGGGGAGGAGAGGGGTTATGTTGTGGGACCGAAGCGTTCAGTGAACAAGTATGTCTTTAATAACTTTCAGAAAGTGAGTAAGTCGTTGGTATTTTTTATTTTTTGGGGGGAGTAAGTTCCATAGGCTTGGGACATAGCGTTCAAATGCAATTAAGCATGCATATTGTGTGCTTTTTGTCTTTTCATGTGGGACAGTCAACATGTGTTTCGTAGGGTTTTAGGCAATAGTTTTGAAGGCGATTCGGAGTACTTTGTATTTGATGTGGCTTGATAGGGTAAGCCAAAGGCGTTGTCTCAGAATGGGGGTTATGTGGTCAAATCATGTGGCTCCTTGGATGACTTGTGTCGCTGTGTGTAGTTCTATATGTAGTGGGAGGAGTATGGATTTTGGTAGGCCCTGGAGGATTGTGTTGCAATAGTCGATCTGTGGCAAAATGATTGCCTGGAAGGTTGTGCTGAAGTCAGGTATGTCTAGGAGGGGGCGAAGGTGTTGTAGTATACGGATGCTGTGGTATTTTGTATATGGGGAATTTTGTATATGGTATTTTGTATATGGGGTTTGAGAGAGAGGTGTTGGTCGAGGGTGATGCCCAGGTATTTTATTTCTTTCTTGGTTGAAACTTCGATGTTGTTTAAGGTTAGTGATGGAGGGGGGATGAATACTTCATCCTTGGTGATAAAGAGTATTTGATTTCTTATAGTTGATTGTGAGTGAGTTCATTGCCAGCCAGTGAGATGTCTGTGAAGCATTTTAAGATTCCATTGTAGGTAGGTTTGTTGGTGTTGAAGGGTGCATAAATCATTATGTTGTCTGCATAAATGTAGAAGTGGATATTATGCGATCATATGATTGTGCATACTGGCTGGAGGTAGAGGTTGTAAAGGAGTGCTGATAGTGTTGATCTTTGTGGAATGCCTCATTTTTGTGGAAATGTCATCTTCCGCGGGACTATTGTAACCTGCTCCTCACTGGTTTCCCTCTGAATCATCTTTCTCTCCTTCAATCTGTTCAAAACTCAGCTGCACGGCTTATTTTCCTCCAGTGCTTTTGTAACCCCGCTTCTCAAGTCACTTCACTGGTTCCCTATCCATTTCCACATCCATTTCAAACTTCTCCTTCTACCTACAAGTGCATTCATTCTGCAGCTCCTCACTACCTTTCCTCTCTTATCTCATTCCACACGCCTCCTCAGGAACTCCGCTCTGGCATATCCCTCATCTCAAGAACAACATAAGAATATAAGATATGCCATACTGGGTCAGACCAAGGTCCATCAAGCCCCAGTATCCTGTTTCTAACAGTGGCCAATCTAGGTCATACGTACCTAGCAGTTTCCCCAAAAGACATAGGTTCCACAATGCTTGTACTGGGTCAAGCATTGATATCCTGGGTCCCTTCTTAATAATGGTTTATGGACCTCTCCTCCTGGAACTTGTCCAAACCTTTTTTAAACCCAGCTACACCCTCCGGTAACAAATTCCAGAGTTTGATTACACGTTGAGTGAAAAAATATTTTCTTTTATTAGTCTTAAATAGTTTACCCTGTAGCATCATTGCATGTCCTCTAGTCTTTCTATATTCTGATAACGTAAACAATCGATATGCAGGAATGCAGTCCTCACATATGCGTATCGTCAGTACTTAAGGAGCCCGCGTGGGAATGCTCCCCAGGGTCCAATAGGAAAGCCTTTGGGAGCACTCCATTGCGCCTGTGCATATGCCTTCCCAACTCCATCTTCCTCAGAGACAGCAGAAAGCCCTTTCCTGTCACCACTGAAAAACGTCTTATTTTTCGGTTTAATTATGTGCTCTACCTTTCTGTTGACGCCGGTACTTCCCTGATACCAGTCCCGATATTCTTTTTCTTTCAAATTTTTTTTCTTTTTCTTTTTGCTTCCACACACAGAATATTAACAAAATGCATGGTGGTTGTTCCAGCATACCTGCTTACTTTGGGGGTCACTGTCTTCCCCTGCTTAGACGATTGGCTGATAAGGGGAGAATCCCCAGTGGTCGTAAAACAGTCGCGTTCTCGCACCATCACAGTGCTCCAGTCATAAGAACATAAGATATGCCATACTGGGTCAGACCAAGGTCCATCGAGCCCAGTATCCTGTTTCCAACCGTGGCCAATCCAGGTCATACGTACCTAGCAGTTTCCCCAAAAGACACAGGTTCCACAATGCTTGTACTGGGTCAAGCAGTCATATCCTGGGTCCCTTTTTAATAATGGTTTATGGACCTTTCCTCCAGGAACTTTTCCAAACCTTTTTTAAACAAAGCAACACTAACAGCTTTTACTACATCCTCCGGTAACAAATTCCAGAGTTTGATTACACGTTGAGTGAAAAAATATTTTCTCTTATTAGTCTTAAATAGTTTACTCTGTAGCTACATTGCATGTTCCCTAGTCTTCCCATATTCTGATAACGTAAACAATCGATCTACGTTTACCCGTTCCACTCAGTTCATTAATTTATAGACTTCTATCATATCTCCCCTCAACCGTCTCTTTTCCAGGTTAAAGAGCCCTAACCTTTTTAGCCTTTCTTCATAGGGGTATCCTTCCATCCCCTTTACCATTTTGGTGGCTCTTCCCTGAACCTTTTCTAATAACGCTATATCCGTTTTAAGATACGGCGACCAGAATTGCACACATTATTCAAGGTGCGGTCGCACCATGGAACGATACAGAGGCATTATAATATCCTTTGTTTTATTTTCCATTCCTTTCCTTATGATACCTAGCATTCTATTTGCTCTCCTGGCCGCCGCTGAACACTGGGCAGAGGGTTTTAACGTGTTATCCACAATGACGCCTAAATCTTTTTCCTGGGTGATAGTTCCTAATGTGGAACCTTGCATCGTGTAACCATAGTTTGGGTTGTTCTTCCCTAGGTGCATAACTTTGCACTTGTCCACATTAAATTTCATCTGCCATTTCGATGCCCAGTCTTCCAATTTATCAAGATCCTTTAGCAATTTTCCTCAATCCTCATGGGTTTTTAACAACTTTAAATAGTTTTATGTCATCTGCAAATTTGATAACCTCACTCATTATTCACTTTTCCAGGTCATTTATGAATATCTCAAAAAGCAGCGGACCCAGCACAGATCACTGGGGTACACCACTATTCACCTTTCTCTATTGGGAAAACTGGCCATTTAGCCCTACCCTCTGCTTTCTATCTTTTAACCAGTTCCTGATCCACAATAGTACACTACCTCCTGTCCCATGACTCTAGTTTTGCCAAAGGTCTATGATGAGGGATCTTTTCAAAGGCTTTCTGAAAGTCCAAATACACTATATCAACCGACTCACCTTTGTCTACCTGTTTATTCACATCTTCAAAAAAAATAACAGATTAGTAAGACAAGATCTTCCTTGTCTAAAGCCATGTTGGCTGTCTCCCATTAGGCGATGACTATCTACATATTGAGTAATTTTGTTCTTTATGATGGTTTCCACCATTTTTCCCAGTATTGACATCAGGCTCACCAGTCTGTAGTTTCCTGGATCACCCCGGAACCCTTTTTAAAAATTGGCGTTACATTGGCAATCCTCCAATCTTCAGGGATTACAGATGATTTTAATGATAGTTCACAAATTACTAATGGCAGGTCTGCAATCTCATATTTCAGTTCTTTCAACACCCTTGGATGTATACCATCCAGTTCAGGTGATTTGCTACTCTTCAGTTTATCAAATAGTTGTAATACATCTTCCTGGTGCAGCGATATTTCTTTCAATTCTTCTGCAGTATCACCTTTAAATACACTTCAGTCATAGGTAACAATCCCTACATCTTCCTCAGTAAAGACCGAAGCAAAGAATTCATTCAGTCTCTCCGCTATAGCCTTATCCCCTCTTACTGCCCCCTTTTACCCTTCTATCATCTAATGGACCAACTGACTCTCTTACAGGTTTTTTGCTATGAACGTACTTGAAAAAGTCTTAATTATGCGTTTTTGCTTCCACAGCAAGTTTCTTCTCAAATCCTCTCTTTGCCTGCCTTATCAATGCCTTGCATTTAACTTTCCAGTGCTTGTGCTGTTTCCAGTTTTCGTCATTTGGCTCTTTTTTCCATTTCCTGAAAGTTGCTTTTTGGGCAACAGCAGCCTCTCTGACCTCACCTTTAAACCATACTGGCAGTTTTTTGGACTTCCTTCCACTTTTCTTAAAGTGTGGAATACAGCTGGTCTGGGCTTCTAAGATAGTATTTTTAAACACCCAAGCTTGATGTAAGTCTAACTTTTGCAACTGCTCCATTTAGTTTTTTCTTAACTATTTTTCTCATTGTATCATAGTCTTCCTTTTGAAAGTTAAAAGGTAGTACTGTGGATTTCCTTACCATCCCTCAAGTCGAGGTTTTCTGTTAAACCTTCCAATATCCAGCCTGCTTCTTCACAGCAACTCAAGTTCATTGAGTTTATGTCTCCATACACTTCAAAGCCAAACTTTCCTTCCTCAGGATCACTCTGCTTGTCTCGAGCTGACCCTCACCATACAAAGTCAAAGTGCAATGACAGCTCGAGATATGCTACGTCTTTTGGGACACATGTCCTCCATGGTCCACACTGTCCCTTATGCCCGTCTACGCATGAGACAGGCCCAATGGACACTCGCATCCCAGTGGAGTCAGGCAACCGGATGGCTCTCAGACAAGATCTGCATTACTCCTCCTCGTCAACTCCCTTCAGTGTTGGTGCTCCCCCCCCCCCCCAATCATCATCTCGGCGGGTCATCTTTTCGGATGCCTCCACTCCAATGTACCCTAGCATGGACAGAATGGGAATGTCAAATACAGATCAATCTTCTCAAGCAATGTGCTCACATGAATGCCCTTCAGGTTTTTCAACCCCAACTATCGGGCAAGCACATCTAAGTCTAGACGGACAACCCTGTATCCATGTTCTACGTGAACAAGCAGGGAGGAACTGGTTTCTATCCCCTTTGCCAAGAGGTCTTTTGACTCTTGTTCTTTGCCATTGCACACTGCATCCATTTCCGGGCGGTGTATCTTCCAGGCGAGCTCAATGTCCTGGCGGACAGACCCGACCACATCCTCCATCTGCAATAGTGGACTCTACAACAAGAGATGGCATCTTGGATCATCCACATGTGGGGAACCCACAGAATAGATTTGCTCGCCACTCAGGAGAATGCGCGACTACCGCTCTTTTGCACCAGACTTCCCTCCCAACACAGTCAGGCAGCGGATGCCTTTCTCCTACACTGGGGCTCTGGCCTGCTTTGTGCATGCTCAACGACCCCTCCCCCCCCAATACCAAAAACTGTTCAAGCTGCAGACCAACAAGAGCTCCATGATTCTAATAGCCCCATACTGGTCCCGTCAACTATGGTTTCCTCTGCTGCTTAGTCTAGTGTAGCTCCTGACCTCTCTCAGGATCAGGGGCTACTCCATCCCACAAGACCTCCGTCACAAAGTATGGCTGCTAAAAGCATGACCTTTGATGACCTGGATCTTCCTCAACCAGTCTAGGATGTCTTGCTTGCATCACACAAGCCAGCTACCAGACATTCTTATGCCTTCAAATGGTGACGGTTCAACCTTTCGTGCACACCAAAGCAGATTGATCCATTTGACTGCCCAGTTGATTGCTCAGTCAGATGACATAGCTAAAAGACAGCAAAAAAAAAAAAAGGATGGTAAAGGAGCAACTCCAAGGGGAGGGAGGGAGGGTTGTGAGGACTGATTCCTGCTGTCGCCAGAGAACACCTATTACAGGTGACTAACTACGCTTCTAGGAACAAGCAGGAAGTCAGTCCTCACATATGGGACTCCCCAGTTATAGGCTACCAAAAGCCCATAGAAAAAACAGGGGCTCCCTCATGGGGAGCCGCAAGCAGCAGCAATTTAGTCAATGTACACAGACTACAGCAGGATCCCTGTATCCGATGAAACCAGCACCGGTAGCCTGAACACAGAAGGGTCGGAGAGCAGGAGTTGCCTAAACCCCAAAAAGGTATGGGTAACTTAACGCACAGTCCTGTCAGGACTCTCTTTTCAGGCAGTAATGGACTGTGAAGGTATGGACTGAAGACCAGGTGGCGGCCCAGCAGATGTCCACCAACGGGACAGAGCGCAAGTTTGCCACTGAAGTCGCCATGGCCTGGACAAGGTGCGCCATGATGAGGCCAACCAGTGGGAGCCCCGCCTGCTCATAAGCGAGAGTGGTACAATCTGCCACCCATGTGGACAGTGTAGGCTTGGTCACCGCCTCCCCCAGCCTACTGGGGTCGTGGGAGATGAAAAGCTGAGCAGCTTTGCGGTGGCCCTGAGTGCGCTGGATATAGAAGGACAAGGCCCTTTTACAGTCCAATGTGTGAAGGACCGTCACCTCCTGACTGGAGTGAGGTCTTGGGAAGAAGGTAGGAAGCACCACTTCCTGATTAAGATGGAAGGACCACACTACCTTCGGCAGGAATTTAGGGTGCATGCGAAGCACCACTCTGTTCTCGTAGAACCTGATATAAGGCGCCTCCGCCACAAGGGCCTGGAGCTCACTAACTCTGCGAGCAGTCACCTTCCAAGAGAGGTAGCGAAGGTGGCAGGTAGCCAAAGGCTCAAAGGGTGGGTGCGTCAGCTGCCCCAACACAACGTTGAGATCCCATTCAGTTGCTGGAGGGCAAACCAGGGGTTTCGATAAGAGAAAGCCCCGGAGGAAACGGGTCACCAATGGTTGGATCGAGAGGGGCTTACCATCCACCAGACGGTGGTGCGCCACCAGGGCACTCGGTTGCACTCGGACAGAATTGGACTTGAGCTCGGACTGAGAGAGGTGGAGAAACTATTATAACACCAGAGCCACCGGGTAGAAGTAAGGATCAGCCCTGCTTTCGGTGCACCAAGCAGAGAACCTCCGCCATTTGAGGGCGTAAGCCTTCCTAGTAGAGGCCTTGCAAGAGGCCAGCAGAATGTCCTCCACCTCAACTGGAAGGTTGAAAGGGACCAGAGTCACCCTCTCAGCAGCCACACTGTCAGCGAGAGGGACCTGAGGTTGGGGTGCAGGAGAGAGCCCCCCTCCTGAGATAGGAGTCCCAGGGTGGTCCCCCAAGGGGTTGGGGGCCACCAACATCAACTGCAGAAGCAGCGGGAAAGACGGCTGCCTGGGCCACCAAGGAGCTATCAGGATGAGCAAGGCCCTGTCACGAAGGGTCCTAAACAAGTCTTTGCGATCAGCGATATCGGAGGGAAGGCTTACATGAGGCCTTCTGACCATGAGACTAGGAACGCATCTGCTGCCAACCTGGAGGGGTTAGCCTGCCAGGAGCAGAAGCGGAGCAACTGAAAATTGTCTGGACTGGCATACAGATCCATAATGGTTTGCCCCAGAGTCGGAAAAGCCGACTGGCTACCTTGGGGTTCAGCTGCCACTCGTGCGGCTGGAGAACTCTGCTGAATCTGTCGGCCCACAGGTTGTTCTGGCCTGGCTGGTACACTGCCTGCAGGAGGATACCGTGTTGTATTGCGTACGAGCAGAGGACCAGTGCCTCCTGACAAAGGGTATGAGACCCCATGCCCCCATGTTTGTTCACGTTGATCACAACCACATGGTCGTCTGTCTGGACCAGCACCGGCTGGTAACGCAAATGGTGACAGAAGACCCTCAGGGCTAGACGTATGGCTTGGAGCTCCAGGAGGTTGATCTGCTGGGTGCTCTCGTCTGGCGACCAGTTGCCCTGAGTGTGGAGATCTCCTCAGTGGGCTCCCCAGCTGAGCAGGGAGGCATCCGTGGTGAGGACTCTCAAGTGGCTTGGGGCCTGAAAGGGCATGCCCGCCTCAAGATGCTGGGGAGACTGCCACCAGAACAGAGAGTGTGCCAATTGGCGGGTCACTGAAACTCTGTCTCAGAGGCAGCTTGTGGCCTGAGACCACTGGTCTCAAAGACACCACTGCATCACCCTCATGTGGAGGCAAGCGTCTGGGGTGACATGGACTGTGATGGCTATATGTACGAGGTGGCGCAGGAGAAGCCGGGCAGGCAGTGAGGTATAGTATTGTAAGTCCTGAGCTAGAGACCTGAGACGATCGCCTTGGTCCCTGGGCAAGAAAGCCTTCAACTGGAGTGTGTCGATCTTTGCCCCAATGAACTCCAGGCACTGTGTCGGGAGGAGGTGAGACTTGGGGTAGTTTATGACAAAGCACAAATATTGCAGGACCTGGACGGTGTGTGCAGCGGCCTGCTGCACCTCTGAGACTGTGCCTCTCTTTATGAGCCAGTCGTCCAGGTAGGGAAAGACGAAGAACCCCTGGAGCTGGAGGAAGGCGGCCACTACTGCCAGGCATTTTGTGAATACTCTTGGGGCAGAGGCTAGGCTGAAGGGGAGCATCCTGTATTGAAAGTGCACGCTCCCCACTACGAACCGCAGGTACTGTCTGTGGTTGGGGGAATGAGGATGTGGGTATAAGCATCCTTGAGGTCTAAGGAGCAGAGCCAATCTCCCTGCTGGAGCTATGGCAGCAATGTTCCATGGGAGAGCATCTTGAACTTCTCCCTCAACAGGAATTTGTAGAGGATTTGCAGGTCGAGGATGGGCCTTAGGCTCCCTGTCCTCTTTGGCACGAAGAAGTATCTGGAGTAGAACCCCTTACACCCTTGAGATTGAGGGGAACCGGTTCCACCGCTTTGTCCTCGAGAAGACCTGCCATCTCCTTCAGAAGGTGGTCTCGGTGGAGGGGAGACCTGATGGGCTCTCCCAGGAAATAAGGGGTGGTGTCTGAGCCAGGTGGAGGAGATAATCCTGCCCGACTACCCTTAGTGCCCAGGAATCTGTGGTGATGATCACCCACCCTCTAGGCATAGAGGGCCAGACATTCTCCTCTGGGCTGCTGATCTCTTTGGGGCAGAGAGACTATGCTCAAGGAGTCAAAATCTCCCCCTTGGCTGGGCCGGGGCTGGTGCCTGGGGTTTTGGAGCCTTCTGCTTACGCGGGCCATGACCATGTCCCCTTGGCCTGCTGACTCTTTGGGGAACTGGGGAGGCCAGATAAGGTGGGAAGTTTCTTTAAACAGCTCCCTTCCTCGGGTAGAAGGGTTTTTTACCCTAGTCCTTCCTTCGGGGAGGGGCAGCGGTCTTTTTAGAGAGCCTAGTCCTCATCATGAACTCGGTCTCCAGCTTGGCAGCCTTGTCAGTCATGGTTTGCCAAAGAGGTTCTCTCCTTTGCAGGGGACATCGACCAATTTGTCCTGAACCCACTGCTCGAGGTCGGATGACTGTAGCCAAGCTTGGCGGCGTACACCGATGCCAGTCGCCGCTACTTGAGCTGTCATAGGCCTCCTGAGACATGAATTTGGAGTATTCACGGACTGCTTTGGCCAAGTTCTTGAACCAATGCAAAGGTTCTTTGGAGAGACCAGCTGAGACTCTGACAAGTTCCTTCACCAGGTCTTTCAGGTACATGCCTATGTACAGCTGGTAGGCCTGGATGCGGCCAATGAGCATTGAGTCCTGGTAGCACTTCCTGCCGAGGGCGTCCAGGGTGAGGGCCTCCCTGGTGGGGTGCACCGAGAAGTGCATCTTCTGTCTTTTCAGCCGATGCATGGCCAACTCTGCCACCATGGAGTTATGCGGCAGTTGTGACTTCTGGAAGCCTGGGCTCCAGCGGACTCGATACCTCAAGTCGAGCCATTGCTCACCACCGGCACCGAAGACAGTGCTTCCCACATACAGAGCATCAGCCATTCCAGGATGGCAGGAATGGGCACCATGAGCTATTCCCGCAGAGGGGCCTTGTACTGGAGGATTTCCAATTTATCCGCCTGAGGATCCTCCTCCGACGGGAATGCCAGGACCTTGGACATGTCCTTGATGAAATCAAGGAAGCCCATATCCTTGGATGGAGATCTCAGTCGAGGCTCCGAGATGGGAGAGTCAGATGGGATGTTGCGGTGGGTATTGGGGGACTCCTCATCCTCCATCTCCCACTTGGAGTAGTCTGTTGAGGACTCGAAGGGCTGTTCCACGGGCTTTGGTGCTCCCGATGCCCTGCGGCCAGTGCCTGCAGACTTGCCAAGGATGACCGCATTCCCATCGAGCGGGACTAAGATCGTGACCTTAACCGAGGATCGACTCAAGGCCCAAGGACATCGAGGATTGGCTCGGCATCCAGGGATGTCTTCGATGTCAACGGCCTGGTGGTCAGGGCGGATGAACTGGTCGTGATGGACAACAGCGCCCACTGCTGGTCCATGAAGGCAGACAAACTGTGCTCCAGGGCCGCCATTAGGGACTCCAGGCCAGAAGGCTCTGCAGCCTTTGGCACAAGCACCGAGGGGCTTGGGCCCATCGCCGGTTCCCCCAAAGGGGAATCCTCGATGAGGATAGTGTCTGGGGACCAAGGCCGGTCCGTGGTTGGATCCTTCCAGGGGTCCTTTGCAGGCTGCTCCTTCTCCGATGCCTTGGACAAACGTCTCGGACTGTGGGACTGAGCTCAGGGAGCTCTTGGCCGGTCAGAACCATCCAAGGATTCCACCTTCGAGGGTTTCTTCTTCTTCCTGGGTTCTCTCGAGGGAGACCCCTTTCTGAGGACCCACGATTAGGCTCGGGTTTGGAGGGTTCCTCCCGAGATGTCAGGGCCTCAGATGAGGCCCTGGCCTTTGGAGGCACCAGGGACTCGGGGAAAAAAACTTATTGTGCTGCTGCAGGTGGCTCTTGAGGGCCTTACTGAACCTCCTCTTGCAGAGACCGCAGGCTGCCGGGTCGTGATCTGGCCCCAGGCAGCAGAGACAGCAGTCGTGTGTGTCGGTCAAAGACAATTTTAGAGCACAATCACACTTCTTAAAGCTATTGGTAGCCATGGGGGGAAAGGTACCCCTGCGAGATCGAAGACTCTCCGGGCTGCCAACGGAAGAAAAAAGGCGCGAAGATGCCGGGAAAGAAAAGAACAAAAAAGCTACAAAATGAGACTGAACTCGAGCTCGGCAGGCAGGAAGAGTACCGGTGTGATACCGTGAGCAAGTATGAAACTCGGAGAGGGAAAAAAAAAATCTACTTTTCCGGGGACCAACCAGACAAATGTCTGAAGGGCTTCGTGGAAAAAAAGGAGATGAGCAAGATGGCACCCTTGGGAGGGAAGGGGACCACACATGCATGGTGGCATCTCCCAAAGGCTTTATTTGAAAGCTGGGCGGATGCTTCCGCGAGGGCTACGTCGGTGCAGATGTCACTCATATGTGAGGACTGACTTCCTGCTTGTTCCCGGAGAACAGATGTTACATTTACATCTGCCGCAATGCTAAATTAGTGGCTCAAAATGTATTTCTAGTAGTGAACGCTTTTGGATAGACAAATCTTACTATATTCCACCGCAGTTCATATAATTCTCCATAATCACAAGAGGAGTAATATTCAGCAGTTATAGACACCATCTGCAGTATTTAAACTAATAAGTATGACTGAATACACACAAGTGCAGTGACCATTGTTGCTTTACATTTTGCAGGTGCAACTTAGATTGTAAGCTCACTTAGATCAGGAAATAAGTTCTGTACCTGAATTTGGAACTCTGAATTGGAAAGACAAGTTTAGGCCTGCAATTCATGTGAAGTAGCATTTTAGAAAGGACATGCAGGTGCAATCTGGACATCCAGGACAAAATGTCCAAAATCTGCCAGAGACATTCATATTTCAGCATGATTTTAGCAACTTGGACACCCCAAAATGGATGGTTGCAACAGAAGCCACATAGATAACTTCACTATAAATACTTGGGGCAGGGAGTCTATCCTATGCTGAACCCATATCCATGGAAGCTATTTTGTATGCAGGGACATGCATTAGCATGCCGAACCAAAAAAAAGTACCTTTGTTTCCCTGCAGTTTTCGCTATCATCACGGAAAGTATAGGCGATAGAGCACTTCATTTCTTGCCCTGGATGGCAGATGAGAACTTTTCTGATGTCTATTTGTGTCCTGGAGCAGGAATAGACATGGATGGTCCCTGCTAGTAGGTGGGGATGCGCTCATTGTTTCTGAAATCGGACACCCACATCCAACTTGTCCAGAATGTTTTATTACGTCTTCATCATGCTCCTTTGAGCCTTATGCTTCTTTGAGCCTTGGAAGTCCACACACTGAGGACATCTATAGAACCAGCTTCTAAAATGGTTCTGGGGACATCTGTGATCTGGATGTCTGCATGCCCATTTTCAGACATCTAAAGCACAAATAGGGCTTCTAAAATAACCCCCAAAATGGCTGAAAATTCACAGATAGCGGAGTTATGATGGCAAAATTCAACTGTTTGAAAAGCTACTCCACAATTTTTAGATACATTAAAGATGAAGTTCTAAAAATGTTATAGATTTTCAAATCCGATTACTATAGATTACCTTTCGCTTTTCCCTCAGTTTAGCAGCTTCCTTAGGATGATTAAAACGAAACATATTGGTTCTTCCAAGTAGTATAACTGCACCTGCAAGAAAACGTGTAGTTTTACTCATAGCTTACCAACCTTCCTAATCAATTGCTTATACTGAGGGCAATTTTGAAACTGGTTGGAATACTTGCAGGCACTTTGAAAATTGGATTGCAAATCAGCAGATACAAAGACAAACTTCCTGCAGAACTTCCCTTTGAAATCCCACTGGTGGAGACGCAGGGCTTTCTTTAAATCCTTTGCATATGAAAAGTGCCCAGAGTAATCATCACATAGGACTTTCAAACTGAAATCCCTGCATATACTTCTCCTGGCCTGCACTTGCCCCATCCCAGTTGTGGTCCTTTTATCTTGCAATGGAAAGTACATGTGCTGTGGAAAGCATCTGTATTTCTCCTTGCACGGAGGATAGGGGATCAGGCAATTTTCAAAGATTCTCTTCTATAAGTAAAATCCTATTTACTGACATAAATCCATCTGAAAATTACCCCTTTAGATAAGGAAATAAAGAAGAGCCAAATGGAATAACAAAGCTTGTCCGTTTTATGTCTATGTAAAAATGGGTAGTATATCTGTCCTTAAATTAAGGAAATACAATCTAAATCTTCAAATATTAGAAAAAAACCCCTCTGTTTTCAGGTGTTTTGCTTTGTAAAAAAATGAGACGCATTGTTCTCATTCAGTCATATCAGGGACAAATTTAAGCAACCCATATATAGTTGCAATATGCACACACTTTTAAAATGCATATACAGGAGGCATGCATACTTTAATTCTGCCATTTGTGAGTCAGCTGGGGGTTAGGAAAATAGTGCATGCTACTGAATATTCCATAAACACTTTTCCTTCACCAAATTTAACACACCCCTGGAAAGCATCTGTTTAATCTGTTTAAATGAACATGCACTATGAAAGTGTACATGTACTTCCAGTTGGGCCGAGTAGGGCAGTTTTTAATCAATTCACTCTAATAAATGGCTTTAAAAAAGCTCTCTTTGTTACAAGTCAGTACTCAAGATGAACCTACACCTAAAAAAACTCATATAATAATTATTTCAATCCCCCCACCCCCCCCCCCCAAAAATCAATCCACTTTTCCCCCTTAAAATCATGACAAGGATTAAAAGAAAAGAAAAGGAAAGTAATCTTTGTTGCACTGTTTTTATTTCTTTTCTCTTTCACAGTATTAAACACGTTGCTGAAAAGGCAGGATAGGTCTAGGTTCCATAACAGTTAAGGGCATGTAAGTTCATTGTTGGCTGACAGTATTGTCAATTTTATAAATTATGTAGCCCTGTTTTGAAGGAAAGGCTGTTTTAAATATTACTGCAACTGCCACTCAAACCTGATACATCTTCAATAGGTAAAACATCATAAGCGAGGGGGGGGGGGGGGTAATGGACCTATCATGGATTAAAAACTGGCTAAAATAGGAAACAGTAGGACTAAAAATGGAATAAGGTCAACAGATCAGTTGATGCGCAAAAATGCTGATTGTATTGTATATGTATGTTAAAAATACCCAATAAAATTTTAAAATGGAAATATAAAATGGTCAACAGTAAGTGCCCCAAGGATCGGTTTAACATTCATAAATGATCTAAAGAAAGGAGCAACATATGAGTTGAGCAAATTTGTGAACAACACTAAATTATTCAAAGTTGTTAAAACAGCATATGATTATGAGGATTTACAGAATCTATATGGCAGATGAAATTTAATGAGGACAAGTGCAAAGGGATGTACTTGTCCTCCCAGGGAAAAATAATTCCAAATACAAAATACTGGATTCCAAATAAAGAGTCACTACCTATGAAAAAGATCCAGGAGTCAGCGTAGACAGAACACTGAAATTATCAGCCCAGCATGCCATGAGTGTCAAAAACGCAAATAAAATAGTGATTAATTGAAAGGAATGAAGAACAAAATCGAGAGTATCAGTATGCCTCTGTATAGGTCCGTCGTGAGACTATCTTGTGCACAGTTCTGGTTGCTCCATCTCAAAGAATATACAGTGGCATTATAAAAAATACAGAGGACAACTTAAACAAAGGAGACAGAACACGTCTCTAATGAAGAAAGATTAAACAGATTAAGACTATTCAGCATGGAAAAAATAAGATGACAGGGGGGATATGAAGAAAAGCAAACAGGTTAGGGCTTTTCAGCTTGGAAAAGAGATAACAAAGGGGATATGTAGAAGTTTATAAATAAAATGATGAGTAGGGAGGAATGGATAAAAAGGGAAGGGCAGTTAAACCTTTTAACATTAAAACAGGTTGATACTCCTTGAAACTAGCCACGAGCAAACTGAAAACAGATCACAGGAAAATGTCATCACAGCAACTAACAGCAGGGTTCAAAAGAGGTTAGAATAAGTTCCTGGAGGAAAAGTACATACAAATGATTAGCTAGGCAGATATAGAAAAGCCATTGCTTATCCTTTTAAACGAGCTAAGAGAAATGTATTTAATTTTGGGATCTGCTGGATACTTGTGAACTAGACTACTGTTAGAGATGGAAGACTAGGCTTGACAGTTAATTTTTTCTGTATTTTTTCTCCAGGAATTTGTCCTAACTTCTTTTTAATCTTGCTGTGATTTGTTTTCAATCTGCTTGTGGGTAGTTTTAAGGAGCACCCTCCTATTTTACTGTCTGAAAGGTTTAACTATCCTTCCCTTTTTAACCATTCCTCCTTCTCATCATTTCATAAACTTCTTATCTTATCTTACATTCTTAATAAGTAAATGCTCTGCCTGAGAAAATGGTCTGTGGGTATACACCAGATCCTTGATTATTATGCTTTGTTGGTGTTTTTATTATTTAATTTTAAAGTGAGAAACCAAGAAAAAAATTGTGTACAAACTATATCCAAAATGTTAACTCGTACCACATCTAAACTTCACTCACAAATCATAATCAGGGTTGCAAATAAAATAACCTCATATAGTATATTAAAGAGATTTTACAAATGTTAATCTTTTCAACAGCTGGCTCAAAATAATGAAACGCCCTACCATTGAATCTGCATCAAGAGTCTTCATTTTTGACATTTAAAAAAAGCAACCCAAAAAACTTAAAACCTTCTCTTTAGAAAAGACATTTAGGACATTTTTACTAACAGTTAATGTGTGATTAATGCATACTAAGTGCCATCACACCATTTCTATGGGTACAGTCATAGGTGCTGGAACAGTGTGGGCCAACACGGGTCCTGGCCCCACCAAACGTTTGCCCACCATCCGCAGACAGCAGCCGCAATCGCAGCAGATTCCTTCCATTTGTGTGATCGCAGTCATTCCTTTCTCTTCTGTCTGTGGGAGATGGGATCCCTGCAGACTTCCTTTGATATGAGGATGCTGTACTCCCCAACTGTTATGATTTCTAGGATTGAAACTGAAGTTGCTTTTATGACCACCATTGACAGAGTTTTTCTAGAATTAGCAGTCATCCCATTTTGGCTTAACCGGAAACAGAAATAATGTTGCTAGTTAACTGGTGTAAAACAAAATCTATGCTTCCAAACCCTGACAAATATATCATCAGCATAAATATAAAAATTAAGCCCCAGACCAGTCCCAACATTCTACCACCAAAGCCACATATCCTCAAACTGTTTAGCAAAATTTCATTATGTACACTGTCAAAGGCTGCTGAGATGTCAATGTATATGACAGAAATAAATGCTTGCATCTCTAAGGCCAATAACCACTGGTGAATGTATAAATCAGCAAGCTTTCAGTACTATAATCTGCACGGAATCTATACAATTGTTCATGTAGTAGGGAATGCATAGAAATATAATCCTTTAATTGCTGATAAGCAACCAACTGCACAACGCTGGTCAAGAATGGTAAACTAGATATAGGATGGTAGCTAGCTCTCTCTTCCTTATTACTGTGGTAGGCAAAGGCCTATGATCCATGGTGTCTGAAATGAGCAGACAGGCCTAACAGCTTGACCTGTAAATGAAGCCTGAGGGGAGGCTCATAGGAATTGCACATCCCCCAATATGCTGCTATTGTAGAATTAGAATTTAGTAAAGCATAAATCAGCTTAGAGGAGTAGAATCAGAACTCAGAAATATGTAGAAAAACAAGTTTAAATACCAGTTTAAATTGCTACTGATAAGAACATACAGCTGCGATGAAACTAATTAAATCTGCTGAAAGAAAAGTTACAGTGCCCTGCTTTCCCACATGTGCTAACTAGTTCAATGGCCTTGGAGGAGAAAAGTATCTAAGTTGGTGAACTGACCATTGTAATTGGGACTGAAAGGGGGGTAAGCAGGTGTTAAGCCCAGTCAAAGAACATCATTGGATAACCATATCGGTACCGGGACCAATAGAAGGTGTACGGAGGGTTACCGGGACCAATGAAATGTTTGCCTATGTCTAGAATGGAGAAAAAGTCTATAAAAGTTGATGTTTTACTAACAACCATTGCTCAGCCATTTTGAATTTGATTCTGCTTGAGACTTGTGCACAAATAAATGATTTGGACCTTCTGAACAGACTCCTGGTATCATTAGTTTGTCTGCACTCTGCTGCTACATATTCTTGGTGCGTTGGCCGGGAAGGTGTGGTAATAGAGGGTATATAGGGCAATATACCACGACTTTCCGCCTCTACAGGTTTGGTCCTGCCGGGATCGTTCCCTCCCGACGTGGGCTAGGCTCCCTGGCGCCACCGGTCCCTTGCATCGGAGGGAGCTGGTCAGACCTCGGCGGGTGCCGGGCCCGGCTGGAACCAACACCTTGAACCCGAGTGAGGGGAGTCCGAGGTCCAACTCATGCGCTTGCTTGGGAACTTTGAGGACCGGATCCGGTGAGTAGAGTTTTGATTTTGGTATGTCTAGACAGATGAGACAGAGCAGTACTGCCATTTGAATCTTGAATCTTGAATTTTGAATGTGGAACTTGGAACTTGGTAAGAGAGCTTGATCACCTCTCCAAGACGGACCGACTACCCCTGCATGAGTATTCGCAGGGCGAAACTCCCGTCTTCTTGTATTTTGGAATTTGAATATGACTAGTCAGAATAGACAGGATTGGACTGTGTTTTTGGGATACGTTGCTAGCATGATTGTGTGAATGAAGTGTGAATGAGAGGTCTGGCAGCACGGACCAAGCGAAGGCGGACTCCTGAGTAACGCATTTCCTGGCCGGGCGACCGCATCCAGGTCGTAAAAAGGAGGAAGCGATCGTCGTCTTGTCTTATTTGTTTCCCTTATATGTTTCTAGGGCCGTGAGGACCCCTTACCCACGGTCCGCCCTCCTTTTCCTTTTGTTTGTTGTTGCACGCACACATCAAAATGGGAGGGGCGGGGTCTACCAGGAACACTCCATTAGAATGTATGATCACACATTTTAGGGAAGGATATTCAGGAGATTATGGAATTAAAATGACAGCATCACGATTACAGATCTTATGTACTAGGGAATGGCCCGACTTAGACCCTACATGGCCCCGAGAGGGAACCTTTACTATAGGAATTATTCAGTCAGTTCATCAGAAAGTGCGAGTAGCGCACCCCGATCAGTACCCCTATATAGATTCCTGGTTGAGTATATGTGAGAATCCGCCCCCTTGGGCGAAGCGCTGTTATGAAGAACAATGCAGAATAATGTTAGCACGGACAGATCAAATGCAGAAAGTAGCACAGACTAAAAAGACAGGGACAGGTGAGAAATCTAGACGGAAACCCATCTTGGCAGATCCTGAATCCCCAGAAGTGATAACTCGACAGCCCCAAGCCCAGCATCCAGTAAGGGTGCTGCTGCGTCCCGCCCCAGAGCCCTAGAGGCAGCGAGAACGGGACCCAACCCCAGACCGATCGCCCGAAGAGCAGACAGATAAGCTCCCTTCAGATGAGGAAGATTATTCCACAGAGACCGAGGAAAAAGTTGAGTCAGAGGCAGAGGAGCAAGGGGAAGAAGAGTCTCCCTAGAGTGATACTGATAGTGTAAAGACGACTGTCAGTGTGAGCTCATCAGTTAAAAGTAAAGCGTCCCGAACAAAGCGCACTGACCAGAAGAAAACCTCTGATAGGAAAGTTTCAAAAATCTCCCTCAGATCCCAAAAGACATCTACTGCAAAAATGATGCCTTTACGGCAAGTCCCGGGAGCGCCCGTAAGAGATGAAGATAATCAGGTGGTGGCGGGACCCCTAAGTTTAGTGTATGTGCCCTTCTCCACTACTGACTTGTTAAACTGGAAATCACATTATGCTTCCTATACCGACAAGCCCCAGGAACTAACAGAGTTAATGCATACTATTATGGAGACCCACCAACCCACTTGGGCAGATTGCCGTCAGCTCCTGTCCACCTTATTCACTACGGAGGAGCGGACACGAATAAAGCGAGCGGCCATTGATTGGCTGGCAGATAACCCTGTAGCACCGGGGGAAGGTGTAAGGATAGATAACCGAGAAGCAGCCCAAAGAGAATTCCCAAATGAAGACCCCCGGTGGGATCCGAATACAGATAGAGGATCTAGAGCCCTATCCCGATTTCGCCAAGGCCTCATGCAAGGTCTGAAAAGGGGGGGCCAAAAAGCTATGAATCTTTCCAAAGTGACTAAAGTTCATCAGGGCGCAGATGAGAGTCCAGCAGTATTCTATGAAAGATTAACTGAAGCATACAGAATGTATACTCCTTATGATCCAGATGCACCAGGAAGTTTATGCATGGTGAATTCTGCTTTTGTAAACCAGTCTCAACCAGACATTAGACGTAAGCTACAGAAATTAGATGGGTTTGCGGGCATGAATGCAACTCAGTTACTGGAAGTCGCTCATAAAGTGTATGTGAATCGTGATAATGAAAGGCAGAAAGAATGTGATCGAAAGATGAAGAAGAAAGCTGATTTTTTGGCTGCGGCCATAGTTGAACAGAAAAGGGGAGGTTTCCCTAGTCGAAGGAGCAGAGGAAGAGGGAGGGGCCGAGGAGAAGGCCGGCCCCAACTAGGCGTAAACCAATGCGCTTATTGCAAAGAGGAAGGACATTGGAGAGATACATGTCCGCAACTCGAAGACGCCCATCAGGATGACGAAAATAATGCTCAATGGAGAGAAAGAGGAAGAGGCCGACCCCGGAACCGCGGAGGGGCCAATCGAGAACAGTTTCAGCGAGAAAGGGGAGAGGCCATACAAGCATTGGCCGCAACGACCAATGACGAAGACGAAGCAGATTAGGACAGACCGGGCTCCAAATTCGTTTTAGGTCTCCAGGAGCCTATGGTCAACATACAAATAGGAGACCAAGTTATGGACTTCATGGTTGATACTGGAGCAGAACATTCCGTAGTAGACAAACCAATCGCCCCATTTTCCGCAAGAGCAGTCACCATTGTGGGAGCAACTGGTGCCAAAGCCACCAAACCTTTTCTTCAGAACCGTATATGCAGTCTAGGAGGACAGCAAATAACACATCAATTCCTCTATATGCCCGAGTATCCAGTACCATTACTGGGACGGGATATGTTAGCCAAATTGCAGGCCCAAATATCTTTTAATGAGGAAGGAGAGATGCAAATGACTGTGAATTCCCAGGCTAAACCGGCAGGAATAATGCTGCTTACTGTTCCTCGAGAGGAAGAATGGAGATATTATAGTAGTGAATCTGCCCAGGACACCTATTTTGAACAAACACTGAAAAGTATTGATGCTCCACCTGGAGTATGGGCAGAAGGCAATCCCCCTGGCCTAGCCAAGCATATAGCTCCAATAATTGTGAATCTCAAACCCAGCGCTACACCAATACATGTCAAGCAATACCCCCTCCCAAGAGCAGCAATTTAAGGCATACACCGCCACTTGTTAATATTACTAGAGTATGGCCTACTAAAAGTATGTCAATCACCATGGAACACTCCACTCCTGCCCGTAAAGAAGCCTGGAACGGATGACTACCGACCAGTGCAGGACCTAAGGAGAGTGAATGAAGCAGTTGAAACCATACATCCAGTTGTGCCAAATCCCTATACACTCTTAGGATTGATTCCTGCCGAAGCCACCCACTTTACTGTTTTGGACTTAAAAGATGCGTTCTTTTGCATCAGATTAGCCCCCATAAGTCAGTTACTGTTCGCTTTTGAATGGCAGGACCCTGTCTCTGGAAGACGGGGCCAACTTACTTGGACACGATTACCCCAAGGATTCAAGAATTCACCTACCATCTTCAGTGCTGCACTAAATCAAGATCTTTCAAGCTATCCAGTGGCCACGGGGAAGAGAGTGCTTCTCCAATATGTGGACGATCTATTGATAGCTGCTGTATCAGAAAGCGAATGTATACAAGCCACCAAAGACCTCTTGCAGCTACTGGATGAAGCTGGATACAAAGTTTCCAGAGCAAAAGCACAGTTATGCCAAAAAGAAGTGAAATACTTAGGCTTCCGTTTAACTAAGGGAAGCCAAAAATTAGGAAGAGAGAGAAAGGAAGCTGTGTGTAGAATCCCAACCCCAGCTACCAGAAAGCAAGTCAGAGCCTTTCTGGGAGCCGCAGGATACTGCCGAATCTGGATTCCCAACTTTGCCCAAATTGCCAAACCACTGTATGAAGCTACCAAAGGAGAAGAAAAGTTGCCACTAGAGTGGGGACCTGAGCAGGATACAGCCTTCAAGACGTTAAAGGAAGAATTGATGTCATCACCAGCACTTGGACTACCAGATGTCCACAAGCCTTTCCATTTGTTCGTGCATGAGGTGCAAGGGAACGCCTTAGGCATGTTGACTCAGAAATTGGGAAATTGGGAGCGACCTGTAGCATATTTGTCAAAACAGTTGGATACTGTGGCCAAAGGATGGCCACCTTGTTTGAGAGCAGTGGCAGCTACAGCATTGTTAGTGAGTGAAGCAGACAAGCTCACACTAGGACAGAATCTAAGAGTCACTGTGCCACATGCAGTACTTGCCCTCATGGAGCAGAAAGCAAATCACTGGCTCACCAATTCCCGAATGTTGAAATATCAGAGTATGTTATGTGAAAACCCACAGATACAATTGGAGGTGAGCCATGCCTTGAACCCAGCCACATTGATACCTGTCAGCGAAGAACTCCCTGAGCATGACTGTATAGAAGTCATGGAGACTGTATTCTCAAGTCGACCTGACCTGACAGATGTGCCCCTAGAGAATCCTGATCAAACTTATTTTGTGGATGGAAGCAGTCTCATCATCAATGGACGACGTTGTGCCGGGTATGCAGTGGTGACCCGGGATGAAGTCATTGAATCATCAGCCCTGGCATCAGGCACATCAGCTCAGAAAGCAGAATTGATTGCACTTACTCGAGCACTAGTGTTAGGTGCAAAACTCTTGTTAAACGTATACACGGACTCTAAATATGCCTTCACCACTTTGCATGCCCATGGAGCTCTCTACAAAGAACGAGGGCTCATCACTTCAGGAGGGAAATCAATTAAATATGGCCCGGAGATATTGATGTTACTTGATGCAGTATGGGCCCCAACTCGTGTAGCTGTCATGCACTGCCGAGGACATCAGACAGGTAAAGGAGATGTTGCCCAAGGAAATAGATTCGCTGATGCCTCAGCACGACAAGCGGCCATGACAGGACAAATTTCATCACAAGCTATGCCAATGCAGGCGGCATTGTTTCCAGTACCCCTTAATTTATGGACACCACGATATACCACCAAAGAATTGGATTACTATTGTAACAAGGAAGAGGGAGTACTGAAGGATGGATGGATTGAGCTGCCACCAGCAGAGGGCAGTCAACCCCCAGGACGAATAGTAATCCCTGAATTGTTAGGACCAGCCTTTGTCAAGGCTTTCCATCAAGCCACACATTATGGAAAAAGTGCTATGGAGAAAGCGCTCAGACCACATTTTTGCATCACCATGTTGGCAGCCCTATCAGCTTCAGTAGCAGGCCAGTGTCTAATCTGTGCCAAGAACAATGTCAAACAGGGTCCTATACCACCACCCCGAGTTCAGTCAGGAGGTGTAACCCCCATGCACCACCTGCAAATTGACTTTACTGAAATGCCAAAAGCAAATGGATACCGCTACTTGTTAGTGTTAGTTTGTACCTTCTCTGGGTGGGTGGAAGCTTTCCCCACCAGGACTGAAAAAGCCAGAGAAGTCACCAAAGTGTTGTTGAGAGAAATTATCCCCAGATTTGGAATTCCAGCAGTAATAGGGTCGGACAATGGGCCCTCATTTGTGTCTCAGATTACTCAGCAGTTAGCAAATGCCCTACAGATACAATGGAAGCTCCATACTGCATATAGACCCCAGAGTTCAGGGAAGGTTGAGCGAATGAATCGTACCTTGAAAGCCCAAATGTCCAAGCTTTGTCAGGAGACCCGCCTGAAGTGGCCCCAAGTACTCCCAATAGCTTTACTCAGAATACGTTCAGCTCCTGTGAAGTCAACAGGATTTTCCCCTTTTGAGGTTCTGTATGGTAAACCCCCACCAATAGTGCAGGGAATTAAAGGTAGTTTAACACAAATTGGTTCAGAAATAACCAGACAAGAACTTCTAGCTCTTAGTTTTGTCCTACAGACTCTCCATGAGTGGATACAGGACCAATTGCCTATCAACTTGACGGAACCCCTGCATCCTTACCAGCCTGGTACTTTGGTGTGGATCAAAGATTGGAAGAAGACACCGTTGGAACCTGTCAGACGGCTGCCTGGGTAAGAATTTTCACAGTCTTGGCAATGCATATATCTATATGATTTGCAAGGGATTGTGGGCAATGCAGTTCATTCACACCAGACACAGCTGCTGACAATTATTTAGTTGTGCTCAAGTGTTAAAGCCAATAAGATATTTATTTATTTATGGGGTTATTTCTCCCAACACAGATGCTTGGTAGCACATAAATCAGGTAACTTGCTTTCAGTGTTAACTTGGAAAAACAAAGTCAAAATCAGGGAAACAACAAATGAAAAGCCACAAAGCAAGAAAAAAACTGTTCTTTTCAGGTTAACTTCTGATTACTTCCCACATAGATTCAGAAGTGATTCTCTCCTAGCTCACAAGCAATTAGGTAAGGCTTAATTGCTAGCAGTTATCCAGCTGAAACCCCTTAGCTGGCTTGCTTTCTACTGTGTGGGTCAAATCCTGCTTCAGGAGCTTTTCTGAGTAGATTAAAGAACAAATTTGTATTTCTTTGTGATGGTTGCTGTACTTTATAACAGAAAGTTACCAACGGAGTTTAGATAGAGAGCAGTCCATATAAACACATTCTTCATCTGCAATCATTCCCCCATCTTCAACAAGCATAGGTTCAATATCATGGATTGGCACAGATGAATCTCTCAATGGAGCATTTTCAGGAGAATACTTGTTTCCCTGCTGTCTTTCAAGGTTATAGCTAGGGCATAGATCAGTGTTCATACCTGAGCTTCCATTGCTGCTAGAGTTCCTCTCTATATAGCCTGGCCAGTATGTAGTCCAGTTCTTATGTCCAGCCTTCCAATCCAGATCCCTGGACACTGGATCTCTCTTCACATACCTTCTGGCATGGGTCTTAGGGTCCCTTCCACATGCAGCCGTCTCCCTCACAGGTAGCGTCTGGTGATTCCTAGCTCTGCAGCACCATTCCTCTGGCTTTCCCAAGTCCAATGGTGTATGCTGGCCCTTGAAATGCCTCCCAGTATACGTACTGCTTTGGACTCTTCTAGACCTCTCAAAGGCTTTTCTCCTCCTTCTTCCAAAGGGTCTCTTTCCCTCTCTGTCCGTCCGGTTTGGCTTCTGCTTCTGATGATCCTTCTCTGGATATCCAAGGTGATCATGAAGATGGTCATCTGTAGAATAAACTCTACTCTTATTCTGCTTAGATGAGTGCTCCTCCCTAACACAGCGCAGCTGTGCTGAATCAGGCCCTGCCCTTTGAGATGAGTGCTTAGGGATTACCTCATAGCCCTCCTGATTGAACACACGTTTCCCCACTTCAGCTCCTCTAATGGCTGTTGTAAACCTGGTGCATTCTGGGACTGGTAGTCTTTTATGGGAAAATTCTGTTTTCTTATTTCTACCAGAACTGACAGGTTGCTTCTTCAGAGTCACTTCACCTTTTCTATAGCTCCTTCCTGAGCTATGATAAGCTTCCTTATCACAAACCTCATTGGAAGGGACCATACACCGTCATCCTGTCTACTCCAACTGCAGTAAAAGTAGCAGAAATCGATTCCTGGATCCACCACAGCAGAGTCAAGCCTGCAGCCGTTCCAGATTCCGAGCGGTGGACAGCAGAACAACATCCTGACTTACCCTTGCGACTCACCTTGAGACGGCAACCAGCGACTTAGACTCCATTGGGACCATCCCAGCCACCACAGTGTATGCAGTAGTCAAGTCTTTCGAAGAGGATTGCTGTTTCCAGTACAGCAACATTTTGCTTAAACAAACCTCATGTGTGTGGTTTCGCACACTATTTGATACTATATTGATTGTCAATATTCCAAAACCAACTGTGATTGCCAAAGTTGGCCCGCGACGGACATTTTGAGGACCTTCAATCAACATTCGACACCCGTTGAATTGCTTCATTAGCAAACGGGACGGCATTGTGCCAAGAAAAAAAGACGTCGAGGTCAAGATTTCCGAGTGAGGATTCAGAAGAACTCCAATCAACATGCATCTTTGTTTTTACTTTGTCCTGGTTGCTTACTTAGGAGGCTTTGAACTGACTTATGCCTTGCCTCCATGTACTGCTTGTATTACTTCCACTCGAACTGGAATGAAAGTAACTCAGACTTTGCTCTATCATTCATACTATACCTGTACTGGTAAAGTAACTCGGTGTATTTATAACACCACTGAACTGAACGCTTGTACCCAAGGTAATACCAAAGTATGCTTTAACCCGCATCAGAATCCATCTTATTATACTTTGGAGATACGATGGAATGATGCAGATGGACCTTTGCTCAATGCCACACCCCCACTCACTGATCCTACGAACCATGCTTTTTTGTATTTTGACGCTTGTGATGCCATAAATAGAGATAGTCGTTCCAAATGTGGTGATTGGGAGAAAACCTACTCACACAATGACAAATATATGTGTCCGGAGGGGACCACTGGATGGGGAGAGTGTACAGGTAAAAGAGTTCTAGCCAATGAATATAGCACAGCCCCAGTAGCTGATTACTATTGCCCAAAATGGGAATGTGTTTTCTATGCAACATGGAAAACGGGTATGATAGAAAATACCAGAGACAATCGGATGGCTTCTTTAACTAAGCCATATGTCAAGGATATAGCAAAATTTAAGAAAGGTGCCTGTAACCCATTAGAGCTGTTTATACGCAATCCTAGTGCATGGAAACAAGGATATAAATTTGGCTTACGAATTGCAGGGTCAGGATCGGACCCTGGAACCATTGTATATATAAGATTAAATACTCAAGCCCATCGATCATCTAGGTACCATATCCATAACACTTTCTATGAAACAATGCATGTGAATAAGTTTGATATTCCCCATCCCTCCCAGAACTTGTTCCTGGAATTAGCCGGAGCAGTAGTGTCTAGTCTCCATATCTCAGATTGTTACTTTTGTGGTGGGACACGAATGGGTGACCAGTGGCCATGGGAAGCCCAAGAATTGAATTATTCCATGACTTACAATCATACTGAATTACATAAGACTACAAGTGAATGGGTATTAGCACACCCAATAGTTGGACGTCTCTACTATGCCAGAACTGGACCTCAGTTCAATCTACAGGTGGGACAGCTGGTCTGTCTCAGCCAGAAGTTCTATAATGACACCACCAAAACGACGTCCTGGTGGTCCGGAGTTAATGCATCTGAACCCCCTAATCCATTAGCGAAATTCCCTGAGCTTGCCGACTTGTGGACTAATCTTGCCCAACCCCATGCCTGGCAAGCCCCACCTGGCTTGTATTGGATCTGTGGAACCCGAGCATATGCCCGACTCCCTATACACTGGGGAGGGGCGTGTGTCTTAGGGACCATCAGACCTTCCTTCTTTCTCTTACCCACAGAACATGGAGAACAATTAGGATACCCAGTATACACTAAGACAGAAGAGAGCACCCTTACAGATAGGCAAGTGGCAAAAATGGGATGGCGATGATTGGCCACCAGAGAGAATAATTGCTTATTATGGACCTGCCACTTGAAACAATGATGGTATGTGGGGTTATCGAACCCCTGTATATATGATTAATCGTATTATCCGCTTACAAGCAGTAGTTGAATTAATAACCAATGAGACTAGCCAAGCACTCACACTTTTAGCTAGACAAAGTACACAAATGCGCACTGCTATATATCAGAATCGCTTAGCACTAGACTATTTGTTAGCAGCTGAAGGAGGAGTATGTGGTAAATTGAATTTAACTAATTGTTGTTTGAAGATAGATGACAAAGGTCAAGTAGTTGAAGAAATTGCTGAAAATATGCAAAAGCAAGCTTACGTGCCAGTACAGACTTGGCATGGTCTTAAGATCCCTAACTGGTTTGCCTCTATTTTCTCAGGTCTAGGAGGACTTACGACTTTCCTTATGTTGATATTAATAATTATAGCTGTGTTTCTACTATTACCATGTATAATTCCCTGTTGTATGCGCTCTATTAACAGCATCATTGAAAATACGGTAGAGCGGAAAACCGCAACTAAAATCATGGCCTTATGGCATCCTAGTCCTCCAGTGTACAGTCGGAATCCTCCGACCATGGTATAATCCGATTGAGTGATTTAACTCTCACACCTTATTAAGTAATAGGGTGAGATTAATCAAAGGGGGGAATGTGGTAGGCAAAGGCCTATGATCCATGGTGTCTGAAATGAGCAGACAGGCCTAACAGCTTGACCTGTAAATGAAGCCTGAGGGGAGGCTCATAGGAATTGCACATCCCCCAATATGCTGCTATTGTAGAATTAGAATTTAGTAAAGCATAAATCAGCTTAGAGGAGTAGAATCAGAACTCAGAAATATGTAGAAAAACAAGTTTAAATACCAGTTTAAATTGCTACTGATAAGAACATACAGCTGCGATGAAACTAATTAAATCTGCTGAAAGAAAAGTTACAGAGCCCTGCTTTCCCACATGTGCTAACTAGTTCAATGGCCTTGGAGGAGAAAAGTATCTAAGTTGGTGAACTGACCATTGTAATTGGGACTGAAAGGGGGGTAAGCAGGTGCTAAGCCCAGTCAAAGAACATCATTGGTTAACCATATCGGTACCGGGACCAATAGAAGGTGTACGGAGGGTTACCGGGACGAATGAAATGTTTGCCTATGTCTAGAATGGAGAAAAAGTCTATAAAAGTTGATGTTTTACTAACAACCATTGCTCAGCCATTTTGAATTTGATTCTGCTTGAGACTTGTGCACAAATAAATGATTTGGACCTTCTGAACAGACTCCTGGTATCATTGGTTTGTCTGCGCTCTGCTGCTACATTACAATCAACTTTTAAGATGGGTCGCACCTTGATCTTTCCAAGGCTGCTGGAAAACTACCTTCCTGTAAAAACTATTAATTTAAGAAGTTTTGATATTTTATCAACCAAAGATTTATATTTTATCATTGAATTCAAGATTACAGATGAACAGGCTTAGGATCCTTTTCTCTTCCACCACCTTTCATGCGCTCTTAATTTCCTCTTCTCCTCATGAATTTCCTCATTAAGCCACTATGCCCTATGGCTCAGAGACCTTTTGCCCATTCTGATAGACTCAACCACTGAACTTAGGACTACATATGGGGAAAAGAACAATTTTTTTCTCTGTCTCCATCTGCTGCAGTAGGAAGATAAAAGCAAGTCTTGTCCTCCTCAGACCAGTCCAATAGAGCCACATTGCTATGGCAACCAGACGCCATGGCGCCGTGGCTCCATTGTAGAGCCCTGACTGAGTTAGCCGGGGACAGTCTGCACGTACATTCCTTTTCGTGATTCTGATCCCGCAGGGCTAGATGTGCCCTGCGGGATCAGAATCGCGAACCCCTCTGTAAGTCCGTCTCAGACCGGATGTACAGAGGGACTGTTCGTCTCCAATGGAATGAGCCCCATTGACTCCAGAGGCTGAATACTGACCCAAGAGTATTTAAGGAAAAGCATCACTGTTCTGTTAATGACGTTTTACTTAACAGCATTGAATCCTAGTTTTCCCAGCTGTCTAATTGAGTGTTTCACCTTCACTTGAATATCATTCATTTGTTCAAGTAATAAACTAACATCCAAACAAGGATATGAGTCTCAAAAACAAAACAAAAGAAAAAAAGCGAACTTGCATAACTGTAACAGGGGTTCTCCATAGACAGCAGAGAAACTTAGCTTCACTTTCTAGTGATGTCTCTGATGGAGCCGTTGTGCCCAGAGCCTTCCCCTACCTTTGAGAAGTCTTTTGACTTCTTTGCATCTGCGTGGGTTATTCCTATGTTCATTGTGTTAGATCCTTCCTGTCTGTACATAGCTATGTTGATAAGGCATTAGGATGCTGCTTCTTTACTTTCTCTTTCCCTTTTCTTATGTTTTTTTCAGAGGGGGTGGGGCAGGAGGGGGTAGGATAAGTATGACTGCAGTTCCCTGATGTCTATGAAGAATCCCTATTACAGGTAAGCAACTTCACTTTCTTCGTAGACAAACAGGCAATGCAGGAACACTTGCAGGTGATTCCCAAGCTGAGGGTCACTTCTATATCCTTCCCATTTGAAACCCAAGAGTATATGGGTAGAGGATGATGAGAAAGAACATGTCTTATTGTTCAAAAAGGCTCTTGAGGGAAGCTTGACCAAAAACTGTATCCTGATGAAGGTGTGAATCTTAATCCATGTGACTACTTTGCCTATATCTTGAATTGGGACCAAACGTATGTAGCAGAAACATATGCAATCTAATACCCAGATTGCTAAAGTTTTCTTTTAAGAGGCCAGTATTCCGGATTTGTTTGGGTTGTAGGTGATGAAAAGCTGAGATAATTTCCTGTCAGTCTTTGTTGCATGAAAGTAGTAAAGAAGTGTACATCTACAATCTAGCATGTGAAGAGGGGATTCCAAGTCTTCTGAACATGCTTTTGGAAAGAAGGTGGGCGGAATGGTTCATGTGGAATTCAGAGAATCTTAGGAAGAAATTTGTGCTGTGTGTGGTGTACAATGTGGTTGTGGTACAAATGAGTGTTCAGTATGAAGGGTAATAAACAAGTTCACTTATTCTTATTGCAAAGGTTATGGCTACTAGGAGAATGATTTTCCAGGTTTAGTGTTTCAATGAGGGGAGGCCTAAGAGACAAAATGGCATTAAGATCCCAAGGCACAGGAGATAGTTTTAGTGGTGCCTTCATGTTCACAAGTCCTCATTAACTTCTAAACTAAGGAATGTGTGGCTAGGGATTTCCCATTGATGCAGTTGTGAAAGGCTGCTATAGCCATCAGGTGAAGATGAACTGAAGAAGTCTTGAGACCTGATTCAAAAGGGTGAAAAAGATATGTGATGAACTAAATCAGCAGCAGGTAAAAGGATACTGTTGGTGTGCTATAGCTCACTTGGTGAAGCAAATACGTTTGTTTTAATAAGATTTGTGCGTTCGTTGATGGTTATTTGAAGCATAATTTTTTTCCTCACATTCTGGGAACTTGGCAGGTTTTTTATAAGTTGCCATTCAACCCCTAAACTGACAGGAAGAAGACTTCTGTTGTTCAGATGAATCAGGTTGTCTTTCTCCATGGGGAGTATTAAATACTGCCCAAAAGGAATCAGTGGGGCCAAGGCGAGAGCAAGACATCTAGGCCATCATGGAGCTTTGAGAATAAACTGTGCTTTCTGCCTTCAAATCTTTTACAATACTCTGGAGATGAGCAAAAACAGTGGAACAGCATACAGTAGGCCAGGGGTCCATGATATCATGAATGCATCAAGTGCCAAGATTTGTGGGTTGGAACACATGGAGCTGAGGTGAATGCAGTTCATGTTTTCTCTTTTGAAGCAAAGAGATCCACTTCCAAGGTTCCTCATGTCTCAAAAAGCTTGCATGTGATTGTCAGGTACAGGGACCACTCATGGGGTCCAGTTGATGACTGAGAAAGTCTGCTAGTTGGTTTTCTTGGTCTGGTAGATAAATCACCTGGACTGTGATCTGAGAGGGAGCAGGCCAGATGCCAAATTCTTGTTGCCTCCGGGCAGAGACAAGGAGTCTGATTCACCTTGCTTGTTGATAAAACACTGCCCATCTGGTTCTCCATTCTGATCTTTCTATTTTCCCTTGAAGCAATGATTGGAAGGCCTTAATGGCATTGAAGATGGCTCAGAGCTCTAGATTTATATGCTGGGTTCATTCAAACTCATTCCATACACCTTGGAGAAGATATGCTCCCTACCTCTATATGGGTGCATCTCTGGCGAGAACAGCAGCTAGTAGAGGAGATGTAAATGGTTGACCCACCAAGAGATTGTTATAGTCCATCAGGCATACCAGGTATTTTTGAACAGATGACAAATAGAAATTGTTTTGCTGAGTGGTATGGCCAGAGGTAGGACATATACTGTACCTAACATATGCCCTAGAACTCAGATGAGGGAAGAAGTGAGCCGCATAATAAAGGCTCTCTCTTTGGAGAGATAGGCTTTCGCTTGCGTTACATAGAGCATATATGAAGACCCTGTTGTTGTTTGTTAAGTGCGTCGAGTCAGTGTCGACCCTCTGGATAGTTTGTCCTAAATTGTGTTCGGTCTTCAGTCAAGCAGCTTATTGTTGACAGACTGGCACCCGTTGCTGCTGTTATTGTATCGATCCATCTCATTGCTGGCCTTCCTCTTTTGCGTTGACCTTCTACCTTGCCAAGCATGATGTCTTTCTCTAATGATCTCTCTCTTGGCATGTGTCCATAGTATGAAAGTCAAAGTCTTGTCATCTGAGCTTCTAAAGAAAGCCTAGGTTTGATCTTCTCTGTTACTGACTGGTTTGTTCTTCGGGCAGTCCATGTATACACAGTATTCGTCGCCAGCACCATAATTCAAAGGCCTCAATTTTCTGCCTATCTTTTTCACATCCATATGACGTTATTGAAAATGCCATGGCTTGAACAAGTCGAATCTTTGTATGGAGAGAGACATCTCTGCTCTTGAGAATCTTGTTTAGGTCCTTCATAGCCAAGAGCAATGCGCCATCAGATTTCTTGACTGCTTGTTGTTTCCTTATTGACAGTTGATCCAAGTAGGTTAAAGTTTCCACTATTTCAATTTCTTCTCCATCAATGATGAACATATTGATTTTGTCAGCTGTCATGATCTTTGTCTTTGTTACATTAAGGTGCACGCCCATTTTAAGACTATGTTCCTTGATCTTGAGAAGCAAATGTTTCAGGTCATCTTCACTTTCAGCAAGTAATGTGGTATCAGCAGCATAGCGAAGGTTGTTGATGAATCTTCCACCAGTCTTCACACCTCTGTTGTCTTCATACAATCCTACTTCTCTGATGATTTTTTCTGCATATAAATTAAACAGGTAGGGGGAAAATATGCAGCCTTGTCGTACACCTTTGCTGATTATAAACCATTCTGTTTCTTCTTGTTCCGTTCAAACTGTTGCTTCTTGATCAATGTAAAGGTTGTAAAAGAGAACGGTCAGGTGTTCTGGTATACCCATGCTTCATAATGTGGCCCAGAGTTTCTCATGATATACACAGTCAAAAGCCTTGCTGTATTCAATAAAGCACAAATAGATATCCTTTTAGTATTTTTTAGTCCTTTCAAGGATCCATCTTACATCCGCAATGCCGTCCTTTATTCCTTGCCCTTTCCTGAACCCTGCTTGCACTTTAGGTAGCTCTCGTTCTAGGTATGGTTCTAGTGTCTGTTGAATAATCTTCAGTAGAATCTTGATGGCATGTGGGATCAGAGTGATTGTGCAATAATTTCCACTGTCAGTTGGATCACCTTTCTTTAGTATTGGTATAAACATGGATCTTTTCCAGTCAGTTGGCCATGTTGTCTTTCAAATTTCCTGGCGGAGCCTTGTAAGTATGGTAACAGCTACATCAGATTGCTGTAATATTTCTATGGGAATAACATCAATGCCTGGTGCTTTGTTCTTTGATAAATCTTTCAATGCTGCTTCAACCTTTTTCATCAGCAATGGTTCCGGATCATAAAGTAGAGGTTGAAACGGCCATTAGTCCACTTGATCTTTTTCATATAAAAACTCTGTATATTCTTTCCACCTTTTCTTGATCTTCTCAGCATCATTCAACATAGCTGCTTGAGCATCTTTTAACATTCCAATTCGAGGCTGGAATTTTTTCTTTAATTCTCATAGCTTTAGGAAAGCCGATCTTGTTCTTCCCTCTAATAGTTTCTGCTTCTATTTCCTTGCATATGTCATTTGTAGTACTTCGCCTTGTTGTGTCTTGCTGCACATTGAAAATCTCTGTTGAGTTCTGCGATTGCCTCTCTTTCTCCTCTGACTTTATCTTCTCTGCATTTTTGGGCAATTTTCTTTTCTTTGTTCATCCATTATGGCCATTTTTGCTTTTTCCCCTTTTGTAGAGACTTCTCGCTTTCTTCCAACACAACCTTCTTGATGTCATCCCATAACTCTTCTGGATCCCTGTCATTTGTATCTAAAGCAGCAAATCGATATTGCCGGCACTTTAAATTCTGGTGGTATATTCTCAAGGTCATATTTGGCTACATTCATGAGTGGCTTGCTCTTTTTCAACTTTAGCTTGAGTTTGCATACTAGTAGCTTGTGAACTGTACCACAGTCAGCTCCAGGTTTTGTTTTTGTTGATGTTATAGAGCTTTTCCATTGTTGACTTCCACAGATGTAGTCAATTTGATTTTTGTACAATCCATTGAGTGAAGTCCATGTGTACAGACGCCACTTGTGTTGCTGGAAGGTGTTTGAGATGAATTGATCATTGGTCTTGCAAAATTCTATCAATCTTTGTCCAGCTTCATTTCTGTTGCCGTCCATATTTTCCAACCATTGTGCTTTCTTCTTTGTTGCCAACTTTTGCATTCCAGTCACCCATAACTATCAGGATTTCCTGTTTGCATGTTCTGTCCATTTCAGCTTGCACTTGTTCGTAGAACTCATCAACTTCATCCTGTTCTGCAGCTGATGTTGTGACATATACTTGAGTTATAGTTGTGTTGATGGGCATTCCTCATGCAAATGCAATGTGTGCCTTCGAGTCAGTCCTCATAGAATAACAGAAATTAAGCATTCACTGACTGCATTGTATTTCATTACAATTCTTGCAAGTTTCTTAATTATAAATGCAACACCATTTCTTCTTTGTCTTTCATTTCTTTCATGTGATCATCAGATGCAAAGTGCCCAATGCCAGTCCATTTCAGTTCGCTCACATCCAGCAGATCAAGTTGTAAACGTTCCATTTCATTCTTGACAACCTTCAACTTCCCTTGGTTCATGCTTCGTACGTCCCAATATGTAAGACATCTTTGCAGCTTCTGACTCATTTCATGCGTAGCTATATCAACAGTCAGAAGTCCGGAGGGCTTTGATCCAACCACATCATAAATGCCGGCCTTACTCTGAAAAGTCTTCAGCTCCTCCCCAGTAGCCAGTTGAGTGCCTTCTGACCAGGGGTCTCATCTTCCAGCACTATAGTGCAATTTGTTTTGTTATGACTATCCATTGGGTTTTCATGGCAAGATACAGAAGTTAATTGCCAGGCATTTCGTCCATGCAGTTTTTTTTTTTAATTTTTCAATCTTTATTAAATTTACCCACAAATTACATACTATAGACAAAACACAGCAAACTTCCAATTATATCACTATAAGCTAACAATGTTACTGTCTCTCTCTCTGCAGTTACCTCTCTACCCAACCCTCCTCTCCTCCCTCTAAACCCTCCCTCCCCCCTCTTTACCTCTAGCGCCCCTATGATAACTTACTACATTATATATTCCATCAACATAACAGCAAAACAAGCTTTGGATTGCAACACAATAGCAAGACATCAACATATCTTCTCTCTAACTCTTCCCCTCTACCCGACCCTCCCCCCCCCCTTGCCTTTTAACCATTTCCAGGTGAGAACACAAACCAAGGCAGTAATCACCCTTCCCCTAATTATTAAATGGCCAAAGCCCCACTCCCCTTCAATACTACATATTGTTACTACTATCTCATGCCATTTTCCCCTCTATTTCTGAGCCATCTACAGACCCCCTCCTATTGTTTCTCCACCTTCTCCCCTCTCCTTTTTTTTAAACCCGTTAGCCTATGCATCAGGTACAGATCTGCCAAATGCTTGGCATAGTCCTCTATTGGTGGCATTTTGCCAATGTGAAGCAATTTTGCATCTTAAAGCAACAATGCAATGTCGTACTATTGCCCAATCTCCTCCCCAACTCATCACTGACCTTCCCTGTGGAGCAGGAAAATTTCAGGGGACTGGGGTAAAGTTCTCTCTGTAATTTTGCCTATTATAGATATAATCTGCCCACAGTATTGATAAACCGAAGGACATGTCCACCACATGTGCAACTACGTTCCCTTACCCTCACACTTTCTCCAACATTCATCCGACATCCGCACCCTTGCCTCATACAAATCTCTAGTGTTAAATACCATCTACTCAGCAATTCATAGCCTCTCTCTCGTAGGGACGTAGCTACAGATAACTTCGTTATTTCTTGCACTATCTCCTCCCAATCAGTAATATCCCATGAAACTCCCAGGTCCTTCTCCCACGCATTCATATATCTTAATTTACCCTAGTCCCTCGTGGTTAACCTCCATAAATTCGTGATAACACTCCCTTTCTACACATTGACCCAAGGCAGTTACCCTCAAACCAACTGGCATCCGTACATATATCTTTCCACTGTTCTCGCTGCTTTAAATATGTAGCTATTTGCAGATAGGGATTATGATCCTTTTCTGACAGATGGTATAGATCCCTAATCCTTTAAATCCTCTCACTCCCTCACTTGAAACTATCTGCGAAACGTGGCTTAACACCGTTCAGCCCACCGGCATAACACAGATCCCCAAGGTCCTACCCCTTCCCCACAACAAGCCAAGAGAGACATTGTACACAAAAATCTCTTGCCACCTAACAGGGGCCTACGGTGCTGATGCCATAAACTTAGAGTATGCCGGACAAAGGGGTTCCTTATCGTCACTCCAGTCCAGTCCCTTTACTTCTGGGTTACGCAACCCTTCCAGCACCTTGGAGGCTGAGCCCAACCTTTTTGGGGATGGAGCGGTATAAATACCACTGGGACCACCCACCAACTCCAGTATTCTCAGCCTCCAAGCAGCTGGAGGGTTCCGTAAGCCTGGGGCTTACTGGAGTCCTACCTTTATCTATTCCATTTAATTTGGCTTTAATTTGGCTTTATTTCTTTATTTACTTTAATTTCCTTTGTTGGTTTACCTTCCGTTTGTTTTTTTCTGGGGCTCTGCTCCTTTAAGTTCTGCCTGCTCTCTCCCTCCCCCCCCCCCCCCTCTCCCCGGGACGGGCCTCGGAGGTGATTCTCTGCCTGCAGCTTCGTGGAGGTTTTCTGTCCTGCCCAGCTGCCGTGTCACCAGCTCCTGCACCTCTCCTTCGGATTCTCCACAGCGCTGCCTTGCCTCGCGCCGAAGCCCTTCTGGTGGCTGAGCGCTGGAGGCTGCGCCACTAGTCAGCGCTGACTGCCGGACCCGTCCTGAATCGGAAGGACGTGGAGGCGAGACACGCTGTTCCCGGTTCCTGTGGGGGCGATTAAGCGGCGATTGCACAAAGAAATCAGCGGGCTTCAGCTCCGGAGTGCAGGACGGCGCCACGAATAGGCTCGTGGTCCCCCGTTCAGGCTCCACGTGTTGAGGCCTACCACGTGTAGAGCCAACGGGCGGTGATCGCTGAGTCGGGCCCAGGATCCACATTCAGACAGCCGTTTAAACCGCAAGTACCTCTGTTAGAGAAAGAGGAGTTAAAGCTAGTTACTTTTAATTTAATTTCAATTTAAGTTCAATTTTAATTTCAAGTTTAATTCTATTCTTTTAGTGCATGTACTTCATTTAATTCATTGAATCTCGAACTGCTTTAAATTTCCTTTAGCTACCAAACTAAGGGGCTCTTAGTTTTCCTCCCTGGGGGAAATATTGTTTTTTTGAGTGCTCGCAGTGGGAAGTCCCCAGCACTAAGTCATGGCGACCAAGCCTCGCTGCCCTTCCTGTGGAACACGCAGGGGCACCTCCGCAGAGGCAGGAATCTGCAGGAGCTGTGCCGCAGTGGCTGCCTCAGTGGAGCAGGAAATTAACTTGACCATGACACAGCCTTCTCAGGGGTCAGGAGACCCTCTAGAAGGGGAAGGGGGGTCCCAGTTCCCTCTCTCTACACCCTCGGATCTGCCCACTCCTTCTCTGACCCCTTCGCCCCCCCCCCCCCACTGGTGCAGGGGAGGCCGGAGAATTTTTCTCCCCTGACTTCATCCTCTTACTTCACAAGGCCTACTGCCTGCGCAAGCAGGGCTTAGGGACAGAAGAGGCTGGTCTGTCAGTGGACGACAAGTCAGCTAGATCCATGAGAGCAAGCAATCCGGAATCCGGTATTCCTCCTAAGCGTCCCCGTCTTGGTTGTGAGGAGCCTCTAGCGTCCCTCTCTCAGGGTACCCCGGAGGAGGATAGTTCTGATAAGGACTTGGATGAGGATGAGGAGGAGCTTGAAGAAGGGGAAATCCCGGAAGAAGATCAATCCCGGATAGTTAGAGTTTTTCGTCGAGAGGAGCTCCCGGCATTAATTGAGTCCCTGAAAGTCCTCAATGTGGCTTCAGACACGCCAGCGCAGGAAGAGGCGTTGGAGGATCCCTTAATCCAGGCCATTAGGAGATCCCAGAAGGTTTTCCCGGTCCACAGGGTCGTGCGTCAGATGATTCAGGAAGAATGGGATCAACCGGAGTCAAGCTTAAGGGGAGTCTGTGCCATGACTCGCCTATACCCTCTTCCAGAGGCAGATAAAGAGCTGCTGAAATCTCCCAGGGTGGATGCAGCGGTATCAGCAGTTACTAAGAAGACGACTATCCCAGTTGAGGGCAGCACGGCCTTTAGAGACGCTCAAGACAGGAAGTTGGATACGCTCCTGAAACAAGCCTTTGATGTAAGCGCTCTCGCCTTGCAGGCCTCCGTGTCAGGAGCTTGGGTGGCTCGGGCCTGTTTAAGTTGGGCACAACAGCTCCAGGCAGAGGGCTCAACGGGCGAAACACAGGCCAACTCGGCTAGGGTGGAATCCGGAGCAGCCTACTTGGCGGATAGTCAGTATGACCTCATCAGAAGCCTAGCCAAGAACATGGCCTCGGTGGTGGCGGCTAGGCGTTATCTGTGGCTACGGAATTGGGCAGCTGATGCCTCCTCGAAGGCACACCTGAGTCAACTTCCCTTTAAGGGGAAGCTGTTATTTGGCGAGGATTTAGAGAAGTTAGTAAAGGACCTGGGTGAGTCTAAGGGAGGCAGGCTCCCGGAAGATAGACCAAAGCAAGGGCGCCCCCTAGCCCCAGTGCGTACCCAGCCTAGGGACTCGCGGAGGTTTCGCCCAGCCAGATCAAACACCTTTCCCAGGGGCCGTTTTCCCTCGAAGGGGCAAGGTTTCAGAGGGTTTCGAGGAGCAGGTCGAGGTTTTGGGGCCTCCTCCTCCTCCTCCTCGGGACCTAGAAAACAATGAGATGACGGGGGTCCAGGAGGAAGGGCGGCCGGTGGGCGGACGCCTAAGGCTGTTTCTTCCCGCCTGGTCCCGAGTCACGTCCGATCAATGGGTCCTAGAGGTGATCAGAGAAGGCTATGCTCTCGAATTTGCAAAACAAATACTTCCAGCTTTTGTCCAGTCTCCCTGCGGTTCTTCTACAAAGAGGGCGGCGATAGAGGCAACTCTCGCTCGCCTAATAGCGCTAGGGGCCGTGGTCCCAGTACCACCAGACCAGTGCGGCTCTGGTCGGTACTCGATTTACTTTGTGGTACCAAAGAAGGAAGGGTCTTTTCGACCGATCCTGGATCTAAAACAGGTCAACCGCTGCCTCAGGGTACCACATTTCCGGATGGAGACCCTACGTTCAGTCATAGCAGCCGTGAGGGGCGGGGAGTTCCTAACGTCCCTCGATTTGACAGAAGCCTACTTGCATATCCCGGTCAGGAAGTCCCATCAACAGTTCCTGAGATTCGCAGTACCAAGAAGCCACTTTCAATTCCAGGCCCTACCCTTCGGCCTAGCTATGGCTCCCAGGACATTCACCAAGGTGATGGTGGTAGTAGCGGCCTTCCTTCGGAAGGAGGGAATATTGGTGCACCCTTACTTAGACGATTGGCTGATCCGGGCAAAGTCGGAAGAGGAAAGTCATTCGGCGACTATCAGAGTGATCCAGGTTCTAGAGGAGTTGGGGTGGGTCATCAATCGTGCAAAGAGCAGGATGACTCCCTCCCAGGAACTCGAGTACCTCGGAGCAAGATTCGACACCAACAGAGGCAGAGTATTCCTGTCACGGACAAGATCAAGGGAGCTAAGGCTTCTAGTCACGCAGTTTCTAGGCAGACGAAATCCCTCGGCGTGGCATTATCTTCAGGTTCTGGGAACAATGGCGGCTGCGATAGAGGTGGTGCCATGGGCCAGGGCCCACATGCGGCTGTTGCAGCGGGCGCTATTACGTCGGTGGTCTCCCCAGCATCATTCTCTGTCAATACAGTTACCTTGCGCTCCGCAGACCAAACAGGCTCTCCACTGGTGGCGGTGCCCAAGGAATCTGGATCACGGGATGCCCCTCGAACCTCATCAGCGGTTACTAATGACGACGGATGCCAGCCTGACAGGCTGGGGAGCGCACTGCGAGGACCAGTTCGTCCAGGGCCGCTGGACACAGTTGGAATCACAATGGCCCATCAACAGACTGGAATTGCGGGCCGTCACCCTAGCGCTCAAGGCTCTCGAGGCCTTAGTGCAAAAAAGAGCAATTCGCGTTCTCTCCGACAATGTCACCGCGGTGGCCTACATCAACCACCAGGGAGGCACCAGCAGCCCCGCCTTGGAGAAGGAGGCGGACGCTCTATTCCAGTGGGCGGAGGTCCGGCTGCAAGCGCTTTCAGCTCAGCACGTGGCGGGCACGGACAACGTCACAGCCTATTTCCTCAGCAGGTGCAAGATAGACCACGGAGAGTGGGAACTGGAACAGGAGACCTTCAACCAGATAGTGGCCCGATGGGGACTCCCAGTCATGGACCTCATGGCACGGTTCTCGTCAGCCAAGGTGGACAGATTCTTCAGTCGGCGGAAGGAAAGAATGTCCGAGGGCTTAGATGCCCTGTCCCAAAAGTGGCCTTCGGAAGGTCTTCTCTATGTATTTCCCCCTTGGGTCCTGATCGGAAAGGTTCTCCAGCGGGTGGAGTCCCACCAAGGATTGGTAATTCTCATAGCCCCGGATTGGCCTCGCCGCCCCTGGTATGCGGATCTGGTGAGGATGATCGCCGACCAACCTTGGCGGCTCCCTTGCAAAAGGGACCTGCTGAGACAAGGCCCGGTTCGGATGCCTCACGTGGATCGATTCTCGCTTACGGCCTGGCTATTGAAAGGGCGCGGCTCCTAAACGAGGCTACTCAGGAGCAGTAATCTCGACGCTGTTGAATGCTAAGAAGCGCTCGACCTGTCTATCCTATGTAAGAGTTTGGCGCATCTTCGAAGCCTGGTGTGCGGAGCACCGTCGGAAACCCCTTTCGGCCTCAGTCCCGGAGGTTCTGGAATTCTTGCAAGCAAGATTTGACAAGGGTCTGGCGCACAGCTCATTACGGGTCCAGCTGGCTGCGATCGCTTGCTATAGAGGCAAGGTCCGTGGCAAACCCCTAGGGGCCCACGCGGACGTCTCCAGGTTCCTAAGGGCGATTAGAAGGCTACGTCCTCAACGGAGGTCAGTCATCCCCCCTTGGGATCTTAACCTAGTGCTAAATGCCTTGATCGGGGAACCCTTCGAGCCATTAAGGGGGGCCTCCTTAAAGGATTTAACCCTAAAGACAGTTTTTCTGGTCGCCATCTGCTCGGCCAGGAGGGTTTCGGAATTACAGGCGCTGTCATCTCAGCCCCCCTTTCTATCCTTTCTCAAGGACAAAGTGGTTCTGTGCGTGGTTCTGCGCACGGTTCCTTCCTTCTTACCCAAAGTTATCTCTCCCTTTCATGTGAACCAGACAGTTACCCTCCCGGCCTTCTCGGCCGAGGGGCATGAAGTTAGGGATAGCAAACTTCGTCTCCTAGACGTCCAGAGGGCTTTGAAACGTTACCTCTCTCGCACAGCGCCCTTCCGGAAGTCCGACCGACTATTCATTCAGTTCGGGGGTCCGCACAAAGGGGAGGCAGCGGCCAAGGCCTCTATCTCCAGGTGGATCAGAGAGACGATTGCTTCCGCCTACATCCTGAAGGGGAAGCAGGTTCCAGTGGGTCTGCGTGAGCACTCCACTCGGGCTCAGGCTACCTCTTGGGCGGAATTCAGCCTAGTTCCCCCGCTGGATATTTGTAGGGCAGCGACTTGGTCCTCTCTGCATACCTTCACCAAGCACTACAGGCTGGACGTGCAGAGTTCAGCGGATGCTCGGTTTGGTCTAGCGGTTCTTCAGTCCGGTATGCCGGATCCCACCCAGGATTGAACTGCTCTGGTACATCCCAGAAGTAAAGGGACTGGACTGGAGTGATAAGGAAATAGTAATTAGATCTTACCTGCTAATTAGTGTTCCTGAAGGAACGACAGTCCAGTCCCTGATCCCACCCGGTTCCGGCGAACGTTAAGGCCTATAGTTCATTAAAGAGCATCGGACCGAGCGTAGGGCCGGTTCGGCATGAAGGACAGGAGAAAGCCGGCTCGGGCAGACTCAGGGAACCCCCTCCGCCCGTTACCATTCCTCCTCTCCTTCTCCTATGCCATCAAAAAAAAAAAAAAAAATGTTGTTTGTTTAATAGTCCTTTGAGGTATTATGTTATGTAGGTTGTTGGGGGAAGTTCGTTATGTCTGCTTTATCATTCGAATACTGGAGTTGGTGGGTGGTCCCAGTGGTATTTATACCGCTCCATCCCCAAAAAGTTTGGGCTCAGCCTCCAAGCTGCTAGAAGGGTTGCGTAACCCAGAAGTAAAGGGACTGGACTGTCGTTCCTTCAGGAACACTAATTAGCAGGTAAGATCTAATTACTATTTCTCCCCCCTATCTCCTCCTCCTCTCCACACCATCCTTTCTAGTGCCCCTGGTGACAGATTGGTTCCTTCCATGATCACCCAATGTTTCTGCTGCTCCCTAAGCCAGAAGTACACCGCTCTCAACTGCGCTGCTTTGTAATACTTTAAAAAAAAAATTAGGCATCCCCAGCCCCCCCCCCCCTCCATCCTAACTCCTTGCAAAATCTGTGCAGCCACCCTTGGGGCCCTATTCTGCCATACAAAGCCATCTACCTGTTTCTGCAACCTTTTCAGAGCTCTTGTCGGAATCAGTATCGGCAATACCTGAAAGTAAAATAGGAACTGGGGCAACAATAGCATTTTTGTTACTGCTATACGCCCAAACCATGAAATATAACCTCTACCCCACCCACTTAATTGCGTCTCTACCATTCTGAATAACTTCTTATAATTCATTTCATACAGCTCATCCAAATTTCCCCCCAGCTGTATTCCCAAATAGCGAATAGAATGCTTTGCCCACCGAAACGGGTATCTTCTTTGTAACTAGTCTTGCTGTTCTATCTCAACAGACAATTTAATATCTCCAATTTGGACCAATTGATCCAGAATCCTGCCAATCTTCCATACTCCTGAAACTCCCACATGATGAAAGGAAGAGTCCTCCGAGGGCAAGTGATCATTAATAAGATATCATCTGCAAATAAAGACATCCGATATCACTGGTCAACAAATTTTTACAAAAGTCATGTTACTGAAATAAAAATAGTAATTTCTTATCAATTTTTATATGCTGAACACGAATATGACAGTGAAATTGCAAAGTTGGCTCTAGTTTTTTTGTAATCTACAAGAATTAATGTTTACATCATGAAATGCATGTCAATAGTAAATATAATAGGCCTTCGGTTAATACCTGTAAAAAAACAAGTCATAGACTACTTCTTAGATTTTTTTCTCTTGTCTCTTGTACAGCTGTTCGGGAGCTTCTCTGGGGAGTGTCCAGCAGTAGTCAGCCAGCATTGTAGTGGACCATTTCCCCTGGTATCTTTGCTCCATCGTTGCGATATCCTGGTGAAAACGTTCGCCCTGTTCATCACTAATCATACCACAGTTGTCAGGAAAGAAATTGAGATGGGAATCAAGGAAATGGATCTTTAGAGACATATTGCAGCCAGGTTTCTGATACTGCATCAGCATGTCTTCTACTAGTTCCTTGTAGTTTTCTGCCCTAACATTCCCGAGAAAGTTTGACGACATTAGGCAAAAAACATTCAAGGCTTGTTTCGCATCACCCTGCAGCAAGTTGTTGAACCGGTCATCTTTGAAGAGCTCTTGAATCTGAGGACCCACAAAAACTCCCTCTTTAATCTTTGCTTTGCTGAGTCGAGGGAATTTTTCATGCAGGTATCGGAAAGCTGGCGAAGTGCGGTCCATGGCTTTCACGAAGTTTTTCATCAAACCTAACTTGATGTGAAGGGGTGGTAGCAGGATTTTGTGAGCCTCAACCAGAGCTGGGTGCTGGATATTCTTCTCTCCAACTGTTACATTTTGTCTGGGATGCCATTCCTTCCGCAAGTAGTGCCAATCCCTTGCTCAGCTATCCCACTCACATAAGAAACACATGTATTTTATATATCCCTGCTGCAGTCCCATTAAAAGGGCAACTATCTTCAAGTCACCACAGAGGTGCCAGCTGTACTTGTTATAGTTAATGGAAGTCAGTAGATACTTTAAGTTATCGTATGTCTCTTTCATGTGGACGGCATGCGCTACTGGAATAGATGGAAGACAGTTTCCATTGTTCAAAAGCACAGCCTTCAGACTCAGTTTCAAAGAGTCTATAAATGGTCTCCAGTCTTGTGAGTCATGAGTGATTTTTAAGGCATTCATGAGGCTTTCAATATCGGAACAGAATACCAGATTACTTTCTTTTCTGAAGAAAGGCTCCAACTGCTGGTGGCACTTTCGATATGAAGTAATGTTGACATCTTCTAGAAGATTCCATTGTTGGAGTCTTGATCCTAGCAATTCTGCCTTGTTCTTGGATAAGTCCAAATCACGAACCAGGTCATTTAGTTCTTCCTGTGTTATTGTGTGTGGAGTTGATCATGTATCCCAGTGAAAATCTGGGTCACTGCATGCTGACGGATCAGGAGAAGAACAGGTCGGCTCACCCTTGTCCTCATCAGATGAATCAAGAGAATATTCTGATGGAGGTTCTGGAATAGTAAGTCCCTCACCATGTGGAACTTGTCTCAATGCAGACGGAATGTTTGGGAAGACTATGCTCGACTTCTTTTGCTTCGTTATTCCACTGGAAAGAGGAGGAACCAAGCAGAAGTAACAGTCATGTGGTTGCTTGGCTCTCTCCACACCATGGGGACTACAAACGGCATTGATGGTCTTTTGAAATTCCACCACTGTGAAAGCTGTGTTGTACATGTAGCGCAGCATATATGCGGGGCCCAAGGCTTGTCTTGGTCACCAATCTTGCATCCAAAGTAAAGATGATATGCCTTCTTCAGTTGAGAAGTGATACTTTTCTTCTGGTTGGCAAATGTTACCGCCCCACAAATGCAGCAGAAATTGTCAACGGTATTAACGCACGTTCACGGCATTACTGTTCTGTATTGTACCTAAATGGCTAAAATTATATGATTAATAAATGTTACATGTAACAGTAGCTTAAACTGTCTCGCACACAGTCTGAAATATTTTAAATGCTCAACCTTTCCCACTGCTGACGTCAGATGGCTTCAGCAGCTGTCTGGCAGTAGTATTGCATTGCATCAGAAAATGATGCAATCAATTCTGGCTGATGTGTGCATGCTGGTATTATGCAATGTGATGCAATATTACATCATTCAAGGCTTATTTGGGATGTTGTTGATGTCCTACTGGATAAATTTACATGGTAAAACGTCAAAAATGAACTACATGCAATATCTTCAAAACGAGAGCCAATAAAAATTTTTTAATGTTATATTCGTGTTCAGCTCACCAAGATACTACAGATTAGGGCCTTTTAAAGTCAGTAACGATTTCAATGTTGACCAGTGTATTCTCCCTGTCCCATTCGCACTACCTGTATGTCCTGGTTCATCCTTATCTGAGCTGCCAGAGGCTTCAGTAATAATGCAAATAGGAGAGGCGACAAGGGGCAGCCCTGGTGAGTACCCCTCCCCTGTGGGAAAAAGCTTGAATAGCCACTGTTTACCCATACACACGCTTTTGGTTTAGTATATAGAGCTCTCAACCAAACCACAAACCCCTCTCGAAACCCCATGCTGTCAAGCACCGAGAATAAGACATTCCAGCACACCCGATCAAATGCCTTTTTTGGCATCTAATGTAAGGAGTAAAGCAGATTCTTGGTTTTGCTTCACTGCCCATATCACATTCAATATTTTCTGAATATTATCGGCCACTTGCCATCCTGGGATAAACCCCGCCTGATCTTCATGTACCAACTTACCCAAAATGCCATTAAGACGCTCTGCCAATATTTTAGCTAACTTAGCATCTAGATTGAGAAGTGAGATGGACCTGTAGAATGCATACTCCTGGGGGTCCTTCCCCTCTTTATGAATTAGCGAAATTCCTGCCCATCCCATTGTGTCCGCCAACATCTCTCCCTCCCTAGGTAAGTTAAACAGACACGTCAATGGCTTCGCCAATGCGCCTTTACATTTTTTTTTATAAAAGATGGCAATTAGTCCATTCAGGCCTGGAGCCTTCCCTAGCTTCAGCAACCTGATCGCATACTCTATGTTCCCTTTCTCTATTTCCCTGTCCAGGTTCCTCCGTTCTGCTTCCTCCAAATGCAGCAGCGATACTAAACCCAAATAACTGCTGATATCCTCTTCCGGTGGTGCTGGGGTAGCAGCATATAAACCGATAAAACTCCACGAATGCCACACGTATCTTCTGTTCCTTCCCCACCACTCCCTCTTTAGTCCTAATCTGTATTATCTGGGATCTATTCTTCCTTTCTTTTAATCGCTGTGCCATGTATTTACCTGCTTTATTTCCACCCTCAAAGAACTCCTGCCACAATAATTGCATGCGATATTTAATTTTTTCCGCCTCCATTGTATTCTGCTTAGCCTTAGTCTCCAATACTAGTCCCCTATATTTTCCACATACTTCCCTGGCATCAGCTTCTTCCAATTTCACCAACTGCTATTTGCAGCTCACTTACCTCTCTCTTTCCCTCTTTATTTTCGCCCCCCACTTAATCAATACTCCTCTCAGAACCGCTTTAAATCCATTCTATATCACCCCCCCCCCCCACCTCACCATTGTCATTTCTCTCAAAATATTCCGGAATCATTTGCTCTAACTCCTGGACTTTCCGATTATCGCACAGTAGCGCCTCATTCAATTTCCAAAACTGTACTCCTCTGTCCTCCCCCTTCCTCCATATAGTCACCATCACTGGTGCATGATCACAGTCCAGGTAATGGGCTCCATTTCTCCTTCCTTAATCCTCCCCGCTATGAATTTCCTTACCCAGATCACGTCCAGCCTGGAATAAGTACTGTGCACAGCCAAGTAAAATGAAAATTGACATCTACCAGGATTATGAAGATGCCATGCATCTATCAAGCCATGATCTTTCACAAAATCTATGGTAACTACATCTATCAGTCCTACGTCCCTCATGCCTTCCAAAGGTATCCCCTCCCAGGGTCCCAGGACATGTTAAAGTCCCCCCCACAGATCAACGCTCCTTCACCTAACTGGGCTATTTCCTTTGCCAATTCATCCCAAAAATCCCTTTGCGTCCCCGTAGGTGTATACACATTAACCACACAATACCATTCATCCCCTACCTTCATCCGTGCCAACAAATGCCATCCGCCCTTGTTCCGAATTATCATGTGAAGCTCTATTTTTAGTGCCGCTGTCACCATAATGGCTACTCCACCTTTTTTCCACTTCCTTGTATTTAATGCAAACAATCTTACGCTATACCCCTTGGGCGCCACCAAAGCCTCGTGACCTCTTAACAAATAGGTTTCTTGTCTCAAGAATATCGAGGCTTTCTGTCGTGTCATCTCTTAATACAATTTTTGTCTTTTAAAGGGTGAATTCAGACCTTTCACATTTAAAATTACAATTTTCAACTCACCTATTGTCTATCTCCCACTACCCCTTTTCTCTAAGTATACCCACTTTCCCTTCCCCCCAACCCCCCTCTCCCCTTCCCCTCCCATTCTAGTTGGCCATCCACACATCTTACTCGAATGACCAAGGTCCTGCCAGCAGTCACAGATTGCCAGGCTGACCACAGCATTCCTATACTTATGTTCCCTCCCCTTCCCCTTAGCTAAGCCAATGAGCATCCTCCCCCCTCCCCCAACATTCTTACCGCCTCTTCCCCACCCCCCACCTCCCTCCTCCTCTTTTACCACTCCTCCCTCCCCCATCCTTACCTCGAATCCCCTCCTCTTTCAGCTACATTATCAGAACCTCCCCCCTTCAGCTACGACCCTAAATACATAATTCCAACTTCCCTCAGTTAAACCAATTAACATGACGCTAAATCGCAAAGCTCCAAACAGAGCTTGCTAAATACAATTTAGCTTCTCCTCTTCTCCAGTCTCTCAAGGCGGTGCACTGTACTTTCGTCGCTACTCCGGTGTCAATGTTTCTTGTCGGTGCAATCTACGGCATCCTTGTGAAGCCCTTTGCCATCGCGGCACTGCCTTTCGCAAAGGACTAGAGTCTTGTGGGCCTGCTTCCAAACCAGTCATACCTGCTTCAGTAAGAGCATGCACCGCTTCTTCCCTGGATCGCACTCTGAACTTAAGGCCATTGTAATCCACACTTAGTCCAAAAGAGAATGTCCAACCATAACACACTCCTTCCTCCCGCAGCTTAAGTAAAACCACTAATTTGTCTCCTCTTGAACAGCATGCTCTGCGCTAAGTCAGCATACACCTCAACTTGACAGGAGCCCCATTGCAGAGATCCTGTGGCCCTCGCTCTGCTAAGCACCCGCTCCTTGATGTTAAAATCATGATAGCAAGCTATGATGTCCCTGGGTGCGTTATTGTCTTTTCTCTGTGGGCTCATAACCTGGTGTGCCCTATCAATACGAAGATCTAGGCCATCTTCTCCATCCTCAGTGACCTGTAACAACTCCTTTGTCACATCCTGGACCACTGTGACACAATCAGTATATGGGGCGCCCTCTGGAATCCCTCTGAACCGCAAATTATTTCTGTGTGAGTAATTCTCAAGGTCCTCAAATTTATCTTCTAAGTTCTTGCACTGCTGCTTCAGGGCCTGCACCTTATTTTCCAGCGCACCCGCCTCCTCCATATGCTCATCCAACTCCCCCGTGTGCTCATCCAACTTCTCCTCGACCGCTTCTACCCCAGATCCCAGCACTTTCAGCTCCGCCCATAGGTTCTCAATACTGGCAACTACATCTGCTCTTATTTGTGAAATGTCTGCCTTTAGATCTTTGAATCAGGTTCATACCTCCTCCTGGAAGAGCGCTTGTTGAGCAGTGTCCATTACTGGCATTCCGATTGGGGAGCGTGATTCACCAATCAGTGGCCTGTTACTAGCCGACTGCTCTTTCTCGCCTGCCACTGCCGCTTTTTCTGTCGGCCCTCTCAACGCCTGTGCCGCTCCCATGGCTGCCGTGGTAAAGTCTTTTATACTGACTTTTTTCCCCTTCGAAGCCATCTCTGCAGCTTTCCACTCTTTTTTGCCTCTTCCGCATTCACATAGGTCTGGAGGGTGCGTTTACAAATAGCTTTTTCCCTGCTGGGTCAGCCCAAGCAAAATCTTAGGTAGACATCTTTTGCGCTGGCATCACGTGGCTTTTCTTGTCCACGCAGTTTAAGTTTAGTGTTGTTGCCGTTGTCACAGAAATGTGATCCTCCGCCGCCAACACTTCCCATTCTGCTGCTGCCCAGATGGGTGGTTTGTCTTGGTCTGGCACCTCAGCTGAGATCTGTCCATCTTGGGAGACCCTGGCAGTAGTTAAATGACCAATAACTTAGCCCTCGGCATCAATGATGCACACAAGCTCTCAGAGTACAACAAGCTGCAAACAAAGTGAGGGATGAGGACCCTAAAGAGCACAATCAAGAAGCAGAATGGTTACCCCGCATACAGAAGCATTTAGAAAAAGCAAATATCGAATCTATGGAATGGCCTGCAGTAACAGAGAAAGAGCTGGAAAGCAGGTTAAAATGAGCAACAAACTGGAAGAGCCCTGGCCCTGACGCAGTAACCAACCTTTGGTCAAACAGTTCACATTACTCGACCAAGACCTGGCAAACTGCAAAAAACAATTGTTCAAGCAGCCAGACTTAATACCACAATGGCATACTACAGCAAGAACATTTCTCCTTCCAAAGGGGGGCCTGAGTAATATTCCCAATAATTACAGACCAATAACTTTCAACCTACAACCTATAAGCTGTTCACTGCAATAGATGCAGACAAAATATATAATCATATTGAGTCCAATAACATCATGGCATTAGAGCAAAAGGGTAATAAGATGGGAGCATAAGGAACCAAGGACCAGTTAATGATGAATAAGGCCATCATGGCCAGCACTAAGAAAATCAGAAATCTTGGTATAGCATGGATTGATTATAAGAAAGCTTTTGACAGTGTCTCACACTCTTGCATAATAAATTGCCTTGAAATATATAAAACAAATCCTGGTTTGATAGAATGCATTAAGTTCACCAAGACAATGTGGCAAATCACACTCTTTTTGAGATATGAAGATGGTCAGTACATCATTCCTAACATTAAGATCCAGCAAGGAATATTTAAGGAAGATTCCCTGTCACCCCTTCTGTTTTGTGTGGCACTTAATTCAATGAGTACTCTGATCAACTCGTTGGGATACAGATTTAGCCTGAATACTAAATATGACAACAACCCAGAAATAACCCCTCATTTATTATTTGTAGACAATCTGAAATTCTACAGTTTCAGCAACCAACAATTAGCAGAGCAGCTCCATGTGGTGAAAAGCTTTTCTGATGACATCAGAATGGACTTTGACCTTGACAAATGTGCTAACTTTTTTTTTTTTAGGAAAATTGAAAGTTGTGACATCAAGGATCTTGAACAGGAAGGTGTATATAAATATCTCAGAGTACAGGAAGGAACAACACTCAAGCAGAAATTACTAAGGGAAAAAGATCAGTAAAGAATACTAAAGGAGATTAAAATCGTTATTTTAAAGTGCTTTAACATTACGGAACAAGATACATGCCATTAATCAGCTGGTAAGTCCTGTACTCTCATACAGCTTTGGGACTGTGGACTGACTTCTCAAAGATTTTGAAAAACTGGATAGGCAAACAAGAAAACTCCTCCATGCCCATGAATTAATTTGCAATAATCAGTGTAGGTATAATCACCCCTAGAGATGAAGGAGAGCTAGGCCTCATAGAGATTGATTATACATACAGAGTTACTATCATAGGCCTCCAGGCCTACCTAACTGCATCATCGGATCCAATTGCACAAAAAGTGCTGAAATATGAAAGTAAATGTACAGAATCTGCCTCCATCATCAAACTTGGACAAGCGTTCCAAAAATAGAAGGAATGAATGAGAATCCACAAGCATACACAGGGAAGGAAATAACAGAATTTATAAAACAAGAGAAAAAACAGTCAAAGAATTAGATCAACAGACCAGGAAAAACAAGTGGCAAATGCACAAATATAGTGAGAAATAGAGTGTGTTACTCCAGGAACCCTTTGCTGATCAAGAACGGAAACATGAATGGTTGAGGAGAGGTGAATTGAAACAGAAGGATGAGAGGTTGATAGTTGCAGCCCAGGACAGTGGATTACGGATGAGATGGTAGACACTGAGCCCTTAAACTGGTAACCCAGACATATGTTGATTCTGTAAGAAACACAGGAAATGGCGACTCACCTCATAGCTGGCTGTGAAGTTCTGGTGGCAGAAAATTTTCTATACAGAAAGACATAATAAAGTAGTGTGCCTCATCCATTGGAAACTCTGTAAGCACTACAACATCACTGTGCCCGAAAAGCACTGGGATCATAACCCTAAGAGAATTACAGAGAATGAGGATGTTATGATCACCTGGGATACTCCCATTCTGACTGATAAAAAGCTGGATGCAAGGAAACCAGATATAGTGGTTAAGGAGAAAAACACCAGAACAGCATTGATAACAGAAGTGTCAGTTCCAAGCTCTGTGAATTGCGTGGAGAGGCAGAAGATCCTGAAATACCAAGAAATGCAGTCAGAGACCAAGAAAATGTGGCAGAAAGATACAGAAATATTTCCCATTGTGTTGGGTGCCACACGCTTGATAAAAAAGAATTTCCAAGCACATCTTGACAAACTACCCATACATGTTACACCTTACGAACTCCAGCAGGAGGCATTCTTTGGCATAATACAAATACTATGCTGAACATTAGCAGTAAATTTGAGAATCTGAGTCATACTCCACATACCCTGGGGCTTAGAAGTGAGGTTCATGACTGTCATGGTATGCGCAAAACTAACCCATTTGAAGATACTGCCACAAAACATAGTATATGACAGATAAAGACAAGTATGGTCCATCTAGTCTGCCCAGTAAGGTGACTAGAGTAGATGGAACCACGGCCCCATGCAAGTCACCCCCCTCTATGCCCTTGCTTAGGGCTGTGCCCATCACTCTGTGCAGGTCTCCCCTCTCTATTTATTGAAATATAAAATATATTTAAGTTTATTTTGATTCATCTTTTTGCTATAAAGGGATCCACTGTAACTGTCCCATGCCATTTTGAATTCCATTGCTGTAGTTGCCCCACCACCTCCATCTACTACTACTATTGAGCATTTGTACAGCGCTACAAGACATACGCAGCGCTGCACATACACATGTAAAAGACAGTCCCTGCTCATCAGAGCTTACAATCTAGTCAACATAGACAACACAGTAGCTGTAGACACGGGATACATCTAGGGGGAATGGTAAGGAAATACAAAGGAGACCAGATGAGTCAAGATCCAAAGGCGGTAGCCAAGAGGTGAGTTTTCAGCTTGGATTTGAAAAGGACCTGAAAAGGCACCTGACGTGCAGACTCAGATAGGCTGTTCTAGGCATAAGGAGCAGCAAGGTGAAAGGAGCGAAGTCTGGAGTTAGCAATAGAAGAAAAGGGCACAGATAGAAGTGATTTGCCAGAAGAGTGGAGTTCTTGGGGAGGGGTATAGGGAAAGATAAGAGAGGGAAGGTAATGAGTAGCTGCAGAATGAATGCACTTAAAGGTCAGCAGGAAAAGTTTGAACTAGATGTGAAAACAGATAGAGAACCAATGAAGTGAATTGAGAAGAGGGGTAATATGAGCATGACAAGGCTGGCGGAAGATTAGCCGCGCAGCAGAGTTTTGAACAGATTGAAGGGGCGACAGATGATTCAGAGGGAGACCAGCAAGGAGTAGGTTACAATAGTCAAGACGAGAAGTGATTAAAGAGTGGATAAGTGTCTTAGTAGTGCGCTTAGAAAGGAATGGGCAGATTTTGTTGATGTTATAGATAAAGAAACAGCAGGTTTTGGCTATCAGATGGATGTGTGTGGAGAAGGAGAGAGAGGAGTCAAAGTCGACCCCAAGGTTGCGAGCCGAGGAAACAGGGAGGAGTAGAGTTATCCACAGATACCGAAAAAGGAGTAGAGTTTAGGGGGAAAAATAAGCAGCTCAGTTTGGCCATGTTCAATTTCAAGCAGCAGTGAGACATCCAAGCACCAATATCAGAAAGACAGGTAGAGATCTGAGCCTGGATTGCTGGAGAGATTTCAGGTGTAGAGAGATAGATCTGCAAGTCATCAGCGTAAAGATGGTACTGAAAGCCATGGGAAGAGATGAGTGCACCAAGGGAGTGGGTTTAGAGAGAGAAAAGGAGTGGACCCAAAACAGATTCTTGGTGAACACCAACTGAGAGCAGGATAGCAGCAGAGGAGGATCCATCAGAACAAACACTGAAAGAGCAATGGGAGAGATAAGAGCACCAAGCGAGGGCAAGGTATCGAGGAGAAGGTTATGGTCAATAGTATCAACAGCAGCAGAAAGGTCAAGAAGGGTGAGGATTGAGTAAAGGCCCTTGGATTTTGAGAAAGTCTCTGGAGACTTTGCCAAGAGCCATTTCAACTGAATGTAAAGAATGAAAGAGAGCGGGGGGGCGGAGCCTGATGTCCAGCGGGTAAGACGCTTCGCGCTGAAGCTCCCGAGAGGCCTACTCAGAATCCTGACTTAATACCTATACAAACTTAATATTTTGCTCCGAACTTACCGGGGTACCTCGGGGGGGATGGCGGCCCATAAACCAGCGCGCTTGGACTTCGGGTCTCCTTCTTCTTCACACGGAAAACGCTCCAAAACAGAGGTGTCTTCCCCACAGAAGATGGTTCCACTTCGTGAAAACCCCGAAATGCACCTGGAGATTTTAGAGGAAATACGCGGCGTGAAGGAACTGGTGCAGTCCAACGGAGAAGCGCTTCGAGCCCTGCGAGAAGACTTCGGAGTGCTCCAGGACCGACTTGAAAGTCTTTCACTACGGCAGGACAACATGGCGGGGGTCCTCGACTCGCACGCGGTGCGCTTGGGCAACCTGGACAAGGCTGAGCGCCAGATACAGAATCTTCAAAAAGAGTTAGAAGATAGCAATAATCGAGCCCGTCGCAACAATGTGAGGCTCATTGGAATACCGGAGGGGGCGGAAGCAGGAGATATAAGAGAATTCCTGCTCAAAACTCTTCCCTCCTTGCTGAAGATCACTTTTCATAGAGATCTGGAAATCGATCGAGCACATCGTGTTCCTACCCACATGGCGCTCAACCGAACGACCCCCCGGCCTATTATCTTTCGATTACTACGATATCAACAAGTGGAACAAATTTTAAATGCTGCCCGGGCGAATCATCATCTGGAATTTGAAGGTCATAAAGTCTCCTTCTTCCCTGATTTGGCAAAGCCCACAGTTGACCGTCGGAAGAGACTCCTTGCTTTTCGCCCTCGACTTCAACAGCTACAGGCTCGCTTTGGCCTGTTGTATCCAGCGAAGCTCCGAGTGACTCTCCACAACCAAACTAGGACATTCGAAGATCCTGATCTACTATCAACATTTTTAGACTCCAAAGAAGCAGAGCAGATGCGCTAAATCCAACATCTTGGACTTATTATCTGCCGGCTCTGTCCGCCATTTTGAAGGGCCCGACGCGGTGGTCATAGCCAAGCACAGAGTCTACCTGGACTTTCTTTCTTTCTTTATATGACTTTTTTTTGGTCTCCTATCCCTCCATGATGTGTGCCTCGGTCGGATTCGGAGCACGCACAATTATACAGGTTATATGTTTTCAATTTTGGCCTTCTCTGGGGCTTCTCCCCGCAGACACATGGTCGCCAGTAATTTCTGGGGTTCTGCTTCTTCTCTACCGCACCGCGGTTTTTCTTTTTTAATATGGGGCGCTTCACTGTATTGCATTAGCTTATTTTCTTTCATGTCATGTGTACAGCCAGATACAGTTAATATGAGGGACATTGTGAAATTATGTGCGCTATCATGCTCAGAATTTTTAACCTTTCTGAATGGCCTTATGTAAGATCTTATCACTTAATGTAAAAGGCATCAATAGTCCAATCAAAAGAAAGAAAATCCTTAGCTATCTTAGCCATGAGCATGCTGATTTAGTGTTTCTCCAGGAAACGCATCTAAACTCTGCTGAAACACTGAAACTCAATGCTAAGCCTTACATGGTGGCTGCCTATTCCCCCGCCGTTTCCAAATGATGTGGGGTAGCCATTCTGGTTAAGAAGTCTTTGCAAGCTACTGTAATGGATACTAGCTCTGATAAGGAGGGTAGATGGGCCCGTGTACATCTTAAGGTTGGAGATAGTGAATTCACGTGTATTTGTATTTATGCCCCGAATGTGGACAACCCTGCTTTCTATGCAAGTATTGCGCAGTTGGCACAGGCCTCTGCCAATACTCCATTAATACTTGGTGGCGATTTCAACCAAGTGCTAGACCCTTTGATAGATAGACAACCGCCTAGAACGAGTAGTCCACCCAAGAGTCTTGCTACCCTTACAGCTCTGATGCAAGATCTTGCGTTAGTAGATATATGGAGGTTGCTTCACCCCTCCGACTTAGAGTTTACCTTTTTTTCTGCCCCCCATCACTCACAATCTAGAATAGATTTCTTTCTCATTTCCAAAGCACTGATTTCTCAAGTGGACACGGCTAGGACTCATCCTCTTCATATTTCAGACCATGCGGCCATATCTTTATCATTACATGTCACTACGCGAGACGATTCTCCCCGAGCTTGGTTTTTTGATAGATCCCTACTAGATCAAAAAGATTTTCAGGTTGATATAAAGGCCGCTATCCAAGATTATTTTCATTTTAACTCACCCCATGACACAGCGAGCTGGGCCTGGTGGGAGGGTTTTAAGGCATCTATCCGTGCAACTATAACCAGCTATCAAATTCGACAGGGGAAACAAAGAAAGCAACACTTACTGATTCTAGAGCAACAGATACAAGCTGGGGAGCGTCTCCTCACGTCCCGTACTGACCCATGTATTTTACTCCGTTTACAACGCCTGCGTTTTCAATACAATCAGCTTTTGTATACTGCTGCTGCTAAAAATATTGAATCACAACAAGGGATATATTACCGGGAAAATAACCGTGCTGGTAAATTGTTAGCAAATGCCCTGAAAGGTCAAAAAGAAGCCAAGCGTGTTACCGCTCTCCGTAATCCGTCGGGGGGGGGGCTTGGTCACTAAAGATACAGAAATCTTAGAACTCTTTCGTGATTTTTATACTCGGCTTTATCAATCTGAATGTGATTTTGAGCCAGATGTATTTGAACGATTACTTTCAGGGGTACAAAGACCGACCCTATCTGACGAAGATAGAGAGGCCATGGACAAACCATTCACTTTAGCAGAAATTCATTCTGCTATCAAGAGATGTGCCACAGGTCGAGCTGCAGGCCCAGACGGTCTCCCTGCTGAATTCTACAAAACCTTTCACGCTGACTTAGCTCCAGTTTTGAAACTCTATTTTTTTGCTCTGGCCGAGGAGGGATCTCCTTCTGGGTCCTTTTCAATAGCAAATGTAGTAGTTTTTGAGAAAGAGGGGAGAGACCCACAACTAACAGCTAATTATCGTCCAATTTCCCTCCTAAACGCGGACTATAAAATATTTGCCACCATTCTCTCCACCCGGCTCTCTGATAGGATGTCTACCTTAATACACCCAGATCAATGCGGTTTCATTCCCGGTAGATCAACTGCTGACAATGCTCGGACTCTATGTCATGTACTGACTACCGCAGTTAATCTTGATCGCCCATTTGTTGGCCTCTCACTTGATGCTGAGAAGGCCTTTGATCGCTTAGAATGGCCCTTCCTGTTTGCAACCCTCCGCTGGTACGGATTCGGAGAAGGTTTTCTCCGTTGTCTCCGCACCATGTATGCACAGCCTACAGCCAGTATCTGTGCTAATGCTTTAAAGTCTCAGCCATTTCCCCTTCAACGCGGTACTCGCCAGGGATGCCCACTGTCTCCACTTCTTTTCGATCTTGCACTTGAACCCTTAGCTTTACTAATCCGGCAATCGGAGGAGATTCATGGAGTCCCCTTCTCTCATAGGGAAATCAAAATTTCAGCATATGCTGATGACCTTATGCTCTTTGTCTCTCTAGACTCAGTGCCGGCTGTCCTAGAGCAAATTGGTAAATATTCACAACTCTCGGGTTATAAGATAAATTGGACCAAGTCGGTAGCCTTTCCACTAAATCCTCTGCTACATCAGGCAGATATGCAACCCTTTCCCTTTTTATGGCAACCTCGCATGGTCAAATATCTTGGGGTTCACTACTGCTCTCCTTTGGAAGACACTATATCCTTTAATGCCAAAGACTTAACCTCTAAGGTCCGGGCGCTTACTCACCGTTGGACTCCTTTAACACTTACCTGGTGGGGTCGCCTAGAAACCATAAAAATGATGATTGTTCCTAAAGTGAATTATATTTTAGAAATGTTGCCCTGTCTCCTACCTCGACGTACATATAAAGATATAGAGGGCCTTCTGACTAGATACTTATGGCAAAACAAGACACCTAGGATAGCGAAACATAAGCTGCAAGCAGATAAGGAAAATGGGGGTGTCAGATTCCCTGATTTCCTGAAATACCATCAATCTTTTCTTCTCAAACAAGGCGCTCGTTGGCTGGAAGATCTAGCACCGAGTAGACCTGTGTGGCTAGACATAGAGGAGGACCTTTGCAAACCGATTCCTCTCACTTATCTCCCTGGTATGACTCTCCCATCAGACTCCCACTATCCACCAATGCTTTTAGACACTTTAGGTGCCTTTAATACTCTTATGCAATCTCTAGACTCCCGACTCTGTCCGCTAGACAGGCTCCCGCTTTGGTACAATACTCGATTTCAAATACAAAATAAACCGATGGCGTGGAGCCCCTGGTACACTAGGGGCATTTGGATCCCTAACCAGTTGTTCCATGATGGTCGCTGGAAAACTTTTAGCGAATTGCGAATTGAATTTGGTCTCCCAGCGAAACACTACTTTCAGTTGGTGCAACTTCAGCATTGTCTTCGGAGTGCTAAGGTGCTCCCGCCATCGGAATCCCCTACCCAAGGATTGTCGGAGACTATCCGATCTATCGGGAGTTCACCGGGTATAGCATCTAACTTTTACAAAACCTTATGTAATGCCATAAATAGAGGTACCCCTATAGCACAGAAAGCATGGGAGCGAGAATTGCATGTAACTTTGACCCCGGAGCAATGGAGCCTCGTCTGGAGTAGAGTGACACGGGTTTCCCGATCCGCCTCACTCACTCAGACACTCTTCTTTCTAGCCCACCGGTGTTTCTATACTCCTGACAGATTAGCCAAATGGAACACCACTCAGGGCAATAGCTGTTGGACATGCCATGCGGCCATTGGTTCACTACCTCATGTTATGTATGAATGTCCCGCACTACAGTATTACTGGCGTCGGGTCTGGGGTCGTATCCAATCTATTTTGCACTTCCAAGAGCCCCTTTCTTGGAGGATAGTGGGACTCCGCTCAGCTGCGGGGATCCCCTCTCTTCCAAAAACGGCTTACTTCCTTTTAGACTTTATGCTGGGCATTGCTATTTCCCTAATTACGAAATACTGGAAAAATAGCTCCCATCTGAGCCCCAATGAATGGTGGAATCATGTTTGTCTCTACAGTAAATATGAACAAATACCTCGTAAGCTTACTTCTTCCGTTCAGACTCCTCATCATCTGTCTAAATGGAAGATGCTCAATGACTATGTTCACACTGCTAAATGTTCTCATCTGACTGTTTAAATTTGTATAAATTTCTGTCCCATGATCATTCTGTATCGCAGATACTATTTCTGTTCGTTTTGATGTACAATCACTGTTTAGAAGCGCTCACCTGCTGATATTGTCGGCTTAGAGAAGAAGCATGGGGGTGGGGGGTAATAGGGTTTGCTTTTCCTTATTGTATACTTGTTTTGTCTCTTTTGGTGTGTTGTTTCTTTTGTTTGTTGCAAAATGAAAATAAAAGTTTAAAAAAAAAAAAAAGAATGAAAGAGAGCATCAGGAGGCATTCCAAGTGCCCACTATTCTTTCAGTGAAAATGTATTTCCTGACATTGCTTTTAAGTTTACCTCCTTGCAGTTCATTTTATGCCCTCTAGTTTGACAGCTTCCTCTTCTTTGAAAAAGGTTTGTTTGCTCATTAATACCCTTTAAGTATTTAAAGGTCTGTTTCATATCTCCTGTCCCTACTCTCCTCTAGGGTATACACGTTTAGGTCTTCAAGTCTTTTTTCATACATCTTCTATTGCAGACTCCAGAACATTTTGGTCGCCGCCTTCTGAACTGTTTCAAGTCTTTTTATATCCTTTGTGAGATATGGGCTACAACATTAGAAACAAAACTCCAAAGTGAGGTCTCACCAATGACTTGTACAGGGGCATTAATACTTCCTCCATTCTGCTGTTTTTTCTTTTCTGCATGCAACACAGAATCCTTCTAGCTTTGGCTACTACCTTGCCACACTGTTTCACCACCTTAAGATCCTCGGATACAGTCTCTCTGAAGTCCTTCTCCTGTTCCGTGCACATCAACCTCTCACCCCCTAGTGCATACAATTTCTTTGGATTTCTGCATCCCAAGGGTATGACACTGCACTTCTTCACATTAAATTTTAAATGTCAAGCATTAGACCATTCTTCCAGTTTTTATAGATCTTTCCTCATGTTGTCCACTCCCTCAGAAGCATCCACTCTGTTGCAAACTATTGTGTCAACTGCAAAAAGGCAGACTTTTCCCTTCAATCCTTCAGCAATATTACTCTCAAATACATTGAACAGTATCAGTTCCAGGATAAATCCCTTATGTTGATTTCTGCTCCTATGAAGAGCAGTGTCTGCACTGGTTCTAGATTGTATTTTGTCTGGTTGGTCAGAAAGTCCAAACTTTTGAGCATTCTAAGGCTTCTGTGGATGCAGTAGAAGCAAGTCAATTGTCCAGGTATGGAAAAAGGCAGTGGCCTTCTCTTCAGAGTTAAACCGCTACTACTGCTAGGCATTTTGTGAAAACTGGGTACCGATGAGAGGCCAAAGGGTAGAACTTTGTACTGCAAATGCTGGAATTGGAATTTGAATTAGAAATTTGCAGTGGTCTATACGAATAAGAATGTGTGTGTCAGCCAATCATCCTGACCTAGAAGAGGCAATATCATAGCCAAAGAATTCATCTGGAATTTTTCTTTTTTTGAAACAGTTGAGAATGCACAGATCCAGAACAGATTGTAGACCTTCTGATTTCTTGGGGATAAGGGAGAATCTGAAATAGAAACCTCAACTTCTCTGAGACTGCCACTATTTATTTTATTTATTTATTTATTTAACATCTTTTATATACCGCGCTATTTGTTGTCAGTGCGGTTTACATATAACAAAGGTTGCACATTCAGAGGACAATTGTGTGCTTACATTATAACAGGAAACTTAAACTTGGAACAACAGGGTAAAACTGTAACTATGTACAAAACATATTAGATTCTTTGGTATTCTCAAGGAGGGCTAAGGCAAGACCGCAGAGAACTTGAGGCGGAATTGCCTATGAGGGAATTGGGAGTGGAGATTGAGAGTTTGTGGGTTTAGGAGTGCTGATGATTGGATGTTTGTGCAAAGTGGAGAAGGAAAATGTAGTGCTTGATTGCCTTGAAGAATTGAGTGAGGTCTTTAATTGCTCTTATTTCAGGTGGGAGGTCATTCCAGCATTTAGGTGCATAGAAGGCGAAGGTCCTTTTCTTGGTTGTCTGGGTGCATTTGATGGACTCTTTGGGGATGATCAGGGTGTTGTCCGTTATTGACCTTCTTGTTCTGTTTTTTGGGGTGAGGGAGATGAGATCATTGAGGGACGTGGGGGCAAGGTTGTTGATGATCTTGAAAGTGATGAGGAGGATTTTATAGGTTAACCTGCAATGAATTGGTAACCAGTGGAGTTCCATGAGAATCGGGGTGATATGGTCTGATCTTTGTTGTGTAAGAGAAATGCAACCTCTTTGCTAGAATAGCTCTATGTCCCTGAATGATTTTGGGGAAATGTGTAGATCTTTTTAATAGAGGATTTTTCTCAACATTATTCTGCAGCCTCAATTGACTTTTGCAAGAACTTACTTATCCAAGATCCCTGACTTCCATACCTCCTTGAACTGAAGAATTCTGCCTCCTATAGGAGAGTGGACCAAAAGTGGGATTTGACTTCCCGATGGAAGCCAAAAGCATTGGTTTGCTGTTTGCGCTCATATAGCCACAGTCACTGGATGTATGACAGAGGCACCTGACATTGCAGTGGAGGTCTGGAATATGGGTAGAATTGCTGAAAATTGTTATAGTGTTAGGGCCTTCTGTATAATTGCTACTGTTTCATCTTCTATGGAGAACTGCTGTCTCGTTTTATGGAAAACTCCCTAATCACCGTGTTATCAACCTTAATTTGGGAAAATGCATCTTCAATAGTGTACCCATAGAGATGGGGGGCGGGGGAGAGAGATATCCAGCAGCAGCAGCTAGCACTTGTAAAGCCTCTAACTGTCGCTGCTAAACCTAGAACCCAGATATTCAATGCTGGGACCATATCTGGTCACCGACATTGAATATCCAAGTTGGCCGGATAGCATGGAAGCTATTGCAGTGAAAGTTAGGCCAGCCTTTAAGGGGCTTAACTTTCACCAATTAAGGATAACTGAGCAGTGGCCGGTTATCTCTTGGTGCCACCTCCAGCTAGCATCGGAGAGTTCAGTGGCAGCATCCGGGGATATTCAGATATGCCGCTGAATATTCTGGTCTACTAACTGCATTAATCACTCTGAATATCGGCCCCATTGTTTCCTAGATAGAGAATGGAGGTCTCTCAATCCAGATGATTTCAGGCAAGCCATACAGTGAGCTGTGATAGATTTTGCGACTGTGTGGGAAGCCATTTTATAGGCATCATACACAGATAAAAGATACAATGTAGATCCATGAAGATTCAAATACAGTTGGCCTTGCTGGTTCTTGAGCTAGTTCAACACCACATAGCAATGAAGATGTTGAAGCTGTTGTGCTAATATTCTTAGAGCAAGTAGAGCACTCTGGTATACCTTCTTCCCCATGGAATCCAGGACTCTCTGATCCTTGCCTCGTGGAGCATGGGACTGAACTTAGAGGATCTGATTTGTCTGATTGTAAATAGGCCCTTAAGTGTTAGCATACACCAGCATTTTTGGAAAAAAAACATGACTTATACCAGGCCTGGACAAACTTGAAGGACTAGAAAGGGGGACTGTTACTTCTGGAGAGAAATATACAACTGTGAGTATATACTTCTGGTAATTTTCTAAAAAGAATTCTTCGTATTAAAGCTACTTAATCTGTGAACCCACTGTTTTTTGTTGAATCAGTTAGGGCCTAGTAGCAGCAATTAAAGTTTGAATTTAAAACACAGAGGAGAGCTTTCTGGTTACATTTCATACCCAGCAGAGAGCTTGTAGTTTAAATTTAATAGTCACACAGGGCCAAGTAACAGCAAAGTACTTTTAGTTTAAATTTAACACACAGAAGAGAGCTTTCTGGTTAAATTTAGTACCCAGCAGAGAGCTTGTAGTTTAAATTTCATAAGAAGTTAGAGCCTAGCAGCAGCTAAGAGCTATAATTTAAATCAAATCAGAATTTAGCTCAGCACAAAAGGCAAAACAGGGTCTGTACTCTTTGAGCAACAAATAAAGTCTTCTAGAGACCTTTACAAAGAGGCCTTCTACCTAGGGGGCAAGAGACCTGTGAAACCTTTTCAATAGGTGTTAACACCAGGTGGCAGATCAAAAGGCCATTTTGAAAGACTCCTCCTATCCAAGCAAGGACTGTTAATTACCCAGGAAGTTGGTCACAGCATTACCTCAGCAGCAGAGGCATAAATAGCTCAACCAGAGCTCTGTGAACCTCTGTCTTGAAGGACTAGAAAGGGGGACTGTTACTTCTGGAGAGAAATATACAACTGTGAGTATATACTTCTGGTAATTTTCTAAAAAGAAATCTTTGTATTAAAGCTACTTAATCTGTGAACCCACTGTTTTTTGTTGAATCAGTTAGGGCCTAGTAGCAGCAATTAAAGTTTGAATTTAAAACACAGAGGAGAGCTTTCTGCTTACATTTCATACCCAGCAGAGAGCTTGTAGTTTAAATTTAATAGTCACTCAGGGCCAAGTATCAGCAAAGTACTTTTAGTTTAAATTTAACACACAGAAGAGAGCTTTCTGGTTAAATTTAGTACCCAGCAGAGAGCTTGTAGTTTAAATTTCATAAGAAGTTAGAGCCTAACAGCAGCTAAGAGCTATAATTTAAAACAAATCAGAATTTAGCTTACCTCAGCAGCACAATACAGGGTACTCTGTAGCAGCCCTTTTATAAAGTGTTATTTCCCTCCCTCCCTCCCCACACCCACCCTCCACAGGGATAATCATAGCTTTATAGGTACTTACACATCTTAAAAGACAGGAGGGTGCTTTCAGGTGAAGCTCATTACCCAAATCAGTCATACACTAAGGACCTGAGATTAATTAAGCTTCAGGTGAACAAGGTATATTAAACGTATTAGGTACAGTTTTATTGGTATAAATACCCATAGCAACCCCTAGTAAGTAAGAACTTAAAGATCTAGACACAAACTTAAAACTAAGATGCAGACAGCAGTCCAGCAGCGGGATGGGGGCTTTCCAGTCTTTTGCATTGAGTGTCACATGTATGATTTTCTCCCAGTTGGTGAGAGGTCTTACGTGTGCACTAGGTGCAAGGAGCTCTTTTCTCTCAGGGAACAAGTCCGTTCTCTACAGGCTAAAGTAGCAGACTTGGAAAACATAAGACAGACAGAGAGGCACATAGACGAGACCTACAGGGATATAGTCCTGATGTCCCACCTCCAGTCTGGCAGCACCCCTGTTGCCATGGAGGAGAGAGGTCACGTGACAGGAGAGCATCACCCTGGTGTGGCAGGAAGTGATCCTATAACTAGGACCTGTCCTCCAGGTGATGTAAAACCCTCTCGCACCGAGGAAGTTTCTCCAGGGCCATGTGCCCATGAGGGAAGGGTTAGGACAGCCGTTATAGTTGGTGATTCGATCATTAGGCATGTAGATAGCTGGGTGGCTGGTGGACGTGAGGATCGCCTGGTAACATGCCTGCCTGGTGCGAAGGTAGCGGACCTCACGCGCCACCTAGATAAGGTCTTAGATAGTGCTGGGGAGGAGTCTGCTGTCTTGGTACATGTCGGTACCAATGACATAGGAAAATGTGGTAGGGAGGTTCTGGAGGCAAAATTTAGGCTTTTAGGTAGGAAGTTGAAATCCAGAACTTCCAGGGTAGCATTCTCCGAAATGCTTCCTGTTCCAAGCGCAGGACCCAAAGGCAGGCAGAGCTCCGGATTCTCAATGCGTGGATGAGACAATGGTGCAGAGATGAGGGTTTTGGATTTGTTAGGAACTGGGGAACATTCTGGGGAAAGGAGGGGCTCTTCCGAAGGGATGGGCTTCACCTTAACCAGGATGGAACCAGGCTGCTGGCATTAACCTTTAAAAAGGAGATAGAGCAGCTTTTAAACTAGATATTAGGGGAAAGCCGACAGTAGCCCAAGAGCGGATGGTTCGGAAGAATGTATCCTTGGATACTACCAAAAGCAGAGAGGTTCCACAAAAGAGTAAAGTAGCCCAAATGCCCTCAAGTATGGAGCAGACAGAGCTTAAAGATTCCAATTTACCCATGTCTAACAATAGCCAAATTAACATGAATAAAATACATTTACTAAAATGCTTGTATGCAAATGCTAGAAGTCTAAAGAATAAGATGGGAGAGTTAGAATATATAGCACTAAATGAAAGGTTAGATATGATTGGAAGAGTATTTACAAGTATTTTGATTGGAATATCAGAGACATGGTGGAAGGAGGACAACCAGTGGGACACTGTGATACCTGGGTACAAACTATATCGTAATGATAGAGCTGATCAAATTGGTGGAGGAGTTGCGCTCTATGTTAGAGAGGTCACTGACTCAGAAAGGATTAAAGTTTTGCAGGAAACAAAATCTACTGTAGAATCTATATGGATTGAAATTCCATATAAAAGGGGGAAGGCGATGACAGTGGGGGTGTACTATCGAGCACCTGGCCAGAATGACCAAATGGATGATGAAATGCTCAAAGAAATCAAGGAAGCTAACAAAAGTTACAGCGCAGTAATAATAATGGGTGATTTCAATTACCCCGGTATCGACTTGGTCAGTGTCACGTCAGGACATGCTAGGGAGATAAAGTTCCTAGATGAAATAAATGACTGCTTCTTGGAGCAGCTGGTTAATGAACCGACCAGAGGGGAAGCCATATTAGACCCAGTCCTTAGTGGAACACCAGATCTAGTGCAAGAGATAAGGGTGTTGGGGCCACTTGGCAATAGTGATCATAGCATGATCGCCTTTGATTTAATTAGTGGAGGAGGGATAGTAAGGAAATCCACAGTACTACCTTTTAACTTTCGAAAGGGAGACTATGATAAAATGAGGAAAACAGTTAAGAAAAAACTAAAAGGAGCAGTTGCGAAGGTTAAAGACGTACATCAAGCTTGGGTGTTGTTGAAAAATACTATCTTGGAAGCCCAGACCAGCTGTATTCCACGCTTTAAAAAAAGTGGAACGAAGTCCAAAAAGCTGCCAGCATGGTTTAAAGGTGATGTCAGAGAGGCTGTTGTTGCCAAAAAAGCATCTTTCAGGAAATGGAAAAAAGAGCCAAACAACGAAACCTGGAAACAGCACAAGCACTGGCAAGTCAAATGCAAGGCATTGATAAGGCAGGCAAAGAGAGAATTTGAGAAGAAGCTTGCTGCGGAAGCAAAAACGTGAAATAAAGACCTTTTCAAGTACATTCGTAGCAAAAAACCTGTGAGAGAGTCAGTTGGTCCATTAGATGATAAAGGGGTTAAAGGAGCACTAAGAGGCGACAAGGCGATAGCGGAGAGACTGAATGAATTCTTTGCTTCGGTCTTTACTGAGGAAGATGTAGGGATGTTACCCATGACTGAAGTGGTATTTAAAGGTGCGGAAGAATTGAAGGAAATATCGATACATCGGGAAGATGTCTTACAACTATTAGATAAACTGAAGAGTAGCAAATCACCTGGGCCGGATGGTATACATCCAAGGGTGTTGAAAGAACTGAAATATGAGATTGCAGAACTGCTATCAGTAATCTGTGAACTATCATTAAAATCATCTCTAATACCTGAAGATTGGAGGATCGCCAATGTAACACCAATTTTTAAAAAGGGTTCCAGGGGTGATCCGGGAAACTACAGACCGGTGAGCCTGACGTCAGTACCGGGAAAAATGGTAGAAACCATCATAAAGAATAAAATTACTCAGCATGTAGATAGTCACAACCTAATGGGAGACAGCCAACATGGCTTTAGACAAGGAAGATCTTGTCTTACTAATCTGTTATGTTTTTTTGAAGGAGTGAACAAACAGGTGGACAAAGGTGAGTCGGTTGATATTGTGTATCTGGACTTTCAGAAAGCCTTTGACAAGGTCCCTCATCAGAGACTTTTGGCAAAACTAAAGAGTCATGGGATAGGAGGCAGTGTACTATTGTGGATCAGGAACTGGTTAAAAGATAGAAAGCAGAGGGTAGGGTTAAATGGCCAATTTTCCCAATGGAGAAAGATGAATAGTGGTGTACCCCAGGGATCTGTGCTGGGTCCGCTGCTTTTTGACATATTCATAAATGACCTGGAAAGTGGAATAACGAGTGAGGTTATCAAATTTGCAGATGACACAAAACTATTTAAAGTTGTTAAAACACAAGAGGATTGTGAAAAATTGCAAGAGGATCTTGATAAATTGGAAGTCTGGGCATCAAAATGGCAGATGAAATTTAATGTGGACAAGTGCAAGGTTATGCACCTAGGGAAGAACAACCCAAACTATGGTTACACGATGCAAGGTTCCACATTAGGAACCACCACCCAGGAAAAAGATTTAGGCGTCATTGTGGATACCATGTTAAAACCCTCGGCCCAGTGTGCAGCGGCGGCCAAGAGAGCAAACAGAATGCTAGGTATGATAAGGAAAGGAATGGAAAATAAAACAAAAGATATTATAATGCCTCTATATCGTTCCATGGTGAGACCGCACCTTGAATATTGTGTGCAATTCTGGTCGCCGTATCTTAAAAAGGATATAGCGATTTTAGAAAAGGTTCAGGGAAGAGCCACCAAAATGGTAAAGGGGATGGAAGGATACTCCTATGAAGAAAGGCTAAAAAGCTTAGGGCTCTTTAACCTGGAAAAGAGACGGCTGAGGGGAGATATGATAGAAGTCTATAAATTAATGAACGGAGTGGAACGGGTAAACGTAGATCGATTGTTTACCTTATCAGAATATAGAAAGACTAGGGGACATGCAATGAAGCTACAGGGTAAACTATTTAAGACTAATAAAAGAAAATATTTTTTCACTCAACGTGTAATCAAACTCTGGAATATGTTACCGGAGGATGTAGTAAAGGCTGTTAGTGTAGCTGGGTTTAAAAAAGGTTTGGACAAGTTCCTGGAGGAAAGGTCCATAAACCATTATTAAGAAGTGACCGAAGATATCAATGCTTGACCCAGTACAAGCATTGTGGAACTTGTGTCTCTTGGGGAAACTGCTAGGTACATATGACCTAGATTGGCCACTGTTGGAAACAGAATACTGGGCTTGATGGACCTTGGTCTGACCCAGTATGGCATATCTTATGTTCTTATGTTCTTATTTAGGAGCCAGTGCTTCAGACCTCCTCATGGCTCCCCCCCCCGTCTCTCATGCTGGTCTCATGTTTTCAAGCTTCGTCAGACTAGCGCCTAGGTCTCTACACTACTTGGCATCTTTAGATAACATTTAAAGCTTCAGATAGCAAGTATATGTGTGTATACATGCAAAGGTGGAATGCCTATCTGTGTAGAGGATGTGGTGATGGCTGCTTTTGTGTGGGTGGGATGCAAGGCTAAGGTACATGTGTGTGCTGCAGACCTGGGGAGCCTGTCTGTGTGCTACAGAGATGAGGCGCCCGTGTGTGTTCATGTAGTGTGGAGCCATTCTGTCCCCTATGCATTTATCCCTTTACATAGAAACATAGAAACATGATGACAGAAAAAGACCACATGGCCTATCTAGTCTGTCCTTTCATATCAACAACTACAACAGTCCACTTTTCACCTTTAGAGATCCTCTGTGTTGGTCCCATGCTTTTTTAAATTCAGTTACTGTCCTCATCTCTACCACCTCCACTGGGAGATTATTCCATGGATCCACTACTCTTTCGGTAAAGAAATATTTCCGCATATCACTCCTGAATCTATCTCTCTTCACCCTCATCCCATGTCCCCTCGTAGCAGAACTTGCTTTCAATTGAAAGAGGCTCTCTCCCTGAACATTTATGCCACGGAGGTATTTAAACATCTCAATCATATCACCTCTATCCCGCCTTTCCTCTAAGGTGTACATATTAAGATCCTTACGTCTGTCCTCATATGCTTTATAATGAAGCCCACTAATCATTTTAGTAGCCACCCTCTGCACAGACTCCATCCTGTTCACATCCTTTTGAAGGTGCGGTCTCCAGAATTGCACACTATACTCCAAATGAGGTCGCACCAAAGACTTATACAGAGGCATTATCACCTCCTTTTTTCTGCTAGCCATTCCTCTCCGTATGCACCCAAGCATCCTTCTAGCTTTTGCCATCGCCTTTTCTACCTGTTTAGCTACTTTAAGATCATCAGACACAACCACGCCTAGGTCCCGCTCTTCTTTAGTGGACAAAAGTACTTCACCTCCTATACTGTATTGCTCCCTTGGATTGCTGCAGCCCAAATGCATGACCTTACATTTTTTTAACATTAAATCCCAGCTGCCAAATTCTAGACCATTCTTCAAGCTTAGCTAGATCCCTCCTCATGTTATCTACACCTTCCTGGGTGTCTACTCTATTGCAGATTTTGGTATCATCTGCAAAGAGGCAAACCTTACCCGACAGCCCTTCTGCTATATCACTAAGAAAGATGTTAAAAAGAATCGGACCAAGGACAGATCCCTGGGGCACACCACTGGTAACATCCTTCTCCTCAGAGTGAGCTCCATTTACTTGTACTCTTTGTCGCCTCCCACCCAACCAATTTCTAACCCAAGCAGTAACTTTAGGGTCCATCCCTAGGGTGCTCAGTTTGTTTATAAGACGCCTGTGAGGAACAGTGTCAAAGGCTTTACTGAAATCTAAATACACCACATCTAGAGCTCTCCCTCGGTCCAACTCCCTGGTCACCCAGTCAAAGAAATCAATCAGATTTGTCTGACAAGACCTGCCTCTGGTGAATCCATGCTGCCTCGGATCCTGTAATCCGCTGGACTCCAGAAACCTCACTATTTTCTCTTTCAGCAGAGTTTCCAATAATTTACTCACCACCGAAGTTAAAGTAACCGGCCTGTAGTTTTCAACCACATCCTTACTTCCGCTTTTGTGTAAAGGCACCACATGAGCCTCTCTCCAATCCTTTGGCACCACTCCCGACTCCAACGAGGCATTGAAAAGGTCAGTCAGTGGAGTTGCTAGAACGTCCCCAAGTTCCCTCAGTATCCGGTCCCATCGCTTTGTCTACTTTAACCTCTGACACCTTGCATTTTCCCTACCCCCACCTCAATTCCTCTCCACTCTGTCCCCCCTTCCAGGCTCTCTCCCCTCCCCCCTTCTCCGTCCACTAGCAGGGCCAGCGCAATCATTCGGCAAACTAGGCAAATGCCTCAAGTGCCAATGTTCAAAAAGTGGTTAATTGCCACAGCTGCTCTCCCTCTCCAGAGCCTACAGTGATGGCAATGGCATCAAATAGCCTCGCAGCACTTACCTTGAACTTTCAACATTGTGGGGATGTTTGGCTTCTGCCCCCACAAATGCCCAATACAGATTTCCTGTTTGCATGGGGATGGAAGCAGCCTCTGCCCCCATACAAAATTAAGTTGGCATCAGGTATCATTGAAGGCAGAATCAAACAGCTACACGGTGCCAAAGTTTCAAGGTAAGCTCCATGGGACTGTTCAAGGCCACTGCTGCTGGTGCAGGCCCTGTAAAGGGGTTGCAGTGGAAGCAATGGGGGATGAAAAGGAGGGTGCAAAGGATGAGACTTGCCTTGGGTACCTCATCTCCTTGCACAGGATATGCCCCCCAACACTCCAACCTCCCTGCCCTCCATGGCCCCCATCCTAAGAACATAAGAGTTGCCATAATGGGTCAGACCAAGGGTTCATCAAGCCCAGTATCCTGTTTCCAACAGCGGCCAATCCAGGTCAGAGGTACCTGGTAGGTTCCCAAAAAGGTACACAGATTCCATACTGCTTCTACTAGGGTAAGCAGTGGATTTCTCTCGTCCTCTTTTATAATGGTTTATGGACTTTTTCTTCAGGAACTTGTCCAAATCTCTTTTAAACCCAGCTACACTAACAACTTTTACTATATCCTCCAGTAACAAATTCCAGAGTTTGATTATGTGTTAAGTGAAAAAATATTTTCTCCTATTTGTCTTAAATGAGCTCTACTGTAGCTTCATTACATGTTCCCTATTCTTTCTACTTTTTGAAGCAGTAAACAACCAATCTATATTTTCACATTCCACTCCATTCAATATTTTATAGATCTCTATCACAGCTCCCATCAGCTGTCTTTTTGTCAAATTGAAGAGCCTTAACCTTTAAGCCTTTCCTCAAAGGAGTATCCCCGTCACCATTTTGGTGGCTCTTCTTTGTACCTTTATCAGTTCTGCTATAGCCTTTTTAAGAAATGATGACCAGACTTGCACACAATATTGAAGATGTGGTCGCACCATGGAACGATTCAGCGGCATTACAAATATTATTTGTTTTATTCTCCATTCCTTTCCTTATGATTCTTAGTATTCCAATGTCACTACAACCAGATGTAAATCACAGTGGGATACAAGATGAAGCAAATAAACCATGTATCATGCTCTGCAGAAATGTTATATGTAAAAATGTAAATATGTAAAGTCCAGTCTTTCTTTGTAAAATATGTAAATATGTGAAGTCCAATCTTTAATACCCTAATTCTGTGTGCTGTGCCTTACCCTCAAACCTATGTGTCTATGCCCCAACTGTTCTGTCATGGTTTTGACTACTCCCAAAGATGTAATCAAACCGCTACTGATCGCTAGAAGTAGCGGTATATAAGCGTATACTAAATAAATAAATAAATAAATTCTATTTGCTTTTTTGGCCACTGCTGCAAACTGGGAAGGTGGTTTCCACTATGATACTTAAATCCTTTTACTGGATGGTAGTTCCTAATGTGGAACTTTGCATAGCGTTTTTCTTCCGTAAGTGCATATCTTTGCACTTGTCCACATTAAATTTCATCTGTCATTTGAAGGCCCAAGACTTCCAACTTATCAAGGTCCTTTTACACTATAGCACAATCCTCTTATGTTTTAACAACTTTGAATAATTTTGTCTCATCTGCAAATTTGATCACCTCACTGGTTATTCCATTTCCAGGTCATTTATGAATATGTTAAAAAGCAGCTGGCCCAGCACAGATCACTGGGGTATTCCACTATTTACCTTTCTCCATTGAGAAACTTGCTCATTTAGCTCTACTTTCTGTTTTCGATCTTTTAACCAGTTCCTAATCCATAATAGTGTACTGCCTCCTATCCCATGACTTTTTAATTTTGCGAAGAGTTCTCTTTATTTACCTGCTTGTTCACACTTTCAAAAAAATGTGAGAGATTAGTGAGACAAGACTTTCCTTGGCTACATCCATGTTGGCCTTCTGCCATTAAGCCATGACTATTTAAATGTTCAGTAATTTTGTTCTTGATAATGGTTTCTACCATTTTGCTCAGTACAGACATCAAGCTCACTGGTCTGTAGTTTCCCGGGTCACCAGTGGAACCCTTTTTAAAAATTTGCATTACATTAGCCATTCTACAACCTTCAAGTACCACAGATGATTTTAATGATAGATTACAGATTACTAAAAGTAGGTCTGCAATCTCATAATTTAGTTCTTTCAGCACCCTCAGATGCATGCCATACGGTCCAGGTGATTTGCTGCTCTTTAATTTATCAAATGACTGTATTACATCTTCCTAAGATTTGTTTCATTTCCTCTGATATATCACCTTTAAGTATCATTTTTAGCATGGGTAAGTTTCCTACATCTTCTTTAGTAAAGACTGAAGTAAAGAATTCAGTCTCCCTTTATCATATTTAATGATCCAACTGGCTCTCTCACATGTATTTTGCTATGAATGTACTTTAAAAAGTTTTCATTATGCGCTTTTGCTTCCATGGAAAGCTTCTTTTCAAATTCTCTCTTTGCCTGCCTTGCATTTAACTTGCCAGTACTTATGTCACTTCCTGTTTTCAACATTTGGCTCTTTTTTCCATTTTCTGAAAGATTTTCTCTTAATTATAACAACCTCTCTGACTTCACCTTTAAGTCATGCTGGCTGTCATTTGGCCTTTCTTCCACCTTTCTTAAAGCATGGAATTACATATGGTCCGGGTTTCCAAGATAGTCTTTTTAAATAATGCCCAGACCTAATGTGAACTCTTCACCTTTGCAGTTGCTCTTTTTAGATTTTTCTTAATCATGTTCCTCATTTTATCATAGTCTCCTTTTTGAATGTTAAATGCTAGTACAATGGTTTTCCTCATTATCCTCCCTCTATTTATTAAATCAAATGTGATCATGTTTTGATCACTATTGCCAAGCGGCCCCAACACAGTTTCCTCTTGCACTAGATCCACTAAGTACTAGGTCTAAAATATCTTCCCCTCGTTCAGTTCCTGAACCGGCTGCTCCATGAAGCAGATTTATTTAATCTAGAAACTTTATTTTTCTAGAATTTCCTGATGTAACATTGATCCAGTCTATACCGGAGTAATTGAAATATCCCATTATTACTATGTTGTAAACTTTGCTAGTTTCCCTAAATTCTGCTAGCATTCCATCATCTGTCTGATCATTCTGGCTAGAAGGATGGTAGTACAACCCCACTGCCATTTCCTTTCCCTTTTTACATAGAATTTTTATCCATAGGGACTCTACAGCGTATTTTGTTTCCTGCAAAACCTTTATCCAGTTGGACTCAAAGCTCTCCCTAACATAGTACCACTCCTCTTCCTATGTGATCTACCCTATCATTGCGATATACTTTGTAGCCTGGTATCAGCGTATCCCATTGGTTATCCTCCTTCAACCGGGTCTCTGAGATGCCAATCATATCAAACCTTTCATTCAAACTCTGCTATATATTCAAACTCTGCTATCTTATTTTTTAGACTCCTAGAATTTGCATACAGGCATGTCAAAGTTTGTTTTTTGTTCATAGTAACAGTCTGGCTATCGGATGACAGGGGCGATTTGGAATCTTTCAACTCTGATTTTTACTTAAAGGCACATGGGCTACTTTTATCTTTATTGGAACCTCTCCATTGGGATGCCTAACTTCCCTGTTTTGCTAGAATTCTTCAAAGATACCATGCACTCTCGGGCAACTGTCAGCTTTCCCTATAATCTAGTTTAAAAGCTCCCCTATCTCCTTTTTAAAAGGTTAAAACAAGCAGCCTTTTTTTAAGCTACTGGTCCCATTAACTGTTTGCTGCTTCACTCTATATGCCCTTCCTACCTAGCCATTGTTGTTGTTGTTCTTTTGCAAGCCCCATTCTGGCTGTTCTTTTCTGCCTATGGGAGATGGGATCCCTATGGGCAAACAGAAGGGGACTTGCAGCTTTCTTCTGCTTTTCTGCCCATGGGAAATTGGATCCCTGTGAAAGCACAGTTACTTACCTGTAACAGGTGATCTCTGGGAACAGCAGGAATAAGTTTTCACATATGGGTACGTCGGTACCGACGGAGTCTGCGCGGGAATGCTTCCCAGCGTCCAATCAAAGAGCTTTTGGAAGCATCCCACCACGCCTGCGTGCTGCCTTCCCGCCTTTCCCAACTGCCTCTCCTCAGTTAAGTTTTAAAGCTGAGACAAAGAGAGAGAGAGAGAGAGAGAGAGAGAGAGAGAGAGGGGAAAGGAAAGATAGATAGAGATACAACTCCTGGGGAGGTGGGTGGATTGTGAAGACTTATTCCTGCTGTTCCCAGAGATCACCTGTTACAGGTAAGTAACTGTGCTATCTCCAGGAACAAGCAGGAATGAGTCTTCACATATGGGGACTCCCAAGCTGGGATGCCTGGAGTCCCAGCATGTCATGGGTTGGAACATGCTATCCCTCAGAACACCAGGCATCCTGAGGATGGAGGGTAGGAGTTGAGAAAGAAAGGTGCTGTGGAACAGCTGACCTAGTATAGGATTGCAGACAAGGAGTCCATGTGTGGATGATAATTGTCATCAATGATATTGCAAAGAAAAAATATTGCAATATGGACCTCCCCTAACAGGACTTCAGAGAAGTATGGAGGTTCATGGGATCTACTGGGGACCCAGTAGACGAACCTCGAGAAGGACCTCACTGTAGGAAAAACAATGGAGGTCAGAATCCTGAAAGGTAACTGGGAACCCCAGTAGGAAAAACTGGGGTAGTAGAAAAACGGTGGGCCTTCAGCGGAAGATTTTATGATAAAAGCCCAACTCCTTTGGCAAAAGAGTGGTTCACTCTTAAGAACAAAAAGAGAAAGGCTAACTGATTTGGACAAACAGGCCCAGTCCTTGTGGGGAGAAAGGGTATGGGAACCTCTTGTATCCCAAAGAAAGGACAAACGCCGGAGGTGTTAGAGCCTGTGAGTAGCTGAAGATCCACAATGTCTCTCCTAACTGAAGTCAGCTGGGAGAGCTATTAGACATGGAGAGCTTCAGAAGTACCTAACCTTAGCATTATGGTAGGTGTTAACAACCACCAAAGTGGTTGTGAGTGTAGGACCCCAAAACTGGCTGGATAGCATGAGTATGGGTATAGCCCTTCTGTCAGAATCATATGGCTATATGAGCTTCGACAGTCAGGTAGATAAGCAGAATACATATCTACCGATAGTAGAATATCTCGACAAATACATATACATATAGATATATATAGCAATACATATACATATACATATATATAGCTATACATATACATATATATAGCTATACATATACATATATATAGCTATACATATACATATAGATATATATAGCTATACATATACATATAGATATATATAGCTATACATATACATATAGATATATATAGCTATACATATACATATAGATATATATAGCTATACATATATATATAGCTATATATCATATAGATATATAAGAATATATCTATAGAGAGATATGAAGGGCATAAAATACTCACACATGATAGACATAGACATCTGTAAGATGTGTGCTATAGGTATGAAGATATATATACACACACACACATATACATATATACATATACACATACACACATATACACATACACACATACACATACACACACATACACATACACATATACATATATATATATACACCTCTTATATGGAAGTCTGCAAGAAGCAGACAGAGATATGCCCACAAAAAGGTATTCACATAGGAAAAAAGTGGAGAGGAAAGATTCATCTAAGAACAAGAAGGTGGAACCTACTTGAGAAGACAAATAGAGAATCAATTCCCACTGGTTATGGCTACAGGGATGCTAGGGAGCAGAATAACCAGGAAGGTTACGTGAAAAGCAGAGGATGATATCAATCTGCAGCCCGCAAGTCCTGAGTATTCTAGAACTCTAGCATGGTAAGTGAACAGGAGACGCATAGGAGTGAGATACCATGCTGACCTGGTTAAGGGCAAAAAGGTATCATGCGGTCTTACCATGAGGACGAGCTGGAAGGAGAAAACATATTCCCTACTGGAAATCCTATGGACCAAAGCAGGGAATTAGCAACTCCTTAAACTTTCACATAAGAGTAGGCCTATGTGCTTTATATTAAAAAGGAGAACTTTTCTAGTCATGGGAGATATGACTGAAAAAGCCTTTTTCAAGCATCTAGCATAGCTGCTGGAGAAAAAACTCCCCATGCTCTCTAGCAAGGGCCCATAGTGGAGAGCTTCTTTGTAGAATTGCAGAGAGCATGATGCAGGAGAATGAGGAGATAGAACTGGCTGCGGAAAAGCCAGTAGCTATGTCAACTATGCTGCCAAACCCAGGGGAATGGAGATGGCAGAAAGAGAAGACAATCCAGCAATCTTGTAGTGAAAATATTTCCAAGACAGATGACAGCACTGACTTGGAGCCACTACTAAGACCAGACAGAATGTTAGTGGAGGACAAATCTGGTTGCTGGTGGACAAGAACCAGTGGTTGAACATTAAGGCTCCTGCACTGGCAGTTGCTTGCCAGACAGCATAAGAATAGTACTGTTTAAAAACAGTAAGAACAGACAGAACAAGAGTAGAAAACTCTGGACGTGTCTGATGAACTGCTTCAAAGCAAGATTGAAAAAGAGGAGTAAACTCAGAGAAGAGAACTCCGCACTGGAAAAGTAAGAAAACTAGAGAGGCTGAAGAAAAAGCCCTCCAGTGAAGCAATACCGCTCTTACAGAGGAAAAACCCTGGTAAGAGGGTAAAGAGAATGGAGCTGAAGAAAACTTAAAAGTAGTAAGTTTATAGGAGGGAAAAAAGACATGCTGGCACAGGAAACTATCATTTGATAGTGGATAGACCTCTTTCCCTAGAAGGAAAAAGAGGAAAAATCCTGTGACCCAGAAGCATGAACATCCTAACAGCTCATAGAACATAGAAAGAATGGATGTCTTTCGGGAAGAGATCCATGTTTAGGATTTAGAATGACAGCAGTGGATTGTCTCTAATGAGTAGAAGCAACTGCAGAATGTAATTCCCAGAGTCACAAGCATCTGATGAATTGATCAGAAACCCTGTGGTTGCTGGGTTTGTTGAGCCCGGTGAGAGGTTGAACTCTGTAGACCAGGACGATGCTTCCCCTGTTTGGGAACATCTGTATGATGGGCAGATGATGCATAAAACCTTCTTCTCCTATGGGAAAAAAGTTTGGCAGGACATTTCCTACCTACTGGGACAGAAGGTGATGCAGAACAGCTCCTAGGAACAGGTAAGTCAGTGGAGAACTGAGTAACCTGACGTAAAGACTCCTTGTTGAAAAGATTGTCTCCAGTGCAAGGAGTATGTCCCAGTCTGTGCTGTGCCCATTTGTCCAAGCCTGAAACTTGGAGCCAGGCTCTACGTCATGCCCCTATGGTTATAGCAGAAGTCCTGCTAACAGACTCAAAAGAGTCTAGGGAAGCACGAGTAAGAAACCAAGAGATATTCTGGAGATGCTTGAGTAGTGAATAGTCTGCACGCCTGGACTCTGGAAGAGAAGGAGTCAAAAGATGTAATTGCTTTGTGACCTCCTCAAGAGATAGACTCATAGAAAATATATGAGAGAATTCTTGCAGAAAGCATAGATGTCTGGAAGGTTGACGTCCAAAGGCATCACGTATCTTAGACTCACGATCTGGCGGATAAGAAGAGTGCTTTTTCTTGCTCTTTACCCGCCTCATTGCTGATTCCACTACTATGGAATGATGAGGAAGTTGAGTCTTTTGAAACCCTGGAGAGGGGGGCACCTGATATAAGAGATCAGTTGCTCTGGAAGTTGGGGGTACCCTTAAAGGTGTTTCCCACATTCCTAGAAGGAGATTCTGCAAGGAATGATGCAAAGGAAGCATTATGTTCTCCTTTGCTTTGGTAGAAAGAGAGTCCTGTGCAGGATCATGTCCTGGGATAGGAATAGCAAGGGATCTTGCTATATCCAAGAGGAAACTCGGAAAAGAGAGTTCCCCAAGAGTATTCTCCCCTGGACAGGTTAGATCTGAAGAACTAGCCTGAGCACAGACAGAGCTATCCAGATATATCCTTGATTTTATGATAAGACGGTTTAGAAATACTGTTAAATAAAATAAATAAATAAATAAATATAGGAATAGAAGATCCTGCACAGTGCAGTGTGGAATGTTTAAAGGATGGTCGCCGGTACTGGCTGTCAGGAGCAGTGACCGTCATTACCACATTGTCTATGCCAGGTATCGACTCCAAGCTTGGCATAGAAGGGAGCGATCCTGTTGAAAAAAGCATGGTAGGAGTTGGCCACGATGGTACTGTGGATACCGGTACCGATGCAGATACCGGTACCGATGTCGGAGTCGAGCTCGACAAAGACATCAGAGCAGTCATCGGTGACCGTTCAATCGAGGTAATCGAAAACCTCCGGGTGCTATCCTCGGTACTGAGCCACCGGTATCGATCGGTGTCGGTACCAAAGTGTACTGGTACCGAGTCTTCCAGACTAGAGAGCGATTCTAAACTCGGCATCGATAAGCGAAGCATGGAAGACACCGACTGCAAGGGTAAAGAGGACATCGGTACCGACTTCGGTACCGTGTCTGATACCGGTGAGTGAAGGTCCACTAGTGACAACTCAATCGGCCGCGAGAGAACCGAGAGTTGCGGATCCCAATCATCGGAACCGAGCCTTCGGTACCGCCCGGAGCCGGTACCAAGGCGAGTCGGTACCCAGTCCTCCAGGCTGGAGATCGATTCCAGACTCAGCATCGAAGGAAGCGAGGCTATCGATGCACGTCTGGAGGGTACCGACGTCGGTGGTAGTATCGGTGTCGGTACCGATAATGGAAGGTCAGTCTGGAGTGCATCCACCGGTCCCGAAGGCACCGAGGACGCCAGATGACCATCCCTGGTGAGGAGTATTTGATCCAACACCAGTGCCGATGTCGGGGTATCGGTACCGCTCGAAGGGGATGCCACCACCGGACACGGCTCAGGCATGTTCTGTGAGGGGTGAACCCCAGGAACAACCTGAAACCCCTTATACGCTTTGGAGACCGAAGACTCCCGCCGGGGTTTTGAAGCCAGTGGGCCCTCGAGGGCAAGGCCGGAGCCGTCTACATGCTGTGCATGAGACCTACCACTCGAGGGCTGGCTAGTCTTAACCGACTGTTTGTGGGTTACCTGATCTTGTGTAGAAGAAGGGGACGGTGCCCCGAAGCTGGAGGGAAACCGTGTATCGAGGGAACCTCGATATTGAAGACTTCTTCTCTCCAAACTGTTGTCAGGACCCAAGCAGGTTAGACACCGACGTCAAGGGTCTAAAAATAAAGTTATACCACCACAGTTTGAACATTTCTTGGAGAAAGTGGCTGGCGGCTCCATGAAGGAGAAAGAGGCCTAAAAGGCCTAAGATACCGTGAGACACTATGAAGAAAAATATTCCCTAAAAAGGGAAAAATTTTACAAGAAAAGAAAAGAAAACACCGGCGGTACCGGTGGCATCGGGAAGACAGCCGCAACCACAAGAAAACTAAAGAAATAAAATTAGAATTTTCTGCGGTGACAGGAGGACGTCCTGCCGGCTCCACGGAAAAACAAAAACTGAGGAGAGGCAGTTGGGAAAGGCGGGAAGGCAGCACGCAGGCGTGGTGGGATGCTTCCAAAAGCTCTTTGATTGGACGCTGGGAAGCGTTCCCGCGCAGACTCCGTCGGTACCGACGTACACATATGTGAAGACTCATTCCTGCTTGTTCCTGGAGATCTAGCGAATTGCATTTCAGATGGCAGACAGTACCATGTGACCAGCAATTGAGTACATGCTCGAGTATGACCATGAGATGGCTGCCTTCTTATGCCTACGTGTCATTAGCAGGGCCATGAAATGACTGGTTTGTCTCGACAGTCCTAGAATGGGGAACTAAGCTTAGGAGGAAATGCGTAAGGTATTATACCTGAGATGATTAGTGGGCTATGTTTCTAATGCCTGGTTGTGTCTCCATTATAAAAGTTATTTTATTTCCTGTAATTGGTAAATCGAAGCCTGATAAATGAGTGTAAGGTTTTGGTGCCTGATCTCCTTGCAATTGCATGTGCTTTGTAAATAAATAATAAACCCACTGAGGGGAGACTGGTGTCTGCTCAGTTTCTCTGACACTTAGAGACAAAGGAAAGGAAAGAATTTGACAGCAGCTTCCTCCTTTCTGGCCACAAATCGCGGCCATCTCCCTTCCTGTTTTGCCCATGGGGATCCTATCTCCATCTCCCACAGACAGAGGAAAAGGGATCTTTGCCACGATCATGGCCTTTCCCTTCTCTTCTGCCCATGGGGATCCTATCTCCCGCAGGCAGATGAGGAGGGGGAAGCCATGATCGTGGCTGTTTTGAGCCCCGTGATTGCTTCTATTTTTTTTTTAAGGGTGGGGGGAGGGCAAGATAATCCCAGTTAGCAACTGCAAATTGCTGGTCGCCATGATAAACTGGTGCCTCGAATTTGTCGAGCCCTGATTTATATCCTTATCAAAAAAACGTCAAAAGGGGTAAATATATGATTTCTGTGTATGTAATGAAAAATATTACTTTGAGATAGCTTACAGATAAAGCATAGTTACTCACCTGTAACAGGTGATCTCCGGGAACAGCAGGAATTTAGTCTTCACATATGGGTATCATCGGCACCGACGGAGCCTGCACGGGAACGCTCCCCAGCGTCCAATAGGAACGCTTTTGGGAGTATCCCTCAGCACATGTGCGCTGCCTTCCCACCTTTCCAACTGTTCCTTCTTCAGTTAAGTTTGTAGCTGAGTGAAAGGATAGAGGGAGAGAGGAAAGAGACAAAGATAGAGAGACAACTCCTAGGGGAGCTGGGTGGGTTGTGAAGACTAAATTCCTGCTGTTCCCGGAGATCACCTGTTACAGGTGAGTAACTACGCTATCTACAGGAACAAGCAGGAATGTAGTCTTCACATATGGGGACTCCCTGTCTGAAGATGCCAGGGAGATAGCCCCAGGAAGGTGCCACCCTAGAAGGTGGGAATCCTTCCTCCCATAAATCTCTGACACTCCACCAGGGTTGGTGGGTAGGAGCTAATTTAGGTCTGAAAGAGATTTTGAAGAACAGCTTGGCCAAAGAAGGCATCCCGATGGGAGGCTTTATCCAGGCAGTAGTGGGCTGTGAAAGTGTGTACCGAAGCCCAGGTGTGTACCGAAGCCCAGGCTCGACAAATGTCATCAATAGACACAGAGTGGAGATTAGCCATAGAAGCTGCCATGGCTCTCACGTTATGAGCTGTGACATGGTCCTGAAGAGGAAGACCCTTACTCTCATAAGCAAAGGATATGCATTGGGCAATCCATTTAGAGTTCTTTTGGAGACTGGAAGTCCCAAATGACTAGGGTCAAAAGCTATAAAAAGTTGCGAGGACTTTCTACGTTGCTGTGTTCTTTGTATGTAAAAGGCTAATGCCCTTTTACAATCCAAAATATGAAGGTTTCTTTCTGCATTAGAGGCGTGAGGCCTCGGGAAAAGATACAGGAAGATAAATTGATTGATTTAAATGAAAAGGCGAAACCACCTTTGGCATAAAGTATGGATGAGTTCTAAGAACAACTTTATCATGATGAAACCTAGTATAAGGAGGATCAGCCACTAAAGCTTGCAATTCACTAATGCAACGTGCAGAGGTGATTGCAATTAGGAAGATGACCTTCCAGGTCAAAAACGTAAGGGTTGTAGTGGTCAAAGGTTCAAAAGGCGGCTTCATGAGCTCCCCGAGAACTAGATTTAGATCCCATGCCACCAGTGGTGGCTTGATGGGAGGTTTGGTTAATAGAAGACCTCTCATAAATCTTGATATGAGTGGATGAGAGGAAATTGGTTGTCCATTCAGAGGCTTATAAGAAGCTGCAATTGCACTAAGATGGACTCTTACCGAATTAGTTTTCAGACCAGAATTTGATAAGTGAAGGAGATATTCTAGTATCGATTCTTAGGGTATGACAAGGGGGTTTAATCCCTTCTTGGAGCACCATATAGGGAAACAACTCCACTTGAAGGCATAAGATCTTCTTGTGGAAAGTTTCCTAGAAGCCTGAAGGATATCTTTTACCTGTTCGGACAGGTTGAGATCCTGGAGGTCTAAGCCTTCAGCAACCAGGCCGTGAGGTGCAGGGACTGGGGATTCGGGTGCCATAGTTCTCTTGGGAAAGGAGATCTGGAGCATTCCCTAACTCCAGAGGTGCCGCTTGAGAGAGATGTAGAAGCAGGGGATACCACGTTTGGCGTGGTCATCGTGGTGCTATGAGGATCATGCGACCCCTGTCTCTCTGAAGCTTGAAGAGTATTTTGGGGATGAGGGGAATGGGTGGGAATGCATAAAGGAAGTCCTGACCCCAGTGAAGGAGGAAGGCATCCCTTGCCTGACAATTGTGAGCCGGAATACTGGAACAGAACCGGGGAAGTTTGGCATTCAGTGGACTTGCAAAGAGGTCTATGTCTGGAGTGCCCCAGAGATTAAATATCCTTGCCACCTGGTCTAGGTGGAGGGACCACTCGTGAGGCAGCAGTACTCAACTCAGTTTGTCTGCCCAAAGGTTTTGAATGCCTGGAACATATACCACTAGAAAGTGAACTTGATACTCTCTGGCAAGGGCCCACTGTCGTAAAGCTTTGTTTCATAACGACAGAGAGCCTGTTCCGCCCTGCTTGTTCACATAGAACATGGCTACTTGATTGTCCGTCCGGAATAGGACTGTCTTGTAGCTGAGCTGGGCGTGGAATACTTGAAGAGCTAAATAGATTGCTCTTAATTCCAGGAGGTTTATGTGTAAAGCGGCCTCCTGTGGAGTCGAGGTTCCCTGGGTAGAGAGATGATTCAGGTGTGCTCCCTAACCCACCTGTGATGCATCTGTTGTTAGGGTGGCCTGAAAGAGGGGTGATGGAAAGGAGACCCCACTGTCAGATTTTCTAGTGATTGCCACCATTGGAGGAACAAAATTAGTAGTTGAGAATTTATTATTTTGTCCGACAAATAACCTGTGGCCTGTGTCCACTGTGTGGATAGGGTCCACTGAGCTGCTCACATGTGGAGGTGAGCAAATGGGACTACATGAACTGTGGATGCCATATGTCCCAGTAACTGCAGTAGCTCTCGAGCAGTGAGGGAGGATTTTCCCGCTGCTTGAGAAGCTAGTTGCATTATGCGAAGACACTGGGCCTGTGGAAGGAAAGCCTTTCCCTGTCTGGTATCTAGACAGGCTCCTATGAATTCCAGGCATTGGGAAAGAACAAGTTGGGATTTTGGGAAGTTTATTACCAATCCCAAGTATTGGAGAATTCTCATTGTACGGGACAGTGCAGTGCTGGCCTCTGCAACTGTAGGGGCTCGAATGAGCCAGTCGTCTAAGTAAGGGAAGACAAATATCCCCAGGGTTCGTAGAAATGCGGCTACTACTGCCATGCATTTCGTGAATACCCTTGGTGCTGAAGCCAGACCAAAGAGAAGAACCGTGTTCTGGAAATGTTTTCCCCTGAAAAGGAATCGTAAGAATTTCCTGTGATCTGGATGGATGAGAATGTGAGTGTACACATCCTTTAAGTCTAGAGAGTAAAGCTAATCCTGGCTTTGAAGGTATGGCAGAAGAGTTCCTAGAGAAATCATTTTGAACTACTCTCGAAACAGTTATTTGTTCAATTCTCTGACGTCTAAAATGGGTCTGTGTCCTCCTGTTTTCTTTGGAATAAGAAAATAGGGGGAGTAGAACCCTGCACCCCATTGAAGAATGGGTACTTCCTCTATTTCCCCTTGTGCAAGAAGTGTCGAGACCTCATGATCTAACAGATTGTCTGCGGAGGTTTGAGAATTGAATTGCTTTAGAATTGTAGGAGGGGGCATGCTGTGAAAATGAAGCTTGTACCCTTCTCTTACAATGGACGAAGTCCAATCTTCTGCTGTTATCTGATGCCATCTGTTGGCAAAATGGCATAACCTGCCCGGGATATTGAAGGGTTGGGGACCCCTCAGAGGCAGGAAGGCAACGCTCTCTAGGAAGGAGTCAAAGCCCTTGAGGGGGCTGAACCTGGAGAGCTGGTTGGGCTCTTGGGCCTTTTGGCTTCTTTTGCTATCTAGTTTGCCCCTTTTCGGCAACATGACCCTGAGTTTGACTCTGCTGGGTATAGGAAGGATAAAATTTCCTCTTTTTGCTGAAAGAGGGTTTTTTATAAGGCTTATTTTTGGCTGGAGCGGCTGTAGATTTTGACAATCCATCTAGAGTAGTATTGTCAGCATTTAACTCATTAGCCTTTTCCTGCCAGTTCTTGCCAAAGAGGTTCTTGCCAAAGAGATTCTCCCCCGTGCAAGGAATGTTGCCTAATTTGTCCTGTACCCAAGTCTCCAAGTCTGATGCCTGCAGCCAGGCAATCCATCGTGCACCAATGGCAATAGCAGAGGTTCTGCTGATGCATTCGAAGCAATCAAAGGCTGCACGATTTACAAACTTGGAGACATCTTGAGCATGCTTAACTAGAGCAAGAAAGTCTTGTCTCTTGTCATCTGGGAGAAATGGGCTCATAAGTTCCAAGTCTCCTGTGATTTCCTTGAGGAACATTCCCATATATAGACTATATGAACTGATCCTAGCTGAAAGCATGGAAGCTTGAAAAGTTTGGCGCCCAAAAGCATCCAGAGTCCTGCATTCACGACCTGGAGAATTGGATGCATGCCTCTTTGCACTTTTCACCCCACGTAAGGCTGACTCCACTACCATGGAATGGTGTGGCAGCTGAATTTTCTGAAATCTAGGACATGGCGGAACTCGATACATAGTATCAAGTCTCCTAGAGTGAGGAGAAGTAGTCAGAGGTGTCTCCCACATTCTGAGCATCAAGTTATGCAGAATTTCATGGATAAGCAGAGTGGCTGCCTCCTTAGGAGCTTTAGGATATTGGAGAATTTCCAATTCCTTTGCTCTGGGTTCCTCTTCAGGAGCTACTGTGATTGAAAGATCTTTGGCCATATCACGGATAAAATCCTGAAAGGACATGTCCTCTGGAGGTGACATTCTGCATTGGGGAGAAGAGGGATCTTCTGGGAGAAACCCTCTAGTACCAGCAGAATTGTCAGAGTCTTCGGAATCGGAGGATTCAAAGTATTCCTGACCCCGATGCTCCTGCAAAGCCCAGTCCCGGTATCGATCCAAGTCGGTACCGAGTTGATCCGATACTGATCTGTCAATTTTAGCCAGAGATGGCGTGGGAAGAATTCCCACCGGGGCTGGTATCGTCGATACCGGTACCGGTGTCGGTACCGGCATCGGTGTCGATGTTGGTACCGGTGCCCATTGGACCAACAGTACCGCAGCTGAGAGAAGAGCTGCGATGCTGCGTTCGATAGTGAGGAATCTCTGGTCTATCGACGCCACCAATGCCTGGGTGTCGGTACCGGTAACAACGGCTGGAACCCCTGAGCATGGCACAGGTAGTTCTTGTGAGGTTGAGGCCTTGAAAACATCCTGAAGCCCCATCGATGCTTTGGAAGCCGAAGCCTCCCGCCGAGGCTGTTTTGCCGGTGTGGTTCCCTCAAGGGCAATGCCAATGGCCTCTCGATGCTTGGCAGGAGAGCTACCCTTTGAGGACCGGCTTTTATGTTTAGTTACCTGAGATCCATGGGAGGAAGAAGAGGCCCTTGACGATGTTGATGCAATGGATCTGGCATCCGAAGAAAAGAGGGTACCGAGCTTTGCAGCCCGGTTCTGTCTTCCTCTTTTAGTCATCCCCATACAGGAGAGACATTCAGTTGGAGAATGTTCAGGCCCTAAACATTTCAGACACCAATCATGGGTGTCAGTGACGGAAATGGTACCGCTATACTTAGTACATTTTTTAAAACCACTAGTTGGTTTTTCCATGTTTTAGGAATATGGGGCCTAGTGCCCAAAATTGCGCCTAGCACCACAAGAGAAACGTTTCTGAAGAGAAACAGTTTAAAGTATAACAATTTTTTTTTTTTTTAAAGAAAAGAAAGGAACCAGCGGTACCGGTAAGCATCGTGCGGCAGGCAAACGCGACCACAAGAAAACAAATTTAAAGACGGAATTTTCTGCGGTGACAGGGAATAGATCTTGTCGGCTCCACGGAAAACGAAGAACTGAAGAGGGACAGTTGGAAAGGCGGGAAGGCAGCGCGCATGTGCTGAGGGATGCTCCCAAAAGCGTTCCTATTGGACGCTGGGAAGCGTTCCCGCGCAGGCTCCGTCAGTACCGACGATACCCATATGTGAAGACTACATTCCTGCTTGTTCCTGGAAATTATAGTCTTATCCAATGTAAGTGTATTCAAGGCATTTCATCAGGGGGGCATTTGCTAGTACAGAGAGTACCAGCACCTTTTCTGTTGCTTGCTAAAACTGAATAGCTGCCCCCAAGGATTAATGAAGAGCCCAGACTCTATGCGCCCAGACTCTATGCACCCAAAACACACACAAAATGTTCGCTCAATGGAGAAGTAGTATGTTCGTCAATCCCCACAGGCACACAGGAGAACATGGATCTGCACCTGTTTGCAGGATAATGTTGAAGCGCATGCTGTAGCCAGCCCATAACAGCCCAGTCCCTGAAAACATAGAAGAAATGAGCTTCAGAGTTTCATTTGTCCAGACAACGAAGATAGAAGAAAGCATAATTACTCACTTGTAACAGGTAATCTCCGGGAACAGCAGGAATTTAGTCTTCATATATGGGTCCAAATAGGAAAGCTTTTGGGAGCATCCCACTGCACCTGAGTCGCTGCCTTTCCATCCTTGGAACTCTCTCTCCACAGTAGCTCAGATAAAGAGAAGAGAAAAGATAGAAACCCTACAACTCCTAGGGGAGGAGGGTGGGTTGTGAAGACTAAATTCCTGCTGTTCCCGGAGATCACAGGTGAGTAACTATGCTATCTCCAGGAAAAAGCAGGAATGTAGTCCTCACATATAGGATTCCCTAGCTCCCAGATGCCAGAGAAAGCATAGTTACTCACCTGTTACAGGTGATCTCCGGGAACAGCAGGAATTTAGTCTTCACATATGGGCGACGTCGGCACTGATGAAGCCCACGCAGGAACGCTCCCCAGCATCCTATAGGAAAGCCTTTGGGAGCATCCCACTGTGCCTGCATAGTTGCCTTCCCAACTCTCTCTCTCCTCAGTTGGGTTTGTAGGTGAGATAAAAGGGGAGAGAGAGAGACAGAGACAGAGAGAAATACAACTCCTAGGGGAGGAGGGTGGGTTGTGAAGACTCAATTCCAGCTGTTCCCGGAGATCACCTGTTACAGGTGAGTAACTACGCTATCTCCAGGAACAAGCAGGAATGTAATCTTCACATATGGGACTCTCTAGCTTGGAGATGCCAGAGAGATGACCCCAGAGAGAGCAGTGAAACACAGGCCATGTATCCTCCAAGGATATCTGGTATCGAAACCCGGGACAGGGGGTAGGAGTTGATCTGTCTGAAAGAGATGCTGGCGAACAGCTTGGCCAAAACAAGGCGGGAGCCCTTGTCTAAGCAATAATGGGCCACAAAGGTGTGGATATAGGACCAGACTGTAGTTTTGCATATTTCATCAATCGCCAATGAGATTTGCCATGGAGGCAGCCATTGCTTGCACATTGTGCGCTGTAACATGACCTTCAAGGGAAAGTCCTGCACACTCATATGCAAAAGATATACAGTCTGCAATCCATTTGGCGAGTTCTTTTAGAAACTGGTAGACCTACTACCACTAAGCATTTGTATAGCGCTACAAGTCATATTCAGTGCTGTACAGACATGTAAGAGAGAGTCCCTGCTCATCAGAGCTTACAATCTAGTCAAGACAGACAATACAGAAGGTGTAGGCAGGGATAAACAAGGGGGACAGAAAAAGAAAAAGGAGATCAGGTGAGTCAAGATACAAAAGAAGCAGCGAAGAGGTGAGTTTTCAGACCTAGATGACTGGAATCAAAAGCAACAAAAAACTGTGAAGCTTTCCTGTGCTGCTTAGTTCTCTGTAGATAAAAAGCCAAGGCACGCTTGCAATCCAGAGTATGAAGGATTTTTTCTGTACTAGAGGAATGAGGTCTAGGGAAGAAAACAGGAAGGTAAACCGATTGGTTTAAATGAAAAGGCGAAACAACCTTTGGCATAAAGTGAGGATGAGTCCTAAGGACTATTTTATCATGGTGAAACCGTGTATAAGGAGGATCAGCCACTAAAGCCTGGAGCTCACTGATGCGTCTTGCAGAAGTGAGGGCAATTAGGAAGGTGACTTTCCAGGAAAGAAATTTCAGAGACATAGTAGCTAGAGGTTAGAAGGGCAGCTTCATAAGCTGTCCGAGGACAACATTGAGGTCCCATACCACTGGTGGTGGCCTAAAGGGAGGCTTTGTTAAGAGTAGGCCCCTCATGAAGCGCGCTACAAGCAGCTGAGAGGAGACAGGTTGTCCATCTAAGGGTATGTGAGATGCTGCAATGGCACTTAGGTGGACCCTTACCAAATTGGTTTTGAGTCCAGAGGACGAGAGGTGGAGGAGATACTCAAGTAACGCTTCCAGGGGAACAGAAAAAGGATTAAGATCCCTTTCTGAACACCAGATTGAAAACCTTTACCACTTGAAGGCATAAGAACGCCTTGTGGAAGGTTTCTTGAAGCCAATAAGATATCTCTAACCTGTTGAGAGAGATTGATGTCCTGGAGTTCTATGCTCTCAGCAGCCATGCTGTCAGATGTAAGGACTGCAGGTTTGGATGCAGCAGCATCCCGTACTCCTATGATAGGAGATCTGGAGCACATCCCAACTAGAGGTTATGCTTGAGAGAGACGTAGAAGCAGTGGATACCACATTTGTTGTAGCCAACGCGTGGCTATGAGGATCATGTAGCCCCTGTGTCTCTGGAGTTTGAAAAGAGTCTTGGGGATAAGGGGAATGGGAGGGTAGCCATATAGGAAGTCCTGACCCCAGTGGAGGTAGAAAGCATCCATCGCCTGACTGTTCTGAGAAGATGTTCTGGAACAGAACCGGGGAAGTTTGGCATTCTGAGGACTTGCAAACAGGTCTATATCTGGGGTTCCCCAGATTTGAAAAATTCAAGCAATCTGGTCCGCGTGGAGAGACCACTCGTGAGGCAGTAAAGCACAGTTACTTACCTGTAACAGGTGATCTCTGGGAACAGCAGGAATTAGTCCTCACATATGGGTACGTCGGAACCGACGGAGCCTGCACGGGAAAGCTCCCCAGCTTCCCAGAAAGGAAGCTTTTGGGGCCTCCCACTGCACATGCGCGCTGCCTTCCCGCCTTCCTGACCAGCTCTCCTCAGTTCGAGTTTATACCTGAGACAATAGAGAGAGGAAGGAAGATAGATAGATAGAAGATACAACTCCTAGGGGAGGTGGGTGGGTTGTGAGGACTAATTCCTGCTGTTCCCAGAGATCACCTGTTACAGGTAAGTAACTGTGCTATCTCCAGGAACAAGCAGGAAAAAAGTCCTCACATATGGGGACTCCCTAGCTAAGATGCCTGGGAGATCCCCTTCCAAGGGTTCGCCATCTTCGTATGGATCTCAGGCATCCATCCTGGGAAGGTGGGCAGGAGTTGTTCAAGTATGGAACAGGTGTTTGAGGACAGCCTGACCAAACAAGGCATCCCGGCGGGAGTCCTTGTCCAAACACTAATGGGCTGTGAAGGTATGAACCGAGGCCCAGGTGGCGGCTCGACAGATCTGATCTATGGATACAGAGTGAAGATGAGCCATAGAAGTGGCCATGGCTCTCACATTGTGAGCTGTGACATGGCCTTCCAGAGAAATGTTTTTACTCTGGTAAGCAAAGGAAATACACTGAGCAATCCAATTGGAAAGTGTACGTTTGGAGACTGGAAGTCCCAAATGAGAAGGATCAAAAACCACAAAAAGTTGGGAAGACTTTCGATGTGGCTGAGTCCTGTTGAGGTAAAAGGCAAGAGCTCTTTTACAATCTAAAGTATGAAGGTTCCTCTCTGCACTGGATGCATGAGGAGCCGGAAAAAAGACAGGTAGATATACCTCTTGATTAAGATGAAAAGGCGAGACCACTTTGGGCATAAAGTGGGGATTCGTCCTAAGGACCACCTTATCATGATGAAACCTGGTATAAGGTGGATGAGCCACTAAGGCCTGCAGTTCACTGATGTGGTGAGCCGAAGTGACTGCAATAAGGAAAATGACCTTCCAGGAAAGAAATTTCAAGGAGGTAGAAACCAACGGTTCAAAAGGTGGCTTCATAAGCTGACCTAGAACTAGGTTCAAATCCCATGCTACCGGAGGAGGCCGGATGGGAGGTTTAGTTAGAGTCAGGCCTCTCATGAACCTAGCAATAAGCGGATGAGAGGAGACAGGTTGTCCATTTATAGGTTTTAAGGATGCTGCAAAAGCACTCAAATGGACTTTTACTGAATTCGTCTTAAGGCCTGCATTAGAAAGATGCAGGAGATAGTCTAGTAGAGAATTCAAAGGAAGTGCTAGAGGGTCAAGACCCTGTTGAGCACACCAAATGGAAAAGTGTTTCCATTTGAAAGCATAGGAACGCCTCGTGGAGGGTTTCCTAGAGGCATGAAGGATATCTTTCACTGGTTGAGAAAGATTGAAGTCATGAAGGCTTAGGCCTTCAGTAACCAAGCTCTGAGGTGTAGGGACTTGGGGTTTGGGTGCCACAAAGTCCCCTCCTCCTGAGACAGAAGGTCTGGCGCAGCTCCCAGGTCCAGGGAGGGTCCCTGGGAGAGATGCAGAAGTAGAGGGAACCACACTTGGCGAGGCCAGCGTGGAGCTATGAGGATCATCGATCCGTGATCCCTCTGGAGTTTGAACAGAGTCTTGGGAATCAAAGGAATGGGTGGAAAGGCATATAGGAATTCCTGACCCCAATGCAGGAGAAAGGCGTCGTTGGCCTGAGCTCCCTGACACGGAGTCCTGGAACAGAACCGGGGAAGTTTGGCATTCCACGGACTTGCAAAGAGGTCTATGTCCGGGGTTCCCCATTCCTGAAAGATTCTGCCTATCTGGTCCATATGAAGGGACCATTCGTGTGGAAGCAGAACTCGACTGAGTCTGTCTGCCCAAGAGTTTTGAACCCCTGGAAGATATACTGCCAGAAGATGAATTTGATGCTCTCTGGCGAAGGCCCATAATCTGAGAGCTTCGTTGCAAAGTGACAGAGAGCCTGTCCCTCCTTGTTTGTTTACGTAGAACATGGCCACCTGATTGTCTCTCTGAACTAGGACGGTCAGGTTGACAAGGAGGATACGGAAGACTTTGAGGGCAAAGAAGATTGCTCGCAGTTCCAGGAGGTTGATGTGAAGGGTGGTCTCCTGTGGAGACCAAGTACCCTGAGTGGAGAGGGATTGTAGATGGGCTCCCCACCCTGTTTGGGAGGCATCTGTTGTGAGGGTTGCTTGGGGCAACAAAGGTTGGAAGGGGGCCCCCAACAACAGATTCTTGGTGGACATCCACCATTGGAGGGACCAAAACAGACGCTTTGAGGTGAGTATTTGGTCGGAGAGCGCTCCTGATGCCTGAGTCCACTGGGTGGCCAAGGTCCATTGAGGTGCTCTCATATGAAGACGAGCGTAGGGCACCACGTGTACCGTGGAGGCCATGTGGCCCAGAAGTCGCAGCATTTCTCTGGCTGTCAAGTGACTGCTGGACTGAGCTTGGGAGGCCAAGCACACCAGACGCTGGCCCCGGACTTGAGGTAGGTAGGCCCTTGCAGTGGTGGTGTCCAACTCGGCCCCTATGAATTCCAGAGACTGAGTGGGGATAAGTTGAGACTTGGGAAGGTTTATCACCAGTCCCAGATACTGCAGAATGTGCCTTGTGCGGTCCAAGGAAATCTGGGCCTCTGACTGAGATGGAGCTCGGATGAGCCAGTCGTCCAGATATGGGAATACAAAAATTCCCAGACTTCTTAGAAATGCGGCAACAACTGCCATGCATTTGGTGAACACTCTTGGAGCAGAGGCTAGACCGAAGGGAAGTACTCTGTACTGGAAATGTTTTCCCTGAAACAGAAATCTTAGATATTTTCTGTGGGATGGGTGGATGAGTATGTGTGTATACGCATCCTTGAGATCTAGAGAACAAAGCCAATCCTGACTCTGAAGGTATGGAAGGAGAATGCCTAGAGAAAGCATTTTGAATTTCTCCTTGTACAGAAATTTGTTCAATTCTCTCAGATCTAGGATAGGTCTGAATCCCCCTGTCTTCTTTGTTATGAGAAAATAAGGGGAGTAGAATCCTGTCCCTTGTTGAAGAAGAGGAACCTCTTCTATTGCCCCTTGGGCAAGGAGAGAAGAGACTTCCTGATCCAACAGGCCCAGGAGAGATGGGGGAGAATTGAAGTGCCTCACCATGGTATATGGAGGAAGGTTGGAAAAATGAAGTTTGTAGCCCTCTCTGATGATAGAGAGGGTCCATTGCTCTGATGTAATTTGCTCCCATCTGGGAGCAAAGTGAGCTAACCTTCCGGGAATGGTGAGGGGCTCTGGTTGTTCTAGAGCCAGAAAGGTTAAGTTCTCTAGGGGCAAGTCAAAACCCCTGAGGGGGTTGAGCCTGCTGAGGAGTGGCAGACACTGCAGGTTTTGACCTTGCCTGTTTAGGTTGCTGACGTTTAGCAGCAAAGCGAGGCTGAGAAGATTGTTGGCCAGTATTTGTGGAAAATCTGGCCTTCTTGTAGTAAGGCCTCTTGAAAGACTTTTTCTTGGCAGGAGTAGAGGTAGACTTAGAAAGTCTATCTAATGTAGCATTTTCTGCGTCCATTTGAGTGGCTTTAATTTGCCAGTCTTTACCAAATAAGTTCTCACCTGTACAGGGCAGATTCCGTAAGCCATCCAGGACCCAGGGTTCTAGGTCAGAGGCCTGGAGCCAAGCAAGTCGTCAGGCTGCAATAGCAATGCCCGAAGCTCTACCGGCACCCTCAAAGGAATCAAATGCTGCTCTGTTGGAGAACTTAGAAACATCTAGAAGCTGTTTCACCAGAGAAATGAACTCCTCCTTTCTATCCTCAGGGATAAAGGAGGCAAAATGCCGTACCTTTAGGGTAGGTTCCCTTAGAAACATGCCCATATACAGACTGTATGAATTAATCCTGGCTATAAGCATACTAGCCTGGAAGATTTTCCTACCAAAAGAGTCTAGGGTCTTACATTCCCGTCCTGGAGGGGTAGAAGAGTGCCTTTTGGTACTCTTAATCTTTTTCAGCGCAGACTTCACCACAATGGAATGGTGAGGCAGCTGAGTTTTTTGAAAACCAGGAGAAGGAGGGACCCGGTACATGGTGTCCAACCTACGGGAATGAGGAGACAACGTTAGAGGAGCCTCCCATAAGTCCATCAAGTGTTCTTGAAGGATTTCATGGATAGGCAGGGTGACTGCCTCTTTAGGAACCTTAGGGTATCCTAAAATATCCAATTTCTTTGATCTAGGTTCTTTTTCAGAGGATGTGGTAATAGAAAGCGTAGTTACTCACCTGTAACAGGTGTTCTCCAGGAGCAGCAGGAATCAGTCCTCACTTATGGGTGACGTCGGCGCCGACGGAGCCCTCGCGGAGCAATTTTCCCCAGCTTTCAAAGAAAGCCTTTGGGAATTGCAGCGCGCATGCACGGTAGTCTTCCCGCCCGAAGGTGCCATCTTAGCCAGTCAGATGACATAGCTAAAAAAGACAGCATAAAAATTTGCAAAAAGAACATAAGCAGACGATTGCAACTCCAAGGGGAGGAGGGAGGGTAGTGAGGACTGATTCCTGCTGCTCCTGGAGAACACCTGTTACAGGTGAGTAACTACGCTTTCTCCAGGACCAAGCAGGAAGTCAGTCCTCACTTATGGGACTCCCAAGCTCAAGGCTACCGGAGACCCTAAGCACAAAAATGAGCTCCCTCTAGCTCAGCAGCACAGAAGGATAGAATCTTCGCTGAATTATCACCCACCGGTAGCCCACATCCGGGATGGAGGGTAGGAGTTGCTCAGACCTCAAAGAGATTACGGAGGACTGCCTGTCCGAAAGCACTGTCCCTACGGGACTCCCTCTCGAGACAGTAATGGACCGCAAAAGTCTGGCTCGAGGACCAAGTAGCGGCCCGGCAGATGTCTGCCAGCGGAACAGAGCGGAGGTAAGCCACTGACGTGGCCTTTGCCCGAACGCAATGAGCCGTGACTCGACTTTCTAAGGCGAGTCCGGCTGCCCCATAAGCCCAAGAGAAGATACAGTCCGCAACCCAGATGGACAGAGTACGCTTGGAGACCGGGAGCCCCAATTTATTGGGGTCAAAAGACACAAAAAGCTGAGCAGCTTTACGGTGCTCCCGCGTACGGTCAAGGTAGAAGTTCAACGCCCTTCTACAGTCCAGGGTATGGAGGACCGTCTCAGCTCGGCTGGAGTGTGGTCTGGGAAAGAAGATTGGAAGTACCCACCTCCTGATTCATGTGAAAAGGGGAGACCACTTTAGGCAGAAACTTTGGGTGAGTCCGGAGGACTACCCTATTCTTGTAGAACCGAGTGTAGGGGGGATCAGACACGAGGGCCTGCAATTCACTTACGCGTCTAGCGGAAGTGAGGGCTATCAAGAACAGCGTTTTCCAAGACAGAAAACGGAGAGAACAGGTAGCCATAGGTTCAAAAGGCGGACAGGTGATCCGCTGCAAAACCACATTCAGGTCCCAGTCAGGCGCTGGCGGGCACAGAGGTGGTTTAAGTAGTAGGAGACCTCGGAGAAACCTCGCTACGAGAGGGTCGTGGGAGAGAGGTCTGCCGTCCACCGGCACATGATGTGCGGAAAGAGCACTTAGGTGAACTTTGACGGAGTTGGACTTAAGTCCCAGATTAGAGAGGTGCAGCAAGTACTGCAAGATCACCGACACCGGGCAGGAGAAGGGATCCTGAGACTGTTGGGAACACCAGAGTGCAAAGCGACGCCATTTAAGGGCGTAGCATTTGCGGGTAGAAGGCCGTCGCGAAGCCAAGACGACCTCCTCCACCTCCGCCGGCAAGAGAAGAGGAGCAAGGACTACCCTTTCAGCAGCCAGGCCATGAGGTTGAGAGACCTGAGGTTGGGGTGTAGTAGGGACCCCTGATCCTGGGTGAGGAGATCCGGTTGCACCCCCAGAGGAATTGGATCCTCCACCGCCAGTTGCAGCAGGAGCGGAAACCACGGCTGCCTGGGCCAGCGAGGGGCCACCAGGATCATGAAGGCTTTGTCTCGGAGAACCTTGAAAAGAGTCCGAGAGACTAACGGGATGGGAGGGAAAGCGTACAGAAGGCTCCCCGACCAGGAGATCAGAAAGGCGTCCGCCGCAACCCGAAGGGGGTGAGGCTGACGAGAGCAGAAGCGAGGAAGCTGCCGGTTGTGAGGACTGGCAAAGAGATCCACCGTGGGGAGGCCCCACCTGAGGAAGAGCTTCTGAACGATCAAGGGATCCAGACGCCACTCGTGCGGCTGGAGGACCCTGCTGAGTTTGTCCGCCAGGCAATTTTCTTGGCCCGGGAGATAAACTGCCTTGAGGAGAATGCCGTGACTGACGGCCCAAGAGCAGAGCTTCTGTGCCTCCCGGCAGAGGAGGAAGGAGCCCGTGCCCCCCTGCTTGTTCACGTAGAACATGGCAACTTGATTGTCCGTCTGGACAAGGACGGACTGTTGGGAGGTCAGGTGGGAGAAGGCCTTGAGAGCTAGGCGGATCGCCCTGAGCTCCAGGAAGTTGATCTGCTGAGCAGACTCCCACGTGGTCCAGAGGCCCTGAGTACGTGCCTCTTGGCAATGTGCTCCCCAGCCCAGGAGGGATGCATCGGTGGTCAGCACCCGGGTCGGCTGAGGTGACTGGAAAGGCATTCCCAATACCAGGTTCGGCTGCCGGAGCCACCACCGGATAGACGAGACCAGCGGCTCGGAGACGCGCACCAGGTCTGCTAGGCCGCCTGTGGCTTGTCGCCACTGCCGGCGGAGACACCATTGAGCAGACCGCATATTCAGGCGGGCATTGGGGGTCACATGGACGGTGGAAGCCATATGGCCGAGCAGTCTCAGGAAGCGCCTGGCGGAGACCAGGGGCTGGCTGCGAAAGCGGTCGGCTATGTCCATGAGCCGCTGAGCCCTGTCGAGCGGTAGGTACGCTCGTGCCTGAGGGGTGTGCAGCCTTGCGCCGATGAACTCGAGATCCTGTGAGGGGAGCAAAGTGGACTTTGCGAAGTTTATGACAAAGCCCAAGTGCTGCAGCAGAGTCACCGTGCGGCACGTGGCGTTGGTGACCTCCTGAGCAGACGCTGCTCTGATGAGCCAGTCGTCGAGGTACGGAAAGACATAGAGGCCGTGAAGCCGGAGATGGGCCGCCACGACCGCGAGACATTTTGTGAAGACTCGCGGTGCGGAGGACAGGCCAAAGGGCAGTACTCTGTACTGGTAATGATTTCCTGCCACCACAAACCTTAGGTATTGGCGGTGGCTTGGGTGGATGAGGATGTGCGTGTAGGCATCCTTTAGATCCAAGGAGCATAGCCAATCTCCCTGCTGGAGGTAGGGCAGAAGGATTCCAAGGGTAAGCATTTTGAACTTCTCCCGCACAAGGAACTTGTTGAGGTTGCGCAAGTCGAGGATGGGTCGGAGGCCTCCTGTTCTCTTTGGTATCAGAAAATACCTTGAATAGAAGCCCTGACCTCTCAGGTGGTGTGGCACCGGTTCCACCGCCTGATCCTGCAGAAGACCTGCTAACTCCTGAAGGAGCAACTCCCTGTGCAGAGGGGGGCGCGGAGGCTCTCCCGGAAAATAGTAGGGAGGGACCTGATGGAAGTGGAGAAGGTAGCCCTCTCGCACGACCTGAAGCACCCAGGCATCTGCGGTGATGCTGGACCACCTGTGGGCGAAGTGAACCAGCCGGCCTCCGGTGCTGGGGGGGACCAGCGGGGGGGGAGAGGCTATGCTGAGCGAGTCAAAAGCCCCCACCCTGCTGAGCAGGGGCTGGTGGTGCAGGCTTGGGGGCTTGCTGCCTACGGGACCCGTTACCCCGTCCCTTGGCCTGCTGGCCCTGTTGGGGAGCTGCAGGGGCCTGATAATGGGGGTATGGTTTGTAGGCAGCTGCCTTCCTCGGGTAAAAGGACTTTTTTCCTGAGCCCTTCTTTTTCTGGGAAGGGGCGGAGGTATTCCTAGAAAGCCTGGTCCTGGTGAGAGTCTCAGTCTCAATTTGTGCAGCCTTTTCCGCCATGGGCTTGCCAAAGAGGTTTTCGCCTCGGCAGGGGACATCGACCAACTTGTCCTGTACCCAGGGCTCAAGGTCGGACGACTGAAGCCAAGCCTGTCGGCGGGCACCGATGCCGGCTGCGGCTACTCGAGCCGAGGCTTCAAAGCCATCATAGGCTGCTCGGGACATGAACTTTGAGCATTCCCGAATACCCGCGGACAAGGCTAGGAACCTCCGCAAGGGCTCCTCGGAGAGACCAGCGGAGAATCCGGCTAGCTCTTTAGCCAGATCCCTGAGATACATGCCCATGTATAGCTGGTAAGTCTGGACACGACAAGCGAGCATAGAGCCCTGGAAGCACTTCTTGCCAAGGCCATCCAGGTTACGGGCCTCCCTTCCAGGAGGCACCGAGGAGTGCATCTTCTGGCTCTTAAGACGATGCATGGCCGATTCCACTACCATGGAATGGTGTGGCAACTGCGCCTTTTGAAAGCCAGGGCTCTTGCGGACTCGATAGATAGAATCGACCCGCTTGCTCAGGACCGGCGAGGAGGCCGGACTCTCCCACATGCGGAAGAGTAGTCGTTCCAGCATAGGAGGAACCGGCACAGTAAAGTGTTCCCTCGCGGGAGAGTCATACTGGAGGGCGTCGAGCTCTTCGGCTCGAGGCTCCTCCTCGGGATCCGCAGGGAAGGCCAAAGCCTTGGCCATATCCCTAACGAAGTCCGAGAACCGGGCATCCTCCGGGGGGGACTGCTTCCGAGGCTCGGACTCCGGAGAGTCCGATGGGACACACCGAGTCCGGAAAGAATCAGGTGACTCTTCCTCCTCAGACTCCCAGACCGACTCCGACGAGGACTCGGTGGGGTCGGCCCGGGCAGGGTGCGGCGCCAGCCGCCCCGACGCCGAGGGAGTCGGCGTCGGCGACCTCGGTCCCGAACGGGAGGCCGAGGGCGACCTCGACCGAGGATCGACTCGAGTTCTCATTGACTCGAGGATCGGCTCGGTCTCCGGGGTCGACTTGGACGTCGACGTCCCGGCGGTCGGGGCAGCGACGCCAGTGAAGCCAGCGAGCAGTGCCCGCTGCTGGTCCATGAAGGCAGACAGTCTGCTCTCCAAGGCCGTCAACCTGAGTCCGAGCTCAGGTGACCCAGCAGCCCCCGACTCGGGCCCCGACGGCGTCGGGCCCGACGTCGGCTGTCGCGGAGGCGAGTCCAGAAGGACTACAGGACTTACCCGGGCAGGCATCTCCGACTCCAGGCGAGGTCGCTTCGGGAGGTGTTCCTTCTCCAAGGACCCGGGGCGGCTGTCGGGGCTATGCGACCTGGCCCTCGCGGAGCCAGGAGCGTCCACCGACGCCGCCCTCGCGGGTTTTTCCTTCCGACGATGGTCCCCGGAGGGAGAACCCCGGTCGGAGGAGCTCCGGCGACGGTCCGAGCTGGAGCCTTTCGACACGGAGGCCTCCGACGAGGTCCGGGTACGGCTGGGGTCAGCGAAGATTCTCTCGCGCTGATGCCGCCGACTTCTCAACGCCTTCGAGGACAGTTTGCTGCAGGGCCCACAGATCAGTTCCTCATGATCTGGGCCCAGGCAGCGGAGGCAAAAGTCGTGTGTGTCGGTTAGTGACATGTTTCGGTCACACCGACCACACCGCTTAAAGCCACTGGCAGCCATCGGGGGAAAAAGGGCCCCTGCGAGGTCAAAGGACCGGGCTGCCAGGGAAAACGAAAACGAAAGCTGACTAAGTCAGAAAAACCGAAAAAAACGTTAGAGGACTCGAGACCGGCGTCGCGAGTCCGGGCGGGAAAACGACCGGCGTCGAACCGAAAGAAAAAAGTATAAAATAAAGAGGAAAATCAACTTTTTCGCGGGGACAAGACGGGGACGTCTGCAGGGCTCCGCGGAAAAAAGAAGACTGGCTAAGATGGCACCTTCGGGCGGGAAGACTACCGCGCATGCGCGCTGCAATTCCCAAAGGCTTTCTTTGAAAGCTGGGGAAAATTGCTCCGCGAGGGCTCCGTCGGCGCCGACGTCACCCATAAGTGAGGACTGACTTCCTGCTTGGTCCTGGAGAAAGTCCTTTAGCTACTTCTATAATGAAGTCTTGAAAGGACAAATCCTCTGGTGGAGACATTCTCCTCTTTGGGGAAGAAGGCTCTTCAGGAAGAACCAGAGACAGCTCATCAGAGTCATCAGAGGAGTCAAAATCCTCAGAAGAATCAGAGTATCCTCTATTTGCTTCCAACGCACGATACGCATACCGATCGGTATCGACATCGGGCGTACCGGGTATGGGATCGGTATCGGGTGAAAACCCGGATCCGGCATGCGGAACCGATCTGTGTTTGGAAGACGATGGTCTCGGTTCCGGTATGGAAGACAGTACCGGAACCGGACCCCGAACCGCTAGATGCGGTACCGAGGGCGTCGCAGCGTTAATGAAAGCCAGAACGGCCTGCTGCATGGTCTGGACAGTATTGCCCATAGACGCCACTGCTGCCTGGATGTCAGTACCGGCATGGGCCGGTACCCCAGAGCAGTCTAACAGGTGATCGGTCGAGGCCGTGCCATCGATGTCAACCTGTAACCCCATAGATGGTGCTTTGGAAGCCAGAGCTTCCCGCTGGGGTTGTTTGGCTGGGGCATGGTCCTCAGATTCAAAATTGAGAGCCTCTCGATGCTTTGAAGGAGATTTGCTCTTTGAGGACCTGCCCGAAGGTGGTTTGGTTACCTGAGATCCATCCGGAGAGGAAGACCTGGATGACTGTGATGCTGGATTATCTGAAGCAAACAGCACATGGAATTTGTTGGCCCGGTTCTGCAAACCACGTTTAGACATCTGGGAGCAGGATGGGCAGTCCGGAATGGAGTGGTCAGGTCCCAAACATTTAAGATACCATTCATGGGTGTCTGTGACAGAAATAACAGCACTACACTTGGTACACTTCTTAAAACCAGGGGCTGGTTTCTCCATGAGGAGAATTTGTGTAGGCCTGAGGCCTAACCGAAGTCACCAAGTTGTGCAAGATAAAGTTTTTGTTGTTTTTTTTTTTAAAAAGAAAAGAGAGACCGGCGGTACCGGTTTCGGTATGGGGAAGGCAGGTATGCGGTCTAAAGAAACTAACTAAAACAATAATTTCTTCAGCGGTGACAGGAACACGACCTGCTGGCTCCGCGGAAAAAGAGAAACTGAGGAGAGCTGGTCAGGAAGGCGGGAAGGCAGCGCGCATGTGCAGTGGGAGGCCCCAAAAGCTTCCTTTCTGGGAAGCTGGGGAGCTTTCCTGCGCAGGCTCCGTCGATTCCGACGTACCCATATGTGAGGACTTATTCCTGCTTGTTCCTGGAGATTACTCAACTAAGTTTGTCTGCCAGGAGATTTTGCTTGCCAGGGAGATATACTGCTAGTAGGTGGATTTGATTGCGTATGGCAAAAGACCATAGATATGGGGCTTCATTGCACAACGCTTGAGAACCTGTTCCACCTTGCTTGTTCACACAGAACATGGCTACCTGATTGTCCGCCTGGACTAGAACTGTGTGGGAGTGAAGGTGGTCCTGGAACACCCTGAGAGCATTGTGGATGGCTCTCAGTTCCAATAGATTTATGTGAAGTCGTGCCTCTTGCTGAGTCTAAAGACCCGGAGTGGAGAAATTGTCCAGATGAGCTCCCAGAACCAATCTGGATGCATCCGTTGCCAAGGTAGATTGGTGTGGTGGCATCTGAAAAGGTAACCCTATGAGAAGGTTTTCTGGTGACTGCCACCATTGGAGAGACGAGATGAGACATACAGAGATCATGATTCTGTCCCCCAGATGACCTGATGCTTGAGTCCACTTCGAAGCCAGGGTCCATTGAGCTGCATGAATATGCAGACTAGCATAGGGAACCACGTGTACAATGGAAGCCATATGGCCCAGCACTTAAAGCATCTCTCGAGTAGTTAAGAAAGATTTCATACATGCCTGAGAACGAGCCGAGCATAGCGGGCTTGTGATGGAAAAGCCCTTGACAGCTGAGTGTTTAGGAGAGCCCCTATGAACTCTAGGGTTTCAGAAGGGGTAAGTTGGGATTTTGGAAGATTTATTACAAATCCCAAGTGTTGAAGAACCTGCACTGTGCGGGAGAGAGCAGAGCTGGCCTCTAGAGCTGTTGCTTGAATGAGCCAGTTGTCTAAGTAAGGGATGACAAATATCCCTAGAGATCCTAGGAATGCAGCCACTACTGCCATGCATTTTGTAAAGAATCTTAGGGCAGAGGCCGGGTCGAAGGGTAGAACCCTGTATTGGTAATGTCTTTCCTGAAAGAGGAATCGTAGAAACCTCCTGTGTTCTGCGTGAATAAGGATATGGATATATGCATCCTTTAGATCTAGAGAACAAAGCCAGTCCTGACTCTGGAGATAAAGGAGAAGAGCTCCAAGAGAGATAATCTTGAATTTCTCTCAGAGCAGATACTTGTTCAATTTTCTGAGGTCCAGAATGGGCCTGTATCCTCCTGTCTTCTTTGGGATAAGGAAGTAAGGGGAGTAGAAGCCCAGGCCTTGCTGAGAGCGGCACTTCCTCTATCACACCCTGAGCGAGAAGGGTAGTAATCTCTTGAGACAAAAGAATGGTGAGAGGAAGCCGGGAGCTGAACTCTCAGAGTAGATGGCGGGGGCATACTTTGGAAGTGAAGTTTGTACCCCTCTGCTACTATGGAGAGAGTCCAATGTTCTGATGTTATCTGGTGCCACTTTGGGCAAAGTGACATAGTCCACCTGGAATGTTTATTGGCTCTAGAATCTCCAGAGGTAGGGCAGCTAAGTTCTCTAGAAAGAAGTCAGAGACCTTGAGGAGGCTGGGTCTGTTGAGTTGGCTGAGCCTTGGGGGGCTGAGCCTTCCTTTGTAGCTTCGGTTGCTGCTGTCCCTTTTGGGAAGCATGAACCGCACAGTATAAGAAAGGTAAAACTTCTTTTCTTGTTGAAAAAAGGCTTCTTTATAGCCTTTTTCTTAGCTGGGTTGGCAGTGGTTCTAGAAAGCATACTGAAAGTGGCATTCTCGGATTCTAGCTGAGAAGCTTTGTTCTGCCAATCCTTGCCAAACAGATTCTCCCCTGTGCAAGGAAAGTTCAGATTATTTTGTACCCACTGTTCAAGATCGGATGCTTGTACCCAGCAATCCAACATGCACCAATACAAGTAGCAGAAGTTCTGCTAATACACTCAAAGCAGTCAAAAGTTGCCCCGTTCATAAATTTGGAAACATTCTGGGTATGCTTTACAAGTGTCAGGTAATCAGCCCTCTTGTCATCAGGGAGAAGAGGCAACATTAGTTCTAAATCCTTAGCAACCTTTCTAAGGAACACACTCATGTAGAGTATGCAAGAACTAATTCTGGCCAATAACATGGAGGCCTGAAAACATTGACAACCAAAGGCATTGAGAGTTCTCGTCTCCTGGCCCGGAGGATTTGAGGAATGTGTCTTGGCACTTTTGATTCGACGCATTGCCAATTCCACCACCATGGAGAGCTGTGGTAACTGCGTCTTCTGGAAACTGGGACACAGCGGTACCCGGTACATGGTATAGAGTCTCCGAGAAGGAGGTCATGCAGTATCTGGTGAATAGGGAGGGTAGCAGCCTCCTTTGGGGCTGCTGAATACTGAAGAATTTCAAGCTCTTCAGCTCTCGGTTCCTTCTCCGAGGTCACCATAATGGAGAGGCCTCGAGCCACGTCCCATATAAAGTCTTGAAAAGACATGTCCTCCGGAGGAGACACGCGTTGCAGGGAAGGAGAAGGATCCTCCGGGAGAGCTCTCATCTCCCAGGTACCGGTCGATTCATCGGCACGCCTACGGTACCGATCAAAATCAACATCAGAATGCCTCGGTACCAGACCATCGATGCCAGACACTGATTCTAGGGCCGGCATGGGTGGTAGCGTGGAGAGCGGTGCAAGGTCGATGCAGACATATTCGGTACTGGTGAAGGTACCAATGGCTGCGGAACCGATTGCAGAGGCTTTAGTAGTACCGAAGCTGCTAGCAAGGCCACTAAACTCCGCTCAATGGCCAGGATACATTGATGCATGGAGCTAGCCGATGCCTGGGTATCAATACCCGAACAGCAAGCTACAACCCCTGAGCACGGCACCAAGAGCTCTCCAGAGGTGGAGGTCTCGGGAGCATCCTGGGACCCCGTTAATGCTTTGGAGGCAAGGACCTCCCGCCGGGGTTGTTTGGCCAGTGTATTTCCCTCCAGGACAACACCTAAGGCATCTTGATGCTTAGGAGATGATCTACCCTTGGAAGACAGGCCAGCCTTTGAGGAAGACTTAGGTTTCAATACCTGAGATCCATGGGAAGAAGATGAAGCTCTTGACGACGTTGACGCAACAGACATTGCATTGGAGGCAAAGAGGGTGCCGAGTTTTGCAGCTCTATTCTGCAGGCCCCTCTTTGTCATCTTCCTGCAGAGAAGGCATTCCGACGGCTGATGGTCTGGTCCCAAACATTTGAGACACCAGTCATGGGTGTCTGTAGCAGAAATGGTACTGCTACATTTGGAACACTTTTTGAAACCACTAGCTGGTTTATCCATCTTAAAAGGAAAAAGGGGGCCTAAGCCCTAAATGGCGCCTAAGCACCTGGCGGGTAAGAATACTCACAGGAGAAAAAAACCAGGGTTTTTTGTGGGGGGTTTTTTAAGAAAGAAATTAGAAAGAGAAGAAACACTGATGATGCCGGTGCTAGCGTCGACGGGAAGGCAGACGCAACCACAAAAAGAAGTAAATATTCTGCGGTGACAGGAATTGCTCCCTGTCGGCTCTGCGTAAAACGAAAAACTGAGGAGGGAGAGTTGGAAAGGCGGGAAGGCAGCTACGCAGGCGCAGTGGGATGCTCCCAAAGACTTTCCTATAGGATGCTGGGCGACGTCACCCATATGTGAAAACTACATTTCTGCTTGTTCCTTGAGAGATGACCTCAGAATCAGTAGATCTGCCTCAGAGTAGGCATTAAGAGGTCATGGATCTCTGGTATCGTTAACTTCTGGGACAGAGGGGAGGATCTGCCCTAAGTCTGTTAGAGGTGGTAGAATACAGCCTGACAGAATCCTTGTCAAGATAGTAATGAGCAGCAAAGTATGCACTGAAGACCAGGTAGTTGCTTTGAAGATTTTGTCAATGGCCACAGATCATAGGTTTGCCATTGAGGCAGCCATGGCACGAACATTATGGGCAGTGATGTGCCCTTCAAGGGATAGTCCTGCCTTAGCTTAAGCAAATGAGATGCAATCTTCTATCCAACTGGACAGAGTACATTTAGAAACTGTGAGACCCAAGTGACTAAGGTCAAAGGAAATGAACAACTGCGAAACTCTACTCGAGTCCTTTGAAGGTAAAAAGCTAAGGCGCGCTTGCAGTCAAGGGTGTGCAAGGTTGTCTCTGCCCTAGAGGAATGTGGTCTAGGGAAAAAGACAGGAAGGTAAACTGATTGACTGAGATGGAAAAGAAACACCGCCTTCAGCATGAAATGGAGGCGAGTCTATCTATTTAACATTTATAAAGCGCTTCAAACGTAAGAAGTGCTGTACATACATGAAGAAAAGACAGTCCCTGCTCATCAGAGCTCACAATCTAGTCAAGAAGATGACAAAATACAAATACAATCAAGTAAGACAAAGTATACAATAAACAAGAAGAGCAAAAACAAGAATCAAGAACAGAAAGCAATAGAGAAGAGATGGGTTTTCAATCTGGACTTGACGAGATCCAGAGAGGGTGCATTGCACACAGAGGTAGATTGTTCCAGGCAAAGGGTGCAGCCAGGTGAAAGGAGCGAAGTCTAAAATTAGCAGTACGAGTGGAGGGCATGGACAGACGAAGGCTGTTCGAAGAGCGAAGAATGCGAGAAGGGATGTAAGGAGAGATACGAGATGATAGATAGTGGGGGGCTGAAGAGTGAATGCATTTATAGGGTCAAGAGGAGGAGTTTGAATTGGATCCGAAAGTGGATGGGAAGCCAATGAAGGGACTTGAGAGGAGGAGTGACATGGGAAAAGCGATGCTGACGGAAAATTAGTCGAGCAGCAGAATGTTGAATAGATTGAAGGGGAAATAGATGGTTTGCGGGAAGGCCAGCAAGGAGAATATTGCAGTAATCAAGGTGAGTACTAAGGACAATCTTAAACATGATGGAACCGGGTATAAGGTGGATCTGCCATCAAAGCCTGAAGCTCACTAAATGCATCTAGCTGAAGCAAGGGCAATTAGGAAGATAACATTCCATGAAAGAAACTTTAGTGAGGTTGTGGCTAAAGGTTCAAAAGACAGCTTGAGGAACTGCCCTAAGATGACATTAAGATCCCATGCCACTGGTGGTGGTTTGATGGGAGGCTTGGTCAATAAGAGCCCTCTCATGAAATGCACCACAAGCAGCTGTGAGGAGATAGGCTGTCCAACCAATGGATGGTGAGAAGCAGCAATTACACTGAGGTGAATCCTCACTGAGCTTGTCTGGAGACCAGAGGAGGAAAGATATAGGAGATACTGAAGGAGAACGTCTACAGGAGCTGAAAAGGGATTAAGCTCCTTCTGAGAACACCAAGAGGAGAACCTATGCCACTTGAGCTAATAAGAACGTCTGGTGGATGGTTTCCTGGAGGCTAGCAGGATCTCCTTTACTTCCCGAGTCAGGTTAAAATTTTGTAAGACTACCCTTTCAGTAGCCAAGCCATGAGAAGGAGAGACTATGGATTGGGGTGAAGTAGCGTCCCCTTCTCCTGGGAGAGGAGACTGGGAGCTGACCAGAGACTCAGGGGCGAGTCTGAGACAGACGTAGCAGGAGAGGAAACCATGGTTGACGTGGCCAGTGCAGGGCTATGAGAATCATTTTTCCCCTGTCTGCTTGAAGCCTGAAAAGCATTTTGGGAATTAGGGGTATGGGAGGAAAGGCATACAGGAAATCCTGACTCCTGCGAAGGTGGAAAGTATCCACCTGCTGTAAGCTGGACATCGGGGTTTTGGTGCAGAAAGGAGGACATTTTGCATTTTGCAGAGTGGCAAAAAAGTCTATTTCCGGAGTCCCCCAGGACTGAAAGATGAAGGAGGTTGTCTGCAGATGAAGGGCCATTCGTGTTGAAGAAGAATCCGACTCAATCTATCTGCTAGGACATTTTGCTGTCCTGGTAGATATACCGCTTGGAGGTGTATCCGATGAGCAATGGCAAAAGACTAAAGCTGGAGAGCCTCCTGGCAGAGGGACCAAGAGCCCGTTCTACCCTGTTTGTTTACATAGAACATGGCTACCTGATTGTCCGTCTGAATGAGAACTGTGTGGCCCTGCAGGAGTTGTTCAAACGCCTTTAGGGCATTGAAGATAGCATGAAGCTCCAGGAGATTTATCTGGAGCTGCGACTCTTGTTCCATCCAGAGGCCTAAGTGGGCTCCCTAGCCCAGTTTGGAGGCATCTATTGTCAGGCTGCATTGATGTGGAGGCATCTGAAAAGGGGACCCTATGAAAAGGGACTTGACGAGCAGGTTTGTGACTTGGATCCGGTCCTCGAGGGCCCCAGAGACTTGCTTCTACTGTAATGCCAGGGTCCATTGAGCTGTTCACATGTGCAAGCAGGCATATGGGATCACATGTACTGTATAGGCCATATGGCCTAGAAGTTGTAGCATCTCTCTGGCCAAGAGATGGTCCCTTAGTAGCACTTGAGATGTGAGCTGTATTAGTCAAGTACAACGGTCCTGGGATAGAAATGCCCTTGACCGTCGAGTGTCTAGAAGAGCTCCTATGAATTCTAGTGTTTGAGTGGGAACTAGATGGGATTTTGGAAGATTTATCACAAATCCCACATCTTGTAGTACCTCCATTGTACGGAGAAAGGATAGATGAACTTCCTGTGAGATGTCTGCCCTTATTAGCCAGTCGTCTAAGTAAGGAAAAATGAATATCCCGAGAGTCCTTAGATATGCGGCTATGACTGCCATGCACTTTGTGAAGACTCTTGGAGTAGGTGAGTCCGAAGGGAAGGACTCTGTATTGATAGTGATTTCCCTGGAAGATGAAGGGTAGATATTTCCTGTGATCTGGATGAATGAACATATGAGTACACGCTTCTTTTAGATTTATAGAACAGAGCCAGTCCTGACTATGGAGATAAGGTAGAAGGGTTCCTAGTGAGACCATCTCGAATTTCTCCCAGACTAGAAACTTGCTTAGGTTTCTGAGGTCTATGTTTCTGTACCCTCCATTTTTCTTTGGTATGAGAAAGTAGGGAGAATAGAACCCTATCCCTTGTTAAGATGTTTGAACCTTTTCTATGGCATGCTCTGACAGAAGAGAAGTGACCTCTTGCAGCAGGAGAGCAGTGAGTGGGGGTTGAGAATGATATTCCCCCACTAGGGAGGGTAGAGGGAGATATGCTTTGTAAATGAAGCCTGCACCCCTCTCGCACTCTGATTAGTGTCCACTGCTCTGAAGTGATAAGATGCCACCTGTGAGCATAATGGCAAAGTCTGCCAACTATGTGGAGGTGGTGAGGGTTCTCCAGGGACAGGGTGGCTATGTTCTCTAGGAAGAAGTAAAAAAACAGGTGCAGATTGGACTGCGCAACTGGTTGAGATTTAGGAACCTGTGGCTTAAGAACATAAGATATGCCATACTGGGTCAGACCAAGGTCCATCAAGCCCAGTATCCTGTTTCCAACAGTGGCTAATCTAGGTCATACGTACCTAGCAGTTTACCCAAAAGACACAGGTTCTGCAATGCTTGTACTAGGTCAAGCATTGATATCCTGGGTCCCCTTCTTAATAATGGTTTATGGACCTTTCCTCCAGGAACTTGTCCAAACCCAGCTACACTAACAGCCTTTACTACATCCTCCGGTAACAAATTCCAGAGTTTGATTACACGTTGAATAATCAAATCAAATCTTTTTCCTGGGTGGTGGTTCCTAATGTGGAAGCTTGCATCGTGTAACCATAGTTTGGGTTGTTCTTCCCTAGGTGCATAACTTTGCACTTGTCCACATTACATTTCATCTGCCATTTTGATGCCCAGTCTTCCAATTTATCAAGATCCTCTTGCAATTTTCCACAATCCTCTTGGGTTTGAACAACTTTAAATAGTTTTGTGTCATCTGCAAATTTGATAACCTCACTCGTTATTCCACTTTCCGGGTCATTTATGAATATGTCAAAAAGCAGCAGACCCAGCACAGATCCCTGGGGTACACCACTAATCACCTTTCTCCATTGGGAAAATTGGCCATTTAGCCCAACCCTCTGCTTTCTATCTTTTAACCAGTTCCTGATCCACAGTAGTACACTGCCTCCTATCCCATGACTCTTTATTCTTCCCCATGAACTGCCAATCATCTGCCTCAGAACGGCATTTAAACCGCCGCACCAGAGGCGCGCCCGCGCCTTGCGGGCCCGCGCCTGAGGGCCTCGCAAGAGGGCCCTTTGGCGTGGCCCTTAGGCGGTGGACCGTGCGGGACCCTCTATATGCTCTTTCTGTTCAGTGGTATGCTGTTTGTAGTTAATGTAAGGTAATGTAATGTAAGTTATGTACTGTGTTCCCTGTTTGTACTCCTAGTGTTTTGTTGTGATGTAATTATAATGCAATGTATGTTTCCCTCACCTTTGTTTAACTCTGTGCTGTATTAACCGCTTTGATTGAAGGAAAAGGCGGGATACAAAACATGTTAAATAAATAAATTAATTAATTAATTAATTTTATTTAATTTCTCTTCTATACCGCGCTACTCAAAACAGTGTGGTTTACATATAACAGAACCATATACAGTACAGTCAGGCTGTATTGTATTTACAATGAGCAGGGGACTATCACTTGGACATAACTTGGGTAACTATCTACAAATTAGTTACACTAGTAACAATCTGCACATGCTAATATTTACATGGAGTGGCGCTGGTGAGGGTAGCTGTAAGACAGTGTGCTGGATGTGTTGTTGGAGAGGTCCTGGTGACTGGGGGTGTCCGTTTGTGAGCGGTCTTCTGAGTAGTGCTGTAAGAATAGGTGGTGCTTCAGCGTCTTCCTAAATTGGGCCAGGTCAGTGATTGCTTTAGTTTTGCCAAAAGTCTCTGATGAGGGACCTTGTCAAAGGCTTTCTGAAAGTCCAAATACACTATTTCAACTGACTCACCTTTGTCTACCTGTTTAGTCACACCTTCAAAAAAACATAACAGATTAGTAAGACAAGATCTTCATTGTCTAAAGCATGTTGGCTGTCTCCCATTAAGCCATGACTATCTACATGTTCAGTAATTTTGTTCTTTATGATGGTTTCTACCATTTTTCCCGGTACTGACGTGAGGCTCACCGGTCTGTAATTTCCCAGATCACCCCTGGAACCCTTTTTAAAAATTGGTGTTACGTTCGCCATCTTCCAATCTTCAGGTATTACAGATGATTTTAATGAAAGTTCACAGATTATTAATAGCAAGTCTGCAATCTAATATTTCAGTTTTTTCAACACCCTTGGATGTATATCATCCGGCCCAGGTGATTTGCTACTCTTCAGTTTATCTAATAGTTGTAATACATCTTTCCGATGTATCGATATTTCCTTCAATTCTTCCGCACCTTTAAATCTCACTTCAGTCATGGGTAAGATCCCTAAACCTTCCTCAGTAAAGACCGAAGCAAAGAATTCATTCAGTCTCTCCGCTATCGCCTTGTCGCCTCTTAGTGCCCCTTTAACCCGTCTATCATCTAATGGACCAACTGACTCTCTCACAGGTTTTTTGCTACGAATGTACTTGAAAAAGTCTTAATTTTGCGTTTTTGCTTCCACAGCAAGTTTCTTCTCAAATTCTCTCTTTGCCTGACTTATCAGTGCCTTGCATTTAACTTGCCAGGGCTTGTGTTTCCAGTTTTCGTCATTTGGCTCTTTTTTTCCATTTCCTGAAAGTTGCTTTTTGAGCAACAGCAGCCTCTCTGACCTCACCTTTAAACCATGCTGGCAGTTTTTTGGACTTCCTTCCACTTTTCTTAAAGCTGGTCTGGGCTTCCAAGATAGTATTTTTCAACAACACCCAAGCTTAATGTAAGACTAACCTTTGCAACTGCTCCTTTTAGTTTTTTCTTAAATATTTTCCTCATTTTATCAAAGTCTCCCCTTCCGAAAGTTAAAAGGTAGTACTGTGGATTTCCTTATTATCCCTCCTCCTCTAATTAAATCAAACGCGATCATGCTATGATCACTATTGACAAGTGGCCCCAATACCCTTATCTCTTGCACCAGATCTGGTCTTCCACGAAGGACTAGGTCCAATATGACTTCCCCTCTGGTTGGTTCATGAACCAGCTTCTCCAAGAAGCAGTCATTTATTTCATTAAGGAACTTTATCTCCCTAGCACAGGGGTCTCAAACTCCAGTCCTGGAGGGCCGCAAACCAGTCAGGTTTTCAGGGTATCCCTAATGAATATGCATGAGATATATTTGCATACAATGCAGTGCATGCAAAGATATATATCATGCATATTCATTAGGGATACCCTGAAAACCTGACTGGTTTGCGGCCCTCCAGGAGAGGAGTTTGAGACCCCTGCCCTAGCATGTCCTGCCGTTACACTGATCGAGTCGATACTGGGGTAATTGAAACCACCCATTATTATTACTGTGCTGTAACTTTTGTTAGCTTCCTTGATTTCTTTGAGCATTTCATCATCCATTTGTTTATTCTAGCCAGGCGGTTGATAGTACAACCCCACTGTCATCGCCTTCCCCTTTTTACATGGAATTTCAATCCATAGAGGATCAACAGAAAAGTTTGCTTCCTGCAAAACTTTAATCCTTTCTGACTCAATGCCCTCTCTAACATAGAGTGCAACCCCTCCACCAATTTGATCAGCTCTATCATTACGATATAGTTTGTACCCAGGTATCACAGTGTCCCACTGGTTGTCCTCCTTCCACCATGTCTCTGAGATTCCAATCATTTTATTTATTTATTTAGCAAGCATTTGTAGCCCGCTCCTTCCAGCGATCAGAAGCGGGTAGGATTACTATTGTGAAACTGCCGAATCAAGGCAGGTACAAATTTTGTTTACATACAGATTGTCAGAAAAGCACATCATACAGAGTTAACACTTCTTAGCTATGGGGGAGTTCATTTACATATATACATAAATACATATATACATAAATACATATATACAATCATATCTATTTAGTGCTATATATTCTAACTCTTCCATCTTATTTTTTAGACTTCTAGCATTTGCATACAAGAATTTTAGAGACTGTATTTTATTCATATTAATTTGGCTATTGGTAGGCATGGGTTATTTGGGATCTTTAAGCTCTGTCTGCTCCATACTCGAGGGCATTTGTCCTACTTTACTCTTTTTGGAACCTCTCTGCTTTTGGTAGTATCCTTCAAGGATACATTCTTCTGAAGCATGCGCTCTTGTGCAACTGTCGGCTTTCCCCTATTATCTAGTTTAAAAGCTGCTCTCTCTCTTTTTTAAAGGTTAATGCTAGCAGCCTGGTTCCATCCCGGTTAAGGTGAAGCCCAGCCCTTCGGAAGAGCCCATCCTTTCCCCACAATGTTCCCCAGGTTCCTAACAAATCCAAAACCCTCATCTCTGCACCATTGCCTCATCCACGCATTGAGACTCCGAAGCTCTGCCTGCCTTTTGGGTCCTGCACGTGGAACGGGAAGCATTTCGGAGAACGCTACCCTGGAAGTTCTGGATTTCAACTTCCTACCTAAAAGCCTAAATTTTGCCTCCAGAACCTCCCTACCACATTTTCCTATGTCATTGGTACCGACATGTACCAAGACAGCAGACTCCTCCCCAGCACTATCTAAGACCTTATCTAGGTGGCGCATGAGGTCCGCTACCTTCGCACCAGGCAGGTTACCAGGCAATCCTCACATCCACCAGCCACCCAGCTATCTACATGCCTAATGATCGAATCACCAACTATAACGGCTGTCCTAACCCTTCCTTCATGGGCACATGGCCATGGAGAAACCTCCTCTGTGCGAGAGGGTTTTACATCACCTGGAGGACAGGTCCTAGTTACAGGATCACTTCCTGCCACACCAGGATGATGTCCTCCTGTCACGTGACCTCGCTCCTCCATGGCAACAGAGATGCTGCCAGACTGGAGGTGGGACTTCAGGACTATATCACTGTAGGTCTCGTCTATGTACTTCTCTGTCTTTCTTATGTCTTCCAAGTCTGCTACTCTAGCCTCTAGAGAATGGACTCGTTCCCTCAGAGCAAAGAGCTCCTTGTACCTAGTGCACATGTAAGACCTCTCACCAACTGGTAGAAAATCATACATGTGGCACTCAATGCAAAAGACTGGAAATCCCCCATCTTGCTGCTGGACTGCTGTCTGCATCTTAGTTTTAAGCTTGTGTTTAGATCTTTAAGTTCTTTACTTACTAAGGGTTGCTATGGAAACTTATACTAATAAAATTGTATCCAATATATTTAATATACCTTGTTCACCTGAAGCTTAATTAATTTCAGGTCCTTAGTGTATGACTGATTTGGATAACGAGTTGCACCTGAAAGCACCTCCTTTCCTTTAAGATGAGTGAGTACCTATAAAGCTACAATTATCCCAGGGGTGGGTGAGTGTTGGGGAGGGAGGGAGGGAAATAACACTTATTAAAATAGGGCTGCTACATAATACCCTGTCCTGTGCTGCTGAGGTAAGCTGTGACCAACTTCCTGGGTGATTAACAGTCCTTGCTTGGATAGAAGGAGTCTTTCAAAATAGCCTTTTGACCTGCCACCTGGCGTTAACACCTACTGAAAAAGTTTCACAGGGCTCTTGCCCCCTAGGTAAAAGGCCTCTTTGCAAAGGTCTCTAGTAGACTTTATTGGTTGCTCAAAGAATACTGACCCTGTTTTGCCTTTTATGCTAAGTTATATTCTGATTTGATTCAAATTAAAGCTCTTTGCTGCTGCTAGGCTCTGACTTATTATGAAATTTAAAATAGAAGCTCTCTACTGGGTTCTAAATTTAACCAGAAAGCTCTCTTCTGTGTTTTAAATTTAAACTCAAACTGCTGCTACTAGGCCCTGACTGATTTAACAAATACACTGGGTTCACAGATTAATCAGCTTTAATCCAAAGAAGTCCCATCAGAAAAATTTCCAGAAGTATATACTCACAATTGCAGATCTCTCTCCAGAAGTAGCAGTCCCCTTTTCTAGTTCTTCTAGTCTTTTGTTGCTTGGGAGGCTGTTTCCTCTTCTGGGTATACTGAGGTTGATATTGAGAAGCTGGGCGGTAAGAAGGGTAAAATTTCTTCTTCTTACCATAGAAAACTTTCTTTGCAGCTGCTTTCTTCTTGGCAGGGTTGGCAGTCATTTTGGAAAGCCTATTGAGGGTGGTATTCTCAGATTCTAATTGATAAGCCTCATCTTGCCAATCCTTCCCAAAAAGGTTCTCACCTGTACAAGGAATATTACCCAGCTTGTCTTGAACCCACTGTTCAAGGTCTCATGCTTGAAGCCATGCAATCCTACGTGCACCAATGCAGATGGATGTTGCTCGGCTAGTGCACTCAAAACAGTCAAAGGTTGCCCTATTGACAAACTTAGAAACATTCTGGATATGTTTGACTAATGTAAGATAGTCTGCCCTCTTATCTGGGAGAGGAGCAGCCATTGATTCCAGATCTCTAGTTACCTCCTTAAGGAGCATACCCAGTTAAAGTATTATGAACTTATGCGGGCTGAAAGCATGGAGGCCTGAAAGCACTGCTGCCAAAAGGCATCGAGGGTTCTCGATTCCCTACCAGGGGGACTGGAGAAGTGCGTTTTAGAATTCTTAATTCGACACAGCCAATTCCACTACCACAGAGTGGTGGGGAAGCTGTGTTTTCTGGAAACCGGGACTCCCCGGTACTCGATACATGGTATCGAGTTGTCGAGTATGGGAAGAAATGTTGAGGGGCGCTTCCCATATCCGGAGCATAAGATCCTGGAGTATATGGTGAATAGGCAGAGTAGTTGCCTCTTTAGGAGCTGTAGGGATTGGAGGATCTCCAATTCCTCTGCTCTGGGCTCTTTCTCGGATGCAGGTGTAATGGAAAAGCACCTCACCACATCCTTGATAAATTCTTGAAAAGACATATGTTTGGGAGGGGACATGCATCGTTGCGGAAAAAGTGTAGGTTCCTTCAGAAGACTTTGCATTTCTCGGGTACTGATCGATTCATCATCTGAAGAATCGGAATCGGTAGAATCAAAGTATCGGCGGGAGTAATGCTCCTGCTCTTGTAAGCTCCGGTACCGATCGAGATAGGTATTGGCCTGAGAGACTTGATATACCGGTACCTCGGAACCGGGAACAGACTCGAGGGCTGGCATGGGTGGGAGGGAGCGTGTCGAGCGGCATGAAACCTGATGCTGACTACATTGGCACCGCCAACAGTACCGGTGCAGACGGTAATGTCCTAACTGGTACCGACACCGCCAACAGAGCCGCTAAACTCTGCTCAATGGCCAGGATACGCTGATCCATAGAGCTTGCCGATGCCTGGGTATCTGTACCAAAGCATGGACTACCATCCCAGAGCATAGTACCAGGAGCTCTCCTGAGGTGGAAGCCTCGGGACCATCCTGGATCCCTTTGGTGGCTTTGGAGGGGAGGTCCTCCCACCGGGGTTGTTTGGCCGGTCAATCCAGCTCCAGGGCAATGCTCGAGGCATCTCTATGTTTAGATAGAGATCTACCCTTGGGAGGATGGCCTGCCTTTCAGGAAGACTTGTGCTTTGATACCTGAGATCCATTCCCTCGACAATGTTGAAGCGAGTGAAACCGCATTTGAGGAAAAGAGGGAGCAGAGTTTTGCGGCCCAATTTTGTAGGCCTCTTTTTGTCATATTTTTGCATAGGTGACATTCAGATGGCTGGTGATCTGGGCCGAGGCATTTAAGACACCAGTCATGGTTATCAGTAGCAGAGATGGTGCTCCACACTTAGAACATTTTTTAAAACCACTGACTGGCTTTTCCATCATGTCAGTAGACTGGATGGAAGGCCTAAGGCCTAAAATGACATTAACGCACCTGAAGAAATAAGAGTTGTTTGTTTTTTAACAGAAAGATAAAAACAGAATCCAAGATATTGGTTTGAGCGTCGATGGGAAGGCAGACACAACCATAAAAAATAACAAAAGAAGAAGAATGAAGGAATTTTCTGCAGTGACAGGATTTGCTTCCTGCTGGCTCTGCAGAAAACAAAGAACTGAGTAGGGAGAGTTCCAAGGGCGGGAAGGCAGCAACGCAGGCGCAGTGGGATGCTCCCAAAAGCTTTCCTCTTGGACACTAGGGTGCGTTCCTGCATGGGCTCCGTCGGTACCAATATCACCCATATGTGAAGACTGCATTCCTGCTTGTTCCTGGTGATAAGTTTTGTAGTTTTGTTTTAGAGCTTTGAATATGCCAGTTTTGAGCATCTGAATGTACATCATCTCTAGTATTTTTGTATTTTGCACAGTACAGGAGGAAACACATTTCTGTTTTTATTTCTCTAATGCTGCACTATATACAGAGTCTGGCTTCTTAAAGTTTCCAGCTCATTTCTTTTTCTAATTTGTAGTCGATGAGGCTCTATCTATGTGCTGTATATGTGACTAAAGTGAGGTATTTTGTGAGCATGTAGTTTTTGTGTAGGATTTATAGCATTCAAGCTTGTATTCTTTTCCCAAAAAGAGGCATGTTACAGAGACTTTGTTATATTTGCAAGATTGACTTTTCATAGACTGAGGTGTGGTTAGCCCTGGATGAATATCCTGTCTCTTATGGATGGCCTTGAATGTGAGTATTACCTACTTTTTTCCCTAGGAAAAGAGGACTGAATGGTATATTATACCCTAAGAATTATCCAACTATGCACCTGTATAATTTAGCATATAATTTGTAGATGTGAAGTGGCATTTTAGAAAGAATGCACTGGTAGAGTGGGAAATGAAAATGTAGCAGATTTCAGAAACAGACCTGTGAACAGTCAGGATGTATGCAAAATTGCTTTATGAACGTCCAGAATGATGCATGCACCACCTGAAAGAGGCAGCCACATGTCCCACCCATGCAGAATTCAGCCTGGAAGCCAAGGAAGACGCCGTTTGCAAAGACATGGATATGCAAGCTTGTAAGACTCTTGACTGATATCCCTCTCTCCATCAACATGTCCCAGGTCCCACCCATGTAGCAGGTCATACTTTAGATCTGGTTCTTTCACCTCCCACGCTGTTGCCAGTGATTTCATCCCCCGCTTTATTGGCCGTTCCATGGTCTGACCATCTCTGTATTTTCTTTACAGTGTTCTCCCCCTCACCTGAGACCACCCATCCCTCTGTACCTTCCTCTCCTCCTCCTCCTCTGCATCGTCGTTGCACTTCTGACACTCTTCAGGCCTTTCCCTCCGCCCCTTCACTTTTTCCTTCAGATTTTGCTTTGCGTTCACTCGACTGTCAGACCTCCCTTTGGAATTTACTGCTTGCCAACACTCTGGATGATCTGGCACCTCTTTGTCCCTTCTCTAGACCACGTTCCACCAGACCTTCACCATGGTACCATCCTTCTCTGCACCTTCAGCGGACTCAGCTCTGCCAGGTGCAGCATCGTTGGGCTCGCCACCCCTCTTCCGACTTGTTACTGTGTTTTCATCATTTATCTGCTGCTTACCGCCTGGCAGTCCAGGCTGCCAAACGTGCTTTCTATTCTGCTCAGATCTCGGAAGCCGCGCATTCTTCCAAACAACTCTCTTCCATTCTCCGGAGGCTTTCTTCTACTGGTCCCAGTTGTGGCCCAGTATCCCGGTCACCGGACCCCCAACTTCTGGCTACTTTCTTCTCGGATAAGATACTGAAGTTGCGATCCTCTTTCTCAAGTCCCTCTCTGCCTCCGCCTTTATCCCCTCTGCCCTCTACCCCCCCCCAGTGGGTCGCCCAATCATTCTACAGACTTTGTTCGCTCCTTTCCCTTCTTCTCCGAACCAGGCCCTTGCTCATACCTGGTCCTCTTTTCATCTAGTCACTTCTGCAGAAGTACTGCAGATGCTGTTTAAATCTAGAAAGACGACTTGTGTATTAGACCCTATTCCATCTCACTGGTTGTCTGAGCCTTCTCTGCAACTTGTTCCATTCTTCACTACTATTATAAATTCCAGTCTATCCTCTGTCCTCTTCCCGTCTTTGTGGAAGTCTGCTGTTGTTCGTCCCCTTTTGAAACAACCTTCCATTGATCCTTCTGTTTTGTTTAATTGGCGGCCAGTCTCCAACCTTCCTTTCCTGGCTAAACTTTTGGAACGTTTTGTTTTTGGCCAGTTAAATTCGCACGTAGAGGCCACAAATACTCTTCACCCCCGTCAAGCGGGTTTTTGTCATGGGCACAGCACTGAAACTGTTCTTTTGGCACTTTTAAATGAAAGTCATGTTGCTCACGATCGTGGTGATGTTACTCTTCTTGTTTCTCTGGATCTTTCTGCAGCTTTCAGCTTGATTGATCACCGGACTCTCCTTTCCCGTCTATTTGATCTTAGATTGCGGGGCTCTGTCTTACAATGGTTTCGTTCTTTTCTTACAGCTCGCTCGTTCACTGTGCACTCTGGTAACCGCTCCTCCTCTTCTCTCTCACTTGTCTGTGGTGTTCCGCAGGGGTCTGTTCTTTCTCCTTTATTATTTAATATCTTTCTTGCTCCGTTGCCTCTTGCGATTCAGCAGTTTTCTGTATCTCCTTACATTTATGCAGACGACATTATTCTCCTCTGTCATGTTTCTCCCCTCACTCTGGATATTTCCCCACTAAATGATTGTCTTTCTCATACTGCTTCCTGGCTTTCTCAAAACTTTCTTCATTTAAATCCCTCTAAATCCACGGCTATGTGGGTATCTCTTAGTGGCTCCTGTCCCTCTGTCGCCCCCATGATTGATTCAGTTCCTATCCCCTTTGTTTCTTCTTTCTGTTATTTGGGGGTTACCCTTGATTCATCACTTTCTTTTCACGATCACATTTCTTCTCTCACTCGTCGGTCCTTTGTGACTCTTCAGCAGATTAGAGCTACTCGTTCTCTCTTTTCCTCTGACTCTTTGGTTACTCCTGTTATAGCTTTGGTAATCAGTAGACTAGACTACTGTAACGTTTTCTTGGCTAATCTTCCTAAATATCAGTTTCAACGGTTACAATCTATTCAAAATACCGCAGCTCGCCTTATCACTTTTTCCCAGCGTTTCGATCATGTCACTCCCCTCTTTCTTCGACTGCACTGGTTGCCTCTTCGTTTTCGCTATCAATATAAGTTCCTGATTTTGATTCACCGCACTATCCATACTGGCAATCCTCTGTATCTTGCAGGTCTGATTTCCCTTCATACGCCCTATCGTCAACTCCAGTTTATTCATGCTAATCGTTTATCCTTGCCTTCCCCATCACAGGCTCATCTGGAGCAAACCAGACATTCTGCCTTTTTCTTTCTTGGTCCGTCTCTTTGGAATTCATTACCACCTTCCCTCAGGTTAGAACCTTCCTATCCCCAATTCAAGACACTACTCAAAACACATCTGTTCAAGCAGGCTTTTGACCTTCCCGCTAGTACCCCCCCTTGAATCTGTTGCTGGATTTTGTTTTGTACTGCCTGTCTGTTAGTGTCCTGTCTTTCCCTGTTTTGTTTTTAGTCTTTTACTTATTGTTATTTTAGTTACTTGGTTTTACTTCTGTGTGCTGTTTTGCTTTGCTTTCCTATTATTTATGGCGTTCTTTTTCTATAATTTGCAGTGTGGACCTTTTATTGTACACCGCTCTATGCTTTGGCCGCAGCGGTTTATCAAATGTTTTAATAAAGATAAAGATAAGAGCATGCGGTGGCAGAGCACAAGGACATTGAGAGGAGCTGGGATGATGGCAACTCGGATGCTCAATTTCTCCTGTTTGAAAACAAGGCAGTTGTGCCACCTAGTAATTGCATATGAAGACAGTCTGTACACCCCTTAAGAGCAGCGCCTGTCATGTGTGGAGGCACATGTGATATGGCAGATGATCAGTCAGTAAATGCAAATACTGGACAGGGTTTAGCCACAGTGAAATGAGGGGACAAGAAGGCAAATGGACAGGGAGGCACATGACCAGAGATCAGCAATACCACCACAGGGAGCAACACAGAGAAGGCAAAGGGCGACAGGGCCAAACACATTTCAAGAATGGAATCAGACTGATAGAACTATATCTGTGGGCACAATGTACACATCAGTTACTACATGGGAGCGCAAAGCAAAGGACAACACTTGAGTGGAGGAGTGGCCTAGTGGTTGGGGCAAGGTACTTCAGGCCGGAAGGTCGGGGGTTCAAATCCCACTAGAGGACAGCAACCTTGGGCCGGAAGGACTGGGGTTTCTAGTCCCACAGGTGCTCCTTGTGGTCTTGGGCAAGCCACTTAACCCTCCATAGCCCATGTTCCCTGTAAAATAGTTATCTCCAAGTTATAATGCCCTGTTCAATGTAATTTCAGTTTGTTCAATGTAAACCGCACTGATGCAGAATAGCGCGGTATATAAGAGAATGTAAATAAATAAATAAATAAACAAACTTGAAAAAGTAGCATGTCCTTGAGCAACAGAAACAAGGCAGAACAGGCATACATGCAAAACCCTGCAGCGACAGCAGTGAACAGATGGTAGCAGGAAGAAGAAAGGCACAGAGGGGCAGGAGTAGCATGGGGGACTTGTGGGGACAAGATGCATGTATCACCAATAGAAGGGCAGTCAATGCATTTTTCAATAACTACAATGTCAGTGGAAGGCTGATGGGGTCCATTTGTGGGAAAGCATGGGATGGTAGGGATGTGAGATGAGCAAGTAAACAGTGATCCCACCTCTGTCACCCACAGGCACTACAGATACTGCCACAAGGAGGAAGAGGCTGAGACTCCAGACATAGCTATGGGGAGGGGGGGGGGAGGGCCACCAGGAGCACCAAGGTAAGTGCAAGCTGATCCAGGAGTTATCAACACTAGACCACCCTTGAGAGGGTTGCACATGACAGCAAGGAGGCGGCCAAGCACAAGTGAGGAAAGGGACAGATAGGTAGCGGAAGGCATCAGCACTCAGAGACCAAACATTACCTAACCACAATCTCTATGTGACAATGGCAGGAAAGGGAAACTGTGTATTAGTCCCAGAAAGTACCACAACTAAGGTTACTACCACCAGGTGCTAAGGAGAGATCCAAAGCCATGTGTGAAGAGCATGCATGGTTAGCAAAGGACATCCCATTGCCACAATGGCAGAACCTATCCCACAGGTACATGTCTGGAAGAAAAAAGCAACTAGGAAAGGGGTGAGTGCCGATTGTGTCCCCCAAAAAAGTCTGGTAGGATTGCAAGGAGGGTGACTGTCTAGATCACATTTAGTTAACTTCTCAGAGGACCAAGTATTGGAGGCAAGCAATAGCACAGACAACGAAAATAGAATATGCAGTTACAGAGTATGTGGGTGACCCAGACACAGCTAGCATCTACAAAGATCAGGAATAGCATCCATGTCATGATGTGAGTGACATACAGGGAGAATATCAGCATGAGCAGTGGAGCCTAGATAGCTCAAAGGGAATGAGTGCAGGTGCCAGCTCAGAATCAGCAACTCTGCAGGCAGTAGCCCAAGAAACATAGAAATGTGATATTAGATAAAGACCATACGGCCTACCCAATTTGCCCTTCCATACCAACTACTTTTTTTTTCCCCTTTAGAGATCTTCTATGTTTGTCTCATACTTCCTTAATTCAGATACAGTCCTCATTTCTACTACCTCTACTAGGAGACTATTCTTCGCATCTATTACTCCTTCTGTAAATAAATATTTCCACAAATTACTCCAGAATCTCTCTTTGTTTACCTTCAACCTATGCCTCCTCACTATAGAGCTTTCTTTCAAATGAATGAAGCTCACCTCCTGTGCATTTATGCCACTGAGGTATTTAAACGTGTCTATCATATTTCCCCTCTCCCGACTTTCCTCCAAATTATACATATTGAGATCTTTAAGTCTGTCCCATATGCCTTATAACAAAGCCCACTGATCATTTTGGTAGCCACCCTCTGCACTGACTCCATCCTGTTTATATATTTTTTGAAAGTGTGGTCTCCAGAATTAGAGATGACACAACATACATGCACAAGTATCGCCTGCACTGAATGCAGAGTAAAGATTGACACACGTGTAAATAGCACAAAAAAATATGCACACATAGCAATGCCAAACGTATTTAAATGATATGCAAATAACTTGGGCATATTAAAATAAAATGCAAATAAGTTCTGTGCCTGATGCAGAGGAACATGTAGAGGATTACATAACCAGATGTAAAGTTCAGGAGCACCATTATTTCTAAGCCTGGTCTAAGGTGACGTAAAATTCTTGAGCATGTAGAGAACAACAGAGACCCGAGCAACAGAGGGGAGGATGAGAAGGTACAGGCTCAACCCCTTATCATGAGGCACTGCAGATGGTGCCTATTCTGAACAATGGTTTCACTGGATGGACTTCCGGAGAGGCATGTCGTGTGCAACTACCATTTATACACAAGAACAATTATGCCTTTGTATGGGCATGCCATACCAGGGCTGGCAAAGTTACTCGCTATATTAAATTTTTTGGGCACTGGATCATTTCAAAATGTTGTCAGAGTAGCCTGTGGAATGGACCATCATCATTTTCCAGGCATTTTAAGGTGTTGTAGGCCTTGAAAAATCAGATCAGGGATCATATCTGCTACCCACAGCAGCAGGTAGAATGGCAAGTGTTGAAGGCAAACTTTTATTTTATTTTTTAAATATTGCTGGAGTGCCAGAAATGATCAGAGCAACAGACATGCACCCCCCTCAGATAGAGAAATGCTTCCACTCCATAAATGTTCAAGTGATGTGTGACGTGCACATAAGATCTTAAATGTGTTCTTTGCCATACATACTGTAGGTTGTGATAGTCAGCTGACACGTGGCAGTAAAGTAGGTCCTCCTCCTCGGAAAAGGGCATCGAGCAGATGCGCTTTGCCTGGCTACTGGTCTGTTCCATCTCACTGCCTGAACTAGAATGATGATCCATCTCCATCTCTCCAAACTACACAGTACAGTACACAATACAGTACAAACACAGCAACAATGCAGACAAGCACAACCAAGAAGAAAAGAAGAGAAGCAACAGATCAACAATACAAATAGTACTGAGCCAATTAGAAATGCAGAAATGGCCATCTTGCTTGCAAGTTCCCTTTAAATAACACCCCCCTCCCCAGTGTATTCACAGCACTTTTACATCTTTTGCTCCCTTTTCAGCACTGCTGCAATGCTTTGTGTTTACATTTTTCATGCCAATATACATTACAAAGTGCGCCTGCGCTGTGATGTCATCCCTATGTGCATAACGACAGTATCTGGAATTTACACACATGCGGACATGGCCGACTGTAGTGTCTATTGTTTGAGCATGTATTGGCTCCCTTCCTTTCAACTTTGTGCCAAACGTTTGCACATATCAGCGCTAATGTTTCATGCTTTCGATGAGCAATAAAAACATGTACACAGCTAATAGCACGCGACTTCAGCACAGTCTTTCCGCATCTACCTGTAAATTAGGTCTCAAAAAAAAAAAAAAAGACTTGTACAGAGGTACTATCAGCTCCTTCTTCCTGTTGGCTAGTCCTCTCACTATGCACCCAAGAACATGCAGCTACAGCACCACCCCCAGTACCACCACAAGTTGGCGCCAACACTTCATAATTGATGCTGCCACAGAGGAGGAAGAGGAGGGGTAAGGCAGAGGTACAGGACAGCATCCACACAAGCAATATTTGGCAAGGACTCCTACAGCCACTATGCTTTGTAGGCAATCCCAGAGCCTTCATCTGAAGTGATGACCCTGAGAGCTTCTGGCAGCAATCCAGCTCTAGCAGGGACTCACAGAATAGCTGTAGTGTACAGTGGGTAGGAGGGGGAAGTAGTACTGGAGAGAGAGGGCTAAAGAGGGAGTGAGAAAGGAGGGGTGGCAGAGCTAGGAGGAATTGAGTGTCCATAAGAACATAAGACATGCCATACTGGGTCAGACCGAGGTCCATCAAGCCCAGTATCGTGTTTCCAACAGTGGCCAATCTAGGTCATACGTACCTAGCAATATCCCCAAAAGACACAGGTTCCACAATGCTTGTACTGGGTCAAGCATTGATATCCTGGGTCCCTTTTTAATAGTGGTTTATGGACCCTTCCTCCAGGAACTTGTCCAAACCTTTTTTAAACCCAGCTATACTAACAGCCCTTACTACATCCTCCGGTGTCCAGGTAGGCCCAGCACAGACAGCACAGCTGAGTCATAGCTGCTGGACTTTCACAGCAGCAGCTGTCTGTGCCCGGTCCTCCACTGCCCCACCATGAGACAGTCATGGGTGAAGCAGAGCCTGAAGTCCTGTTGCATTTGCAGGCCTTCAAGCATGAGAAGCACTAGGGCTTCAGAGCAGCCACCTGGGAGCAGGACCTCATGGTGGGCCATTTGGAAAGCATTAGGGCAAAACTGTATGCTTTCAAACAAGCATCTTTGAACTGTGGGCATATGTCTCCGTCCCTTATACCACCTGCACTTAGGGAGGAGGAACCTAGATAGGGGGATGGGTATATGTTACTGTTATAATGTGTGACAACGGGGGACGGAGACTGTTGCAGGGCAAGATGGACGCATGAGAGCTGGCTCCAGAGGATTGTTAAAAGAATCCTCTACTCTTGCTGCCAATCCTGAGTAGGACTTCTTGAATTTTGGATAATCTGTTCCTGGACATGTCCAGCCCTAAACTGGTGTGTTTAGAATACACAGGAGCGCAAAGTTTCAGTGCAAAGCGTTCGAAGATGGAGCCTCTTTACCACAAAAGATGGCAGCTATCCATGATTACCCCGAGGCCCTACAGGAGCTTCTTTCTGAAGTGTGTGCCATCAAAGACATAGTGAAATTGAATGTAGAATCTTTATCAGTATTGCAAGAGGACATTATTACTTTAAAGAGCAGCCTGGAAGCGCTCACGCTAAGATTGGATAAAACCGAAAATATGGTAGCAGTGCACGAGGAGCGCTTGCGGTATGTTGATAAGCAGGCAAAACAAATCTGGGATTTGGAAGATGGCAATAATCGGGCTCGCAGAAACATAAGGATTCTTGGAGTTCCCGAAGGGGCTGAAGATACGGATATCTTTATCTTTCTGCAGACGCTGATTCACAAAGTTCTAAAGGTTGAGTTTGCTATGCCCTTTGAAATCGAGAACGCTAACATGGTTCCCAACACAATCTACGGTATCTAGCAGATGATCGCGCCCGATCATTTTGAAGGTTCTTCGGTTTCAGCAGGTCTCCCGAATAATGGAGGCTGCCAGAAAAAATTCTTCATTGGAATATGAGGGCCACAAATTGTTGTTTTTTCCAGACCTCGCCAAAGTTACAGTGGACCGGCGAAAGAGGTTCTTGGCATTGTGACCTCGGTTACAATGGCTGCAGGCTCAGTTCGGGCTACTGTATCCTGCTTGCATGAGAGTTACTCTATACAATCAGACTAGAACGTTTGATGACCCTGAAGCACTACAAGCTTATCTAGAAGATAAAGAGCTGGCTCAAATGCGCTGATAACAAAGAGATGTATATTCTGGTGTGCTTTGGCTAGAAGTGGATGCTAAAGCCGTAGGGTTGAAAGTTAAGGTCTGACACTAGATGGATTGTTTAACCTCTGATTAGAGGAAGGATCAAATTTTGTTATATTGGCCCCTTAACAAGCAAATCTTGGACTGACCGCAGTGAAGAGACGTGCACATTTGGACAATCCTAGTCTGATCATAGAGTGGTGGCCATTTCGTCAGGGCTTATTGTGGGGCCCAAGTGCAACCGAGCCATGGGCCAGCCTTGAGGTCTAAGTCTACCATCTCTTCGAGGCACAGCTTTGCAGTGCCACTTGCCACGGCCCATTACATTGTTGCATGGGACGGGTTCGCCTGGGACATAGTTTCTTACTGTCAAGTCAGGAAAGGTGTTGATGTTCACTGCAGTGGAGTAAATATCGACAATGTTGAAGATCCTCCGTGCCTGTCTTGTCCACCTTGGGTTCACCCATAAAGTATAGAGGTTTAAACTCCCTCCCATGGTCTACCTGGCTAGTTTCTGTTAATACTGTATGTTTGTTTGTGCTGGTCTTAACAAGGGTTAATATAAGACCACGGTTTATTTGTCCATGTTATTACTCAGGGAACTACAACTATTTCTGTATTAAAGCGTTTCTAGCAATGTGGACTTTAAGCTCGGGGGGTCACCATTTATTACCTACCAACATGTGTCACAAAGGATGCATGGCTTCCTTTAAGACTGTATCACTGAACGTTAAGAACAATAATCCTATAAAACGGAAAAAGATATTTCTTTAGGGGCGTCAGGAAAATGCCGATATCTTATTCCTGCAAGAGACTCACTTAAGTGTAGTGGAATCCTTAAAATTAGACATAAAACCGTTTACACTCATAGCTTTCTCTGCGGTGAACCATAAGCGCAATGGGTTTGCTATCTTAGTTAGAAAGTCCCTCTCTCCAATAGTGATGCAGACCCGCTCAAACTTGGGAGGCCAATGGGCAAAGGCAGTGCTTAAGATGGGATCTACAGAGTTGGCCTTCATCAGTATTTATGCTCCAAATTTAGATAACCCAGAATTTTTTAATTTATTAGCCGCAGAAGTCCATGATGTATATAAGTACCTGATTATCCTGGGTGGGGACTTCAATCTTACGTTAGACCCCCTAATAGATAGAAAACCCCTCAGAACTTCCAAGCCCCCCAAAGCTCATTCAGTACTTTTATCACTGGCGCAGGATGTTGGCTTAGCGGACATATGACGTTTAAAACACTCCGTCGATCAGGAATATACTTTTTTTTCATCCCCTCATAATTCTTCATCGCGTATTGATTTTTTTCTTATACCAAAGGCTTTGATCCCCAGGGTAACTACATCTAAAATACATTCTGTCCATACGTTCAGTGATTCTGCCATATCTATATCTCTTCAAGCCTCCCAGACCAGCACTTCTCTCCTTCAAGGTGGCACTTTGACAGGTCTCTTCTTGGCAACTCAGAGTTCTGAGAAACTATCCAGGCTGCCATTGCGGAATATTTTCAAATAAATTCTCTGGAGGCCACTGCTGGCTGGGCTTGGTGGGAGGGTTTCAAAGCTTCTATAAGGGCCATCATTACCAGTTTTGGTATACGCCTCTCAAGGCAGCATAAAGCAGAGCTGTCAGCTCTGGATAAGCAGATTAATGCTGGGGAATGCATATTGGTTAAACGATCTGACCCAAACATTCTCATTCGGTTGCAGCATTTGAGGTTTAGGTACAACACTATACTCTCAACTGAAGCCTCACAGAACATCCAAGCACAAAAAGGGAGGTTTTATATGGAAGGCAATAAGACAGGCCACTTTTTAGCCAATTCTTTGAAGGTTCGTAGGGAAGCTTCACGCATAGCAGAGCTGCGGGATACCCAAACAGAATTTGATTGCAAAGGACACTGAAACAGCAGAAGCCTTTCGATCATTTTATGCCAAGTTATATACTTCAGAAGTAGAGATGACTGTCGGTGCCTTTGAAAATTACTGGCTGGTACCCAGTGGCCTACTCTGAACAAGGAAGCATCCGTTGCAATAGACAACCAGATTTGTGTCACTGAAATCAGCCAAGCCATAGAGTCTCTGTCAGCGGGTAAGGCCGCTGGCCCAGATGGGCTTCCCATTGAATTTTATAAGGTTTTCTCCAAAGAGCTAGCCCCACATCTGCAACAATACTACTGGTCTCTGCTAGAGCCGGATGCCCATGTTGGTGCATTTGCTCCAGCTAACATTATAGTTCTTGAAAAATCAGGGAGGGATCCCCAACTGGCGAGTAACTATCGTCCAATTTCTTTGCTAAATGCAGATTACAAAATATATGCAGCCTCTCTGGCATGTCGCCTATCCAAGGTGACTCCAATTTTGATTCACCCAGACCAATACAGATTCTCTGAGGGCCGCTCTACGGCTGATAATGCCAGACTGCTATGTCATGTTTTGGCAGGAGCGGGGAGCGTGGACAGCCCTTTAGTCAGACTATCTTTAGATGCAGAGAAAGCGTTTGACTGGCTAGAGTGGCCGTTCCTGTTTGCTACCCTTAGCTGGTTCGGCATTGGTGAGGGTTTTCTCAATTGCTCAGGGTTATGTACTCACGGCCATATGCTAATATTTTTGTAAATGCTATTCAATCTCGGGATTTCCCACTCGGCCGAGGTACCCGACAGGGATGTCCCCTCTCTCCAATTTTGGTCAACCTTGCTTTAGAACCTCTGGCCCTTCTTTTAAGACAGAGTTCAGCCGTGCAAGGAGTGTCCATTGCTGGTATGGAGATTAAGCTCTCAGCATATGCCGATGATCTTTTGTTCATTACCCCTAACTCAGTGCCTTCTGTCCTTGAGTTGATAGGTTAGTATTCACGCCTTTCTGGTTATAAAATTAACTGGACAAAAACAGTAGCATTCCCTCTTAATCTACAAGTAAACAGGGCAGATATGATGAGCTACCCATTTGTTTGGGAACCTAAAATGGTAAAGTATTTAGGTGTACATTTTTGCTACCCACTTTCAGAAACACTTCATTTTAATAAAACAGCAATCTTGTCAACTGTGACAACAAATTGTCATGGTGGGGCCATCTTGAGATGATCAAAATGACCATCACACCAAAGGTTAACTACATGTTAGAAATGCTGCCGTTCTTTTTGTCGGCTCATATTTACCGACAGGTTGAAAGGATTCTCGTACACTTTCCATGGAAGAACAAACCGCCTAGGATAGCTCTAAGGAAACTCAAATCTAGAAAAGAGGAGGGGTATGACTTTTCTAAACTTTGAGGCCTACCACTGTGCTTTCCTATTAAAGCAGGGATTCCAGATAGGTGGAACAGCCGTTTGGCCATCATCCTGTCTGGTTAGCACTGGAGGAGAAATTGCCTGCCCCTTTCTCCATGAGGCTTCTCCCTGGCATGATATTTCCAGAAAACTCAAATTTTCCCCAGGTTACTATGGATACACAGAAGGCTTTTCAAATTTGAGCTTGCTCAGTTTCCCTGGAAAATGGAATCTCTAAACTCCTCCCTCTGTGGCATAATCCCTCTTTCAAGATTCAACATAAGACGACTGCTTGGAAACAGTGGTACTCCAGAGGAATCTGGTCTATCAGTCAGTTGCTCTCGGAAGGCAAGTGAAGGTCATTCACTAGCTTGCAACACGAGTTCAACTTACCCGGATCCTCTTACTTTCAATGGAATCAGTTGAGGTACTGCATTGGGAAATCTAAAATAAACATTAAGTCTCTATCAGAGGAGTGGGGGTTGCTTACCATAATTAAATTCATTCAACAGCTCCTGGGTGTGGCTTCTCATTACTACCAGCTAGTGAATCAACACCCCCAATCGCACTCTATTGGCACCCAACGTGTATGGGAACATGATACAGGGGTAACCCTTTCTCCGCAAAAGTGGGCAAAATATTGGGGAAGGCTAGTCAGGATCTCACAGTCTGCCTCTATTTCTCAGGCATTATACTTATTTGTTCACAGAGCCTATTACACACCGGTAAAGATGTCCAAAAAGGATAAAGCTGCCAGCAATACTTGCTGGTCTTGCCAGAGCAGTGCAGGTACTTTGGCCCATATGATTCTTGATTGCCCTAACGTTCAGGTATTCTGTATTACGATATGGGAGCGAATTCAAGTCGCCTTGGGATTCAGAGCCCCGCTCACCTGGGAGATCGTTGTATATCGTTCACTAAGCGGCATCACTTCCCTCCAGAAGGAATGTCACTTTTTACTTGATTTTATGTTGGGCGTGGCTCTGCATCTCATAGTTGACAGTGGTCATTCATTTTGAGTGCCAGCACACTTAGAGCTTCGGAGGCCACTAGAGTTGGCCAGGAGACCGTGGTGGGGTTGGGGTGGGTGGAGTTAATTGTATGTATTGTTCATGTTTAAATGGGTATGTTTCTTTCTTTTGTTTGTATGTGTTGAAAATTCAAAATAAAGAATTAAAAAAAATAATGTGTGACAACTGTTAATAAATGGTGTTTAGTTATTGGAACATAGCCTGTCTCTGTGGCTCTTCTGCACCCCTTGGTGCAGCTATCCCTAGTGCAGATGATGGAGGTGGTGCCACAGGCAGGGACATGCAGGACACCAATGTACAAAACCAAATATACAGAGGGCCCAAGACCCTTGCTCACAAGCAGTGTCCAGGCTGAACACACAGAGGGCAAATGGTGGCAGCTATCGCAGTGCTACTCCACAAATCCCATGTGGATCATGGCAACATGCCAGCAATTATACATTCGCCTTTTTCATATTTTAGATCCCTTTGCTGTACAGGCAAGGCTTTCATTGCCACCCTATGCCTTGCCATATGTTGCCCCGACTGGAGGTGCCATCAAGTGTCTGCCTCTGCTGAGTCTGCACCATGCTTCCTGATGACTTGGTGGCCAAGCACTCAACTCTCCATAGCAAATGTTATGGGTTTGAGACCAGCTTCCGACCATGAGGACAAAGCATGTAATATTTTCATTCTGCTACAGTGCAAAATGCCTACATTCAGTAGGATCCTAGTGTCAGATATGCTGTAACTGACACTATGCTGATAGTGCCATCCACACAAGCCAAAGGGTACAGCTGCTTACTGCACATAAACATATACCAAGTGTCAAGTGCCAATAATTAAGGGCAGCTGTGTCTGGGACAGCTGGTGCCATTGCTGCTACATGCTGCCTTCTACCTCTCCATTCTCAGCAAGAGGGTCTGTAGCTGCAGCCCATGTAGCAGAGCTTCCCCACACCCCCACACCCTCTTCTCCCTGCAGGGGTACAGCTGCAAATAGCCTACACATGTAAAATCCAGGGGCCCAGACACCTGTTAGCAGGAACACAGTCCCAGATGTGGGGGTAGCTACATCTCCACAACAGGTCCTTGAAAGGATAGCGGGTCACATAACATAACTGGCCTACATGATCAAACTTTATGCTACAGCATGTGTAGGACAGTGAGGCAACAAAGTCCATTTATCCTAGTGAGGTGATGATGGCATCGGCACCACAGGCATTGTTGCTATGTCATGGACACAGCTGCTACAAGAATATGCAATGTTTGTGCCAACCATAATGTTGACACAATTGTACAGCTCCAATAAAGCTGCGATCAATAACTTGTAATGTCCTCAACTGGTATATTTCTGTCATCCCCAATGTATGCATTATGTACAGCTATGGCCTGACAAAGCAGTGCTACAAGTTCACGTACCCCACAGTCTGTGGCAGTCAACATGATTCTCCCACATACCCATATAAGGCATGGTCCTCATCCTCTCCCCCTGCTTCCAGCCAGATTCCAAGTGCAAAACAGAACTAAGACTTGTAGTGCCCATCTCCACCTAAACCACCACTGTACGGGCCACCCAGCATTGGTTCTGTGGGGCTACTGGAGTTCATGCCATCTCCCCTACAAATTGCAATAGTCCAAGAAAAGTCCATATGGCATGGAAACTGCCAGGGGCAACTAGGCAAGACCAGACAGAGTTGTAGTGCACAGACCTCAGAATGGAAATATGGCAGCCTCTGAAAGCATTCAGGTAATTGATTCTGCAAGTACACCCATGGATGTCCATCTCTGCTGAGCTTCTCTGGAAATGAACCATTTTGGATGAGAGGATGTACATATGCAGCACATGTACATGATCCACCCATCTGGATGCCCTGAAAAGCGAAGGCTCTCAACCTGCCAATGCCTCTGTTTCATGGCCATGGCCTCCAAGTTCAAAGCCTCGCTGAGGAAAAAAAAACTTCTGTCCCAAGGAGATAGATCTGTTGCTCAGGGAGGTGCTTGCCAAGCATCACATTCTCTTCAGTAGCACTGGAATAAACTACAATGACACTAAAAGGAACGTCTCTGGCATGCCACTTGCGTAAAGCTGAATGCCATCTATCATTGAAACCAGGATACAGAGGACATGAAGTGAAAAAGGAGGGACAGAATGAGAACGGCAAAGGCCAAGGCAGCTGCACACAGTGCAGATGGGTGACCTTCTGTACTTAGCGAGTTGGAACAACACGTTCTGACCATAGCTGATAATGTGGTGGTGACTGGGTTTGGCAGTCTTGACAGCTGCAGGTCCTCACAGCAGCAAAGTGAGTATAGCAATCCTGAAATACCGAAGCAGTAGTGTCAGTTTCCACATTGGCTCGAGTTACTCATAATCCTCCTTGCCCCCTCAGACACCTTCCTTGCTACCTTGCTCTGCATACAGGTGACTGCTTCTCACTGCACACCCTCTATAGCCATGGCTGCAGCCTCACCAGCACATGCCTGGCAGAGACAGGAGAGCCTACCTGATTATAAGGTCGACACAATGCTGTAGTGTATATGGGTGGCATCCCATAGTTTCATCATGTCAATGTGGAGTCCGTTGCACAGACCCATGCTGTGGGCCATATAGGCTCCGTAAAGGTGCTTGATTGGTGGCAACTGCCATGGCATAGTGAGTTCACACTCTCTCTATTGGTCTAATTACTGAACGATTTAATCACAACTTCAACTGAAAAATTCGTTCATGTATAACTGGATGCTTACTGAATTTTCAAAAAATCATACCAAAAAACATATGCACATGTTATACACTGAGGTCTCAGACTTATAGTGGCTCTGCCATAGGGACTAAACGTCCGTTATCGTGGCAGTGAGCCCTTTTGCATCAACGACCTCATAAGTGTAAGTGGGTTGAAGAACACAGCCTTAAAAACACAATTAAATAATTGGAGACTCAAAAACGTATGTTCTTATCTGTGTTAACAAACAGCCCACTCTCATGGATCCTCAGAGTGGGCTGTTTGTTAACACAGATAAGAACATACGTTTTTGAGTCTCCAATTATTTAAATGTGTTTTTAAGGCTGTGTTCTTCAACCCACTTACACTTATGAGGTCGTTGATGCAAAAGGGCTCACTGCCACGATAACGGACGTTTAGTCCCTATGGCAGAGCCACTATAAGTCTGAGACCTCAGTGTATAACATGTGCATATGTTTTTTGGTATAATTTTTTGAAAATTCAGTAAGCATCCAGTTATACATGAACGAATTTTTCAGTTGAAGTTATGGCATAGTGAGTGGCACATAATACTGCTGCTGTGCCAGCCCTACACCTAGATCTTCCTGATACCCCCCTCCTCCTTTGCACACATTGGTGCCCCTCTGTACACATTCGGTGGGTTGAGATTCTAAGGTCTGGCCTTCACATGCCCTGCGGTGATGTCCATGCTGTACACAGCATACTTACTACTTGCATGGAATCTGCATGCAGCACTAGGTACCTATGCACATCTCCAACCATGCATAGGCATGTATTGGCTTTCCCATACCTGAAGGTGCTGGACTGGATGCCAAACATCCACAGTGCTTCACAAATGATGCCTGTTCACTTGAGAACAAGAACAGCACCAAGTCACTTCCTGGAATATCAGTGGAGTCCCTTGAGACCCAAGTGATGGCAGAGGAACAAGCAACAGAGGATGACAGGCAGGTAGTACATGAAGCTACAAGGAGGGGGATAGAGAGGGCGATACCCGAAGTTGTCAACAACCCACCTGCCAAGGAGGCACCACTGCGACATTAATGATTTGCTTATGTATTATACAGTATATACCATTTTGATTATATTCCAGAATTTCTAAAACAGTAAATAAATTAAATGAATAAAAATAAAGAAATGAAAGTACAAATAGAAACTAGCAGAAATTCAAGAAGGGATCATGGACTGGTACAGAGCGAGGGAGATTAAGAGAACTGGAAAAAGGCATGAGAGTGGTAGAGGAGAGAGAGAAGAGCAATGGAGGAGGAGGGTGGCTGCAGGAGAGAGGACAGAGGTGGTGAGAGAAGAGTGAGTGAAAGGCAACTGTAAGAAGAAACAAGAGGGTAACAAAACAAATCATGAAAGTTAACAAAAAAATTTCGGACAACATTTTACCAAACAAAGCAGTTATTTAGGCAAAAATTGTTAGTTGAAAATGGTTCTCCCACATGGCAGGTAACAGATTGTACTTTTATCCAGACTGCAAAGGGACAGGACAAAAGGAACGGGAGATCAGAAAATCCCCATGTGTTTTACTGTGCCAACAGTAAAGCAGGTTGAAAAGTCCTCAGGGGCCATTTTTAGCAGCAGCATTCTGCACACTTAAAGCAGCTGGTCATCGCCACTTTAATTTAGACTCAGATATCCGGCCACTGGCAAAGAATATCCGTTTTGCCCAGATAGTCAATTAGCTATTCAGTTGGTGGTGATATTAAGCCACTGGCCAGAAAGCTAAACCAGCTAAAGTTAAGCCAGATTTTTCTTTGGTCTTACTTTAACTGGCTAGGGTTAACCAGTCAGAGGCTCAATATCACTGCTGTCTGGCTAACCCCCAGTGCCACCCCTGTTCCGCTCCAGGAACACCCCAATACTTAGTGTCAGGACGTTCAAAACAGGTAGTAGGAGGATATTCAGAAGCACTAAATGGTATTGCCATATGAATAAAATACAGTCTCTAAAATGCTTGTATGCAAATGCTAAAAGTCTAAAAAATAAGATGGAAGAGTTAGAATATAAAGCACTAAATGAGAGGTTAGATATGATTGGAACCTCAGAGACATGGTGGAAGTGGGACACTGTGATACCTGGGTACAAACTATATCGTAATGATAGAGCTGATCAAATAGGTGGAGGGGTTGCGCTCTATGTTAGAGAGGGCATTGAGTCAGAAAGGATTAAAGTTTTGCAGGAAACAAAATTTGCTGTAGAATCTCTATGGATTGAAATTCCATGTAAAAAAGGGAAAGCAATGGCAGTGGGGGTGTACTATCGACCACCTGGCCAGAATGAACAAATGGATGATGAAATGCTCAAAGAAATCAGGGAAGCTAACAAAAGTTACAACACTGTAATAATAATGGGTGATTTCATTTACCCCGGTATCGACTGGGTCAGTGTCATGGCAGGACATGCTAGGGAGATAAAGTTTCTAGATGAAATAAATGACTGCTTCTTGGAACAGCTGGTTCATGAACCGACCAGAGGGGAAGTCATATTGGACCTAGTCCTTAGTGTAACACGAGATCTGGTGCAAGAGATAAGGGTGTTGGGGCCACTTGGCAATAGTGATCATAGCATGATCGCGTTTGATTTATTTAGTGGAGGAGGGATAGTAAGGAAATCCACAGTACTACCTTTTAACTTTTGAAAAGGAGACTATGATAAAATGAGGAAAATAGCTAAGAAAAAACTAAAAGGAGCAGTTGCAAAGGTTAAAGACTTACAACAAGCTTGGGTGTTGTTGAAAACTATTATCTTGGAAGCCCAGACCAGCTGTATTCCACGCTTTAAGAAAAGTGGAAGGAAGTCCAAAAAACTGCCAGCATGATTTAAAGGTGAGGTCAGAGGCAGTTGTTGCCAAAAAAGCATCTTTCAGGAAATGGAAAAAAAGAGCCAATCGATGAAATCTGGAAAGAGCACAAGCACTGGCAAGTCAAATGCAAGGCATTGATAAAGCAGGCAAAGGGAGAATTTGAGAAGAAGCTTGCTGCGGAAGCAAAAACGCAAAATAAAGACTTTTTCAAGTACATTCGTAGCAAAAAACCTCTGAGAGAGTGAGTTGGTCCATTAGATGATAGAGGGGTTAAAGGGGCACTAAGAGGCGACAAGGCGATAGCGGAGAGACTGAATGAATTCTTTGCTTCGGTCTTTACTGAGGAAGATGTAGGGATGTTACTCATGACTGAAGTGGTATTTAAAGGTGCGGAAGAATTGAAGGAAATATCGATACATCGGGAAGATGTATTACAACTATTAGATAAACTGAAGAGTAGCAAATCACCTGGTATACATCCAAGGGTGTTGAAAGAACTGAAATATGAGATTGCAGACCTGCTATTAGTAATCTGTGATCTATCATTAAAATCATCTGTAATACCTGAAGATTGGAGGATCGCCAATGTAACGCCAATTTTTAAAAAGGGTTCCAGGGGTGATCCGGAAAACTACAGACCGGTGACCCTGAAGTCAGTACCGGGAAAAATGGTAGAAGCCATCATAAAGAACAAAATTACTCAGTATGTAGATAGTCATGGCCTAATGGGAGATAGCCAACATACCTTTAGACAAGGAAGATCTTGTCTTACTAATCTGTTATGTTTTTTTGAAGGTGTGAATAAACAGGTGGACAAAGGTGAGTCGGTTGATATAGTGTATCTGGACTTTCAGAAAGCCTTTGACAAGGTCCCTCATCAGAGACGTTTGGCAAAAGTAAAGAGTCATGGGATAGGAGGCAGTGTACTATTGTGGATCAGGAACTGGTTAAAAGATAGAAAGCAGAGGGTAGGGCTAAATGGCCAATTTTCCCAATGGAGAAAGGTGAATAGTGGTGTACCCCAGGGATCTGTGCTGGGTCCGCTGCTTTTTGACATATTCATAAATGACCTGGAAAAGGGAACGACGAGTGAGGTTATCAAATTTGCAGATGACACAAAACTATTTAAAGTTGTTAAACCCCAAGAGGATTAAGGAAAATTGCAAGAGGATCTTGATAAATTGGAAGACTGGGCATCAAAATGGAAGATGAAATTTAATGTGGACAAGTGCAAAGTTATGCACCTAGGGAAGAACAACCCAAACTATGGTTACAAGATGCAAGGTTCCACATTAGGAACCACCACCCAGGAAAAAGATTTAGGCGTCATTGTGGATAACATGTTAAAACCCTTGGCCCAGTGTGCAGCGGCGGCCAAGAGAGCAAATAGAATGCTAGGTATCATAAGGAAAGGAATGGAAAATAAAAAAAGATATTATAATGCCTCTATATCGTTCCATGGTGAGACCACACCTTGAATATTGTGTGCAATTCTGGTCGCCGTATCTTAAAAATGATATAGCTTTATTAGAAAAGGTTCAGAGAAGAGCCACCAAAATGGTAAAGGGGATGGAAGGATACTCCTATGAAGAAAGGCTAAAAAGGTTAGGGCTCTTTAACCTGGAAAAGAGACGGCTGAGGGGAGATATGATAGAAGTCTATAAATTAATGAACGGAGTGGAACGGGTCAACGTAGATCAATTGTTTACGTTATCAGAATATAAAAAGATAAGGGGACATGCAATGAAGCTACAGGGTAAACTATTTCAGACTAATAAAATAAAATATTTTTTCACTCAACGTGTAATCAAACTCTGGAATTTCTTACCGGAGGATTAGTAAAGGCTGTCAGTGTAGCTGGGTTTAAAAAAGGTTTGGACAAGTTCCTGGAGGAAAGGTCCATAAACCATTATTAAGAAGGGACCCAGGATATCAATGCTTGACCCAGTACAAGCATTGTGGAACCTGTGTCTTTTGGGGAAACTGTTAGGTACGTATGACCTAGATTGGCCACTGTTGGAAACAGGATACTAGGCTTGATGGACCTTGGTCTGACCCAGTATGGCATATCTTATGTTCTTATGCCTGTTTATTGAGTTTGATGTAAACTGCATTGAATTTTTGATAATGCGACATAAAAGCCATGTTAAATAAATAAATAAAATAGTGCCACAGAATTTAACTGGTTATCAGGTCCACTAACTGGTTAAACTGCTTTGAATATGCTCCCCTGAGGTATGAAGCACCTTCTATGTTCAACTTTGATACAGCAAATTTAAGAATAGACAAATGTCTTTTCCCACTTTCTAATTACCATTCTAGTTATCCAAACTTTATTCTGTACTAATGTCTTTATTTTTTGTTCTGATATTACAAAAAAATTGATAAGAATTATGAAGTTTTGACATTCCAGGAATTATGCATTTCAAAGAAAAGAGTTTTATGTTCACAAATAAGCACTTACCATAGATTTTGTACAATACGTACTAATCAGTTCATTTTTAAAATACTGGTAGGAAAAACATTCAGATTTGAGAGACTTTAGCGGGAGTTAATTACAATTATTGTGATTAGTGTTTTATTCTAAGCAGATATTTAATATTTTTTGCTTACCTTTAAAACAAACCCCTATCGAGGGGGGATATTTATAAAGCTTAATAAAAAGTACTATAATTCTTGTTCTAGAAAACAGATAATTCCTCTTCATGAAGTTTCTCAGTGAAATCACTGCCACCTGCCAACTATATTACGAAGCATAGGATTCCATTAATTCCTCTGTGTTACTAATATTCTACAAAAATTACTATGGTATAAATGCACGTGGTGGTCCTCTTCCTGTTGAAAGGAAGCTCTGGAACAAGGGGGTCATAGGATGAAGGTGAAAGGGGACAGATTAAAGAGTAATCTGAGGAAATATATCTTTATGGAAGGGTGGTGGATGAGTGGAATAGCCTCCCTATTGAGGTGGTTGAAACTAATTCTGTATCTACACTCAAGAAAGCATGGGACAAGCACAGAGGATCTCTGAGGGAGAGGAAGGGATTGTAGAACTTAATAGTTCTTATGGATGAGCAAATTGGATAGACCATATGGTGTTTATCTGCCATCATTTTCTCTGTTTCTTAGGGGTATGTTTACTAAACCGTCTTAACGTTGCAGCGATAACGCCACTCATCGCGCGATAACGCCACTCATCGCGCGATAACGCCACTCATCGCGCGATAACGCCACTCATCGCGCGATAACGCCACTCATCGCGCGATAACGCCACTCATCGCGCGATAACGCCACTCATCGCGCGATAAAGCACAGTTACTTACCTGTAACAGGTGATCTCTGGGAACAGCAGGAATATGTCTTCACATATGGGTATCGTCGGTACCGACGGAGCCTGCGCAGGAACGCTCCCCAGCGTCCTGAAAGAAAGCTTTTGGGAGCATCCCACAGCGCCTGCGCGCTGCCTTCCCGCCTTTCATAACTGCCTCTCTCCAGTTCGAGTTTTAAAGCTGAGACAAAGAGAGAGGAAAGGAAAGATAGATAGAGAGATACAACTCCTAGGGGAGGTGGGTGGGTTGTGAAGACTTATTTCTGCTGTTCCCAGAGATCATCTGCTACAGGTAAGTAACTGTGCTATCTCCAGGAACAAGCAGGAATGAGTCTTCACATATGAGGACTCCCCAGCTAGAGATGCCTGGGAGATCACCCAGATTGTGAGTCCCTGGGAAGGGCTCTACCTCTACCCATGAATCTCAGGCATCCAGTTCAGGGATGGAGGGTAGGAGTTGATTAGGTATGGAACAGGTGTTTGAGAACAGCCAGACCAAACAAGGCATCCCGGCGGGAGTCCTTGTCCAAGCAGTAATGGGCTGTGAAGGTATGAACCGATGCCCAAGTGGCCGCTCGACAGATTTGGTCGATGGACACAGAGTTTAGATGAGCCATAGAGGTTGTCATGGCCCTCACATTGTGAGCTGTGACATGGCCCTCCAGAGAAAGATTCTTACTTTGGTAGGCAAAGGAAATACACTGAGCAATCCAACTGGACAGAGTTCTCTTAGAGACTGGAAGTCCTAAATGAGAAGGATCAAAAGCAACAAAAAGTTGAGAGGACTTTCTATGTTGCTGTGTCCTGTGTAAGTAGAAAGCAAGTGCTCTTTTACAATCCAGGGTATGAAGATTCCTCTCTGCACTTGATGCATGAGGTCCTGGAAAAAAGACAGGTAAAAAGACCACCTGGTTCAGATGAAAAGGTGAGACCACTTTAGGCATAAAGTGTGGATTAGTTCTGAGGACTACCTTGTCATGATGGAACCTTGCATAAGGAGGATTAGCCACTAAAGCTTGCAGCTCACTGATACGGCGAGCTGACATGGCTGCAATGAGAAAAATAACCTTCCAAGAAAGGAATTTTAAGGAGGTAGTGGCTAAGGGTTCAAAGGGTGGCTTCATAAGCTGGCCAAGAACCAGATTCAAGTCCCAGGCCACTGGAGGTGGTCTAATGGGAGGTTTAGTCAAAAGAAGGCCTCTCATGAATCTTGCTATAAGAGGATGAGAGGAAATAGGTTGTCCATTGAGAGGCTTAAGGGAAGCTGCAATAGCACTCAAATGGACTCTGATTGAATTTGTTTTAAGGCCTGCATGGGATAAATGCAACAAATAGTCTAGTAAAGAATGCAAAGGTATTGCAAGAGGGTTGAGACCCTTCTCTGCACACCAAATGGAAAATCTTTTCCATTTAAAAGCATATGAACGTCTGGTGGAAGGCTTTCTGGAAGCATGAAGGATATCCTTCACTTGCTGAGAAAGTTGTAAATCTTGAAGGTCTAGGCCTTCAGCAACCAGGCCCTGAGATGAAGAGACTGAGGATTTGGGTGCCACAAGGTTCCCTCCTCCTGGGAGAGGAGATATGGAGCAGACCCCAGGTCTAGGGAGGGAGCTTGAGAGAGATACAGAAGTAGAGGGTACCACACTTGGCGTGGCCAAAGTGGTGCTATGAGGATCATAGTCCCTTTGTCTCTCTGAAGCTTGAACAGAGTCTTGGGGATTAGGGGAATAGGTGGAAAGGCATAAAGGAAGTCTTGCCCCCAATGAAGGAGGAAGGCATCCCTGGCCTGAACTCCCTGACATGGAACCCTGGAACAGAACCGGGGAAGTTTGGCATTCCACGGACTTGCAAACAGGTCTATGTCTGGGGTACCCCAAATCCGAAAAATTCTAGCTATCTGGTCCCCATGGAGGGACCATTCGTGCGGAAGCAGAACTCGACTGAGTCTGTCTGCCCAAGAGTTTTGAACTCCTGGACGATATACTGCCTTGAGATGGATTTGATGCTCTCTGGCGAAGGCCCACAATCTCAGAGCTTCGTTGCAAAGCAGCAGAGAGCCAGTTCCCCCCTGCTTGTTCACGTAGAACATAGCCACCTGGTTGTCCGTGTGGATGAGGACTGTCTTGTAGCTGAGCAGGGTGTGGAAGACTCAGAGACAGAAAGATTGCTCTGAGCTCTAAGAGGTTGATATGAAGATATGTCTCCTGTGGAGACCAGATGCCCTGGGTCGAGAGATCTTGTAGATGAGCCCCCCAACCCTTTGAAGAGGCATACGTTGTAAGGGTTGCTTGGGGTAACACCTGTTGAAAGGGGGACCCCAGCAACAGATTCTGAGTGGACTTCCACCAGTGGAGGGATGAAAATAGGCGACTGGAGGCTGCTATTTTGTCTGACAGGCAACCTGATGCCTGAGTCCATTGGGTGGATAGGGTCCACTGAGCTGCCCTCATGTGAAGGCGAGCATAGGGAACCACATGCACCGTGGATGCCATGTGGCCTAAAAGTTGCAACATCTCTCGAGCAGTTAAATGGGATTTTAACTGAATCTGGGAGGCTAACTGCACCAAGCGTAGGCAACGGGCCTGGGGAAGATAGGCCCTTGCAGTTGTGGTATCCAGTAAGGCCCCTATGAACTCTAGAGATTGAGTAGGGGTAAGATGGGATTTTGGAATGTTGATTACCAGTCCCAGATACTGAAGAACACGCCTTGTGCAGGCTAGAGAAGTCTGGGCCTCTGACTGGGATGGAGCTCGGATGAGCCAGTCGTCCAGATATGGGAATACGAATATTCCTAGAGTGCGTAGGAATGCAGCTACTACTGCCATGCATTTTGTGAACACTCTTGGAGCAGAGGCCAGACCGAAAGGAAGCACTTTGTATTGGTAGTGCTTTCCTTGGTACAGGAAGCGAAGGAATCTTCTGTGTGTTGGATGGATGAGAACATGGGTGTACGCATCCTTGAGATCTAGAGAACAAAGCCAGTCCTGACTCTGGAGGTATGGAAGGAGAGTTCCGAGAGAAGTCATCTTGAATTTCTCCTTGCATAGAAACTTGTTCAATTCTCTGAGATCTAATATGGGTCTGTAGCCCCCTGTTTTCTTTGGGATGAGAAAATAGGGGGAGTAGAACCCTGAGCCCTGTTGAAGAAGGGGTACTTCTTCTATTGCCCCTTGGGCAAGAAGGGTAGCAATCTCCTGACCTAGAAGGTTGAGGAGAGATGTTGGAGAATTGAACTGTTTCACCATGGTGTGAGGAGGAAGGTTTAAGAAATGAAGTTTGTACCCTTCCCTTATGATGGAGAGGGTCCACTGTTCTGCTGTGATTTGTTCCCATCTGGGAGCAAAGTGAGCTAACCTTCCTGGGATGGTGAGGGGCTCTGGATGTTCTAGAGCCAGAAAGGCTAAGTTCTCTAGTGGAAAGTCAAAGGCCCTGAGGAGGCTGAGGCTGTTGGGCCGTAGCAGTCCTCGCAGCCTGGGTTTTGGCCTGTTTTGGTTGTTGCTGCCTCTTTGTAGCAAAACGACCTTGAGAAGAGGCCTGACCATAAGAAGAAAATTTCCCTTTCTTTGGGAAAGATCCCTTTTTGAACAACCTCTTTTTGAAAGGAGCAGTAGTAGACTTTGAAAGTCTATCTAAAGCAGAATTTTCAGCATCCATCTGGTTGGCCTTTGCTTGCCAATCTTTGCCAAACAGGTTTTCGCCTGTACAGGGAAGGTTACCTAGACCATCCTGTACCCAGGATTCCAAATCAGAGGCTTGCAACCAAGCAACTCTGCGTGCACCTATGGCAATAGCCGAGGCTCTAGTGACCCCCTCAAAAGAGTCAAAGGCTGCACGGTTGGAAAACTTGGATACATCCTGTGCATGTTTAAGCCAGGTCATATATTCTTCTCTCTTATCTTCTGACATAAAAGGAGATAAGGTTTGCAGATGATCTGTAACCTCTTTTAGAAACATCCCCATATAGAGACTATAGGAGTTGATTCTGGCTACAAGCATACTGGGCCTGGAAGATTTTCCTGCCAAAGGCATCTAGGGTTCTGCATTCTCTTCCTGGAGGAGCAGAGGAGTGCCTTTTTGTACTTTTGATCTTTTTCATAGCAGACTCTACCACAATGGAGTGGTGAGGAAGCCGAGTCTTATGAAAACCAGGATAAGGAGGAACACGATACATGGTGTCCAACCTTCTGGAATGAGGGGAGGTGGAAAGAGGAGTCTCCCATATGCCCAACATGTGTTCATAAAGAATCTCATGTATTGGTAAGGTGGCTGCCTCTTTAGGAGCCTTAGGATATTGTAGGATATCTAATTTTTTGGCTCTAGGTTCAGTCTCAGAGGTCACTGAGATGGACAGGCCTTTGGCCACCTCCCTAATAAAGTCCTGAAAAGACAAGTCTTCAGGAGGAGACATTCTCCTTTTTGGAGAAGAGGGTTCCTGAGGAAGGATCCCCGATGCTTCAATTGAGGCCTCTGAAGAGTCAGAGTCTTCAGAAGAATCGAAGTATCGACTGTCTGGATGCTCTCGTAGAGCCCGATACGCGTACCGGGAGGTATCGACATCGGGAGTAATCGGTACCAGGCCGGTACTGATAGGCATCACTGGATAGCATACCGCTGCCGTCGATGCTGATGTCGATGCAAGCGGTACTGGTATTGGAACCGGAATCGGATCCTGCACCGGAATCGGTACGGGTACCGAAAACGGGGTTTGTTGCGGTACCATAGACGTTGCAGCTTGAATGAATGCCGTGATGGCACGCTGCATGGTCAGAATATTCTGATCCATTGACGCCACCAATGTCTGGATGTCGGTACCGGTAGAAACTGCCGGTACCCCAGAACATTGTAACAGGTGATCAGTCGAGGCCGAGCCATCGATGTCAACCTGTGACCGCATAGGTAGTGCTTTGGAAACCGGAGCCTCCCGCCGGGGTAATTTTGCCGGTGTGGTATCCTCAAGAGTAAGCCCAGGGGCATCTCGATACTTAGAGGGAGATGAACTCTTTGAGGACCGGCCAGATTTAAGTTTGGTTACCTGAGATCCATGGGATGAAGAAGAAGCCCTGGAAGACGTCGATGCCACGGAAGCTGCATCGGAGGGAAACAGGGTACTGAGCTTAGCTGCCCGATTCTGTAACACTCTTTTGGACATCATGGAACAGGACTCACAATCTGCAATGGAGTGGTCAGGACCTAAACATTTTAGACACCAGTCATGGGTGTCGGTGACAGAAATAGTGCTACTGCACTATGTGCATTTTTTAAACCCGGAGGCAGGTTTTTCCATGAGGGAAAAATATCTCTGTAGGCCTAAGGCCCCAGAAGAAAAATGCACTGAAAAAAGTAGAAGGTTTTTTTTTGTTTGTTTTTTTTAAAGAACAAGAACCGGTAGTACCGGTGCGGAATCGAGAAGGCAGACACGCGACTAAAGAAAAATAAAAGAAAATAAATTCTTCAGCGGTGACAGGAAACACAACCTGCTGGCTCCGCGGAAAAGAAGAACTGGAGAGAGGCAGTTAGGAAAGGCGGGAAGGCAGCACGCAGGAGCTGTGGGATGCTCCCAAAAGCTTTCTTTCAGGACGCTGGGGAGCGTTCCGCGCAGGCTCCGTCGGTACCGACGATACCCATATGTAAAGACTCATTCCTGCTTGTTCCTGGAGAACGCCACCTATCGCGCGATAACGCCACCTATCGCGCGATAACGCCACCTATCGCGCGATAACGCCACCTATCGCGCGATAACGCCACCTATCGCGCGATAACGCCACCTATCGCGCGATAACGCCACCTATCGCGCGATAACGCCACCTATCGCGCGATAACGCCACCTATCGCGCGATAACGCCACCTATCGCGCGATAACGCCACCTATCGCGCGATAACGCCACCTATCGCGCGATAACGCCACTTATCACGCGATAACGCCACTTAGGCGTTAAAGCATAGTTACTCACCTGTAACAGGTGATCTCCGGGAACAGCAGGAATTTAGTCTTCACATATGGGTATCATTGGTACCGACGGAGCCTGTGCGGGAACGCTCCCCAGCATCCAATTAGAAAGCTTTTGGGAGCATCCCACAGCGCCTGCATGCTGCCTTCCCACCTTTCCCAACTGCCTCTCTCCAGTTTAGTTTTAAAGCTGAGACAAAGAGAGAGAGAGAGAGGGGGAAAGAGAAAGAGATAGAGAGATACAACTCCTAGGGGAGGTGGGTGGGTTGTGAAGACTAAATTCCTGCTGTGCCCGGAGATCACCTGTTACAGGTGAGTAACTATGCTATCTCCAGGAACAAGCAGGAATGTAGTCTTCACATATGGGGACTCCCTAGCTTTAGATGCCAGGGAGAGACCCCAGAAGTTGTGTGCCCCTGAAAAAAGGGCTCCACTTCCTCCCATGGATCTCTGGCATCCAACCATGGGTGGTGGGTAGGAGTTGATTAGGTATGGAACAGGTGTTGGAGAACAGCCTGACCAAACAAGGCATCTCGGTGGGAGTCCTTGTCCAAGCAGTAATGGGCTGTGAAGGTATGAACCGAGGCCCAGATGGCTACTCGACAGATGTCGTCGATAGACACAGAGTGTAGATGAGCCATTGAAGCTGCCATGGCTCTCACATTGTGAGCTGTGACATGGCCCTCCAGAGGAAGATTCTTACTCTGATAGGCAAAGGAAACACACTGAGCAATCCAGTTAGATAGTGTTCTCTTGGAGACTGGAAGTCCCAAATGAGAAGGATCAAAAGCAACAAAGAGTTGAGAGGACTTTCTATGTTGCTGTGTTCTTTGCAAGTTAAAGGCTAAAGCTCTTTTACAGTCCAAAGTATGAAGATTCCTTTCTGCATTTGATGCATGAGGCCTTGGAAAGAACACAGGTAGGTAGACCGCTTGGTTTAGATGAAAAGGCGAGACCACCTTTGGCATAAAGTGTGGATGAGTCCTAAGGACTACCTTGTCATGATGGCACCTTGTATAAGATGGATCAGCCACTAGTGCCTGCAACTCACTGATGCGACGTGCTGATGTGATTGCAATGAGAAAGATAACCTTCCAAGAAATGAACTTCAAGGAGGTAGTAGCTAAGGATTCGAAAGGTGGCTTCATGAGCTGACCAAGAACCAAGTTTAAGTCCCATGCCACAGGTGGTGGCTTGATGGGAGGCTTAGTTAGCAGAAGGCCTCTCATAAATCTTGCTATAAGAGGATGGGAGGAAATAGGTTGTCCATTTAGGGGCTTGAAGGAAGCTGCAATGGCACTCAAATGGACCCTCACTGAGTTAGTCTTAAGTCCTGCATTGGATAAATGAAGGAGGTACTCCAGTAATGATTCCAGAGGCACCACAAGGGGATTAAGACCCTTCTGCGAACACCATATGGTAAACCTTTTCCATTTGAAAGCATAAGAGCGTCTTGTGGAAGGCTTCCTGGAAGCATAAAGGATATCCTTTACCTGTTGAGGGAGGTTAAGATCATGGAGATCTAGGCCTTCAGCAACCAAGCCCTGAGATGCAGAGACTGAGGATTGGGGTGCCATAACATTCCGTCCTCCTGAGATAGGAGATCTGGAGCAGACCCTAACTCCAGGGAGGGAGCTTGAGAGAGACGTAGAAGCAGAGGGTACCACACTTGCCGTGGCCAATGTGGAGCTATGAGGATCATATGGCCTCTGTCTCTTTGAAGCTTGAACAGGGTTTTGGGAATTAGGGGAATGGGTGGAAAGGCATACAGGAATTCTTGACCCCAGTAAAGGAGGAAAGCATCCCTGGCCTGAGCCCCCTGAGCCGGAATTCTGGAACAGAACCGGGGAAGTTTGGCATTCCACGGACTTGCAAAGAGATCTATGTTCGGGGTCCCCCAAATTTGAAAAATCTTGGCCACCTGGTCTGCATGCAGAGACCACTCGTGTGGAAGCAGAACTCGACTGAGTCTGTCTGCCCAAGAGTTTTGTATGCCTGGAAGATACACTGCCAGGAGATGAATCTGATGCTCTCTGGCGAGGGCCCATAGTCGCAAAGCTTCATTGCAAAGCGACAGAGAGCCTGTTCCCCCCTGCTTGTTCACGTAGAACATGGCTACTTGATTGTCCGTGTGAATGAGGACTGTCTTGTAGCTGAGCAGGGTGTGGAACACTCGAAGAGCAAGGAAGATTGCTCTGAGCTCCAAGAGATTGATATGTAGATGAGTCTCCTGTGGAGTCCAGGTGCCTTGAGTGGAGAGGTCTTGCAGATGAGCTCCCCAACCCATCGGAGAAGCATCTGTTGTGAGAGTTGCCTGGGGTAAGGGTTGTTGAAATGGGGACCCCAGCAACAGGTTTTGAGTGGACCTCCACCATTGGAGGGACAAAATAAGATGATTTGTGTTTGCTATTTTGTCTGACAGACATCCTGATGCCTGGGTCCATTGAGTGGATAAAGTCCACTGGGCTGCTCTCATATGGAGGCGAGCATAGGGAACCACATGCACGGTAGATGCCATGTAGCCTAGTAATTGTAGCATTTCTCGGGCAGTGAGATGAGGCTTTAGCACTGCTTGAGAAGCTAACTGCAACATGCGAAGGCAACGGGCCTGGGGGAGATAGGCCCTTGCTTTTCTGGTATCCAACAAAGCTCCTATGAACTCTAGAGACTGAGTGGGAGTTAGACTGGATTTTGGGATGTTTATGACCAGACTCAAATACTGAAGGATATGCATTGTGCAGGACAGAGAAGTCCTGGCCTCTGACTCTGTTGGGGCTCGAATGAGCCAGTAGTCTAAGTAGGGGAAGACGAATATTCCTAGAGTGCGGAGAAATGCTGCTACCACAGCCAGGCCAAAAGGAAGCACCCTGTATTGGTAGTGCTTTCCTTGAAAAAGGAACCGAAGGAACTTTCTGCGAATTGGATGGATGAGAACATGGGTGTACGCATCCTTGAGATCTAGAGAACAAAGCCAATCCTGACTCTGAAGGTTATGGCAGCAGAGTTCCTAGAGAAATCATCTTGAATTTCTCTTTGAACAGGAATTTGTTCAATTCTCTGAGGTCTAAAATAGGTCTGTATCCCCCTGTTTTCTTTGGGATAAGGAAATAGGGGGAGTAAAACCCTGTACCCTGTTGATGGATGGGTACTTCTTTTATTGCCCCTTGGGCAAAAAGCATAGTGTCCTCTTGATCTAACAGGTTGATGAGAGAGGTGTGAAAACTGAACTGTCTTATCATTGTGGGAGGTGGCATGCTCAAAAAATGAAGCTTGTACCCCTCTTTTATGATGGAGAGTGTCCAATGCTCTGCTGTTATCTGCCCCCATCTGGGGGCAAAATGACACAACCTTCCTGGAATGGTGGAAGGCTCTGGTCCATTGAGAGCTAGGAAGGCTAAGTTCTCTAACTGAAAGTCAAAGGCCTTGTGGAGGCTGAGACTGCTGGGACGGTTTAGGCTTAGCAGTCTTTGCTTTCCTTTGTTTGGGTGGTTGCTGACCTTTCCGGACAGGTTGACCTGCAGAACGTCCCTGCTGGGAATAAGCAGGATAAAACGTTTTCTTTTTGGAAAAGAATGGTTTCTTGAAAGATTTCTTTCTTACAGGATCAGCTGTGGCCTTGGATAATCTATCCAAGGTGGAGTTGTCAGCATCCAACTCATTTGGCCTTTTCCTGCCAATCTTTACCAAACAGGTTCTCACCAGTACAAGGAATATTTCCTAGTTTGTCTTGTACCCAGAGCTCCAGATCAGATGCCTGGAGCCAAGCAATTCTACGGGCACCTATGGCAATGGCAGAGGTTCTGCTTATACACTCAAAACAGTCAAAAGATGCACGGTTGACAAATTTAGAAACATCTTGGGCATGTTTGACCAATGTGAGAAAATCTTGTCTTCTATCCTCAGGAAGAAGAGGACTCAGAGCCTCTAAGTCACCTGTGACTTCCTTCAGGAACATTCCCATATATAGACTATAGGAACTGATCCTGGCAGAAAGCATGGAAGCTTGGAAGACTCAACGTCCAAAAGCATCCAAAGTTCTGCACTCACGTCCTGGAGGATTAGAGGCATGCCTCTTTGCACTCTTGATCCTTCTCATAGCTGATTCCACTACAATAGAGTGGTGAGGAAGCTGAGTTTTTTGGAACCCAGGACAAGGAGGGACTCGATACAGAGTATCCAGTCTACGAGAATGAGGAGAGGTGGTAAGAGGTGTCTCCCACATTCTCAACATGAGATCATGCAAGATCTCATGGATGGGCAAGGTAGCTGCCTCCTTAGGAGTTTTAGGATATTATAAAATTTCCAACTCCTTTGCTCTGGGCTCTGTTTCAGGTGTCACAGTAATAGACAGACCTCGAGCCACCTCCCTGACAAAATCCTGAAAGGAAATGTCCTCTGCAGGAGACATCCTGCATTTAGGAGAGGAAGGCTCCTCTGGGCGAAGTATTCCCGCATCGACAGAACTGTCAGAATCCTCAGATTCCTCTGAGGACTCAAAGTACATTCTGTTCAGATGCTCTTGAAGAGCCCGATACCCGTACCGACCGAAGTCGGTACCGGGGGGAATCGGTACTGGTGTATCAGTACCGGAAGGCATCGCATGACTGGGTGCCGGCAATGCAGACACCGATGTCGATGCCAATGCTTTCGGTACCGGTACTGATACCAGTGCCAGAGTCAGTGCCGGTACCAGTTGAACTGTCTGATGCGGTTCCGAGGGTGTCGATGCCACAAGGAGAGCCGCCAGACTGCGTTCAATAGCCAGGACCCTCTGGTCTATCGATGCTGCCGATGCCTGGGTGTCGGTACTGGAGAAAACCGCCGGTACCCCAGAGCATGGCACCAGTAGTTCTGCCGAAGTCGAGGCCTCGAGAACGTCCTGGAACCCCGATAATGCTTTGGAAGCCGAAACCTCCCGCCGAGGCAATTTTGCCGGTGCAGAATACTCAAGAGCAATGCCCGAGGCATCTCGATGCTTAGAGGGAGATCTACCCTTTGAGGACTGGCTAGACTTATGTTTAGTTACCTGAGATCCACAGGAGGAAGACAAAGCCCTGGAAGACGTCGATGCCACCGAGGCTGCATCAGAGGGAAACAGGGTACTGAGCTTGGCAGCTCGGTTCTGTCGACCTCTCTTGGACATCATGGCACAGGCCATACATTCCGTGATGGAGTGCTGAGGACCTAAACATTTAAGACACCACTCATGGGTGTCGGTGACAGAGATGGTACCGCCACACTTGGTGCACTTTTTAAAACCCAAAGCGGGTTTTTCCATTGTGGAAAAAATTTGGGCCTAAGGCCCAAAATGGCATATGCACCTGGAAAAAATGGGAAAAAAAGTTTTTTGTTTTTTTTTTTTAAGAAAAGAAAGAAAGAAAGAACCACCGGCGGTACCGGTAAAGCGTCAAGGAAGGCAGACGCGGCCACAAAAGAGAAGGATAATAAGGAAAATTTTCTGCGGTGACAGGAACATGACCTGCTGGCTCCACGGAAAACGAAGAACTGGAGAGAGGCAGTTGGGAAAGGCGGGAAGGCAGCATGCAGGCGCTGTGGGATGCTCCCAAAAGCTTTCTAATTGGACGCTGGGGAGCGTTCCCACACAGACTCCGTCGGTACCAATGATACCCATATGTGAAGACAACATTCCTGCTTGTTCCTGGAGATGGCACACTAACGCTGTGAAATCTCGGTCTGAAGGTGTAAGGCTTCCCAGAGGGCGGAGAGAAGGGGTCAATGGGCGGAGAGTGGGAGGGGAGAGGCTCCAGGCACACTAATCCTGTGGAATCAGGGTCTGAACACTAACGCCAGTGAAACCCTCGCGTTAAGGCACATTTGCAGGAAAGAGAAACCATTTCAGTCAGCAAAGGCAGGGAAACCCAGAAATGTGATAGTAGTGATACATGTGCAGGGAACAAAGAGGCAAATAAACATATAAAAGGACCAGAACCACATCTAAAAGCCCAATAACCAAGCTGGCCAAAAGTGATAGTAATGAGAAACATAAAGCAACACCACTGACAAAGCTCAAAAAATAAGATATCATGTTTGAAAGGGTCTATTCTCTGTCCCCCTACAAAGTGAATGATCCCACATTGAAATAGTGCTGATCAGGGTTTTTTCACATCTATATTGGAGTGGAGGAGTAGCCTAGTGGTTGGGACAAGGTACTTCAGGCCGGAAGGTCGGGGGTTCAAATCCCACTAGAGGACAGCAACCTTGGGCCGGAAGGACTGCGGTTTCCAGTCCCACAGGTGCTCCTTGTGGTCTTGGGCAAGCCACTTAACCCTCCATTGCCCATGTTCCCTGTAAAATAGTTATCTCCAAGTTATAAAACCCTGTTCAATGTAATTTCAGTTTGTTCAATGTAAACCGCACTGATGCAGAATAGCGCGGTATATAAAAGAATGTAAATAAATAAATAAATATTGGGCAGGTTTGTTGTGGCATGCACATGTGCAGTAACAGCAGAGTGGGCACGTAGGAAAGGGCAACTTTACTGATGCTGTAAATGGGATATAGAGGGCTACAGGCGGCACATGCTGTGGTCCAGCTGGGGCACAGTGCATGTTAGGTAGATGCCTAGGTGGCACATAGGAATGCCAAAACTGTAAAGCAGCAAGACATCAACTGACGAGGGTCCAACATGGGCACGAGTGTGTGTCCCACAGTGTCACAGGGGAGATTACCCAGCAGGTACCCCCAAGGGCACTTAACATTGGCAGGCGGTGTGGGGGGGGGGGAAGCATGCATGTCCATGTAGGCACCCCTACCCGAGAACCCACACCATAGGCAGCTCTCTACTGGCATACTGGATGGCCTGGGACTGTGCACCACAGGCATAATGGCATGGCAGTATGGTGGCGGAGGGGTGCTGGTGGCGGAGGGGGCAGTGGCATCTGCCCACAGCAGACCATGGCCTAGCCCCATTTAGGTGGGTGCCATGCACTGCAACAGACAGGGTCTGTCTGACGAATAGTCATGGTATCCCCAGGGAATGAACTGTCCCTGTGGCAACAGTGTGGTGCAGTACACACAGCCAGTGTGTTCATGAGCAGAAAGTCACAAGTTCTAATCCCAGCTGTGGCTCCTGCCAACCCAGTCCCCATATTTTACCCAGTACTAAACCGTGGTAATAAAGACGGAACCTTTATTGCAGATAACAAACATGCCTGAAACGCCTATATTTTACTCTACAAAGCACAGACACCATAAACATGTGCAATACCTAGAGCAGAGTTTCCCAACTGCAGTCCTGGAGGCGCCCTATAGGGAACATTATAAGGTGCCTTGGCGGACAGTGCACTTTATAATGTGCCCTCTGGAGTGCCTTATAGGGCACCTTAGGTTACGGCACTGTGAGGGTGTGTTTGCTGGCAGCACTAATTTAAATTAAAAAAAGAAAATGCCTCAGACAGCACTGATTTAAAGTAAAGGGTAATGCCTCAAAACAACAACTTAGCCAGATTTATTCTACCGATAAAAAATGTATATATATATATATGTTGTTGTTGTTAAGTGCCGTCGAGTCGGAGTCGACTCATGGCGACCCTCTGGATAGCTATCCTAAATTGTGTTCGGTCTTCAGTCAGGCGGCTCATTGTTGACAGACTGGTACCCGTAGCTGCTGTTATTGTAGCGATCCATCTCATTGCTGGCCTTCCTCTTTTGCGTTGACCTTCTATCTTGCCAAGCATGATGTCTTTCTCTAATGATCTCTCTCTTCGCATGATGTGTCCGAAGTATGAAAGTCGAAGTCTTGTCATCTGAGCTTCTAAAGAAAGCTTAGGTTTGATCTCCTCTAGTACCGACTGGTTTGTTCTTCGGGCAGTCCATGGTATACACAGTATTCGCCGCCAGCACCATAATTCAAAGGCATCAATTTTCTTCCTGTCTGTCTTTTTCACTGTCCAGCTTTCACATCCATATGATGTTATTGAAAATACCATGGCTTGAACAAGTCGAATCTTTGTATGGAGAGAGACATCTCTGCTCTTGAGAATCTTATCTAGGTCTTTCATAGCCATTCTGCCAAGAGCAATGCGTCGTCTGATTTCTTGACTGCTTGTTGCTTCTTTATTGATAGTTGATCCAAGTAGGTTAAAGTTGTTCACGATTTCAATTTCTTCTCCTTCAACGATGAACCTGTTGATTATGCCAGTTGTCATGATCTTTGTCTTCTTTACATTAAGGTGCAGGCCCATTTTGAGACTATGTTCTTTGATTGTGAGAAGCAAATGTTTCAGATCATCTTCACTTTCAGCCAGTAATGTGGTATCATCAGCATAGCGAAGGTTGTTGATGAGTCTTCCACCAATCTTCACACCTCTGTGGTCTTCATACAGTCCTGCTTCTCTGATGATTTGTTCTGCATATAAATTAAACAGGTAGGGGGAAAGTATGCAGCCTTGTCTTACACCTTTGCTTATTTTAAACCATTCTGTTTCTCCTTGTTCCGTTCGAACTGTTGCTTCTTGATCAATGTAAATCAAATTGACTACATCTGTGGAAGTCAACGATGGAAAAGCTCTGTAACATCAACAAAGACAAAACCTGGAGCTGACTGTGGTACAGATCATCAACTACTAGTATGCAAACTCAAGCTAAAGTTGAAAAAGAGCAAACCGCTCATGAATGCAGCAAAATATGACCTTGAGAATATACCACTGGAATTTAAAGACTGCCTGCAAAATCGATTTGCTGCTTTAGATACAAATGACAGAGCTCCGGAAGAGTTATGGAATGACGTCAAGAAGGTTGTGCTGGAAGAAAGCGAGAAGTCTCTACAAAAGATGAAAAAGCAAAAACGGCCAAAATGGATGACGGAAGAAACTCTGAAAATTGCCCAGAAACGCAGAGAAGCTAAAGCCAAAGGAGAAAGAAAGACAATCTCAGAACTCAACAGAGATTTCCAACGTGCAGCAAGACAGGACAAGGAAAAGTACTACAATATATATATATATATATATGTAATTTTTAGTTATCACTACATCACAGATAAAGAATTCTAACTAGTAACACAGCAAGGGCAAAAATATTGTTTTTCAAACATCAGATACCTTGGTTAAGTTGTGCTGCCTCCATCATCTGTATTCCATTCACTGAACACTGGGCTTCATTCAAAGGTATTAAAGTCACTGTGCCATTGAGATTTTCAAAGATACAATGTTCACTTTCCAAATCAAGGCCATGAAGAACTAGAAGTCATCAAACAAAGAAGGAATTTTAGATTCCATGGTAACTAGCAAGTTCTGCATTATTCATTTTATGTGATCATGTTCATCCACCTGAGATCTGAAAACGATTGCTCTTTAATATTTTGGAGTTACAGTGAATACATATAAATGACTGTAGAAAGTCTGCACTCGCTTCAATATTTTTTCTACATTCTCATGTCAGTGTGTCAGACCAGCATGCATTTAAATAATGAGTTTGCCCCCACTCATCAACATACCATACTCCACACCTTTCACAGGAAAAATTGTATTGGGGAACAAAGCATATACCAAAATAAACTGAACTACAATAACTGGATGTCTCCTCTCTCCTCCCCCCAAGTCAATACTTGGTAAAAGCACCTTTGATAGCAATTAATGATGACAGTCAGTTTGTATGGTCCTCCTCTAACTTCAATATACTCCATTCTTTTCAGGACTGTAAGTTTAATTAAGTTCTTTGGAGAGCAATGTTGGACAGCAATTTTCAAATCATGCCACAGATTTTAGATTGGAATGAGGTCATGGCTCTTACTGGGCCACTAAAAGACAGTTATCTATTTTTATTAGCTCCTCCACCATAGATTTGGCTGTGTGCTTTGGGTCAATGTCATTGCTGTATCCAAGCTGCAGATCAAGCATCAAGTTAGTTACCTGGGAGTTATTTTTAACCAATACTTTTTGTTCTCCACCCATGTCAGCAATATCGCTAAAAACTTGTATTACAAACTCAGGACCATTCCTTATCTCAAAGTTCTTCTGGATTATAATGATTTTTGTACCGTATTACAGGTCCTTACCCTTCTATCGATTACTGCAACATTGTTTTGCAAGTCCTCCCAACATCCACAACTTACCCTAGCTTTAAACGCAGCTGCCCTCTGTGACCAATCAAAAGCTGATCACATATCACCCAGTCTCAAGAAACTGCATTGGCTTCAAATCCAAGAAAGGGTTAAATTCAAATCTCTACTAACAATATTCAAAGTGCTTCACAACCTCTCAGCTGTTCACCTTGAAACTCTTATTCAAAAGACGCCTAGCAACAGAACCAGAAACTCTAACACTGCCAACACATTATGCATACCCACACTAAACGTCAAGACCACTGTTTCATCTTTGCTCCACCTTTATGGAACGCAATACCTCACATCCTTCGTAGCTCTAATGACTTGCTGACTTTTAGAAAGCAACTAAAGACACTCTTGTTCATCAGTTACTTTGTGGCTGATGAATCTACTCAAGCATAACATTACTAAATCTTGACTTAGAAGAACTTTTCATGCTCTTATACTGTTTAATCTTTTATTCTCCCTTTTTAAATGATTTGTTCTCCCTTTATTCAAGCCCTTGTTCCATGTAAAGACATGTTGGCTCCTTTTTTTCATTGTAACTGAGGCATGTCAAAATAAAAAAGATAATGGAGAAAAAGTACAGAAAAGTCTTTGAGGAAGACTTACTTCCCTCTTCAAGATGCTGAAAATGGGATGGAATCAGTTCACCAAATTTATTAATTTATTTAGCTAGGCTTATATACCGCTTAGTCTAAAAGTCAAAGCAGTTTACATCCTTTGTACCTCTAATGACTTGCTGAAGATTGGTGAAGAAAGCCCCCAGGTAAGTGAAACATTAAAAACCTTTATGGAAATGGGTAAGAGGGGCAACATATGGAAAGCAGTGTGTATAAATGCCCGTAGCATAGGAAATAGGATCCCAGATGTTGAAGCTTTAATGGGAAAGGCCGACTTGGATTTAGTGGCAGTTACAGAAACATGGTTCACAGAAAACTATGACTGGGATGTAACTATACCAGGCTATACTTTATTCAGAAAGGACAGGGTAGAAAGAAGGGAGGAGGATTGGCACTATATGTAAAAAATCATTTCAAAGCTTAGGAACTACCGAGCTTAGAAGGAAGAGAGGAGGGCACTGTGGGGTAAACTTGAAAGAGGGAAAGAGAAATCTATTTGCATTGGTGTGATATATAGATCTCCCTCACAGGAGGAAGAGGTGGACAGAGTTAACTGAAGACAAACACAGCACTGCTAGGAAAGGGAAGTGTTACTAATAGGGGATTTCAATATGCCAGATGTTGATTGGCACATTCCTGCTTCAGTATAATCTAGAAGTAAGGAGATCCTGGATTCTCTACAGGGAGAGCTATTCAGACAACTGGTAACAGAACCCACACATGAAGAGGTCATACTGAACTTGGTGCTTACCAATGGTTAAAGTGTTTCTGATGTTATAGTGGGAGATCATTTTTCGTCCAGTGATCACCAGATCGTGTGGTTCAGCATTAGGACTAGGGCTGTTAAAATCCATTCAAAAGCGAGAGTCTTAGACTTTAGGAAAACTAACTTTGCCAAGATGGGCGAATACCTCAGGGAGTCGTTAGCAGGATGGGAATAGCAGGGGGATGTAGAAAAACAGTGGGCAAACCTGAAAGGGGATATTTTAAGGGCAACCAACCTTTTTGTTAAAATGGTAAATAAAGGTAAAAGGAAAAGGAGACAACTATGGTTTTCGAAAGAAGTAGCTGAAAAGGTGAAGAAAAAGAGAGGCCTTCATGAAATACAAGAGATCACAGAGAGAGGATGACAGGCATCTATCTATATTTGGAAAACTTAGAGAAGCTAGCAAAGTAGTTAGGAAAGCAAAGATTCAAAAAGAGGAAAAAATAGCCAATGCAATAACATGGGGGATAAGACATTTTTCAGATATATTAGTGAGAAGAGGAAGGGCAAAAGTGGTATTGTCAGACTCAAGGGTGAAGGGGAGGAATATGTAGAAGCTGATGAGGATAAAGAGTAATTGCTTAACAAATATTTCTGTTCTGTGTTCACAGATGAAGAACCAGGAGCAGGACCTCAGAAAACATCCACAAACAGGAAAAGAAGCGAGGGGCATCTTGAACAATTTTCATAAGAGTGTGTTCATGAGAAATTAGCTAAACTTAAGGTAGACGTTCTAACAGCTCCAATGACTGACTTTTCAATGCCTTGTTGGAATTGGGAGTGGTGCCAAAGGACTGGAAAAAGGCACATATGGTCCCTTTACACAAAAGAAGATGTAAGGTTGTGGTTGAAAACTACAGGCCAGTTAGTTTAACTTCGGTAATGAGTAAATTATTGGAAGCGCTGCTGAAAGAGAAAATAGTGAGGTTTCTGGAGTCCAGCGGATTACAGGATCCGAAGCAGCATGGAATCACCAGGGGCAGGTCTTGTCAGACAAATCTGATTGATTTTTTTGACAGGGTGACCAGGGAGTTGGACCGAGGGAGAACCCTAGATGTGGTATATTTAGATTTCAGTAAAGCCTATAACACTGTTCCTCACAGGCGACTTATAAACAAACTGAGCATCCTAGGGATGGACCTTAAAGTTACTGCTTGGGTTAGAAATTGGTTGAATGGGAGGGGACAAAGGGTACAGGTAAATGGAGTTCACTCTGAGGAGAAGGAGGTTACCAGTGGTGTGCCCCAGGGATCTGTCCTTGGTCCGATTCTTTTTAACATCGGTCAAATAAGGTTTGCCTCTTTGTGGATAACAAAATCTGCAATACAGTAGATACCCAGGAAGGTGTAGATAACATGAGGGGGGATCTAGCTAAGCTTGAAGAATGGTCTAGAATTTGGCAGTTGAGATTTAGTATTAAAAAATGCAAGGTCATGCATTTGGGTTGCAGCAATCCAAGGGAGCAATATAGTATAGGGGGTGAAGTACTTTTGTCCACTAAAGAAGAGCGGAACCTAGGCGTGATTGTGTCTGATCATGTTAAAGTAGCTAGACAGGTAGAAAAGGCAACAGCAAAAGCTAGAAGGATGCTTGGGTACATAGGGAGAGGACTGGTCATCTGGAGGTGATAGTTCCTCTGTAGAAGTCTTTGGTGCGACCTCATTTGGAGTATTTTATTTATTTTTATTTATTTGCATACATTTTTATACCACCCCTTCCAGAGATCAGGGAGCAGTTTACATTATAATGATAAACTGGAACAATTACATGTAACAAGGTTTAGAACTTTATACAAAGAACAGGTAAGTGAGGTGATGCCTCTCATGATGAAGTGCTAAGATAGACCGCTATAACTATTTACAGAGAGAATTTACCGTAATGTTCTTACTGGAGACAGCGAATGAAGTACAACAATCAACTAATAAATTAGTTTCAGGGGGAAAGATTAGGGGGAACAGGGGGGAACATCAAGGAAGGAGAAGAGAGGGAGGGTGGGAGGTGGAGAAACAAGAAAATGGACTAAATGTTGTAATGTTCTCGAAATAGTTGCGTTTTTAGCCCCTTGCAGAATGATTGAAAGCCCTTGTTTCCTCTTAATGTATCCAGAAGGTTATTCCATTGTAGGGAGGCAATGTATGTGAATGCCCTGTTGCTCGTAGAATGTTTGGTGTTACATATAGTGTGCGGTACTTTTAGTATGCTTTGGTTGGGAGTTCTTCTATTTCTATTCGAGGGTTGTACTTTGATGAGATGGAAAAGTGCGAGGGGGCTATGTTATGTATTAATTTGAACGTCATCATTATTATCTTGTATTGAACTCCGGCTGGAATAGGGAGCCAGTGGAGCCCCATTAGGATGGGTGTAATATGATCCAAGAACCATGATTTCATTATTATCCTTGCAGTAACATTTTGGGCCAATTGAAGTATGTTTAGTGGTATTTTTTGGAATTCCTTCAAGAAGGCCATTGCAGTAGTCCAAGTGCAGCGTTATAAGTGCTTGAACTACTGTTCTGAAATCAGACAGTTCAATGAGGTTTCATAGCAGTTGTAAAATTCTTAGCTTGTAGAATATGGTTCTGTTTAATAACCTTAGATGGGGCTCCATACTAAGTGTTTTATCGAGGGTAACCCCTAGATATTTTATTTCCTGTTTGACGTTGAAAAGATTATTATTCAGGAGGATTGTTGTGCAATTCTGGAGACTGCACATTCAAAATGATATAAATAGGCTGGAGTTGTTACAGAGGGTAGCTACTAAAATGGTTAGTGGTCTTCACTATAAAGCATATGAAGAGAGACTTAAGGATCTTAATATGTACACCTTAGAGGAAAGGCAGGATAGAGGTGATATGATTGAGATGTTTAAATACCCCCGTGGCATAAATGCACAGGAGGAGAGCCTCTTTCGATTGAAAGCAAGTTCTGCTATGAGGGGACATGGGATGAGGGTGAAAAGGGATAGATTCAGGAATGATATAACTTATCTGCATCTAGATCCATTTTCTTTGTAGTTTCTCTAATTGTTTTACTGCTATGGCTGTTTTACATTTGTATATTGTATTCTGATATTGTGGGGTCAATATTTAACTGTGGCTATCAGCATTTTTTTTAAACACTGACAGGTAAGTTTTTAAATAAAATATGGATATTCAGCACTAGCGTTGGCAATGGCTTACATTGAATATGCGGAAATATTTCTTTTTACAGAAAGAGTGGTGGACCATTGGAATAGTCTCCCAGTGGAGGTGGTAGAGATGAGGGCAGTATCTGAATTCAAAGAAGCATGGGACAAACACAGAGGTTCTCTAAAGAATAAAAGGGGACTGTTGTAGTGGTTGATCTGAAAGGACAGGCTAGATAGGCTATGTAGTCTTTTTCTGTCATCATGTTTTTATGTTTCTATATGCAATCCTAGAACAATGTTACTAGACTTGCGTGAAGACCAATGAACAAACAGGCTAATATCTACCCCCATCTTATTTACCACTGGAACATTTTAGATCTCTCTTCGGGCCACAGAAAACATCAACCAGTCAGCTACCTTTGGCTGCCCTGATCAGTTTCTAAGTGCTTTTCTCAGGAGAATCAATTAATATATTCTAAGTGCTTTTCTCAGGAGAATCAATTAATGTACTGCTTTCTCCAATCAAAAGTGGTAGATATATAAAACCACAATGTAATCTTATGAGCTGGAACACTTCTTCTCTGTGATTCTTGACTGTTGATTTACCCACTTATCTGGCTGTCTGCAGGGAAAGCGAGCACGATCATTCTCCTTTTCAATCCATTCAGAACTTAGCCGCAAGGCTAATATTCTCCTAGTGTCACTATGTTTAGATAACCCCTCTTCTCAAGTCACTTCATTGGCACCCTATCTGTTTCTGCATCCAGTTCAAACTTGTTCTGCAGACATACAAGTACATTCACTCTCTTCTCCTACACCAGTGCTTTTTCAAACTTTTGCCTAAGATGAACCAATTTTGACACTTTAAAATTCATGTGACCCCCAAAGGATGATAAAAACAAAATAGCAGACCTCCACTTCCTTTACTCAGCCATTTCCTCCTCATGAAAGCTGCAGCAGCAGCAGCAGGCACATCATTGTGCAGTTACAGATCCCAGTATTCTCCAGGGGTTTCTAGTCTAACAGGAAGCTCACACAAGAGGAAGGGTCAAGTCCTGTGAATGTTCGCAGAGCATATGTTGACTGCTATTACTGGGCATAGGTCACAGTGGAGGTCCAGAGTGCAAGGGGACAGCTCTTTTTCTGTGACCCCCATCCACTGCTGATGTCATCCCATTTGAGGTCATGACTCTCAGTTTGGGAAGAACTTCCGTACACCCTTCCTCGGGAACTGCTTTCATTAGACAACTTGCTTTTGTCTGTGCACCTTTCTCTTCCACAGCCAACTCCAGACTTCATTCCACCTTGCTGCACCATATGATTGGAACAGACTACCTGAATCAGTGCTTCAGGCCCCCATCTCTGGTCCTAATCAAATCCAGACTAAAACCCCATCTGTTCAAGACTTATTTTGGATTCTGACCCTGTACTCTCCTATTTATCATCCATGTGCGTTAATCTCTCTTATCCCCCGTTTGTTGTCTTTGTCTTATACAGATTGTAAGCTCTATAGAGAAAGAACTGTTTTTCATGTGTATATATGTATACCGCTGCATACGCCTTGTAAATGCAATGTGTGCCTTCGAGTCAGTCCTGACTCCTGGCGACCCAGAAGCTCCTGGGTTTTCTTGGCAGTGTCACCGGAAGTAGATTGCCAGGCCTTTCTTCCGGGGCAATGGAGGGTTAAGTGACTTGCCCAAGGCCACAAGGAGTGCTAGTGGGAATCGAACCCTGGTTGCTTGGTTACCAAGCCAGTGCTCTAACCACTAGGCTACTCCTCCACTCCACTGCATACGCCTTGTAGTGCTGTATAAATGATAAGCAATAGTAGTAGCAGAAGGAACAGAAATGTTTTTCACTCCCTAAGCTTGTAGGTGATCTGAAATGATTTCCAAATAACAACTGATGTATGTGCATGCTTCAGGGGTTCCTATCACAATGCCTATATTCTGTCACAATTGGAACTTCACGATTAGTTTGAGAGGCCAGACCACAAAGTGATAGCTTCTGGGTAAGCCATCTCCCACACTGACTCTCCAAAGTAGAATTATTTTCTTCTCCTCACAAAACCTTCGCCGACTTAATACAGTACATTCCTGGAAGCAGTAGGGTCCAGCTCTGCAACGCCTAGTAGCCTGACACACTCACTCATGTCTCTTCTGCATTCTCCCCCACAGATGATAGACACTAATCTCTCAAGACCAGAAACACTATAATATGGCCCACATAGAAACAAAGACTAATTGAGAGGCCTGTTGAAGAAACATTTCAGGTGCCTAGATGGATTGGGAGGAGAACTGATACACGCCCCCTGCCAAGGTATGTTAACATTTCATGGTTTGCTGTATGCAACATAATCTCACGCTCAGCCACTGGATGCTTGATCATGATAGTCCTCAGCTGGAACCTATACAAAGTGATACATTGCCAAGAAAACCCAGAGGCAGCTGGGTCGCCAGGAGTCAGCACTGACTCGAAGGCACTAAAAAGTGCTATGAGATCAGTTTATCATTTGGATGAAAATCATGAATGCTTCATTAAATGAAGAGAACTTTCCCAATCAAAATATTTGCTGCAATCATGTTCTGGTATACCCATGCTTCTTAATGTAGCACAGAGTTTCTCATGGTTTACACAGTGAAAAGCCTTGCTGGAGTCAATAAAACACCTATAGATATCCTTTTGGTATTGTTTAGTCTTTTCAAGGATCCATCTCACATCCGCGATGTCTCTTGTTCCTTGCCCTTTCCGGAACCGTGCTTGCACTTCAGGCGGTTCTCGGTATGGCTATAGTCTCTGCTAAATAATCCTGAGCAGAATCTTGCTGACATGTGGGATCAGAGCGATCATGCGATAATTTCCACAGTCAGCTGGACCACCTTTCTTTAGTATTGGTATAAACGTAGATCTTTTGCAGTCAGTTGGCCATGATGCTGTCTTCCAAATTTCCTGGCACAGCCTTGTAAGCATGGTAACAGCTGCATCAGATTGCCGTAATACTTTAATGGGAATGTCATCAATGCCTGGTGCTTTGTTCTTTGATAAGGCTTTCAATGCTGCTTTGACTTCTTTCATCACCAATGGCTCCAGATCATAAGATACAGGTTGAAACGGCTGTTGGTCTACTTGATCTTTATCATATAACAACTGTGTATATTCTTTCCACCTTTTCTTGATCATCTCAGCATCATTCAACATGGATCCTTGAGCAACTTGTAATATTCCAATTTGAGACTGGATTTTTTTTTTAAACTCTGTAAACGGGGGTGCTTGTTGTGAAAGTTCCACAATCTTGGCAAAGACAGGATTTTATATGACTTACAAAGGATTGTGGGTGTTGTAGTTCATTCACACAAAATCAGCCGTTCACAAAAATAATGAATTGTAGTTGCTCGAGTGTAAGCAGAAAACAGATTTTATTTATGGGGAGTTATTCCCTCGCACAGATATGCTTGGTAACATCAACTGGATACTTTCTTCAGGAATTGTATTCAGGAAAACAAAACAACTGTATAAGGCAACTGAAATACTTAGGCAACAACTCAATAAAGACCTTGATGGAACAGAAAAGGTCTTTCTTCTAGCCCCTGCTAATAACTTTCTTAGCAGTGCTTAAATGAAAAAATAAACCCAAAAGGAAAAATGCTCTTTATCAAAAACAACTTTCTTCCATTCACACAGTGAAGTAGTTTTCTTTCCACAGCTCACGTGCACTTGTGCCTGGCTTAATCACAGGTGCTCAACCAGCTGCAAACCCTTGCTGATCCACTCTCCACGTGGCTCCAACTTACCCTAAAGCTTTCTCTTAAAGAAACTTTTCTGGGTAGTTAAAGAAACACAATACAGTTCCTTTTGGTGATTGTTGCTTTACTGAGGACTACTTTAAAACAGCAGCTTAGACAGAGAGCAATCCATGCATTCTACTTGCTCCTTTGAATTTTCCCCTTGCTCCTGAAATATCATGGAATCATTTTCATACACTGGCTCAGAGGAATTCTCTAACTGATCACTCTCAGGATAGCATTTGTTTCCCTTCTGTCTTCCTTGTGAAAAGCTAGGGAACAGATCAGAGTTCATACCTGAGATCATGTTGCTATTAGGTTTCCTCTGGGTATTTTAACCAGTGTGTAGCAAAGCTTCTGTGCCCAGCTCTCCAGTCAGAATCTCTGGAATTTAGGTCTCCTTTCCCATACCTCCTTAAATAGGTATGGAGCTCCTTCTTTCTGTAGATGCAGCCGTCTCCTTTACAGGTGCTCTCTGGGGGTTCCTGGCTCTATATCTCCAAGCCTCTGGTTTCTTCCAGTCCAATTAAGAATGCTTGCCCCTGGAATCTCTCCCCACACACATACTGCTTTGGGCTCCTTTCTTAGACCTCCTGGACGTCTTGCTGTTCCTCCTTCTGTGTTCTCTCTGCTGTTGCTGTCCTCTCTCCTCCTGCCGTTGCCAGCCTTGCTCCTTCTGCCAGCCTTGCTGTAGCTCCAGCTGTAGCTCTCCTTTCTTCCTGTGTGAAGAATTTCTCCTAGATTTAAAGTGCCTAAATGGACACTCCACCCTAGCACAGTCCAGGTGTTCTGAATCAAGCCCTGCCCTAGGAGATGGGTGATTAGGGATTACCTCATAGCTTCCTTGATTAGGCACACGTTTCCCCACTTCAGCTCTCCTAGAGGCTTTCTGTAAACCAGTGCATTCTGGGCCTGGTAGTCTTTTATGCAAACACTCTGTTTTAGTGCTTTTACCAGCCAGCACAGGTTGCTTATTCAGAGCAAATTCACCTTTTGTATTATTCCTTCCTGAACTATGATAAGCTTCCTTATCACAACTCTCATAGCTTTAGGAAAGCCAATCTTGTTCTCCCTCTAATAGTTTCTGCTTCTATTTCCTTGTATGCATCATTGAACTGGGGAACATTCTGGGGAAAGGAGGAGCTCTTCCGAAGGGATAAGCTCCACCTTAACTGGGACGGGACCAGACTGGTGGCATTAACCTTTAAAAAGGAGACAGAGCAGTTTTTAACTAGATAATAGGGGAAAGCTGACAGTCGTCCAAGAGCGCATGGCTCGGAACAATGTATCCTTGAAGGATACTAGCAAAATATTGAAGTTAGAGAGGTTCCAATAAAAACAAAAGTAGCCCAAATGCCCTTGAGTACAGAGCAGACAGAGCTTAAAGATTCCAAATTACCTCTGCCTAGCGACAGCCAGTTTAATATGAATAAAATACAGCCTCTAAAATGCCTGTATTCAAATGCTAGAAGTCTAAAAATAAGATGGGAGAGTTTATTTATTTATCCAGTTTTTTATATGGCCTTATCCTTCAATCAAAGCAGTTAGAATATATAGCACTAAATGAGAGATTAGATATGATTGGTATCTCAGAGACATGGTGGAAGGAGGACAACTAGTGGGAGATTGTGATACCTGGGTACAAACTATATCGTAATGATAGAGCAGATCAAACTGGTGGAGGGGATGCGCTCTATGTTAGAGAGGGCATTGAGTCACAATGTATTAAAAATTTGCAGGAAACAAAATTCACTGTAAAATCTCTATGAATTGAAATTCCATGTAAAAAGGGCAAGGGGAAGGTGATAGCAGTGGGGGATGTACTATCGACCGCTTGGCCAGAATGAACAAAAGGATGATGAAATGCTCAAAGAAATCAGAAAAGCTAACAAAAGTTACAACACAGTAATAATAATGGGTGATTTTAATTACTCTGGTATCGACCTGGTCAGTGTCACGGCAGGACATGCTAGGGAGATAAAGTTTCTAGATGAAATAAATGACTGCTTCTTGGAGCAGCTGGTTCATGAACCATCAAGAGGGGAAGCCATTTTTGACCTAGTCCTTAGTGGAACAGAAGATCTGGTGCAAGAGATATGCGTGTTGGGACCACTTGGCAATAGTGATCATAGCATGATCACATTTGATTTAATAAATGGAGGAGGGAGGATAAGGAATGCCACAGTACTACCTTTTAACTTTCAAAAGGGAGACTATGATAAAATGAGGGAAAGAGTTAAGAAAAAACTAAAAGGAGCAGTTGCAAAGGTTAAAGAGTAACATCAAACTTGGGTGTTGTTTAACACTAGAAGCCCCAAAAGGAATTTTACCTAGAAACCCCAAAGTGCGTCAATTGACGCATTATCACGATGACTGCGTTTAGCATGAAATGCAGATGTGAAGTTACTTATTTGTTAAATACGTGCAGTTTGTGATGTCATTACATGATGTCATCGTGTGTTTATTGTTTCTAATGTCGGAGTAAAACTGTAAGCAGTGATTGAGATCCTCCACCTAGTGGGAACATGAATTTATACCTAGAAGCCCCAAGGTATGTCAACTGACGCATCCAAGACAATTGAGTGCGTCAATTGACGTACTTTGGGGCTTCTAGGTATACATTCATTTTCTCGCTAGGTGGTGCATCTATCATTCATTTTCGATGCACATATTTGAACATCTTGACCTTGCTAACAAAGTCATGGAACATGACTGACATGGTTCTAGCAGTGGCAATGGTATACAACTTTGAAGATGCATTTGCGTCAATTGACGCACTTTGGGGCTTCTAGTGTTAAACATACCATCTTAAAAGCTCAGATCAGCTGTATTCCACGCTTTAAAAAAAGTGGGAGGAAATCCAAAAAACTGCCAGTATGGTTTAAAGGTGAGGTCAGAGAGGCTGTTGTTGCCAAAAAAAGCATCTTTCAGGAAATAGAAAAAGGAACCAAATGATGAAAACTGGAAACACCACAAGCACTGGCAAGTTAGATGCAAGGCATTGATAAGGTAAGCAAAGAGAGAATTTGAGAAGAAGCTTGCCATGGAAGCAAAAACACAAAGACTTTTTCAAGTATCAGGACTTAGATGATCCCCTTGACCCCTTGCTTTATAATTTAACCCCTACTTTCCCGAGGTTACCTGATGTTCTGGAGCCTCCAGATGACCTTCCCATCCTGAGGTTAGAGTCCCCCTTCAGTAAGTTTAGTATCCCAGGGATCAGTTAATCACTCACCCAGCCCCACACAGGCAGAAAGTTCATTGCAGGCAACTGTTTCCCTGGAAGAGGAAGAGAGCATTTCTCAAAGAATACTCTCATCTCCCTGTAGCAATCTGTAAATTTGCAAGCATTGCCACCAGTGTCCGAGATATGCCAAATATTACTTAAGCTATAATACATTCTAATAATGCCCAAGATATTACTACCCTAATGCCCACTGAGAGTTGTCCCTTCTATGGGGACTGATGGGCAAATTACAGACCGCAAGGTCTTTGTCCCTTTATCCACTGCAGACCTCCTTAACTGGAAATATACCACCCCTCAGTGGAGGGATGATCCAGAAGGAGTTATTAAAGTTTTTGAAACTATTTTCCTTACGCATGAGGCAGACTGGAAAGACTGCCATGCACTCCTTAGGACTCTCCTTAAGGCTGGGGAGGGGCCAGATGTTATTAGGGTTGCCAAAGAAGCCTGAACCACTATTAACTGAGATAATGACAGACCCCAGGGTATTAGACACCTTGCTAATGATGATTTTGATTGTAATCCCAATTGGGACCCTGGCATTGCAGAGGGAAATTACCTCACCTCGATCTTCCCTCTCTGCATTTTGGAAGGTCTTCATAGGGCTGCCCATAAGACTGTTAATTGGCATAAAGTGCATGAAATGAAGCACGGTCCAGATGAACACCCTTCAGATTTCTTTCAGCACCTTAAGGAAGCTGTAAGGGTCTGGGGAGGTATAGGAGACCCTGATGATACTGCCCATGTCGCTTTAATGCGAGACTTGTTTAAAGAACAATGCACTCCTGATATAAGGCACAGACTAGCATCAAGAGATGATTTTAATGGTAAGAATTTAAATGCAGTACTATCTGTGGCCACTTCTGTGTTTAACAATAGACACAGTAAGGAAAAGCGCAATGAGAAAACTATGATTAAGCTTGTCAGACGGCTGCCTAGGGTGAGAACTTACACAATCTTGACGATGCATATATTCATATGATTCTTGCAAGGTATTGTGGGTATTGTAGTTCATTCACTCCCAAACACAGCTGATGACAATAATTTGAGTTGTGAAACCAAGTGGTAAGATCAATAAAATACTTCTTTTATTGATGGGGTTTAATTCACCCAGCACATGTATGCTTGATAGCACTATAAATGAGGTTACTTGCTTGCAGTGTTTAAAATGGATAACAAAAAGTCACAAAGTAAACCAGAAAACAACCTTCAGCTTGTCAGGCAATTAGCTAATGTTTTCTTAGCAAATAATTACCAAATACAAAGGCACAAAGTAAAGAATAAACTTTGCTGGTTAGGTTAACTTCTGCTTATTTTCCACGCCGATCTCAGCAGTGATTCTCCCTTGCTCACACACACAATCAGGTGCAGCCCTAATTACTATCAATGGACCAGCTGAAAGCCTTTAGCTGGCTGGCTGCTACTGTGTGAGCCCAAATCCTGCTTTAAGAGCTGTTTGCAGTGGAAATAAAGAACAAAGTTAGGTTTCTTTGTGATGGCTGATGTGTTTGCTCATAGAAAACTAGCAATAGCATTTAGATAAAGAACAGTCCATGTAAATAGTTTCATCTGCTGTATTTCCCCCTGCATCAACAATCATAGGGTCAATATCATACATTGGCACAGATGAATCTTTCATTAAGGCACTATCATGAGAATGCTTATTCCCTTGCTGCCATTCTCTATTATAGATAGGGTCTGGATCAGTGTTCATACCTGAGCCTCTCCTGCTATCATTATTCCTCTCTGTATAGCCTGGCCAATATGTAATCCAATTCTGATGTCCAGCCTTCCAATCTTGATCCCTGGACGCTGGATCTTCTCTCACATACCTTCTGGTCTTGGTCTGAAAGTCCCTTCCACATGCAGTCTTCTCTCTTCCAGGTAGCCACTGGTGATTCCTATCTCTGCCACTCCATTCCTCTGGCTGAATCCAGTCCAATGGACTCTGCTGGCTTTTGGAATACCTCCCAGTATGAGTACTGCCTTGGAATCTCCCAGACCTTCCAATGGCCTTCCTTCTCTTCCTTCCAGAGAGTTTCCTTCTCTCTCTATCTGCTTGGCTTGGCTTCTGTTTCTCCAGGTGATACTGGTGCTTGTAGCCGTTGCTGTCTCTGTATCTCTTCCTCCCTCTGTAGCTGTTATCTGAAGAATAAGCTCTATTCTTATCCTGTTCTAATGTGTGCTGCTCCCTAACACAGCGCAGCTGTGTTGAATCAGGCCCTGCCCTTTGAGATGAGTGCTTAGGGATTACCTCATAGCTCTCTTGATTGCACACACATTCTCTCACTTCAGCCCCTCTCATGGCTGCTGGAAACCTGGTGCATTCTGGGACTGGTAGTCTTTTATGTGAAAACTCTGTTTTCTTGCTTCTACCAGAACTGACAGGTTGCTTGTTCAGAGTCACATCATCTTTTCTATAGCTCCTACCTGAGCTATGATAAGCTTCCTTTATCACAAGCTGCTGGCATTACTCAAAATCAAAACATATTTCCTAGGGGTCCTAGACCAAATAATCCTGGAATCAGTACCCATTTCCAGTGTGGTCAAAAGGGCCACTTTAAACGTGAATGTCCTCATAAGGGAAGCAAATGTGCAGGATACTAAAGACCTTTTAATTAGTTTAGCTTACAAAGGCCACAAAGTCTCCCTGACAAAGATTCCGTTTGCCCAAAAGGAAGTACACTATTTGGGCCATGTGCTATCAGAAGGTCAGAAGAAATTATCTGAATGCTGACTACAAGATATCATAAACTGCCCTAAGTGACGTACTAAAAGACAGATGAGAGTATTCCTTGGAATGGCAGGGTTTTGCTGAGCCTGGATCCCAGGGTTTGGGGAATTGTCTAAACCTCTCACTGCCATGACACGTAAAGAGGAACCTGATGAATTGTACTAGAAAAAAAAGAGGCAAGCAATTGCTTTGATCAGCTGAAACATGCCTTGTCCACAGCCCTAGCCCTAGGTCTCCCAGATTACCGTAAGCCTTTCACCCTCTTTGTCCATGAACAGAGGGGGGTGGCTTCAGGGGTCTTCACTCAAGAGTCGGGACACGTAAATGACCCATAGCTTACTTTTCCTGCCAGTTAGACCCAGTGGCCCAAGGATCTGTAAGTTGCCTGAGAGCAGTAGCTGCCACTGCTGCTATTGTGGAAAAAGCAAATAAGTTTGTACAGGGACATGCACTGACTGTGGCAGTTCCCCATTCTGTCCACATGCTGCTAAATCAAAAGAACACAACACTTTTCAAATGCTAGACTAACTAGGTACGAGACTGAACTTCTGACTCCTAGTAATCTTACTTTTGTCAGAAAGCGTAGTTACTCACCTGTAACAGGTGTTCTCCAGGAGCAGCAGGAATCAGTCCTCACTTATGGGTGACGTCGGCGCCGACGGAGCCCTCGCGGAGCAATTTTCCCCAGCTTTCAAAGAAAGCCTTTGGGAATCGCAGCGCGCATGCGCGGTCGACTTCCCGCCGAAGGTGCCATCTTAGCCAGTCAGATGACATAGCTAAAAAGACAGCATAAAAATTTGCAAAAAGAACATAAGCAGACGATTGCAACTCCAAGGGGAGGAGGGAGGGTAGTGAGGACTGATTCCTGCTGCTCCTGGAGAACACCTGTTACAGGTGAGTAACTACGCTTTCTCCAGGACCAAGCAGGAAGTCAGTCCTCACTTATGGGACTCCCAAGCTCAAGGCTACCGGAGACCCTAAGCACAAAAATGAGCTCCCTCTAGCTCAGCAGCACAGAAGGATAGAATCTTCGCTGAATTATCCCCCACCGGTAGCCCACAACCGGGATGGAGGGTAGGAGTTGCTCAGACCTCAAAGAGATTACGGAGGACTGCCTGTCCGAAAGCACTGTCCCTACGGGACTCCCTCTCGAGACAGTAATGGACCGCAAAAGTCTGGCTCGAAGACCAAGTAGCGGCCCGGCAGATGTCTGCCAGCGGAACAGAGCGGAGGTAAGCCACTGACGTGGCCTTTGCCCGAACGCAATGAGCCGTGACTCGACTTTCTAAGGAGAGTCCGGCTGCCCCATAAGCCCAAGAGATACAGTCCGCAACCCAGATGGACAGAGTACGCTTGGAGACCGGGAGCCCCAACTTATTGGGGTCAAAAGACACAAAAAGCTGAGCAGCTTTACGGTGCTCCCGCGTACGGTCAAGGTAGAAGTTCAATGCCCTTCTACAGTCCAGGGTATGGAGGACCGTCTCAGCTCGGCTGGAGTGTGGTCTGGGAAAGAAGGTTGGAAGTACCACCTCCTGATTCATGTGAAAAGGGGAGACCACTTTAGGCAGAAACTTGGGGTGAGTCCGTAGGACTACCCTATTCTTGTAGAACCTAGTGTAAGGGGGATCAGACACGAGGGCCTGCAATTCACTTACGCGTCTAGCGGAAGTGAGGGCTACCAAGAACAGCGTTTTCCAAGACAGAAAACGGAGAGAACAGGTAGCCATAGGTTCAAAAGGCGGACAGGTGATCCGCTGCAAAACCACATTCAGGTCCCAGTCAGGCGCTGGCGGGCGCAGAGGTGGTTTAAGTAGAAGAAGACCTCGGAGAAACCTCGCTACAAGAGGGTCGCTGGAAAGAGGTCTGCCGTCCACCGGCACATGATGTGCTGAAAGAGCACTGAGGTGAACTTTGACGGAGTTGGACTTAAGTCCCAGATTAGAGAGGTGTAGCAAGTACTGCAAGATCACCGACACCGGGCAGGAGAAGGGATCCTGAGACTGTTGGGTACACCAGACTGCAAAGCGACGCCATTTAAGGGCGTAGCATTTGCGGGTAGAAGGCCGTCGCGAAGCCAAGACGACCTCCTCCACCTCCGCCGGCAGGAGAAGGGGAGCAAGGACTACCCTCTCAGCAGCCAGGCCATGAGGTTGAGAGACTGAGGTAGGGGTGCAGTAGGGACCACTGATCCTGAGTGAGGAGATCCGGTTGCACCCCCAGAGGGAATGGATCCTCCACCGCCAGTTGCAGCAGGAGCGGAAACCACGGTTGCCTGGGCCAGCGAGGGGCCACCAGGATCATGAAGGCTTTGTCTCGGAGAACCTTGAAGAGAGTTCGAGAGACTAGCGGGATGGGACGGAAAGCGTACAGGAGGTTCCCCGACCATGAGATCAGAAAAGCGTCCGCCGCAACCCGGAGGGGGTGTGGCTGACGAGAGCAGAAGCGAGGAAGTTGCCGGTTGTGAGGACTGGCAAAGAGATCCACCGTGGGGAGGCCCCACTTGAGGAAGAGCTTCTGAACTACCAAGGGATCCAGGCGCCACTCGTGCGGCTGGAGGACCCTGCTGAGTTTGTCCGCCAGGCAATTTTCTTGGCCTGGGAGGTAAACTGCCTTGAGGAGAATGCCGTGACTGACGGCCCAAGAGCAGAGCTTCTGTGCCTCCCGGCAGAGGAGGAAGGAGCCCGTGCCCCCCTGCTTGTTCACGTAGAACATGGCAACTTGATTGTCCGTCTGGACAAGGACGGACTGGTGAGAGGTCAGGTGGGAGAAGGCCTTGAGAGCCAGGCGGATCGCCCTGAGCTCCAGGAAGTTGATCTGCTGAGCAGACTCCCACGTGGTCCAGAGGCCCTGAGTACGAGCCTCTTGGCAATGTGCTCCCCAGCCCAGGAGGGATGCATCGGTGGTCAGCACCCGGGTCGGCTGAGGTGACTGGAAAGGCATTCCGAATAGGAGGTTCGGCTGCCGGAGCCACCACGGAGAGACGAGATCAGCGGCTCGGAGACGCGCACTAGGTCTGCTAGGCCGCCTGAGGCTTGACGCCACTGCTGGCGGAGACACCATTGAGCAGACCGCATATTCAGGCGGGCATTGGGGGTCACATGGACGGTGGAAGCCATATGGCCGAGTAGTCGCAGGAAGCGCCTGGCGGAGACCAGGGGCTGGCTGCGAAAGCGGTCGGCTAGGTCCATGAGCCGCTGAGCCCTGTCGAGCGGGAGGTATGCTCGCCTGAGGAGTGTGCAGCCTTGCGCCGATGAACTCGAGATCCTGTGAGGGGAGCAAAGTGGACTTTGCGAAGTTATAACAAAGCCCAAGTGCTGCAGAAGAGTCACCGTGCGGCGCGTGGCGCCGGTGACCTCCCGAGCAGACGCTGCTCTGATGAGCCAGTCGTCGAGGTACGGGAAGACATAGAGGCCGTGAAGCCTGAGATGGGCCGCCACGACCGCGAGACATTTTGTGAAGACTCGCGGTGCGGATGACAGGCCAAAGGGCAGTACCCTGTACTGGTAATGATTTCCTGCCACCACAAACCTTAGGTATTGGCGGTGGCTGGGGTGGATGAGGATGTGCGTGTAGGCATCCTTTAGATCCAAGGAGCATAGCCAATCTCCCTGCTGGAGGTAGGGCAGAAGGATTCCAAGGGTAAGCATTTTGAACTTCTCCCGCACAAGGAACTTGTTGAGGTTGCGCAAGTCCAGGATGGGTCTGAGGCCCCCTGTTCTCTTTGGTATCAGAAAATACCTTGAGTAGAAGCCCTGACCTCTCAGGTGGTGTGGCACCGGTTCCACCGCCTGATCCTGCAGAAGACCTGCTAACTCCCGAAGGAGCAACTCCCTGTGCAGAGGGGGGCGCGGAGGCTCTCCCGGAAAATAGGAGGGAGGGACCTGATGGAAGTGGAGAAGGTAGCCCTCTCGCACGACCTGAAGCACCCAGGCATCTGTGGTGATGCTGGACCACCTGTCGGCGAAGTGAACCAGCCGGCCTCCGGTGCTGGGGGGAACCAGCGGGGGGGGAGAGGCTATGCTGAGCGAGTCAAAAACCCCCACCCTGCTGAGCAGGGGCTGGTGGTGCAGGCTTGGGGGCTTGCTGCCTACGGGACCCGTTACCCCGTCCCTTGGCCTGCTGGCCCTGTTGGGGAGCCGCAGGGGCCTGATAATGGGGGTATTGTTTGTAGGCAGCTGCCTTCCTCGGGTAAAAGGACTTCTTTCCCGAGCCCTTCTTTTTCTGGGAAGGGGCGGAGGTCTTCCTAGAAAGCCTGGTCCTGGTGAGAGTCTCAGTCTCAATTTGTGCAGCCTTTTCCGCCATGGGCTTGCCAAAGAGGTTTTCGCCTCGGCAGGGGACATCGACCAACTTGTCCTGTACCCAGGGCTCAAGGTCGGACGACTGAAGCCAAGCCTGTCGGCGGGCACCGATGACGGCTGCGGCTACTCGAGCCGAGGCCTCAAAGCCATCATAGGCTGCTCGGGACATGAACTTTGAGCATTCCCGAGTACCTGTGGACAAGGCTAGGAACCTCCGCAAGGGTTCCTCGGACAAACCAGCGGAGAAGCCGGCTAGCTCTTTAGCCAGATCCCTGAGATACATGCCCATGTAGAGCTGGTAAGTCTGGACACGACAGGCGAGCATAGAGCCCTGGAAGCACTTTTTGCCAAGGCCATCCAGGTTACGGGCCTCCCTTCCAGGAGGCACCGAGGAGTGCATCTTCTGGCTCTTAAGACGATGCATGGCCGATTCCACTACCATGGAATGGTGTGGCAACTGCGCCTTTTGAAAGCCAGGGCTCTTGCGGACTCGATAGATAGAATCGACCCGCTTGCTCAGGACCGGCGAGGAGGCCGGACTCTCCCACATGCGGAAGAGTAGTCGTTCCAGCATAGGAGGATCCGGCACAGTAAAGTGCTCCCTCGCGGGAGAGTCATACTGGAGGGCGTCGAGCTCTTCGGCTCGAGGCTCCTCCTCGGGATCCGCAGGGAAGGCCAAAGCCTTGGCCATATCCCTAACGAAGTCCGAGAACCGGGCATCCTCCGGGGGGGACTGCTTCCGAGGCTCGGACTCCGGAGAGTCCGATGGGACACACCGAGTCCGGAAAGAATCAGGTGACTCTTCCTCCTCAGACTCCCAGACCGACTCCGACGAGGACTCGGTGGGGTCGGCTCGGGCAGGGTGCGGCGCCAGCCGCCCCGACGCCGAGGGAGTCGGCGTCGGCGACCTCGGTCCCGAACGGGAGGCCGAGGGCGACCTCGACCGAGGATCGACTCGAGTTCTCATTGACTCGAGGATCGGCTCGGTCTCCGGGGTCGACTTGGACGTCGACGTCCCGGCGGTCGGGGCAGCGACGCCAGCGAAGCCAGCGAGCAGTGCCCGCTGCTGGTCCATGAAGGCAGACAATCTGCTCTCCAAGGCCGTCAACCTGAGTCCGAGCTCAGGCGACCCAGCAGCCCCCGACTCGGGCCCCGACGGCGTCGGGCCCGACGTCGGCTGTCGCGGAGGCGAGTCCAGAAGGACAACAGGACTTACCCGGGCAGGCATCTCCGACTCCAGGCGAGGTCGCTTCGGGAGGTGTTCCTTCTCCAAGGACCCGGGGCGGCTGTCGGGGCTATGCGACCTGGCCCTCGCGGAGCCAGGAGCGTCCACCGACGCCGCCCTCGCGGGTTTTTCCTTCCGTCGATGGTCCCCGGAGGGAGAACCCCGGTCGGAGGAGCTCCGTCGACGGTCCGAACTGGAGCCTTTCGACAGGGAGGCCTCCGACGAGGTCCGGGTACGGCTGGGGTCAGCGAAGATTCTTTCGCGCTGATGCCGCCGACTTCTCAACGCCTTCGAGGACAATTTGCTGCAGGGCCCACAGATCAGTTCCTCGTGATCTGGGCCCAGGCAGCGGAGGCAAAGGTCGTGTGAGTCGGTGAGTGACATATTTCGGTCACACCGACCACACCGCTTAAAGCCACTGGCAGCCATCGGGGGAAAAAGGGCCCCTGCGAGGTCAAAGGACCGGGCTGCCAGGGAAAAACGAAAACGAAAGCTGACTAAGTCAGAAAAAACCGAAAAACCGTTAGAGGACTCGAGACCGGCGTCGCGAGTCCGGGCGGGAAAACGACCGGCGTCGAACCGAAAGAAAAAAGTATAAAATAAAGAGGAAAATCAACTTTTTCGCGGGGACAAGACGGGGACGTCTGTAGGGCTCCGCGGAAAAAAGAAGACTGGCTAAGATGGCACCTTCGGGCGGGAAGTCGACCGCGCATGCGCGCTGCGATTCCCAAAGGCTTTCTTTGAAAGCTGGGGAAAATTGCTCCGCGAGGGCTCCGTCGGCGCCGACGTCACCCATAAGTGAGGACTGACTTCCTGCTTGGTCCTGGAGAACTAACACTTTAAACCCAGCTACTCTGTTGCCTAATCCTGATGACGGGGAATCTCATCATGATTACTGCCAGGTAGTGCAGCTCAATGAGAAACCCCTTTCTGATCTTTCTGATGTTCCCTTGGAAAAATCCTGATTTGACCCTCTTTTGTGTTGGGAGTTTTAAAAGGTTATGCCATCATTGACCCAGACTCTTCTGATCCTATGTTAGAGTCTGCTGTACTCCCATCTAATTATAGTGCACAAGCAGCAGAGCTAATGACTCTCACACTGCCTGTGAATTAGCTGCTTATGTGGCTGTAAAATTATTTAACAGGTTTTACAGTATCTACTGCTTTATCATTTCAGTTTACATTGAAAATTGGGCTTGGTAATATACATTAAACAGGGACATTGGTGAGTTGGATTTTTCTGAGGCAATGGAGGGTTAAGTGACTTGCCCAAGGTCATGGGGAGTGTTGGTGGGAATCAAACCCTGGTCTCTGTGTTCCCGGGCCAGCGTTCTTAACCATTAGGCTACTCCTCCAGATAGCCTGTATACCTTCAGTATTATTCAATCCACAGGTCAGTTGTGGAAACAAAGAGGGTTTCTCACCTCAGCAGAAACTAAAAATTGCCAATGCTCAGTTAGTCAGTGCCTTATTAGAAGCTATTCAGCTCCCTGAAGCTATCTCTGTCATGCACTGTAAAGGTCACTCCCGAGACTCTGATCCTATCTCTATAAGTAATAGAATGGCTGATTATGCTGCTCAGAAGGCTGCCTTGCTACCTCCATCTACCTCATTATACATGCAAGCCTCTGTCTGCCCAAGTGCTGCCGAGTCCCCTGGTCATCTGTATACTAATTTACCCCCTGAGACAGTAGAACAATGGACGTCCTGAGGTCTCATCATCACCGGGAGGGGTCATGGACTGCACCAGATGGCAGAGTAGCTATCCACACTCCTCAGTTAATGCAGCCTTTAAGATTGTTACATCAAAGAACTCATTGGTCAGCTATGAAAATGGGAGATTCAGTTTTGCCCCTGGAGTCTACTCCCTGGCTAAGCAAATTGTTAAGGATTGCTTGCTGTGCGCAGCAAGTAATCCAAGGGGTGAGGTGCAAAACCATGGGCTTTTGTTCTTTGATTTCACTGACTTGAATCCTACCAAAAGGTTTAAATCTGTATTAGTTACTGTTGATCAGTTAACTGGATGGATTGTGAATCAGACTTTAAATCTGCAACTCCTAAACCTGTGCAAAGAAACCAAACTGACTTGGCTGGATGCTTTACCCTTAGCTCTGTTTAATATCAGCACAGCCCCAAGGGGAAGACTTAAGGTCTCTCCATACGAGCTGTTATATGGAAGACCACCTCTAGGGTGCGGACCCCAACCCCCGGAGCTTCCTACATATGTTTTACAAGACTCTCACCTCACTTCTTATATTTTGCAGCAGCAGCAGTTGTCCTCTCTCCACAGGTATGCACAACAGTTTCAGTCCCTTCCATTAGATGTGTCTGCACATTCATTCCAACCTGGAGAGTGGATCCTCATCAAGACCTATCGCCAACAAACACTACAGTCACCATGGGAAGGGCCCTTCCAAGTGTTGCTGACCACCCTGACTACAGTTAAAGTTGCCGGTAAAGGATCCTGGACTCACTACACATGCTGCAAGCATGCACCACTCCCACAAGCGCTTGGACCAGGACGAGAAGCAGCTGACGACGGGGCAGCCAAAGCCCTAGCAGCTGGTGAGGGAGAGGAGAAGACTCCTGAAGAAAAGAGGTTCATGGAGGTCATACAGGACCAAGGCCTGAAGATAAGGTTCAAGAGACTGAAATAATCTTATCTTTACTGATATTGTGACTCTCTATGCCTCCCTGCTATCTTTTTGGAAGGAGACCTTTGCCAGAAGAAACTCCAGTGCTTTACAGAAGGACTTTAAGGACTGAAAATGTTGTATACCTCCTTTTCTTTCTTCTGTTTGCATTAGTTGTTGTTATATTTCTTGTATGGTTGGTTAGGATATGGGTAACCTCTATAGTCACAAACCCTTTAGAATGACGATGTTTACTTATATTTTCTGCACTGTCTTCCTGCCCTTGAAAAGCCCTGGCTCTATGGCATTACAGGGGAGCCGGGCTAAGGGAAGGGATCGCTGCCTGTCCCTCCAATCTGATGAAAGTTGAATACTGGCCTTCTACTTCTTTATGTCTAAAGTCAGAGCTTATAGGTACTCTTAGACTTGCTTCTCATAATGCTCTGTTTGTATAAATGCTGATTCTGTTTGTGGTAAGAGTGTGAGTCAGGCTCTGAAAGATAAACAACCATTGCTGAACAAGAACTTAGTAGGTCATACAGGCTGCAAGGTACCCAAAACCCAAAGCAGTGTTGCCACCTCGACTTCTGACCCTGAAGTCCTTGATCACTTTGGTCATTGGGAACAAAAGGTTACTTGTAAAATTACTTAAAGATGTTGCCTTAAGGACAAGTCAAGATTGTTATATTTGTTCCCATGTTCCTTCACACTATCAAAGTGGTATTCCCTTAATAAGTATAGAGGTTGCTTACTCTGATTATAATATCACTAGATTCACCCTATCCAAAATTTTTAATACTTCTACCTTCATTTCACTGACAAATTTAGACCATGAGACTGTTTGCTTCCAGAGAGATGGAAAAGGCCAGAACTTAGGGCGAAGTGTCTGTCTGTATAGAATCATATATGAAAGTACTAACAACTCTGGGACCCTCCAGCACTCTTTTAGCCCTTATGACTCCACCTCACATATACTCAATAGGTAGACTAGCTTCCTGGGAACCTCTTCCAGGAACTTACTGGGTATGTAGATTCAGGGCCTTCTCTGTATTTCCATAGGGAGGAAAAGGTAATTGTTTTATTGGCCTTGTGGTCCCTGGAGTGCAAATCACCCCTAAAACTCCCTGAGGGACGGTTAAGGAACCTGAGATCTCCATCTCCTAAAGAAAGCCATAATAAAGCCTTAGATAATATAGTGACCCAGTATGATGAGGACTGTCGACCTGCTGCCTGGGTGAGAATCTTCACAGTCTTGGCAAGTGCATATATTTATATGATTTGCAAGGGATTGTGGGCAATGTAGTTCATTCACACCAGACACAGCTGCTGACAATAATTTAGTTGTGCTCTTGGGTAAAGCCAATAAGATATTTATTTATGGGGTTATTTCTCCCAACACAGATATGCTTGGTAGCACATAAATCAGGTTACTTGCTTTCAGTGTTAACTTGGAAAAACAAAGTCAAAATCAGGAAAACAACAAATGAAAAGCCACAAAGCAAGAAAAAACTGTTCTTTTCAGGTTAACTTCTGATTACTTTCCCACATAGATTCAGAAGTGATTCTCTCCTAGCTCACAAGCAATTAGGTAAGGCTTAATTGCTAGCAGTTATCCAGCTGAAACCCCTTAGCTGGCTTGCTTTCTACTGTGTGGGTCAAATCCTGCTTCAGGAGCTTTTCTGAGTAGATTAAAGAACAAGTTTATATTTCTTTGTGATGGTTGCTGTACTTTATAACAGAAAGTTACCAAAGGAGTTTGGACAGAGAACAGTCCATATAAACACATTCTTCATCTGTAATCATTCCCCCATCTTCAACAAGCATAGGTTCAATATCATGGATTGGCACAGATGAATCTCTCAATGGAGCACTTTCAGGAGAATACTTGTTTCCCTGCTGTCTTTCAAGGTTATAGCTAGGGCATAGATCAGTGTTCATACCTGAGCTTCCATTGCTGCTAGAGTTCCTCTCTATATAGCCTGGCCAGTATGTAGTCCAGTTCTTATGTCCAGCCTTCCAATCCAGATCCCTGGACACTGGATCTCTCTTCACATACCTTATGGCACGGGTCTTAGGGTCCCTTCCACGTGCAGCCGTCTCCCTCACAGGTAGCGTCTGGAGATTCCTAGCTCTGCAGCACCATTCCTCTGGCTTTCCCCAGTCCAATGGTGTATGCTGGCCCTTGAAATGCCTCCCAGTATACGTACTGCTTTGGACTCTTCTAGACCTCTCAAAGGCTTTTCTCTTCCTTCTTCCAAAGGGTCTCTTTCCCTCTCTGTCCGTCCGGTTTGGCTTCTGCTTCTGATGATCCTTCAGATGAAACTGTTGATCCTTCTCTGGATATCCAAGGTGATCATGAAGATGGTCATCTGTAGAATAAACTCTACTCTTATTCTGCTTAGATGAGTGCTCCTCCCTAACACAGCGCAGCTGTGCTGAATCAGGCCCTGCCCTTTGAGATGAGTGCTTAGGGATTACCTCATAGCCCTCCTGATTGAACACACGTTTCCCCACTTCAGCTCCTCTAATGGCTGTTGGAAACCTGGTGCATTCTGGGACTGGTAGTCTTTTATGGGAAAATTCTGTTTTCTTATTTCTACCAGAACTGACAGGTTGCTTGTTCAGAGTCACTTCACCTTTTCTATAGCTCCTTCCTGAGCTATGATAAGCTTCCTTATCACAGGACTCAGTGGGGAAAGGAATTATACCAAGTTTTTCTTTAGTGTAGGTGTTATGATGAATCATAGAGACATTTGTACTCTTGCTTCTATTTTATCTACTTTCCTGAATGAAACAGCAAGTGCTTTTGAAAATGTTAAGGAAGAATTGGGTCAGTAGAGAAACCTTGCACTATAGAATCAATGGGCCCTTGATTATCTCCTTGCTGCCCAGGAGAGAACCTACCATATTAATGTCATACAAGATTTACAGAGACCCCTCCAAGATATTATTAGGGATAAAACCGGCTTAGGAAACATTGCTGAGTGATTTGGAAACTAGGGTTGACTACAACAACTTGTGTTCTATTCAATCATAGGTATTTGCTCTCCTAGTCTCTGTTGTTGCATTCAATATCTCCCAAGTTTGGTGCAGATCTTCAAAGCTTGATTTCCATTTACAAATGAATGCTAATCTCCTTATCTCTGAAATTCCCCTAATTGAGTCTCAAGTATGCTTCGAGCATCAGATATGTAATCAGACAGGCTCCCCCACTCTGGCTCAAGGACCCCCCTGCCTACACAATGGCCAAGAAGAACCTGAGCAGAGGGAAGCAGGAGCAAAAGGTGTGATTGCCTCCTGGGACAAGAAGGCAATCAAAGGGGGGGAATGAGATGGGAAAGGGAATAGCATGCTAGAAGAAAATGGTTTGCTGGCTGAAATATCTGGCAACAAAGACAAGAGCAGCTGCACAAGAACACCCACAGGCTAAAATCAGATAAACTACCTTTACAACCAAACTGACAAACGAATGGAAGGGTGAGGTAGAGAGATGCCTTTGCTAGAGCTATCTTCTCAGGCACACATAACAAAGGAGTAGGGCATTAGCCACAAATACCTTAGACTGCAGGGAGAGATAAGGTAGCCACCCCTCAACTGACCAATCAGGGAATCCTAGGCGTTAGGTACATTCCAGATATGCCACCTAGATAAGCAAGGGGCCCAGAGAATTCTTCCAAATTGCTATTCTGCTCTAACCCACATGACAAACTGCTATGCTAAGACTGTATAAAAACCCAGCTTGTATCCTGTGTGAGTGCTGGACTCCCTGATAACTTACTATGAGCCAGCCCTGCTATAGCTAAGGTATCTGCCTGGAAATTTTGTCTCTCTCTTTCTTTGTTTTGTTCTCTCCTTGCCAGGTATTATCTGGACTGGACTGGGACCCCGCTAGATGCTCGTCCCACGACAACTTAGACTAACTCTTATGTTTGGACTTTGATAAAACCTGAGACCCATGCGAAAAGGTTGATGCCCTTGATGATGTGGAAGCCACTGAAATAGAGTCCGGGCCGAATAGCAAACCATACCATCTGTCTCTATTCTGTAGGCCTCTTTGTCATTTGTTGGCCGAAAGGACAATACTTTGGTAAATGGTCAGAGCCCAAGATTTTAAACACCAGCCATGTTTATCAGTGACTGATATTGTGCCAGAACATTTGGTACATTTTTTAAAACCACTGACAGGTTTTTCCAGGTTTGAGGTTTCCTTCAAGAATGAAGAGAAAAATGTAATCTGTTGGCTCTGCAGAAAACAAAGACCTGAGGGGAAGGCAAATGCACAGGCACAGTGGGACTGCTCCCAAAGGCTTTCCCCTATTGTATGCTGGGGAGCATTCCCATGCAGGTTCTATTGGTACAAACGTCACCCATATGTGAAGACTGCATTCCTGCTTTTTCCTGACTGCCAGACCTTTTCTTCTGAGGCAATGGAAGGTAAAGCAACTTGCCCAAGGTCACATGGAGTGCCAGTGGTAATCAAACCCAGATCTCTTGGGTGCTAGACTGTTGCTCTAATCACTAGGCTAATCTTCCACTTGCTCTATCTTAACCATCTTAATATTTACTCCATTATACATGTCTTATACAAGTTATACAAAGGAATATCTTCTAGCCATATAAATCGGACACAGTGCCATGCATTGTAGTATAGTCATTCAGTACAGTATCTGAGAGACTTCTCTTTATCAAGCCAGATGAGATTTGAGGGCATTAAGATATATGATGTCTTAAGGCACTGGGGTGGATGTGGAAAGAGGGAGCAACTGTTACTAGAAATTCCACTGTACTGCAATCTGGAGTAATCTTCTAGGCTACTCTGAGAAAATTCAAATGCAGTGAATACAGAACACAGTGGTACAGAATGTTCTGTTGAAGAAAGCAGAGAACCTATTGGATCTAGAGATGAACAAGCATTTCTTTGCACAGGAGTAATACTAAAAGAATGAGATGGCATTATATTTGTCTGATGATATTGATCTTTGCAGTAACCACTGAAAATCATTATACATCTTTTGCAGGAATGAATGTGGTTGCTCTGGCTGAGGAAGGAAAACAGCTGAAAAAAAGAGTCATAGGATACTATGACAAGGGCTAGAGTGGCGGTCAGTAGAGGACAGACTTTCAACCTTTGTGTAGGAGACATTTTATACCAATCAGAGTAATACGTTTTCTTGTTGTCTCAGCACTGTAAATACATAGTGATTCCTGTGCTTGGGCGGCCGTTTCACAATCTATACTAGCATGTAGTGCTGTTTATCTGCTTCAAGAGACCAATGTAATGCCTGCGCTAATGAAGCAAAAGGATTGCTACCAAGCACAGGTAGTGCAGGAGAGGACTGCGCAGATCTGCACTTAAGAGGCAGTGTCCTGAGCGACATCTATGCTGAGGTGCCTGTACTTCTCCAGTCCTTTAGATGGACCATTCAAGGTTGCTTTGACAATAGACTTGTGCGAGTGTTCTAAAGACAACTGTGCTTTAGGCCAGGAAGCCTCCATAGAGGTTTGTGCCATTTTGAAGTATACTTAGTGGCTAGTCTCTTAGAGAGAATGCCCCCAGAAGATGATCTACTAGACTGCACAAAGTCAGATTTGTGCACTGATGACATTTTCCTTTCCTCCTTCTGGGATAGCAGCAACCACTTCTCCACCTTGAGAACATAAGTAATGCCATACTAAGTCAGACCAAGGTCCATCAAGCCCAGTATCCTCTTTCCAACAGTGGCCAATCCAGGTCACAAGTACCTGGCAAATTCCCAAAAAGGTACACAGGTTCCACAATGCTTAGCAAGTACTGGATTTCATGGTCCTCTTTAATAATGGTTTATTGACCTTTCCTCCAGGAATTTGTCCAAACGTTTTTTAAACCTAGCTACACTGACAGCTTTTATTACATTCTCCGGTAAAGAATTCCAGAGTTTGATTACACATTGAGTGAAAAAAATCTTCTCTCTTATTACTCTTCAGTAGGTTACATTGTAGCTTCATTGGGTATCTCCTAGTTCAGGGGTGGACAATTCCGGCCCTCGTGCACCACAATCCGCCTGGTTTTCATGATGTCCCTAATGAATATTCATGAGATCTATTTGCATCCACTGCCTTCCATTGTATGGAAATAGGTCCATGAATATTCATTAGGGACATCATGAAAAACCAGGCTGGATTGTGGTGCACGAGGGCCAGAATTGCCCATCCCTGCCCTAGTCTATTTTTTTGATGGCAAAAAACAAATCGATCTAAGTTTACCTGTTGCACTCCATTCATTAATTTATAGACCTCTATCATATCTCCCCCCTAAGTAGTCTCTTTTACAAGTTGAAGAGCCCTAACCTTTTAAGCCTCTACTCATAGGGGTATCCTTCCATCCCCTTTACCATTTTGGTGGCTCTTCTCTGTACCTTTTCTAATAACACTATATCCTTTTTAAGATACGGCCACCAGAATTGCACACAATATTCAAGGTCAGGTCGCACCATGGAACGATACAGAGGCATTATAATATCCTTGTTTTATTCTCCATTCCTTTCCTTAGGATTTATTTATTTATTTATTTAACAAGTTTTCTATACCGCCTTTTCATTCAATCAAAGCGGTCACAAGAAATACAAAGGTTATAGGCAAGGGAAACAAACACAGTATAAACATAACAGTACAATGGTAATATAGGAAAAATAACAAGGGTTAACAATAAGGCAAATTAGTTAAAATAATTAAAATAAATATAATATATTTAGTCAATTGTTGATCCATATTGTTCAATGAAAAGTGTAGTTTTCAATTGTTTACGAAAGTCTTTTAAATCATCCAGTGAGCGTAAATCAGGAGGGAGAGAGTTCCAAATTAAAGGGGCGGCCAAAGCAATTGCTCTTTGTGAGGTACATTTGCATGATTTAGAGTAGTTTTTTGGGGTGCTGAGGGTGTTAGAAGTGGATAACCTTCTTGGTCTTTTGTTGATATCATGGAGTAAGAGGGCATGAAGGCTGATTGCAGAACTGTTGTGTTTCATTTTGAATATATTTATGATTAATTTATACTTTATGCGAAGGATTATTGGGAGCCAGTGGAGTTCTTTAAGGATGGGGGTAATGTGTTCATAATTTGAGGATCCATTGATGATTCTAGCTGCTGTATTTTGTGCCATTTGAAGTGGCTTGAGAGCATGCTTAGGCAGTCCATTGTAAATAGGGTTGCAGAAATCCAGAATGGGAGTAATGAGTGCCTGACAGACTGTTCGAAAGTGATCATAAGAGATAAGAGGCTTAAGTCGTCTAATTATCTTCATTTTGTAATACGCGTTTTTAACAGTTTTTCTTATATGAGAACGCAGGTTTAGCTTCTTATCGAGGGTTATTCCGAGGTATCTTACTTCGTCCTTAACTGGAATCTTTGTGTTGTTGCATGTAATGTAAGGTGGAGGGATAAAGCTGGTGTTTCTAGTTACAATAAGTGCTTCCGTTTTGTTCAGGTTTATTGCAAGGTTATTATTTGTTAGCCAATTTGAAATGCTGGTAATACAGTTTGAAATTTTGCTGTAATCTGGGCAGTTGATATCAATTGGAGTGTAAATCATGATATCATCCGCATAAATCGTGTAATCTATTTGATGATCTGCTATTATGTGACAGATTGGTTGGATAAACAAATTAAAAAGAAGTGAAGAGAGTGCAGATCCTTGCGGCACGCCTTGTTTGATTACTATGTGACGTGAAGTGTTTAGGCCAATTTTAACTTGGAACTGTCTATCAACTAGGTAGGATTCAAACCATTTTAGGACGGTGCCAGTTAATCCGATGCTCTTTAGTCTTGTTAAGAGGATTGCATGGTCCACTGTATCGAAGGCAGCTGAAATATCTAAGAAGATCATTAAGGTACCTTTGTTGAAATTATCTATTGTTTGAGTGATGTCATTAAATAAGTATAGTAGGAGCGTTTCAACACCATGGTTGGGGCGGAAGCCATGCTGATGTATATCAAGTGGCGCATGTTCATCAATATGGTCTTGAAGTTGTAGCTGTACTGCCTTCTCAATAATTTTTGCTAAGAGTGGTAAGCTGGAAATTGGTCTATATGCAGCTGGATTGTCTTTTTCAAGGTTGGTTTTTTTATGGGTAGGCCTAATTGTTGCTAATTTAAGTTGTTCTGGCATGATTCCATGAGTTAAGGAGTTAGTTACAAGATTGTGAATAAAATTAATAAAGTTTGACTTGGTAGCTTTGATCCAAGGTACAGGGCAAGGATCTGTGGGTGCAGTGCTTGTGTTAAGTGCAGCAATGATGTCTGAAAGTTGTGTAGTCGAGGGAGTGTAAAACTTGTTCCAAATTGTACTTGGTAAAATAAGGCTGTTGTTTTCAGGTTGTTTTAAAGGTGGTGTTTGGCCTATTTTCAATTGAAGATGATCTGCATATACTTGAGGACTGATCTGAATGTCTTTATCAGAGCTTGGTTCGTTGACTAGATTTTTTACAATTGCAAAAAGTTCTCTAGGTTTGTTAAATGCTTTCTGTATAGTATTTGTGTGGTGCTCTTTTTTAGTTTTGTTGATGAGATCGTTGTAATTCTTTTGCTGAATTAAATATAAATTTTGAGAGGTAGGAGATTTTGATCGTCTCCAGTGGCGTTCAATTCTACTTGCTCTCTTGGCTGCCGCTGCCCACTGGGCGGAGGGTTTTAACATGTTATCCACGATGACACCTAAATCTTTTTCCTGGGTGGTAGTTCCTAATATGTAACCTTGCATCGTGTAACCATAGTTTGGGGGTTTTTTCCCTAGGTGTATAACTTTGCACTTGTCCGCATTAAATTTCAACTGCCATTTGAATGTTACACGATGCAAGGTTCCACATTAGGAACCACCACCCAGGAAAAAGATTTAGGCGTCATTGTGGATACCATGTTAAAACCCTCGGCCCAGTGTGCAGCGGCGGCCAAGAGAACAAATAGAATGCTAGGTATCATAAGGAAAGGAATGGAAAATAAAACAAAAGATATTATAATGCCTCTATATCGTTCCATGGTGAGACCGCACCTTGAATATTGTGTGCAATTCCAGGCTGGGGCCTCCAAAGGCATTCCCTTCTCTACGTTTTGCGGCTGCAACCACCAGCAAAGCTCTCGGGACACTTCCGGGGGGCAGACCAGCCGACGACTCAGAGAGTCGGACTGGTGTGACCACCGGCGTAATAGAGCCCTTTGCAGCGGCCTCATGTGAGCCCTGGCCCACGGCACCACCTCGATCGTGGCTGCCATCCTTCCCAGAACCTGCAGATAGTGCCATAAGAGCCCTCTGGGCTAAAATCCTTTGTACAAGCGTTCTCAAGCCCTGTGCCAGAAGAACTGGAAGAAAAACCTTCCCCTGTGCCATATCAAAACGCACCCCCAGATACTCCAGGGACTGCGATGGACTCAGCTTGCTCTTTGTGAAGCTGACCACCCAGTTCAGGCTCTGAAGGAACTGCACTACCCGGGTTGTGGCCGCGACACTTTTGTCCTTTGACTTCGCCTGAATCAACCAATTGTCCAAATACGGGTGCACCAGCACTTCTTTGCAGAGGGCCGCTGACACCACCACAATAACCTTGGTGAACGTCCTCTGTGCCGTTGCGAGGCCAAATGGCAGAGCATGGAACTGAAAATGCGCCATGGGCACCGCAAAACCGCAGATACTGCTGATGCTCCTGCCGAATCGGAATGTGTAAATATGCTTCCGTGAGGTCTAGAGACATAAGAAACTCTCCCTTTTGGACCGCCACGATTACCGAGCGCAGTGTCTCCATATGGAAATGAGACACTCGGAGGCACTGGTTTACTCTTTTCAAATCTAGAATGGGGCGGAAGGCCCCATCCTCCATTGGCACCACGAAATAAATGGAGTATCGACCGGAACCGCACTGCTCTGACGGTATGGGCACCACTGCCTGCAGCTGAATCAACCTTTGCAACGTCACCTGCACCGCCCGTCTCTTGAGCCTTGCCCTGCAAGGCGACTGGATAAACGAATTGACCATCAGCCGTTGGAACTCGAGCGCATACCTGTCTCGAATAACCTCCAACACCCACTGGTCTGACGTTATCTGGACCCAGGCAGGGTAGAAATCTCGCAGTCGCCCTCCTACAGACTCGCTCCCTACCTGAGTTCCCCTCATCTCATAGTGGCTTCTTAAGGTTCGAGGACGAGCTGGCCGCAAAACCTCTACCGGCCCCTCAAAAGCCTCAAAACCCCTGGCTGCGCGCCGGAAACCTGCCCCGCTGAAACTGACCAAAACGGGACGACGAAACCTACAAAACTCTCTCTGCGACCCTTTGGGAGCCGGACCAGGATGACCTTGCTTCAGCTTACCCTCTGGTAGACGACCCCCTTTAGACTCTCCCAAGTCCTTGACCAAAGATCCTCTCCGAACAACAACTTCCCTTGAAAAGGAAGCTTGCTGAGCCGCGCCTTTGAGGAACTGTCCATTGCCCAACTGCGCAACCACAAAGACCGCCGGGCTGCCACCACGGAGGCCGTGCTTTTAGCATGTCCCCAGATCAAATCATAATGGATATCCGCCAAATAAGCGGTTATGGATTCCAGACGCGACAACTACTCCACCTGCTCTCCAGACTGATCCACCGGCAGCCGCTGGGACCAATGCAGACATGCTCACGCCACCCATGCCCCCGCGAAAGACGCTTGCATGGACAGGGCGCTTATATCAAAGACCTGCTTTAACAAGGTATCTAACGTCCTATCCTGCCCATCTTTAAGTGCCGCCGACCCCTCCACCAGAATCGTCATTTTCTTAGTCACCGCCAACACCACTGTATCGACCTTTGGAAAGCGGAAGAGATCCTTATCCTGGTTTGAGAGGGGATAGTGTCGCGCTATCGCCCAAGAACGCTTAAGGGCTGCCTCGGGTAAATCCCACTCCTCCTGAATCATATTCCTAAAGACCCTGTGAATGGGAAAAACTCATTGCATTGTCCACACGACCTGCAACAGCGGGTCCTCTAACACTTCATCTGCTGCTGGCCCCGCCGCCGGCATGTTCAACGCCTTGAGGATCTCCGCAATAAGCGCGGGCTACTCTTCTCGTCGAAACACCCTGACTACTCTAGCCTGCTGTTCCGACTCGGGTGGCTCCCCTTCCTCTAACTCCTCTCCTGAATCATCCTCTAATTTCCCATCCCCGGCATCCACCTCCTCAAAAGGTGCCGGAGGCAGCTTCTCAACACATGCTACCTTACTCCTTTTCGCCAAGGTACCGGCCTCCTCCGACCGCAACGGGCTTCCCTGACGCTTTTCTCCCTGCCCGCCAGAACTGGAGCCATCCCAGGCTGCAGCAAGGATAATGCCTGTTGCAACAGCACAAAGAAATCTGGAGGGACCAGAGCGGGTCCTCCTATATGACCCTGCCCCCGCGGAGGAGACGGCTCCCTTGCCGTGGACGGACCTGCCACCGGCTCCGAAGGGGTCGGAGATGGGGACCGTCCTTCCTCCTACCCCTCAGTAAGCGCTGTTCCCAGCTCCAGCGTCTTCTCCATTAACGCAGCTTCCTGGGTGCAGCCCCTGCACACCCCCGAGTCCAACACCACTCCTCGCCTGGTGCCACACACTAGGCAGCGAGGTCTAGTGGGCATACTAACTCAGAGGAGCCTCCAACCCCCAGCTACCAGAGGGAGACCCTCAAAATCACCTTTATTTATCTATTTATTTTACTTTATTTTATTTTATTTTTTTTTTTTTAAGATCGGCTGCCTGATCATGCTCCCTTGCCCACAGAGACAAATAGGAAACTAACACAAGCACGGCGACCCCTCCCTCTCCCCCCCCCCCCGCTCTGGAGAGGCCACCGAGCAGAATTCAAAAACCGAAAATGGCTCCGTTCGCGCTTCCCGCATGAAAACCATGCAGCTGCCTGCAGCTAAACTCTGCCGAGACCGCACGATTCCAGCTCTCCAGCCTCCCCGCTAACACCCCCGATGCAAATTTAGAACAACTGTGCCTTACCGGGGTCTGCCGATGCTCCTGGAAGCCTCAATCCGTCTCCGGAGCTCAGCCAAGACTGCAGCTTCGGCTCCAGACCAGAGAGGCATGCTGCCCCGCTGCTTCTCTGGTCGTCAAAAACCACTGCCGGCTGTGCCTGCCACCTGCTCCTCAGCCGGTAATGTGGGATCAGGGGCAGGGAGACTCTTCTTGCCAGATTTTCTCCCCCAAACCGGTCTGCTTCCGTGGCGGAGAGAGGAGGTGGGGGGCGGAGAGAGGGGGGAGTAGAGGAAAGGAGGAGGAAATGACAGCCTGTCTTTTGCAGACCTTTGCTCTCTCTCCTTCCCAATGTCTAAGGCCCTTAACCTAAAATAAAAACTTAAACCCAATTTAAACGAAAATAATTTAAAGCAATTTAAAAACAATCTAAAAACAATTCTCTGCTTATTTGCCGTCTATTGAGCCCAGACCTCCAGGCTCAACCCTTCCTCCAGCTGCTTGGAGACAAACTAACTGGAGTGGAGAGGCGATCCTTGCCTACTTATACCAGTGTCGTCAGAACGATGACGTGTTTCAGTCTCCAAAGCTGCTGGAGGAGATACAGAACCCAGAGATTCCGGGACTGGACAAGAGGGATGAAAAGGAAGTTTTTATTATGCATTTTTGCTTCCATGGCAAGCTTTTTTTCAAATTCTCTCTTTGCTTGCCTTATCAATGCCTTCCATCCAACTTGTTAGCGCTTATGTTAAGAACACAATAAATGCTATACTGGGCCAGACTAAGGTCCATTAAGCTCAGTATCCTGTTCCAACATGCAGATTCCAGGTATACCCACATTGGAGAGGGGATTGAAAGCAGCTGCATTTGCAAAGAATGGAAAAGTGTGCAAGGGAATAAGAAATTAACTGATCTTCAAGATAAAACAAAGTATGCAAGGCGTGGTTTTATTCATGATCAAGCAAGCTTTTGCCCTTCTGCTCCACGGGAGGTTTCTGTCCTCCCTGAGCTCGCCTTAGGACACCTGCGTTACGGTTTGACAGGTGTACCGCCCCAGTCAAACTCTCCACCTGCCACTGTCCCCGGAGTGGGTTGCGCCTGGCAGGTGACGGGCGCTTGGAGCCAAAAGCAAGAGCCCCTCGGGGCTCGCCCCCCTGCCTCACAGGGTAAGTGAAAAAATGATAAGAGTAGTGGTATTTCACCGGCGGCCCTACACCTCTCATGTCTCTTCACAGTGCCAGACCCGCTCCAGGGACAGTGGCAGGTGGGGAGTTTGACTGGGGCGGTACACCTGTCAAACCGTAACGCAGGTGTCCTAAGGCGAGCTCAAGGAGGACAGAAACCTCCCGTGGAGCAGAAGGGCAAAAGCTCGCTTGATCTTGATTTTCAGTATGAATACAGACCGTGAAAGCGGGGCCTCACGATCCTTCTGACGTTTTGGGTTTTAAGCAGGAGGTGTCAGAAAAGTTACCACATGGTTTTATTCATGTCAATTTAAAAAGTGAAAAGTCTAAATGCATTTTTTTTACAAGATTCAGTTCTTCCTATACTTACCAATATCTTGTTCTGTTGCAGCATCATCTCTGCCCACATGTGTTTGACCTTCCTGAATAGAAAACAATTGTTATTCATCAACAAGTTAAGCCATAAAAATGTTTCAAGTCTGACTACATAAGAACATAAGAAATGCCATACTGGGTCAGACCAAGGTCCATCAAGCCCAGTATCCTCTTTCCAACAGTGGCCAATCCAGGTCACAAGTACCTGGCAGGTTCCCAAAAAGATACATAGGTTCCACAATGCTTGTATTGGGGAAAACAATGTACTAGTTTAATATTAGTTAGAATAAAAAACTTGAAGTCTATTATATTTTTAGATACACACAAAACTTTCAGGCCAAATCAGCAACCCTGTGCCTGAGCCCAGTATAAAGGTTCTAGCACAGGGTTTCCTAATAAGAGTTTAATGCTGACGTTTTGCAAAGTGATGCAATAAGCAAATAGCATACAAATCAGTTGTGCGCAAAAAGTCGGCACTAACCTAAGGAAGCAAGCCAGACACATGCGCACAGGGACTTATTTTATTTATTTTAACATTTTTTCCTATACCATCATTCTACTAGTCAAGATGGTTTACCGAGAACTCAGTGCAGAAACGTAACAGTTGAACAGTAAGGTGCACATTACATGGAACATGTATTATAACAGATAATCATCAAATGTTAGAGATTTTACTATTTACTGTTTCTTGATGGGGTGTGGTTATAGCTTTGCTGGGTGTTTTTAGTCAGTATTAGATCCATAATGCTCTAGTAACAGGAGAGTTTTTAGGTTTTTACAGAATTGACTGGACTGGATGGACCTTAATTGTGGCGGAAGTGAGTTCCAAAGGGAGGGAGCGTTTAGAGAAAAAGTCCTGGTGTTGGTTTTTTGGCTGCATGAGGATTTGTCAGTAGGTATTTCCAGTCTATTGATTGTGGCACTTCTCTTTGACTTTTGGAGTTGCCTGCTTGCTACTAGGGGAGTGAGGCTATCTGCTGATTATTTGTTCAGAATTTTGTGGGTGTGTAGAATGATTTTGTACTTGATCCTGCTTATAATGGGGAGCCAGTGAAGCTGTTTGAGGAGTGGGGTAATGTGAACCTGTTGAGATTCAGCCAATATAGTTCTAGCTACTGTGTTCTGAGTCAGTTGCAGGTGGTACAGTGTGCTCTTGAGAAGGCCATGGTAGATGGCGTTGTAATAGTCAAAAGCTAGGGAGATTACTGCTTGACAGATGGCTCAGAAATCCACTGGGGAGAGGAGTTTGCATAGGTTCCTTGAGGTGTGAAGCTTGAAGTGGATAGATTTGGCAATCCAGTTTATTTGTGGCTGAAAATTGAGTTCTTGGTCTAGCGATGTCCAGATAATTGATTTGTGTTTTAACTGAGAGTGATGTATGATTTATTATAATTGAGGGTGGAAGATTGAAATTCTTGTTTCTAATGATGTGGACAGCTTCAGTTTTTCTGTGATTAATTTTGAGATTGTGTTCTTTAAGCCATAGGTTGATTGCTGAATAGCAGTTGGAGATTTTGGTATAGTCTGGTGATTTTGTGGAGAAGGGGGTGAAGATCATTTTAACATCTGCATATATTAAGTAGTTGATGTCATGATGTTTGATGATTTCACAGAGGGGTTTGTAGGTAGATATTAAACAGGAGTGAGGAGAGTGCAGATTCTTGTTTGAGGGGGAATGGCGCAGATGTGTGTTTGTCAAGTTTAATTTATTGTACATGGTCTGATAAGTAGGAGTGGAACCATTTCAGGGGATTTCCTTGAATTCCTATATTATGCAGTCGATTCATAAGGAGTTGGTGTGAGACAGAGTCCAGGAAAATGAGTATGAAGCCTTATGAGTTTGGTTCCTTTAATTAGTGTGTTGAGCAGGGAAATTATAACGGTTTCCACATTGTGTTGGGGGCAGAATCCATGTTGGTGAATGTCGAGAGGATGGTGTTCATCCAAGTGGTCTTGGCAACTGTTCCTGAATCGATGGGTGGGATACTAGAGATTGGCCTGTATGATGCTGGAGAAATGGGGTCCAGTTGGGTTTCTTTAGGATTGGACGGATGGAGGATTGCTTGAGTAGGAGGGGGAGATGTCCTTGTGTTAATGAGTCATTTATCATGTTGCATATGTAGGGTATGAGTTGGAGCTTTTTCATCTTAATCCAGGACACAGGGCAGGGGTCAAGGGGAGAGGTGATAGTGTTGATCGCTGCAAGTATGCTGCCTATGCACTTGTGGCTGATAGGGTTGAATTTGTTCCAAATGTGTTTCTGTTTTGAGTTACCAGCTGAGGAGAGCTTGAGCCGAGGGTTTGTCTTGTCCCATGGTTAGGTTGAAGATGTTGAGACACCTGCTGAGGGGTTATTGGAGATTTCATGTTTATTGTTGTAGGGCTCTTCAGGAGAAAGTTGGCTACATCAAATAATTCTCTTGGCTTGTTGATCGAGGTCTTGATGAGGTTTGTGTAGTATTCTTGTTTTGCCTTGTAGGTGATGTCGCAGTATTTGTTTAGCTCCTATATGTATGTGTTTGCATGTTCGTGTTGTTGGAAGCTCTCCATTTGCATTTGATTTGGCATAGTTTGAATTTCTGGTCTTTTAGGTTCTTGGAGTATCTGAGGGATGTATTTGGGTGTTTAGATTTATGGGCCATAAGTGATGTTTTAGCAGCGGCTGAGATGGTGGTGTTCCACTTGGATATCAGAGAGTCTATGTGGTGATCTGAGGAGTGAAAATGAGAGCACTTGAGTAATTTTTTTGATGAAGTCCTGGATGCTGAATGGAAGGAACCTCCGAGTGAGTTCTGTTTACCATCACCTTCTGTCGTCTGTCAATCGACCAATTTCTGATACAGTTCACCACCTTGGGACTCATCCTCAAGCTGTTGAGTTTATTGATAAGCCTCCTCTGAGGAACAGTACAAAGGCTTTGCTGAAATCTAGGCAGATCACATATATCACATGCCCTTGATCTAGTTCTCTGGGCACCCAGTCAAAGAATTCAATCAGATTTGTTTGGCAAGATCGCCCTTTGCTAAAACCATGTTGACTCGGATCATGCAACCTGTTGGTTTCGAGAAAGTCCACTATTCGCTCCTTCAGGATTGCCTCCAATACTTTTCCCGCCACCGAGTTAAGGCTTACCGGCCTGTAGTTTGTCACTTCTTCCTTATAACCACTTTTGTGAAGAGGTACCACATCAGTCCTTCTCCAGTCCTGTGGAACTTCTCCGTCTCCAAGGAAATATCAAAAACATCCTTTAACAGCCCTGCAAGAACCTCTCTGAACTCTTTCAGTATCCTGGGATGTATCTCATCCGGTCCCATGGCCTTGTCCAATTTCAGTTTTGTAAGCCGTTCTAACAAATCATCTTCTGTGAATGATGTGGTATCTACTCCATTCCCATTTGTATATTTGTCAATCACAGGTGGTCCTTTCCCAGGATTTTCTTTAGTAAAAACTGAATAGAAGTATTTGTTTAGCATTTTCGCTTTTTCAATGTCATTTTCCACAAATCCGTTTCCGGCACTTTTGAGTCCTGCAGTTCCACCTCTGATTTTCCTCCTTTCACGAATATACCTGAAAAAAAATCTTGTCACCACAATTCACATCTTTAGCCATCTTTTCTTCTGCCTTTGATTTTGTTATCCTTATTTCTCTTTTTGTTTCTTTTAGTTTTATCCTGTGTTCTTTTCTGTGCTCCTCTGTTTGCGAACTTCTGAATTTTGCAAAAGCTGTGTTTTTTGCCTTTATTTGTGCAGCCACTTTTGGAGAACTAAATAGGTTTCATTTTCCTCTTGCTTTCAATTACTTTCCTTACATATATGTCTGTTGCCTTTTTTATTGCCTCCTTTAGTTTAGCCCACTGCTATTCCACTTCCCTTATCCCCTCCCACCCTGCCAACTCTTCCTTCAGGCATCTGGCCATTTTACTGAAGTCAGTGTTTTTGAGCTTGCTGTGATTGGACTCCGCCTTGGCTTTTATCTCAGACCACACCGTGGGATGATCACTGCTGCTCACCAGGCACCCAACCCAGATATCTCCATTAGTGAGTACTAAATCCAGGATCGAGCTTTCCCTGGTCGGTTCCATCACCATTTGTCTAAGTAATGCATCTTGGAAGGCATCCACAATTTTTTTTTTTTTTTTTTACTTCTTTCCAGATTTGTAGAAGGAATACGCCAATCCACATCGAGTGGATTAAGTCACCCAATATGATCACTTCCCTCTTCATGGCTATCTTTGCAATATCAATCTTCAATTCGCTACCCATTTCTTCGATTTGAGATGGAGGTCTGTAGACTACACCGGTATGGATGACAGTGCCATCTCCTCTTTCCAACACAATCCACAGTGCTGCTTCTTTTCCCAATATCCCCTGCATTTCAGCAGCTTTAATACTGATTTTGACATATAGAGCTACTCCTCCTCCTTTTCTACATTTGCCATCCTGCACACACCAATTAATCCAGGTGCAGAGTGCAGCAGTTTTGCTGTGGCTTGACAACTTGTTCGCTGATGACTTCTGTAGTGCTCTGAACTGTCCAGGAAGCACGAGTCTGAGGAAGCTTGACTGCTTGCTGAGGATTGCAAACGTGCAGATAATAGTTTTCTTTGAGGTTGGAACTCCCTCCTGTGGTTAAATCTCTGTACTGCCTTCAGGTTATTGAGTGCTTAACATTTATGAATTTTGATCTCTTTGCAATAGAAGTAACTTTCTCATCTCCAGTCATGTCCAGTTCTAAGTCTTACACTGCTGCTCTGTGAAAGTATGCCCGCACTCCTGATTCTGCTTCTTCAACTTCTTCTATTCCGGAAATGAGTGGTGCCTTCACACCTTCACAGTATGTGGCCTCTGGCTCGTTTCTGCCGGCGACATAATCGTATCTCACAGAAATTCTTCAGGAGCTACATCCATTTGGACTTTTTCAAAGCCGTGAGTTATATAAGGGCAGATCTTAAGTTGCTTGATAATAGTGTTACCCAAAATGAAATAACACTGGAGAACAAATTGATGAAACGGCCTTTTTTCAGTCTAAGTTACATAAGCTTGACCAACTTACTAACGATTTGAAGGAAAAGCATGATGATCTTGAGAATTGCCAAAGATGAAGTAATAGCCAGATGATCAAGAGGACACAGTCTCACTTATCCAAGAACTGTACACCTTTTGTTTGCCAGGGGCGCCCGGGGCAGTTAGATTGGAGCATACACACAGGAGCTTGGGCGCTAAAGTGGGCCCTAGATCTTAATCTTGGCCTATAATAGCTTGTTTTAGAAAGAGTGGCCTTATGCATAAGTCTTCGTGGCAATGAAAGAGTAGTGGGTGGTTGGGTAGAGTGTGGGAAGAAAAGCACTTGTGGGGTATTATGGGTAGTGCTAGCTGGTTTGAATTGGGTAGGGGGGGTTATAGCCACTGTACTAAGTGCCTACCCTTATGGCACCTTTTGTGTCATGGTTTCTGTTAGCTCTCTTGTTTTTGTTTTCTTCCTTCAGAGTTAGGACGGGGGGGGGGGGGTTAAGGGGGGTTGGGGTTTGTTTGCTCAGAGTGTGGAGATATCAGGCCTGCTTTAAGGGGGGAACAGTTTGACTCAGCAGACAGGAGCTTCTGATTGGAATTGGCACTCTCCAGTTTCCTTGCAGGACTTTTTCTTTCTATTCCAGGTTCGTGTCTCGGTCACCTTATGGTATATACAGCTATAGTTAAAGTGATCTTGTGGAATGTGCATGGTCTTAATAACCTGGTCATGCGTCATTGGGTCCTGAACCAACTTGTTCAAGAGACAGCTTTCTTGCTAATTTTAATTCTCGTAGAAGAGAGGTGGCTATTCTTATTTCTTCAGCATGCCCTTTTCAGCTGATCGATCAGATTAAGGACCAGGAGGGTAGATTTCTTATTCTCATAGGCTCGGTAAATGACTTGGTACTTACCCTTGTAAATATTTGCATTCCTCCTTTGATTGGCAGTTCCCTTCGGGAGGTCTCGGAGGTTATGCAGTCTTTGCGTCAAGGTGAGATTCTGATAGCAGGAGATATTAATTGCATGATGTCATGGTTTGATCATACTAGCCCTGGGAATTCGTCCTCTAAACTGCCGTCTCAGTTGGTTGACATGTCATTGAGCCTGGATCTTTGTGATGCCTGGCAGACTATTCATGCTTGTGAATGGGACTATACTTACTTTTCGCAGGTTCATAATAGCCACTGTCATATAGATATTTGGTTTGCGTTTCAAACACTTCTACCCTGGCTACTGCAGGTGTCTATCAGTACTAAGGGCCTGTTGGATCATGCCTTCATATCCCTGGCTCTGGCCTTGGTGGATGTGGAGACACCTCCACGTACTTGGTCCTTGCCTCGAGGTTTGCTACAAAATAAAGACTTTGTAGAGGTGGTTTGTTTAGGATGGCAGGAATATCTTGCTTTCAATGACTCCTCTGATATCTCAACCTTCTCACTTTGGGAAGTAAGGCGGTGTTGCAAAGGCAGTTGATTTCCCTCTCCAGTGTATTTAAAGAAGGCGGCTATGGCTTGGCAGGAAGAGTTACATCGTGACATCCTTACCCTGGAACACCATCATAGTCAGGGAGGTAGCTTTTGGGTTTTGCGTCAGTTAGTGCGTCTGTGGGGAGACCTAGCCACTCTGAACTCTGGTCACGTCGCTTCTCTGCTCCTTTGACTAAGAGACGCTTCTGTGAACAAGGTAATACGGCTGGTAAGCTGCTCCTTTGGCAGTTAAGGAGGCAGAGACGACATCAGATCTTTGCTTTATCCTCTGCCCATGGCATTCCTACTCGACACTCAGGAGACATGGCCACTACCTTTGCCAACTTTTATGAAGATCTTTACTCTTGTACCTTACATGCAGATACAGCATCTATTCGTAGCTGAATGCACAAGGTGGCTCTTCCCCAATGTCCTCCAGATGCATAGGAGGCTCTTGATTGTCCCTTTTCTCTTCAGGAAGTGGCTCCATGTGATTCACAATCTGAAGTCCTGTAAGGCAGCAGGTCCTGATTTGCTTCCTGCATAAATCTATAAAACCATGCTCTATCATTTTGCACCAGTCCTGGTTTGAGTGTTTAATAACATTTTACCTATGTAATCCCTTCCTGCCTCCTTTTATCAAGCTACCATTACAGATATTCCTAAGGAAGATAAGGATCCTTTACTGTGAAGCAATTACTGTCCTATTTCCCTCTTGAATATCAATTATAAAACCTTTGCCAAGTTGTTGTCCAATCAATTAGATTCTAAAATTCAAGATACTGTTCATGTGAATCAAACTGGATTTATCTAACACTATGGTTTTAAGAATGTTTGGTGACTTGTTAATCTGCTACACACCCTACGATCTCTGAAAGGGCACTATGCAGTTTTGTTACTAGATGCAGAAAAGGCCTTTGACAAGGTGGAATGGCCTTATCTATTCAAAGTCCTAGAGTCTTTTGGTTTTGGTCCTTCATTCTGGTGCTGGACAGCGGCTATGTATGCACGCCTGCAGGCTTCCATAATGGCTACCAGCTTTCTATCATCTCCTTTCTATTTAAGGAGGGGTACCAGACAGGGGTGTCTCTTATCCCCACTGCTGTTTGCCCTAGCCATTGAGCCACAGGCAGCTCATATTCAGCAAAGTGAAGTGGAGATTGGCATTCCGTTGGGCACAGCCTGTCACACAATTTCAATGAATGCCAATGATACTCTGATTTACTTATGGGAGCCAGCTATCTCCCTTCTGATTGTTGCAGACATCTTGGGCCATTTCTCCCGCTTCTCAGGCTTTACCATCTATAAGCAGAAGTTGATGCTACTTCCCTGTATTTCGGGGACTTCCCCTTGTTATGTGATTTCCTGGAGGTTTCCAGGTGGTGTATCAGTTTCAATACCTGGGAATCTTTATTTACCATTATCTTTTATGTCTTTAAGAATGTGTGCCGTGACTTAGAATCTTGGCAATCCACATCTGTTTCTTGGTCGGGATGGATCAACACCATTAAAATTTTACTATTACCTAAGCTATTATTTTTATTTACCCAGCTCCCAATCGCCATTCCGAGGTCCTTCTTTCTGACCTTCCGTCGGGTTCTCACTCATTTTCTTTGGCAGGATTATAGACCGCGGATTAGCTGTCTGGTCTTAACCTACTCTAAGCTCTCTGGTGATCTTGGCCTTCCTGACCCTAAGCTATACTACAAGTGCGCTTGCTTACGGGCCATGCCTTCGTAGGTTTATGCCCTGGATGTAGAGTGGGTCACCTTTGAGAGGGATTGGCTGGCTCCGATTCCCCTAGCTGTGGTCCCCTTTCTTCAACATCCCACTGATATATGCATTGTGCTCATGCATCCTTTTCTCAATCCGTTATGGTGAGCCTGGCAGAGTATTTGCTCTAAACTCAGTGTGTCCTCACAGTTCTCCCCCCTTTTCTTTAATTTCTTCCTTTGGTTTTGAAGGAGACTTTGGGAAGCAGTTCCTCGGGTGCACCTCGTCTTTGCATATTTCGGCTCTTTTTGAAAAGTCAGTCATGTTTACGAAAGCTCATTTAGAACAGTTGCAGGGGACTTTCCTGTCTCACTTTCAATTCTTGCAGCTTCACCATTGCTTTGATGCTTTTGCCATTTGGCATGATGTGCTGCTTCCGCCCCCTACCCCCCCCCCCCCCCCCGGCTTTGGGAATGGGATTTTTTTTTTTATTTGCAGCAACTTCAATCTTTCTTGGCGCAACTTTACACAGCAATTGCCCTGATCTTCCATGTACACCAGAGATTTGTACCCCCAAGGTGAGGTGGCACGAGGTCCTGCCTTCTAAGTCTGAGGATTTTTGGGCTTATGTCTATCATTACTCTCACTCCTGCTCTATATATCTCTCCCTTATGAATACACAATTGCAGATTTTATTCCATATGTCGGTTCTCCCAGCTGATCTCTTTCGGTGGAATTAGGCTGATGATCCACTTTGTTGGAGATTATGTGGTCAGAGGGAATTTTGAACATATGTGGTGGTCTTGCCCTAGCCTGCAAGAGTTCTGATCCTCTGTCCATGTGTATATTAAACGAATCTTGGGGGTGCATATAGATTTTACTATAGTCTTGTGTACTGGGCTTTTTACCCCCTGGCCAGCCTGATGGACTCCCCGCTTGTATCTCTACCTGTCTTCTCCTCGCAGCTTGGTTGATTATAGCTCATTTTTGGAAAAGAGCTCGGGCTCTTTCCTTCGACAAATAGATGGTTAAAGTTTGGGAGATTTATCGCCTGGATAAGCTCACTGCTGCAGTCTGTGGTCTGTTTTTTTTTCATGGTGAAGATTTATGAACTTGGATTCTTCATACCAAGAGTTGATGTGCATACTCTACTAGGGACAGTCCCCTCTTCTGCTGCTCTCTGCAGTTTCCTGTCTGTAGTATGTTTCTCTGACCCTCGAGTCTTCTTTACTGTTCTGCCATTCCTCTCTTCAACATCCTCTGTGTATGTGGTTGGAAAATGGTTGGGGTGGGATGGGTGGGAAAGGTGGGGGGGGGGGGGAGTAGCAGGTAGTGTGGACAAGGGTGGGTGGGTGGGTGGGTGGAGTTTAGTTGGTTTAATGGTTTTGTGAATAGTTGGACATGGTTCCTTTGGCTGGTTTGTTTACTGGCTTTTCTCAGACCACTTTGTTGATTGGGTTGGGTTTTGTCTGGTATCAGAGTAATTATTGATGGAATGTTCAATTTTGCTGCCTGAGATTGTTCAAGTTGGTTTTATTGTTATTGCTCAATAAAATTTACAACATAAAAAAATATGGAGCTAAGCCCCAATGGATCTTAAATATGAACATTAACACCTCAAATTGAATTATTTATAAGATGAATAACCAGTGAAGTTTGAACAAATAATCAATGGCACTGTCCCATTTAGTGCCTCTAAAAATCATTTTGGCAGCAATATTTAGGGGAAAAAGTTGGGCGAAGAGCTGGATGGTGAAAGGAAGGTAGAAGGTACTTGGGGGTACACTTTGATTCAGATTTATCTTTTCACTCCCATATCTCTCAGGTTACTAAAACCTCTTTCTTCGCCAGATTCGCTCTGTTCGTCCTTTTCTTTCCCCCTCTGCTCTTGCTACTCTAGTACTTTCTTTAGTCATATCCCGTGTTGATTTTGCCAATTCTCTTTTCACCGGTCTGCCTAAGAATCGTCTATCTCGTCTTCAACGCATTCAGAACACTGCCGCACGCCTTGTCACTCATTCCTCCCTTCGCGATCATATAATTCCCATACTATTCCACCTCCACTGGTTACCGGTATCTTTTCGTGCTATGTTCAAATTACTGACCCTGGTTCACAAAGCCTTCCATGATAGCACTCCACAGTATCTCACGGACCTCCTCTTTTTCCACTCCCCTAAACACACTCCCCGCTCATTTCACCTTAATCGCCTTACCCTCCCCTCCCCTTCCCGAGCTCACCTTCAGTCTACCCGCTCTACTGCTTTCTTCTTTGCTGGACCCGCCCTTTGGAATGCCCTTCCCTCTTCCCTCCGTTTAGAACCCCAACACTCTGCCTTCAAACGAGACTTGAAAACTCATCCGTTTTCTTTAGCTTTTGATGTTCCTTCTCCTTTTGTGTGACTTCTCCTTTCCCCCTACCTTTTGTTTGCTCTTAGGTCTTCTTCTTCTTTTTCTTCTCATGTCCCGTCTCTCTGCTTTACCTCTCAATCTGTCCTATAATATATTGTACACTTCTTTTCTTTTCCGCTGGCTTTTAACCTTCTTTTATTGAATTTTAAATTGTACACCGCTTTGGTTTTTGTAGAAAGGCGGTTTTTATCAAATAATAAACATAAACATAAGGTGGTTAAAAGGAGAAGAATCTCTGAGAAATAGATAAGGAAACAAAGGAACGCTGAATGAGATAGCTGAATAGGGGTGATTGTGGGAAGAGGACAAAAATAAAACATGAATGAAAATATGGTTGAGGAATTTGGATGGAAATTACAGAGAGAAAGGACCATGAACAAGATTAGGAGGCTTGAAAGAAAGGAGATCTCAACCATTTTTTACCTTATTCAAGTTTTAAAGAAGGCTGGCCATATTTAAGTCATGCATTACATATTTCATTACATACACAGCATGTTTCATTCTACAGCACTATGTAACCATGTAAGGCATTTTAGGCCTGATTTACAAAGCCTCCCCCCCCTCCCCACAGACAAAGAATGGGAGAAAAATACTTGTTAAATCATGTCTTATATGTGTACATTATTTGACTTTTGTGTTTGCAAGAATATATATGTTTCCAGTAGTAACCCAGATTATCATTATGTAGAATGTGTCCATTTCCAATTGATGTAATAGTGACGAAGTAAAATAATTATCCAGTTAATACTAAAATACATCACAGAATGGAAGCCAATTTTAGAAATCCATTTTACCTTCAAGTGATACAAAATAATGCCAGTACTGAGTAGATCATCATCAATGCCGATGAGATGAGGCAATTCTGAATCCAAAACAACTCCAATCCCTTCTTTTCTAAGGGCTAATGTTTGTTCCTGTAATGGCATGAAATAGGCAAAGACAATGATGCTGTGCTAACACCACAAACTCAATTTTCACCTATATCAAGATTATCCAATTACAGAAAGATTTTTTTAATTAATATGAGAGGACAAGCAGATGCCTAATTTTAAGAAAGAAAATGTGTTTAAAATTTTGGTTTGAAGATCCATATCAATAAGTATTCTTTTTTGCAGCAACAGGAAAAGTGGTTTTGAGCTTTGTCTCTGTAATACAAAGATAGCGAAGAACCATCAACCAAACTCATATACAAAAAAGCACACTTACTTACCTGTAACAGGTGATCTCTGGGAACAGCAGGAATTAGTCCTCACATATGGGTACGAAGCCTGCGCGGGAAAGCTCCCCAGCTTCCCAGAAGGAAAGCTTTTGGGGCTTCCCACAGCGCATGTGCGCTGCCTTCCCGCCTTCCTGACCAACTCTCCTCAGTTCGAGTTTAAAGCTGAGACAATAGAGAGAAGAAAGGAAAGAGAGAGAGATACAACTCCTAGGGGAGGTGGGTGGGTTGTGAGGACTAATTCCTGCTGTTCCCAGAGATCACCTGTTACAGGTAAGTAACCGTGCTATCTCCAGGAACAAGCAGGAATGAGTCCTCACATATGGGGACTCCCTAGCTAAGATGCCGGGGAGATCCCCCTTCAAGGGTTCCCTATCTTCCTATGGATCTCAGGCATCCATTGAGGGAAGGTGGGCAGGAGTTGTTTAAGAATGGAACAGGTGTCTGAGGACAGCCTGACCAAACAAGGCATCCCGGCGGGAGTCCTTGTCCAAGCAGTAATGGGCTGTAAAGGTATGAACCGAGGCCCAAGTGGCTGCTCGACAGATCTGATCGATGGATACAGAATGAAGATGAGCCATAGAGGTGGCCATGGCTCTCACATTGTGAGCTGTGACATGGCCTTCCAGAGAAAGGTTCTTACTCTGGTAAGCAAAAGAAATACACTGAGCAATCCAATTGGACAGTGTTCTTTTTGAGACTGGAAGTCCTAAATGAGAAGGATCAAAAGCAACAAAAAGCTGAGAAGACTTTCGATGTTGCTGTGTCCTGTGGAGGTAAAAGGCAAGAGCTCTTTTACAATCTAGAGTATGTAGGTTCCTCTCTGCACTGGATGCATGAGGAGCTGGAAAAAAGACAGGTAGATATACCTCTTGATTAAGATGAAAAGGTGAGACCACTTTAGGCATAAAGTGAGGATTTGTCCTAAGGACTACCTTATCATGATGGAACCTTGTATAAGGTGGATTAGCCACTAAAGCCTGCAGTTCACTGATGCGGCGAGCAGAAGTGAGTGCAATGAGGAAAATAGCCTTCCAGGAAAGAAATTTCAAGGAGGTAGTGGCTAAAGGTTCAAAGGGTGGCTTCATAAGCTGACCAAGAACCAAGTTTAAGTCCCATGCTACCGGAGGAGGCCGAATGGGAGGCTTAGTTAAAGTTAGGCCTCTCATAAACCTTGCAATAAGAGGATGAGAGGAAACAGGTTGTCCATTGATAGGCTTAAGAGATGCTGAGATAGCACTCAAATGGACCCGCACAGAATTCGTTTTGAGGCCTGCATTGGAGAGATGCAGGAGATATTCCAACAGAGAATTTAAAGGGAGTGCTCGAGGGTCAAGACTCTGCTGAGCACACCAAATGGAAAATCTCTTCCATTTAAAAGCGTAAGAACACCTAGTAGAAGGTTTCCTAGAGGCATGGAGGATATCCTTCACTTGCTGAGAAAGATTGAAGTCTTGAAGGTCTAGGCCTTCAGCAACCAAGCTCTGAGGTGAAGGGACTTGGGGTTTGGGTGCCACAAAGTCCCCTCCTCTTGAGATAGGTCTGGAGCAGCTCCCAGGTCCAGGGAGGGGGCTTGGGAGAGATGCAGAAGTAGAGGGTACCACACTTGGCGGGGCCAGCGTGGAGCTATGAGGATCATAGATCCTTGATCCCTCTGAAGTTTGAAGAGAGTCTTGGGAATCAAAGGAATGGGTGGAAAGGCATACAGGAAGCCCTGACCCCAGTGAAGGAGGAAGGCATCCTTGACCTGAGCCCCCTGACACGGAATTCTGGAACAGAACTGGGGAAGTTTGGCATTCCACGGACTTGCAAATAGGTCTATGTCCGGGGTTCCCCATTCCTGAAAGATTCTGAGTACCTGATCCTTGTGCAGGGACCATTCATGTGGAAGCAGAACTCGACTGAGTCTGTCTGCCCAAGAGTTTTGAATTCCTGGGAGATATACTGCCAGGAGATGGATTTGATGCTCTCTGGCGAATGCCCATAATCTTAGAGCTTCGTTGCAAAGCGACAGAGAGCCAGTCCCTCCTTGTTTGTTTATGTAGAACATGGCTACCTGATTGTCTGTGTGAATGAGGACTGTCTGGTAGCTGAGGAGGAAGTAAAAGACCTTGAGAGCTAGGAATACTGCTCGAAGTTCCAAGAGATTGATATGAAGAGCGGTCTCCTGTGGAGACCAGATGCCCTGAGTGGAGAGGTCTTGAAGATGAGCCCCCCAACCTGTTTGGGAGGCATCTGTTGTAAGGGTTGCTTGGGGCAACTGTGGCTGGAAGGGAGCCCCCAACAACAGATTTTGAGTGGATATCCACCATTGGAGAGACCAAAAGAGACGTTTGGAGGTTGCTATTTGGTCTGAGAGAGCTCCTGATGCTTGAGTCCACTGGGTGGACAAAGTCCATTGAGCTGCTCTCATATGTAGGCGAGCATATGGCACCACATGAACAGTGGATGCCATGTGGCCTAACAGTTGTAGCATCTCCCTGGCAGTCAAGTGGCTTCTGGACTGAGTTTGGGAGGCCAAATGCACTAGACGGTGGCAACGGGCCTGAGGAAGATAGGCCCTTGCAGTGGTAGTATCTAGCCAGGCCCCTATGAACTCTAGGGACTGAGTAGGGGTGAGTTGAGACTTTGGCAGATTGATGACAAGTCCCAGATACTGCAGTATGCGTCTGGTGTGGTCCAGGGAAGTCTGAGCCTCGGACTGAGATGGAGCTCGGATGAGCCAGTCGCCCAGGTATGGGAAAACAAAAATCCCCAGGGTGCGTAGAAATGCAGCCACTATTGACATGCATTTGGTGAACACTCTTGGAGCAGAGGCTAGACCGAAGGGGAGTACTCTGTATTGGAAATGTTTTCCCTGGAACAGAAACCGTAGGAATTTTCTGTGGGATGGATGGATGAGTATATGTGTGTACGCATCCTTTAGATCTAGAGAACAAAGCCAATCCTGACTCTGTAGGTATGGAAGGAGAGTACCTAGAGAGGGCATTTTGAATTTCTCCTTGCATAGAAATTTGTTCAATTCTCTCAGATCTAGAATGGGTCTGTACCCCCCTGTTTTCTTGGGAATGAGAAAATAAGGGGAGTAAAACCCTGACCCCTGTTGAAGAAGAGGAACCTCTTCTATTGCCCTTTGGGCAAGAAGGGTGGTCACCTCCTGACCCAACAGGGGCAGGAGAGGTGGGGGAGAATTGAAATGTCTCACCATGGTATAGGGAGGAAGGCTGGAGAAATGCAGTTTGTAGCCCCCTCTGATGATAGAGAGGGTCCACTGTTCTGATGTGATTTGCTCCCATCTTGGAGCAAAATGAGTTAACCTTCCTGGAATGGTGAGAGGCTCTGGTGGTTGCAGAGCCAGAAAGGTGAAGTTCTCTAGAATTAAGTCAAAAACCCTGAGGGGGTTGGGACTGTTGGGCTGCAGCAGGTCCTGCAGGTTTTGCCCTGGCTTGTTTGGATTGCTGACGCTTAGGAGTAAAGCGAACTGCAGAAGATTGTTGGCCAGGATTTGTAGAAAACCTGGTCTTCTTATAGTAAGGCTTTTTGAAAGTCTTTTTCTTGGCAGGGGTAGAGGTAGACTTAGAAAGTCTATCTAACGCAGCATTTTCTGCGTCCATTTGAGTGGCTTTAATTTGCCACTCCTTACCAAACAGATTTTCACCTGTACAGGGCAGGTTTCCTAACCCATCTTGGACCCAGGGTTCTAGGTCAGAGGCGAGCAGCTAAGGCAATGCCTGAAGCTCTGCTAGCACCTTCAAAGGAGTCAAAGGCAGCTCTATTGGAGAACTTTGAAACATCTTGGGTATGCTTTAGCAAAATAAGGAACTCCTCCTTCCTATCCTCTGGGATAAAGGGGAAAAAATGGCGTATCTTTTGTGCCAGCTCCTTCAAAAACATGCCCATATAGAGGCTGTATGAATTGATTCTGGCTATAAGCATACTTGCTTGGAAGAATTTTCTACCAAAAGCATCCAAAGTCCTACATTCTCTTCCTGGAGGAGTAGAAGAGTGTCTTTTAGTACTCTTTATCCTTTTCATAGCTGACTGCACCACAATAGAGTGGTGAGGGAGCTGAGTTTTTTGAAAACCAGGAGAAGGAGGGACACGATACATAGTACCCAAACGACGAGAATGTGGAGATAGGGTGAGAGGAGTCTCCCATAAGTCCATCATGTGTTCTTGAAGAATTTCATGAATGGGCAAGGTGACTGCCTCCTTGGGAACTTTAGAGTATCCCAGAATGTCTAATTTCTTTGCTCTAGGTTCTTTTTCAGAGGTAACTGAAATAGAGAGACCCTTAGCTACTTCAAGGATGAAGTCCTGAAAGGACAAATCTTCTGGAGGAGACATTCTCCTTTTTGGAGAAGAGGGCTCTTCAGGAAGAGTAAGATACCTCGGCAGAGTCATCTGATGAGTCAGAATCATCAGAAGACTCGAAGTATCATCGATTAGCTTCCAGGGATCGATAAGCGTACCGATCGGTATCCACATCGGGGATACCCGGAACCGGGTCGGTATCGGGAAAAACCCCTGAACCGGGAACCGGAACCGGTATCCTGGTTGATGTGGATGCCCTGGGTACCGGTATCGTTTGTGGTACCGGAACCGGCATCGGTACCGCTTGTTGCGGTACCGAGGGCATAGCAGCTTTAATGAAAGCCATGATGGCCTGCTGCATGGACTGGACTGTATGATCCATGGAAGCCACGACTATCTGGATGTCGGTACCGGCTTGAGCCGGTACCCCAGAACAGTCTAACAGGTGATCGGTCGAAGCCGTGCCATCGATGTCAACCTGTAACCCCATAGGAGGAGCTTTGGAAGCCGGAGCTTCCCGCCGGGGTTGTTTGGCTGGGGCAGGGTCCTCAGGGTCAAGCCCAGGGTATCTCGATACTTAGAGGGAGATTTGCCCTTGGAGGACCTGCCAGAAGAATGTTTGGTTACCTGAGATCCATCAGGAGAGGAAGACCTTGATGATGCCGACGCTGGAGTATCTGTTGAAAACAGCATATGAAACTTGGCTGCTCGGTTCTGCAAGCCACGTTTAGACATCAGAGAACAGGACAGGCAATCAGGAATGGAGTGATCAGGCCCCAAACATTTAAGACACCATTCATGGGTGTCTGTAACCGAGATAGTACCGCTACACTTGGTGCATTTTTTAAAACCAGAGGCTGGTTTTTCCATGAGGGAAAAATTTAGTAAAGACCTAGAGGCCTAACTAGAAATACACCAAGTGGGGAAAAATAGATGTAAAAAAAAAAAAAAAAATTAAGTAGAAAAAAAGACCGGCGGTACTGGTCCGGAATCGGGGAAGGCAGATACGCGGCCAAAGAAACAAATTAAAATAAGTTCTTCAGCGGTGACAGAACACGACCTGCTGGCTCCGCGGAAAAAGAAGAACTGAGGAGAGTTGGTCAGGAAGGCGGGAAGGCAGCGCGCATGCGCTGTGGGAAGCCCCAAAAGCTTTCCTTCTGGGAAGCTGGGGAGCTTTCCCGCGCAGGCTCCGTCGGTTCCGACGTACCCATATGTGAGGACTCATTCCTGCTTGTTCCTGGAGATTAATAGATTCACAAAGTAGTAACGTAGGTTACAGAGATGTTAATTGTCACTTTAAGATAAAAAAAAAGCCACATAACAATGTTTAAGCTGTGTTGGTGTATTCCCTAGCTAATCTCATTTTCAGGATATCTACAATGAATATGTACGCAAAATGTGCTATTCAGCAGTTTCCCCTTTATCACCCCTTCTATTTAATTTATACTTGGCTCTTCTGACTCAGTTGACTGAGATTTATGGCTTAGTACTGCATATTTATGCAGATGGTGCACTGCTGTTGACATTTTGTGATGGAGGCCAAGAGGACCAAATGCAAATGGAGAATGAGTAAGGGTCACAGTTGATTAGCTATATCAAAATGCATTGATGCTGAATACTGAAACATCTGTTGCTATATGGCTTTCTAGGAAGAACTCTTTAAGGGTCTGTATCACCATTGAAAGCTCCTCTCTGACTGCAGTTATTTTGGATGTATGCATTGGCTCCCAATTGGGTATGCATCATCAGATCAGATGGACAGAACTTGTTATAATCAACTGCAGTGGATTTGGCAGCTGAGGACCTACAGTTATAGTCAACATTATTGGCACCCTTGCAGTTCAACCCCTTAATGTCCAATATCTCCAAAAAAAAAAAAAAGTAGCCAGTGAAATAGCTTTGGACTATATATGCACACATATTTGACACATAAAAGAATCAAATAAAACAAGGCCAATTAAAAAAGGGAATTGTAGGAAATAGTATAAAAATAAGACATTGCCGGGACATCATTATTGGCACCCTTATAAACTATTCAAATCAGTTTGAACAGAAGAACCACATTCCCACTGTAATAAAATTAGCCACATCTGTGATCAACTGTCAGTACTCACATGACTTGAATCAATCAATCAACGATGGCTCTAATGTTTAAAATGGCCACATTCACAATGGTGAAGACAAGAGAGCTGCCTGAGACCGGCAGAAAAGCCATTATCACCAAACATTAAAATTCAAAGGTGTATAAGGCCATCGTCAAAGAGCTTGGAATTCCTGTGTCTACAATTCACAATGTTATTATTTTTTTATTTATTTGTGTGTTTTTTATACCGCTATTTCAGGTAATCATAGCGGTTTACAAATGAACATATACATAAAACAGGTTAACAGTAGAACTGGTGCTGAAACATGGTATAACAAGTTTACATATTCAACTAAGATAGCTTATTTACATTTTCAATGATCCTGGAATTGTCAAGAACCTCCCAGGAACTGGTGGGAAGAGGAACATTAATCCAAGTAGTCTTCGAAGGTTAATGCAAACTGTTGGAAAAACACCACTTACAACATCCAAAGAGCTTATGGCTGACCTGGAGCAATCTGGAATGGTTGCTTCAACTTGCAACATACACTGCGTACCAAACAAAGAAGGACTTCATGGGCGAAGGCCCCCACTGCTCAGACATAAAAAAGCACACCTGATCTTTGCCCAAACCTATCTTGAGAAACCACAATTCTTCTGGGAAAATGTTCTGTGGACAGATGAAACCAAACCTGAGCTCCTTGGCAATGCAGACCAGAGATACATTTACAGGTGAAGAAATGTAGCTTATAAGGGAAAAAACACCCTTCCTACTGTTAAATATAGTGGAGGTTCCATAATGTTATGGGGCTGTTTTGCTGCCTCACGAACTGGAGAACTGGAACATATTAAAGGAATCATGAAGGCAGAGGACCACCAAGATATTTTGGAGTGAAATGTGCTATCTAGTGTCAGAAAGCTAGGTCTGGGTCAAAGGTCATGGGCTCACCAGCAGTACAACGACCCAAAACATACATCCATAAGAATGGTTAAAAAGAAAATAATGGCATAATTAGATCTTACCTGCTAATTGTCCTTCCTTGACTCCCTCCAGTCCAGTCCAGTATGTGTGGGTGATCTCTCTCCACCAGAAACTGGAGATTGAGTATGTCAGAGTTGTGATGTCACAGTAGAAGAGCTCCCTCCTTAGGATACTAATTCATGGAGCCTACTGACAAAGCAGACTTCGAGAGAGCACAATATGCTAGGTTAGGGAAGAATCCCTGCAGTGTAAACAAAACTGAACCAACCTTATCCATGAACGGAGTACCACAAACATGCAGAACTATATACAGAATAAGAAACTGTACCACCTAATCAGGGATATACTTGCCTATTCCAGCTCCTTTCCCGAACTAGAAGGACAAAAGGCCTCATCTAGTGAAGTGATGCTATTCTAAGTGGAGACCTTTCTCGAGTACAGTCGGACAAGGCCAGTGCTCTATTATTCAAGATAGAGAAGAGAAATCCTCATCAAACACTGGAGGGGACGGGACTGGACTGGAGGCACTCAAGGAATTAGAAACATAGAAACATGATGGCAGAAAAAGACCATATGGCCTATCTAGTCTGCCCTTCCATATCACCCACTACAAGAGTCCCCTTATTTCCTTCCTTTAGAGAGCCTCTATGTTTGTCTCATTTTTTTTTTCAATTTAGATACTGTCCTCCTCTCTTCCACTTACACTGGGAGACTATTCCACACATCTACCACTCTTTCCGTAAAGAAATATTTCCGTATATTAGTCCCGAGTATATCCCCTTTCACCCTCATCCTATGTCCACTCGTAGCAGAGCTTGCTTTCAATCGAAAAAGGTTCTCCTCCTGTGCATTTATGCCATAGAGGTATTTAACAGTCAAAAAATTCTGCGTTAAATGTAACAAACAGGGAAATACATCCACAAGCTGATTGGGAGAAATTACTTTAATTTAGTTATCTTAACTGTATCAAATTTCTACCAGATGGTCTCAGAACTCTCAGGCTTCAATCCAAAAGGACCCAAAGGTCAAACTGAAAGGGATAGAAACCAGATAACATCAACGACCACCAACGGTAGTTAACATTGATCAAGTTAAATAACCTGCTCTATATAAAAAATAATGTGCCACTTTGCTCGCTTTAATAAAGATTTCTTTCTTATCTTGACCGTTGCACTGAAGCAGGTATAGAACTTTTTCTTCTTAATACTGCTAAGAACACAAGACTCCCAAAACAGACTCTTAAACTGATCCGTATTCCACACACATCCCGACGCCTCCCCCCCAGCGCCTTTGGAGCGTTTCTTCTAAACGGGTTCTTCAGGGGATTGATTCAGGGAATATCCTGGGATCACCTTAAAAACAAACACACACAACATGTATCACCCTCATCCATAAAAACATTAATTAAAAGATCTACCGTGGAACAACACCTCACAAACAAATACTTACAAAAAACTGCTGCCCACGCCAAACCTCACAGAACCTTAGCTGCTTCCAGTCCTTCACCATAAATTGAAAGCTAAGCCAAAAGACGCCGCGCATGCGGACTGGCAACACATAACCAGATTAAATACCTCAGACTCAAAAAGAGGCTACAAACTACCATATCCAGTAGAATTGTCTCAAACAGACCCAGAAAACATACGTAAGGCAAGCCTATATTATCCTGAAATAACCCGGAAACATACATCATCTCAAAGTACCGAATTTACAGGCATGCCGCCCATTCTATCATGGCATTTAAACCGTTCGGTATTACCGTATTTAGTTCATAGATCCATCGCTGCTCATGCTGGATCAGAACCTGATCCTGAGTCCGGTCTCCATAATTACGGGTGACCTGCTCTATACAAAAACAAACTAGCTGTTCAAATCTATGCCCGCGGTCCAAACAATGTTGGACAAGCGGAGCTGTGACCACTCTACAACGCAACCTACTATGATGTTCTCTCATGCGTGTACGAAACACTCTAGTGGTTTTACCGATATACAGAAGCTCGCAAGGACATTTTATCACATAAATTACTCCTGCAGAGCTACATGTCGTTGAAGAGGATATAGCATACTTAACATGACGGTACTGAAACAGTGCCGTGTCAAGAGTGATCCCACAGATCTCACAAGATCCACATCGTCTATGGCCCTTATCTCTTTCCAATCCACTCAACGTCGGCAACACTGTGGGGCTTACATATTCTTTTAAGTTGCGATGTCTCTGCCACACGCACCGAAACTTTCTACCCTCCACACCAATCAAAGTCGACAACACATTCTTATGGTTTTGTACACTCCGCTGTATTACTCGGCTAAGGGGGGAAAATTTGGTAACCAGATTTATAGTATCATCTTCACCCCCCACCCTACGACATGTAGGGGTCAACAATAAAGCTCTATTGTTATATAAAGCTCGTCGATACGCCCTCTTCACAACCTGTTCGGGATACCCCCTTTCCAAAAAACTTGATTGGAGTTGCTGCGACTGCAATTTGAAATCTCGATCACTAGAACAATTTCTGCGAAACCGCAGAAATTGTGAAAAGGGCAACCCCTCTTTAAGAGCCTTCGGATGAGCACTTTTATAGTGGAGGAGTGTGTTTCTGTCAGTAGATTTCTTAAAGATCGATGTGTCCCAATGGCCCCTCCCCCTGCGAATAGACACATCTAGATAAGTTATAACTTCCTGATGATATACATACGTAAATTTAATGTTTTCATCACAGTGGTTAAGCCATTGGAAAAACGCCATCAAAGACTGTTCAGACCCCTGCCACAATAAAAAAACATCATCTATAAATCTCTTCCAAGTTTTAATATTGGAAACAAAAGGGGAATCGTTCAGCCAGCGCTTTTCAAAACCTGCCATATAGAAGTTAGCTATGGAGGGGGCACATGTCGCCCCCATAGCCACCCCCGATATTTGTTTGTATAGTTGACCTTCAAACATGAAATAATTCTCAGAAATAGCTAACTCAGCTAACCTCATGAGAAATCCTATCATCTCATTAGAAAGATCACCCCTGGCAGTTAACGTCGCTTTCACAACATCCAGAGCTGCTGCTTGAGGGATACTAGTGTATAAAGACACTATATCCAACGTTACCAAAAATACATCCGCCTTATCTGCCTGACTATCAAGATTCTGCAACAGATTAAGGAAACTAGTCGTATCTTTCAAATATGCCGGAATACTAGATAGTAAAGGTCGCAAGAACGAATCTAGAAAAGTAGACAAGGGCTCAAGCACGCTCCCTCTTGTTGAAACTATAGGCCTACCCGGTGGACGAAATAAATCTTTATGTATCTTGGGTAGAAGATAAAATTTGGCTATCGATGGGGAACGCACATTTAAATAACCAAATTCCTTCTTGGAAATCAATTTATCCAAAAGGGCCACAGTAGTCATATCCTTAATCCGGACCTGCAACAACGATCCCGGGTCTATAGTTAGACGCATATAGGTATTGAAATCATCTAATTGTCTAACAGCTTCCTGTAAATAATCCTCCCTTTTCAAGATCACTACCGCTCCCCCCTTTATCAGCCCTTTTGATGACTATGTCAAGGCGATTGCGTAGACTCTGCAAGGCTCTATTTTCTTCTACAGTCAACGCATGATAAACTGTCGACTGGGACTCATAAGCTGCCTTCACATCTCGCAACACAAGCTGCCTAAAAAGATCTATCTCTGGTGGAACCGGACCGGGGGGAACCCATTTAGATTTTAAGGGAAGTGGAACCCGGGACAATCCTGCCTGAGTGGGGGTGCTAATTGGAGACCCAATCAGTTCAGGGGTATCACCAGAAGAACTAACCACTAGACTAGAGGATTGATCTGCAAAAAAATGTTTTAATGAGATTTTCTGCAAAAAACGTTCCAAATCTAAATGGAACTGAAAAAGATCAAAGTTAGTGTGGGGTACAAATGACAGTCCTTTGTTCAACACAGCCTCTTCTTGCGTGGATAGGGCCACTCCTGAAATATTAACTACTAGAGCAGGAGAAGTCACGGGCCCCACAACTTGTGTTATTTCCCTTTCAGGGGAACTTTGTCTCGAGCCCGTACCCGGGCAGAGTCTTTCTTCTTTTTTTCTTCTTTTTGAATATCCTTGTCTTGGCCTAAAAAAGACCCCGTTTTTCCAGAAGCACTTGAATCTGTAGACAAGTTATCATCAGTGGAGTCAATGAAATCCACCCGCTTTTTCGTTCTCCTCATTCTTCGCTTAACATCCATCCACGGATAGACATAACCTACCGTGTAATCAGCATAGTCCCGTTTAAGCTTATTTGTCTTCTTCAGTAATACCTCACGATGTGTTTCAGATGTTTTCTTCTGAATTTCATCCATCTTCTCTACAAAAACTTTGTCATCAACAGATGTTTTCAAACGCTGTTGAATCTCATCTATCTCTCCTGTCAATTTAAAAACATCCTTCTTCACTGTATCTACCACGAGAACCATTAAATCGAGAGAACACTTGTTTAAGATTTTATTCCATTTCTCCGTAAAATCGGTCTCGGCAGTCGAAATCCTAGGTTCCTTGTAGATACGGAGACCACGAGGAATCTGTTGACGACTGATGTATTCAACAAGGGAGAGTCGATGTAACTCAGAACGGACTTTCTTCTGTTGTAACTGCAACAGGGATTCCCATGTTGCTGTATCTTGACCATCCTCAATGCCTGCCGCATCTGGTAGAAATTTGATACAGTTAAGATAACTAAATTAAAGTAATTTCTCCCAACCAGCTTGTGGATGTATTTCCCTGTTTGTTACATTTAACGCAGAATTTTTTGACTGTTGTATATAAGCGTTAATGAATTGACCATTAGATACGTGTTTACACGATAGAGGTATTTAAACATCTCAATCTTATCACCTCTGTCCCGTCTTTCCTCTAAGGTATACATATTAAGGTCCTTAAGTCTGTCCTCATATGCTTTATAATGAAGACTATTAACCATTTTAATAGCCACCCTCTGTACCGACTCCAACCTGTTTATATCCTTTTGAAGGTGCAGTCTCCAGAATTGCACACAATACTCCAAATGAGGTTGCACCAAAGACTTATACAGAGGCACTATCACCTCCTTTCTTCTGCTGGCTGTTCCTCTCCCTATGCACCCAAGCATCCTTCTAGCTTTCACCATCGCCATTTCTGTTTAGCTACTTTGAGATCGTCAGACACAATCACGCCTGGGTCCCGTTGTTCTTTCATGGATAGAAGTACATCACCCCCTATACTATACTGCTCTCTTGGATAGTTGCAGCCCATATGCATGACCCTATATTTTTTTAGCATTAAATCTCAGCTGCCAAATTATAGATCATTCTTCAAGCTTAGCTAGATCTCTCCTCATGCTATCTACACCTTCCTGGATGTCTACTCTGTTGCAGATTTTGGTATCATCCACAAAAAGGCAAACCTTACCCGACAGCCCTTCTGCAATATCACTAACAAAAATGTTAAAAAGAATTGGACCAAGGACAAATCCCTGCAGCACTTGACTGATAACCTGATAACTGTTTTGATGTAAACCGCGCTGATGACAAATAGCGCGGTATATAAGAAATGTTAAATAAATAAAAATAAATAAATAAAACCTCCCTCTCCTCAGAGTGAACTCCATTTGCCTGTACCCTTTGTTGCCTCCCACTCAACCAATTTCTAACCCAAGCAGTAACTTTAGGGTCCATCCCTAGGGTGCTCAGTTTGTTTATATGTCACCTGTGCGGAACAGTGTCAAATGTTTACTGAAATCTAAATATACCATATCTAGGTCTCTCCCTCAGTCTAACTCCCTGGTCACCCAGTCAAAGAAAATCAATCAGATTTGTTTGACAAGACCTGCCCCTGGTGAATCCATGCTGCATCGGATTCAGCAATCCGTTGGATTCCAGAAACCCTCACTATTTTCTCTTTCAGCAGCATTTCCAATTTACTTACCACAGAGGTTAAACTATCTGGCCTGAGGTTTTCAACTACATCCTTACTTCCACTTTTGTGTAAAGGGAACACATGTGCCTCTCTCCAGTCCTCTGGCATCATCCCCGACTCCAAAGAGACACTGAAAAGGTCAGTCAATGGAGCTATTAGAACATTCCAAAGTTCCTTCAGTTTTCTCAGATGTATCCCATCTGGTCCCATCGCTTTGTCCACGTTTAGTTTAGCTAGTTCCTCATGAATACAGTCCTCAAAATTGTTTGAGATGTCCCTCGCTTTTGTTCCTGTTTATGGATGTTGTCTGAGGTCCTGCTCAAAGCCCTTCATATCTGTGAACACAGAATAGAAATATTTATTAAGCAATTCTGCTTTATCCTCATCAGCTTCTACATATTCCTCCCCTTCACCCTCGAGTCTGACAATACCACTTTTGCCCTTCCTCCTCTCACTAACATATCTGAAAAACGTTTTATCTCCCTTCCCCCATTAGAAGAAATTAGATCTTACCTGCTAATTGTCTTTCCTTGAGCTTTCTCCGGGCCAGTCCAGGGAATGTTAGGGTTGTCAATCCCCTTTAGCAGCTGAGGACTGAAGACTTCAAGTTTTCTTGAGAGGTGAAGCCACTCCCCTTGAGGTCAACCAGCCAGTCTTCTCTTGACAAAGCAGCCAACTAGAAAGAAACTGAAAACACAAGGTCAACCCGTTAAAACTGATAATGCTCTATAGTCCCTTGGGATGAGGAAGCAAACAAAACAGTGCTTCTTCGGATTCGGTTTTTTTTTTGTTTTGTTTTTTTATAAATGAGTCTAGCCCATCTCTGAGAAAGAAACATAGAAGCCCCAATATACCCCATTCGCATGAACACCCACATCTTGCTATCATGTCTGCTCTTCGGCAGAGGTATCCGAAAAACGAAAAAGGGTGGGACCCTGGACTGGCCCGGAGAAAGCTCAAGGAAAGACAATTAGCAGGTAAGATCTAATTTCATCTTCCTTATCGCTTCTCCGGGCCAGGCCAGGGAATGTTAGGGCAGTACCAAAGCAGTACCTAAACTCGGGAGGGACCCACCAGCCCTGCGATAAGAGCCGACACCCCCACTTTCGCATCTTCCCTGGCTTGAACATCCAATCGGTAATGCTTCGTAAACGTATGCAACGAAGACCACGTCGCCGCTCTACAGATATCCACGGGAGGAACAAAAGCAAACTCCGCCCAGGAAGCCGCTTGAGCTCGAGTGGAATGAGCTTTCAGCCCAACTTGGGGAGATCGCCCTCTGGCATGGTAAGCTGCTACAATAGCGCAGCGCACCCAACGCGCAATCGAGGACTTTGACGCCGCCTGACCTTTATGGGGCCCAGCATACTGGACAAACAATCTGTCTGTTTTTCGAAAGGGCTTCGAGACCCTAAGGTACGCCTTTAAAACACGACCAAGATCCAACTTTCTGAGAGCGCGGTCCATTGGAGAACTTGACAAATTCGAAAAAATGGGTAGCGCCACAGATTGATTAATATTGAAAACAGACAGCACTTTAGGTAAAAAAGAAGGCACCGTCTGCAGCAACACTCGTTCAGAGAGAAATTGAAGATAAGGCTCTTGACAAGACAATGCCTGTAAATCCGAAATCCGCCTCGCCGAACATAAGGCCACCAGAAAAGCTGTTTTCCAGGAACACTCACGCAGAGACCGAGAGGAAACCGACGCTAATGGCGACCAGGAAAAGGCCTCCAAAACGACATTCAAATCCCATGGAGGCACTATTTGGCGCAGTGGAGGACGGAGGATCTTAGCCGCCCGAAAAAATCTTTGCACATCCGGGTGCGCCGACAGCCGGCGATTTTGCACCAATCCCCTAAAACATGCCAGCGCTGCCAGGTGAACTTTAAGGGTACTAAGCACCAACCCTTTATCCAAACCCTCCTGGAGAAATAAAAGCAATTGCGGTAAAGTAGACAAACGAGGAAGAACATTGCGCCGTCCACACCAATCCTCGAAGAGCCGCCATACCCGTACATACGCTAGGGAAGTTCCGGGCCGTCTAGACCTAAGTAAGGTGGCCACGACGGAGGTCGCGTAACCTTTGCGTCTTAAGCGAGCCCTTTCAAGAGCCAAGCCGTAAGCAAGAAGCGATCCACCTGTGGCATGAGCACCGGTCCCTGATTTAACAGATTGATCCGGACCGGAAGACGCCAAGGAGGAGTTATCAGGAGCCGAATCAGATCGGCATACCAAGGACGGCGAAGCCAATCTGGCGCAATCAGAATCACCGAACCACGGTGACCCGCTACTCGTTGGATAACGCGACTCAACATCAGCCAAGGAGAGAAAACGTACAAGAGAGTGTCCACCGGCCATGGCTGAACCAGAGCATCTAGCCCCTCTGACATGCGCTCCCTGCGTCTGCTGAAAAAGCGGTTCGCCTTGGCATTGCTGAAAGTTGCCATAAGATCCATAACTGGTTGTCCCCAACGTAAGGTCAGCTCGCGATAAACTGCTACGTTCAACTCCCACTCTCCGGGATCAAGCACATTGCGACCGAGATAATCGGCCTGCACGTTCTCCTTGCTGGCCACGTGTGCAGCGGACAACGCTAGGAGACGACCCTCTGCCCAAGTCATCAATTCCAGACATTCGGTGAGAAGAGAGGAACTCTTGGTCCCCCCCTGCCGATTGATATATGCAACTGTCACTGCATTGTCGGAGAATACCCGGACTGCAGTCCCCTTGATCAGGATCTCGAAGTGCTGAAGGGCGAGCCGAGCAGCGCGGAGCTCTAGCCTGTTGATCGACCACGAGCTCTCCTCCGGAGACCAAGATCCTTGAGCGATTTGCGACTGACAATGCGCTCCCCAGCCTGCGAGACTGGCGTCTGTGGTGACTAAAACCCATGATGGCTCCTGCAAAGGGACGCCTGCTCTCAGATGGGCAGGATCCAACCACCACTCTAGACTTTGCCTCACTAGCTCCGGACAAATCAGGCGCTGCGAGAGAGGGTGAAGCTGCGGCGACCATCGGGAAAGCAACGCTTGTTGTAACGGTCGCATGTGAGCCTTGGCCCACGGAACCAGATCCAAGGCCGCCGCCATGGAACCCAAGAGTTGTAAGTATGTCCACGCCGAAGGAGCTGATATCCTCAAAAAAGCTTGCACCTGCTGCAAAATCTTGTTCACTCTGATTTCGGGCAAGAAAACTGCCCCTCGAGCCGTGTTGAAGAAGGCACCGAGATAAGTCAGTTGCCTTATCGGCTGTAAGTGACTTTTGGCCTGATTTATGACCCAACCTAGCTGCTCCAGAAGTTGAACAACTCGAGCAGTTGCTGTTACGGAGGTCAAATGAGAATCGGCCCTGATTAGCCAATCGTCGAGATACGGATGAACACGGATTCCTTCCTTCCGTAGCGCCGCTGCAACTACTACCATGAGCTTTGTGAAGGTCCGTGGAGCCGTGGCGAGTCCGAAGGGCAATGCTCGAAACTGGAAATGACCCAGAGGAAGGGCAAAACGTAAAAATTGTTGATGAGACTGTCTGATGGGAATGTGAAGATAGGCCTCCGTGAGAACTATGGACGAGAGAAACTCTCCCGGGCGCACTGCCCGAATCACGGTACGCAACGTCTCCATGCGAAAATGAGGCACCCGCAAAGCACGGTTGACGCCCTTGAGATCGAGTACCGGTCGAAAAGAACCTTCCTTTTTGGGAACCACGAAATAGATCGAGTATCGACCGTGACCGTATTGGTCTCGAGGTACGGGGACTATCGCCCGGAGCTGTAAGAGGCGAAAAAGCGTGTCTGAGACGGCCTGCGCCTTCAGCCCCGGCGCACAGGGAGACATCACAAAGGCGGGCGACAAAGGGCAAGCGAAATCTAGCGCATACCCCTTCTGAATTATCTCCAATACCCATTTGTCTGCAGTGATTGCGGTCTAGGCTGCTAGAAAGTCCTGCAGGCGCCCCCCTACAGGCACCGACGCCTGGACCAGCACACCTTCATTGTGGCTTCTTAGCTGTGGACTGCGAAGCACTTAAGTAAGATTTGCCGAAACCTCTGGCTCCACGAAAGGACTGACCGCGAAACCCTGCACGGCCTCTGGAATAGGGAGCAAAGCGCGCTCCTCGGAATCTACGGGAGTCCCGACTGGAGCCTCGAAGACCACCTGCTCCGCGCACGGGCTTAGGCTTATCCTCTGGCAAACGCCCTCCTTTAGAGTCACCGAGATCCTTAACAATCTTTTCTAACGCTTCTCCAAACAGCAATTTCCCTTTATAGGGCAATTTACTAAGCCGCAACTTAGAGGAAACATCCGCTGACCAGTTACGCAACCATAAAAAACACCTGGCGGCGACCAGCGATGCCATGGTCTTGGCGGCAATCCGCAGCAAATCATAGAAGGCATCGGCCATATAAGCCGCGGCCGACTCCAACTTCGCACTTTCCGCCCCATGTATTGAAGCGGTATCCCCGGACACGTCTCCTTGCAGCCATCGAATGGACGCTCTAGAGACATATGCTCCACAAACAGCCGCTTGCAGAGCTAAAGCGCTAGAATCAAACGCCTGCTTGAGAAGAATCTCCAATTTTCGATCTTGTAGGTCCTTAAGCGCCACCGCACCTTCCACAGGGATGGTAGTCTTTTTGGTCACTGCCGACACGATCACATCCACCTTGGGCATGCGTAATAAATCCTTCTCCTCCTGCGGCATGGGGTAAAGGCGAGCCAAGGCACGGCTCCCACGGAGCGTAGCCTCCGGACACTCCCATTCAGATTCAATCATCTGCTTTATCACTCGGTGCATCGGGAAACAGCGTTGTTCCGCCTTAAACCCCTGTAATAACAGATCCTCCAAAATGCTGAAGGAAGCAGCAGGTGTAACGCAGATAAGGACTGGGAAATGAGAGCTGCAAGCTCTTCCTTGCGAAAGACTTGAAAGATATTAGGATCCTCCCCGGGTGCAATTTCACCCTCTTCTAGCTCTTCCGGAGCCAGGTCCAAGCCTGCTTCCGAAAGAAATTCTGTTTCCCCCTGACCCAGGGGTACAGAGAGCTGAGAAGCAAAGGGATCCAAAGGGTCTCTCAGGATGTCTTTCGGCAGAGAACCCCCCCTCTCCAGGATCCTCTGGCACAGGAATACTCATCGGAACTGCAGCCGAGCCTTGCAGCGCTCCCAGAGAAGCAGAATGAGATGATTTCAGCAAATATGTTCTGTGCATTGCCAGGATAAATTCTGGCGAAAAGAAAGCGTAGTTACTCACCTGTAACAGGTGTTCTCCAGGAGCAGCAGGAATCAGTCCTCACATATGGGTGACGTTGGCACCGACGGAGCCCTCGCGGAGCAATTTTCCCCAGCTTTCAAAGAAAGCCTTTGGGAACTGCAGCGCGCATGCGCGGTCCCCTTCCCGCCCAAGGGTGCCATCTTAGCCAGTCAGATGACATAGCTAAAAGACAGCATAAAAATTTGCAAAAAAAAAACTAAAGCAGATGATTGCAACTCCAAGGGGAGGAGGGAGGGTTGTGAGGACTGATTCCTGCTGCTCCTGGAGAACACCTGTTACAGGTGAGTAACTACGCTTTCTCCAGGACCAAGCAGGAAGTCAGTCCTCACATATGGGACTCCCAAGCTTAAGGCTACCGGAGACCCTAAGCACAAAAATGAGCTCCCTCTAGCTCAGCAGCACAGAAGGAAGGAATCTTCACTGAATTATTACCCACCGGTAGCCACCATCCGGGATGGAGGGTAGGAGTTGCTCAAACCTCGAAGAGATTTCGGAGGACTGCCTGTCCGAAAGCACTGTCCCTGCGGGACTCCCTCTCGAGGCAGTAATGGACCGCAAAAGTCTGGCTCGAAGACCAAGTAGCGGCCCGGCAGATGTCTGCCAATGGAACAGAGCGGAGGTAAGCCACTGACGTAGCCTTCGCCCAAACACAATGAGCCGTGACCCGACTATCTAGCGAGAGTCCGGCTGCCCCATAAGCCCAAGCGATACAGTCAGCAACCCAGATGGACAGAGTACGCTTGGAGACAGGGAGCCCCAATTTATTGGGGTCAAAAGACACGAAAAGCTGAGCAGCTTTACGGTGCTCCCGCGTACGGTCAAGGTAGAAGTTCAACGCCCTTCTACAGTCCAGGGTATGCAGGACCATTTCAGCTCGGCTGGAGTGTGGCCTGGGAAAGAAGGTCGGAAGTACCACCTCCTGATTGATGTGAAAAGGGGAGACCACTTTTGGAAGAAATTTAGGGCGAGTCCGTAGGACTACCCTATTTTTGTAGAACCGAGTGTAAGGGGGATCAGACACGAGGGCCTGCAATTCACTTACGCGTCTAGCGGAAGTGAGGGCTATCAGGAATAAGGTTTTCCAAGAAAGAAAACGGAGAGAACAGGTAGCCATAGGTTCAAAAGGCGGACAGGTGATCCGCTGTAAAACCACATTCAGATCCCAGTTAGGTGCTGGCGGGCGCAGAGGTGGTTTAAATAGAAGGAGACCTCGGAGAAACCTTGCCATGAGAGGGTCGCTGGAAAGAGGTCTGCCGTCCACCGGCACATGATGTGCTGAAAGAGCACTGAGGTGAACTTTGACGGAGTTGGACTTAAGTCCCAGATTAGAGAGGTAGAGCAAGTACTGCAAGATCACCGACACTGAGCAGGAGAAGGGATCCTGAGACTGCTGGGCACACCAAGCGGAAAAGCGACGCCATTTAAGGGCGTAGCATTTGCGGGTAGAAGGTCGCCGGAAAGCTAGGACGACCTCTTCCACCTCTGCCGGCAGTAGAAGGGGAGCAAGGACTACCCTTTCAGCAGCCAGGCCATCAGATGTAGAGATCTGAGGTTGGGTGTAGCAGGGACCCCTGATCCTGTGTTAGGAGATCTGGTTGAAACCCCAGAGGGAACGGAGCCTCCACCGCTAGTTGCAGCAGGAGTGGAAACCACGGCTGTCTGGGCCACCGAGGAGCTATCAGGATCATGGAAGCTTTGTCTCGGAGAACCTTGAAAAGAGTTCGAGAGACTAGCGGTATGGGAGGAAAGGCATACAGAAGGCTTTTCGACCATGAGAGCAGAAAAGCATCCGCCGCTACTTGAAGGGGATGCGGCTGCCGAGAGCAGAAGCGAGGAAGTTGCCGGTTGAGAGGACTGGCAAAGAGATCCATCGTGGGGAGGCCCCACTTCAGAAAAAGTTTCTGAACTACCAAGGGATCCAGTCGCCACTCGTGCGGCTGGAGGATTGTGCTGAGTTTGTCCGCCAGGCAATTTTCTTGGCCTGGGAGATAAACTGCCTTGAGAAGAATGCCGTGGCTGACGGCCCAAGAGCAGAGCCTCTGTGCTTCTCGACAGAGAAGGAAGGAGCCCGTGCCCCCCTGTTTGTTCACGTAGAACATGGCAACTTGATTATCCGTCTGGACAAGGACGGACCGGTGAGAAGTCAGGTGGGAGAAAGCCTTGAGAGCCAGACGGATCGCTCTGAGCTCTAGGAAGTTGATCTGCTGCGCAGACTCCCACGTGGTCCAGAGACCTTGAGTACATGCCCCTTGGCAATGCGCTCCCCATCCTAGGAGAGAAGCATCGGTCGTCAGCACTTGAGCAGGCGGAGGAGACTGAAAAGGCATTCCGAGTACCAGGTTCGGCCGATGAAGCCACCACTGTAGAGAAGAGGCCAGCGGGCCGGAGATCCGCACTAAGTCGGCTAGGCCGCCCGTGGCCTGTTGCCACTGCTTGCAAAGGCACCACTGAGCAGGCCACATATTCAGGCGGGCATTGGAGGTCACGTGGACGGTGGAAGCCATATGGCCAAGTAGTCTCAGGAAGCGCCTGGCCGAGACCAGGGACTGGCTGCGAAAACGGCCGGCTAGGTCCATGAGCCGTTGAGCCCTGTCGAGAGGCAGGAAAGCTCGCGCCTGAAGAGTGTGCAATCTTGCGCCGATGAACTCGAGATCTTGCGAGGGGAGCAAAGTGGACTTTGCGAAGTTTATGACAAAGCCCAAGTACTGGAGAAGAGTCACAGTGCGGTGTGTGGCTTTTGTGACTTCTGGAGAGGACGATGCTCTGATGAGCCAGTCGTCTAGGTACGGAAAGACAGAGACCGTGAAGCCGGAGATAAGCCGCCACCACCGCGAGACATTTTGTGAAGACTCGTGGTGCGGAGGATAGGCCAAAGGGCAGTACTCTGTACTGGTAATGATTTCCTGCCACCACAAACCTTAGGTATTGGCGGTGGCTTGGGTGGATGAGGATGTGCGTGTAGGCATCCTTTAGATCCAAGGAGCATAGCCAATCTCCCTGCTGGAGGTAGGGCAGAAGGATTCCAAGGGTAAGCATCTTGAACTTCTCCCTGACGAGGAACTTGTTGAGGTTGCGCAAGTCCAGGATGGGTCTGAGGCCTCCCGTTCTTTTTGGTATTAGGAAATACCTGGAATAGAAGCCTTGACCCCTCAGGTGGTGGGGCACCGGTTCCACAGCCTGTTCCTGAAGAAGACTTGCTAACTCCTGAAGGAGTAAGTCCCTGTGCAGAGGGAGTCGTGGAGGCTCTCCCGGGAAATAGGAGGGAGGGACCTGGTGGAAGTGGAGAAGATAGCCTTCTCTCACCACATGAAGCACCCAGGCATCTGATGTGATGTTGGACCACCTGTGGGCAAAGTGGACCAGCCGGCCTCCTGTGCTGGGAGAAACCAGCTGAGGGGGAGAGGCTATGCCGAAGAAGTCAAAAACCCCCACCCTGCTGAGCAGGGGCCGGTGGTGCAGGCTTGGGGGCTTGCTGCCTACGGGACCCGTTACCCCATCCCTTGGCCTGCTGACCCTGTTGGGGAGCTGCGGAGGCCTGATATTGAGGGTAGTGTTTATAGGCAGCCGCCTTTCTCGGGTAAAAGGACTTCTTTCCCGAGCCCTTCTTCTTCTGGGAAGGGGCAGAGGTCTTCCTAGAGAGCCTAGTTCTGGTGAGAGTCTCCGTCTCGATTTGCGCAGCCTTCTCAGCCATGGGCTTGCCAAAGAGGTTCTCACCTCGGCAGGGGACATCGACCAACTTGTCCTGCACCCAGGGTTCAAGGTCAGACGACTGAAGCCAAGCCTGTCGGCGGGCACCGATGCCGGCTGCGGCCACTCGAGCCGATGCTTCAAAGCCATCATAGGCTGCTCGAGAAATGAATTTGGAGCATTCCCGAATACCAGTGGACAAGGCTAGGAACCTCCGCAAAGGTTCCTCGGACAGCCCAGCAGAGAATCCGGCTATCTCTTTAGCCAGGTCTCTAAGGTACATGCCCATGTAGAGCTGGTAGGTCTGGACCCGACAAGCAAGCATAGAGCCTTGGAAACACTTCTTACCGAGGCCATCCAGGTTGCGGGCCTCCCTGCCAGGAGGCACCGAGGAGTGCATCTTCTGGCTCTTAAGCCTATGCATGGCCGATTCCACCACCATGGAATGGTGCGGTAGCTGTGCTTTTTGGAAGCCAGGGCTCTTGCGGACTCGATAGATGGAATCGACCCGCTTGCTTAATACCGGCGACGATGCCGGACTCTCCCACATGCGGAAGAGTAGTCGTTCCAGCATGGGAGGAACCGGTACAGTAAAGTGCTCCCTGGCGGGAGAGTCGTACTGAAGGGCGTCGAGCTCTTCGGCTCGAGGCTCCTCCTCGGGATCCGCAGGGAAGGCCAAAGCCTTGGCCATATCCCTGACGAAGTCCGAGAACCGGGCATCCTCCGGGGGGGACTGTTTTCGAGGTTCGGACTCAGGGGAGTCCGAGGGGACACACCGAGTCCGAAAAGAATCAGGTGACTCTTCCACTTCAGATTCCCAGGCCGACTCCGAGGAGGAATCGGTGGGGTCGGTTCGGGCGGGCAGAGGCGTCGGCCGCCCCAACGCCGAGGGAGTCGGCGTCGACGACCTCGGTCCCGAACGGGAGGCCGAGGGAGACCTCGACCGAGGCTCGACTCGAGCCCGCATGGACTCGAGGATCGGCTCGGTCTCCAGGGTCGACTTAGACGTCGACGTCCCGGCGGTCGGGGCAGAGGCGCCAGCGAGGCTAGCGATCAGTGCCCGCTGATGGTCCATGAAGGCAGATAGTCTGCTCTCCAAGGCCGTCAACCTGAGTCCGACCTCAGGTGACCCAGCAGCCCCTGACTCGGGCCCCGACGGCGTCGGGCCCGACGTCGGACCCCTCGGAGGCGAGTCCAGGAGGACTACAGGACTTACCCGAGCAGGCAATTCCGATTCCAAACGAGGTCGCTTCGGGAGACGTTCCTGCTCCAAAGACCCGGGACGGCTATCGGGGCTATGCGACCTGGCCCTCGCGGAACCAGGAGCGTCCACCGACGCTGCCCTCGCGGGTTTCGCCTTCCGATGATGATCCCCGGAGGGAGAACCTCTGTCGGAGGAACTCCGGCGATGCTCAGAGCTGGAGCCTCTGGACGCCGAGGCCTCCGACGAGGTCCGGGTACGGGTGGGATCTGCGAAGATTCGTTCCCGCTGATTCCGCCGACTCCGTAAAGCTTTGGAGGACATTTTCCTCGTGATCATCAGTTCCTCGTGATCTGGGCCAAGGCAGCGGAGGCAATTATCGTGTGTGTCAGTGAGTGACATATTTCTGTCACACTAAACACACCTTTTGAAACCACTGGCAGCCATCGGGGGAAAAAGGGCCCCTGCAAGGTCAAAGGACCGGGCTGCCAGCGAAAAACCGAAAAACGAAACTGACAAGAAAAATCAGAAAAACCGAAAAATAAGAGAAGGACTCGCAACGGCGTCGCGAGTCCGGGCAGGAAAGAGACCGGCGTCGAACCGAAGAAAAAAGAGAAATAAACGACGAAAATCAACTTTTTCTGCGGGGACAAGAAGACCACGTCTGTAGGGCTCCGCGGAAAAAAGAAGACTGGCTAAGATGGCACCCTTGGGCGGGAAGGGGACTGCGCATGCGCGCTGCAATTCCCAAAGGCTTTCTTTGAAAGCTGGGGAAAATTGCTCCGCGAGGGCTCCGTCGGCGCCGACGTCACCCATATGTGAGGACTGACTTCCTGCTTGGTCCTGGAGAACGACGATATCCCTTCCTGAGCGTCAGTTAGGGGCTGCGCAGGCTTCTCCCGCTGAGAGACGTCCTTAGAGGACTTAGCCTTTCGTTTAGCAGGCCGGTGCTGTTCCGCGGTGGAAATGGCCGCCTTTCCCGCGGGCAAAGACGGCTTCTCCACATCCGAAGACAGCTTTTCTGCCATCACCCCTGCTCACAGAAAATAACCCCGAACAGAGAAAAAACACTTCTGCTTGCCGCGCTACGGCTGTGAGAAGAGAGATAGCCGCCCGCTCTAATCGCGCTGCTGAAAACGGACGCCGCACAGCTACACACACTCACCCCTGACAGGAAATGCTGTAACGCTGAGATTTCGAACCGCTGCTAGCGGAACGTGTACAAGTGCGGCTATGTCTACGGCAGAGGAAGTACTGGGGCTCCCAGGTTCAATCTGCCCAGACAGACGGAGGCGGTTAAAAAGGTAGGCTCTACCTTATACCACTGTATTATCAATTGTCTGACGTCTCTACTGTCCCTAAATAACTAGGGAACGAAAAAGGACCCTCAGGACTATAGAAAAAAATCAGCTCTGCCAGAGCCAACTTGTACTCCAAAAAAGAAAACAAATTAAATCAAGCACTAGACATTCACATGAGGGAGAAAGTTAGAATCGATCCTCTTCAGCTGCTGAGGACTGAAAGACTGGCTGGTTGACCTCAGGGGGAGTGGCTTCACCTCTCAAGAAAACTTGAAGTCTTCAGTCCTCAGCTGCTAAAGGGGATTGACAATCCTAACATTCCCTGGACTGGCCCGGAGAAGCGATAAGGAATATTTATTAATTAATTTATTTATTATTTATTAAGCAATTCTGCTTTATCCTCATCAGCTTCTACATATTCCTCCCCTTCACCCTCGAGTCTGACAATACCACTTTTGCCCTTCCTCCTCTCACTAACATATCTGAAAAAAGTTTTATCTCCCCTTCCCCATTATACTGCATTAGCCATTTCTTTTTTTTTGTATCTTTGCTTTCTTGACTACTTTGCCAGCCTCTCTAAGTTTTGCCAAATATAGATGTCTGTCTTCCTCTCTCTGTGATCCCTTGTATTTCATTAAGGCCTCCCTCTTCTTCTTTACCTTTTCAGCTACTTCTTTTGAGAACCATAGCAGTCTCCTTTTCCTTTTATTTACCATTTTAACAAAAAGGTTTGTTGCCCTTAAAATATCCCCTTTCAATTGTGCCCACTGTTTTTCTACATCCCCCAGCTGTTCCCATCCTGCTAATGGCTCCTTGAAGTATTGGCCCATCTTGGCAAAGTTAGTTTTCCTAAAGTAAGGCCCTCGCTTTGAATGGATTTGATCAGCACTAGTCCTAATACTGAACCACACTATCTGGTAATCACTGGTTGAGAGATGATCTCCCACTATACCATTAAAAACACTTTCCACAATGGTAAGCACCAAGTCCAGTATGGCCCCTTCACATGTGGGTTCTGTTACCAGTTGCCTGAATACTTCTTCCTGTAAAGAATCCAGGATCTCCTTGCTTCTAGATAACACCACAGCAGGTAAGGTCTAATTTCGCCTTCCATATCGTTCCTCCAGTCCAGTCCAGTACGTGTGGGATATACCAGAGCAGTAACTAATCATGGCAGGCAACCGCGAGTCTGGCTTGTACTACCAAAGCCCCAAATCATGCATTGTTATCTGTCTGAACATCCAGGTGATAAAGATACATTAAAGGACGAAGAGATCGTTGCTCTGTAAATGTCCACTGGAGAAACCAAACTGTGCTACGCCCAGGATGCTATCTGCGCTCTTGTCCACTTAGCCTACAACCCATGCAGTACTGCTCCATGCCTCAGGAAATAAGCAGAGGCAATCACCTCTTTAATCCAGCATGCCACTGATGCCTTGGAAGCCGCTACTCCTTGATGCGGCCCCCCCAAATAGGACACAGCCTGTGTGACCATACAGAAAGTGCCACAAAACTCTACACAAATCCAACTGGTGCAGTTGATGGTCCTTCTTCAAACCTTGTTGGCCAGAAAAAATCTGGAAGGGTCACAGCTTGAGTAAGATGAAAGTTCGATAACACCTTCGGCAGACATGAAGAGACCAGTCACAAAACTATCTTTTCCTTGCAAAAGACTAGAAAGGGCTCCCTACACGACAAGGCTTGCAGCTCAGAAATTCAACAAGCTGAACAAATAAGCACCAAGAACACTGTTTTCAGCATAAGATCCTTTGGGGAAACCCAAACTACAGGTTTAAAGGGCTCACCCATTAACGCAGAAAGTACCAAGTTTAGATCCCATGGCAGAACAACTGTCTGCACTGGAGGTTGCACCTGCTTCACCACTCTGAGAAAGCAAGCCACATCTGGACGCACCACTAAAGAATAGCCCTGAACGCGGCCCCAGTAACAAGAAAGTGCTGCTACTTGTACTCGCAAAGAATTTAAGACCAGATCCTTGTCCAGGCCCACCTGCAGAAATACCGAAATATCTGAAAAAAAGGCAGAGATCACTCCGAGCTCTCTGTCCTTACACCAATCCTCAAATACTCACCAAAATTGCACATAAGACAAGGAGGTGCAGCATTTACAAGTTTTCAACAAGGTGGTCACCAGCACCGCAGAGTAGCCCCTGCGTTTCAGCCATCCCCTTTGAAAAGCCAGGCCGTAAGCAAGAATCGATCCACTTATGGCATAAGAATCGGCCCCTATGATAGCAGATTGATTCTGCTTGGCAGGTGCCAAGGGGGTTCTATCAGGAATCTGAACAGATTGGCATACGAAGACTGCCGCAGCCAATCGGGCGCAATGAGTATCACCTTCTCTCAACAGGTCATCTGTTCCAGTGCATAGAAACTCATGAGAGGCCACAGAGGAAACACATACAGAAGGACTCTCTGTTGGCCATTTTTCTACAAGAGTGTTGAACCCTTCCAACATATACATATCAAGTACCCTGTAAATAGATTATACCTTTGTAATGTGCATGCTGCCAAAGCTATGTAGCACCTCCTTCTTAAATTATTTTCAGTGCTATTGTTCATTTTGTTCTATGTAAATCACTCACTTGCGCTCCTGTTGAACTTGCACATTTATTATTCGCACACTGAGTTCATTGTAAACTGTTTTGACTCTTAGAAAAATGGAACATAAAAGATGTTAAATAAATAAATAAAATATGCTCCCTGTGCCTGCTGAAGAATCTGCTTGCTTTGGCATTGCTCAGTGAGGACATCAGATCTATGATCAGCACGCCCCAGTGACTGACAATATGGTGGAACACTGCTGCATTCAGCTCCCATTCTCCTGGCTCTAACCAGTATCAACTGAAAAGATCTCCCTGAATGTTTACTTTGCCTGCCACATGCACCACTGATGGGGCTGTCAGGTTCTCTTCTGTCTACAATAGAAATTGAATTTTCTTCACCAACGCAGCACTGCCTGTGCCTCTGGCGATTTATGTAGGCTGCCATGGTCACATCGTCTGAGCACTCTCACTGCCTTCCATAAAATGAGTGAGTGGACGGCTTGGCACTCCAGAAAGACTGCTCATTTCCAATAGATTGATGGACCATGTGTTCTCCTCCAGAGACCAACTGCTTTGAGCTACATGTGACTCGCAAAGCATTGGTCGCCAAGAGAATCCAATCCGGAGGTTCCAGCAGCATCCCTGCTGCAAGATGGGCCAGCAGTAGCCACCAGGAAGGCCGTACCCTTGTGTCTAAGGGACAGACCAAATTCCTTGACAGAGGATGGTGTTGTGGAGACCATGGAGGCTTTCTGCAGAGGCATCGTGTGTTTGTGCTCAATGAACCAGGACCAAGGCTGCCGCCATGGACCCCAGAGCTGTAGATGGTGCCACGCCAAAGGTGTTCCCATCACTAGAAAAGCACAAACCTGATGCTGGATATCTTCTGCGCCCTCTTGGGTGGTAGAGAGCCAAGTCCAGCCTTGGTGTCAAAACAAGCTCCCAGATAGACCAGACTCTGGACTGGTTCAAGCTCGCTCTTGGCGAGGTTGACCACCCAGCTTAGACGTTAAAAGAAATCCACTACTCTCCAGGTGGCGCTCACTCTCTCTGCCTCTGATTTCATGCTGATCAAACAATCGTCCAGGTAAGGGTATACCAAAACATCTTCTTGTCTCAGTGCCGCCGCCACTACTACCACCATGACTTTGGTGAAGGTGTGATGAGCTGTGGCCAGGCAGAATGACAAGGCACAAAACTGAAAATGCCCCATCAGCACCGTGTACTACACGCACTGCTGATGTTCTGGATGAATCAGGATGTGGAGATACGCCTCTGTCAGGTCTAGTGCGGACAGAGCTTGCCTTTTCTTATTGCGAGAATGACTGACCTCAAGGTTTCCATCCGGAAATGGGGCACTTTCAAGGCCAGGTTTCAGGTTTACTCATTTGAGATCTAGGATAGGCAGAAGGAACCCTCCTTTTTGGGAACCATAAAATAAATGGAGTATCAACCTAATCTGCACCAGTCTGCAGGGACCAGCACCACTGTGCAGTTCCTGAACCATCTGCTTCTTGGAGGGAGCCTTGCATGATGATTGTACAAAGGCGACAGAGAGAGAACGAGTGAACTCCAAGGCATATCCTTCCCAAATTACCTCCAAAACGCATTGATCTGTACTAATTTTGGCCCAGGTGGTATAAAACTGCTTTAACGCTCCCCTACTGGTACTACCTCAGCCTGGGCCGGCCTCACTTCATTGGGATTTCTTGGCAGGAGCCAGAGAGGCAGAGTAATATCCCCTACTGGATCCTCTGCAGCCTTAAAAAAGCCGATATCTTGTTATTACTCACACTGAAAAAGAGCAAAACACGCCGAACAAAATTTTCTGTTGTCTCTAGGCTGGTCTCTGGGAGCGGTACCCAGCTTTGGACACTTGCTGTGGTCCTCTGACAAATGAGGGGCCTTTGAGTTCCCCAAATCTTTAACCAATTTATCTAGTGCCTCTACAAAGAGCAGCTTGCCCTTAAAAGGAAGCTTACTGATTCTAGTTTTGGAAGACACATCAGCTGACCAGTTTCGCAACCACAGAAAACATCAAGCTATGGTAACTGAGGTCATAGTCTTGGCCGAGGCTTCCACCAAGTCATAGAAGGCATTGGGTAGATAGGCTGAAACCCTGAGAGCCGCTCCACCCTCCACAAGGATAGTAGTCTTCTTGGTTTCCACTGAAACTAAGACATTCACCTTACGCATCTTCAGAAGGTCCTTTTCTTCTTCTGGGATGGGGTACAAATGGCTCATGGCCCTGCCCCCTTTTAAGCCAGCTTCTGGTACCTCCCATTCCTTTTCAATCATCTTATTGACTGTGGACTAGAAAGCAGGCCTGAGAGCTTTTGAAACCCTGCAACAGCGGATCCTCTAAAGGCTCCTCTGCTGTGGCAGGAGCGGAAACTATGTTAAGTGCTGTGAGAGTGTGGCTTACCAGGGAATACAGCTCCTCACAGTGAAAAACACTTACCACATTGGGGTCTTCCTCTTGTGGTATCTCAACTTCCTCCAAATCTGATTGCACCGTTTCCCCCCAGAGATACGACAGACCCCCCAAGGAGTCTTCTGAAGTAGTTGATTGAGGAGAAACCTGTTCTGTCCAGACCACGTCCTCCACACACTGCTTCTTAGAGGGAGGGTCCCCTTTACTCAGGGTTCCTTCCTGCAGTGAGTCCGCTGCACTTTGTGATGGAGAAGTGCTTAAAGTTGGGGTGTCCCCACTGCTCCACTGTTTTCTTTTTATTGAATATGTCTTGTGCATTAAAAGCACAAAATCGGGAGAAAAACAGTGTCTGACACTGTCCCTGGTCCTGAAACATGCTTTGCTTTTGATCTATGCTGCTTCCCCTTCCCAGACGAGGGAATGGCAGCTGGCGGTAATATGGCCGCAGTTCCCGCCAAATTAGCTGGAACAGCCGTCTCATTAGTGCCCTGAAGGGAAGCCCCTGACTCATTGTCCATGTTGCTGGTATTGAAAACATGTTCTGCCGACTTCCCCTGACATGCACAAGCCCAGCAAAGTCCTCTGAAAATGAAACCGCGGTTCCCCCTGCAGACGTAAGAGAGAAAGAGCATAAAGGCCCTGTGGCAAAGTTACATTCCGATGGCTCAGGAAATACAAGGAAAAGGGTTTGCTCATTCCTGCAATAACACTGACTGACAGTTAAGCAGAAAACTAGTACGAAGCAGTCTCCCCTCCAATTTACTGAGAGAGTGTCCCGATGCCGAATGCAGAAAGCCTTTCACTTTTAATATATATATTCTAAAGGAACAGCCCTCTCATACAATACAACGAAGGAAAGCTAAGCAAATCTCAATAGGAGGCATGCTGAGCTGTCCAGCTGGGGGGGGGGGGGGGGGACCGGGACTACCACGTATATTTACCCCAGAGCTGCACTTGACCCACCTAAGGGTCCCGGTGCCTGATAACAGACCCTGCCTCTGCCCCCTCACAGTCCCATTAACTATATGGGAATGGTACCCAGTTCTAAGACAAAGGAAGGTCAGAACACATAAGAAATCCTTTTATCTGTATTTCTCTGATTTTCTCTCTCTTTTTTTTTTTTTTTTTTTTTTTTAATGTTAGGCCCATTACATCCTGGTCTAGGATTGTTTTGTCAACTAATCCTTCTGGATATTGAAGTTCTTGAAAAATCTTCCTGTAGGAAGGGGAAAAGTGTTTTAGAGAAAGCAGAGCAAGCTACATTGGATGAATTATGTTCAAATCCCAATATTGTGATAAAATGAGCTGATAAAGGTGGCGCTATTGTTGTCCTTAATAAGGATGATTATATAAAAGAGGCTGTACGCCAGCTGTCATATTCTACCACATATTTAGTTTTAGAGTATGATCCTACTTCTAATTTACAGCATGTGATCAGGGAATTGACTGGACAAGCTTTGAAGGACCATTGCATTTCAAAGAAAGAATGTCTATTTTTGAATGATGGTACCCCTGATGTAGCAAAATTTTATTTGCTCCCTAAGATACATACGTGTCTGACCAAATCTCCGGGGCGACCCATGGTCTCGACCAGGGGTACGCTCCTTGAGCCGTTTTCTATGTACACTGATTCATTTTTAAGAACGTTATTGAAAGAGAGTAAATTAGACTTACCTGCTAATTGTTGTTCCTTAAGGAACTCTAGTCCAGTCCCGGAGCATAGAGTTGTCAACCTCCACCAGCAGCTTTGGAGACTGAAAGATGTCATCGTTCTGATGTCACTGGTACAAATAGGCAAGATCCGCCCCCTTTTACCAGCACCTATTGACAAAGCAGACTCAGCAGAGCAACAAATAAGTAGTTATAGGGAAAACCATCAATGTATATTCAACTTATAGGCACTGAATAGTGCCGCAGGGAAAAAAGTAGAAGAAATAACTGCAAAAAACAGCAAAGACCCGCCTGAAACAAGAAGGAGCTAGCGCACTCCCGCGCCCACCAGGGCTGCCGCAGCAACCAAAATAGAGGTCCTCTGAGACCTAGTTCATCTCATCTCCTCTCAGAGCCTATCCTTGCCGAAAACCACGAAAAAAGTCTTAACCCCGGATTTACTCCACATGTTCTATTCCTTACAACACTTCAGGCTGTGCGGCACACCAAAAAACTGGGAGGGATCCGGGACTGGACTAGAGTTCCTTAAAGAACAACAATTAGCAGGTAAGTCTAATTTACTCTTCCTTAGCGTCCCTCTAGTCCAGTCCCGGAGCATAGAGGATGTAACAGAGCAGTGAACATCAACGGGCGGGACCCGCCAGCCCAGCCTGAAGAACCGCTGAACCAAAACGGCTATCCCCTTGCGCCTGAACATCCAGACGATAGTGCCTGGCAAAGGAATGCAACGAGGACCAGGTCGCCGCCCTACAAATATCCGCCACCGGCACTAAACTGACTTCCGCCCAAGACGCCGCCTGCGCTCTAGTGGAATGTGCCCGCAGGCCCACCGGAACCTCTTTGCCCTTCAAAAGGTAGGCAGAAGCAATAGCCTCCTTCAGCCATCTAGAAATAGAGGACTTCGCTGCCGCCTCCCCTTTGCGCGGACCTCCAAAGGCGATAAATAACCTGTCGGATTTCCGGAAAGACGCCGTCCTACGGAGATACTTCTTAAGCACCCTGCGCACATCCAGGCGATGCAATCGGCCACCCGACTGTACGTTCTGTTCCGCGGAAAACATTGGCAACAATACTACCTGATTCAAATGAAAGGCCGAAACCACCTTTAGCAAGAAGGCTGGAACCGTACGCAAGACTACTCTGTCCGCCAAAAAGGACAAATAAGGCTCCTGACAAGATAACGCCTGTAACTCCGAAATCCGTCTGGCGGAGCAAATAGCTACGAGGAATACCGTCTTTAGGGTCAAATCCTTCAGCGTCGCCCTAGCTAAGGGCTTGAATGGTTCTCCAACCAAGGCCGCCAACACCACATTGAGATCCCAGGATGGAACAACTGGCCGCCTCGGCGGTCGAAGCAACAACACCGCCCGCAGGAAACGTCGAACATCATTATGGACTGCTAGCACCTGCCCCTGAACCTTTCCCCGATAACAGGAAAGAGCCGCCAGCTGCACCCGCAAGGAACTGGCCGCGAGACCCTTCTCCACGCCAGCCTGCAAAAAGGAAAGGATATCAGAGACTGAGGATCGTAAGGGATCGAGATTCAGCTCGGAACACCAATTTTCAAATACTCGCCATACTCGGATATACGCCAGCGACGTAGAAGGCCTACGCGCCCTAAGGAGGGTAGAAATGATGGCCGCCGAGTACCCTCTGGCCGTCAACCTAGCCCTTTCAAGAGCCAGGCCGTAAGCGAGAACCGATCCACCTGAGGCATCCGCAGCGGCCCCTGCACCAACAAGTCCTCCCGAGGAGGCAGCCGCCACGGAACGTCCGCCAACAGACGAATTAAATCGGCATACCACGGTCTTCTTGGCCAATCCGGTGCCACCAGCACCACCAGACCCCTGTGCCTTTCTATGCGCTGAACCACCCTGCCTATAAGCGCCCAGGGCGTTAACACGTAAAGAAGACCCTCCATCGGCCACTGCTGCGCCAAGGCATCCAGGCCTTCCGACATCCACTCTCGTCTCCTGCTGAAGAACCGCTCCACCTTCGCCGACTCCAAGGTGGCCATGAGATCCATCACCGGGAGCCCCCAACGGTCCACAATCAGCACGAAAATCTGCGGGTGGAGGGCCCACTCCCCCGGATCCACCCTGCGGCGGCTGAGAAAATCCGCCTTGACATTGAGTATGCCAACGACGTGCTGGGCGGACAGCGCCGACAGGTTTTGTTCCGCCCAGGCCAAGAGGACACTGGCCTCTTCCTCCAGGGCCACACTCCCCGTGCCGCCCTGTCGATTGATATAAGCCACCGTCGTCGCGTTGTCCGACAGCACGCGCACCGCTTCCTGATGCAACACCACCTGGAACTCCTGCAGCGCCCGATACACCGCTCGCATTTCCAACCTGTTGATGGACCAACGACTCTCCTCCTGCGTCCAAGTCCCCTGAGCAAAAGATCCATCGTGATGTGCCCCCCAGCCTGCCAGACTCGCATCGGTCATGAGCAGCCACCAAGAGGGAGGTTCCAAAGGCACGCCTCTTTCCAGAGTGCCGGGCCGCAACCACCATAAAAGGTCCCGCTGTACCGCTGGCGGACACGGCAGATGCTGCGACAGCGCGTCCCTCTGATGAGACCAACATCGAAGAAGAGCACTCTGTAATGCCCTCATATGAGCCCGGGCCCACAGTACTACATCTATCGTAGCGGCCATGGTTCCCAGCAGCTGCAAATACTGCCAGGCTGTCGGCGCCCTGCGCTTGAGAAACCGCTGCACCAGGTCCCTCAGCGCCCGAGCTCTCTTGCTGGGAAGAAACACTAGGCCCTTCTGTGTCTCGAAGTGCGCCCCTAAGTATTCTAGCGTCTGGGAAGGGGCTAGCCTGCTCTTCGCCACGTTGACTACCCAACCGAGGCTTTCCAATAAACTGACCACCCGGAGCAGTGGCCCTCAAGCTTTCCTCCTGCGACTTCGCCCGAATCAACCAATCATCCAAGTAAGGATGCACCAGTATCCCCTCCTTGCGAAGAGCTGCCGCCGCCACCACCACCATTACTTTGGTGAACGTCCGAGGGGCCGTCGTGAGACCGAAAGGCAACGCCTGGAACTGAAAATGTCCCATCGGCACCGCAAAACGCAGGAATCGTTGATGCTCCTGCCGGACGGGGATGTGTAGGTATGCCTCCGTAAGATCTAAAGATGTCAGAAATTCGCCGGAGCGAACTGCCGCAATGACGGACCGTAAGGTCTCCATCCGGAAGTGGGATACGCGAAGGCAGCGATTCACCCGCTTGAGGTCTAGAATCGGACGAAAGGTACCCTCTTTTTTGGGAACCACGAAATAAATGGAATATCGACCTGAACCGCACTGCTCGGACGGGACCAGCACCACCGCCCTGAGCTGCAGCAGACGCCGCAGAGTGTCTGCCACCGCTCGTGCTTCGGCGGAGCTCTGCACCGGGAAAGAACAAAGGAATCTACGACGGGACGCTGGAACTCCAGAGCATAGCCTTCCCGAATGACCTCCAGTACCCACTGGTCTGAGGTAAGCTGGACCCAGGCAGGGTAGAACTCCCGCAACCTTCCTCCGACGGGAATCACCCCCACTGGGGCCCGCCTCATCTCATTGCGGCTTCTTGGCAGCCGGGGCCTGAAAGGAGCCAAAACCTCTGCTTGCCCCTCTGAATCCCCGAAATGACTGACTACGCATCGTAAACCTGCCCCGCAGTGATTGAGTGAAACGGGAGGACCGAAACCTACGAGAATCCCTCGGGAGACCCCGGAACCCCGAAGCCCCACGACCCTGCTTCAGTTTATCCTCCGGAAGACGACCGCCCTTGGACTCTCCCAGGTCTTTAACCAACTTCTCCAGATCCTCCCCAAAGAGGAGCTTTCCCCGAAAAGGGAGCTTACTGAGCCGCGCTTTGGAAGACCCATCTGCCGACCAGTTACGGAGCCACAAATACCTGCGAGCCGCTACCACCGAGGCCATACTTTTGGCTAGCCCTCGGATGAGATCATAGTGAATATCGGACAAATAAGCCGTGCCCGACTCAAGCCGGGTAACATCCGCAGCCTGCTCCTCCACGAGGGTATCCTGCAGGTGCTGGGTCCAACGTAAACAGCCCCTCGCCACCCACGCCCCCTCTATCGAGGCCTGTAGAGACAGAGCACACATATCAAAGACCTGCTTCAGCAAGGTATCCAACTTCCGATCTTGACCATCCTTCAATGCCACGGCGCCTTCCACCGGAATAGTGGTCTTCTTTGTGACCGCAGCTACCGCCGCATCCACTCTGGGCGAACGAAAAATCTCCTTATCCTGTTCAGAAAGCGGGTACAAACGGGCTAAAGCCCTGGTACCCCGCAGCGCCGCTTCCGGCGAGTCCCATTCTTCCTGAATCATATTTCAAAAGACTATGTAGGGGGAACACTCAAGTTGGGAGACGATCCTCCAAAAGTCGCATGAGATCTGCGTACCATGGCCATCTTGGCCAATCCAGAGCGATGAGAATAACTAGACTCCGATGAGCCTCGATCCTCTGCATGACCTGGCCTATTAGAATCCATGGCAGGAACACAAAGAAGCTCTTCCGTGGGCCACTTTTGTATTAGGGCGTCCAGGTCTTCTGACATTCTTTCTTGCTGTCAACTGAAGAAACAACTTGCTTTTGCGACACCCCAGCGGCACAATATCTGAGTGAACACCTCCTGATTGAGCACACACTGGTCGGGGTCCACTCGCACCCAACTCAGATAGTCCGCTGTCATGTTGTTGACCCCCGCCACATGCGCCGCCGACAGTGCCTGAAGGTGATTCTCGGCCCAGTTTAACAGCCTGTTGGACAACTCCTCCAAGGGTACACTGCTCGTGCCCCCTGGTGATTGATGTAGGCTACCGTGATTGCATTGTCCAAAAGGACTCTTACTGCCTTCCCCTGCAACCAAGACTGGAAGCTCTGAAATGTCAGGACCATCACACACATCTCCAGCCTGTTGATCAACCAGCCCAACCCGTGTGCACTCCACAACCCCTGTGCAAAGTGTCCTTCGCAATGGGCTCCCCATTTGGACAGACTGGCATCCGTCATTAGTGGAACCCACAACAGCAACTCGAGAGGCATACCCGCTCTCGAGACTCCCTGGGTGAAGCCTCCATTTGAGCACTCGCTTGGTTGCCAGCGGACAGGAGAGTCTCTGGAACAATGGATGCGTCTGGTGCAACCACTGGAGCAAAGCCCTCTGCAGGGCCGCATGTGGGCCTGTGCCCACAGTAAAAGTTTGAGCGTGGCTGCCATGGTCCCTAGGACCTGCAGAAAATGTCAGGCTGTAGGTTCGGTCCTGGCCAGAAACCATCGTACTAGACTGCGAAGCCCTTATGCTCACTGTTACGGAAAGAAGACTTTCCCCTTGCACGTATTGAATCATGCACCCAGGTACTTGAGTTCCTGAGGGGGAACAAACGGCTCTTCGCCACATTGACCACCTAGCCTAGACTTTGCAGAAACTGACCTACCCAGGCCATGGCTTGCTCGCTTTCGCCCATTGACTTTGCTCAAATCAACCAGTCATCGTGGTACAGATGTACCAAGACTCCTTCCTTGCGAAGCACTGCCGCCACTACAACCATAACCCTGATTAAGGTGCGCGGTGCCATTGCCAGACCGAATGGTAATGCCAGAAACTGGAAATGCCTCATAGGGACCGCAAACCTGAGGAACTGGTAATGTTCTGGCCATATGGGAATGTGCAGGTATGCCTCTACTGTCCTGTCCTGCTACACCAACCACAAACAAACTCAAAGGAATCTAATCTCCCAATCGTGCCCCAGAAGGAAGAAAGAAATTGAGAGAAATTGAAATAAAACCGCTTCTCTTCCCTTTCCGTGTACAGCTCATCTGCCACGCGGCTGGGCCTGCCCTGCCCTAGCAACTGGGCCTGCACAGCGGCACCAAACCTCTGCTGCCAAAAGCTTCTGTTTCTCTGTCCATGTGGACAATAACCTCTGAGGCTAAAGCTCTTACCGCCACAACCAATGCCATTGCTTCTCACTGCTCCTGCTGCCATTTTCCTCCTCCTGTGCTCAGCTGGAATTGCAGCTTTGGCACCGGGGGGGGGGGGGGGCGGGATGTCTGCCTGCTTCAGCAGCTGTTTGCAGCAATCGATTGGCTCTTCACCTAAGTCTCAGGTTTGGGAGCTGGTAAGTTCCCAGAGTCATGGAGAACCTCCACACAAACCTCACTCATCCAGGAGGAGGGGGGAGGGGGGAGGGGGCTTCTGCACCATGCTCCTCTTCTATTTCTTTTTTTTTTTTTAAGATTAGGGAGACAAACAGAGAAATAAAACAAACAGTGGTTCAAATTAATTACTAACACTAAAACTAGCCTAAAACTGTCTAAAAACTGTTTAGTTGTCCCTTGACCCTGGCTCACTACCTCCTCCAGCTGCTTGGAGACTGAGTAACCGGAACTTGTAGGTGGTCCCTCTGGTATTAATACTGGTGTCATTAAAAGATGACATGCTCATTCTCCAAGCTTCTGGAAGAAGTACACTACCCCAGAGGTGTGGGACTGGACTGGACTGGAGGGATGATAAGGAACAAGAAATTAAAAAAGCACATTGGAAAAGTGCATGTTGACTGCATCACACAATTTTAGTGGTTGCCGCCCATCCTAAATGTCAGATTTCCGGCATTCAGCAGTATGCAGAGCTATCTCCAGAGCCTTTATCTGTCCAGCCATTCATATACATGCACATCTGAAACATGCATATAATGTGTAGGAGGAATGACAAGAACCACAGGCATTTTTCATGTATTTCTTATACACGCTTTCAAAAAGCAAAAAAATGTAAGAGATATACAAGAGAATAAAAGCTATAAGTACTCTAAAAGAAAACAGCAAAATAATGGAAGTATATTTGCAGGTACTATGCAAATTGATGACTTCAGTAATACATACTTTCAGAATATTTTGAGTTTCATTCCACTTATTTGTCCACTCCTTAGTCAGCTCTTCTACCTGCAAAAAGAGACAAAAGTTAAAATAGCATTCCACATGCTTAAACGATCATATAAAGTGTTCATAGAGCTTTGGTCTTGTTATTTTTAAAAGCTTCACTGAAAAGATTTTGAAGTAACATTTATCGAAAAATCGAAAGTGTTTTACATGTATATTGTTGATAACTGAAGTGCTTTCTTTCTTTTTGTAATTAAGATTTTTAAAAGTGTATTTCAAGAAAAACAAAAGAAATTGGCATTTACCTCTATACAAGCCCAAAAAACACAAAAGGAACTCAAACCATTATAGTATAGCAGGGGTTCTAAATCCAGTCCTCAAGACATATCTAGTCAATGAGGTTTTCAGGATAACCACAATGAATATCTATGGAGAGAAATTTGCATGCAGTGTCTCCACTGAATGCAAATTTCTCTCATGCATATATATTGTAGTTGTCCTAAAAACCTGGCTGGCTAGTTAAAAACCACTGCAGTAAAACCATGCAGCCCACATTTCGAGGAAAGCATAGCTACTCACATGTAAAAGGTGTTCTTCGGGGACAGCAGGAATCAGTCCTCACATATGGGTGACATCTGCACTGACGGAGCCTACGTGGAAGCATCTCCACAGCTTTCAAAGAAAGCCCTTGGGAAATGCACCACCCATGCACTTCCTGTCCAAGGGTGCCATCTTGCCTCAGTCTAATGACATAGCTAAGACGGCCAAGGTAAAAATAAAATACAGTAAAGAAGCAACTCCAAGGGGAGGAGGGATGATTGTGAGAAGTGATTCCTGCTGCCCCGGAAAAACACAGTTACAGGTGAGTAACTATGCTTTTTCTGGGAACAAGCGGGAAATCAGTCTTCACATATGGGACTCCCCAGCTAAAGGCTACCGAGAACCTGCAAAACAAAAATGCCACGGTGACCTGTAAGGGTGAACCATGATCAGCAGCATTTGAGTCCCTACTGAGAGACTCTCGCAAGACTCAAATGTCTGGCAGAGAACCAGCACTCCGGTAGCCTGAACACAGAAGGGTCAGAGGGCAGGAGTTGCCTATACCCCAAAGAGATTACGGTGTACGGCCTGACCGAAGACGCTATCCCGTTGGGACTCCCTCTCCAGGCATTAGTGAACCGCAAAGGTATGGACCAAAGACCATGGGGACGGAATGCAGATCTGCCATGGAAGTAACCATGGCCCTGACGCGGTGTGCCATGACCCTCTGGTCCAGTGAGATCCCTGCTTGCTCGTAGGCAAGAGTAATGCAGTCCACCACCCGCTTAGTCACTGGGAGACCCAGATGGCTGATGTCATAGAACACAAAAAGCTGTGGTGCGTTGTGGTGGTCCTGAGTCCACTGCAGGTAAAAGGACAAGACTCTTACAATCCAGATTATGGAGAACAGTCTCCGCTCTACTGGTGAAAGGCCTCAGAAAGATGAGGAGAACTTGTGGTATGTGCGGAGCACCACCCTGTTTTTGTAGAACCTCATATAGGGGGGCTCTGCCATCAGAGCCTGGAGCTCACTGACTCTGCGAGCTGATATGAGTGCTACCCGGAAGCTGACTTTCCAAAATAGGTACTGGAGGTGGCAGGTAGCCAGCAGCTCAAAAAGGCTTAGCAAGCTGCGAGAGCACCACATTGAGATTCCACCCTGCAGCTGGAGGGTGGATAAGGGATTTTGATAAAATGAGGATCTGCAGGAATCGGGACACAAGAGGCTGAGCTGAAACGCTTTTTCCCATCAACGGAATGGTGATGCACTGCAATGAAGCTCAGGTGTATTCTGAAGGAACTGAACTTCAGTCCCACCTGTGATAGGTGAAGTAGATACTGAAGTACCACTTGTTCTAAGCAGGAAAATGGGTTTGCCCGCCTTTCCACACACCACACTGGGAATCGGCACCACTTGAAAACGTATGCCTTTTTGGTGGATGTTTATGTTTGTTTATGTTTATTTATCATTTGATATACTGCCCCCCATTACACCGGGAAAGTTTACAATACAAAAAAAAACAATATATAGAAAAGACGTTACAATCTTCATCCAGAAAGGGGAGAGATGAAAAACTTTAAACATGCAGGCTTAACATAAGGTGGGTAGGAAGAAGTCAGGAGGGGAGATTAAAGGCAGAGGAGAAGAGGAGGGTTTTCAGTAGGGAGCAAAATTTAGGGTAGGACTCCTCCAGTTGAAGGGCAGTGGGCAGAGAGTTCCACAGTGAGGGACCGAAGTAGAAGAAGGCTGAATGTCTAGTTGACTGAAGGTGTGCTTGCGAGGGGGATGGGAGATATAGGCGATTTATGTGGATGGAACAGAGACTACGAGAAGGCATATGAAATGTCAATAAATCAGCCAGGTATTGGGGTCTGCGGGAATAGATGGCATGATGTACCAGGGTAAGGATCTTAAATTGTATCCGGAAATCCAATGGTAGCCAATGAAGTGATTGAAGAATTGGTGAAACGTGGTCTCTGGAGGAGGCATGAGATGCCATCCTGGCTGCAGTGTTTTGCAGTAATTACAACCTACAACGTTGGTATTGAGGAATGCCAATTAGAATGGAGTTGCCAAAGTCTAGTCTGGAAATGACCAATGAGAGAAGAAGAGTGAGTAAAGCCTGTGAGGAAAGGAAAGGCCGAATTGCACGGATGCGTCGAAGGAAGAAAAATGAATGCCGTGAGGCCTGAGAGATATGATCATTAAATGAGAGGTTACTATCTAGGATAATATCCAGGTAACAAAGTTTGGTCACAAGTGTGATTGGAGTACCTGAGAAAGAAGGGACGGGTAGTGGACAAGTAGAACCGTGAGGGAACCAAATTGTGGCTGTTTTGGAGATATTGAGGATGAGGCAGTTTACAGAGAGCCATGTGGCGACCGAAGAGAGGCATTAAGAACATAAGAACATAAGACATGCCATACTGGGTCAGACCGAGGTCCATCAAGCCCAGTATCCTGTTTCCAACAGTGGCCAATCTAGGTCATACGTACCTAGCAATATCCCCAAAAGACACAGGTTCCACAATGCTTGTATTGGGTCAAGCATTGATATCCTGGGTCCCTTTTTAATAGTGGTTTATGGACCTTTCCTCCAGGAACTTGTCCAAACCTTTTTTAAACCCAGCTATACTAACAGCCCTTACTACATCCTCCGGTAACAGATTCCAGAGTTTGATTACACGTTGAGTGAAAAAATATTTTCTCTTATTTGTCTTAAATAGGAAAGGCATTCATTAAGGCGGGTGATATCTGGATGAGAAGAAGAGGCATGGTGCAGGAGAAAAATGTCGTCGGCATAATAATAAGCGGAAATGCCTAACTGTTGGATTAACAGAGCCAGTGTAGCTAGAAATACATTAAACAGTAGGGGGGCTAGTAATGAGCCCTGCGGGACACCACAGCCAAGTGAAAAATGAGCTGTGGTGGAGGAGCTGGAGGTGACTGCAAAGTGAAACCAGTGGTAGACGGTGCCCCGAAGACCCGCATCCCGAAGTCGACCACACTCTCCTTCTCTCCAGACTAAGTCAAAGGCAGCAGAGAGATCTAATGACACTGCCACTGTGATATCACTGTGATCGTGCGAGGAGTGTATTTCATTCATGACAGCAGTGGCAATAGAATCTATGCTATGGCCTGGCCAAAAGCCAGATTGACGGGGGTGGAGAAAATTGGTTGAATCTAGATGATGAGAGAGCTGAGAGATGACTGCTTTCTCTAGGAGCTTTGAAGTGAATGGCAAGTTGGAAACGGGGCGGTAGCTTGCTGGAATAGAAGAATCAAGGGAGGGATTTTTCAATAGGGGACGGACCAAGGCATGCTTCCATGGATGAGGAAAGGACCCAGAGGAAAGGCTAGTGTTAATAATGGTAAGCAGTGGCAAGAACAGGCCTAGTGAAAGCTCAGATAACCAAGTGGAAGGCATGGCGTCTAGCGGGCAGGTGGTTTTGTGAGTAGTGGAAATAAGTTTAAGGAGTTCTGGGGATGTGAGAGGATAGAAGTTAACCCAGAAATGGGAAAGTGGGGAGGATGGAGGTGGGGAAATAGGAGGAGGGGAGGATATCGCTGGGGGGCAAGAAGGAAGAGAAGAACACAAATCCTGGACTTTAGCAGAGAAGGATGCTAATTGAAGGATGCCTTGCGAGAGGCCAGAAGAATCTCTTCCAAGTTCCGTGAGAGGCTGAAGAGGGCTAACGCTACCGTGAGTGAGAGGGAACCCAGACTAGGGTGTAGGAGAGAGCCCTGCTCCTGTGAGAGTAGTACTGGAGCTCGGCCCAGGGGAATCAACAAGGCCGATGATAAGGGAGAAGAGCAGTGGGAACCAGGACTGCCTGGGTCACCGAGGAGCTATCAGCATTAGCGATGCTCTGTTGTGCTAGAACTTGAATAGTGTCTTGGCTACCAGCGGTGTCAGTGGGAAGGCGTACATGAGACCTTCTGTCCACGGGATGAGGAACGCATCCGCTGCCACCTTGGACAGGTGCGGCTGGTGAGAGCAGAATCGGGGTAACTGCATGTTGTCCAGGCTGGTGAACAGGTCCATCGAGGGGAAGACCCGGAGATGAAACAGCCATGAGGCTACCACTGGGATCCAAGCATCACTCGTGCAGCTGGATGACCCTGCTCAGTTTGTCTGCTAGGGCATTGTTCTGGCCTGGGAAGTACCTCATCCTTAGGAGCAGAGGGCTACCACCTTTTGGCAGAGAGGCTACAACCCTGTTCCACCCCCCCCCCCCCCGCCCCGCATGTTCACGTAGAACATTGAGACCTGATTGTCAGTCTGGATCAGCACCAAGTGGTGTTGGAGCTAGTGGTGGAAGGCTCAGAGGGCTAGGTATATTGCCCGGAGCAGGTTTATTTGCATCTGGGATTCCTTCTGGGACCAGTTGCCTTGCATCTGGAGGCTCACGCAATGCGCTCTCCATCCCATTAGAGAGGCATCCATGGTGAGGACCTTCTGAGGGTCGGGTGCCTGGAAGGGCATTCGGCCTGAAGGTGACATGGAATCTGCTACCATGCGATGGAGTCCACCAGCTGATGGGTCAGTTTCACTCTGTCTGAGCCTGCCTGTTTGCTTGCGTCCACTGAGAGCGGAGGCACTACTGAGCTGCCCTCATGTGCAGACAGGCATATGGGGTCACGTGGATGGTGGAGGCCATTTGTCCCAACAGGCGGAGTAGAAGCCAGGCAGGTAGCATCCAGCGTCTGTGTACCTCTGCGGCTAGCTTCCTGAGGCTTCTGACCTCTCCTGGGAGAGGAAAGCTTTTGCCTGGAGGGTATTTAGTTGCACTCCTATGAACTCTAGGCACTGGGCCAGAGTGAGGTGGAACAGTTTATGAAGAACACCAGGTGCAGCAGGGTGGTGATGGTGCACCCAGAGGTGCATTGTACCTCTGCAGTCATGTCCCCCTTTATGAGCCAGTCATCCAGGGAAGACAAAGGCCCCTTGGAGCCAGAGATGGGCTGTGACCACTGTGAGGCACTTTGCGAAGACCCTTGGTGATGAGGCCAGTCTGAAGGGGAGCACACAGTATTAGTAGTGCTGTCCTCCCACCACAAACTGGAGGTATTTTCTGAGGCTGGGATGAATTAGAATGCGAGTGTAGGCATCCTTTAGGTCTAAGGAGCATAGCCAGTCTCCCTGCTGGAAGAATGGCAGTAGTGTCCCAAGGAGAGCATCTTGAACTTCTCCCTCACCAGAAACCCACTGAGCTCTCGCAGGTCCAGGATGGGCTTGAGGCCCACAGTCCTCTTGGGGACAAGGAAGTACCTGGAATAGAAACCTGTGCTTTGTCATAAATTAAGCCTGCTAGCTCGGTGAGGAACAGGGTCTGGTGAAGGAGGGGCCTGGTGGGCTCCCCTGGGAAGTACGACGGTGGCACCTGTTGTAGGTGGAGATGGTAGCTCTTCTTGACCACCTGCAGCACCCAGGTATTGGTGGTGATGGCTGTCCACCTATGGGACAACAGAGCTAGGTGTCCCCCTGTAGGCAGCAGATGACCCTCTGGGGGAAGTCACACCCAAGCAGTCAAAAGCTCCCGCCAGGCTGGGCCGGAGCCGGGGACTTCAGGGCCTTTTGTTTTATGGGACCATGACCCTGGCCTTTTTGTTTTATGGGACCATGACCCTGGCCTTTTTGTTGCTGGCCCTGCTGAGAGGCCGAGAAGTGCAGAGTACCGCTAAAGCTTCCTTTCTTCCTCAGGAAGAAGGGCTTTTTCTCCTGGGCTGCACTGAGGTCTTCTTTGAGAGCCTAGTTCTTCTCACGTACTTGGTCTCTAGCCCTGTTGCCTTATCCATCATGGGCTTCCCGGATAGGTTTTCTCCAATGCAGGGGACATCTATCAACTTGTCCTGCACCCATTGTTCCAGGCCGGATGACTGCAGCAATGCCTGGTGCCGCGCCCCAATGCCTGTGGTGACCACTTTGGCCAATGACACAAAGCACTCATAGGCTGCCTGGGACAAAACTTTGAGCATTCTTTTACTGCCGAGGTCAGGGTCTTGAATCTCTGTAATGGTTCCTCATCGAGGCCTGCCGAGAATCCATAGAGTTTCTTCAACAGTTACTTCAGGTACAAGCCGAAGTAGAGCTGATAGGATTGGATTTGGCACGTTATCATCAAGCCTTGAAAGGTCTTCTGGTCGAGGGCACTGAAGGTTTGGGCCTCCCTGCCTGGTGGCACCGACGAATGGGTTTTTTGGCTCTTAAGCTGGCACACTGTCGACTCTACAACCATGGAGTTGTGGGGAAGCTGGATCTTTTGAAACCCTGGACTTCAAGCATGCCCGGTACATGACGATGAGGCGCCTACTAACGACTGGAACAGGTGCCGGTCTTTCCCACATCTGGAGGCGGCGGTGGTTGAGGATCAGGGGCACCGGTACAGTGAAGGTTTCCTTAGGGGTTCCTTGTACTGGAATATTTCCAGTTTCTCGGTGCGCAGGTCCTATTCAGCCTCAGTCTTGATAGCGAGAGCTTTGGCCATGTCCTGCACAAAATCGAGGAATGCAATGACCTTGGGCGGGGAATGTCATCAGGTTGTTGGGTCCAAGGGCACATCACAGTGTCGCCTCATATCCGGGGGGGACCCTTCGTCCTCTGTCTTCCATTCGGACTCAGAGTATAAGTACGAGTCCGACACTGCATTGTCATCTCAGTTAAGCGCCGCTCTTGGTGGTCCGTGACCTCCAGAGGATCATTGGTCCAAGCCGCAGGGGAACCGGGACCTTGTCCAGGATCAGGGGCTCTCTTGAGGCTGATGGCACTCGAGGTCCGGCTCAACGCCTAGGGAAGCCCTTGATGTCAAGAGTCCCATGGTCGGGGCAGATGAACCAGATAAGTCGGACATGAACGCCTGCTGCATGGCCACTATGATAGATATACTGCTCTCTAGGGCTACCATTCTGGTCTCCATACCAGTTGGCTCTGCAGCCTTTGAGGCAGACACCGAGGCTTTTGGGCCCAGCATTGGTACTGTCAAGGGGGAGTCCTTGATAAGGATGGTCGTGGAGGTTCAAGGCAGGTCGGCAGGTGCCAACAACCCCTTACTGGGCAGACTGTCAGGCCGCTCCTGCCCTGACTCATGCCTGGTGCTATGGGTCCTGGGGTGGGATTTCTCCTTTTTCCTGGATCCGTCCTCTGAGGCAGTCTCTGAGGGTTTCTTGTTCTTGTGTTCAACCTCTGGAGATTTCCACTTGGAGGAACCACGACCACGGGCCTCCGAGGAGGCTCTGGCTTCTCTGGGCACTGAGGTACTGGAAGGGGGCCCTGGAGTGTGGTGTCACCAGAGACTCCAGCGCAGCGTCAGACTTCTGAAAAAAGCTTTTCTACTGCTGATGGTGGCTCTTCAAGGCCTTAGAGGTCATTGTTCTGCAGAGCTCACAGTCGGAGTTGTTGTGTACTGGGCCAAGACATCAGAGGCAGCAGTCATCTGGGTCGGCGAGTAACATTTTGCCACACTGGTCACACTTTTTGAAGCCACTGAAAGCCATAGGAAAAAGGAGGTCCCCATCTCCCAGCAGGGGGTCCAAAGGCCTTCGACTGAAAAAGGGTGGGAACGCTGGTCGAGGAACACCTTGATGAAAAAATGAGAAAACAAATAGACAAACCCGAGGAGAGACACCAATGTGAGCTGGCTCGGGGGTGGGAAGAAACTGGTATGCAAACTGGACAAAACTCAATAATAAAGTTCGACCTTTTTCCAGGAAAAACTGATCATCCGATGGGCTCTGCAAAAAAAAGGAGACTGAGGCAAGATGGCACCCTTGGGCAGAAAGAGGACCACGCATGCATGGTGCATCTCCTAAAGACTTTCTTTGAAAAATGGAAAGATGCTTCTGCGCAGGCTCCATCGGTGCCAACGTCATCCATTTTCGAGGACTGACTTCCTGCTTGTTCCCAGAGAAAAAATAATTAGGGAAAAAAAATCATAAGGCAACTCAGGAGAACACCACCTCTTCCAATTCAACAAGGTTAAGTCTTAGAGGTCCCTTCTCCCCTCCCCCAACTATCCCTCGGCATTCTGTATATCCTATCCTTACCAACCAGGAATTTCTCCAAATGAACACGATCTAAGAAAACAATCCCAGGCCACTGAAATATGGTGTTCCACAAGGGGTCTTATTACCACCCCTTCCTTTTTAACATCTACATCAAGCCTGTAATTGATGCAATTTCCTCCCAAGGGTTTTTGGTACACTCTTATGCTGATGATACTCAGCTGTATGTCCCCTTGGATGTAGATCGAACCTCTGGACTTACCAGATTGGTGTCCTGTTTGGATTTGGTTGAACAGTGAATGGTACAGAATAAGTTGCAGATTAATCCTTCAAAAATTGAGGCATTGTGGAACCATCATAATAGCTCCTCCCCTACCCCAAAATTTTTTTTTGGCAGGGAGTAGAGCTTCAAATCAAGACTCAGATTCACAGTCTGGAGTTATTACTGATAGTGATCTTTCTCTTAATGGAACATCTCCCAAACCATTAAGAACTGTTTCTGTTATTTGCGACAATTATATAAGATCCTTCAGTTTTTTCGCAATCTGAGATTTTACAACTTATATATGCATTTATATCATCAAGGCTGGATTATTGTAATAGTCTGTTTTATGGATTGACAGCAAAATCAAAAAAGAGACTATAACGGATACACAATGCTCCTGTGAGAATGATTTTTGATTTGAGGTTTAGAGATCATATTTCTCCTTATATAAACTCATTTCATTGGCTACCAATTGAGAGGCACTGTACTTTTAAAATGCTTGTCTTGGCTTTTAAATATTTTTATTTATTTAGCTGTATTTATATCCCGCTTTTATGGTTAGCTTCCAGCCTATGTTGTAAATATATTGCAGAATCCCAGCCCGTACTCTGAGGTTTCAATCAGATTGTTTGTCAGTGGTTCCCTCTTGCAAACACTTTCATCTTGAATGTGCATGTCATTATGCTTATTCATCATGTTCTTTGCCACTACTATGGAATGTCATACCAAAAATTTAGCATTCTATGGACAATCTGTTGTGTTTTCGGAAAGCGATAAGAACATACCTTTTTCCTGAGAGATGATGGACATTGTAAGAACTTGTAAAGTACGTAATGTCCTGTACTATCATTTTTATGAAGAGTACATATTGTGTGTTATGATGAGGTATTGTCAGGCTGTGTTATGTTATGTTATTTTTTATTATTATATATGTAATTTGTAACCTGCCCTGAGCAACTTGAAAGGATAGGATAAATATCAAATAAATAAATAAAATTACTTTCCAAGCACCTGTATGGGAATCTCAGAAAAGAGGTTCCCTAAAATTTCAAGTAACCTACATCTCAGGGAAATAAAGTTCTCAGGTGTAGTAATTTCATAGTATGATGGACACTGACTTTTCAAGCTCCTGAACTGCTCCCAAACACAAAAAAGGAGTCGCTGAATAGGCAAAACAAGAGGGGTTACAAAGTGTTTGAACAAAGAATGTGAAAACAGCAGCATTAAAACAAGACGTTACAGCAATGCCTTTATCATTCATTATGAATAGTATTGGAAATATTTTAGGGGCATGTCTACTAAACCGCAGTAGGGTTTGGCAGCTATTGTAGAGCGTTAGCTGCCAAAACCACACAGTAAGCAAAAAAACCCTGCGGCATCCTCAGGAGGCATTTCCAAGTTATCCATTGCCATGTTCCCTGTAAAATAGTTATCTCCAAGTTATAGTGCCCTGTTCAATGTAATTTCAGTTTGTTCAATGTAAACCGCCTTGATATCATGAAAGGTTGTATATAAGAAATGTTAAATAAATAAATAAATCCCTTGCAGATACAGTGGCAGTTCTGGATTTCACGCAGAGACGTGTTACCTGTGGGACTCCGCAGTAAATCCAAGGGGAGAGATGGTGACAATCAGGTGCAAAGAGCTGTTAGTAGATGTGTCCAGAACACTACCATGTCCCCCTCAAACGCTGTGATTGGGCTACCCCCCCCCCCCCCAACCATATTGTCAGTGCCACGGTGTTGGGATCTGCAAACCAATATGAATCAAGAATGATCTGGCCCTCCTTGTCACTCCTGGACAGCTCCCGATCCCCATCAGGAACTATCGGGGGGAATTCATGAATCCTCCCAGACAAACTAATATCTAGCTAATCAGTCAGGAGAGCCCCCCCCCCCCACCCCAAATCTGGTAAAGAGAGTCCTGGCTAGTCAGTCAGTGCCCCCTTCCCTCCTCTTCTGTTAAAGTAACTACCCAGCTAGCCAACGAGGGGGCCCCCTCTAACTCCACTCCCCTGAAACCCCTTCCTAGGTCATACATTCATCCCTGTGGATCAGTGGCAAGACGGAGCATGAATGATTCTCCTTGCTCCTGCCCCGCCATCGAGCCTTTACAAAATGGCCAAGATCACAGGGTGCTTCCTTCTATCCTCACGCGAGGGGGCAGCACCGCAAGATTGTGGCCATACTGATTAGTACTACTGAGGAGGAGGGGAGGTCCAATCGCTTCCAAGACAGATGACTACTGCTGTGTTATAAGGCCTTCAGGCAGATTACGCCAACTCTTGAAGTGGCGTTATATGCCGCCATGATCGGGCCAGATTTTGGCAGCCACTGTGCAAAAAGTGGCTGCCAAAGTGGAGTGGAGGAGTGGAGGAGTAGCCTAGTGGTTGGGGCAAGGTACTTCGGGCCGGAAGGTCGGGGGTTCAAATCCCACTAGAGGACAGCAACCTTGGGCCGGAAGGACTGGGGTTTCTAGGTCCCACAGGTGCTCCTTGTGGTCTTGGGCAAGCCACTTAACCCTCCATAGCCCATGTTCCCTGTAAAATAGTTCTCTGTGTGCTGTGCTTTCCTGTCTAATCAATGTGTTTATACCTCAAAAATGTCCTGTCATGATTTGACAATTTCCAATCTGTAATCAAACCGCTGCTGATCGCTGGAAGTAGCGGTATACAAATGTATACTAAATAAATAAAATAAATAAACCATCACCACTGTCACTCCCCACCCTGATCCACCCCAATCCAGCCACTAAAGCCCTGCACCATGCAAAAACCAGATATCGCAGGAAAGTACCCACAATATCAGATTTTCTCGCATGTTAGCTGCTACCACAGGGCGATAAATCTGCATCAGCCCCCCGGTAGCAGCTAATACACTTCTGTAGACATACCCCTTAGACTGACTCATAGCATAAAGGTACCTTTAAAAAAATCCCTGAAATAGCAGCAATAGTGATTCATATATTTTTGTAATGAAATGTCATTATATAGGGTACAAAACCTGCATAATGGAGAGAAGAGATAGTTCTATACATGCCTTAGGTCATTATAGAAACATCACCTCAGGCTGACCCAATGACTCAATGCAGAGAATATATGCATTCCCACTGAAGTATCACAGCAATCTGATGCAGCTGTTACTATACTTAAAAGGCTTTGCCAGGAAATTTGGAAGACAGCAACATGGCCAACTGGCTGGAAAAGATCAGTGTTTATACCAATACTAAAGAAATGAGATCCAACTGACTGTGGAAATTATCACAAAATCGCTCTGATCCCACATGACAGCAAGATTTTACTGAAGATTATTCAGCAGAGACTACAACCATATCTGGAACAAGAACTGCCTGAAGTGCAAGCAGGGTTCAGGAAAGGGCAAGGAAAGAGACATCATTGCGGATGTGAGATGGATCCTTGAAAAAAATTAAAGAATACCAAAAGGATATCTATATGTGTTTTGACTCCAGCAAGGCTTTTGACTGTGCAAACCATGAGAAATTCTGGGCCACAATAAGAAGTATGAGTATACCAGCACACCTGATAGTTCTCTTGTGCAACCTTTACATCGATCAAGATGCAACAGTTCAAACGGAACAAGGAGAAACAGAATAGTTTAAAATCAGCAAAGGTGTATGACAAGACTGCATACTTTCCCCCTACTTTTTTAATTTATATGCAGAACAACTCATCAGAGAAGCAGGACTCTATGAAGTCAGCAGGGGTGTGAAGATTAATGGGAGACTCATCAATAACCTTCACTATGCTGATGATACCACATTACTGGCTGAAAGTGAAGACGATCTAAAACATTTGCTTCTCAAGATCAAGGAACAGTCTTAAAATGGGCCTGCACCTTAATGTAAAGAAGACAAAGATCCTGACAACTGACAAAATCTATAAGCTCATTGTTGATGGAGAAGAAATTGAAATAGTGGACCTACTTGGATCAATAATCAATAAAAAATACAATAAGCAGTCAAGAAATCAGACGATGCATTGCTCTTGGCAGAATGGCTATGAAGGACCTAGACAAGATTCTCAACAGCAGAGATGTCTCTCTCCATGCAAAGATTCAACTTGTTTGAGCCATGATATTTTCAGTAACATTATATGGATGCGAAAGTTGGACAGTGAAAAAGATACAGGAATAAAATCGATGCCACTGAATTATGGTGCTGGTGATGCATACTGTGTATTCCATGGACTGCCCAAAGAACAAACCAATCAGTACTAGAGGAGATCAAACCTTTCTTTAAAAGTTCAGACGACAAGACCTTGACTACTTTGGACACATCATGCAAAGAGAGAGATCATTAGAAAAAGAAATCATGCTTGACAAGGTAGAAGGTCAACGCAAAAGAAGAAGGCCAGCAACGAGATGGATTGATACAATGACAGCAGCTAAGGGTGCCACTTGGTCAAAAGTAAGTTGCCTGACTGAAGATCAAACACAGTTTAGAACAACTATCCAGAGGGTCGCCATGAGTCGACACAGACTTGACGGCACATAACCACCACCACCACTAAAATTCCAGATGGGACATGGAGAGGAAAGAAAAAGTGAAGATGCTAGACCATGGGAGGGAGGAAAGGAAAGATGCTGGACTACAGAGTAGAGTGGAATTCCCCTGAAGAAGAGAATTCGAAACACGGCCTGTGTCAGGTATTTTGGCGTGTGCAATTTATTTTTGATAAAGCTGTGAGGCGGAGAGGCTTCGAACTGGGATGGAGCAGTGAGCCATTGTCCTGAGAGAGGAGATATGGTGCATATCCCAATCGCAGAGGAGAAGTCGAGTCAACATAGTAGCAGCGGAAACCAAGGTTGCCATGGCCAGTGAGAGGCTATGAGAATCCTGGAGCCCCTGTCAGACTGAAGCTTGAAAAGCATCTTGGGAATGAGGGGTATAGGAGGGAACATACAAAGCAGACCCTGACCCCAGTGCAGGTGGAAGGCATCCACTGGTTGGCTGGTGGATGTCTGAGTCCTTGTGCAGAAACAAGGAAGCTTGGCATTCTGCGAAGTAAAGAACAGATCTATGTCTGGAGTTTCCTGGGTCTGGAAGATGTAGGACACTGTGTCCTGATGCAGAGACCATTTGTGGGGAAGAAGAATGAGACTGAGTCTGTCTGCCAAGACATTGGATTCCCCCAGGAGGTACACCACTTGAAGGTGTATTTGATGAGCAATGGCAAAGGACCAGAGATGTATCACCTCCTCACATACAGCCCAAGAGCCTGTTTCCCCGTTTGTTCACATAGAACATGGCAACCTGATTGTCTGTCCTTACTAGGATCTGTTGCACTGTGAGGTGGGGTTGGAACACCCAGAGGGCATTGGAGATAGCATGAAGTTCCAGGAGTCTGATCTGGAGTTATGACTCCTGCACCATCTGGAGTCCCTGTGTAGTCAGGTTGCCCAGATGAGCTCCCCAACCCAGTTTGGAGGCATCTGTTGTCAGGGTGCATTGACGTGGAGGCATCTGAAAATGTGACCCTACGAGCAGGTTTTCTGGAGACCCCCACCACTAAAAGTATGTGGTCCGACAGGCAGTGATTTGGATCCTGTCCCTGAGACAACCCGAGGCCTGCTTCCATTGGGAGGCCAGAGTCCACTGGGCTATCTGCATATGTAGTTGGGCATGTGGAATGACATCAAGGTTGCCGATGCTTGGGTATCAGTGACAGGTATCTGCACTATTGTCCCAGAGCATGTAGAGGCCATGTGCCCAAGGAGCTGCAGCATTTCTCAGGCTGTCAAGATGGTCTCTTAGGAGCGTCTGGGACGCCAGTTCTATTAGACAGACACAACGGAGCTGGGGAAGAAAGGCCCTGGATTGTTGGGTGTCTAGCAGAGCTCCGAGGAACTCTAGTGTCTTTGAGATGAAGTGAGATGGGATTTTGGGATGTTTATGACAAATCCCAAGTGCTGTAGTGCTGTTATGGTACAATGCAAGGACAGCAGAACCTCTTGGGAGGTGTCTGCCTTTATTAGCCAGTCATCTAAGTAAGGAATATTTCCAGAGTTCTTATATTTGCAGCCATGACCGCCATGCAGTTTGTGAAGACTGTTGGGGCAGAGGCAAGTCCAAAAGGAAGGACTCTGCATTGATAATGTTTTCCCTGAAAGGTGAAGCATAGATACGTCCTGTGTCCTGGATGAATGAGGATACGTGTGTATGCTTCTTTTAGATCAAGAGAACAGAGCCAGTCTTGACTCTGGAGGTAGGAAAGAAGAGCCCAAAAGAGAGCATCTTGAACTTTTTGTGGACTAGAAACTTGTTGAGGTTTCTGAGGTCCAGAATGGGCCTGTACCCTCAGGTTTTCTTTGGAATAAAGTAGGGAGAGTAGAAGCCCACTCCCTGCTGGGATACTGGGACTTTTTCTATGGCGCACTGAGACAGAAGAGAGGACACCTCAACTTGTAGGAAAGCAGTGAGAGGGGGTTGTGTTTGATACTCCCCCTTGAATGTGGAGGGGGGCAGAGCTTGCAGGTGAAGTCTGTACCCTTCCTGAACTATGGTGAGTGTCCACTACTCTGAGATGATGAGGTCCCATCTGTGGACGTAGTGACAGAGTCTGCTTGCTAATGGAGGGATTGGGGATTCTCCAGAGGCACGATGCAATGATCTCTAGAAAGTCTCAAAAACCAGGCTTGAAGCCATGCAATGCGATGTGCCCCGATGCAAATCGCTGAGGCTCTGCTCATGCACTAAAAAGCATCGAAGGTAGCTCTATTGACAAACTTCGATTCATTCTGGCTATGCTTAACCAGAGTAAAATAATCTGCTCGTTTGTCATCCGGGAGGCCTCGAGATCCCTGGAGACCTCCTTCAAGAACATTCCCATGTAGGGTATATAGCAATTAATCCTAGTAGAGAGCATTGATGTTTGGAAACATCTACGTCTCAAGGCATCAAGGGTTCTTGATTCCCTACCTGGAGGATTAGAGGAATGGAGTCTTCGTGCTTTTGATGCGGCACACAGCCGATTCCACTACCATGGAGTGGTGGGGAAGCTGTGGCTTCTGGAAGCAGGGACAAGCTGGTACATGAGACATGATAACGAGACATCTAGATTGAGGAGAGACCGTGAGAGGCATCTCCCACATACGGAGCATAAGGTCATGAAGAATACAGTGCACCAGTAAGGTGGCTGCTTCCTTGGGTGCTGTTGAGTATTGGAAGATTTCTAATTCCTCCACCTTTGGCTCCTTCTCCAATGCTACTGAGAGAGAGAGAGATTTGGCTAGGTCTCAAATGAATTCCTGGAAGGACATATCCTCTGGCGGCGCCATGCTTCGCTGTTGAGGCAGGGAAGGATCTGAAGGTAGGCCCCAGGGCCCCCGTGAATCAAGTAACTCCACATCCAAATCAGAGGAATTGGAATTGGAGGACTCTAAGTATCGCTGGGTATGGTGTTCACCCAAAGTTTGATGCCGGTACCAATGTATCAGCCTTGGGGAGCCGTTTGGGCTGGCACTGGTATCGGTAAGTGTTTCCAGGGAGGGTACGGGTAGGAACGATGTCAATGACATCTGTAGCAGGCCCAATGATGCACCTGGAACTGTTCTCAATGTTCTTATGGGTACCAAAGCTGCAAGTAGGGCTGCCAAGCTATGCTCGATGGCCAGTATGCGCTGGTCTATCAAGGTTGCTGATGCTTGGGTATCAGTGACAGTTATCTGTGCTACTGTCCCAGAGCATGGCACCAGTAGCTCTCCAGAGGTCAAGGCCTTGGGGGTATCCTGGAGCCCCTCAATGGCTGTGGAGGACAGGGTATCCTGCTGAGGTTGTTTAGCAAGCCAATCCACCTCCGAGGCAACCCCCGAGGGATCTGGGTGCTTTCAGCGAGATCTTTCCCTGGAGGTGCCCACAGATTTCGATATGGCCTTCTAATTGGACTTCGAGGATACCGGAGAGCCATGAGAGGATGATGAGGCCCTCGAGGAGGTGGACGCCAACGATACCATGTCCGAGGCGAAGAGTGCTCCTAATATAGAAGCCCGGTTCTGCAGGCCTCTCTGGCAAAGGGGACAGTCCTTTGGCTGGTAGTTTGGGCAGGGGCATTTCAGACACCATTCATGTTTGTGAGTCGTGAAGATGGTGCTGGCACGCTTAGTGCATTTTTTGAAACCACTAGTTGGTTTCTCCATACCTTCTGAATATGGAAGGCTTAAGGCCTAAAAGGGCGTCGATGCCCAAGTAGTTTTTTTTTAGATAAGAAAAAAGAGAAAGAAAATAAAGGAAAGACAGGATTTGCTTCCTGCTGGCTCCACGAAAAACAAAGAACCGAAGAGAGGGAGATGGGAAGGTGGGAAGGCAGCCGCGCAGGACAGTGGAGTGTTTCCAAAAGCTTTCCAATTGGACGCTGGGGAGTGTGCCCATGCAGGCTCCGTTGATACAGATATCACCCATATGTGAAGACTACATTCCTGCTTGCTCCTGGAGATTCATTGATACAAACCACTCAGATTTGCCCACACGAGTCCTACAACTTACCAGCACTCATAACCATTGCTTGCAACAATCCTCAACAATGCTTCACATGGGCCTATGGCTCATTCTTCTGGGCCTACTCACCTTAATCCTATCAGGAAAAACTGCACCTCTACATCACCAGGTATCCATCCCAATTAGTCACAACCCAAGACATACAAAACATTGCAGCCACTGAAACCTTATACATATGAATAGAAGCAGAAAGTCGGATCACCTAATCAGAATTCAACCCAGCAACCCCATAGCAATGGCATAAGAGCACCCCAACCATCTTAACACCACCTCAACATTAAACTGTGCCCTAGTCAATGCACGCTTGGTGCACAACAAAATCCCTACCTTATCTGAATTCATAGCAGACCAAAAGATAGACATCGTCTGTATTACTGAAACCTGCTTCTCAGAAATGGACAATGTTTTAGTAAACCAGTTAAACTTGACCACTCACAAAATACACAAGTGCCCCAGAACTGATAGCAGAGGCAGTGGGGTCTACATTCTGACCAGCAAGTGCTTACAGTCCAACACGGTGGAAACATCACCCACTCAAAACCTAGACATAGTCACAATCACAAAAAACACTTCACACTTTACCTAACAAACAGAGCCCCTTCGACCACCTCTAAAGGGCTATCCAACAAACTTGATGCAGTATGTACACACTCCAACAAGCAGACTCACTTCATTCTTCTCTGAGACTTCAACTTATCATCAGCACCCAAAAAGAAAGTTACCACCTTCATAGAAGCTATGGGCAATCTGCTGTTCACCCAATTTATAAACAACCCCACCCACATTAAAGGTGGAGTCCTGGACCTAATCTTCATCCCAACCCTCCTAGCAAAGGACCCCAAACAATCACCTCCATCAATCGTGCTAATCTCATGGTCTGACCATAGTTTAACTTCACAACACCACAATCAAACAATCCAATTCAAAACCCCAACCTGACAACTCGAAGATTTCTGCCATTCGACAATCAATCCTTTGTCCAGAAAGTTCTACCGAACCTAACTAACCCAGTTGAAGAACATACTGTATCAAAGCCCTTATAAACAAATGGAGCTCAACAATATCTGCAGCTGCCCCGGCCCACAAAAAAAAAAAATCAGCAAAAGTAACCGACAATGTCTCACTCCTTGGTTCTCAACAACACTAAAAGGCCTGAACTGCAAACTACGCTGCATCGTAAGTAAATGGAGGAGAATTAAGGACCAATAGTTCCTAAATACATACCAAGAGGAGCAGAATAAATACTGTGCAATCACCCTCAGAGCAAAACAGGAATACCTAACTAACCTGATCAAGAGTGCCATCAACAAACCCAGAGAGCTATTTGACATAGTCAAATCACTATCAAAGGATACCCCTGCAAGCAACGCCCTCAACCCACAACATTTTGCACTTCACCTACAATCCATACATAATGCTCACAATTACAGCAAACTCATCGCGTCCTCCCAAAATCAATGTAATACTACCAGTTGTTCAGACTCAATTACAAAACCATGTATTTATTTTATTTATTTATTATTTATTTAAGATGTCTTTTATACTGCCCTATTGTATAATCAGTGCGGTTTACATTATAAAACAGTATGACATTATAACATGGTGAAGAAAAACAGGTAACACGTATGAAGGAATTAAATCATTGGTGTATATACATGATTAGGTTATAATCATTATGGTCTAACTTATTTACAAGTCAACATGTAATAGATTCTAAATTTATACATATTTAGCTAATTTCTTATTTTAGGGTTGATATTTTTACTTTTTGTTTGAGATATTTTACAGGTTGGATGAATTGTGATTATTTTGTGCATTTCAATCTTATGTTACGTTATGTAACATAACATATAGATGGGGGGGGGGGTAGATCCTATTCCCTTATGTTGGGAGATGGGCTATTGGATTTTATGTTGGGTCTCGGTTTATAGGCCATAATGTTCGATGAAGAGGAAAGTTTTAAGTTCAGAAAGTGAACAAATCAGATATAGATCTTAGTCTATCTGGCAGTGTATTCCATAAGGTACCAAAGGAGAACCACAGGTACCTGCACACTAGACAGAGAACCAACCAAGCAGGTACACAAGGACTGGCGACAAATTCAATTCAGGTGAAGAATCTTTTGGGGTCCAATAAAAAAGATTCTTCACCTGAATTGAATTTGTCACCAGTCCTTGTGTACCTGCTTGGTTGGTTCTCAGTGTATTCCATAAGGACAGGGACATGTATTCAAAGGTCCTTTTACTGGTTGTCATTTCTTTTTATGATATTCGATTGGTATAACTAGTATATTTATTATTCAACCTCTTTGTTGGCGATAATTTGGTGTTATCTTTATTAGTTGTGTTAGGATTGAAGGAGCTATGTTTCTGATAAGTTTGAATGTGGTCATTATTATCTTGTATTTTATTCTGCTATTGATTGGTAACCAGTGAAGGGCATATAGTGTTGGTGTTATATGTTCTGAGAAGTGTGCATTTTGGGTAATGTGTGCAGTCATATATTGAGTCATTTGGAGACTGTGTAGGGTTTGCTTAGGTAATCCACATGGGAGACTATTACAGTTATCTATGTATGGGAATATCATGGCTTGAAGTACTGTTCTAAATTCATTACTTGGAAGGAGTGGTTTCAACTGTTGAATCAATCTGAGTTTGTTATACTGTATATGGCTCATGTAGTGAGTTTAATATGGGATTTGAACTGAGGGTTTTATCTATTGTAACTCCCAGGTATTTTACCTCCTCTTACTTCAAGCGTAGCTTCTTTAACATCAATGGTAGTAAGTGGAGAGAAATTTTGATTTTGGGTTATGAATAGTACTTCTGTTTTTTTATAATTTATGTTAAGGTAGATGGATTTCAGTCATTGAGCTATTTCATTGAAGCATACTATTATGGGTATAAGGTTGGGTTTAGTTGTGTTAAATGGAAGATATAGAAACATAGAAACATGACGACAGAATCTAGTCTGTCCTTCCATATCAACCACTACAACAGCCCCCTTTTTTCCTTTAGAGATACTCTGTGTTTGTCAGCATAGATGGCATATCAAACTTGGAATGTTTTTATTATTTGGCATAGTGGTTGTAGATATATATTAAACAGAGCAGATAGGGCAAATCCTTGAGGGATACCTTGTTTCTGACTGTAGGTGTTAGAACAGTGTTGGTCGATTCTAACTTGTTATGTATGGTCTGTTAGGTATGATATAAACCATTTTATCGTGGTGCCATATAAGCCAATTTGTTGTAACCTTAGAAATAGTATGTTATGGTTAATAGAATCAAAGGCTGCTGAGATATCTAGAAAGATTAGTATGAATGTCTGACTGGAATTGTCTATTCCTTTTAAGAGATTATTGAATAATGCCAGTAACACTGTGGTATGGTCTAAAACCATATTGATGGTAATCTAGGGGAGCATGTGGTCTTGAAGTTGATTATGTACTATTTTCTCAATGACTGGCCAGGAAAGGCAGGCTGGAGATTGGTCTGTACGATGAGGGGCATTTTTCAGCAAGTGTTTTTTGTTTTAGAATAGGACGTATAATTGCCTGTTTTAGGTCTCTACGCATTTGTCCTTTGGTGAGCGACAGGCTGACCATCGTTAGGATGATAAGTGCTAGCTCATCACGGGCAGCTTTAATCCAGCTGACGACATGGATCAATACTGGTTGTGGTATTAACAGTTGAGAATCTTTTTGAGTGGGTCAAGAGAGGTTTAGTAAAACTCTGGCCAAATTTCCATGCATGAAGCTGTGTTGAAAGTGGTCTGGGAAGCTGGGTCATTCAATGAGTTTAGTTTCATCATGTAATGGCTGCTAGGACCTGCAAAGTGATGAATTGCATTTCAGGGTTGTTTTTCAGTTGACTTGTGAGTGACTTTACTATTTCAAATAGCTCCCGTGGTTTGTTTAGGAATTTCATTAACAATTTAGAATGATATTCTCTCTTTTTGTTGTTTATATGTTCACGGTATGAAATTAGAGCTTTCATGTAATTTGCTCTATTTTCAGTTGTTTTTGCTGTACACCAGGTGCATTCAAGTTTTCTAAAATATCTTTTTGGAACTCGTGTGTCTTATGTGTACCATTGTTTTGAGATATTTTGTCTTATATTATGTCATGGTTCAGGTCTAATAATATTAAGGTCACTTCCAGAGTGAAGAACACTGACCAAAAAATGACCACCACACTTCACTTACAACAAAGTTGTCATGACGATTTTCATTGTCTTCAATTCACCAGTGCTTCTTTGTAACTTTATAAACACACAGAGAAGGTCTCAGACTCAGCGGGCATTTGTATAGGCATTGGAAAACCATATGTCATTGCCCTATTACATCAACGACCACTCTTGTGCAAAACATATAGCAATTAAATATCTGTCACCAGATCATATCATCAAAACTTCCAAATAAAAGTCGTCATAACAACTTCTGTGGAAAGAATACTGAGAGATAAGATAAGATCTGATCTTCTTCCCCAACGCCACACATTTGGCGTTGCGCAAGATAGCTTCGTCAGGGGATGTTTTAATGGCTAAAGACAAAGAAACAAAACAAACTTATAAACTATCCAACACCAACATCCTCATAACAATCTAAAAAACTCACTGAGTTCCACTTACCCCATAACAACAAATTGCGACACAAACATTCATAACCCAGCCTCTCTTCAACAGAACCGGCTCTCCTCAAAAAAACGCCACGCTGGCGGACTTTGAAAGGGAGCCTTTTAAGCATACTCCACTACTGACGTCATGGGAATTTCCCTAACTAGCGAACTATGCATCAGACCGATTACACACAAACACCCCAATCAATTTGTACATTAAGACCACCCGGCACTACTGTTTGTAAACAAAAATCCACCGTTGCTCACAACACAGTAAAGTTTGTTCCCTCGACTTTCCTGCTCTATCTGCCATTACTTCATCAATACAAAAACATCTTAGATCGCTAAACATATGCCCAAACGTCAAGCAATGTTGCACCAGCGGGGCTTCACACACCTTGCAATTTAATCTGCTTTTATGCTCCCCCATTCTTTTCCTACAGGGTCTACTGGTCTTCCCGGCGTAAAGCAACCCGCAGGGGCACAACACCCCATATACAACATATGAAGATCCACAAGACGTCCGCTTTTTTTAATATAAACGTTTTCCCATGATATACAAAACTACCAATCTCACAGGAAATTGAACAGATTAGGCAACTACCACATCTGCTGTGTCCTCCTTGACCATCAGCCACCGGGGACACGGGACGTAAGATTGCATGGCTTAACTTCTCTTTTAGATTTTGATTTCGCTGCCACACACATCTAACCGCTTTTCCCTATAAAACGGGAACAGTTCTCAGCACATTGGCATGCTTATTTATAATTCGTTGAATACGAGTGCTAAACGGAGAATAGTTAGTGATCAGATTTATATGATGATCTTCCTCACCTACGTTCAACCTCTTGTGAGTGTTCAAAAGAAGCGCTCTATTATATAATGCTCTACGGTAAGCCTGTTTCACTATCCGCGGGGGGTAGCCTCTTTCCACAAAATTAGTCATTAGAGACTTAGATTTTTTTCTAAAGTCAGAGACTGCCGAACAATTCCTGCGATATCTAATAAATTGGGAAAAAAGCAACCCATCTCTAAGTCGCACAGGATGTGCACTAGTATAATGCAAAAACATATTCCTATCAGTCATTTTTCGATGTACAGTGGTGACCCAACCATTATTACCTTTACTGACCACTACATCAAGAAACACAATTTCCCTAGAATGATAAGAATGTGTAAATTGAATATTAGAATCACGTTCATTTAACCACTCAAAAAAACTTTCTAAGGTTTCTGATGAACCCTGCCAAAGAACACGTCATCGATGTACCTGCACCAGAGCTTTAAAGATGAACTAAACGGAGATGTTAACCATTTTTCTTCAAACAACCCCATGAACAAATTGGCAATCAATGGGGCAAACGTAGCAGCCATAGCTACTCCTGAGATTTGATCGTATAACTCATCCTCAAATACAAAATAATTTTGAAACACTGCTAAACGGGTTAGCTGTAACAGGAACAGTATCATACTGTTCGACAAGTCACCTCGCCGATGTAAGGTCATCTCAACCACCTCAAATGCTGCTGGCTGAGGAATACTTGTATACAGAGAGGTCACATCTAGTGTAACCAGCAGTACATCTGGTGCCCTCGCCCATTCAGAATGTTTATCCAAAATTCACAAGAAATGGGTTGTATCTTTTATGTAAGATGGAATATTCAACAATACAGGAGGCAAAAAAAAGTCAAACACCGATAAAGGTTCAAGGATACTCCCCCGGGTAGACACAATAGGTCTGCCGGGGGGGGGGTGTGCCATGTCCTTATATATTTTAGGTAACAAATAGAATTTTGCAATAGACTGAGAAAGAACATTAAGAAAAGACCACTTTTTTTGAGATCGTTTTATCCTGCAAAGCAGTAGTAGTAATATCTTTTATACAAGTTTGCAACTGACTAGTAGGATCTTGCACTAGACTTTCATAGACATCTACATCAGACAGTTGTCGATTCACTTCTTGTAAATAGTCACTACGGGCCAAAACAACGATGGCCCCCCCCCCTTTATCCGCAGAACGAAAAACTAAATCTGGTCGAGAAAATAGATCATTTAGAGCATTTCTCTCCTCCAAAGGAAGCGCACAATATGAACGCTGCTATGTATCTTCCAGATGATTTATATCTTGCAAAATCAGCTGTTTAAAAACCATCACAGCTGGATGTGGTTGGCCAGGTGGAGTCCACGTAGATTTTAATGGTAACTTCATTCTTCTAGAATTGGTAGAAACAGGTAATGCTGGAATAGTTGATCTGGATGCAAAAAATACCTTTAAATTTAGTTTCCTAATGAACTCTCAAGATCAACTCTGAATTGAAAAGGGTCAAAAAAAGTCAACGGAACAAAGGATAACCCTCTGTTAAGTACTTTCAAATGGTTCGTAGTTAATACACAGCCAGACAGGTTCACCAACAATGACACTTTTTCAGTCCCCCTGCAAGATATAGAATTTAAATGTTTTTTTCGTCCCCCCCCCATCCCCCGCAGCCTCTGTAGCAGCCTCGAGAGTTCTCTTTCTTCTTCCATGTCACTCCTTTGTCTAAAAAATCCTCCCAGGAGGATTTACTTCTTATTTATTTATTTATTTATTTACATTCTCTTATATACCGCGCTATTCTGCATCAGTGCGGTTTACATTGAACAAACTGAAATTACATTGAACAGGACATTATAACTTGGAGATAACTATTTTACAGGGAACATGGGCTATGGAGGGTTAAGTGGCTTGCCCAAGACCACAAGGAGCACCTGTGGGACTAGAAACCCCAGTCCTTCCGGCCCAAGGTTGCTGTCCTCTAGAGGGATTTGAACCCCCGACCTTCCGGCCTGAAGTACCTTGCCCCAACCACTAGGCCACTCCTCCACTCCTATTAGTATTAGAAGTGTCTTCCAATGTCGAATCGAACTCCACATGTTTCCGTTGCTTCTTTTTTTCCTTTTTTTGGTGTTCATCCAAGGAAAAACGTAGCCAACTGTATAATCATCATAATCCCGCTTTAATTTTTTTTATTTTTTTCGAAGTTAAGTAGTGATAACTTATTTGGAAGTTTTGATGATATGATCTGTTGGCAGATATTTAATTGCTATATGTTTGCACAAGAGTGGTCGTTGATGCAATAAGGCAATGACATATGGTTTTCCACATGCCTATACAAATGCCCGCTGAGTCTGAGACCTTCTCTGTGAGTTTACAAAGTTACAAAAAAGCACTGGTGAATTGAAGAGTATGAAAATCGTCATGACAACTTTGTTGTAAGTGGAGTGTGGTGTTCATTTTTTGATCATGGTTCAGGTCTAGACACAATCTTGGTAATGCTAGAGTTCCAATTGTGTAGTAGGACATTGATAACTTTTGTATGTGGGTCAATACTATCTAGGACATCTTTTGTGAATGATTCTTTGTCAAAGAATTTCAATTTGGTGTATTGTTTCATCAGTATTTTGTTTGTCTGGTCATGGATTTGTTCTGCTGAGATGAGGAAATCAATTAGATGGTCTGAACACGGTACTGGTGTCATTTGTGGGGTGTTAAATGACCAGCTGTAGATATCCTGTGGGAGGAATGTAAGGTCCAATGTATTCCCTTTATTATGAGTGGGGAGTTTTATTAATTCTCTATAATGGAGATCTTCCATGGCATCTAGAAAAGAGGTGGCTTGGGCATGGCCTAATGAGTTAAGGTTAAAATCACCCAATAGGATTAGCTTTTTCTTACTTGACATAGTACATACTGTTTCCAAAGTATTTGTTAGGCCACTAGGATCAGAAGTTGGGGGTCTATGGAGGAGGTAGAATGCCATATACCTATTTTCTATAATCAGCATATCTATATCAGATATGGTATTTGAGAGCGTGAGTGATGCATGAAGTATCTTTTTTTATGATAATGAGAATTTCTCTACAATGTTTATTTGTTCTGGGGGTATGGAATACTTCATAGTTGGAGTCTCCTAATTAGTTTAATAGTACAGTGTCTAAGTCAGAGAGCCGTGTTTCTGTTATAAAGATTAGATCTGGGTTAGAGTCATGCATATAGTCTAGTATAAATGGAATTTTATTCTTTATTGATCTAGTGAGCATTTTAATACTGTCTGTTTACGATTGTCTTCCTGGTTATTATGTTTGGTAGTCCCTATAGGGATAATATGGATGAGCCTTCGACTGTTAGGGCTGTTATGGGATCTGTATGTTTTATTCTGTGGAATTACCTTGTAGTCCCTGTTGTGGTAATATATTATTGGAAAAGATTGGTTATGATGGTGGTATAAAGTAGAAAGTAGACACACATCACTCAACCAGCAACAACATGATTTCACCCTCATTACAGCGTCGAAACCCTCCTTACCTCATTACTTAACATGCTCATTGCCAGCACAGAAAACATATTCCAAGAATTCGTTATGCTCTTCTTAGATATATCAGCTGCAATCAACTGAGTCATGCCAACTACTACTCAACAGACTTCATGACCTCGGACTCCAAAGCACTACAATTAAATGGTTTCATCCATCTCTCTCTGACAGTGAGCAACAAATAAAAGTAGGAACCAACAAATTTCTCTCGTTCCACCTGAACTAAGGGGTCCCCCAAGGCTCTGCACACTCATCTACATTATTCATCATATGCATCCAGCCACTGCGTAACATCATTCAGTTTTAATAACAATTTCCAAATATATGCAAACATCAAGATATATACACCATTCTCCAGGCCCACACCAGACTATTCCATAATGTTCAAATGCTTTACGGCAATTACTTATTGACTAAAAAAATCACAACCTATGTATTAACTACAACAAAATTGAAGTCCTTTACATGACAAGAAACCCTCACTACAAGCCACCAGAGGGAGGAATGGCTCAGTGGTTGGGACAGATTACCTCAGGCTGGAGGGCCAGGGGTTCAATTCCTGCATCGGGACAAGCAACCTCAGGCCAGAGGGACTGAGGTCTCTAGTCCCATGTCCACTCCTTGTGGCCTTGGGCAAGCCACTTAACCCTCCATTACCTCAGGTATACTTAGATTGTGAGCCCTTCAGGGACAAGGGAATAAAAAGTACCTGTTAGTATATACATACATGTAAACCGCTCTGATGCATAAGTAAAGGGCAGTATATCAAATGCCACCAAAACCAAAACCAAACCAAACCAACAGCAAAAATCAAGATAGATAAAGATCTCACAGTTAAAATGGAAGTCAGATACCTAGGAATTACATTTGATCAGTGCCTAAACCTACAAGCACAAATAAAGCTTACTATCAAATCCATTTATTTCAAACTGAAGAACCTACGCGCCCTCCTAAACCCTGTTGCCAGGCAATCATTACCCCACTATTTGACTACGCTAACTCAGTTTACCAGGGTCTGCCCAAGCAGCGTAGTTACTCACCTGTAACAGGTGTTCTCCAGGAGCAGCAGGAATCAGTCCTCACTTATGGGTGACGTCGGCGCCGACGGAGCCCTCGCGGAGCAATTTTCCCCAGCTTTCAAAGAAAGCCTTTGGGAATTGCAGCGCGCATGCGCGGTCGTCTTCCCGCCCGAAGGTGCCATCTTAGCCAGTCAGATGACATAGCTAAAAAAGACAGCATAAAAATTTGCAAAAAGAACATAAGCAGACGAATGCAACTCCAAGGGGAGGAGGGAGGGTAGTGAGGACTGATTCCTGCTGCTCCTGGAGAACACCTGTTACAGGTGAGTAACTACGCTTTCTCCAGGACCAAGCAGGAAGTCAGTCCTCACTTATGGGACTCCCAAGCTCAAGGCTACCGGAGACCCTAAGCACAAAAATGAGCTCCCTCTAGCTCAGCAGCACAGAAGGATAGAATCTTCGCTGAATTATCACCCACCGGTAGCCCACAACCGGGATGGAGGGTAGGAGTTGCTCAGACCTCAAAGAGATTACGGAGGACTGCCTGTCCGAAAGCACTGTCCCTACGGGACTCCCTCTCGAGACAGTAATGGACCGCAAAAGTCTGGCTCGAAGACCAAGTAGCGGCCCGGCAGATGTCTGCCAGCGGAACAGAGCGGAGGTAAGCCACTGACGTGGCCTTTGCCCGAACACAATGAGCCGTGACTCGACTTTCTAAGGCGAGTCCGGCTGCCCCATAAGCCCAAGAGATACAGTCCGCAACCCAGGTGGACAGAGTACGCTTGGAGACCGGGAGTCCCAATTTATTGGGGTCAAAAGACACAAAAAGCTGAGCAGCTTTACGGTGCTCCCGCGTACGGTCAAGGTAGAAGTTCAAAGCCCTTCTACAGTCCAGGGTATGGAGGACCGTCTCAGCTCGGCTGGAGTGTGGTCTGGGAAAGAAGGTTGGAAGTACCACCTCCTGATTGATGTGAAAAGGGGAGACCACTTTAGGCAGAAACTTAGGGTGAGTCCGTAGGACTACCCTATTCTTGTAGAACCGAGTGTAGGGGGGATCAGACACGAGGGCCTGCAACTCACTTACGCGCCTAGCGGAAGTGAGGGCTACCAAGAACAGTGTTTTCCAAGACAGAAAACGGAGAAAACATGTAGCCATAGGTTCAAAAGGCGGACAGGTGATCCGCTGCAAAACCACATTCAGGTCCCAGTTCGGCGCTGGCGGGCGCAGAGGTGGTTTAAGTAGAAGGAGACCTCGGAGAAACCTCGCTACGAGAGGGTCGCTGGAGAGAGGTCTACCGTCCACCGGCACATGATGTGCCGAAAGAGCACTGAGGTGAACTTTGACGGAGTTGGACTTAAGTCCCAGATTAGAGAGGTGTAGCAAGTACTGCAAGATCACCGACACCGGGCAGGAGAAGGGATCCTGCGACTGTTGGGTACACCAGACCGCAAAGCGACGCCATTTAAGGGCGTAGCATTTGCGGGTAGAAGGCCGTCGCGAAGCCAAGACGACCTCCTCCACCTCCGCCGGCAAGAGAAGAGGAGCAAGGACTACCCTCTCAGCAGCCAGGCCATGAGGTTGAGAGACCTGAGGTTGGGGTGCAGTAGGGACCCCTGATCCTGGGTGAGGAGATCCGGTTGCACCCCCAGAGGGATTGGATCCTCCACCGCCAGTTGCAGCAGGAGCGGAAACCACGGCTGCCTGGGCCAGCGAGGGGCCACCAGGATCATGAAGGCTTTGTCTCGGAGAACCTTGAAAAGAGTCCGAGAGACTAACGGGATGGGAGGGAAAGCGTACAGAAGGCTCCCCGACCATGAGATCAGAAAGGCGTCCGCCGCAACCCGAAGGGGGTGAGGCTGACGAGAGCAGAAGCGAGGAAGCTGCCGGTTGCGAGGACTGGCAAAGAGATCCACCGTGGGGAGGCCCCACCTGAGGAAGAGCTTCTGAACGATCAAGGGATCCAGACGCCACTCGTGCGGCTGGAGGACCCTGCTGAGTTTGTCCGCCAGGCAATTTTCTTGGCCCGGGAGATAAACTGCCTTGAGGAGAATGCCGTGACGGACGGCCCAAGAGCAGAGCTTCTGTGCCTCCCGGCAGAGGAGGAAGGAGCCCGTGCCCCCCTGCTTGTTCACGTAGAACATGGCAACTTGATTGTCCGTCTGGACAAGGACGGACTGTTGGGAGGTCAGGTGGGAGAAGGCCTTGAGAGCTAGGCGGATCGCCCTGAGCTCCAGGAAGTTGATCTGCTGAGCAGACTCCCACTTGGTCCAGAGGCCCTGAGTACGTGCCTCTTGGCAATGGGCTCCCCAGCCCAGGAGGGATGCATCGGTGGTCAGCACCCGGGTCGGCTGAGGTGACTGGAAAGGCATTCCTAATACCAGGTTCGGCTGCCGGAGCCACCACCGGATAGACGAGACCAGCGGCTCGGAGACGCGCACCAGGTCTGCTAGGCCGCCTGTGGCTTGTCGCCACTGCCGGCGGAGACACCATTGAGCAGACCGCATATTCAGGCGGGCATTGGGGGTCACATGGACGGTGGAAGCCATATGGCCGAGCAGTCTCAGGAAGCGCCTGGCGGAGACCAGGGGCTGGCTGCGAAAGCGGTCGGGTAGGTCCATGAGCCACTGAGCCCTGTCGAGCGGTAGGTACGCTCGCGCCTGAGGGGTGTGCAGCCTTGCGCCGATGAACTCGAGATCCTGTGAGGGGAGCAAAGTGGACTTTGCGAAGTTTATGACAAAGCCCAAGAGCTGCAGCAGAGTCACCGTGCGGCACATGGCGTAGGTGACCTCCTGAGCGGACGCTGCTCTGATGAGCCAGTCGTCGAGGTACGGAAAGACATAGAGGCCGTGAAGCCGGAGATGGGCCGCCACGACCGCGAGACATTTTGTGAAGACTCGCGGTGCGGAGGACAGGCCAAAGGGCAGTACTCTGTACTGGTAATGATTTCCTGCCACCACAAACCTTAGGTATTGGCGGTGGCTTGGGTGGATGAGGATGTGCGTGTAGGCATCCTTTAGATCCAAGGAGCATAGCCAATCTCCCTGCTGGAGGTAGGGCAGAAGGATTCCAAGGGTAAGCATTTTGAACTTCTCCCGCACAAGGAACTTGTTGAGGTTGCGCAAGTCCAGGATGGGTCTGAGGCCTCCTGTTCTCTTTGGTATCAGAAAATACCTTGAATAGAAGCCTTGACCTCTCAGGTGGTGTGGCACCGGTTCCACCGCCTGTTCCTGCAGAAGACCTGCTAACTCCTGAAGGAGCAACTCCCTGTGCAGAGGGGGGCGCGGAGGCTCTCCCGGAAAATAGGAGGGAGGGACCTGATGGAAGTGGAGAAGGTAGCCCTCTCGCACGACCTGAAGCACCCAGGCATCTGCGGTGATGCTGGACCACCTGTGGGCGAAGTGAACCAGCCGGCCTCCGGTGCTGGGGGGAACCAGCGGGGGGGGAGAGGCTATGCTGAGCGAGTCAAAAACCCCCACCCTGCTGAGCAGGGGCTGGTGGTGCAGGCTTGGGGGCTTGCTGCCTACGGGACCCGTTACCCCGTCCCTTGGCCTGCTGGCCCTGTTGGGGAGCTGCAGGGGCCTGATAATGGGGGTATTGTTTGTAGGCAGCTGCCTTCCTCGGGTAAAAGGACTTTGGTCCCCGAGCCCTTCTTTTTCTGGGAAGGGGCGGAGGTCTTCCTAGAAAGCCTGGTCCTGGTGAGAGTCTCAGTCTCAATTTGTGCAGCCTTTTCCGCCATGGGCTTGCCAAAGAGGTTTTCGCCTCGGCAGGGGACATCGACCAACTTGTCCTGTACCCAGGGCTCAAGGTCGGACGACTGAAGCCAAGCCTGTCGGCGGGCACCGATGCCGGCTGCGGCTACTCGAGCCGAGGCTTCAAAGCCATCATAGGCTGCTCGGGACATGAACTTTGAGCATTCCCGAATACCCGTGGACAAGGCTAGGAACCTCCGCAAGGGCTCCTCGGAGAGACCAGCGGAGAATCCGGCTAGCTCTTTAGCCAGATCCCTGAGATACATGCCCATGTATAGCTGGTAAGTCTGGACACGACAGGCGAGCATAGAGCCCTGGAAGCACTTCTTGCCAAGGCCATCCAGGTTACGGGCCTCCCTTCCAGGAGGCACCGAGGAGTGCATCTTCTGGCTCTTAAGACGATGCATGGCCGATTCCACTACCATGGAATGGTGTGGCAGCTGTGCCTTTTGAAAGCCAGGGCTCTTGCGGACTCGATAGATAGAATCGACCCGCTTGCTCAGGACCGGCGAGGAGGCCGGACTCTCCCACATGCGGAAGAGTAGTCGTTCCAGCATAGGAGGAACCGGCACAGTAAAGTGTTCCCTCGCGGGAGAGTCATACTGGAGGGCGTCGAGCTCTTCGGCTCGAGGCTCCTCCTCGGGATCCGCAGGGAAGGCCAAAGCCTTGGCCATATCCCTAACGAAGTCCGAGAACCGGGCATCCTCCGGGGGGGACTGCTTCCGAGGCTCGGACTCCGGAGAGTCCGATGGGACACACCGAGTCCGGAAAGAATCAGGTGACTCTTCCTCCTCAGACTCCCAGACCGACTCCGACGAGGACTCGGTGGGGTCGGCCCGGGCAGGGTGCGGCGCCAGCCGCCCCGACGCCGAGGGAGTCGGCGTCGGCGACCTCGGTCCCGAACGGGAGGCCGAGGGCGACCTCGACCGAGGATCGACTCGAGTTCTCATCGACTCGAGGATCGGCTCGGTCTCCGGGGTCGACTTGGACGTCGACGTCCCGGCGGTCGGGGCAGCGACGCCAGCGAAGCCAGCGAGCAGTGCCCGCTGCTGGTCCATGAAGGCAGACAGTCTGCTCTCCAAGGCCGTCAACCTGAGTCCGAGCTCAGGTGACCCAGCAGCCCCCGACTCGGGCCCCGACGGCGTCGGGCCCGACGTCGGCTGTCGCGGAGGCGAGTTCAGAAGGACTACAGGACTTACCCGGGCAGGCATCTCCGACTCCAGGCGAGGTCGCTTCGGGAGGTGTTCCTTCTCCAAGGACCCGGGGCGGCTGTCGGGGCTATGCGACCTGGCCCTCGCGGAGCCAGGAGCGTCCACCGACGCCGCCCTCGCGGGTTTTTCCTTCCGACGATGGTCCCCGGAGGGAGAACCCCGGTCGGAGGAGCTCCGGCGACGGTCCGAGCTGGAGTCTTTCGACACGGAGGCCTCCGACGAGGTCCGGGTACGGCTGGGGTCAGCGAAGATTCTCTCACGCTGATGCCGCCGACTTCTCAACGCCTTCGAGGACAGTTTGCTGCAGGGCCCACAGATCAGTTCCTCATGATCCGGGCCCAGGCAGCGGAGGCAAAAGTCGTGTGTGTCGGTTAGTGACATATTACGGTCACACCGACCACACCGCTTAAAGCCACTGGCAGCCATCGGGGGAAAAAGGGCCCCTGCGAGGTCAAAGGACCGGGCTGCCAGGGAAAACGAAAACGAAAGCTGACTAAGTCAGAAAAACCGAAAAAAAGTAAGAGGACTCGAGACCGGCGTCGCGAGTCCGGGCGGGAAAAACGATCGGCGTCGAACCGAAAGAAAAAAGTATAAAATAAAGAGGAAAATCAACTTTTTCGCGGGGACAAGACGGGGACGTCTGTAGGGCTCCGCGGAAAAAAGAAGACTGGCTAAGATGGCACCTTCGGGCGGGAAGACGACCGCGCATGCGCGCTGCAATTCCCAAAGGCTTTCTTTGAAAGCTGGGGAAAATTGCTCCGCGAGGGCTCCGTCGGCGCCGACGTCACCCATAAGTGAGGACTGACTTCCTGCTTGGTCCTGGAGAAATATCCTATATCCCCTATAACTTGTGCAAAATATGGCAGCAAGAATACATGGGGCCTCACATCACAATCATATTATCCCAATCCTTAAGCAGCTTCACTGGCTATCCGTTATATCAAGTAGTAAGTTCAAAGTCACCCTCAATACATACTAGGTGCTAAACAACCAGTCTGCTGAGTGTCTCCAGGCATTACTAAGATGACCCACCAACAACAGGCCTAGAAGGCGGAACATACTTAATCTCCTGGACATACCTCCCAAAAAGCTATCCAAAAGCCAAAGAACAAATAACAGGACATTCTCCCTCTATGCCCCAGCCTTATGAAACATTCTACCATCTCAGCTAAGGACTATTGAATCTACAGGAGAATTTCGGAAGAAACTCAAAACCAAGCTATTCCTAGAATTCTTGGGTCAGACTCTCACTAGGACCAATCTCTCACAGGCCAATCACTACCATCTCTGGTCAATGTTTTTGTACATAAGTTATCTTAATCTTCTTTATCACAATTCTTACTTTGTTATTTTCTATATCCTGTAGCTCTCTTACCTTAAACCCAACTGTCTCAATGTTAAATGTAACCTGCACCTTTTAATTATGTTGAATACAATGAGTTCCCTATAAATCATTTTGACTTGTAGAAAGATCGTATTAAAAAAGATGTTAAATAATTAATAAATAAATATTTGAGGTTTTAGGATAGCTCCTGCTCTTTGGTTTATAATGAATTATAAGGTTGCTCTGCTGTTGTTGTTGTTAAGTGCCGTCGAGTCGGAGTCAACTCATGGCGACCCTCTGGATAGCTATCCTAAACTGTGTTCGGTCTTCAGTCAGGCGGCTCATTGTTGACAGACTGGTACCCGTAGCTACTGTTATTGTATCGATCCATCTCATTGCTGGCCTTCCTCTTTTGCGTTGACCTTCTATCTTGCCAAGCATAATGTCTTTCTCTAATGATCTCTCTCTTTGCATGATGTGTCCAAAGTATGAAAGTCGAAGTCTTGTCATCTGAGCTTCTAAAGAAAGCTTAGGTTTGATCTCCTCTAGTACCGACTGGTTTGTTCTTCGGGCAGTCCATGGTATACACAGTATTCGCCGCCAGCACCATAATTCAAAGGCATCAATTTTCTTCCTGTCTATCTTTTTCACTGTCCAGCTTTCATAATATCCAGAAGAGAGGAGGATATGCATAGGGGAAGCAGCACAAACTAAAAGGCAGATGCAGAAACGCTAGCATGCCCTTTACGTGCAGATAACACAACATATATGCACAACTACTGCTGTTCCAAATGTAGTGAAGTGATTGATGCGCACATAAACAGCAAAAAAAAAGTATGCGCACAAAACAACTCTGATATGCAAATGAGCTGTGCATATTAAAATGAAAAGCTAATGAAGTCAGCGCCTAATGCAGAGAATCGCGTAGAGGATTCCATAACCAGGTGTAAAGTTCAGGAGCGCCATTATCTCTATAATTAGTCTGATGTGGCTTAAAAACTTGCAAGTGTAGGGAAAGCTGTTTCGGCATGTGTAATGGTGAACTGTTACTTTCTGCATGAAAATTTTCTGCGTGTATCTTTCAGCATGTAAGTGAAAGTTTGGCATTCGAGAAGAAATGCCTTTTGCTTGTTACCTTTGTGTATTCTTTGGAATCATGTGTATCATTCTCTATTTAAGAACATAAGATATGCCATACTGGGTCAGACCAAGGTTCATCAAGCTCAGTATAATATTTCCAACGGTGGCCAATCTAGGTCACAAGTATCTAGCAGTTTCACCAAGAGAGACAGGTTCCACAATGCTTGTATTGGGTCAAGCAGTGGATATTCTGGATCCTCTTTAATAATGGTTTATGGACCTTTCCTCCAGGAACTTGTCCAAACCTTTTTTTAAACCCAGCTAACCTAACAGCTTTTACTACATCCTCCGGTAGCAAATTCCAGAGTTTGATTACACGTTGAATGAAAAAATATTTTCTCTTATTAGTCTTAAACAGGTTACCCTGTAGCTTCATTGCATGCCTCCTAGCCTTTCTATATTTTGATGGCGTAAAAAATTGATCTACTGTACGTTTACCCGTTCCACTCCATTCATTAATTTATACACCTCTATCATATCTCCCCTCAGCCCTCTCTTTTCCATGTTGAAGAGCACTAACCTTTTTAGCCTCTCTTCATAGGGGTATCCTTCCATCCCCTTTACCATTTTGGTGGCTCTTCTCTGTACCTTTTCCAATAATGCTATATCCTTTTTAAGATACAGCGACCAGAATTGCACACAATATTCAAAGTCAGGTCGCACCATGGAACGATACAGAGGTATTATAATATCCTCTGTTTTATTCTCCATTCCTTTCCTTATGATACCTAGCATTCTATTTGCTCTCTTGGCTGCCGTTGCACACTGGGCGGAGGGTTTTGACATGTTATCCACAATGATGCCTAAATCCTTTTCCTGGGTGGTGGTTCCTAATGTGGAACCTTGCATCGTGTAATCACAGTTTGGGTTTTTCTTTCCTAGTTGCATAACTTTGCACTTGTCCACATTAAATTTCATCGGTCATTTCGATGCCCAGTCTTCCAATTTATCAAGATCGTCTTGCAATTTTCCACAATCCTCATGGGTTTTAACAACTTTGAATAGTTTTATGTCATTTGCAAATTTGATAACCTCACTCGTTATTCCCATTTCCAGGTCAGTTATGAATATGTTAAAAAGCAGCGGACCCAGCACAGATCCCTGGGATACTCCACTATTTACCTTTCTCCATTGGGGAAATTGGCCATTTAGCTCTACCCTCTGCTTTCTATCTTTTAACCAATTCCTGATTAACAATAGTAAGCTGCTATCCCATCCCATGACTTTTTAATTTTGCCAAAAGTCTCTCATGATGGACCTTGTCAAAGGCTTTCTGAAAGTCCAGATACACTATATCAACTGACTCACTTTTGTCTACCTGTTTATTCACACCTTCAAAAAACATAACGGATTAGTAAAACAAGATCTTTCTTGGCTAAAGCCATGTTGGCTGTCTCCCATTAAGCCATGACTATCTACCTGTTCAGTAATTTTGTTCTTTATGATGGTTTCTACCATTTTTCCTGGTAGTGACGTCAGGCTCACCGGTCTGTAGTTTCCCGGATCACCCCGGAACCCTTTTTAAAAACTGGTGTTACATTGGCCATCCTCCAATCTTCCGGAATTACAGATGATTTTAATGATCGTTCATAGATTACTAATAGTAGGTCTACAATCTCTTGCTATGTCTCCTTGTTGTGATTTAATAAAAATAAACCCTTTTTGGGCGGAACAGAGCTAGTTATAAATGGAGGAGCAGCCTAGTGGTTGGAACACTGGTTTGGTAGGCAAGAGACCAAGGGTTTGATTCCCACTGGCACTCCTTGTGGCCTTGGGCAAATCACTTAACTCTCCATTGCCTCAGAAGAAAGGCCTGGCAATCTACTTCCAGTCACAATGCCAAGGAAACCCAGGAGCTGCTGGGTCACCAGGAGTCAGCATTGACTCAAAGGCACACATTGCATTCCAATGTTGATTATTATGGGGTGGATGCCATATGGCTGTCACTGGCTTTCCTAATCATGAAAGAACTTGCATGTCCTATGTATGCACTTATAATGCAAGCATCTGAAATTTATGCGCATACGGCCATTTATAGCACCTCTATTGTTTGTGCATGCATTGGCTCCCCTCCTTTCAACTTTACGCCAAAGTTTTGTGCACAGCTCATTTGCATACACACCCCTTGCTGCATAACGGAGCTGAAGTTTCATGCTATCGGCACGCTACAAAAACACATACACAGCTAATAGCATGTGATTTCAGTGCTGGCTTTCTGCATCAGCCCACAAGGGCATAATGCTCTGAAGCACTTTTGTTATAATCAAGGTAAAGGCAGCAGTTAAGCACATTGAAAACGTCTGTTCTGTACCCCAGTACATTGCATTAATTAGCATCATAGGGAGTGGATTAATGGCTAAATTTTAAGGAAAAAGAGAAAAAATGATGCAGCAACATTTTAATATGTGACATGGGGATGCAACATGGCAAGAATAAAGGAATGAAGGTAAAGGTAGTAAAGAGAAGCGTTGTAAAAGATTACTTGAAGGGCGTTAGCTATAGGGAACCTTGCAAAGGCAGCAGGGATTTTGAATTAATTTCACCAAAACCCGTTGAAATTATCAAAATATAATCTACCAAATTTCAACAAATGTGTAAGACCCCAGAACAAACTATACTAATTTTTTTGTTGGAGTTAGCTTTATTTTTACATTTATTAAAATGGAGACGTCGCGGTGGTGTGTGGTCATTTGTCCACTCACTTTGACGACTAACTCCAACAAAAAAATTAGTATAGTTTGTTCTGGGGTCTTACACATTTATTGAAATTTGGTAGATTATAGCAGGGATTTTGAAGCAAAGGCAATTCATATAAGGTAAAGAGCAGAGATTGAAAGGATGCTTGACTGATAAGAGGAGGTTATTATATAAGGAAAGAAAACAGAGAAGAAATGAACAATAAGATCTTATATAAAATGAAAGAATTTGAAGGGTGGGGGAAATAGGATGGGCTGAAAGGACAAAAAAAAGAGGAAAGTAGTTATTCAAGTTATTCAAATGTTCTCTGTAAACCACCCTTGATCTCTGGAAGGGGCGGTATAGAAGAAACAATAAATAAATAAAAATAAACAGGAAGTTTGCCTGGATCCCTAAATGGAATCAATTTAGCTTCCTTCCTGTTAAGGTTAAGAATAGGAGGAAGCTACAGAACAAGAAGCAGAAGCAGCAGTCAGCAGTGCTGCTGTGTTTGTTTTGCATTCAAACAAGGCCCAGAAGATCACATCAAAGGACTACAGAGACTGAAGCAATTAGTTAACTCAAACTTAAACACGCTCAAAAATGCAAGCCTGCACTACCGAGACAGCAGAAAAGAGGATAGGCTTTAGGAGGATCCCACAATAGCTCCACTCTGATTAGTTGGCAGTGAAGTTGCAAATTAACTGACCTTCCCCACTGTCTTCCACTAAGATTCATTTTCACATATGCTTCGTCTTTTTCTGAATATATGATCTAACAGTAAGATGTTTTGTAACTATCTTGTTGTCTGAGTATGTTTCCAAAATCATAATTTTATTTTCTTTGCAGAACACTAGGCAAGCCATATCTTAGTATTAATTTCATGAATTTTCAGCACATACAAACCCTGCCATTTGCTGTATATGTTTTATAAAACATTATTTCAATCCAGAATAATTTACACAATCTTTAGCTAATGAGGGTTCTGCTCTATATTTCAGTTTATGGTAATTATTTTAAACAGTAATCACATGAACATACCAAGAAGAACTCTAAAGGGCATGTCTACTAAAGTGCATTAGCTGCTACCGTGGGGGCTAAGCAGATTTATTGCTCAGCAGTAGCAGCTAATGTGCAAGAAAAGCAGCATCACAGGCACTTTCTGCGATATAGCATAGTTACTCACCTGTAACAGGTGATCTCCGGGAACAGCTCCCCAACGTCCAATTAGAAAGCTTTTGAGAGCATCCCACAGTGCCTGCATGCTGCCTTCCTGCCTTTCCCAACTGCCTCTCTCCAGTTGAGTTTTAAAGCTGAGACAAAGAGAGAGAGAGAGGGAAAGAAAAGAAAAGAGAGATGCAACTCCTAGGGGAGGTGGTTTGGTTGTGAAGACTAAATTCCTGCTGTTCCCGGAGATCACCTGTTACAGGTGAGTAACTATGCTATCTCCAGGAACAAGCAGGAATGTAGTCTTCACATAAGGGGATGCCCTAGCTACAGATGCCAGGGAGAAACCCCAGAAGTTGTGTGCCCCTGTGAAAGGGCTCCACTTCCCCCCATGGATCTCTGGCATCCTACCGGGAAAGGTGGGTAGGAGTTGATTAAGTATGGAACAGGTGCTGTAGAACAGCCTGACCAAACAAGGCATCCCGGTGGGAGTCCTTGTCTAAGCAGTAATGGGCTGTGAAGGTATGAACCGAGGCCCAAGGCCGATGCCCAAGTAGCTGCTCGACAGATGTCGTCAATAGACACCGAGTGTAGATGAGCCATTGAGGCTGCCATGGCTCTCACATTGTGAGCTGTGATATGGCCTTCCAGAGAAAGGTTCTTACTCTGATAGGCAAAAGAAATACACTGTGCAATCCAGTGGGACAATGTTCTCTTGAAGACTGGAAGTCCCAAATGAGAAGGATCAAAAGCAACAAAGAGTTGGGAGGACTTTCTATGCTGCTGTGTCCTCTGTAAGTAAAAGGCAAGTGCTCTTTTACAGTCCAAAGTAAAAGAATTCCTTTCTCCATTTGAAGCATGAGGCCTTGGAAAAAATACAGGCAGGTAAACCGCCTGGTTTAAATGAAAAGGTGAGACCACCTTTGGCATAAAGTGTGGATGAGTCCTAAGGACTACCTTATCATGATGGAACCTCGTGTAAGGAGGATCAGCAACTAATGCTTGCAATTCACTGATGCGACGTGCTGATGTGATTGCAATGAGAAAGATAACTTTCCAGGAAAGGAATTTCAAGGAGGTAGTAGCTAAAGGTTGAAAAGGCGGCTTCAAGAGCTGCCCAAGAACCAGATTCAGGTCCCATGCCACTGGAAGTGGCCTAATGGGAGGCTTAGTTAGAAGAAGGCCCCTCATAAATCTCACTATGAGAGGATGAGAGGAAATAGGTTGTCCACTGAAAGGCTTTAAAGAAGCTGAAATAGCACTTAAATGGACTCTTACAGAGTTAGCCTTAAATCCTGCATTAGATAAATGAAGGAGATACTCCAGTAATGATTCCAGAGATATCGCAGAGGGGTGAAGACCCTTTTGCGACCACCATATGGAAAACCTTTTACACTTGAAAGCATAAGAACGTCTTGTGGAAGGTTTCCTGGAAGCACAAAGGACATCCCTTATTTGTTGAGAAAGGTTAAGACAATGAAGGTCTAGGCTCTCAGAAACCAGGCCCTGAGATGCAGAGAGTGGGGATTGGGATGCCACGACATCCCATCCTCCTGAGACAGGAGATCTGGAGCAGATCCTAACTCCAGAGATGGAGCTTGAGAGAGATGCAGGAGCAGAGGGTACCACACCTGCCGTAGCCAATGTGGAGCTATGAGAATCATGTGGCCTTTGTCTCTCTGAAGCTTGAATAGGGTCTTGGGAATTAGGGGAATGGGTGGAAAGGCATATAGGAAGTCCTGACCCCAATGGAGGAGGAAAGCATCCCTGGCCTGAGAACCCTGAGCCGGAATTCTGGAACAGAACCGGGGAAGTTTGGCATGCAACGGACTCGCAAAGAGGTCTATGTACGGAGTTCCCCAAATTTGAAAACCTTTTGCTACCTGGTCTGCATGGAGACACCATTCGTGTGGAAGCAGAACTCGACTGAGTCTGTCTGCCCAAGAGTTTTGAATGCCTGGCAGATACACCGCAAGGAGATGAATCTGATGCTCTCTGGCGAGGGACCATAGTCGCAAAGCTTTGTTGCAAAGCGACAGAGAGCCTGTTCCTCCCTGCTTGTTCAGATAGAACATAGCTACTTGATTGTCCATCTGAATTAGGACTGTCTTGTAGCTGAGCTGGGTATGGAACACTCGAAGAGCAAGGAAGATTGCTCTGAGTTCTAGGAGATTGATATGTAAGTGGGTCTCCTGTGGAGTCCAGGTGCCTTGGGTAGAGAGGTCTTGCAGGTGAGCTCCCCAACCCACCTGTGAGGCGTCTATTGTTAGAGTGACCTGGAATGGGGGCTGTTGGAAAGGGGACCCCACCAACAGGTTTTGACTGCCACCATTGTAGAGACAAAATAAAGCGACTTGTGTTTGCTATTTTGTCTGATAGGCAGCCTGATGCCTGAGTCCACTGAGTGGATAGAGTCCATTGGGCTGCTCTCATATGGAGGCGAGCATAGGGAACTATGTGCACGGTAGATGCCATGTGTCCTAGTAGTTGTAACATTTCCTGAGCAGTGAGATGAGTCTAACACTGCCTGGGAGGCTAACTGCACAATGTGAAGGCAGTGGGCCTGTGGAAGATAGGCCCTTGCTTTTCTGGTATCCAGCAGAGCTCCTATAAACTCTAGAGACTGAGTGGGAGTTAGGCTGGATTTTGGGATGTTTATGAGCAGGCCCAAATACTGAAGGATACGCATTGTGCAAGATAGGGAAATTCTGGCCTCTGACTCTGATGGGGCTCGAATGAGCCAGTCTAAGTAGGGGAAGACAAATATTCCTAGAGTGCGAAGAAATGCTGCCACTACAGCCATGCATTTTGTAAACACCCTTGGTGCTGAGGCCAGGCCAAAAGGAAGCACCCTGTATTGGTAGTGCTTTCCTTGAAAAAGAAAACGAAGGAACCTTCGGTGAGTTGGATGGATGAGAACATGAGTGTACGCATCCTTGAGATCTAGAGAACAAAGCCAATCCTGACTCTGAAGGAATGGCAGCAGAGTTCCCAGAGCAATCATCTTGAATTTATCTTTGAACAGGAATTTGTTCAGTTCTCTGAGGTCTAAAATGGGTCTCTGTCCCTCTGTTTTCTTTGGAATAAGGAAATAAGGGGAGTAAAACCCTGTACCCTGTTGGGAAATGGGTACGTCTTATTGCCCCATGGGCAAGAAGTAAACTGACCTCTTGACCCAACTGAGTGTTGAGAGAAGCCTGAGAATTGAACTGTCTTACCACTGTAGGAGGGGGCATGTTGAAGAAATGAAGCTTCTATCCCTCTCTTACAATGGAAAGAGTCCATTCTTCTGCTATTATCTGCCCCCATCTGGGGGCAAAATGACACAAACTTCCTGGGATGGTGGAAGGCTCTGGCCCGTTCAGGGCCAGGAAGGACAAGTTCTCTAGATGGGAGTCAAAGCCCCTGTGGAGGATGAGTCTGCTGGGCCGGTTGAGGCTTAGCAGTCTTTGGTTTCCTTTGCTTTGGGGGCTGCTGTCCCTTTCGGGCGGACTGACCTGCAGAATGCACCTGCTGGGTATAGGAAGGGTAAAACCTCTTCCTTTTAGAGAAAAATGCTTTCTTGTAGGATTTTGTCCTTGCAGGATCAGCTGTAGCCTTGGATAGTCTATCCAAAGTGGTGTTATCAGCATTCAGCTCATTAGCTTTCTCTTGCCAATTTTTGCCAAAGAGATTTTCGCCTGTACAAGGGATATTCCCCAGTTTGTCCTGTACCCAGAGTTCTAAGTCAGAAGCCTGGAGCCAGTCAATCCTATGAGCACCTATGGCAATGGCAGAGGTTCTGCTTATGCACTCAAAAGCTGCACGATTAACAAACTTGGAAACATCCTGGGCATGTTTAACAAGTGTAAGATAATCCTGCCTCATCAGGAAGGAGGGGGCTCATAAGCTCTAGATCTCCTGTAACCTCTTTAAGGAACATTCCCATATATAAGATGTAGGAACTAACCCTGGCAGAAAGCATAGAGGCCTGGAATGTTCGACGCCCAAAGGCATCAACAGTCCTACATTCACTTCCTGGAGGATTAGATGCATGTCTTTTTGCACCCTTGATCCTTCTCATAGCTGACTCCACCACTATGGAGTGGTGTGGCAACTGAGTTTTTTGACAACCAGGACAAGGAGGCACTCGATATATGGTATCCAGCCTACGGAAATGAGGAGAAGTGGTAAGAGGTGTTTCCCACATTCTTAACATGAGATCATGCAAGATCTCATGAATAAGCAAAGTAGCCGCTTCCTTGGGAGCTTTAGGATATTGTAAAATCTCCAACTCCTTTGCTCTGGGCTCTGTTTCAGGAGCCACTGTGATGGAAAGACCTCTAGCCACCTCCCTGATGAAATCCTGAAAGGATATATCCTCTGGAGGAGACATCCTATGTTTAGGAGAAGGCGGCTCCTCAGAGAGAAGTACTCCGGCATTGACAGAGCTGTCAGAGTCCTCAGAGTCATCGGAGGATTCAAAATATCTTCTGTCCGGGTGCTCTTGTAAAGCATGATACCAGTATCGATCAAAGTCGGTACCGGAGGGGTCCGGTACCGGCCTGTCGATACCAGAGGAAATAGCATGACTCAGTGATGGAAGCATACTCGCCAATATCGATGCTGTCGGTACCGGTATCGGTGCCGGATCCGGTGTCGATACCGGTTGAACTGTCTGAAGCAGTTCCGAAGGCACCGATGCTGCAAGGAGAGCCGCCAGATTGCGCTCAATAGCCAAGAATCTCTGGTCAATTGACGCTGCCGATGCCTGGGTGTCGGTACCGGACGAAGCGGCTGGTACCCCAGAGCATGGCACCAGTAGTTCTGCCGAGGTTGAGGCCTTGAGAACATCCTAGAGCCCTGATAGTGCTTTGGAAGCCGAAGCCTCCCGCCGGGGCAATTTTGCCAGTACAAGTCCCTCAAGGACAACGCCAGAGGCATCTCGATGCTTGGAAAGAGATCTACCCTTTGAGGACCGGCCAGATTTATGTTTGGTTACCTGAGATCCATGGGAGGAAGACGAAGCCCTGGAAGACGTCAATGCCACAGATGCTGCATCGGAGGGAAAAAGGGTGCTAAGCTTAGCAGCCCGGTTCTGCCGACCCCTCTTCGACATCATCCCACAGGCAACACACTTTGAGATGGAGTGGTCAGGACCTAAACATTTGAGGCACCACTCGTCAGTGTCGGTGACGGAGATGGTACCGCCACACTTGGAACACTTTTTAAAACCCGAAGCGGGTTTTTCCATGTTGAGGAAAAATTGGGCCTAGTGCCCAAAATGGCGCGTGGCACCCGAGAGGAAAAAGGCTGGCAAATCCAGACAAAAGATTACAAATTTTTTTATTTTTTTTTTTAAGAAAGAAAGAACCGGCGGTACCGGTATAGCATCGAGGAAGGCAGACGCTACCACAAAAAAGAATGAAAAATATGGGATAATTTCTGCAGTGACAGGAAAACGACTTGCTAGCTCCACGGAAAACGAAGAACTGGAGAGAGGCAGTTGGGAAAGGCGGGAAGGCAGCACGCAGGCACTGTGGGATACTCCCAAAAGCTTTCTAATTGGATGCTGGGGAGCGTTCCCGCGCAGGCTCCGTCGATACCAACGATACCCATATGTGAAGACTACATTCCTGTTTGTTCCTGGAGATCTTCTTTTCACGAGTGCAGGAGTAATGGAGCAGGATTAGGGTGGGGAATAGGTGTGTCAACTGTCAGCAATCACATGGCGGCTGCCAAAATTGGACCTGAACACAGCTACAGCTAACTCCACCTCAAGAGGTGGACTATCTGCCTAAGAGCCTGTTAACACAGCAGTGTGGCCGCTACCGATCAGTAGTGGCTGTCTGTCCTGTAAGTGACTGAGCCTCCAATGACATGATCAGGCACCCCCCCTCTTTAAACAATATTGTTGGTGCCACGGTGTAGGGATCCGCAGCATCTACAATATAAAAAAAACCACTGACCTACCCTCCCCTCTTCAGCACAGATACCCCCTACAGATACCCCCTGGACAGTTTCTGATCCTCATCAAGAACTGTCCAGGGGGAATGGAAAATCTGTACACCCCCAACCAAAATCAAAGTGCAGCTATGAGGTCAATGCACCCTCCCATCCCCCCTGATCCATTCTATCCAGTCCTGGACCACGATCCCCCCCCCCCCCCTCAGAGAAAATAAAATCCAGGCTAGCTAGCTGAATAATAGGGAAAGGTAAGGAGACACAAGGAAAACAAGGGATCAGTATCCAAAAGCAGCCTCAAAGAGGTAAGCCTTCAGTATGGATTTGAAAAGGGGGAGTGATGAAGTCTGACGTGCAGACTCTGGTAGCTTGTGATCTTGGGCGAGCCATTTATCTGCCATTGGCTCAGTTACAAAGTTAAGGGCATGTTTATGAGTCCTATGAGTAATATAGAGCTAATGCACCGTTATTGCACAATTATACTTTGGCAGGGTGTAGTAGCTGGGGCAAATGTAGCCTCGGTAAGGAGGTAATGCAGCACTAGCCATGTCAGTGTGCATACGCATTGTGATGGCACACCCTATGTGTACCCTGTATTTGCTTGCTAGCAATACAATGTTATGGGCAGCAGTAGGCAACCAAACCCATGCAATGTAGATAGCAATACATGGCCCTTAACTCCATTTACAGGGCATGTACTAAGTGGGCAGTAAAGGAAAAAGAGGGCTGACCTGGGAATAGGCATGTCCCACTGCACAGCTCAAGGAAAGCAAACACATGCATAGTGGACATGCTGAGGCCCTGTTTGTGGGAGACTGAATGTTTTAAGCCATCATGCATCTTATTTGACTTAAAAAAATCTTTAATTATCAGTTTTTAGCTGGGAAGAGCACACAAACATTTGAAGTGTATATGAGCGTCAGTCAAAAGCAATGTCAATAATTAAGAATTTTGGATATGTTCCACAGTAAGTTTATTTATATTGGAAGATTTTTGAGGTAATGTGATTATAAGAATTTACAGCATAATAAAGGGACTCTGTTTTGTCACAATCTGAATTGTCTACCAACTTACCTTTTTTCCAACCTAATTTTTAGTGTAGCATATAGTTCAGATTAATATGAATAAAACACAGTCTCTAAAATGCTTGTATGCAAATGCTAGAAGTCTAAAAAATAAAATGGGAGAGTTAGAATATATAGCACTAAATGAGAGGTTAGATATGATTGGAATATAAGAGACATGGTGGAAGGAGGACAACCAGTGGGACATTGTGATACCTGGATACAAACTATATCGTAATGATAGAGCTAATCAAATTGGTGGAGGGGTTGCGCTCTATGTTAGAGAGGGCATTGAGTCACAAAGGATTACAATTTTGCAGGAAACAAAATTTGCTGTAGAATCTCTATGGATTGAAATTCCATGTAAAAAGGGGGAGGCGATGGCAGTGGGGGTGTACTATCAATCGCCTGGCCAGAATGAACAAATGGATGATGAAATGCTCAAAGAAATCAAGGAAGTTAACAAAAGTTACAGCGCAGTAATAATAATGGGTGATTTCAATTACCCCAGCATTGACTGGGTCAGTGTCACGGCAGGACATTCTAGGGAGATAAAGTACCTAGATGAAATAAATGACTGCTTCTTGGAGCAGCTGGTTCATGAACTGACCAGCGGGGAAGCCATACTGGACCTAGTCCTTAATGAAACACCAGATCTAGTGCAAGAGATAAGGGTGTTGCGGCTGCTTGGCAAAAGTGATCATAGCATGATCGCATTTTATTTATTTATTTATTTATTACAAGTTCTTATATACCGCACTATTCGGCATCAGCGCGGTTTACATTATAACATAAAGACCATAACAACAAGCTGTTTGGTTTACATCGAACAGGAGTACAAACTTGGAGAATTGATTTAATTAGTGGAGAATTGATTTAATTAGTGGAGGAGGGATAGTAAGGAAATCCACAGTACTACCTTTTAACTTTCGAAAGGGAGACTATGATAAAATGAGGAAAATAGTTAAGAAAAAAACTAAAAGGAGCAGTTGCAAAGGTTAAAGACTTACATCAAGCTTGGGTGTTGTTGAAAAATACTATCTTGGAAGCCCAGACCAGCTGTATTCCACGCTTTAAGAAAAGTGGAAGGAAGTCCAAAAAACTGCCAGCATGGTTTAAAGGTGAGGTAAGAGAGGCTGTTGCCAAAAAAGCATCTTTCAGGAAATGGAAAAAAAAGCCAGACGATGAAACCTGGAAACAACACAAGCACTGGCAAGTCAAATGCAAGGCATTGATAAGGCAGGCAAAGGGAGAATTTGAGAAGAAGCTTGCTGGGGAAGCAAAAACGCGAAACAAAGACTTTTTCAAGTATATTCGTAGCAAAAAACCTGTCAGAGAGTCAGTTGGTCCATTAGATGATAGAGGGGTTAAAGGGGCACTAAGAGGCGACAAGGCGATAGCGGAGAGAACGAATGAATTCTTTCCTCCAGTCTTTACTGAGGAAGATGTAGAGATGTTACCCATGACTGAAGTGGTATTTAAAGGTGCGGAAGAATTGAAGGAAATATCGATACATCAGGAAGATGTATTACAACTATTAGATAAACTGAATAGTAGCAAATCACCTGGACCGGATGGTATACATCCAAGGGTGTTGAAAGAACTGAAATATGAGATTGCAGACCTGATATTAGTAATCTGTGAACTTTCATTTAAATCATCTGTAATACCTGAAGATTGGAGGATCGCCAATGTAACGCCAATTTTTTAAAAGGGTTCCAGGGGTGATCCGGGAAACTACAGACTGGGAAAAATGGTAGAAACCATCGTAAAGAACAAAATTACTCAGCATGTAGATAGTCATGGCCTAATGGGAGACAGCCAACATAGCTTTAGACAAGGAAAATCTTGTCTTACTAATCTGTTATGCTTTTTTTTTGAAGGTGTGAATAAACAGGTGGATAAAGGTGAGTCGGTTGATATAGTGTATCTGGACTTTCAGAAAGCCTTTGACAAGGTCCATCATGAGAGACTTTTGGCAAAATTAAAGAGTCATGGGATAGGTGCATTGTACTATTGTGGATCAGGAACTGGTTAAAAGATAGAAAGCAGAGGGTAGGGTTAAATGGCCAATTTTCCCAATGGAGAAAGGTGAATAGTGGTGTACCCCAGGGATCTGTCTGGGTCCGCTGCTTTTTGACATATTCATAAATGACCTGGAAAAGGGAACAACGAGTGAGGTTATCAAATTTTCAGATGACACAAAACTATTTAAATTTGTTAAAACCCAAGAGGATCGTGGAAAATTGCAAGAGGATCTTGATAAATTGGAAGACTGGGCATCAAAATGGCAGAGGAAATTTATTGTGGACAAGTGCAAAGTTATGCACCTAGGGAAGAACAACCCAAGCTATGGTTACACGATGCAAGGTTCCACATTAGGAACCACCACCCAGGAAAAAGATTTAGGCGTCATTGTGGATAACGTTAAAACCCTCAACCCAGTGTGCAGCGGCGGCCAATAGAGCAAATAGAATGCTAGGTATCAAAAGGAAAGGAATGGAAAATAAAACAAAAGATATTATAATGCCTCTATATCGTTCCATGGTGAGACCGCACCTTGAATATTGTGTGCAATTCTGGTCGCCGTATCTTAAAAAAGATATAGCTTTATTAGAAAAGGTTCAGAGAAGAGCCACCAAAATGATAAAGGGGATGGAAGGATACTCCTATGAAGAAAGGCTAAAAAGGTTAAGGCTCTTTAACCTGGAAAAGAGAGGGCTGAGGGGAGATATGATAGAAGTCTATAAATTAATGAACAGAGTGGAACGGGTGAACGTAGATCAATTGTTTATGTTATCAGAATATAGAAAGACTAGGGGACATGCAATGAAGCTACAGGGTAAACTATTTAAGACTAATAAAAGAAATTTTCTTTCACTCAACGTGTAATCAAACTCTGGAATTTGTTACCGGAGCATGTAGTAAAGGCTGTTAGTGTAGCTGGGTTTAAAAAAAGTTTGGACAAGTTCCTGGAGGAAAGGTCCATAAACCATTATTAAGAAGGGAACCAAGATATCAATGCTTGAACCAGTACAAGCATTGTGGAACCTGTGTCTTTTGGGGAAATTGCTAGGTACGTATGACCTAGATTGGCCACTGATGGAAACAGGATACTGGGCTTGATGGACCTTGGTGTGACCCAGTATGGCATATCTTATGTTCTTATGTTAAGAGGCTGTATTTTGTTTATTTAAAGGCTGAGACAGAGGTCATATACAAATTAAATCAATTTTAAAAAGTAACCTACCCACATACACTGCAGTAGAAAACAGGCTTATTGGAAGTAAGCATGTACTTTTACATATTTTAAAACAAGCTGAAAAGTGCACACGTACAATGTGACACAATGGCATGGGGAACTCAGAGAAAACAACCACAGCAAAGTGTTTCTCAGTAGGGTATCTGGAGACATGTGGATGGGTGCGTGAGTGGATTGGGTATGGGGTGTGAGTATTATTTATTAGTAGTATTTAACTCGTGTTACATTCGAGTAGGTATTTCCCTATCCCTGAAGGGTTCACAATATTTATTATTGGGAGGAGTGGTCTAGTGGTTAGGACAAGGTACTTCAGGCCGGAGGGCCGGGGGTTCAAGTCCCACCTGGGGACAGCAATCTCAGGCCGGAGGGACTGGGATTTCTAGTCCTGTAGGCACTCCTTGTGGTCTTGGGCAAGCCACTTAACCCTCCATTGCCCATGTTCCCTGTAAGTATTAGTGTATGTGTCTCATATCCCCTCGTGTTAAATGTATCCCCCAATTGACCGCTTTGACCCGGTGAAAAGCGTGATATAAATACAGCTAAATAAAATAAATAAATTTATTTAATAGTGTTTCTATACCACTTTTCGAGAAACAAAGCGGTTTACAAAGAATTTGAAAAATAACGGAAAGTTACAGTTAACAGTATAACACAGGTCTGCGACTAAAAAGCTGTTTGATTATTTTCATCTAATTTCCATGTATTTTGGTGTGCTGAAAACAAATAAAATACTGAAAAAACTCCTAGACGTCATGATTTGCCACGGCATGCAAAATTGTCTTCAAATTTATCAAATTTTTTCAAATTATTATTAATTAATTCAAATTACTATTAATTAATTCATATAAGTGCATTAAAATATAAAATGCCAAAAAAACCTTAAAGGGGTTGTCCGAGTTATGTAAAAAAAAAAATAGCACTGTAAATCTGAAGGTCTGCAATATATACATAAGCTAAGCAAGTTTTAAGTCCGTCCTTATAATGGTAGAAGAGGTTAATCTTTCCTGAAGAATCCAGTGGGAGGGAGACACAGGGCAGATAGCAGCAGCTCCGGTCAGTGCAGGGGGCGTGGCCAGCACTGTGACATCTCATGTACAGACACAGAGCTGCTCTCTCCTGCATGCCACACTTGTGCACGAATCATCATCAGGTTCTTGGTTCTAAACTGTTCACACTTTTTCATCGCAATTCGTGTTAGCTCGTCATTCTTCAACCATTATGTTATAGCTCCACGAAAGTGTACTAATTCGCCAGACAGTTTCTGTTTCATCTGTGGTGAATATACAGTGTTGAAGCAACTGCAGAATATTACAGACTTTGTGAAAAAAGTATACTTTGCATACTTTGGACTAAAAATTGGAGATCAAGATAAAGTCTGGGCGCCTCATAAAGTGTGCAAACGGTGTGTTGAGGACCTCCGAAACTGGTAAGAAAAGCACAGTTACTTACCTGTAAAGGTGATCTCTGGGAACAGCAGGAATAAGTCTTCACATATGAGTACGTCGGTACCGGCGGAGTCTGCGCGGGAACGCTTCCCAGCATCCAATCAAAGAGCTTTTGGAAGCATCCCTCCACGCCTGCGTGTTGCCTTCCCGCCTTTCCTAACTGCCTCTCCTCAGTTAAGTTTTAAAGCTGAGACAAAGAGAGAGAGGAAAGGAAAGATAGATAGAGATACAACTCCTGGGGAGGTGGGTGGGTTGTGAAGACTTATTCCTGCTGTTCCCAGAGATCACCTGTTACAGGTAAGTAACTGTGCTATCTCCAAGAACAAACAGGAATGAGTCTTCACATATGGGGACTCCCAAGCTGAGATGCCTGGAGTCCCAGCATGTCATAGGTTGGAACATGCTATCTCCCAGAACACCAGGCATCCTGAGGATGGAGGGTAGGGATTGAAGAAAGAAAGGTGCTGTGGAACAGCTAACCTAGCATAGGCTTGCAGACAAGGAGTCCATGTGTGGATGATAATTGTCATCAATGATATTGCAAAGAAAAAATATTGCAATAGGGACCTCCCCTAACAGGACTTTAGAGAAGTATGGAGGTTCATGGGATCTACTGGGGAACCCAGTAGAGGAACCTCGAGAAGGACCTCACTGTAAGTGGAGGTAGTAAACCTGTAGGAAAAGCAATGGAGGTTAGAATCCTGAAAGATAACAGGGAACCCCAGTAGGAAAAAACTGGGGTAGTACAAAAACGGTGGGCCTTCAGCGGAAGGCTTTATGATAAAAGCCCAACTCTTTTGGCAGCAGAGTGGCCCACTCTTAGGAACAAAAAGAGAAAGGCTAACCGATTTGGACAGACAGGCCCAGTCCTTGTGGGGAGAAAGGGTATGGGAACCCCTTGTATCCCAAAAGAAAGGACAACGCCGTAGGCGTTAGAGCCTGTGAGTAGCTGAAGATCCGCAATGTCTCTCCTAACTGAAGTCAGCTGGGAGAGATATTGGAACATGGAGAGCTTCAGAGGTACCTAACCCTAGGGTTATGGTAGGTGTTAACTACCACCAAAGTAGTTGTGGGTGTAGGACCCCAAAACATGCTGGATAGCATAAGTATGGGTAAAGCCCATCTGTCAATCATATGGCTATATGAGCTTCGACAGTCAGGTAGATAAAGCAGAAACATATATACCGACAGTAAAAAATCTTGACAGATACATATATACACATATATACACATACACACATACATATATAGATAGATAGATAGATAGATAGATAGATAGATAGATAGATAGATATAGATATACATATGTGAGAATATATCTATAGGGAGATATGAAGGGCATAAAATACTCACACATGATAGACATAGACATCTGTAAGATGTGTGCTATAGGTATGAATATATATATATATATATATACATATATATATATACCTCTATATGGAAGTCTGCAAAGAAGCAGACAGAGATATGCCTACAAAAGGTATTCACATAGGAAAATGTGGAGAGGAAAGATTAATCTAATAACAAGAAGGTGGAACCTACTTGAGAAGACATATAGAGAATCAATTCCCACTGGTTATGGCTACAGGAATGCTAGGTAGTAGAATAACCAGGATGGTTACGTGAAAGCAGGAGGATGATATCAGTCTGCAAGTCCCGAGTATTCTAGAATTCTAGCATGGTAAGTGAATAGAAGACGCATAGGAATGAGATACCATGCTGACCTGCTTAAGGGCAAAAAGGTATCATGCGTTCTTACCATGAGGACGAGCTGGAAGGAGAAAAATATTCCCTATTGGAAATACTATGGACCAAAGCAGGGAATTAGCAACTCCTTAAGCTTGCACGTAAGAGGAGGCCTATGTCCTTTATATTAAAAAGGAGAACTTTTCTAGTCATGGGAGACATGACTGAAAAAGCCTTTTTCAACCATCTAGTATGGCTGTTGGAGAAAAAGCCTCCCCCCCCCCCATGCTCTCTAGCAAGGGCCCATAGTGGAGAGATTCACTGTAGAATTGCAGAGAGCATGATGCAGGAGAATGGGGCGATAGAACTGGCTGCAGAAGAGCCAGTAGCTATGTCAACTATGCTGCCAAACCCATGGGAATGGAGATGGCAGACAGAGAAGACAATCCAGCAAGCTTGTAGTGAAAAAATTTCCAAGACAGATGACAGCACTGACTTGGGGCCACTACTAAGACCAGACAGAATGTTAGTGGAGGACAAATCTGGTTGCTGGTGGACAAGAACCAGTGGTTGAAACATTAAGGCTCCTGCATTGGCAGCTGCTTGCCAGACAGCAGAAGAATGGTACTGTTTAAAAACAGTAAGAACAGACAAAACAAGAGTAGAAAACTCTGGACATGTCTGATGAACTGCTTCAAAGCAAGACTGAAAAAGAGGAGTCAACTCAGAGAAGAGAACTCCGCACTGGAAAAGTAAGAAAACTAGAGAGGCTGAAGAAAAGCCCTCCAGTGAAGCAATACCGCTCTTACAGAGGGAAAAAAACCCTGTTACGAGGGTAAAGAGAATGGAGCTGAAGAAAATTTACAAAGTAGTAAGTTTATAGGAGGGAAAAAAGACATGCTGGCACAGGAAACTATCATTTGATAGTGGATAGACCTCTTTACCTAGAAGGAAAAAGAGGAAAAATCCTGTGACCTAGAAGCATGAACATCCTAACAGCTCATAGAACATAGAAAGAATGGATGTCTTTCGGGAAGAGATCCATGTTTAGGATTTAGAATAACAGCAGTGGATTGTCTCTAATGAGAAGAAGCAACTGCAGATTGTAATCCCCAGAGTCACAAGCATCTGATGAATTGATCAGAAACCCTGTGGTTGCTGGATTTGCTGAGCCTGGTGAGAGGTTGAACTCTGCATACCAGGACGATGCATAAAACCTTCTCCTATGGGAAGAAAGTTTGGCAGGACATTTCCTACCTACTGGGACAGAAGAAGGTGCAGAACAGCTCCTAGGAACAGGCAAGTCAGTGGAGAACTGAGTAACCTGACGTAAAGACTCCTTGTTGAAAAGATTGTCTCCAGTGCAAGGAGTATGTCCCAGTCTGTGCTGTGCCCATTTGTCCAAGCCTGAAGCTTGGAGCCAGGCTCTACGTCGTGCCCCTATGGTTATAGCAGAAGTCCTGCTTACAGACTCAAAAGAGTCTAGGGAAGCACAAGAGATATTCTGGAGATGCTTGGGCAGTGAAGAATAGTCTGCACTCCTGCACTCTGGAAGGGAAGGAGTCAAAAGATGTAATTGCTTTGTGACCTCCTCAAGAGATAGACTCATATAGAAAATATATGAGAGAATTCTTGCAGAAAGCATAGATGTCTGGAAGGTTTGACGTCCAAAGGCATCAAGTATCTTAGACTCACGACCTGGCGGATAAGAAGAGTGCTTTTTCTTGCTCTTTACCCGCCTCATTGCTGATTCCACAACTATGGAATGATGAGGAAGTTGAGTCTTTTGAAACCCTGGAGAGGGGGGCACCTGACATAAGAGATCAGTTGCTCTGGAAGGTGGGGGTACCCTTAAAGGTGTTTCCCACATTCCTAGAAGGAGATTCTGCAAGGAATGATGCAAAGGAAGCATTATGTTCTCCTTTGCTTTGGTAGAAAGAGTCCTGTGCAGGATCATGTCCTGGAATAGGAATAGCAAGAGATCTTGCTATATCTAGGAGGAAACTCTGAAAAGAGGGCTCCCCAACAGTATTTTCCCTTGGACAGGTTAGATCTGAAGAACTAGCCTGAGCACCGACAGAGCTATCCAGATATATAGGAATAGAAAAGCCTGCACAGTGCAGTGTGGAATGCTTAAAGGATGGTCGCCGGTACTGGCTGTCAGGAGCAGTGACCGTCATTACCACATTGTCCATGCCAGGTATCGACTCCAAGCTTGGCATAGAAGGGAGCGATCCTGTTGAAAAAAAGCATGGTAGGAGTTGGCCACGATGCTACTGTGGATACCGGGTACCGATGCCAATACCGGTACCGATGTCGGAGTCGAGCTCGACAAAGACATCGGAGCAGTCATCGGTGACCGTTCAATCTGTACCGAGGTAACCGAAAACCTCCGGGTGCTATCCTCGGTACCGAGCCACCGGTATCGATCGGTGTCGGTACCAAAGTGTACTGGTACCGAGTCTGGAAACACAATGGAGCAAGACCGGAGAAATGTGGATGTTTGTAAAGTCTTTATTGATAGGAGTAGAAACCCCGACGCGTTTCGGCATGGGACGCCTTCTTCAGGGGGCACAAAGCTTAAAAACAGGGAAATACATAATGTATGATATTAAATTATGAATATATATAAAAGAATAAATATATAAAAAAATATATAAAAAATGGAAAACATATTAGTAAACAATCAGATTAATACCATATAAACGTTAAAAAACATTAATATATCAGTACTAATAAACAGAGTGATTCACCCTCTTAACAAACTTCAATCATATAAACTGATATAGAATTGTGTAAATAAAACTTAAGCACTGTGTGTTGGTTGTGGGGATCACATAAATATACAAAAAAAACTCTTAGAAATTGCTAGGGAAACGCAGGACATGAGGGATTAAACCATATTAACAGACAGAGAACCTGATTAGATGTATGATATGTACAGCTAATATAATTTGAGAATATTGAATGTATAAAAGGGATGGTATTATATGAAAAGTCAAATTGATGTTAAAAAACTTAGCATATGGTAAAAACCTATAATCATGGCAAGTAATTTTGATATTGATAAATCTTATCTTGATAATATGCATCAGCTAGGATAAAAGTGTCCTAATTTAAAGTTAAAACTTGAATTACTGCTGCTTGGAAATCAGAATAAAAACTGCACTATTGAGAAATCAGAAGTGAAAATTAATCCTTGTGATGTAATTAAGATGTTAAAAATCACCAACAAATCCACTAACCTGAATTGATCCACTTACTTGTTTACATCTTTTTCTTAAACTGTTCATAAAACTGTTTAACTAAAAAGTCGTAGGTAAACAAGAAACAAGGGAAAACCAGGAAAGGTAAATTGAATAATATCGTATTAGTCTGTGTTAAATATTAATACGTTCAAAAAAACATGTAATTCATGTATATACTGAATGAAACCGATGTGAAAATGTTATAAATAGAAATGTTATAAATAAGAATTGTAGTTTGTCTGTCCTTATGGTGCGTATGACTGTTGCAATGCCCCTTAAAAAAGTTGATTGTGCTGGGGGACAAGCTCGAAACAAAAGCGGCAAGAAATCTAAAAGTTATCTATTAAGCCCTTTGGTTTATCCTCTTTTGTCTGAAAAACGGATAAATCACTTAATGCATGAGAACTGTGCCTTACAGTGTTGATATTAAGGGAACCGAATTGGTTATAGAAGCCACTCGCTTTATCGGTAAAAACGTCATAGTTTTAAACTTGAAGGTCAAACTAGATGACCCATTCTAAACGGTAGCTATCTAAAGAAGACTAATAGAGTATGACTAATAAAATAATGGTTACTATGTGTGGAGCAGCTATCTGAAAAACCAGCCTGTAAAACTAAAAATTATTACTAACTGCACGATGTGTAGCATAGATATTAAAGGAACCAAATAGGTAAAACACTTTACTGCTAGTAAATGTAGCCTTTTAAAACCTGTATGGCAGGCTGGTTCGTTGTGTTTAGCATTTTTGGTTAGCTGTTCTTGACGTGGCTCCCATCGACGCTATGCCGTTATGATAGGTGTTAAGGGCTGTATGTTACAACATTATGAAACCAAACTTATTGTAAAACATTTGAGGTAGTCATAGCGCTGTGAAATTATTGACCGTGAAAGTCATAATAAATAGCAGGATAATGAATAAAGATACATATTAACTAACCCAGACTTGAAGATCGTGTATGTTGTATCGTCCTAGTGCAGGGCGAGAAAACCCGCTGTTCTAAATCTGAAGAGAAGTACAATATATATTATGTTCAAAATGAACTATTTGCTAACATATAACCACACATGGTAATTTAACTGTACTTGATAAAAAATGATAATTTATGTTACTTGGAATTATTTGTTGTAAAAATATATTCTCAAGAATGCTCGTTAGAACTGCAGTCTCTCATGGGCTCCGTGGAGTCACTGTGTTAGAGGTAACATTGCGGTTCCAACCTTAAGAACCGGATGTTAAAAGAAAAGCTATCTGCAATACATGATCTGACTAGACTTATCGTCTTAAAGTGAAGAAATTGTGAACAACCATCTCAAAGCATACCTGTAGAGCTGGAAGTCCTGCCTGCAACAATGTGTAGAGAATTTTAAAAAGCGCTTGTAAGAGACCAAGCTATAAACCCGTCAGTATTCCCGCCAAAAGGGGAGGAGTTTTTGATTCGGGAGGAGCTAATTTGACAGAACTCATCACTAAATTCTATAGTACCATCTGGAACCTTGCGTACTGAAAGAACCGGATGTGCTAGAAAAAGCCGTGGGAACCATATTAATTAGAGCGATTATTTGAGCTTACCAACAAGCTTACATAATAAACCTCCTTGGTAAATACTGCCGTATTGTGACAGTTGTATATGAAATGAACAATAAAACCTAATAAACCAATTTATGTTAGTTGAGAACAGCAAGATTATGTGTACCTTACATTTCAGCATAAGTAAGAGTCTCTAGATAAACGAAATCGATTATCTATAAAAAAAACAGAGAGGTCTATCTCTTGATTAAGGCCGTTGGGTTCCAAACTGTTGAATTCATATATATATCTTTGTTCAAATTAGCTCCTCCCGAATCAAAAACTTGCTCCATTGTGTTTCCTGGTTGGTAGTGCAAGACACGCTGCTCTTCCTTGTGTTTTCACTGGTACCGAGTCTTCCAGACTATAGAGCCATTCTACACTCGGCATCGATAAGCAAAACATGGAATGCACCGACTGTAAGGGTAATGAGGACATTGGTACCAACTTCAGTACCGTATCTGATACCGGTGAGTGAAGGTCAGCTAGTGACAAGTCAATCGGCCTCGAGGGAACCGAGATTTGCGGATCCGAATCATTGGAACCGAGCCTTCGGTACCGCCCAGAGCCGGTACCAAGGCGAGTCGGTACCCAGTCCTCCAGACTGGAGATCGATTCCAGACTCGGCATCAAAGGAAGCAAGGCTATCGATGCACGTCTGGAGGGTACCGATGTCGGTGGTAGTATCGGTGCTGGTACCAATAATGGAAGGTCAGTCTGGAGTGTATCCACCGGTCCCGAAGGCCTCGAGGACGCCAGATGACCATCCCTGGTGAGGAGTATTTCATCCAACACCAGTGCCGATGTCGGGGTATCGGTACCGCTCGAAGCTGATGCCACCACCGGACACGGCTCAGGTATGTTCTGTGAGGGATGAACCCCAGGAACAACCTGAAACCCCTTATACGCTTTGGAGACCAAAGACTCCCGCCGGGGTTTTGAAGCCAGTGAGCCCTCGAGGGCAAGGCCGGAGCCATCTACATGCTGTGCATGAGACCTACCACTCGAGGGCTGGCTAGTCTTAACAGACTGTTTGTGGGTTACCTGATCCTGTGTAGAAGAAGAAGGGGACGGTGCCCCGAAGCTGGAGGGAAACTGTGTATCGAGGGAACCTCGATATTGAAGACTTCTTCTCACCAAACTGTTGTCAGGACCCAAGCAGGTTAGACACCGATGTCGAGGGTCTAAAAATAAAGTTGTACCGCCACAGTTTGAACATTTCTTGGAGAAAGTGGCTGGCGGTACCATGAGGGAAAAAGAAGAGGCCTAAAAGGCCTAAGATACCGTGAGACACTATGAAGAAAAAATATTCCCTGAAAAAGGAAGATTTTACAAGAAAAGAAAAGACAACACCGGCGGTACCGGTGGCGTCGGGAAGACAGCCGCGACCACAAAATCTAAAGAAATAAAAGAAGAATTTTCTGCGGTGACAGGAGGACGTCCTGCCGGCTCCGCGGAAAAATGAAAACTGAGGAGAGGCAGTTGGGAAAGGCGGGAAGGCGGGAAGGCAGCACGCAGGCGTGGTGGGATGCTTCCAAAAGCTCTTTGATTGGACGCTGGGAAGCGTTCTCGCGCAGACTCCGTCGGTACCGACATACCCATATGTGAAGACTCATTCCTGCTTGTTCCTAGAGATAAATCTTTCCGTTATGGGATTCCTATGGTATGGCGAGAGCAAAAGAACCAGAGTGACGACTGTTACTTTTGTTCATGCGACGTGAAAGGGTTTAATTCCAAATGGAAGCATTCCATTTCATACCCCAATCTTCACTCGGCAATTCGTCCCATCCCCCATGACACAGATATACCAGTACCCAAGCCCCCTACTACCTTGGAAGAGATACCTAGCTCCGATGAAGGTGAAGTCATACCTGAACCAGATGACAAATCAAGTTCTGACTTTGAAGATGATACAAGACCAAAATTGTTTTCCCAGGAGGAGATGAATGATTTGGTAAAAGACTTGAATCTTCCCAAAGAAGCCACTGAGTTACTCGGATCAAGGCTGAAAAGCAGGAATTTATTGTTGCCAGGAGTGTCATCTTCATGGTTCAGACATCGTGAAAAGGATTTCGCTCCTTACTTCGCCCAGGAAGACAAGTTGGTTTATTGCATCGATGTCGAAGGTCTGATGGGTCAATTTAAAATCCAATATGATTCAGAGCAATGGCGTCTTTTTATAGATTCTTCAAAAAGAAGTCTCTAAGCAGTTTTACTCCACAACGGTTTTTACGCTTCCATACCTGTAGGTCATTCCGTACACTTGAAGGAAACCTACGAGAACTTGGAATTGGTTCTTCGTAAACTTAAATATGAAGACCATGGTTGGCAAGTGTGTGGGGACTTGAAGGTCTTGTGCGTGCTGCTCGGGCAACAAGCTGGCTATACCAAATATCCTTGTTTTCTGTGTCTATGGGACAGTCGAGACCGACAAAATCACTGGACCAAGAAGAGTTGGCATCCGAGGGTGCTAACAGTCGGTGAAAAAAATGTCCTCCGAGAAACTTTGGTACCTTCCCATAAAGTTCTTCTACCACCTCTCCACATAAAATTGGGATTGATGAAGCAATTCGTAAAATCACTTCTAAGAGATGGAGAATGCTTCAAATACTTGGCACCAAGTTTCCAGGCCTATCGGAGGCAAAATTGAAGAAAGGTGTGTTCGTCGAACCAGACATTAGAAGGCTTATAGTTGATCAAGAGTTTGTCAATACCATGACAGATCCTCAAAAAGAAGGGTGGATTGCATTTAAAGAAGTCGTACAGAAATTTTTAGGCAATAACAAAGATCCTCACTACAAAAAGATCGTCGGACGAATGCTGAAAGCATTTCAAGCTTTAGGTTGCCTGATGAGTTTGAAAGTGCATTTCCTCCAGTCCCACCTTGACTACTTTCCTGAAAATTTGGGAGCTGTGAGTGAGGAACAAGGTGAACGATTCCAGCAAGACATTAAAGAGATGGAAAGGAGATACCAGGGAAAATGGAGCATTACAATGATGGCAGACTACTGTTGGATGCTTCAGAGAGACATTCCAGATGCTACTCACAAGCATAAATGCACCAAGAGGAGCCTCACAAGGAAGAAGAATCGAGTTTAGTGTGTGTAGGTGAGCTCATTTCAGTTCAAAAAAGGATTTTCATGAAAATATTGTAATAAAACTTTAATTTTATAAGTCTATTTCCATTTATTTTGAGGTATTGCCTTATTTAACATAGTTACCTAAATTGTCAGGAAACGTGATGTCCTATGACAAAATGGAGGTCATTTTCGGATTCAGCGCACGAAAAAACAAAGATTACATGGAATAACCAAAACAGCTCTCGAAATTTTTTTTTAATTATTACAAAACACAGGTGAAAGAATTACATTTAACAAGAGTGCATAAACGCGGACTGAAACAAATGTTACAAATTCTAAAATATTCACATATGAAAGTAACAATATTCTTAAATAAAATAACTATAAATATAGTTAAGGAATTAAATCACCAAAGTAGTCCTTATAAAGGAACGCTTTTAAATGTTTCCTAAAGGACTTTGGATCATCAATAGATCTAATTTGTTGAGGGAGCAAGTTCCATAAAAGAGGAGCAGAAAGAGAAAATGCCCTATTTGAGGTAGATGAACTGCAAGATTTGAATTCAGAAGGGATTTCACTGTTCAACAGCCAAAATGCTTCGGCCACAAAAGCAGCTGTTCTAAACTAATTTAAGGCTGCTGAACAGAGAAATCATAATGAAAATGGCTGATTAGGTCTAGTTGCTAAGATATATGCTATTAATTAGTCATTAGGAGCCATTAACTGTGTATTATGCAACATTTGTGTGAGATTGTGTCATCTCTACTTGCAACCAATAGAAATATCTGTTCAAAACCAGATGATGCAATCAGCATTTAAATTTGCATCACTTGACAGTATAAATCTTAAGGTGTATTAGTTACAGAAAAATTAAAAATGAATTATTTTGCATTATTTTATGCCGATAGGTCAATCACAGCGTATTCGGCGATGCATCATACTTGTGTTAATAATGCAGATAACGTCTGCTGTATTTGTGGTGAAGTGACACTTACATCACAAAAACGGAATATGACTGTGGCAGTTAAAGTCTACAAATAGAAATTACACATACCTGGTAATTGTTGCTCCTCGAGTAACTCCAGTTTAGTCCTCCACCTCTGGGTAGTGAACCTCCTCCTGCAGCTTGGAGACTGGGCATGTCAAAACTGTGACATCACTGGATGTAGCCTGCTGCCATCTCCCATCAACCCCAGTGAACTACTGACAAAGCAGACTCAAAGGAGCAACAAATAAGTAGCTATACCTTAACAAATTCAACAAACAGGTTTTTTGTTTTTTGTTTTTTTTAATTTTGCAAATTTAGTTCACATGTCTTCTCTTATTTTATCGTCCAAAAAAACCTCAAGCAATCCAATGACCCAATTTGAATCGCCACAATCTATAGTCATTGAATCTTACAACCAGTCGTCACTCTGGTAAATATCTTTTTATATCCTCCTATTTTTGTCGGGCACAACCAACATGAGAGGTGGGGAGAAATAGCCACCTCCCCGTATTGGAAGAACCCTTTTATTCAAGAGAGCCGTAGCCCTCACAATAATGTAATAGTGTGAACCCACAGCTGAACCGGGTGAAAGAAATTTTCAAATTCAAATATATCCCACTTATCATTTACTAAAGGCAATAAAACTTCAAACCGTGCTGGAACCAAGGCAATTGATGGCTGAACTGTCTCGCCGCGATAATCCACCAGTAAACGTCACGACATGCATGTTTCGGACCAACTCTGGGCCCTGTATCAAGTGAATGCGTTCCTTCAAAGAAGTTGCCTTAGTCCACCTCCCCCCCAGAAGAACCTTATAAAGCGAAAAACGTAACTCATTATTGGCCAGAAACATCTACACCTCAGAAGGAAAATCCCTCCCCCTGATATGGACCACCCAGAATCGTTCTAACCAAAACATAACCTAACTCTCCTCCCCTACAAGAGGCTCCACCATCACAACAATATGTTAAAACAATCCATACAACCGAGGGAACCCCCCTCCCATCTATAGACCCCCTACCCCTACCCCGATCAGAAAAGGCACAATATTAGATCGGTCGCCCCTACAAGAGACTCCACTAATCCAACTCCATATTCAAACCCAACGGTATGACAGTGTCTAAACGATAAATCCAAAATTGTTCCCTCCATTGTAGGCGCTGCTCACGATTAGATCCCGCCACATCCTCGAGGAGGCAATCTATCACCCTCCATCGCAGATCAAAAAAAGTATGAGAAAACGCCAAACAATGTTCAACTATAGGCGCAGCCAAACATTTAGACTTAATCTTAGAGGCGTGCTCTCCCATGCGAATTTTAACCGGGCGAATTGTGCGACCGATATATAAAAGACACAAGGACATTGGAGCATGTAAACTACAAATGATGTCTGACAGGTCAAAACTCCCGCAAAATCATATACTTGAGCCGTAACTGGATGAGACCATTGACTCCCTTGTAACGTATTTTGACAATATTTGCAACTATTACACGCCCAATGACCATGGGAACTGTCCACCTGAGGACCCTGCCCACTTCTCCCAGAGGGCTGAGGCCACTGATCTCTAGGTGGACATGTCTGCACCAACCGATCCCGCAGATTAGAGCCCCGTGTGTAGGCAAATCGCACAGATCTACGAAAACACTCATGTACTTGTAAAAACCCCCAATACTTTCGCAAAACTCTTGAAATTTCATTTGTATGTGTTGTAAAAGGTAAAACCCCCGTGATGGGTTCTAATTGCCCATTGTTAGAACTAATACCTGTCCCCGGGGTCTCAGAATGAAGTAACCATTCCCGGTGTGAAAACCGAGCCCTACAGTAAGCTGATTTTATGACTGATTTTGGTTAACCCCTCTCCGCCAGCCGACACCACAAACGTCTTGCCTGATCCTTAAAATCAGTTAAAGAGGAACAAATTCAACGGAGACGTAAGAATTGACCAAAAGGCAAATTTTTCCTCAAAGGGTTTGGATGATGACTCTGAAATGAAAGAAAACTGTTTCGCTGGCTAGATTTTCGATACAATGACGTGGTTAACCTGCCTTCTTGTTGACAAACGAGTACATCCAAAAATTCAATCTGAGATTTATTCTTGTGTGCAGTAAACTTGATGGTAGTCTTCAAGGAGTTCAACCAATCAACAAAGAGTGTCAACTCTACTTCTGTAGAAGACCACAAGAAAAAAATGTGGTCCAAAAATCGTACCCACAGGATAACATGTTGAAACATAGTGGCTTTGTAAATCTGTTGTTCCTCCAACGCTGCTAAATATAAGGTGGCAATGGAGGGAGCCACAGTGGCCCCCATGGCTATACCCTGACACTGCTGATAGAATTGATTCTGGTAGCAAAAATAATTCTTAGTCAAAACCAATCTAGTCATATCCAACAAAAAAGATTTAGGAATTCGCGTGGGCGCTGTGGTGAACGCCGATTGCAGCAGGGATAAAGCCTCCTCTTGAGGAATATTTGAATAAAGAGCCACCACGAATAATGTGACCAGCCAAACAGAATCCAATGGTTCCTCTAAAGTGGTCAAGATATTAAAAAAATGAGAAGTATCTCTCAAATAAGAACGTACACTTTGAGCCTCCACCTTCAAAAATGTATCTACAAACTGGGATAATGGTTCCAAAAACAAACCTCGACAGGAGACTATGGGACACCCTGGTGGAGCCGAGAGCGATTTATGGATCTTAGGAACCGTGTAAAATACCGGTATATTAGGATGCCGCTGGTATAAAAACATCGATTCCCTAGAGGTGATCCACCCCTTCTCTTTAGCATCTCTAACCATTGCCCTTATGATGATTTGCAAATGTGGCGTGGGATCGCTTTGCAACGGTTTATAGTAAACAGGATCATTTAGTTGTGCTAACACACCCTCATGATAAGCTTCATAAGATTGCACCACCACCGCACCATCTTTATCAGCTCCCCTTATGACTATCTGATCATTATGTGCCAATTCTCTAATAGCTTGGCGCTGTAATCTAGAAATGTTAGAAAAATGTTCTGAAAAAGAACTCCCCCGACGGAGCAGTTCGTTCACAACTAAAGATTGATAAGTCATAATCACTGGGTCGATTGTTCCCGGTGGAATCCACCTCGAAGGGAGAGATTTAATTGAACCATCCTGAATTGAATTCTTATCAGAAAAAAAAAGTGTTATCCGCGGTTTCCTAAAAAACCTGTAGAGGGCTACTCTCATCCGAAATCCATCATAGGGCCCCGTGGGAACAAAAGATAATCCCAAATTCAAAACCGTAGTTTGAGGAGGAGTCAGGACCAGTCCTGAAGTGTTGACAATTGTTGTTGTCGACGGGACCGTTGCCTGGTAACAGGGGGCTCCCATTGTTCATCGATGTAGGGCCGACGGGGGCGACCTCCTCTCCGTTGGCCCCTTGAAAAACCCCATTGGGCACCCGATCCTCTCCGTGGTTTCCCCAAATCATGTGAAGAATCACTCTCCTCCATGTCCTCCGAGGAGTTCTCAAAAGTCACTCGTTTCTCCGTTGCCCCCGTTCCCTCCTCCCCCTCTGATTTTTCATACATCCAATAATAAATCTTGTCGGTCTCATAATCCTGTTTGTCCCGTTGAAATTTAGTGGCCTTTAAGCCACGAAGATAATCAAAAAAACCTTGAAGTTGTTTCTCCATTTCTTCCATCTTCGATTGAAACAATGTTTCAGAAAGGGAGCTTTGCAAAGATTCCTTCAACTCCACAATTTCTTTAGACAAAATTTCCTCCTCCTGCGTCGTGCGGTCAATAATCAGGGCTATAAAGGTCAAAACTACATTTGTTAAGAATACAATTCCACTTAGAAATGAATTCAATGTCCGTAAGAAAAAGCTTCGGCGCTCGTGGCATTCGTAGTCCCCTAGGGATTATACAGGTCTTTAAATATTGAAGCATAAGGGGGTGTTATCACAACTAAATGATCCTGTTTACTATAAACCGTTGCAAAGCGATCCCACGCCACATTTGCAAATCATCATAAGGGCAATGGTTAGAGATGATAAAGAGAAGGGGTGGATCACCTCTAGGGAATCGATGTTTTTATACCAGCGGCATCCTAATATACCGGTATTTTACACGGTTCCTAAGATCCATAAATCGCTCTCGGCTACACCAGGCCGTCGCATAGTCTCCTGTCGAGGTTCGGTTTTGGAACCATTATCCCAGTTTGTAGATACATTTTTGAAGGTGGAGGCTCAAAGTGTACGTTCTTATTTGAGAGATACTTCTCATTTTTTGAATATCTTGACCACTTTAGAGGAACCATTGGATTCTGGCTGGTCACATTAGACGTGGTGGCTCTTTATTCAAATTTTCCTCAAGAGGAGGCTTTATCCCTGCTGCAATCGGCGTTCACCACAGCGCCCACGCGAATTCCTAAATCTTTTTTGTTGGATATGACTAGATTGGTTTTGACTAAGAATTATTTTCGCTACCAGAATCAAACTCTCACTTGGTTTGCAGCTTGTCGTGCTGTGAGGGCTTGCGTCCATCAGTGATGCTGAGAGCTAAACTATCGGTAGTTTAACTACTGGCAGGGTCTCCCAAGATGGACAGGTCTCAGCTGAGGTGCCAGACCAAGACAAACCACCCATCTGGGCAGCAACAGAATGGGACAGTGTTGACGGCGGAGGATCACATTTTTGTGACAACGGCAACACCACCAAATTTAAACTGCGTGGAAAAAAGGCCCGGCAATCTACTTCTGTATCTTGCCATGAAAACCCAATGGATAGTTACAACAAAACAAATTGTGCTATGGTGCTGGAAGATGAGACCCCCAGGTCAGAAGGCACTCAACTAGCTACTGGGGAAGAGCTGAAGACTTTTCAGAGTAAAGCCAGCATTTATGATGTGGTTGGATCATAGCCCTCGGGAAGTCTGACTGCTGATGTAGCTGCGCATGAAATGAGAGTCAGAAGCTGTAAAGATCTCTTACACATTGGAACATGGAATGTACAAAGCATGAACCAAGGGAAGTTGGAGGTGGTCAAGAATGAAATGGAACGTGTACAACTTGATCTGTTGGGTGTCAGCGAACTGAAATGGACTGGCATGGGGCACTTTGTATCAGATGATCACATGGTCTACTATGCTGGAAATGAAAGACAAAGAAGAAATGGTGCTGCATTTATAATAAAGAAGAAACTTGCAAGAACTGTAATGAAATACAATGCAGTCAGCGAACGCTTAATCTCTATTCGTCTACGAGGATTGCCTATCAACACAACTATAATTCAAGTATATGCCCCAACAACAGCTGCTGAAGAGAATGAAATTGAAGAGTTCTATGAACAAGTACAAGCTGAAATTGACAGAACATGCAAACAGGATATCCTGATAGTCATGGGTGACTGGAACGCAAAGGTTGGCAACAAAGAAGAAGGCAAAGTAGTTGGAAAATATGGACTTGGCAACAGAAATGAAGCTGGAGAAAGACTGATAGAATTCTGCAAGACCAATGATCTATTCATCTCAAACACCTTCTTCCAGCAACACAAGCGGCGACTGTACACATGGACTTCACCGAATGGATTATATAAAAATCAAATTGACTACATATGTGGAAGTCAACGATGGAAAAGCTCTGTAACATCAACAAAGACAAAACCTGGAGCTGACTGTGGTACAGATCATCAACTACTAGTATGCAAACTCAAGCTAAAGTTGAAAAAGAGCAAACCACTCATGAATGCAGCAAAATATGACCTTGAGAATATACCACTGGAATTTAAAGACTGCCTGCAAAATCGATTTGTTGCTTTAGATACAAATGACAGAGCTCCGGAAGAGTTATGGAATGACATCAAGAAGGTTGTGTTGGAAGAAAGCGAGAAGTCTCTACAAAAGGTGAAAAAGCAAAAACGGCCAAAATGGATGACGGAAGAAACTCTGAAAATTGCCCAGAAACGCAGAGAAACTAAAGCCAGAGGAGAAAGAAAGACAATCGCAGAACTCAACAGAGATTTCCAACGTGCAGCAAGACAGGACAAGGAAAAGTACTACAATGACACTTGCAAGGAAATAGAAGCAGAAACTATTAGAGGAAGAACAATATCGGCTTTCCTAAAGCTACGAGAGTTAAAGAAAAAGTTCCAGCCTCGAACTGGAATGTTACAAGATGCTCAAGGTTCTATGTTGAATGATGCTGAGAAGATCAAGAAAAGGTGGAAGGAATATACAGAGTTTTTATATGATAAAGATCAAGTGGACCAACAGCCGTTTCAACCTGTACCTTATGATCGGGAACCATTGGTGATGAAAGAAGAAGTTGAAGCAGCATTGAAAGCCTTAGCAAAGAACAAAGCACCAGGCATTGATAGCATTCCCATAGAAGTATTGCAGCAATCTGATGCAGCTGTTACCGTACTCACAAGGCTCTGCCAAGAAATATGGAAGACAACATCAAGGCCAACTGACTGGAAAAGATCTGTGTTTATACCAATACTAAAGAAAGGTGATCCAACTGACTGTAAATTATCGCACAATCGCTCTGATCCCACATGCCAGCAAGATTCTACTGAAGATTATTCAAAAGAGACTACAACCATACCTGGAACAAGAATTACCTGAAGTGCAAGCAGGGTTCAGGAAAGGGCGAGGAACGAGAGACATCATTGCAGATGTGAGATGGATCCTTGAAAAGACTAAAGAATACCAAAAGGATATCTATTTGTGCTTTATCGACTATAGCAAGGCTTTTGACTGTGTAAACCACATTAAGAAGCATGGGCATGGGCCACATTAAGAAGCATGGGTATACCAGAACACCTGATCGTTCTCTTGCGCAATCTGTACATTGATCAAGAAGCAACAGTTCGAACGGAACAAGGAGAAACAGAATGGTTTAAAATAAGCAAAGGTGTAAGACAAGGCTGCATACTTTCCCCCTACCTGTTTAATTTATATGCAGAACAAATCATCAGAGAAGCAGGATTGTATGAAGACAACAGAGGTGTGAAGATTGGTGGAAGACTCATCAACAACCTTCGCTATGCTGATGATACCACATTACTGGCTGAAAGTGAAGATGATCTGAAATATTTGCTTCTCACAATCAAAGAACATAGTCTCAAAATGGGCCTGCACCTTAATGTAAAGAAGACAAAGATCATGACAACTGGCATAATCAACAGGTTCATTGTTGAAGGAGAAGAAATTGAAATTGTGAACAACTTTAACCTACTTGGATCAACTATCAATAAAGAAGCAACAAGCAGTCAAGAAATCAGACGACGCATTGCTCTTGGCAGAATGGCTATGAAAGACCTAGATAAGATTCTCAAGAGCAGAGATGTCTCTCTCCATACAAAGATTCGACTTGTTCAAGCCATGGTATTTTCAATATCATCATATGGATGTGAAAGCTGGACAGTGAAAAAGATAGACAGGAAGAAAATTGATGCCTTTGAATTATGGTGCTGGCGGCGAATACTGTGTATACCATGGACTGCCCGAAGAACAAACCAGTCGGTACTAGAGGAGATCAAACCTAAGCTTTCTTTAGAAGCTCAGATGACAAGACTTCGACTTTCATACTTTGGACACATCATGCGAAGAGAGAGATCATTAGAGAAAGACGTTATGCTTGGCAAGATAGAAGGTCAACGCAATGTATCAATGTCTTGCAATCAAGTGTAAACCTGTAATCTGAATGTTTGTGTCCTGTACTGAATCATTATGTATGTTTTAATCCATGGCCTGTACAACCATACTGTTATGTATAGCAAACCGCTGCTGATCGCTGGAAGTAGCGGGATATAAGTGTACACTAAATAAATAAATAAATAAAAGAGGAAGGCCAGCAATGAGATGGATCGATACAATAACAGCAGCTACGGGTACCAGTCTGTCAACAATGAGCCACCTGACTGAAGACCGAACACAGTTTAGGATAGCTATCCAGAGGGTCGCCATGAGTCGACTCCGACTCGACGGCACTTAACAACAACAACAACCAGAATCAATTCTATCAGCAGTGTCAGGGTATAGCCATGGGGGCCACTGTGGCTCCCTCCATTGCCACCTTATATTTAGCAGCGTTGGAGGAACAACAGATTTACAAAGCCACTATGTTTCAACATGTTATCCTGTGGGTACGATTTTTGGACCACATTTTTTTCTTGTGGTCTTCTACAGAAGTAGAGTTGACACTCTGTTGATTGGTTGAACTCCTTGAAGACTACCATCAAGTTTACTGCACACAAGAATAAATCTCAGATTGAATTTTTGGATGTACTCGTTTGTCAACAAGAAGGCAGGTTAACCACATCATTGTATCGAAAATCTAGCCAGCGAAACAGTCTTCTTTCATTTCAGAGTCATCATCCATACCCTTTGAGGAAAAATTTGCCTTTTGGTCAATTCTTAAGTCTCCGTCAAATTTGTTCCTCTTTAACTGATTTTAAGGATCAAGCAAGACTTTTGTGGTGTCGGCTGGCGGAGAGGGGTTATCCAAAATCAGTCATAAAATCAGGTTACTGTAGGGCTCGGTTTTCACACCGGGAATGATTACTTCATTCTGAGACCCAGGGAACAGATATTAGTTCTAACAATGGGCAATTAGAACCCATCACAGGGGTTTTACCTTTTACAACACATACAAATGAAATTTCAAGAGTTTTGCGAAAGTATTGGGGGGTTTTACAAGTACATGAGTGTTTTCGTAGATCTGTGCGATTTGCCTACACACGGGGCTCTAATCTGCAGGATCGGTTGATGCAGACATGTCCCCTAGAGATCAGTGGCCTCAGCCCTCTGGGAGAAGTGGGCAGGGTCCTCAGATGGACAGTTCCCATGGTCATTGGGCGTGTAATAGTTGCAAATATTGTCAAAATACGTTACAAGGAAGTCAATGGTCTCATCCAGTTACGGCTCAAGTATATGATTTTGCGGGAGTTTCGACCTGTCAGACATCATTTGTAGTTTATATGCTCCAATGTCCTTGTGGTCTTTTATATATCAATCGCACAATTCGCCCGGTTAAAATTTGCATGGGAGAGCATGCCTCTAAGATTAAGTCTAAATGTTTGGATGCGCCTATAGTTGAACATTGTTTGGCGTTTTCTCATACTTTTTTTGATCTGAGATGGAGGGTGATAGATTGGATCCTGCCACATCCTCGAGGAGGCAATCGTGAGCAGCGACTACAATGGAGGGAACAATTTTGGATTTATCGTTTAGACACCGTCATACTGTTGGGTTTGAATATGGAGTTGGATTGGTGGAGTCTCTTGTAGGGGCGACCGATCTAATACTGTGCCTTTTCTGATCGGGGTAGGGGTAGGGGGTCTATAGATGGGAGGGGAGGTTCCCTCGGTTGTATGGATTGTTTTAACATATTGTTGTGATGGTGGAGCCTCTTGTAGGGGAGGAGAGTTAGGTTATGTTTTGGTTAGAACGATTCTGGGTGGTCCATATCAGGGGGAGGGATTTTCCTTCTGAGGTGTAGATGTTTCTGGCCAATAATGAGTTACGTTTTTCGCTTTATAAGGTTCTTCCGGGGGGGAGGTGGAATAAGGCAACTTCTTTGAAGGAACGCATTCACTTGATACAGGGCCCGGAGTTGGTCCGAAACATGCATGTCGTGACATTTGCTGGTGGATTATCGTGGCGAGACAGTTCAGCCATCAATTGCCTTGGTTCCAGCACGGTTTGAAGTTTTATTGCCTTTAGTAAATGATAAGTGGGATATATTTAAATTTGAAAATTTCTTTCACCCGGTTCAGCTGTGGGTTCACACTATTACATTATTGTGAGGGCTACGGCTCTCTTGAATAAAAGGGTTCTTCCAATACGGGGCGGTGGCTATTTCTCCCCACCTCTCATGTTGGTTGTGCCCGACAAAAATAGGAGGATATAAAAAAATATTTACCAGAGTGGCGACTGGTTGTAAGTTTCTCTTATTTTATTACTTTCCCTGTTCCACCCCTTAAGCTATTCAGAGAAAGGGAAAGTAAGAACAGTCGTTAGTACTCACTGCGATCCAGGAAATGAAACTCTTCTGCTGTCATTCAAAACTGACGCTTCTCCCCTTCTGCACATGAACCCTGCAAAGACACACCCCACTGGGCGGGAATGAGGACTAAACTGGAGTTACTCAAGGAACAACAATTACCAGGTAAGTGTAATTTCTATTTTCTTATTGCTCCTCCAGTTTAGTCCTCTACCTCTGGGATGTATCAGAGCAGTAATCAGTGGGAGGGCCCTTTCCAGCCGGATCGCAACACCGCCAACCCGAAACAAGCATCATTTACTGCCATAACGTCTAGGCGGTATGAAGAGATGACCAAGCGGCCGCCCTGCATATCTCAACTGGCGAAACCAAGCCGTGTTCCGCCCATGAGGTCGCTTGCGCCCTAGTAGAGTGCGCTCTCAACCCTGGCGGTGCCTGCCGCCCTTGCAAGAGGTAGGCGAACTCAATTGCCTCCCGAATCCATCGTGAAATAGAAGCCTTAGCCGCCGCCTCCCCTTTATGGGGACATCCGAACAGCACAAACAGACAGTCAGATTTATGAAAGACCTCTGACACCTTCAAGTACTGCCGCAACACTCTCTTCACGTCCAAACGCCACAGACAACTGCCCGGTACGCTCTCCGCTGCAGAATCCAAGACTGGTAGGGGACACTGCTTAATTCAAGTGAAACGGAGACGCCACTTTAGGCAAAAACGATGGTACTGGACGCAACACCACCTTTTCCCTAGAAAAGGACAAAAACGGTTCCAACAAGAGAAAGCCTGCAGCTCTGAAACTCGCCGCGCTGAGCAGATGGCCACCAAAAATACCTTCTTTAACAGAGGCCTGGTGCAGGGGCTCAAAAGGCTTCCTAGTTAACGCCCCTAGCGCCAGATTAAGGTCCCACGGTGGCACCCATACTCTGCAAGCGGGCTGCAACCTTAAGAAAACGCAGCATGTCGCTGTGACTTCCCAGAGCCACGTCTTGGATCTTCCCTCTATAGCACGCAAGCGCTGCCAGCTGTACTCTTAAAGAACTAGCCACCAGACCTCTTTCAAAACCATCCTGCAGAAAACTCAACACCACGGGCACAGACACTGTAGCGGCCCAAACCTGTTTCTGCGAATACCAGTCCTCAAAGATACACCATATCCGTCTATAAGTAAGGGAGGTGGATTTTTTTCTCACTCACAGCAAGATCGCAATGACTGCCCGTGAGTATCCTTTCTTCCTCAACCTTGCCCTTTCAGTGGCCAAAACGTAAGCGAGAACCAATCCACCTGAGTCATTTGAAGCGGACCTTGCAGAAGCAGATCCTCGCAGATTGGCAACCTCCAAGGGTCCCCGTCTAGCAGCCGCACTAGATCGGCATACCACTGTCTCCTCGGACAATCCGGAGACACTAACAGAACCCTTCCGCGATGGGCCTTGATGCACTGAACCACACACCCTATAAGCACCCATGGAGGGAACACATAGAGAAGACCCGTCGTCGGCCACAGTTGAATCAGGGCGTCTATCCCCTCTGACATCCTTTCCCGCTGCCTGCTGTAAAAACAACTGGTCTTTGCCGACCAAAAGGTCGCCATGAGGTCCATGATCGGCAGACCCCATCTGCGGACTATCTGAGCAAACACCTGCGGATGGAGCTCCCATTCCCCGGCATCCACCCGGACCCTGCTGAGGAAATCTGCCGTCACATTGTCTCGACCTGCAATGTGCGCCGCCGAGATGGCTAGTAAGCGAGGCTCCATCCACTCGAACAACGCCTCTGCTTCCTGTGCCATGGCCACACTTCCCATTCCCCCCTGCCGGTTGATGTAGGCCACCGTCGCAGAATTGTCGGAGAAGATCCGAACGGTCCAGCCCTTCACTGCGGCCTCGAATGTCTGAAGTGCCAACACCACGGTGCGCAACTCGAGACGGTTGATTGACCACTCGCTCTCCTCTTCCAACCAAACTCCTTGTGCACAAACATCTCCACAGTGTGCTCCCCAACCCGCAAGACTCGCGCCCAACACCGGAAGCCACTGAGGTTGTTCCAAAGATAGACCAGTCGCCAGGTGCTGTGGCACCATCCACCAACGAAGGGATTTTCTAGCTAGGAGTGGGCAGGGCAGATGCTTGCTCAGTGAATCATTCTGATGAGACCAACGGCTCACCAGGGCTCTTTGCAATGGCCGCATGTGAAACCTGGCCCAAGGTACCACCTCCAAAGTTGCCGCCATCGTGCCCAGCACCCGAAGGTAGCTCCAAGCCGATGGCGCCGGTGTGGACAGGAAGCAGCGCACCAGCTGTCGAAGCGCTTGAGCTCGCCATTCTGGCAAGAACACCGCCTTCTTCTGGGTGTCGAAACGCACCCCAAGGTATTCGAGACTCTGCGATGGCCTCAACTGACTTTTGGCTGGATTGACCACCCAGCCGAGACCTGCCTGCTCTTGACCTCAGACTTCACCCGAATCAATCAGTCGTTGAGGTACGGGTGCACCAATACGCCATCTTTCCGCAACGCTGCCGCCACCACCACCATGACCTTCATAAAGGTGCACGGAGCCGTTGCCAGGCTGAAGGGCAACGCCTGAAACTGGTAATGTCTCAAAGGCAAAGCAAACATTAGAAACTTTTGGGTTTGCTGCCCTGATGGGAATGTGCAGATAAGCCTCCGTGAGATCAAGAGAGGTCAAGAACTCTCCTTGCCGAACCGCCACAATGTCTGACCGCAACGTTTCCATCCGGAAGTGCGGAACTCGAAGACATCGGTTTACCCCTTTGAGATCCAGGATAGGTCGAAGAGACCTGTTCTTTGGCACCACGAACTAAATGGAGTAGCGACCCCTGCCATAGTCTGCTACCGGCACCGATGCCACCACCCCTAACAGTAACAGCCAATCGAGCGCCTGGCGAACTGCTAGTGTTTTCTGTCGGCCTTTGCAGGGCGAGAGGACAATGAATCTAGGACCGGCCGGGCCAAATCCAGGGCATATCCTTCTTGAATAATTTCCAGAATCCATTGGTCGGACGTTATTTGGGTCCAGGCAGGAACAAACTCCTGAAGCCTCCCTCCAATCGGTGTAGTTCACCCGGGACCCGCCTCACTTCATTGTGGTTTTTGAGCTGCCCCTGCTGTGGTCCCTGCGAAACCTCTACCTGCCCCTCAAAACCCACGAAACCCCTGGGCTCTTGAAGCGAACCGTCCTCTCTGGAAACCTCCCAAATGAGAGGAACAAAATCTCCGAAAATCTCTAAATGGCCCTCTCGACGATGGACTGGTCTTTCCCTGTTTAGGCTTGTCCTCGGGGAGCCTACCCCCCCTTGGACTCGCCCAAGTCCTTAACCAATTTGTCCAGATCTTCTCCAAAGAGGAGTTTGCCTTTAAAGGGAAGCTTACTGAGGCGAGCCTTGGAGGAGCCGTCGGCCATCCAATTTCGTAACCACTGAGACCACCAGGCAGCCACCACGGAGGACATACTATTTGCCAATGCCCTGATCAGGTCATAATGCACATCTGCCAGATATGTGGACCCAGATTCGAGGCGTGTGACTTCCATCAAACTCTCCTGTTCCATCTGGGTAGCCTGTCGCAAGTGCTGAGACCAGCAGAGACCAGCTCTGGCCAACCAGGCCCCATAAATGGACGCTTGCAAGGCCAAAGCGTTAGCCTCGAAACCTTGCTTTAATAAACCGTCCACTTTCTGGTCCTGTGCATCCATCCAGGCTGCACTACCTTCCACCGGAACTATCGTCTTCTTTGTGATGGCCGACACTGCTGCATCGACCTGCGGAGAACGGAACTTCTCTTTAACCTTGTCCGCCAAACGATATAGTCTGCTCATCGTTCTGACTCCCCACAGACCCATTTCTGGTTGATTCCATTCGTCCTGAATCATACGGTCCACCACACGGTGTACCGGAAAAACCACTTGCGACTGTCGCACCGCCTGAATGATTGGGTCTTTCGACCTCCTCCTCCTCAGCCGGCGGGGCTGTAGCCAGATTCAGTGTCTGCAAAGATTCCGTAATAAGGGCTACCAACTTCCTCCTTACCGAACACCCGTATTATTTTGGCCTGATCCTCCGGTTCTGGTATCTCTCCTTCTTCCAGGTCGTCTCTACCAGTCTCGAACTCGGTGTCATCTGCCTCTAGTCTGTCCAGATCCAACACCACCGGCGCAGCAGGCCGTGCCCTTTTTGAAAGCCGCGGACCCGTACTGGGACCCTTGTCCATCTGAGCTTGCTGCTGAACCAGAACCAGCAGCAAAGACTCCAGCACTTTGCCTTGCTGACGCATACAGAAGGCTTGATGCATAAGCAGCACAAGATCCAGGCAAAAATCCCCGCGGGTCGATCCTGCAGGCGCAGATGGGGAAACGCTCGCAGATCCCATCGGGGGTTCCGGCCCCTGGCTTGACGGGGTGCTTATCAGGCGATCTCCCTCGCCTGCCACCTTGGGAGAATCCTGGGCAACGCTGTCCTCCATTTGCCTTTCTACAATGGTTGAAACCGTAGTGCAGCCGCAGCAAATGCCGGCGTCTGCGACAGTGCCTCTGCGAGCTCCGCACACAACGTACTGAGGGTGAGAGGGCATGAGCTACACCTCGTAGTGCCCTCCGTAGCAGAGCAGAATGAAGGACCAATCGCGCAGGCCCCCAGTCTGCTGTCTCACACTTCTCTCCCTTATTTAGATATACATGTAATAAAAAAAAAAAGAATTAAATCGGGTATTGATCTTATCCAAAAAACAAAAAAGGCTTCCAAAAGGTAGCCTAGAACGAAAGGTAACTGTCCACCCCCCCGGAAAACCCCTTGAATGGAGCCCAAGCAAAGAGAGACGGCCACCCCAGCCAGGCCGCAGCACAGAGCATGCCACGCGGCTGCACAGGCTCACTCAAAATGGCCGTGGCTGCAGAACCGCTTTGGCGCCAAAACCGCCGCACTCAGAACTCTCACACCGGCGGTGTGCTCTGGATTCCGCATTCGCCGCTGTGCCCCGGTCCTGCCTCCGAACCCCCCAACAAGGTCCTAACCTCAGAGTTCCTGCTCCATCAGCCGCAACATCGCTCAGCACCGGGAGCGACGTTCGCCACAAGAGCAAGACTGCCGGCTGAAGCTCTCTCCTCTGCAAGCAGTATTCTGCGGGCAATCAAAGACCGGGAAGAGTGAGGCTGATTCCAGCAGAGCTCTCCCCCATACTGACAAGGGGAAGAGATCTGAGCCTACCGCTGCTCCGGCTAAGACTAAGGAGAAGAACCAAGGCAAGATAGAAAGAAAGGAGACTTATTGATTTTTTTTAAAAAGATACAGTACCCCAAGGAAACCAAAATAAAGCACAGTTACTTACCTGTAACAGGTGATCTCTGGGAACAGCAGGAATTAGTCTTCACATATGGGTACATCAGTACCGACTGAGTCTGCGCAGGAACGCTCCCCAGCATCCAATCAAAACGCTTTTGGGAGCATCCCACAGCGCCTGCGTGCTGCCTTCCCGCCTTTCCCAACTGCCTCTCTCCAGTTGAGTTTTAAAGCTGAGACAAAGGAGAGAGAGAGAAGAAAGGGAAAGATAGAGATAGAGAGATACAACTCCTAGGGGAGGAGGGTGGGTTGTGAAGACTAATTCCTGCTGTTTCCAGAGATCACCTGTTACAGGTAAGTAACTGTACTATCTCCAGGAACAAGCAAAAATGAGTCTTCACATATGGGGACTCCCAAGCTAAGATGCCCGGAGGAGGTCCCATCATATTGCTCATCTGAAGGATGGGCCATGCTATTTCCCAGATCCTCAGGCATCCTAGGGATGGAGGGTAGAAGTTGAATCAAAAAAGGTGTGCTGTGGGACAGCTTGACTAAACAAGGTGTCTAGAGAGGAGTCCTTGTGTAGATCATAATTGTCAGTAGATACTGAATTACAATAGGCCAAAATTGACCTTACCCAAAAATATTGCGAAAGTATTAATGAGGCTGATATGGGTCTGCTATTAAGAGCCAGTACAGTATCCTCAAGAAATTACCTCACTGATGTAGAGGAGAGAAATTTGCAATACAGGTAAAGGCCAGAAGCCTTAATGGTTAAAACTAATCCCAGACGAAGAACCAGGGAAGTCTAACGGAGGTAGGACTTCAGTAGAAAAAACTGAAACCTCTGTTGGGCAAGGTTTTCAAGCTCTTTGTCCTTGGAGCAGAATAAGGCTCTGGGAAAAGAGGCGAGAAAATCTGACTGATTTGGATGAAAAAAGATAGATATACTCTTTGCAGAAAAAGAGTGGGTCTTTAAGACCCTGTCATCCGAATGAAAGACAAGGAAATTTGCAGTAGGCGTTGTAGCCTCCAATTTCTTGAAGATCAGTAATGTCCCTTCCTAATTGATGTCGCTTAGGAGAATGACACTGCATAGAGAGCTTCAGATGTAACATCATCTGAAAGGTTACAGTAAAAGAAGGTATCTTGTAATTACCACAGAAATTGGTTCTCCATATAAATCCTTATGGTATGCTGGAACAGCATTAATATGGACAACAAGTCTTTCAGAGTCAGATATATACCTATACCTATATATATATATATATATATATATATATATATATACCTATATATACCTATATCTATATATATCTATATATATAACTATATATATATATAGAGAGAGAGAGATAGATACATACATACTGACAGATATATATATATATATATATATATATATATATATATATATATTGTGGTGAGGAGAGCACTGCTGAGCATAGAGATACACAGGGAAATGAGACCTGTACCTTTAATTCTGAAAGTATCAAGGGTTTCCCGGGTAACCAAGAGGCTATGACTCATAACTTAGTCATCCCTAAGCCCCGCCCACAGCAGCACGTCAGGGTTAGAGGGAAGCCTGACTCTAATCACATGTGCTGGGAGCAAGGCGTGGCACAGGAAGAAGAACGGTTTAAAAAGCTGACTTGTAGAAGCAAAGGGGGGAAGAGGGAGAGTGAAAGAAAGTGTGAAGGAAAGAGTGGAAGCAGAAGAGAGAGAGCTCCCGAGAGATTGCCAAGAACAGCTGAGAGAGCAAGGGAAGGAGGATCAGATAAAGGTATTGGTGAACCTTTGAACGAAGGCAGCAGGAGAGAGATAAAGGCTCCTGACTTAAAGCTTCCAACTGCTCAGGGAGAACTGTTTGGAAAGGTGCCAAAACAGTTCCAGCTGAAAGATAGGCTGTTGCAATCAAACGAAGTTACTGCAGACGGAAGACAGCATGACTGGCTTACAGGGCAGAGAGAGATTCTAAACACCTCTGACTCCAGGCAAGTGTGTCCTCCTCATTTCTTAACCAATAAAAGCTTAGGAGAATTAGCTCTAGAGTTGAAAGCTGATTCTAGCAGTAAGCAAAACTCCAGGATAAAGAGAGACTGTTTATCTGAGTATCAGGTGGCTCACATAGCAGAGGAGCTAGTGCAAAAGCAAGCCCTGCTTAAAAAGTTGAATGAATTAATTAAGAAAGAGAACAGTCAGCTCTCCCTACAGATGCCCTTGGATGTGTGTGAGAATGATAGCATTGAAGAAATGGAAATAGGAGATGTAGAAGACAATTCCTTTGAAATGCAATGTGCTTTATGTCAAGCCTCTGATGTGGAAGAATGCTAATCTAGAGAGCCGTTGAATGGGTGCATGCTTAAAGAGCAACCTGATTTGTGAAGACGTCACGACAGAAGAAAAACAGCTGAGTGCTAAGCTCAAACTTATAAGGCTGAAAGTTGATAGTAATAATCAAGGGACATTCAAAAAGCTGTTTTTGCTTCATGAGATTTTTTGTTCCTGTAAAGAGAAACATTTAAGAAGTATAGTTTTTGGAATAAGTTACATTTTTGAATACAAGCAAAGTTGTACCTGTTTTCTTTTGAGAAGCTGTTGCGCAGGAGTAAAATCCTATATTTTGGGTTTTTTCCACTTGTATCCTGTGTATGAAGGAATCCCTGATTACAACAAATAAATTTTCTCTGTCTTATGCCTAACCACTGGATCACAACTCCTTTGCCTTAAGATAAGACTACAATTCCCAGCAGCCCTCCTGGCAGCCATTTTTAGGGAAACTTATTTAAAAGGTAAAAAAAGGCGACCTCTCCTGGTACCAGTTATCTACCTGGCCAGGTGGGGGCGACAAGAGAGTGGCGTAGTTCTTTGGATTGCGACTGGAGTACGACTGCGCGGCAGAGGAACACGAGCACAACGGATTTCAGAGCTCGACGGGAGGACGCCGGAGAAAGTTGCAAGTGACTGAGACAGAGAGTCCAGAGTTCCTGCAAGCTGGAGGGTCCGAAGACCTGCCGAGGTCATACACCGTTGCTGAGCAAGACGCACCACTAGTACCAGGTACACCGTATTTAACTAGGGAAGTTAAGGATACTGGTACTGGGTGGGGGCGGTAGCAGCAGATAGAGGGAAGAACACACCTAGTGTTGGGTGCCACACTTGGGTGGTCTGTGTTTTTCTCATTCTACAGGAAAGAAGACGACGATGGAGACACAAGATATCCTTGCATGGGCAGCAGCGGAGTTCAAGCAGCAAAAAGAGTTGTCATTGGAGCTTCAGGAGCAAGCGGCTCGTCAACTGCAGGCCCAACAGAAACCGCTGGTAGATCTTATGGAGGCCTGGGTGAAGGAATGCAAGAAGCCACCAGAGCCTGATCCGGTTACCACAGGTTTTTCACTGGGATTAGCCCATACCTTTGGACTCTGGTCCAAAGAGACCCTTAGTTTTGGACAACTAAGAGATGGGGAAAGTGTAGACGCTTTCTTGGATGCTTTTGAAAAGGTGGCACAAATAGCCAGGTGGCCACCCGAACAGTGGGCGGTAAGGTTGGCTGTCTCACTTACTGGTGAGGCGTTGGCAGCCTACCAGACCGTTCCCGCTGAGTTGGCCAATGACTATTTGGAGGTCAAGAAGGCTATAAAAGATAGGCTAGGCCTAACTCCTATAGTCTATTGACGCCAGCTACGAAATGCCAAATTGCGTGTGGATGAGACACCGCGAGCGTTCTATCATAGATTAAAAATGCTGGTAGTTAAATGGCTAGAACCAGAACATAAATCAGTAGAGACGCTGATTGATGAGCTCGTTCTGGAGCAATATTTTGCAGCAGTACCTGAAAGGATGCAAAGTTTTCTGATGTTACAAGGATGTAAGAACACACAAGAGGCTATAACAATGTCAGAGCGATTCCTAGAAGCTGAAGTGTTAGCTAAGGATAGGTCTGTAGCCTGTACTAAATTGTCTATAGCTAGGTTGGATGATGATAGAAAGAATGTGAAGAATGTTTGCGTTCCCACCAATAGAAGGTTGCAAGTGAAGCGTGCATGTTACCGGTGCGGAAGTGAACAAAATTTAATACGTGATTGCAAGATGAAAACAGCCCTAGTGTTGAGCGACCCTAGTAAAAGGAGAAGGCTTTTTACTAGATGTGACGGTACAAGGCATACCAGTTAAAGCACTGCTTGATTCCGGATCGGATCAATCGATGCTTTCCAAACGCTTATGGAGAAGGTTAGCAGCCCCAGGTTTAAGAACACCTCAGACACCCACGGGCAATGTAAACATTCGATGCGTTCACGGAACGGCGTGTACCTATCCAGTTTACTGTGTCCGCATAAAAGGATTAGGCATAGAGAGGGAGGTCCCCGTTGCTATTGTTCCCAGATTACCCCAGGAGGTAGTGCTCGGGAGGGACTGGCCCCAATTTCAGCGAGGTGTGCAACAAGGGTTGGGTGTTAAGAAAGGCTTGGTTTCCACGCGAGCCCAGTCCCAAGCCCAACAGGCCCTAGGGGAAGAGCCCATAGAGGGGAAGGCAGAGGTTCTACCCTCTCATGAAGCTGTAGGGACAGTTCCTATAGGCAAAATAAAGAAACCAAAGGCAGAGGCTACAATGGCAATATTAAGGCCTTTGTTTGGAAAAGCCGGAAAGGGGAAGCCACACTTGCCTAAGGAGGAGTCTCCTAAGAAACCTGTTTTTGTCTTACGCTTTTGTCGGATGAGTCCGGAAGCACGAGCCCCAAGGAAGACCACTCCACAGGCAGCCGGCTTCGACCTATACAGTGCTGAAGAGGTTCTTGTCCCAAAGCATGGGAAGGCACTCGTAAACACAGCGCTACAGATGGAGATCCCAGTAGGGTGCTATGGGAGAATTGCACCTCGATCAGGCTTGGCTGTAAAGCACTTCCTAGACGTAGGTGCGGGTGTAGTGGACCCGGATTATAGAGGGGCTATTAAAGTATTGCTATTTAACTTTGGATCCGAAGATTTCCAAGTGAATGTGGGCGACCAAATTGCACAAATTATTTGTGAGCGAGTGGGTTTCCCTCCGTTGGAAGAGGTGGCCATGGTGTCCGATACGCTGCGAGGGACGCAAGGTTTCGGGTCCTCGGGGTATTCAGACAAGCATGGGTTGACTGCATTGCTGGAGGAAAGGATGGAGGATGACCTCGGACCCCAGCTAAGTGACTGCAGGAAGGAACCTGAACTCAGGATAGCGGATGGTCTCTCATGGTCTCAGAGACAGGAGTTGGAGCGTCTTGTTAAGAGCTTTTCAGATGTCCTGACGCCACTGCCGGGAGAAACCAAACTCGTTGCTCACGAGATCCTGACACCAGCAGGAGAAGTAATTCGGCAACGTCCATATAGGCTGCCCGAAGCCAAGAAGCATGAGGTGATGGACCAGGTCAAGGAGATGCTAGACCTTGGTATCATCGAAGAATCTAGGAGTCCCTGGAACAGCCCGATCGTGCTGGTTCCAAAACCCGATGGATCACTCAGATTCTGTATTGATTTTCGCAAAGTCAATGCTATCTCAAAATTCGATACTTATCCCATGCCTCGGATAGAGGAGCTTCTTGACAGGCTGGGCCAGGCCAGATATCTAACAACGTTAGATATGACGAAAGGATACTGGCAGATTCCCCTAACCAGGGAATCTCGCCCGAAAACCGCTTTCAGTACGCCACAGGGGTTGTTTCAATTCCGAAGGATGCCATTCGGCCTTCATGGAGCGGCAGCCACCTGTCAACGTCTCATTGATATAGTACTCAGGCCGCATCAGAAATATGCTACGGCCTATATGGACGACGTTGTGATTCATAGCACCAGATGGGATCAGCACACGGTCCACTTAAAGGCAGTCCTACAAGCAATGAGGGAAGCTGGTTTGACTTTGAACCCGGCAAAGTGCATGTTCGGGGCCCAAGAAGTAAAATACTTGGGACACTTGGTGGGACATGGTATCGTGAAACCCCTGTTAAGTAAGATTGAAAGTGTCCAATCTTTTCCGCGCCCTACCAATAAGAAACAACTCCGTAGTTTCCTGGGTTTGGTAGGTTACTACCAAAGGTTTGTGGCACAGTTTGCCGAGAAGAGTGCGCCATTATCCGATATGTTGAGAAAGAACATGCCTAATCAGTTACGCTGGACCGAAGAGGCGGATAAGGCGTTTGGACGGCTGAAAGAAGAACTGTGCGCAGCCCCGGTATTAAGAGGGGTAGAATTCAGTCTGCCATTCATCCTACAGACTGATGCTTCAGAAACAGGTCTGGGAGCAGTGCTCTCCCAGAAGCATGAAGGTCTGGAGCATCCGGTGATGTTTCTCAGTCGGAAGTTGTCACCTGCTGAGAAGAATTATTCTACTATCGAAAGAGAGTGCCTAGCGGTGAAGTGGGCAGTGGAGTCCCTGAAGTTCTATCTGGCAGGTAGAAAATTCCTGCTCATGACCGATCATGCCCCATTAAAATGGTTGGGTCAAATGAAAGATCACAACGCCCGATTGACCCGAAGGTATATGGCGCTTCAGGAGTTTGACTTTCAGGTTGTCCATCGAGCAGGGAAACTTCACCAAAACGCAGACGCGTTGTCTAGAGGCACTACCAGAGATGAAGACAAAGTCTTATAGGAGAATTACGTGCTGTGATTTTATGGGAACCCCAGCCCGTAATATCTTAAGAAGGGGAATATGTGGTGAGGAGAGCACTGCTGAGCATAGAGATACACAGGATAATGAGACCTGTACCTTTAATTCTGAAAGTATCAAGGGTTTCCCGGGTAACCAAGAGGCTATGACTCATAACTTAGTCATCCCTAAGCCCCGCCCACAGCAGCACGTCAGGGTTAGAGGGAAGCCTGACTCTAATCACATGTGCTGGGAAGCAAGGCGTGGCACAGGAAGAAGAACGGTTTAAAAAGCTGACTTGTAGAAGCAAAGGGGGGGAAGAGGGAGAGTGAAAGAAAGTGTGAAGGAAAGAGTGGAAGCAGAAGAGAGAGAGCTCCCGAGAGATTGCCAAGAACAGCTGAGAGAGCAAGGGAAGGAGGATCAGATAAAGGTATTGGTGAACCTTTGAATGAAGGCAGCAGGAGAGAGATAAAGGAGCTCAGGGAGAACTGTTTGGAAAGGTGCCAAAACAGTTCCAGCTGAAAGATAGGCTGTTGCAATCAAACGAAGTTACTGCAGACGGAAGACAGCATGACTGGCTTACAGGGCAGAGAGAGATTCTAAACACCTCTGACTCCAGGCAAGTGTGTCCTCCTCATTTCTTAACCAATAAAAGCTTAGGAGAATTAGCTCTAGAGTTGAAAGCTGATTCTAGCAGTAAGCAAAACCCCAGGATAAAGAGAGACTGTTTATCTGAGTATCAAGTGGCTCACATAGCAGAGGAGCTAGTGCAAAAGCAAGCCCTGCTTAAAAAGTTGAATGAATTAATTAAGAAAGAGAACAGTCAGCTCTCCCTACAGATGCCCTTGGATGTGTGTGAGAATAATAGCATTGAAGAAATGGAAATAGGAGATGTAGAAGACAAATCCTTTGAAATGCAATGTGCTTTATGTCAAGCCTCTGATGTGGAAGAATGCTAATCTAGAGAGCCGTTGAATGGGTGCATGCTTAAAGAGCAACCTGATTTGTGAAGACGTCACGACAGAAGAAAAACAGCTGAGTGCTAAGCTCAAACTTATAAGGCTGAAAGTTGATAGTAATAATCAAGGGACATTCAAAGAGCTGTTTTTGCTTCATGAGATTTTTTGTTCCTGTAAAGAGAAATATTTAAGAAGTATAGTTTTTGGAATAAGTTACATTTTTGAATACAAGCAAAGTTGTACCTGTTTTCTTTTGAGAAGCTGTTGCGCAGGAGTAAAATCCTATATTTTGGGTTTTTTTCCACTTGTATCCTGTGTATGAAGGAATCCCTGATTACAACAAATAAATTTTCTCTGTCTTATGCCTAACCACTGGATCACAACTCCTTTGCCTTAAGATAAGACTACAATTCCCAGCAGCCCTCCTGGCAGCCATTTTTAGGGAAACTTATTTAAAAGGTAAAAAAAGGCGACCTCTCCTGGTACCAGTTATCTACCTGGCCAGGTGGGGGCGACAATATATATAGATACATACCGACTGATATATATGTATATAGACATACATATACATATGTGGATATATATGTACAGAGAGATTCATTTAATGATAGAAGGGGGAATACCCGCTTGAAAGAACTGAAGAGAATCTCTCTTTGGTTATAAGTGGGAAAGCCAGTGGAATGTTCCTTAGAAGGAGAGGTCTAGATTTCTTTAAAAATTCTAGCCTTTGAATAACCAGGAATGGAGGCCCACGTGAAGGGTTGCAGAGGAGATCCTTAGTCATAAGACAGCAAGTCTGGATCCTTCTAACTTCAGTGTTGTAGCTGGAGAAGAAGACGCAATATAGGGGGATACCATGTTTGCTCCTTCATGAGGCAATATGAGTATCATGCGTTTCTTGTTCAGCAGAAGTTTCAATGAAATACTGGACATTAGAAGGAAAGTATAAGACAAGGACCGACTGCAGTGAAAAGAGTGCATCCCTGTTAAAAGAAGTTCCACTGGGTTGTGGAACTACTTAGGGAATGGAGCAATTCTTTATGCTTTCATGTGGACCAAGCCCTGGTCCCCTTTTCCCTAGAAGGAAAGGTTAAGAAAGATGGTAAGGGTAGAAAAACCACCAGTCACGTGGGAGCATGACTGGGGAAAACCCTTTTTAACCATCTGGAAGTTACGTACTAGGAATGGCTCTTATGCTCTCTGGCAAAGGCCCATAGTTGCAGAGCTTTGTTGTATAATTGCAGAGAGCATGCTGCAGGTTGCTCAGGTGAAACCTGGCTGTTTAATTGCTAGTAGGCAATGAAAACTATTCTGTTGGAGCCAAAAGAATTGAGGATGGCTAGGAATAGTAGACAGGCCAGTTGCCTGCAATTATAAAGTGACCAAGGAGGTTGTAGAACCTTTCTTGGCATTATCTGTTATTAAGGCAGCAGAAAAATTGCAAAGGGGAAGAGCAACTCTGAATGGAAATCACTTTACTGGAATAGGTATTGAGAAAACCTATGGGTTTAAAGAGTAAGCCCTCCAGTTACATAGTATCACTCTTAGAGACTGAATGTCTCGGATAAGAGGGATATAAGTGATACAGAGTTAAGACGACTTACAGTTTGGAAAGTCTCTGAGAAAGAAAAAAACCCCTTGCAACCAAGGAAGAGCTATCCTTGCACAGGAGAACTGTGAAAGTGAAGGGCATAGCGCATCTGATGGATGGTTGTTACTCCTCTGTTCCCTTTAAAAGGAGAGGAGAAACGTATTACCTGTCGGGCATGATTGTCCTCAATAGCTCTTGGAGCTAAAAGAAAAGATATCCCTTGTGACAAGAGATTCATGCCTAGAGTGACGGATTGAGTCAGTGTGGATGCTTACAGGTTGTAAACCTCAAACAGGAAAAAAGAAATTCAAAGAATGATATATCAGAAACCCTGCGGCTGCTGGGTTTGCTGAGCCTGTTGAGGTTGTGATTTTCTTAGGGCAGATTGATGTTGCCCCTGTTTGGAAACATCTGTATGATGGGTAGAAGATGAATAAATCTTTTTCCCCCCAGGGGGATAAAGTTTGCTAGGAGATTTCCTGCAAGCTGGGATAGAGGAAGGTTTTGACAATCCTCTGAAAGCAAAACTGTCAGTGGTCAACTGAGCAGCTTGGAATAGAGCCTCCTTGTTAAAGAGATTGTCTCCAGTACAAGGAGTATTTCCCAGTCTTTCTTGTACCCATTTATCCAAGTCCGAAGCTTGGAGCCAGGCCATGCGTCGTGCTCCTATGGCTATAGCAGACGTTCTGCTAATAGACTCAAAGCAGTCCAGGGAAGCACGATTAAGGAACCTAGAGACATTTTGAGCATGACTAATTAATAGAGAGTAGTCTGGTCTATTAGGTTCTTGAAGAAAAGGGGTCAAAAGTACTAAATTCTTATTGACCTCTTCAAGAGATAATCCCATATAGAAAGCATATGAGAGAATTCTTGCTGAAAGCATGGATGCCTGGAAGCATCGACGTCCAAAGGCATCTAAAGTTCTAGACCCACGACCTGGCGGATAATAAGAGTGCTTCTTTGCACTCTTAATACGCCTCATTGTTGATTCTACAACAATAGAATGATGAGGAAGTTGAGTCTTTTGAAAACCTGAAGAAGGTGGCACCCTATACAGAATGTCAGCTGTCCTAGAGTGTGGGGATACCGATAAGGGAGACTCCCACATCCGGAATAGCAGATCCTGTAAGGTCTGATGCAAAGGAAGCATGGGGACTTCCTTTGGACTCCAGGGGAAAAGCAAGGGTTTTGAATCCCCTGGTAGAAGATCTTGACCAGGTATAGATATAGCAAGTAATTTTGCCATATCAAGCAGAAACGCTTGAAAGAAATTTCCCGAGGAGGACCCTCTAAAATGAGGGGTAAAGGCTAGACCTGTTGAAGATCCAGTCTTGGTACCCATGGATTCATTCTGATCTGCTGGATCAGAGGACCCGAAGGGGTGGAGCATCGGATTGTCTTTAAAAGAATGTCTTCGGTACCGCGCAAGGTCGGTACCAGGACAAGTCGGAACTAAATCATCCACGCTAGGGATCGATTCCAGACTCGGTATTGAAGAAAGCGACCCTGTCGAAACAAGCATGGATGGTATCGACACCGATGCTAATGTAGATACCGGTACTGGTATCGGTACCGTAGTGGATACAGATACCAGGAGATCAGTCTGCAGAGACTCAAACGGCACCGAAGTAACCGAGAGTGCCAGACTTCGATCACCGGAGCAATGCCTTCACTACCGTCCGAGGTCGGTACCAAATCATCCAGGCTAGTGATCGATTCCAGACTCGGCATCAAGAGAAGCGAGTCTGTCGAAGCAAGCATGGGGGGTACCCATGTTGACACCAGAACCGGTACCGAAGTCGATACCGATGCTGGAAGATCGGTCTGCAGCGACTCTAACGGCACCGAAGGAACCGAGAGCGCTAGACTGCGATCATCGGTGAGGAATATTTCATCCATCACCATAGCCGATGCCGGGGTATCGGTACCGCTCGAAGCGGATACAACCACCGAGCATGGCTCAGGCATGTCCATGGAGATAAGAATCTCGGGACAACCTGAAAACCCCGTTATTACTTTGGAGGCCGAAGACTCCCACCGGGGTTTTATTGCCCAATTGTCCTCAAGGGCAACGCCAGAGGCGTCTCGATGCTGCGCATGAGATCTACCGCTCGAGGACGGGCTAGTCTTAACAGACTTTTGTTTGGTTACCTGTTCCTGTGAAGAAGATTCGGCCCTCAATTTCGATGGGGACCGCGTATCGAGTTGAGCTCGATGCTGAAAAGTCCTTCTGGATACACTCCTGCAGGAGAGACACTCCAGCGAGTAGTGGTCAGGACCCAAACAGGGTAGACACCAATTATGAGTGTCTAAAATTAATTTGGTACTGCCACAATGTAAGCATTTCTTAAGGATAGTGGCTGGCGTTTCCATGAAGGAAAGTATGGAGGCCTAGCAGCCAGAAAAACCGTCAGGCACTAAATAGGAAAAACATTTTCTCACAAAAAGAAAAATTTGTAGGAAGAAAGAAAGAAAAAATACAGGCAGTACCGGTGGCGTCGAGGGAAGGCAAACGCGACCACAGAAAACAAAAAAATAAAGGAAGAATTTTCTGCGGTGACAGGAGTACGTTCTGTCGGCTCCGCGGAAAAATGAAAACTGGAGAGAGGCAGTTGGGAAAGGCGGGAAGGCAGCATGCAGGCGCTGTGGGATGCTCCCAAAAGCATTCTGATTGGACGCTGGGGAGCGTTCCCACGCAGACTCCATCGGTACCGACGTACCCATATGTGAAGACTCATTCCTGCTTGTTCCTGGAGATAATAAGATACAGGGAACAAAGAAATTCTGAATTTGGGAGACTAAACCTAACTATCCTGCTCCTTATTTGTTCCTCGAGTGAGCCCAGCACCTAGGCTCACTAAGTCCTCCTGCTGCATGGAGACTGGACACACTGGGGTTGATGGGAGATTGCAGCAGGCTACATCCACTGATGTCACAAGTTTTGACATGCCCATTCTCCAAGCTGTAGGAGGAGGTTCACTTCCCAGAGGTGGAGGACTAAACTGGAGGAACGATAAGGAACTTATATTTTGGCTGCAGAATAGGAGATCAGGATAAGGAGTTGGGCGCCACACATATGCTGCAATACATGTGCAAAAATCTCAGGTAATGCATGGTTGAGAAAAGGCAATCAATGCCTTTTGCAGTTTGTCAGACGGCTGCCTAGGGTGAGAACTTACACAATCTTGACGATGCATATATTCATATGATTCTTGCAAGGTATTGTGGGTAATGTAGTTCTTTCACTCCCAAACACAGCTGAAGACAATAATTGAGTTGTGAAACCAGTGGTAAGGCCAATAAAATACTTCTTTTATTGATGGGGTTTAATTCACCCAGCACAAATATGCTTGGTAGCAATATAAATGAGGTTACTTGCTTGCAGTGTTTAAATGGATAACAAAGTCACAAAGCAAATCAGAAAGCAACCTTCAGCTTGTCAGGTAATTAGCTAATGTTTTCTTAGCAAATAATTACCAAATAAAAAGGCACAAAGAAATAAATAAACTTTGCTGGTTAGGTTAACTTCTGCTTAATTTCCACACAGATCCTGCAGTGATTCTCTCTTGCTCACACACACAATCAGGTGCAGCTTTAATTACTATCAATTGACCAGCTGAAACCCTTTAGCTGGCTGGCTGCTACTGTGTGAACCCAAATCCTGCTTTAAGAGCTGTTTTGCAGTGGAAATAAGAACAAAGTTAGGTTTCTTTGTGATGGCTGAGGTGTTTGCTCACAGAAAGCTAGCAATAGCATTTAGATAGAGAACAGTCCATGTAATGAATAGTTTCATCTGCTGTATCTCCCCCTTCATCAATCAGCATAGGGTCACTATCATACATTGGCACAGACGAGTCTTTCCATAAGGCACTATCATGAGAATGCTTATTCCCTTGCTGCCATTCACTATTATAGATAGGGTCTGGATCAGTGTTCATATCTGAGCCTCTCCTGCTATCATAATTCCTCTCTGTATAGCCTGGCCAGTATGTAATCCAGTTCTGATGTCCAGCCTTCCAATCTTGATCCCTGGACACTGGATCTTTCCTCACATACCTTCTGGCATAGGTCTGAAAGTCCTTTCCACGTGCAGTCTTCTCTCTTCCAGGTAGCCACTGGTGATTCCTATCTCTGCCGTTCCATTCCTCTGGCTGACTCCAGTCCAATGGACTCTGCTGGCATTTGAAATACCTCCCAGTATAGGTACTGCCTTGGAATCTCCCAGACCTTCCAATAGCCTTCCTTCTTTTCCTTCCAGAGAGTTTCCTTCTCTCTCTATCCGCTTGGCTTGGCTTGGCTTCTGTTTCTCCAAGTGATGTTGGTGCTTGTAGCCGTTGCTGTATCTTTTCCTGAAGCTGTTATCTGAAGAATAAGCTCTATTCTTATTCTGTCCTAATGTGTGCTCCTCCCTAACACAGCGCAGCTGTGTTGAATCAGGCCCTGCCCTTTGAGATGAGTGCTTAGGGATTACCTCATAGCTCTCTTGATTGCACACACATTTTCTCACTTCAGCCCCTCTCATGGCTGCTGGAAACCTGGTGCATTCTGGGACTGGTAGTCTTTTATGTGAAAACTCTGTTTTCTTACTTCTACCAGAACTGACAGGTTGCTTGTTCAGAGTCACATCATCTTTTCTATAGCTCCTACCTGAGCTATGATAAGCTTCCTTATCACAAGTTCCAATGATCTGGAGAGAGCCCACGGATCACGTCAGCAATTGATACTTCTGCATGGTTCCTCCAATTCAGAAAGGCATATCCAGAAAGAGTAAGTGGACTGTGGAATATCCAAACATTCCATCTGCGATACGCCTCATGGAGAAGGTTTGCCGATTCCCAAAATGTCAGAATCATTATCATTAGAATCAAGTGAGGAAGAGGAAGAAGTTTGTAGTCATGAACCGGTAATCTCTCGTGACCCAGAGTTTCTTCTGACCACTGCTAATGAGCCACACCTCATAACGCAAGGTGAATTGAACAACCTTGTCAGGGATTTGGATCTCCCGAAGAATAAAGCTGAGCTTTTGGGTTCCAGACTACAGCAGTAGAATCTTCTGGCTGGTGACGTTCTAATTTCTTTTTTTCCGGGACAGTCAGAAAGACTTGGTGTCATTCTTTTTCAAAGAAGGTGATCTTGCTGCATGCAACAACGTAAAGGTTTTAATGGCAGCTCTCAATATCAATTACAATGCAGATGATTGGAGGCTCTTCATTGATTCATCCAAAGCAAGTCTTAAAGCTGTATTGCTGCATAATGGCAACTTGCTACCATCAACTCCCATTGGCCATGCAGCTTTTATGAAAGAGACTTATGACAATATGAAACAACTTTTGAAATGTATAAACTATGATCAACATCTATGGTCAATCTGTGGTGACTTCAAAGTGGTCGCCCTCTTGCTTGGTCTTCAGGGTGGATACACCAAATACTGCTGCTTCCTGTGTGAATGGGATAGTCGTGCTAGAGATTGTCATTTTGTCAAAAGGGACTGGCCACTCTGTCAGTCACTGGATCCTGGAAGCAAAAATGTTCTGTTTCCAGCACTTGTAGACAGCAACAAGATTTTGATGCCTTCCTTGCACATCAAGTTGAGACTAATGAAAAACTTTATCAAGGCGATGGATAAAACCAAACCTGCTTTCAGGTATCTTAGTGGTAAATTTCCTAGACTGAGTGATGCCAAAGTTAAGGAAGGAGTTTTTGTTGGCCCTCAGATTTGTGCACTTCAAGATGACAAATTTATTCGTTTATTGCGTGGAAAGGAAAAGGCTGCATGGATAGCATTTGAATCAGTGACACAAAATTTTCTTGGAAACAATAAAGCAAATAATTACCAAGAGATTGTTCAAGATCTTCTCAAGGCATACAAAAACCTTGGTTGCAACATGTTCTTAAAGATTCATTTTCTACACTCTCATCTAGATTTTTTCCCACGAAATTGCGGAGCAGTAAGTGATGATCATGGAGAACGATTTCACCAAGACATTGCAGCCATGGAAAAGAGGTATCAGGGTAAATGGAGTCCATCAATGCTTGCAGACTACTGCTGGACAGCGACAAGGGAGATTCTATTGCTTCAGTACAAGAAACAGATCAGAAAGTGTCATGAAGCCACTGAATGAGAACAAAACTTGCTAGAATGTACTTACAAATGTTCTTAATGAAAGTTAGATTGCAGACATAATTACTCCTCTGTTTCTTCTAAGTATGTTTATGAACTTTATTTTATACAAACATGCTTGTTATTGTGCAAAGTTTCATTTGTAATAAGATTTTGATTTACATCTAAGGATTTAGGCTCGATTTTCACCATACATAGTGGTAAATGTAAATTCTTCAACATATCATAGAAACAGGAGCTAACTGACCAATTTCTCTATCATATTTGAATTCAGCGTATCAAATTCATTAAGAAATAGCACATTTAATTTCTGAAGCAAACAATTTTTGAAAATTTGTAGAGCAGTGTTTTCAGCAAATTTTTAGATTTGCTTCTAAGCATTCTGTTAGGAGTGATTTGTATAAGTTCTTTTAAAGTAGAAGATGAATCTGGATTGATTAGTTTAAAAATTGTATGGATGACTTTGAATTTAATTCTGCTTTCAATAGGAAGCCAATGTAGATGTTTTAAGATTGGAGTAATGTGCTCTTTTATAAGTTTGTATGTGAGGCAATGGAGAGTTAGGTGACATGCCCAAGGCCGCAAGCATTTTAATATACAAACATATTAAATTTCAGAACATAAAAGCAAAATATACTTACTCTGGCTTCATTTTGCTGAAGTTTCTCTTCCATACTTAAAGCTGTAGGGGAATCTAACAAAGCAATCTAGATAATAAACAACAACAAACAACCAGTAAGGCACAGTGTACAGATCTTCAAATCATGATGAAAGAGAACAAAACATTTTGTTAATACTGACCTCACTTACAATGATATGTATTGCTATCAACTATATTCTGTCTGGCCTTACATTTAGTTCAAAGTGGATCACAGTAAGGCAAAAAAATACCAATACAAGAAGGCAAATAAATAATAACTAAAAAAAAATACGTAAATTTAAAACAATATGATCAAATTAATATAAAAAAAATATATAAGGAAATGACATATTTGGGCGGTATATAAAATTTGGTTAAATAAACTAGCTAGTAAAGCTTATGAAACAGCCAAAGTTTTTAACCATGGTGAAAGGAAAGATAAGATGGGCCAATTCTAAATTCTTTCATCAAATAATTCTATGCCATAGCAGCTGCCCCTCTAATATGTTCTCTTAAATTTAAAATTGAAGGGAGATGCAGCCTGATTGTATCTGCAGAAAATAAGGAGCAATGAGGTACATAAATCTCAACAATATCATCTATATATGCCAGAGCCAATTCATATATTTTGTAAGTAATACATAACAATTTAAAGGCAATTCTACCTTAGATAGGGAGCCAATGGAGATGAATCAGAAATGGAGTAGCCATCTCTGACTGGGACCCATTCAACATCTGTTTTAAGATGAAATAAGACCTTACCTGCTAATTTTCTTTCCTTGAGTCACTCCAGTCCAGATGTTTGGGATGTCATAGTATAAGTGCTCTGTGCCAATCCTCACAGTCCAGTATTCTAATAACAAAGCAGACTCCACAAAGAGCAATGCTACAAAAAGTGTTTAGCAAAGCATAAGCAACTATACAAAGTTACAGCAAGCATGGAGAAACGTGCATATCTCTTCTCAGAAAACTAAGCCAAAATAAACAGCTCGCAAAAGAGAACCAAAAAATACATACACGTGACCCCCAAACAAATGATCGAGGCATAGCTAAAGAAGGGTCAGGCTCACTATAGAAAAAATACCTGACAAAGGGTGGATTCTGGACTGGACTGGAGTGACTCAAGGAAAGAACATTTGCAGGTAAGGTCTAATTTCACCTTCCTTATCGTCCCTCTAGTCCAGTTCAAATGCATGGGATGTACCAGAGCAGTACTAATGATGGGTGGGACCCACGAGCCAAGCTTACAGCGCTCGTGCTCTAAAGCACACTTCGGATCTCACCTGAACATCCAAATGGTAATGGCAGACAAAAGTATGAAGTGCGGACCAGGTTGCCACCTTACAGGTTTTTACAGGCAGAACCATACCAAATTCCACCCAAGAAGCTGCCTGGTCCCTAGTCGAATGAGCATGCAGACCTGCCAGAACAGTTCTCTGCTTGAGAAGATAGGCAGATGATATAGTCTCCATAATCCACCTTGCCAAAGAAGCCTTAGAAGCTGCTTCCCCATGACGAGGACCCCCAAAAAGCACAAAAAGATGATCCGATTTTCAAAAAGACTGCTTGAGATATTGGCAAAGAACTCTATTGATGTCCAACAAACGCAATTATGCATCGTTGGAGGACAAAACCGATCCAGAAAATACAGGGAAAGTCAAGATGAAATGGTGAGATGACTTTAGACAAAAAGGAAGGAAATGGATGCTAAATCATCTTCTCCTTGGATATCAAAAGGAATGGTTCCCTGCAAGAAGCGTTTGGAACTCTGAAATGCAACAAGCCAAACAAATGGCAACCAGGAAAAACATATTCAACGTAAGATCCTTAATGGACACTTGTCACAGAAGTTCAAAAGGCAACGCCTTAAGAGCCAAAAGAACAAGATTCAAATCCCACAGAGGAACTGTAGAGCGATTCAATGGACGAAGGTGTTTAACCACTCTTAGGTAGCGAGAGACATCTGGATGAGCAGCCAGAGAAAAACCTTGAACTTTACCATGATAAATAGGCTAAAGCCATTACCTGAACCTGCAAAGAATGTCACTTTTTGAACCCTGCCTGCAAAAAGGCCAAAATATCCGTAAAGGATGCTGAGAGAGGAAGAAGATTCTTTTCATCACACCAAACCTCAAAAATGCACCAGATGTGAATATAAGACAAAGACTTTGAACATTTATTAGCACAAAGCAAAGTAGCTATGACTGAAGCTGAGTAACCTTTCTTTTTTTAACTTAGCCCTCTCAATAGCCAAGCCATAAGTGAGAACCAAGCGACCTGCAGCATGAGAATCAGTCCCTGATCCAGCAGATCTTTCCTCAACGACAAGCACCACAGATTGTCTACTCTCAGCCATACTAGATCCTCATGCCATGGCCTCAGAGGCCAGTCCGGAACAATCAAGATGACCGATTTTGATGTGACCCTATTTGAACTGTCTGACCAATCAAGGGCTATGGAGGAAACACAAAGCAGACCCTTGCTTGGCCAACTTTGAGCGAACGCGTCGCAAACTTCTGACATCCACTCTGTTCTCCGACTAAAGCAGCACTGTACACATTGGGGTTGAGAGCCGATGCCATGAGATCCATTACTAGCAGCCTCCAACGCCTCACTATGGCTTCCACGTTTTCTTTTCCTGTCATGTGCATTGCCGACAGCATAAAAAAAATTTGCTTCTGCCCAGCAAAGTAAAGGAGAAACCTCTCAAGCAGAGGACTGCCCGTGCACCCTTGACAATTGATGTAAGCCACTGTAGTCGTATTGTCAGAAAATATTTTCACTGCTTTAAGCCGAATTAAAGGAAGAAACACCTGCAGCACAAGAAATATCACTTGCATCTCCAACTTGTTGATGGACCAAGTACTTTGTTCATGAGACCATTGGCCCTGCGCCACTTGAGAGAGAAAATGGGCTCCCCAACCCAACAGGCTGGTGTTGGTTGTCAAAACTATTCAATCTGGCTGCTCCAAGGAATACCCCTTGGCCAACTTCGATGAATCTAGCCACCATGTTAAGTTCCTTCTGGATAACCTTGGGCTCGGAAGTTTCTTCTAGAGATGATGCTTCTGCAGCAACCAACGTGAAAGCAGAGCCCTATGAAGTGGGCTCATATGGGCCCAAGCCCAGAGTACCAGATCCAAAGTCATCTCCATGAAACTTAAGACTTGCAGGTAATGCCAAGCCAACAGAGCGAGCATGCGCGAGAACCTATGTACTTGACTCTGCAGCTTCTTGGCACTGTCCAAAGGAAGGAAGACCTAACCCTTTCCCCCTTAGTATTGAAGCACGCTCCTAAGTAAACCAGATCTTGACTTGGGATAAGACTACTCTTGTTGAGACTGAGGACCTAACCCAAAGTATGAAGAAAGGTGCACGCATGAATGGTAGCATTGTGACTTTCCTGCAAAGACTTTGCTCTGATTAACCAGTCATCTAGATAGGGATGCACTAGAATATCCTCCTAATGAAGCGCTGCCACCATCACTACCATGAACTTTGTAAAAGTCTCAGGAGCCATGGCGAGTCCGAAAGACAAACCCCGGAACTGATGACAACCTTTCTGCACCGCAAACTGCAGGTACTGCTGATGGACCAGCTGAATGGAAATATGTAAATGAGCCTCGGTGATATCTAATGACATCAAGAACTCCCCCTTTCTCACCACCACAATGATGGAGCACAACATTTCCATACGAAAGTGAGGCACTCGCAGGGTCCGATTGACATATTTCAGATCTAGGGGGTTCAAATCCCACTAGAGAACAGCAACCTTGGGCCGGAAGGACTGGGGTTTCTAGTCCCACAGGTGCTCCTTGTGGTCTTGGGCAAGCCACTTAACCCTCCATAGCCCATGTTCCCTGTAAAATAGTTATCTCCAAGTTATAATGCCCTGTTCAATGTAATTTCAGTTTGTTCAATGTAAACCGCACTGATGCAGAATAACGCGGTATATAAGAGAATGTAAATAAATAAATAAATAGGACCAGCCAAAAAGAACTTTCTTCTTGGGAATTATGAAGTAAATGGAATAGTGACCCTGCTTCAACTGATCAGGAGGCACCTCGACTACAGCTTGCAACTGCACCAACCTGTCCACCTATTCTGCCACCACCCGAGCCTTGAGTGGAGCCTTGCAAGGCAATAGCACAAAGGCATCTGAGAGAAGCCTGGCAAGATCCAGGGCATAACTTTCCCAAAAGACTTCAAGCATACACTGGAATAAGGGTGTTGGGGCCACTTGGCAATAGTGATCATAGCATGATCGTGTTTGATTTAATTAGTGGAGGAGGGATGGTAAGGAAATCCACAGTACTACCTTTTAACTTTCGAAAGGGAGACTATGATAAAATGAGGAAAGCAGTTAAGAAAAAACTAAAAGGAGCAGTTGCAAAGGTTAAAGACTAACATCAAGCTTGGGTGGTGTTGAAAAATACTATCTTGGAAGCCTAGACCAGCTGTATTATATGCTTTACGAAAAGTGAAAGCAAGTCCAAAAAACTGCCAGCATGGTTTAAAGGTGAGGTCAGAGAGGCTGTTGCCAAAAAAACATCTTTCATGAAATGGAAAAAAAGAGACAAATGACGAAAACTGGAAACAGCACAAGCAATGGCAAGTTAAATGCAAGGCACTGATAAGGCAGGCAAAGAGAGAATATGAGAAGAAACTTGCTGCGGAAGCAAAAACGCATAATTAAGACTTTTTCAAGTACATTCGTAGCAAAAAACCTGTGAGAGAGTCAGTTGGACCATTAGATGATAGAGGGGTAAAAGGGGCAGTAAGAGGGGACAAGGCTATAATGGAGAGACTGAATGAATTCTTTGCTTCGGTCTTTACTGAGGAAGAAGTAGGGATGTTACCCATGACTGAAGTGGTATTTAAAGGTGATACTGCAGAAGAATTGAAAGAAATATCGCTACACCAGGAAGATGTATTACAACTATTTGATAAATTGAAGAGTAGCAAATCACCTGGACTGGATGGTATACATCCAAGGGTGTTGAAAGAACTGAAATACGAGATTGCAGACGTGCTATTAGTAATCTGTGAACTATCATTAAAATCATCTGTAATACCTGAAGACTGGAGGATAGCCAATGTAACGCCAATTTTTAAAAAGGGTTCCAGGGGTGATCCGGGAAACTACAGACCGGTGAGCCTGACGTCAGTACCGGGAAAAATGGTAGAAACTATCATAAAGAACAAAATTACTCAGCATGTAGATAGTCATGGCCTAATGGGAGACAGCCAACATAGCTTTAGACAAGGAAGATCTTGTCTTACTAATCTGTTATGTTTTTTTTTTAAGGTGTGCATAAACAGGTAGACAAAGGTGAGTCGGTTGATATAGTGTATCTGGACTTTCAGAAAGCCTTTGACAAGGTCCCTCATCAGAGACTTTTGGAAAAACTAAGAAGTCATGGGATAGGAGGCAGTGTACTATTGTGGATCAGGAACTGGTTAAAAGATAGAAAGCAGAGGGGTAGGGCTAAATGGCCAATTTTCCCAATGGAAAAAGGTGAATAGTGGTGTACCCCAGGGATCTGTGCTGGGTCCGCTGCTTTTTGACATATTCATAAATGACCTGGAAAAGTGAATAAAGAGTAAGGTTATCAAATTTGCAGATGACACAAAACTATTTGAAGTTGTTAAAACCCAAGAGGATTGTGGAAAATTGCAAGAGGATCTTGATAAATTGGAAGACCGGGCATCCAAATGGCAGGTGAAATTTAATGTGGACAAGTGCAAAGATATGCACCTAGGAAAGAACAACCCAAACTATAGTTTCACGATGCAAGGTTCCACATTGGGAACCACCACCCTGGAAAAAAGATTTAGGCGTCATTGTGGATAACATGTTAAAACCCTCGGCGCAGAGTGCAGCAGCGGCCAAGAGAGCAAATAGAATGCTAGGTATCATAAGGAAAGGAATGGAAAATAAAACAAAGGATATTATAATGCCTCTGTATTGTTCCATGGTATGACCGCACCTTAAATATTGTGTGCAATTCTGGTCGCCGTATCTTAAGAAGGATATAGAGTTATTTGAAAAGGTACAGAGAAGAGCCACCAAAATGGTAAAGGGGATGGAAGTCTACTCCTATGAAGAGAGGAGCCCTAAAAAGGTTAGGGCTCTTCAACCTGGAAAAGAGACGGCTGAGGAGAGATATGATAGAGGTCTATAAATTAATAAATGGAGTGGAACGGGTAAACGTAGATCGATTGTTTACGTTATCAGAATATAAAAAGACTAGGGGACATGCAATGAAGCTACAGGGTAAACTATTTAAGACAAATAAGAGAAAATATTTTTTCACTCAATGTGTAATCAAACTCTGGAATTTGTTACCGGAGGATGTAGTAAAGGCTGTTAGTGTAGCTGGGTTTAAAAAAGGTTTGGACAAGTTCCTGGAGGAAAGGTCCATAAACCATTATTAAAAGGGACCCAGGATATCAATGCTTGACCCAATACAAGCATTGTGGAACCTGTCTCTTTTGGGGAAACTGATAGGTACATATGACCTAGATTGGCCACTGTTGGAAACAGAATACTGGGCTTGATGGACCTTGGTCTGACCCAGTATGGCATATCGTATGTTCTTATGGTCGGACATTATTTGGACCCAAGTGGAGTAAAAGGCTTGAAGTTGACCCCCAACAGGCACAAACTTTGCTTGAACCTCCTCATCTCATTGCTGCTTCTTGGAAGTAATGGCTCCACCGTAACAAAATCATCTAGATTATTCTCTATCTCCATAAAAGGAATGACCCTTAGAGGGATATCTAGACCTTTAAAAAGACTCAAAACAAGCCAAACAAAATCTCCTAAAATCTTTGAACTGACCACGGGAAGACATTGAGGACCTACTCATATTAGGCTTATCCTCAGGAAGCATGGGCACATTAGACTCACCCAAGTCTTTCACCAGCTTATTCAGCACATCTCCAAAAGGCAGCTTGCCCTTGAATGGCACCTCTCAAACCGGTCTCAGGCAACTCCCACTCCGCATCAATCATTGCCTTAATGGCCTTATGCACCAGGAAGGAACGCTAAGGCTTATGGATCCCCTGCAAGACAGAACCCTATAACTCTTCATCCTTGTCTAATCCCCATGAGGAATATTAAGCACTCTCAATGAAAGGACAATTAAGGAGGACAGCGTCTCTCTTGAGAAACTCCAAGCATATTGGGATCCTCCCCCGGAAGAATTTCACCTTCTTCTAGGTCATCTTCTTCAGATTAGCCCACAGATCTGAAAGGCCTTCCAACGGGTCTTCAGAGGCACCTAAAGCCACAGACCTCTGAGCCTCTGACTCAACTCTTCTTCATTTAGCAGAGGATTGAAGCAGCTCTGGGACGAAAGGAGCTGAGAGACTGTGGGATTTAAGACCGTTGTCAGAAGAAGAGCTATGTCCCTGGTTTTGCTTTAAAGACTGCCTGGTCTTTGCTTTAAGACCGCCTGGTGAAGAAGAACAACAAACTAAAGCGAAAAAGGCAAGGTAGCACTGAACAGAGCTTTACCCTGCCCCTCCCCCCCTACCCCATGAAGAGGAAAAATGCACCCAGGAGGCCCTCGCAGTGCTTAAACCAGATTCTGACACAGCTGACAAATCTTTTAAATTAAGCTGAGAAAATGGTGATGTTTCCCGCCGAAAATGCAAGAGACTGCGTCTGAGAGGAGGACTGTGTCGCCAGAAACTCTCCCTCTGAAACAGACCACAACAAGAAACCCTATTTGACAATTCAACTCCACTAACTAACTTAGATTCAACCTCACAACTTTTACAATGGAGTCGGACCCCCGATGCGCATCATACGCCGAGCAAACTGACCAAGCCCCCAGCAAAGCTTAAAAGAAGAGAAAGTGGATGAAGAAACAAAAAACTTAATGAAAATGCTGTTGCAAAGATTTGTCTCACCTCCAATAGTGGCACATTAAGCGGTCAATAAGTAAGGATCGGATCTTATGAGTAATGCAATGCTAAAGAAACTGTCGCTAGAATGCCATAATAGCGCTGAAGTGGGGTTTTTTTCTTCTTACTTTCGATTTAAGTTGCCAAAAATTAAAGGGACAGTAGCAGCACTGCTATAAAACCCTGGCCCCTTCCCAAAAGCTGCAGAAGGGGAAATGGAAACAGAAAAATGCTCCACAGTTACAAGATAGCAAACTGAAATATTCAGAAAGAGGGACCTGAAATATCAGGTCATGCATCCATAAAACTGGTTTTAAAATATGACAGAAAAAGGCTTGTTCTCCCAGAAGAAAGAACTCCTCTCAAATTCTTGCCAAATTGACAATCAAAAACTACTCTTTGCTCTTTTTTTTTTTTTTTTTTTTAAATTCTTTTTTGCCTCAGTGGAGTCCAGATTGCACAGGAGCACCTTACCATATGCAGAAGACTGAGAAATATTAGAATGAGTATTAACACAGAGCCTTTATACTATGACATCAAAGTTACGATGATTCTCAGTCTCCATCTGCTGGTCTAAGGGCACAATCCATGCGTCTGGACTGGACTGGACTGGAGGGACGATAAGGAATGTCATATTCTGCAAATCTGTCAGTCATCCTACCTGGCAAACCTACATAAATTATAATACAGTAGTCTAGGAGGAAAAGGATTATAGCTTACACCACCTGTCAAACTCTCCTTGGTTTATTTATTATTGATTGATTGATTTTTTTATATGCCATCTTAATAATTTGCATCATTCAAAATGGTTTGCAGATGTAATAAAACAATCACAGTAGAGGGAAGTGAAGTGAGCTCCAGTTGGGGCTGCACTGAATTGCGGTATTAACTGTGCATTACCGGTGCCGCGATGAGTGAAACAAGTGTGGCTAGATCCAGTTCTCCCCGATGCCGGCTAAAAACAAGCTTGAGCAGTTTTGCTCCTCCTTTGCTGCAAAAGCCGATGCTGTTCAACAGGACCATGCTAGAGACAGCAGAGGAGACAAGCAGAAGTGGTTTGATGAGCTCTGACATGATATTGCCTCAGTGAAAACTGAATTAAAAGCAGCTCTAGCCAATTTAAGAACCAACTTGAAGGAGCTGGGGGGCAGCAAGTGAAGGCCCTGGAGGACCATGTGGGACAGTAAGCAGAAATATCAGGTGCCACCAGGAGACTTTGCAGCATCTGCAGCAGGAGAAGATCCAGGATAAGCTCGAAGACCTGGAAAATAGATTGAGGAGCTGTAACTTGTGGATCTGTGGGGGGGTTCCTGAAGTTGATAAATTCCAACAGACAGCTCAAGTGGTTCAGGCAGTTTACAACTATATCTTGCAAACTGGAAGGAGCAAAGCTGAGACTGAAATGGAGATATGGGCTATTGAATTGGAAAGGGCTTAGAGAGCATTGGGGAAGTCCCTGTGTTCTAAAACCGTGAGATATAGTGGCATGCTTCATTAGTTACAGTGAGAAAGAATTAATTATGAGGGCAGTCATGAAGAAAGGCAAGTTTAAATGGGATAACTGTGATACTGAGATATATCAGGATCTGGCTTCAGCTATGCTGCAGCAGTAGAGGACGATGCATAGCCTCACCACATATCTACATAAACAGATCTGATATAAATGGATTTTGATCATTTGGTAACCAGTTTGAGGTGAATGGCCAAGTGAACTGGGCCTGAATGGAGACAGAGGCCTTGCAGCAACTCTCCAAGGAATGTGCTCCTAATCTACCAGATTGCTCTTGTTCTAAAAAGACAGGAGGGGGCCCGCCCAGGTGGCAGCGAGTCCCAGAAAGGGGCCAACAACTTAAACACCTCTCCACAACTTCCAAGGGGGAGGACACTGTGGGACTACATAAGGGGGGCAAGGGGGACCTAAAGGCATAGTAATAGTATTTGTATTTGGTTGCGTTTTGCTGTTTCTCACATTGTGGGGCATTGGAAGGTTTAAGGAGGGCTCTGGGGCGGGGGCACCAAGGTTGATATGGAATATAAGTTTAGATACTATGTATACTATGATTGGGTATGTAATGGCTGAGGACACTGCATGGTCAATGTGTGATAAGCTGCTGGAGGTATGATTGGGCGATGAAAAGGTGTGTGATGGAGGAGGAATGGTTTGTCTGAAGGAGAGTATGCTTGTTGGTATGATTGGCAGTGGTATTAGGTAAACCTGAATGCAGCCCCGAATGGTTGTGTCCTTCCTCATGTATGGAGTTTGCAGACCGGAGGTCTGTGAGAGGTTTAAGTCGGAAAGAGAAGGGGAAAGCCCAGGGAAATGATGTTGGGGTACCATACCTCAGTTACAGGCAGAGACACTTAATGTCCGTGGCCTCAACATGCCACAGAAGAGGAAGCTCTTCTTTTGAGACTTATCTAAATATTGCTGACAGGTGGTCTTCCTACAGGAACACACCTGCTGTCAAAAGACGGAGGCCTTGTCCACCACAAGGAATATGCACACATCTATTTTAATGCTCAGGGACAGCATAAAAAGAAGGGTATGGAACTCTACATGAGGACATACCCTTTCAGCTGGGGGGAGGGAGTAACGAGGGGCATTGCAGGGTGAGTGTTGCTGCTTTGGGGGGGAACTTGCCAGGGAAGAGGTCATGTTTTTTTAATGTATATGCCCCGAATAGGGATCAACAGGCCTTTTGGGAGGCTGTGAGCAAATGAATGGAGCACTGCATACACGGATCTCTGTTAGCGGGAGGTGACTTTAATATGGCTTTGGATAGTGTTTTAGACCGATCGCAGGGGTGGCAGGGAGGTGTGTCGTTTTAGAGGGGCAGAAGCTGCATCTTTAAGGACTGGATAGCCCAGTATGCCTTGATAGATTCTTTTGAGGGCAGCCACCCCATGTGCCGGGACTATACTTTTTACTCACCAGTCCATGACAGATATAGTCTAATAGACTGTCTCATAGGGGAGCAAGGCTGGGTGCACAGATTGGAGACTCCTTCTATCGAAGTAAGAATCTGGACAGATCATGCCCCGGGTGGGGGGGGGGGCGGATTTGAGGGCAGATACACGGGGATAGGGGCACATCTTTTGGAGGCTTAATAAGAGTCTGTTGGGAGATCCGGCAGCCATGAGATGCCTAGAGGAAATCATTGATGAATATTTGTTCTATAATGATAATGACAAGGTGGGGCAAACGTACTTTGGGACAGCCTCAAAGTAGTGCTTAGGGGGCATTTGATTCAGGTGACAGCCAGGAAAAAGAGGGAGTGACAGGTTAAGGTGACACAGTTAACTGCATCTGTTGCCAGCTTGGAGAATTTGCATAAATGAACAGGAGATAGGAAGACTCAAGCCCAGCTGGATAAGCTAAGATGGATTTGGCAGAGATGAATTTGGCCCTTATAGGGCATCAGCTTCAATGGGTGAACCAATATTACTATGAATTTAATAACAAGGCTAGGACTTTATTGGCCCGGAAGCTTAAAGCACAAGAGACAATCACATATTATTCAAATAAAGGGGGTGGGAGACACACTTCTCATTAAAACAGATGCTATTAGAGCCCAATTTCAGGAGTAGTATATCACATTGTATAAGGCTGAGCCCGGGATCTTGGGGGAGCAGATTGAGGATTATTTGACAAATGGGGGGACTGGGCGACAGACAAGGAGAATAGGGAAATGCTTGGATGGGAAATTAGCGGGGAGGAAATTAACCAGATGATTAAGGGCTTGGCCCCACATAAGGCCCCAGGGCCCGGATGGCCTAATGGCCCTTTTCTATTAAAAAAAAAAATTAACGAATAAGAACCTCCCCTAATGGGATGGGTATTCAATGGAGTGCTAGAGGATGAGCCTTTGGCTCGCTAAATGGCTCAGGCATAGATTTTGGTGATTTTGAAACCAGGGCAGAACCTGGCACTCTATAGCTCGTTTTGGTTGATCTCCCTTTTAACCATGGATGTCAAACTCCTGCCCAAGCTACTGGTGAAATGGCTAGCCTGGGTGCTCCTGGGCCTTGTTCACTCAGGCCAGATGGGTTTTATCCATGGATGGCAGATAGACAACTGTATCTATCGAACATTTCAGTTGATCTGGACAGCTTGGCAGCAGGAGTTGATGCTCTTAGCCAATGATGCTGAGAAAGTCTTCAATAGAGTCTATTGGAACTTTCTGATGGCAGTGCTGGAGGGGGTTGGGGTGGGCTTGGCCTTTATGGCCTGGGTGTGTGCCCTTTATCAAGCTCCTGAAGCTACTGTTTGTGTGAATGGGTGCTGTTCAGAGTTCTTCCCACTGGACCAAGGGTCCCGCCAGGGCTGCCCACTTTCACCCTTATTGTTTGGTGATGGAGTCCCTGGTGGAGAGAGTACGAGCCCATCCAGATGTTTTGAGAGTGAGAGTAGGGGATGATACACATAAAATAGCTCTATTCATGGATGACATGCTCCTCTTCATGACACGTCCACTCGTCTTTGCCAGTGTTGCTCCAGGAATTAGGGGATTTTGGGACCCTCGAGTAAGATTACTCTGAATAAGACCAAAGCGTTTAGAGCGACTCTTCCGAAACTGATGGAGAAACAGTTATAAGCAGCTTATCCCTTTTCAGTGGGGTCAGACATACTTGCAATACCTAGGGGTTAAAATTACAAGGAGTATGAAGAGCCCTTGCATGGCTAATTACCCCCCTTTATTTAGACAGCTGGAGAGAGATATGGACAAGTGGGGCAAAAACAAAATCTCTTGGTATGGCAGTACTGTAGCAGTCAAGATGAATGTCCTCCCCAGATTGCTGTATTTTTCAGGTTTTGCATCTCTAGGTTCCACAGTAGGGAGCTACGGAGACTGCAGCACAAGATTTTTAAATTCATTTGGCGACACAGGCCGCCACATATTGCGCAGCGGGTACTCTATGTGACAAGGTGAAGGGGGGAATTGGCGGCCCAACTAAGCAAGGGATGGATTGGAGGGAACAAGGGAAGCTTAAGAGATTTTGGGCTATTGAACAACATTGGCTACTAAGTTGTAGATTGCCCCATTTTCCTTGGGTAGGGAGGAGCCCACCCTTGGGGGGGGGAACCATTAACCCCCATCTCCACCACCTTTTGACCCAATGGCAGAAGGCACGCACACGACTAGCACCCCGCACAAAACCTTTGATAATGGTTCCGATTGGAGTCATTTCTGAATTAGCCTGGGGGAGGAAGAGAGTTTTCCCAATGGTGGGAACAGCTGGGCCTGGATATGGACATGTTTTCAAAGCTTATTTATAATGGAGAGGTTAAAACCTTTGTGGATTTGAAGGACAGTTACCCTCTGGGAACATGAGAATTTTTTGCCTACCTCCAAGTCTCCCATTTTTTGAAGCAACCACACCGACAGCAGACTATGACACTGGCTGTAATGATCTAGAAACCCTGTGGATGAGCTATCATAAAACACAGGAATTGATCTGGCTCCTTTATCAGGACCTACAACCGTGTCACTGCTATAAATTTAAGTATATGACTGATTGGGAACATAGTTTGGGAGCGAGTTGGGATCAGAAAGAATGAGAGTCAGTGTGTGTGGCTGTGTCACAATCTGCTCTGTCTGTCACAATTAAGGAAAACACCTGTAAGATATTACTGAGGTAGTAATATACCCCAAATCACTTCCATGCGATCCTTCTGGGGGTTTCACATAACTGTTGGAGAGGGTATAGGAAAGTGGGTATGATGAAACATATCTGGTGGGAGTGCCCTGTTATTCAAGGGTATTGGGAACACAGCTGCAGACCCACATCTCAAATATTTTCGGAAAAGACATGGGGTGGATCCAGTATTCTACCTTCTGGGTAAGTGGCTGGAGGGGTTCCGGTTATGGTGGTGTCGGCCCATTAGGGCATGTGTGATTGTAGCACACAATGACCTGGTCTGGGCTTGAAAGCAGCCCACACTTCCAGCAATTTTGGAGTGGCTACGGAGAATGAGGAAGTAGTCCTGATGGAACGTTTGATGGCGCTTCATTGGAACAATGGAGAGCGTTTGGAGAGTGCATGGAAACCCCTGCTGGACTATTTATCGATGAACTAACCTTCTGGGAAAGGGGGGAGGTGGGAGGGTCTGACTGTATTGTTATGTTCTTCTCCCAGAAGGCAGAGATCTGTTTGGTTTGCATGAGTTGGAAATTGTTTTGGTTATAAAATACAAGAATAAATTTTTAAAAAATCTGTAGAAAAAGAGACAAGCAAAAGTACAGATCAAATAGTAATTCTTTTAAATGCAGAGAGACCCTAACAGTATTCATAAACATATCTTCACAGAAACCAGAATCAACAGAAAATGAATTAAGGCAGGGGTTAAGAACTCTTACAGCTATATCCAATATTAAAATTGACCTTAATTTTCTCAAAAAAAAAAAAAAAGTTTTTTTACACCCTTACATCTGGTTAGAAAAGCCCAAATCTCTCATACTAACTGAAGTAACTTAAGACCTTCCATATACATTTAAAGTATAATTGAACAAAACACTCAGAATATGAATAGATATACAAAGAGGAATCCAAGTGCCTTCCAAAACTATTGTTTATTGTTTATAATCACTTGATATACCGCCCCCCATTACATCGAGGCGGTTTACAATAAAACTATAAAATATATAAAATGATTAAAAAGAAAAGTAGAATAACAATACTTTAAAAATACTTTTTCTTAAAAAGGATAGAAGAAAAAGAAGGTCAGGATAGAGAAGATAGATTGCAAATAGGAGCAAATCATAGGAGAAGCAGAAGTCACTGGAAAAGATTAAAAGCAGTGGAGAAAAAATGTGTTTTGAGACGGGAGCGGAAATTAGGAATGGACTGTTCTAGACGGAGGTCAGTGGGGAGGGAGTTCCAGAGAGCAGGACCAATGTAAAAAAAGGCTGATTGCCGGGTAGACTGAAGGTGAGCTTGAGAGGGAGAAGGGAGGTGCAAGCGATTAATATGAACTGAACGAAGACTGCGAGTGGGAGTATGAAAGGTTAATAGATCGGATAAATACTGAGGTGTGTGCAGATAAATAGCCCGATGGACAAGAGTGAGGATCTTGAACTGAATTCGAAAGTTTATTGGCAACCAGTGAAGATGCTGAAGAATGGGAGTGATATGGTCACGGGGAGAGGCATGGAGGATCATCCGAGCTGCAGTGTTCTGTATGAGTTGTAATCTGTGGCACTGGTATTGAGGAATGCCAGCATAAACAGGATTGCAAAAATCTAACCTAGTGATAACTAAAGAAAGCAAGAGGGTGGAAAGAGCCTGAGGGGAGAGAAATGGTCTGATAGCACGGATTCGTCTAAGGCAATGGAAAGAGCGACAAGACACCTGGGAAATGTGATCATGAAACGAGAGATTACTATCAAGAAAGACACCTAAATACCGAAGCTTAGAGACTAGAGATATTGAGGTACCCGAAAAAGATGGAGCAAGTGATGGAGCAGTAGAGATGTGGGGAAACCATATAAGTTTGAGCTAGAGGATATAAACCAATGACTGCAGTGCTTTCTGCAAAAAACGAAAATCCTTTCTATTTCAAGAATACTTCGGCTCTGACACCTAAGTAAAACGCCCTCCCTCTCCAATCCACCCACCCAATGCATCACTCAACATTTTCATAACCCTATGCTATATTATAGTCCTATGCAATCTTATATAACCCATTGTATATAGCCCTATGCAATCCTCATTCCCCCCTGTACATAATATAACTGTTTCCCCCATTACCCCTTCTACCCAAGTTATTGTCCCACCTTCTACACTCACTGTTCTATGTACACCTAAGTTTACTGTTCTATGTATACCACCTTGATAATCTGAAAGAAATGTTAAATACTCTGCAGTGTTTCTTTAAAAGGTACAAAAACATTATCCTCAGTATATATGAGAAATATGTGATTTCATTTTTCTAGTTATTTTTAGTAGTTAGCTCACGCCTTTCCATGGGGAGATCAAGGCAAGTTACATTCAGGTACAGTATGCATTTCCCTGTCCCCAAAGGGCTCATAATCTAAGATTGTACCTGAGGCAATGGAGGGCTAAGTGGCTTGCCCAAGGCCAGAAGGAGTGCCAGTGGGATTTGAACCGTGGTCTTTCTTGCTCTAGGCTGATGCTCTAACCACTAGGTCACTCCTCCACTCCTTCATGATCATGCAAAGCCAGGCCTAGTATGAGGGAACTTTGAGGTACCCCACATTTTACCTGACATCTGACAACTTTTCAAGCACAACTCCTCTTTCCCCCTGCTTTTTCGCCTCATAGGAATATTACATTATCTATGGTAATTATTGTTGTGCTATTTTATTCTCACCAAACATTCTCCTTTCTTGCTCCAGCTCCTTCACTTTTAACCCTGTCTGCTTTTATATTTTACTCTATGTAAACCGCAATGATAATTTCTTTTTTTTGGCTTGGCAAAATAATCAAATACATATAAATAAATAGATGTATCAAATTCATCTGCTCTTTAAAACCCTAAATGAGCTTTTACTTAAGAATTAATAAGATCAACAAGGCTCACTGTCAGAGCTGCCCAGGCAGTTTAATTTAGATAACAAGGGAGGAGTAGCCTAGTGGATGGAGCAAGGTACTTCAGGCCGGAAGGTCAGGGGTTCAAATCCCACTAGAGGACAGCAACCGTGGGCCGGAAGGACTGGGGTTTCTAGTCCCACAGATGCTCCTTGTGGTCTTGGGCAAGCCATTTAACCCTCCACTGCCCATGTTCCCTGTAAGTATTAGTGTATGTGTCTCATACCCTGCGTGTTAAATGTATCCCCCAATTGTGTTGTGACCGCTTTGATTGAAGGATAAGGCGGTATACAAAAGCTGTCTAAATAAAATAAACAAGCAATGATCTACGTGCATATATATAGCAAAAGCCTCACCCTCATCTATCTAGAACACCATGAGGCACATTTCTAATGTGCCATTCAAGTGCAATCTGGGATTTCAAAGCCAGAACGTCTGAAAAGAAAGGCAGGCACGTGCAAGTTCAGGCACATTGCAGAAACGTGGAAGTGCCAGATATGCACGTTTATCAAATGTCTATGTAGACATCCCCAGGACCAAGATGTCTAAATGGTTAGAGTAATGGCTTAAGAGCTAGGTGGCCAGGGCTCAAATCTCAGAGTGGGACTTCGTTATCTAAAGCTAATCACTTAATTCTCCATCTTGTCTACACACTCTGAATGTTTTAAGGTGACAACAAACACTTTCCTGATGCCTATTTGTGCCTGGAGCAGGAATAAACATACAAGTGCCTGCAGACAGCTCTGCTGCATCTGGGATCGAATGGGGACGTGTAAGTCCATTAGCCCTCCCCAGACATGCCTTTGACACAGCCCCATGCCTATTTGAATATCCCCGTACTGGAGACATCTGTGAATGGCATTTGTGGAATGGTTACGGAGATGTGTCCATGATTTCAACATCTATGTGCATGTCTGCAGCAGCCTAAACTATGACTAATACGTTTAGAATGACCCCTCCATGTAAATTTGATAAGACTGCTATCAACAAGAGCTATATGAACTTCTAAACTAGATTGTCTTATCAAGTAAATCAATCCTTCTCTATGATGTTGCAATTGAGCAGCCATTGCCATGTCTAAACGTTCAGCTAAAAGGAATGCTTGCAATGGGCCAATAGATATAACACTGTCTGTGATCCAAATCATTATGTGCCCCAGAGATGTAGGAAGGCAGTCCTACAGCATGGGTCTATTAATAAAAACTATAAATCAATCTTATTAACTCAAGTGGTAAGTTATTTTGCAGAGCCGTAGGGCATGGAACTAACATACAACTGCCTTTAGGAAATTTCTTGATCATTCCTCACATATCAGTAATTGAAACCAAAGTATACAGTTGCCAAATGCAAAATGAGCATACAATCAATTATATAAAATGTCCACAAATGATAACAATACTAGAAAAAGACCATATATGATGACATTTATAAATCAGATCATATTTAGTATTTTTGCATTTTTTACCTAATAAAACATGACAGCTATGATGACACCTATTTACTAAAACATTTATAGCATGCAGATCAGTAAATACTCAAGCGCGGAGACATCCCAGATTTTATATTTAAATTAAACAAATTATAGAATGAAATAACTCCCTCATCCTGACACATGGGTGACATAACTGATGGAGCCCATGTGAGAATGCTCCCCAGCTTCCATAGGAAGCTTTTGGGAGCTCCATCGCACCTGTGCACCTGCCTTCCCACCCACAGAAACCATCTTACCTCAGTATGATGACATAGCTTTAAGCAAAAACAACTCCATGGGGAGGGGGGGTTGTGACAATTTATTCCTGCTGTTCCTGGAGAACACCTGCTACAGATGAGTAACTATGCCTTCTCTGGGAACAAGCAGGAATGAAGTCCTCATATATGGGACGATCCAGCTACAGGCTATTGAAATAAATGGTAGAAACAAGCCCAAGTCCAAATCATCTCTGTAAGGATGCCGTCGAGTCAGTGTTCGGTGTGGACATCAACATCAGAAAGACTTTACAGTGGCCTGGATGGACAAAAGGGCCAGTGGGAAGGAATTGAATCTAAGTCCCAAACAGCCAAAGTTGCTGTCATGCTGGGAATCCCCATCCAGACAGTAATGGGCTGTGAAGGTATGGATCGAAGACCACGTAGCAGCCCTACAGATTTCAACCATGGAGACTAAGTGCAAATTTGCCACAAAAGCAGCCATAGCCGTGACATGACGTTCCAGCCTCAGACCAGCCTAAGCATATGTAAAGGAGATGCAGTCTATGACCCAAACTGGCAGAGTATGTTTTGAGACAGCCACGCCCAGCCAACTCAGGTCAAAAAGAACAGAGAGCTGGGTAGAATGATAATGAACTTTCATTCTCTCCAGGTAGAAAACCAAGGATCTCTTACAGTTCAATGTGTGTAGTGTGGCCTCAGCCCTGTTGGCGTGAGGTCTGGTTAAGGCGGAAGTACAAAACCACCTTACGAAGGAAACAAGAATGTGTCCATAGGACTACCCTATTCTGATGGAATCTGGTGTAGGACAGATGCACCACCAGAGCCTGCAGTTCACTCACTTGGCGGGCAACGGTGACTGCCACTAAAAACAGTACCTTACAGGTGAGGAACTTCAGCAAACAAGAACCCAGCAGTTCAAAGGACACAGTGAGGAGATGCCCCAGCACCACATTGAGGTCCCACGCCACTGGCGAGGGCCTGACTGGGGGCCTTTGAGAGCAGCAGGCTCTCATTTTATTTTATTTTATTTATTACAGTTGCTTATATACCGCACTATTCGGCATCAGCGCGGTTTACAGTATAACAAAGTGACCAAAACACACATTCTGTTTGGTTTTACATCGAACAGGGGTATAAACTTGGATAACAGGGGTTGAACTATATACATGAATTATTTACAAGAAATAGGCTATATACATGAACTATTTACAAGAAATAGGCTATATACATGAGCTAAAGTTCCTGTACAGGGTTGAATTGTACAATAAATAATGAGTCCGTTTCGAATACTTGAGATATTGTGAGTATGGGCTGCAAAAAGGCGGTGTTTCTTAGGTGGTGCTATCTAGATTCATCGCTGGTTGGGTAGTATTGGAGGAAGAGGTGATATTTGACTGCCTTCCTGAATTGGGTCAGGTCTGCAATAGCTCGAATGTCTGGTGGGAGTGCGTTCCAACATTTGGGGACGTAAAGACTGAAGGCCCTATTTGCTGTTGTGTTATTGCATTTAGTCAAGGTCTTCGGGGTTGTTAGTAAATTTAGGGCTGTTGACCTCCTGGCTCTGTTGGGTGGCACTGTATGGATGAGTTCAGTAAGTGCCGTGGAGGATAGGCGCTTGATGGCCTTGAATGAGAGGATTAATGTTTTGAAGATAATCCTTCCGTGTATTGGTAGCCAATGAAGCTGTTTTAAAATCGGAGTAACGTGGTCACTTCTGGAGGCTCCATAGAGAATCCTTGCTGCAGCATTCATGGCCAATTTTAGCGGGTTTAGTGTGGATTGCGGGAGACCTTGTAAGATGGAACTGGCAAAGTCAAAGTGCGGTAGGATCAGTGCTTGGTATATGGTCCGGAAATCATCTGGCTCCAGTAGGGAGCGCAGATGCCTGAGTGAACGGATTTTAAAATAGACCGCTTTGACAATGTTGCTTATATGACATTTCATGTCAAGATGTCGGTCTAAGGTGACCCCCAGGTATTTTATTGTTTCCTTGGTTTGTAATTCCGCTTCCTTGACCTTTATATGTGTTGGTGGGGTAAAGTCTGGGTCTCTAGCGATGAACAGTACCTCTGTTTTCTTGTGCTGGATGCGTAGGTTTTGTGCTTGTAGCCAATCCGATATGGTATTGAAACATTCTATAAGAGGTGTAAGGTCCATTTGAACGGTCGAAAAAGGCATATATAGGAGGATGTCATCCGCATATATCAGACAGCTCACGTTAAATGATCTAATGATGTTGCAGATGGGCTGCATGTATATGTTGAATAGTAGAGATGACAATGATGATCCTTGCGGCACACCTTAGAAACATAGAAACATAGAAACATAAAAATATGACGACAGAAAAAGACCACATGGCCTATCTAGTCTGTCCTTCCATAACAACTACAACAGTCCACTTTTTGCCTTTAGAGATCCTCTGTGTTGGTCCCATGCTTTCTTGAATTCAGTTACTGTCCTCATCTCTACCACCTCCACTGGGAGACTATTCCACGGATCCACTACTCTTTCCGTAAAGAAATATTTCCGCATATCACTCCTGAATCTATCTCCCTTCACCCTCATCCCATGTCCCCTCGTAGCAGAGCTTGCTTTCAATTGAAAGAGGCTCTCTCCCTGAACATTTATGCCACGGAGGTATTTAAACATCTCAATCATATCACCTCTATCCCGCCTTTCCTCTAAGGTGTACATATTAAGATCCTTAAGTCTGTCCTCATATGCTTTATAATGAAGCCCATTAATCATTTTGGTAGCAACCCTCTGCACCGACTCCATCCTGTTCACATCCTTTTGAAGGTGCGGTCTCCAGAATTGCACACCATACTCCAAATGAGGTCGCACCAAAGACTTATACAGAGGCATTATCACCTCCTTTTTTCTGCTAGCCATTCCTCTCCGTATGCACCCAAGCATCCTTCTAGCTTTTGCTGTCGCCTTTTCCACCTGTTTAGCTACTTTAAGATCATCAGACACAACCACGCCTAGGTCCCGCTCTTCTTTAGTGGACAAAAGTACTTCACCTCCTATACTGTATTGCTCCCTTGGATTGCTGCAGCCCAAATGCATGACCTTACATTTTTTAACATTAAATCCCAGCTGCCAAATTCTAGACCATTCTTCAAGCTTAGCTAGATCCCTCCTCATGTTATCTACCCCTTCCTGGGTGTCTACTCTATTGCAGATTTTGGTATCATCCGCAAAGAGGCAAACCTTACCCGACAGCCCTTCCGCTATATCACTAACAAAGATGTTAAAAAGAATTGGACCAAGGACAGATCCCTGGGGCACACCACTGGTAACATCCTTCTCCTCAGAGTGAGCTCCATTTACTTGTACTCTTTGTCGCCTCCCACCCAACCAATTTCTAACCCAAGCAGTAACTTTAGGGTCCATCCCTAGGGTGCTCAGTTTGTTTATAAGTCGCCTGTGAGGAACAGTGTCAAAGGCTTTACGGAAATCTAAATACACCACATCTAGAGCTCTCCCTCGGTCCAACTCCCTGGTCACCCAGTCAAAAAAATCAATCAGATTTGTCTGACAAGACCTGCCTCTGGTGAATCCATGCTGCCTCGGATCCTGTAATCCGCTGGACTCCAGAAACCTCACTATTTTCTCTTTCAGCAGCGTTTCCAATAATTTACTCACCACCGAAGTTAAACTAACCGGCCTGTAGTTTTCAACCACATCCTTACTTCCGCTTTTGTGTAAAGGCACCACATGAGCCTCTCTCCAGTCCTTTGGCACCACTCCTGACTCCAACGAGGCATTGAAAAGGTCAGTCAGTGGAGCTGCTAGAACGTCCCCAAGTTCCCTCAGTATTCTAGGGTGTATCCCATCCGGTCCCATCGCTTTGTCTACTTTAAGTTGAGCTAGTTTCTCACGAACACAGTCTTCTGAAAATAGTTCAAGATGTCCCTCGCTTCTGTTCTTATTTGTGGGTGTTTTCTGAGGTCCTGCTCCTGGTTCTTCATCTGTGAACACAGAACAAAAATATTTGTTAAGCAATTCCGCTTTATCCTTATCAGCTTCTACATATTCCCCCCCTGCACCCTTGAGTCTGACAATACCACTTTTGCTCTTCCTCTTCTCACTAATATATCTGAAAAATGTCTTATCCCCCCATTTTATTGCATTGGCTATTTCCTCCTCCTTTTGAATCTTTGCCTTCTTGACTACTTTGCTAGCTTCTCTAAGTTTTTCCAAATACAGATGCTTGTCTTCTGCTCTCTGTGATCTCTTGTATTTCATGAAGGCCTCCCTCTTTTTCTTCACTTTTTCAGCTACTTCCTTCGAAAACCATAGCGGTCTCCTGTTCCTTTTGCCTTTATTTACCATTTTAACAAAAAGGTTGGTTGCCCTTAAAATACCCCCTTTCAGTTTTGCCCACTGTTTTTCTACATCCCCCAGCTGTTCCCATCCCACTAACGACTCCCTGAGGTATTGGCCCATCTTCGCAAAGTTAGTCTTCCTAAAGTCTAAGATCCTCACCTTGGAATGGATTCTAACAGCCCTAGTCCTAATACTGAACCACACCATCTGGTGATCACTGGAAGCAAAATGATCTCCCACTACAACATCAGAAACACTTTCACCATTGGTAAGCACCAAGTCCAGTATGGCCCCTTCACGTGTGGGGTCTGTTACCAATTGCCTGAATAGTTCTCCCTGTAGAGAATCCAGGATCTCCTTACTTCTAGATGATACTGCAGCAGGAATGTGCCAATCAACATCTGGCATATTGAAATCTCCTATCAGTAGCACTTCCCCTTTCTTAGCAATGCTGCGTATGTCTTCAATTAACTCTCTGTCCACCTCTTCCTCTTGTGAGGGAGGTCTGTATATCACTCCAATGCAAATAGATTTCTCTTTCCCTCTTTCTAGTTTAACCCACAATGCCTCCTCTCTCCCTTTTAAGCTCTGTAATTCCAAAGCTTTAATAGTAGTTTTTACATATAGTGCCACTCCTCCTCCTCTTCTTCCTACCCTGTCCTTCCTGAATAAAGTATAGCCAGGTATAGTTACATCCCAGTCATTGTTTTCTGTGAACCATGTTTCTGTAACTGCCACTAAATCCAAGTCAGCCACTCCCACCAAAGCTTCAACCTCAGGGATCTTATTTCCCATGCTACGGGCATTAATACACACTGCTTTCCATATGTTACCCCTGTTACCCATTTCCATAAAGGTATTTAATGTATCACCTACCTGGGGGCTTTCACTTACCTGGGGGCTTTCTTCACCCATCCCCAAGGAATCTAGTTTAAAGCCCTCTTCAGTAGATTAGCCAGTCTACTACCAAAGATGCGTTGACCTCTTTTGGACAGATGGATGCCATCTCTGCTTTGCAACCCTTGGAAAAGCATCCCATGTGTTTGATGGAAATGTTTCGACTCTTCTGCTCCGGATTTAACATATTGACATCGGCCATTTAGATAGGAACTGCACCAATCGAGCGCGGTATTGCAAATTCCCTTTTCTTTCAGTCGCCCGAGGAGAATCTCATGATGAACTGAGTCAAAGGCTGCAGCGATGTCTAAAAAGATGAGCACAAAGCCTTGTCGGATGTTGTCAATGCCTGTGAATATGTTATTGAATAAGAAGGTGAGAAGTGTCTCTACTCCATGGTACTCTCTAAATCCGTGTTGGCAATGATCTAAGGGAGCTGTGACATCTATGTGATCCTGAATTTGCCTTTGGACCTCTTTCTCCAATATCTTTGCTAGTATGGGAATACTAGCTATTGGTCTGTACGACTCGGCTTGTTGTGGATCGAGTTTAGGGTTCTTCAATAAAGGCCTGATTGATGTTTGCTTGAGGGTTGTAGGGAAGGAACCAGTAGTAAAGGAATGTTTTGTCAGTTTTGCGATGAATGGACTACATTCCTTGCGTAGCTCCTTGATCCAAAAAGCCGGGCAAGGGTCTGTTTGTGCTGTGGAGGTATTGAGGGAAGCTATTGTGTCTTCAATGCTTTTTCTAGATGGTGTGGAAAACTTGCATAAAGGGGTTACGCCGGTATGATCTTGGAATGAGGCTGTTGATATTTTGTCAGTCTGTATGATCTTTGACTGGAGGTAGTCAGCGAATTTTTGTGGTTGGATATCCACGTGTTGTTCAGGAGTTGGTTCTTTAGAAAGGGTTTGAACCAGGTTGAAAAGATCCCGTGGTTTGTTCAGAGATCTTTTCAGAGTGTCAGTGTGGTGCTGTTTCATTTTTGTTGAGATTGCTTCCTTGTGCCTTGTTAGGTGGAGTTGGTAGGCTGTCAAATCTTGTGTGGAGAGTGATCGGCGCCATTTTTTCTCTAGTCTGCGTAGTTGTGTTAGAGAAGCTCTCAATTCTTGGGAGAACCATGGGGCCGCATTTCTTATTCTCTTGGATGCGTTATTGTTTTGTGGACGTTGTGAGATAGCCTTGAGGTTGAGATTCCATGCGGCGACTAGTTCTTCCGGGTCAGATGTGGTTATGGTGAGGATGGATTGGGTTTGCGAGAGTATTAACTCTCTGTCAAATGCGCGGAAGTTTCTTGTTGAGGTTCGAGTTGTGCTGTTGCATTTTCGGGTACTATGCCGTTGGCTGTCCTTGGTGGGTATTTGAAAAGAGATAAGTTTGTGGTCAGACCAGGGGACGTCAATGATAGACAACATCGTGTTGTGGTTTTGCTCGAGGGCTGCATGTGGTGCGAATACCATGTCCAGGATATTGCCTTTTTCGTGTGTGGGTTTGTCGATGATTTGTGTAAAGCCCAGATTCTCAATGGCTTCGAGGAATGCAGTTGCATGGCTTTGATGAAGTGAAGGGAGGTTAAAGTCTCCCATTATCCAAATAGGTGAGTTGAGGTTGTGAGCATTAGCAGCAAGGTCAAGAATTGTGGGGAGGTCCTCAGGTGACGAAGATGGTGATCTGTATATTAGATTGATGGAACATTGCTGGTTTTTGATGGAAAGAGAGTCCAGGTTACTTGTACTGGAGGCTTCAGTGATATGGAAATGAAGATCTGATTTTGTAAGGATTAGTACTCCCCCTCCTTTTTTAGTTTCTCTGTGTCTTATATGTATAGAGAAGTTGGGAGGTAGGAGTTGGTTGAGGATGACGTTATCCTCCGATGATAGCCAGGTTTCCGTGATCAAAAGTAGGTCCAGGTTATAGAGGGATATTATATCTAGGACAACGGGCCATTTCTTGCGTATGGAACGGGCATTTATCATGCCACACTTTAGGTTGTGGCAGTACTTTAGTTTCTTGTGGTTGGGTGTCATGGAAGGTTGGAGTGGAATGTGTATAAGGTGAGAGCGACGTGTGTCGCCACCTGGGTGGGGTTCAGACCATCTTTTTCCATAGTTGTTCAAGATGGGGATATGGTTCTGGGATTGAGACAATGCATTGGATGTTCCCAGCCAATGTGTAAGGAAATACAGGCTAGCGAGGGCCAGGAAGTGTGAGGCCATATTGTGTGTATGGGAGTGAGAGATTGCGATATGGAGAGGTTCTCACTGCAGATTACACAGTAGTAAGTTGTACATACACGATAAGTAAGACAATGATGGCAGTAAATGTTGGTACTCTTGTTGGGGTAACAAGTAGAACTATGCAGCAAAGATATAGTCATAAGAGGATAAGCTGAGGAGATTGTACTCAGACAAATTAAATGCACAGTATAAGTTACTAGTATGGAACAGATAATGATACAAGTAAGGATATATCATGAATCAGCCCACAAAAGGGTGTGAGGATGGATTTAGCATCCGAGCCGCAATGGTATGCCACCACTGCACTTAAATGAACTCGGATGGAGTTAGACTTGAGATCCAAGTAGGAAGGTGAAGGACGTCAGCAATGCCTCCACAGTGCAAGAGAAGGTGGTCTAATGTCTTGGCTATGCACCAAATAGAAAACGTATGTCACTTGAACGAGTAGGAGCAGCGTGTGGAGCCTTTCCGAGAAGCGAGGAGAACGTTTTCCACATCAACGGAAAGGTGAAGCTCTGCAAGGACTACTCTCTCAACATCCACATTGTCAGCACTAGGGAACAGACGTTGGGATGCAGCAAGGTCCCGTCGTTCTGCCACACAAGGTCCGAGCGCAGCCAAGCTGGATAGATGGCTGCTGTGAGAGCCGGAGCAGAAACAGAAATCACAGCTGCCTGGGCCAGTGGGGCGCTACAAGTATCATGGAGTTTTTGTTGGCTTGGAGCTTGAACAGGGTATTGAATACCAGCGGAATCGGGGGATGTCCATACAGCGGGCCCATGCTCCAGTCCAGGAGGAAGGCATCAGAGGCTATCACATAGTGCACGGAATCCTGTAGCAAAAGTGTAGCACCTGAGCATTGCAAAGGGATGCAAAGAGATTGATACATAGCATCCACTCGTGAGGTTGAAGGACTCTGTTGAGATAGTCTGTCAGGACACAGAGCTACCCTGGCAGGTACATCACTCTAAGGACCAGCTCATGGGAGAAGGTGAATTTCCAGAGGGGCATCGCCTCCCAACACAGAAAGTATGAGCCCCTGCCAGCCTGTTTGTTGATGTAGAACATTGCCACTTGACTATCCATCTCAATGAAGACTATGTGATTGGTCATTTGTACTTGGAACGCTCAAAGGGCATTCGCAATGGCCTGAAGTTCCAGGACGTTGATCTGGTACCAGCTCTCTTTGTCCAGAGATTCTGCATATATAGGCCATCATGATTGGCTCCCCAGCCCAACTTGGAGGAATCCATTGCCAAAAAGTGGTTATACAGAGTGGACTGGAAGAAAAGGCCCCTGAGCAGGTTCTGTGGCTGGAGTTATCAGGAAAGCCTCTGGGAGGTCCAGCGACCACCACCTTAAGAACATAAGAAATGCCAACTTGGATCAGACCAAGGTTCATCAAGCCCAGTATCCTGTTTTCAACAGTGGTCAAGCCAGGTCACAAGTACCTGACAGGTTCCCAAAAAAACACAAAGATTCCACAATGCTTGTATTGGGGCAAGCAGTGGATTTCCTGGGTCCTCTTTAATAATGGTTTATGGACCTTTCCTCCAGGAACTTGTCCAAACCTTTTTTAAACCCAACTACACTAACAACTTTTACTATGTCTTTCAGTAATGAATTCCAGAGTTTGATTGAAAAAATATTTTCTCTTATTAGTTTTAAACGGGTTACACAGTAGCTTCATTGCATGCCCACCTAGTCTTTCTACTTTTTGATGGCATAAACAATTGATCTACTTTTACCCGTTCCACTCCATTCATTAATTTATAGTACTCCATCATACCTCCCATCACCCGACTCTTTTCCAGGTTGAAGAGCCCTAACATTTTAAGCCTCTCCTCATAGGGATATCCTTCCATCCCCCTTTACCATTTCGGTGGCTCTTCTCTGTACCTTTTCTAATTTCGCTATATCCTTTTTAAGATAGTGACCAGAATTGCATACAATATTCAAGGTGTGGTTGCACCATGGAACAATACAAAGGTATTATAATATCCTTTGTTTTATTCTCCATTCATTTCTTTATGATTCCTAGCATTCTATTTGCTTTCTTGGCCGCCGCTGCACACAAGGTGGAGAGTTTCAATGTGTTATCCATGACGCCTAAATCTTTTTCCTGGGTGGTGGTTCCTAATGTGGAACATTTCATTGTATAATCATAGTTTGGGCTGTTCTTTCCTAGGTGCATAACTTTGCACTTGTCCACATCAAATTTCATCTGCCATCTGAACGTCCATAGTCTTCCAATTTATCAAGGCCCTCTTGCAATTTTTCCCAGTCCTCTTGGGTTTTAAGAACTTCGAATAATTTTGTGTCATTCCAAATTTAATTACCTCACTAATTCTCACTTCCAGGTAATTTATGAATATGTTAAAAAAGCAGCGGAAGCAGCAAAGATCCCTAGGGTACTCCACTATTCACCTTTCTCAATTGGGAAAATTGTCCATTTAGCCCTTCCCTCTCCTTTCTGTATTTTTACCAGTTTGTGATCCACAATTCTACACTCCCTCCTATCACATGACTTTTTAATTTCACCAAGAGTCTCTCATGAGGGACCTTGTCAAAGGCTTTCTGAAAATCCAGATACACTATATCAACCGGCTGACCTTCGTCTACCTTTTTATTCACACCTTCAAAGAAAATATAACAGATTAGTTATACAAATCTTCTTTGGCTAAAGTCATGTTGGCTTTCTCCCATTAAACCATGGCTATCTGCATGTTCAGTAATTTTGTTCTACATAAATGGTTTTAACCATTTTGCCCGGTACTGATGTCAGGCTCACCGGTCGGTAGTTTCCCAGATCGCCCCTGGAACCCTTTTTAAAAATTGGCGTTACATTAGCCATTCAACAATCTACGGCTATTACAGATGATTTTAATGATAGTTCACAGATTGTTAACCGTAGGTCTGCAATCTCATATTTCAGTTCTTTCAACACCCTTGGATTTATACCATCCAGTCCAAGTGATTTGCTACTTCTTAGTTTATCAAATAGTTGCAATACATGTTCCTGGTTTATCGATATTTCTTTCAATTCTTCCGATGCATCACCTTTAAATACCATTTCAGGCATGGGTAACTTCCCTACATATTCTTCAGTAAAGATTAAAGCAAAGAATTCATTCAGTCTCTACACTATGGCCTTGTCCCCTCTTAGTGCCCGCTTACCCCTCTATCATCCAGTGATCCAACTGACTCTCTCATAGGTTTCTTTGCTATGAATGTACTTGGAAAAAGTTTTTATTATATGTTTTTGCTTCCACAGAAAACGTTTTTCTGAATTCTATCTTTGTCTGCCTTATCAATGCCTTGCATCTAACTTGACATGCTTATGCTGTTTCCACTTTTCATCAATTGGCTCCTTTTTCCACTTCCTCAAAGATGCTTTTTGGCTACAACAGATTCTGACCTCACCTTTAAACCATGCTGGCTTTTTTTTCGCCTTCCTTTCACTTTTCTTAAAGTGTGGAATACAGCTGGTGCGGGCTTTTAAGATAGTATTTTTGAACAGCAGCCATGCTTGATATAAATCTTTAAGCTTTGCAGCTGTTCCTTTTAGCTTTTTCTGAACTATTTTCCTCATTTTATCAGTCTCCCTTTTGAAAGTTAAAAGGTAGTACTGCAAAACTTTAATTCTGTGTGACTCAATGCCCTCTCTAAAAGAGTACAACCCTGCACCAATTTGATCTATTCTATCATTGCAATATAATTTGAACTGAGGTGTCACAGTGTCCCACTGGTTGTCCTCCTTCCACCAGGTCTAAGATACCAATCATATGTAACCTCTCATTTATTGCTATATATTCTAACTCTCCCATCTTATTTTTTTAGACGTCTAGCATTTGCAGACAAGAATCTTAAGGGTTGTATTTCATTCATATGAATCTGGTTATTGGTAGGCAGGGGTAATTTGGAATCTTTAAGCTCTGTTTGCTCTGTATTTAAGGGCATTTGGGTTCCTTTCATCTGTATTGGAACCTCTCTGTCGATATGCCCTAACTTCAATCTTTTGCTAGTATCCTTCAAAGATATATCGTTCTGAACCATGAGCTCTTGGGCGACTGTCAGCTTTCCCCAATTATCAAGTTTTAAAGCTGCTCTATCTCCTTTTTAAAGGTTAATGCCAGCAGCCTGGTTCCATCCTGGTTAAGATTGAGCCTATCCCTTTGAAAGAGCTCCTCCTTTCCCCAGAATGTTGCCCAGTTCTCAAGAAATCCAAAACCCTCTTCTTTGTACCATCATTTCATCCACTCATTCAGACTCTGGAGCTCTGCCAGCCTTTTCGGTCCTGTGAATGGAACAGGAACCATTTCTGAGAATGCTACACTGGAATTTCTGGATTTCAACTTTCTACCTAAAAGCCTTGTCCTTGAGTCAGCCCATGACCTGATGCCATTGGATATACAAAGGTCCATTGTGCCTGATGCAGTCATGGGCAAACCAAAGGCATGACATGAACCGTGGAGGCCATGTGACCGAGCAACAGGAGCATTTAACTTTTGAAAGGGAGACTATGATAAAATGAGGAAAATAGTTAAGAAAAAACTAAAAGGAGCAGTTGCAAAGGTTAAAGACTTACATCAAGCTTGGGTGTTGTTGAAAAATACTATCTTGGAAGCCCAGACCAGCTGTATTCCACACTTTAAGAAAAGTGGAAGGAAGTCCAAAAAACTGCCAGCGTGGTTTAAAGGTGAGGTCAGAGAGGCTGTTGTCAAAAAAGCATCTTTCAGGAAATGGAAAAAAGAGCCAAACGATGAAACCTGGAAACAGCACAAGCACTGGCAAGTCAAATGCAAGGCATTGATAAGGCAGGCAAAGGGAGAATGTGAGAAGAAGCTTGCTGGGGAAGCAAAAACAGGAAATAAAGACTTTTTCAAGTATATTCGTAGCAAACAACCTGAGAGAGAGACAGTTGGTCCATTAGTTGATAGAGGAGTTAAAGGGGGCACTAAGAGGCGACAAGGCGATAGCGGAGAGACTGAATGAATTCTTTGCTTCGGTCTTTACTGAGGAAGATGTAGGGATATTATCCATGACTGAAGTGGTATTTAAAGGTGCGGAAGAATTGAAGGAAATATCGATACATCACGAAGATGTATTACAACTATTAGATAAACTGAAGAGTAGCAAATCACCTGGGCTGGATGGTATACATCCAAGGGTGTTCAAAGAACTGAAATATGAGATTGCAGACCTGCTATTAGTAATCTGTGAACTATCATTAAAATCATCTCTAATACCTGAAAATTGGAAGATTGCCAATGTAACAACAATTTTTAAAAAGCTGAGGTGTAAAGCTTGAAGTTCATCTAGAGCTCCAACACTTTGGACCAACTCTAGTGCCAGCCCTATAGGGGAATACAACTCACTTGTCTGGACTGGTCTAGCTGGACACAATGGAAATGATCAATATAGTTAACCTGGGGTTTTCTCCAAATGTCATTTGTTATTTAACTTCCTGAGCTCGAAGAAAATAACAAGAAAATCCTAGATAGCTCATGCAAGGAAATCTTACTGGATTACTTTAATTACATAGCCCTTCCAAAGACTGACTCTCATAATTTAGATGATCTTTTTAGAGAATACAGGACATAATTTTTAGAAGTAGTATTAAATATTAAGCTCAAAAGGACCACTTAGGTCTATTGTTGATGCCTAAGAACAGATGGAGTTACAATAAATCTGGAGAAATAAATAGCTAGACATGGTATCAACATTTTAAAATAAGATAGGATATATTTCTCTAGAAGAATAATCTATTAGTACTCAGGTTTGTAGTTTCAACATCATAACTGACTCATTGTCATTGATTGAAGACGAAACTGCTGTCATGTCATGTACAGAAGTGTTTTTTAAAGATGCAAAGACAGAGAGGTAGGTGCTTGTGAGCCCGGAGATGGTGGCAGCAAGCTAGCTCAGCTCCTGCCCTCAAGATCCTTCAAAAGAGTACCGATGCCATAAGAGACCCAAATTTAAAAGAGTATGCGCTCCCCAGATGACAACTCTTATAAAATAACATCGCCGAGGGGAGAAAAATTGAAGGATGGGCATAGATTACTAATTTCCCCCTGCTATGCTTGAAGATCATCGGAACGCAGCCATGAACTCTCCCTGACCGGGTAAGAATATCTGCTGCTGAATGCTAGTACTCCCCGAAATTAGAGCCATGATGCTGACGCTTTCCCCTATAAAGCACTACAGTTTTCCAGCAGCTCTGATAGAAATTATATGCATTGCTTGCTAAACAGCAGCTTTTTGAAGAGTCTGGGCAATATCGGGGCTGTTCCTTCATAAATAATAGCATCTTTCTCTGGACTGCGACTCCTCTGCTACCCTACAACTCCTCATAGTTCTCACCTGTGTTTCTGAACACTTGGATGCCTTTGTCTCTGGCTCCTGGGATGGCGAGTCTATTGAGCTGGCTGGCGCCATTGAAAACATGCTGTTGGAACGCAAGCTGAGTTGGAATGCATGGTGGAATGCAGAAGCGCTTTGTTTTCAGCGGGAAATTAAACATTTCCGGGACTGCTGGCCAAGCCGCTTTCAAACTTCTGTATAGCCATGTAAGGACACAGCTTGGGAGTCGTCCGCTGTACTCCTGTTGTGTGTTTTGTGGGGTAACATGCCGGGGAGTGAGGAGTAGAAGCTCTCCTCTCCTGTATCTGCCTGCCGGAGCATATGCTGCACTAAAAGATAGAGATTCCACACATTTTAAATGTAGGCGCTCCACCTGGTGGTCATAATAGGAAGTACATGCCACAATCTATTCTTCTAGAGTACTGTTTATTCTGAAGATAGTGTGTGCGCTACCCTGTATATTGCTTGTTCCATTTCATTATAGCAGAGGGGATAACTTAGTGAATATGGCTTCCAAGAGTACCTATTTCAATGCCCTTTCCAAGTTTTCACGAAAAGCTGAGCATCATGAGAAGGATCCTCCTGCTAAGGACACAGTGTCTCCCCCTAGTCAGACTGCTGCTTCGGATGTGCCAACACTACCCGCTACAAAGGCAGACCTTCTGGAAATTCTTCAAGACCTCCAGGCATTCTATTTAGACTTCTCCAAGGCAATATCTGACCTTCAATCTGAGATGAAGGGGTTGAAGGACCGGGTGACTCAGAATGAAATAAATATTGAAGAACAAATTGACGCTACCACCCTCTTCCAATCTCGGATTCAGAAGCTGGATCATCTAACCTGTGATCTTAAAGAGCATCATGACGATCTTGAAAATAGACAACGCAGAAATGACATCATCATCAGCCTACTGGAGCACAAAGGTGGTCAGTAGAACACCACACGGCTGGTACAAGACCAGTCTCCTTTTGTATCGTGGAGAGACCTAACCCAGTTAAATTGGAACGAGCACATTGGGGTGGTGGTCTCGCACCGGAGGGGACACAAGACCTCGCTCAATAACTGCATGTTTCTCCTACTTCGAGGATAAAGTCGCCCTCCTGAGTAGCCTGTACAGCAAGCGTGTGATTTGCTTCCACGATCACACAGCTCCTACAAAATAAAGCCATTAGATACAGATGGGGGTTTCCATTTGGCCTCATCTTTCAGTGGAACAACATAAAGAGTAGTTACTCACCTGTAACAGGTGTTCTCCAGGAGCAGCAGGAATCAGTCCTCACTTATGGGTGACATCGGCGCCGATGGAGCCCCCGTGCAGAGCATTTCCCCAGCTTTCTAAGAAAGCCTTTGGGAATACTGCACGCAAGCACGGTCCCCTTCCCGCCCAAAGGTGCCATCTTGCTCAGTCTAATGACATAGCTAAAAAAAGCACACAAAAATGTAAAAATGAACTACGTACAACTGCAACTCCTAGGGGAGGAGGGAGGGTTGTGAGGACTGATTCCTGCTGCTCCTGGAGAACACCTGTTAAAGATGAGTAACTACTCTTTCTCCAGGACCAAGCAGGAAGTCATTCATCACTTATGGGACTCCCCAGCTTCAGGCTACCGGGGACCCAGAGCTGAAAAATGAGCTCCCTCTAGCCTCAGCATCAGAGAAAGGATTTCACTGAAACATGCCTCCACCAGTAGCCCAACCAGAGGACTGGAGGGTAGGAGTTGCCTAAACCTCAAAGAGATTCCGGAGCACTGCCTGACCGAAAGCACTGTCCCTACAGGACTCCCTCTCCAGGCAGTAATGGGCTGCAAACGTCTGGCTTGAGGACCAAGTTGCAGCCCTGCAGATGTCTGCCAATGGTACAGAGCGGAGATGAGCTACTGAGGCAGCCATTGCCCTGACATGGTGGGCCGTGACCCACCCTGTAAAGGAAGGTCAGCTGCCCTGTAAGCCCAGGTGATACAGTCAGCCACCCAGATGGACAAGGTACGCTTGGAGACAAGTAACCCCAAGTTATTAGTGTCAAAAGATACGAAGAGCTGAGTAGCCCTCCTATGCCCCTGCGTACGCTCAAGGTAGAAGGATAAGGCCCTCCTACAGTCCAGGGTATGCAGGACTGTCTCAGCCCGGCTGGCATGGGGCCTAGGGAAGAATGTTGGAAGAACCACCTCCTGGTTGAGATGGAAAGAGGAGACAACCTTTGGGAGGAACTTAGGATGAGTCCTAAGGACTACCCTGTTCCTATAGAAGCGAGTGTATGGCCTTGTCACAGACCAGGGCTTGAAGCTCACTCACTCACCTGGCCGAGGTCAGGGCCACTAGGAATAGAGTCTTCCAAGAAAGGAAGCACAGAGGACATCTAGCCATCAGCTCAAAAGGTGGGCGAGTCAGTTGCTGTAAGACCACATTCAATTCCCACTCAGGGGCTGGTGGACGGAGAGGAGGCTTGAGCAACAAGCCTCTGAGAAATCTGGACACCAAGGGGTGAACAGACAGAGTGTCCCTCCACCATTGAGTGGTGAGCTGCCAGGGTAGAGAGGTGGACCCGAACAGAAGGCCCTGAATGGACAAGTGCAGTAGGTACTGAAGCACTACTGGCACAGTGCAAGCGAAAGGATCTTCCTTGCGTTGCTGGCACCACAAGGAGAACCTCCGCCACTTCAGGGCATATGTTTTCCTGGTGGATTGCTTTCTAGAGGCCAAGACCACCTCTTCTACTTCCCGAGGTAGGCCCCAGGGAGCCAAGACTACCCTTGCAGCCTCCAGGCCATCAAATTGAGAGATTTGAGATTGGGGTGCAGAAGGGAACCCTGATCCTGAGAGAGAAGATCGGGTTGGAACCCCAGAAGCAGTGGAGTCTCCACCGCCAGTTGAAGCAGGAGTGGAAACCAGGGCTGCCTCGGCCACCTGGGAGCAACCAGAAGCACTGAGGCCCTGTCCCTGAGAATCTTGAACAAGGTTTGGGCCACGAGAGGTGTGGGAGGAAACGCATACAGCAGGCCCTGGGACCACGAAATCAGGAAGGCATCCGCCGCCACTCTTAGAGGATGCGGTTGCCTGGAACAAAACCTGGGCACAGTTGGTGATTCAGGGGACTGGCAAAGAGATCCACGGAAGGAAGTCCCCATTTTAGGAAAATCTTTTGAACCACTAACGGGTGCAGCTGCCACTCGTGGGGCTGCAGAATTCTGCTTTATCTGTCTGCCAGAAAGTTCTCCTGGCCAGGAAGATAAACAGCCCTCAGCAACATCTGGTGCCTGAGGGCAAAGGAGCAAAGGGCCTGTACTTCCAGGCATAGAGGCCTGGATCCAGTGCCGCCCTGCTTGTTCACATAGAACATGGCTACCTGGTTGTCCGTCTGAACTAGAACAGACTGGTGAGCCAAAGTGTGAGAAAAAGCCTTGAGGGCTAAGCGAAAAGCCCGCAGCTCTAGCAGGTTGATCTGTTGCGTGGCTTCCCAGGGGGACCAGAGGCCTTGAGTGCAGCTCTCTTGACAGTGTGCAGCCCAGCCCTGTAAGGAGGCATCTGTCGTCAACACCACTGTGGGGACAGGCACCTGAAATGGCACCCCCTGAAGCAAGTTGGGGAGGTGCAGCCACCACTGAAGAGAATTCAGGAAGGGTTTGGACACCCTGACTTTGTCTGCTAGGCTCCCTGTGGCTTGCTTCCACCGAGTTCTGAGGCACCACTGTGCAGGCCTCATGTGGAGCCGGGCATTGGGGGGTCACATGTACAGTCGATGCCATGTGTTCTAGGAGCTGCAGACAGAGCCTGGCAGGAACCCTTGGCAGGCTGAGAAACTGGGATGCCAACTCCATGAGCTTTTGAGCTTTGTCCTCTGGCAAGTAAGCCCTTGCTTGCAGAGAATCCAGCCATGCTCCTATGAACTCTAGGTTCTGGGAGAGCAGCAAAGTGGACTTTGCGAAGTTTATGACAAAGCCTAGGTCTTGAAGGAGTGTGACAGTCCTGAAGGTGGCCTGCCTGGCCTCCTGGTAAGTCTGACCTCGAATGAGCCAGTCGTCCAGATAGGGGAAGACAAAAACCCCTTGAGTCCTCAAGTAGGCCGCCACCACAGCTAGGCACTTTGTAAAGACCCGTGGGGTGGAAGTTAGGCCAAAAGGCAGCACTCTGTACTGGCAATGGTTTCCTCCCACGATGAACCTGAGGTACTTTCTGTGGTCTGGATGAATAACGATGTGAGTGTATGCATCCTTTAGATCTAAAGAGCATAGCCAATCTCCCTGCTGGAGGTAGGGCAGCAGTGTTCCAAGAGTAAGCATCTTGAATTTCTCTTTCTCCAAGAACTTGTTGAAGTTCCTGAGGTCTAGTATAGGCCTTAGGCCTCCTGTTCTCTTTGGCACCAGAAAATACCTGGAGTAGAACCCGTGCCCCTGTAGGCGAGGAGGTACAGGCTCCACCGCCTTGTCCAGAAGCAGGCCCTGAAGTTCTTGGAGGAGGAGGATGGTGTTCAGGAGAGGCCTCAGAGGCTCCCCTGGAAAGTAGACAGGAGGTAACTGCTGGAAATGAAGCATATAGCCCTGGTGGATGATGCTTAATACCCAAGCATCCCCTGTAATGGGTGGCCACCGGTGGGCAAACAGGGCTAAGCGACCTCCTGTGCAGGAATGGGGCAGCAGAGGCAGAGAGGCTATGCTGTGGGAGTCAAAAAACCCCTCCCTGCTGGGTAGGAGCAGGAGCCGGAGGCTTGGGGGTCTTCTGCCTACGGGGCCCATGTCCCTGCCCCTTGGCCTGCTGACCTTGCTGGGGAGCTGGGGAGGCCTAGTATTGAGGGAAAGGTTTGTAGGCAGACATCTTTCTTGGGTAGAAGGGCTTTACCCGAGCCCTTCTTTTTGGAAGAAGGGGCAAAAGTCTTTCTGGACAGTCTTGCCCTAGTTAGGTGCTCGGTTTCGAGCTCAGCTGCCTTCTCGGCAATGGGCTGACCAAACAGGTTTTCACCTTGGCAAGGGACATCAACCAACTTGTCCTGCACCCAGGGCTCGAGGTCCGATGACTGCAGCCATGCCTGGCGTCGGGCTCCGATGCCGGCTGCCGCCACACGAGTCGAAGCCTCGAAGCCCCGTAGGCCGCTCGGGACATAAACTTGGAACAGTCCCGGATTCCTGAAGACAAAGACTGGAACCGCTGCAAAGGTTCCCCGGAGAGGCCAGCAGAGAACCCGGCAAGCTCCTTCACCAGGTCTCGTAGGTACATGCCCATGTACAGGTGGTATGACTGGACATGGCAAGCAAGCATCGAGCCCTGGAAGCACTTTCTGCCGAAAGCATCCAGGTTCCGGGCCTCCCTGCGGGGAGGTACCGCAGAGTGCATCTTCTGGCTCTTCAGACGATGCATGGCCGATTCCACCACCATGGAATGGTGCGGCAGCTGCACCTTTTGGAAGCCAGGGCTCTTACGGAGTCGATAGATGGAATCGAGTCTTGCAGGACTACAAAAGGGGACTGTTACTTCTGGAGAGAGATCTGCAATTGTGAGTATATACTTCTGGGAATTTTCTGTAAGGAATTCTTTGTATTAAAGCTAATTAATCTGTGAACCCACTATTTTTTGTTAAATCACTCAGGGCCTAGTAGCAGTTTAAATTTAAAACACAGAAAAGAACTTTCTGGTTACATATCATACCCAGCAGAGAGCTTGTAGTTTAAATTTAATAGTCACTCAGGGCCTAGTATCAGCAAAGTACTTTTAGTTTACATTTAAAACACAGAAGAGAGCTTTCTGGTTTAATTTGGAGCCCAGCAGAGAGCTTGTAGTTTAAATGTAATAGTCACTCAGGGCCTAGCATCAGCAAAGTACCTTTAGTTTACAATTAAAACACAGAAAGCACAGTTACTTACCTGTAACAGGTGATCTCTGGGAACAGCAGGAATAAGTCTTCACATATGGGGTACGTCGGTACCGACGGAGTCTGCGCGGGAACTCTTCCCAGCGTCCAATCAAAGAGCTTTTGGAAGCATCCCACCATGCCTGCGTGCAGCCTTCCCAGAGATCACCTGTTACAGGTAAGTAACTGTGCTATCTCCAGGAACAAACAGGAATGAGTCTTCACATATGGGGACTCCCAAGCTGAGATGCCTGGAGTCCCAGCATGTCATAGGTTGGAACATGCTATCCCCCACAACACCGGGCATCCTGAGAATGGAAGGTAGGAGTTGAAGAGAGAAAGGTGCTGTGGAACAGTTAACCTAGCATAGGATTGCAGACAAGGAGCCCATGTGTGGATGATAATTGTCATCAATGATATTGCAAAGAAAAATATTGCAATATGGACCTCCCCTAACAGGACTTCAGAGAAGTATGGAGGTTCATGAGATCTACTGGGGAACCCAGTAGAGGAACCTCGAGAAGGACCTCACTGTAAGTGGAGGTAGTAAACCTGTAGGAAAAGCAATGGAGGTCAGAATCCTGAAAGGTAACAGGTGACCCCAGTAGGAAAAACTGGGGTAGTACAAAAACGATGGGCCTTCAGTGGAAGGCTTTATGATAAAAGCCGAACTCTTTTGACAGCAGAGTGGCTCACTCTTAGGAACAAAAAGAGAAAGGCTAACCGATTTGGACAAACAGGCCCGGTCCTTGTGGGGAGAAAGGGTATGGGAACCCCTTGTATCCCAAAAGAAATGACAAACGCCGGAGGCGTTAGAGCCTGTGATTAGCTGAAGATCCGCAATGTCTCTCCTAACTGAAGTCAGCTGGGAGAGATACTGGAACATGGAGAGCTTCAGAGGTACCTAACCTTAAGGTTATGGTAGGTGTTAACTACCACCCAAGTGGTTGTGAGTGTAGGACCCCAAAACATGCTGGATAGCATAAGTATGGGTAAAGCCCATCTGTCAGAATCATATAGCTATATGAACCTTGACAGGTAGATAAAGCAGAATACATATCTACCGATAGTAAAATATCTCGACAGATACATATATACACATATAACATTTAGATATATGAGAATATATCTATAGTGAGATATGAAGGGCATAAAATACACACAAATGATAGACACAGGCATCTGTAAGATGTGTGCTATAGGTATGAATATATAGGCCTCTATATGGAAGTCTGCAATGAAGCAGACAGAGATATGCCTACAAAAAGGTATTCACATAGGAAAATGTGGAGAGGAAAGATTCATCTAACAAGAAGGTGGAACCTACTTCAGAAGATATATAGAGAATCAATTCCCACTGGTTATGGCTACAGGGATGCTAGTTAGTAGAATAACCAGGATAGTTACGTGAAAAGCAGAGGATGATATCAGTCTGCAGCCAGCAAGTCCCGAGTATTCTAGAACTCTAGCATGGTAAGTGAACAGAAGACGCATAGGAATGAGATACCATGCTGACCTGCTTAAGGGCAAAAAGGTATCATGCGTTCTTACCATGAGGACGAGCTGGAAGGAGAAAACATATTCCCTATTGGAAATACTATGGACCAAAGCAGGGAATTAGCAACTCCTTAAGCTTTCACGTAAGAGGAGGCCTATGTCCCTTATATTAAAAAGGAGAACATTTCTAGTCATGGGAGACATGACTGAAAGTCTTTTTCAACCATCTAGTATAGCTGTTGGAGAAAAGCCCCCCATGCTCTCTAGCAAGGGCCCATAGTGGAGAGCTTCTCTGTAGAATTGCAGAGAGCATGATGCAGGAGAATGAGGAGATAGAACTGGCTGCAGGAGAGCCAGTACCTATGTCAACTATGCTGCCAAACCCTGGGGAATGGAGATGGCAGAAAGAGAAGACAATCCAACAAGCTTGTAGTGAAAAAAATTTCAAGACAGATGACAGCACTGACTTGGAGCCACTACTAAGACCAGACAGAATGTTAGTGGAGGACAAATCTGGTTGCTGGTGAACAAGAACCAGTGGTCCAAACATTAAGGCTCCTGCATTGGCAGCTGCTTGCCAGACAGCAGAAGAATGGTACTGTTTAAAAAGAGAAAGAACAGACAAAACAAGAGTACAAAACTCTGGATGTGTTTGATGAACTGCTTCAAAGCAAGATTGAAAAAGAGGAGTCAACTCAGAGAAGAGAACTCTGCACTGGAAAAGTAAGAAAACTAGAGAGGCTGAAGAAAAAGGCCTCCAGTGAAGCAATACCGCTCTTACAGAGGAAAATCTGGTAAGAGGGTAAAGAGAATGCAGCTGAAGAAAACTTACAAAGTAGTAAGTTTATAGAAAGGAAAAAGAGACATGCTGGCACAGGAAACTATCATTTGATAGTGAATAGACCTCTTTCCCAAGCAGGAAAAAGAGGAGAACCCTGTGACCTAGAAGCATGAACATCCTGACAGCTCATAGAAGATAGAAAGAATGGATGTCTTTCGGGAAGAGATCCATGTTTAGGATTTAGAATGACAGCAGTGGATTGCCTCTATTGAGAAGAAGCAACTGCAGAATGTAATTCCCAGAGTCACAAGCATCTGATGGATTGATCAGAAACCCTGTGGTTGCTGGGTTTGCTGAGCCTGGTGAGAGGTTGAACTCTGCAGACCAGGACGATGCTTCCCCTGTTTGGGAACATCTGTATGAGGGGCAGATGATGCATAAAATCTTCTTCTCCTATGGGAAGAAAGTTTGGCAGGATATTTCCTACCTACTGGGACAGAAGAAGGTGCAGAACAGCCCCCAGGAACAGGTAAGTCAGTGGAGAACTGAGTAACCTGACGTAAAGACTCCTTGTTGAAAAGATTGTCTCCAGTGCAAGAGTATGTCCCAGTCTGTGCTGTGCCCATTTGTCCAAGTCTGAAGCTTGGAGCCAGGCTCTACGTCATGCCCCTATAGTTATAGCAGAATTCCTGCTAACAGACTCAAAAGAGTCTAGGGAAGCACGAGTAAGAAATCAAGAAATATTCTGGAGATGCTTGAGCAGTGAAGAATAGTCTGCACTCCTGCACTCTGGAAGGGAAGGAGTCAAAAGATGTAATTGCTTTGTGACCTCCTCAAGAGATAGACTCATATAGAAAATATATGAGAGAATTCTTGCAGAAAGCATAGATGTCTGGAAGATTTGACGTCCAAAGGCATCAAGTGTCCTAGATTCACGACCTGGCGGATAAGAAGAGTGCTTTTTCTTGCTCTTTATCCGCCTCATTGCTGATTCCACAACTATGGAATGATAAGGAAGTTCAGTCTTTTGAAACCCTGGAGAGGGGGGCACCTGATATAAGAGATCAGTTGCTGTGGAAGGTGGGGGTACCCTTAAAGGTGTTTCCCACATTCCTAGAAGGAGATCCTGCTAGGAATGATGCAAAGGAAGCATTATGTTCTCCTTTGCTTTGGTAGAAAGAGATCCCTATGCAGGATCAGGTCCTGGGATAGGAATGGCAAGAGATCTTGCTATATCCAGGAGGAAACTCTGAAAGGAGAGTTCCTCAACAGGAATTTCCCTTGGACAGGCTAGATCTGAAGAACTAGCCTGAGCACCGACAGAGCTATCCAGATATATAGGAACAGAAGATCCTGCACAGTGCAGTGTGGAATGCTTAAAGGATGGTCGCCGGTACTGGCTGTCAGGAGCAGCGACCGTCATTACCACATTGTCCATGCCAGGTATCGACTCCAAGCTTGGCATAGAAAGGAGCGATCCTGTTGAAAAAAAGCATGGTAGGAGTTGGCCACGATGCTACTGTGGATACTGGTACCGATGCCAATACCGGTACCGATGTCGGAGTCGAGCCCGACAAAGACATCGGAGCAGTCATCGGTGACAGTTCAATCGGTACTGAGGTAACCGAAAACCTCTGGGTGCTATCCTCGGTACCGAGCCACCGGTATCGATCGGTGTCGTTACCAAAGTGTATTGGTACTGAGTCTTCCAGACTAGAGAGCGATTCTAAACTCGGCATCGACAAGCGAAGCATGGAAGGCACCGACCGTAAGGGTAATGAGGACATCGGTACCGACTTCGGTACCGTGTCTGATACTGGTGAATGAAGGTCAGCTAGTGGCAACTCAATCGGCCTCGGGGGAACCGAGAGTTGCGGATCCGAATCATCGAAAGCGAGCCTTCGGTACCGCCTAGAGCCGGTACCAAGGCGAGTCGGTACCCAGTCCTCCAGACTGGAGAACGATTCCAGACGGCATCGAAGGAAGCGAGGCTATCGATTCACATCTGGAGGGTACCAACGTCGGTGGTAGTATTGGTGCGGGTACTGATAATGAAAGGTCAGTCTGGAGTGTATCCACCGGTCCCGAAGGCACCGAGGACACCAGATGACCATCCCTGGTGAGGAGTGTTTCATCCAACACCAGTGCCGATGTTGGGGTATCGGTACCACTCGAAGCGGATGCCACCACCGGACACGGCTCAGGTATGTTCTGTGAGGAGTGAACCCCAGGAACAACCTGAAAACACTGAAAGGCTTTTGAGACCGAAGAGTCTCGCCGAGGTTTTGAAGCCAGTAGGCCCTCGAGGGCAAGGCCGGAGCCGTCTACATGCTGTGCATGAGACCTACCACTCGAGGGCTGGCTAGTCTTAACAGACTGTTTGTGGGTTACCTGATCCTTTCTAGAAGAAGGGGACGGTGCCCCGAAGCTGGAGGGAAACCGTGTATCGAGGGAACCTCGATATTGAAGACCTCTTCTCACCAAACTGTTGTCAGGATCCAAGCAGGTTAGACACCGACTTCGAGGGTCTAAAAATAAAGTTGTACCGCCACAGTTTGAACATTTCTTGGAGAAAGTGGCTGGCGGTTCCATGAAGGAAAAAGAAGAAAAAAATATTCCATGAAAAAGGAAGATTTTACAAGAAAAGAAAAGAAAACACCGGCGGTACCGGTGGCGTCGGGAAGACAGACGCGACCACAAGAAAACTAAAGAAATAAAACAATAATTTTCTGCGGTGACAGGAGGACGTCCTGCCGGCTCCGCAGAAAAACGAAAACTGAGGAGAGGCAGTTGGGAAAGGCGGGAAGGCAGCACGCAGGCATGGTGGGATGCTTCCAAAAGCTCTTTGATTGGACGCTGGGAAGCGTTCCCGTGCAGACTCCATCGGGACCGACGTACCCCATATGTGAAGACTCTTTCCTGCTTGTTCCTGGAGATGAGAGCTTTCCGGTTTAATTTGGAACCCAGCAGAGAGCTTGTAGTTTAAATTTCATAATAAGTTACAGCCTAGTAGCAGCAAAGCACAGTTACTTACCTGTAACAGGTGATCTCTGGGAACAGCAGGAATAAGTCTTCACATATGGGTACGTCGGTACCGACGGAGTCTGCGCGGGAAAGCTTCCCAGCATCCAATCAAAGAGCTTTTGGATGAATCCCACCACGCCTGCGTGCTGCCTTCCTGCCTTTCCCAACTGCCTCTCCTCAGTTAAGTTTTAAAGCTGAGACAAAGAAAGAGAGAGAGGAAAGGAAAGATAGATAGAGATACAACTCCTGGGGAGGTGGGTGGGTTGTGAAGACTTATTCCTGCTGTTCCCAGAGATCACCTGTTACAGGTAAGTAACTGTGCTATCTCCAGGAACAAGCAGGAATGAGTCTTCACATATGGGGACTCCCAAGCTGAGATGCCTGGAGTCCCAGCATGTCATAGGTTGGAACACGCTATCTCCCAGAACACCAGGCATCCTGAGGATGTAGGGTAGGAGTTGAAGAAAGCTGCTGTGGAACAGCTAACCTAGCATAGGCTTGCAGACAAGGAGTCCATGTGTGGATGATAATTGTCATCAATGATATTGCAAAAAAAAAATATTGCAATAGGGACCTCCCCTAACAGGACTTTAGAGAAGTATGGAGGTTCATGGGATCTACTGGGGAACCCAGTAGAGGAACCTCGAGAAGGACCTCACTGTAAGTGGAGGTAGTAAACCTGTAGGAAAAGCAATGGAGGTCAGAATCCTGAAAGGCAACAGGGAACCCCAGTAGGAAAAAACTGGGGTAGTACAAAAACGGTGGGCCTTCAGCGGAAGGCTTTATGATAAAAGCCCAACTCTTTTGGCAGCAGAGTGGCCCACTCTTGGGAACAAAAAGAGAAAAGCTAACCAATTTGGACAGACAGGCCCAGTCCTTGTGGGGAGAAAGGGTATGAGAACCCCCTTGTATCCCAAAAGAAAGGACAACGCCGTAGGCGTTAGAGCCTGTGAGTAGCTGAAGATCCGCAATGTCTCTCCTAACTGAAGTCAGCTGGGAGAGATATTGGAACAAGGAGAGCTTCAGAGGTACCTAACCCTAGGGTTATGTTAGGTGTTAACTACCACCAAAGTGGTTGTGGGTATAGGACCCCAAAACATGCTGGACAGCATAAGTATGGGTAAAGCCCATCTGTCAATCATATGGCTATATGAGCTGCGACAGTCAGGTAGATAAAGCAGAAACATATCTACCGACAGTAAAAAATCTCGACAGATACATATAGATATAGATATATATTTATTTATTTATTTAGCACACATTTATATACCGCTCTTTCCCAAGTATCAAGTGCGGTTTACAGAGAACAGAAAAAATTTAAGGTACATGGATAATCATGTCCTAGTTGTTTTACAGGGAACAGTTTCAACTTTTTACATTTAACAGTATAATTAAGGACATGCAATCAAAAGACATGCAAACAATGATTTCATCCAATTGTATTGGGTGGATGTAATCAAACCTTTTACATAATTACAACCTATTTACATAAGAATAACCTTTTAATATCTGATTATGCGTTTAGTATAGTTGAGTGGGGGTGTGTTTTGTAAAGATTATTATCCTGTGTCAGCTTGTGTGTTTTGGCAATCCAGAGAATATATCTATAGGGAGATATGAAGGGCATAAAATACTCACACATGATAGACAGACATCTGTAAGATGTGTGCTATAGGTATGAATATATATATATATATATATATATATATATATATATATATATATATATATATATATATACCTCTATATGGAAGTCTGCAAAGAAGCAGACAGAGATATGCCTACAAAAGGTATTCACATAGGAAAATGTGGAGAGGAAAGATTCATCTAATAACAAGAAGGTGGAACCTACTTGAGAAGACATATAGAGAATCAATTTCCACTGGTTATGGCTACAGGAATGCTAGGTAGTAGAATAACCAGGATGGTTATGTGAAAGCAGAGGATGATATCAGTCTGCAGCCTGCAAGTCCCGAGTATTCTAGAATTCTAGCATGGTAAGTGAATAGAAGACGCATAGGAATGAGATACCATGCTGATCTGCTTAAGGGCAAAAAGGTATCATGCGTTCTTACCATGAGGACGAGCTGGAAGGAGAAAAATATTCCCTATTGGAAATACTATGGACCAAAGCAGGGAATTAGCAACTCCGTAAGCTTGCACATAAGAGGAGGCCTATGTCCTTTATATTAAGGAGGAGAACTTTTCTATTCATGGGAGACATGACTGAAAAAGCCTTTTTCAACCATCTAGTATGGCTGTTGGAGAAAAAGCCTCCCCCCCATGCTCTCTAGCAAGGGCCCATAGTGGAGAGCTTCTCTGTAGAATTGCAGAGAGCATGAGGCAGGAGAATGGGGAGATAGAACTGGCTGCAGAAGAGCCAGTAGCTATGTCAAATATGCTGCCAAACCCAGGGGAATGGAGATGGCAGACAGAGAAGACAATCCAGCAAGCTTGTAGTGAAAACATTTCCAAGACAGATGACAGCACTGACTTGGGGCCACTACTAAGACCAGACAGAATGTTAGTGGAGGACAAATCTGGTTGCTGGAGGTCAAGAACCAGTGGTTGAAACATTAAGGCTCCTGCATTGGCAGCTGCTTGCCAGACAGCAGAAGAATGGTACTGTTTAAAAACAGTAAGAACAGACAAAACAAGAGTAGAAAAATCTGGACGTGTCTGATGAACTGCTTCAAAGCAAGATTGAAAAAGAGGAGTCAACTCAGAGAAGAGAACTCCGCACTGGAAAAGTAAGAAAACTAGAGAGGCTGAAGAAAAGCCCTCCAGTGAAGCAATACCGCTCTTACAGAGGGAAAATACCCTGTTAAGAGGGTAAAGAGAATGGAGCTGAAGAAAATTTACAAAGTAGTAAGTTTATAGGAGGGAAAAAAAAGACATGCTGGCACAGGAAACTATCATTTGATAGTGAATAGACCTCTTTCCCTAGAAGGAAAAAGAGGAAAAATCCTGTGACCTAGAAGCATGAACATCCTAACAGCTCATAGAACACAGAAAGAATGAATGTCTTTCGGGAAGAGATCCATGTTTAGGATTTAGAATGACAGCAGTGGATTGTCTCTAATGAGAAGAAGCAACTGCAGATTGTAATCACCAGAGTCACAAGCATCTGATGAACTGATCAGAAACCCTGTGGTTGCTGGATTTGCTTTGCCTGGTGAGAGGTTGAACTCTGCAGACCAGGACGATGCTTCCCCTGTTTGGGAACATCTGTATGACGGGCAGATGATGCATAAAACCTTCTTCTCCTATGGGAAGAAAGTTTGGCAGGACATTTCCTACCTACTGGGACAGAAGAAGGTGCAGAACAGCTCCTAGGAACAGGTAAGTCAGTGGAGAACTGAGTAACCTGACGTAAAGACTCCTTGTTGAAAAGTTTGTCTCCAGTGCAAGGAGTATGTCCCAGTCTGTGCTGTGCCCATTTGTCCAAGCCTGAAGCTTGGAGCCAGGCTCTACGTCGTGCCCCTATGGTTATAGCAGGTCCTGCTAACAGACTCAAAAGAGTCTAGGGAAGCACAAGAGATATTCTGGAGACGCTTGAGCAGTGAAGAATAGTCTGCACTCCTGGACTCTGGAAGAGAAGGAGTCAAAAGATGTAATTGCTTTGTGACCTCTTCAAGAGATAGACTCATATAGAAAATATATGAGAGAATTCTTACAGAAAGCATAGATGTCTGGAAGGTTTGACGTCCAAAGGCATCAAGTATCTTAGACTCACGACCTGGCGGATAAAAGAGTGCTTTTTCTTGCTCTTTACCCGCCTCACTGCTGATTCCACAACTATGGAATGATGAGGAAGTTGAGTCTTTTGAAACCCTGGAGAGGGGGGCACCTGATATAAGAGATCAGTTGCTCTGGAAGGTGGGGGTACCCTTAAAGGTGTTTCCCACATTCCTAGAAGGAGATCCTGCAAGGAATGATGCAAAGGAAGCATTATGTTCTCCTTTGCTTTGGTAGAAAGAGTCCTGTGCAGGATCATGTCCTGGAATAGGAATAGCAAGAGATCTTGCTATATCTAGGAGGAAACTCTGAAAAGAGGGCTCCCCAACAGTATTTTCCCTTGGACAGGTTAGATCTGAAGAACTAGCCTGAGCACCGACAGAGCTATCCAGATATTATGATTTTCACAAATATCACTATTGAGAACCCTGATTTCTCGGGCATTACAGAATGTCTCTCAGAAATGTCCAACTGGTGTAAAACAAACAACATGGAAATTAATTTTAGCAAAACAGAGGCGTTATTTATTTCTCGTAACCATAATTTTGCGCATCCTCCTGACATCAAAATAGATAACTCAACTATTCCTATTAAATCAGAAGTGAAATATCTTGGAGTTACTCTGGATAATGAGTTGAATCTCAGATCACACATAAATAAGACAATTAAAAGCGCTTATTACAGAATGAAGCTCATCAAAAGACTAAGGCCGCTTCTTGATACTGTTCACTTCAGAAATGTTTGTCAAGCATTGATTACTCCATTACTTGACTTCTGTAATCCAATATATCTGGGTTTATCTAAGCAAGCACTTAAGCCTTTACAACTGGTGCAGAATACTGCTGCACGTATAATTTTTGGTCTATCAAGTAGAGAACATATAACTCCCATCCTGAAAGAGCTTCACTGGTTACCTATAGCTTCACGTGTAAAATATAAAACTATAATTTATATTTTCAAGATAAAACAACAATATTCTGCAGAAAGCCTGACATATCTCATACAGTCAGATATTAGCAACAGACCTAGAAGAAGAGGATCTGACAACAGAATCAGCTTATCAAATGATGTCAGAAAAACACGTAAAGACACCTCTGAAAGGGCTTTCTCTTTTGCTGCACCTTCCATCTGGAACTCTCTACCTAATGAGCTGAGAGCAGCTCAGGACATCAATGACTTTAGAAAGCAACTGAAAACATCTTTGTTTATAGAACACTACGGTCATGCAATTAACTAACTTAATTTGTCTGGAATGTAAATCATATACATATTGTATAATAGCTCACATTATAGTATAGCTCACTATGTAGATAATGCAACTCACTCTAACACATTATACCATAACTTTAACTTTTATTTCTTTACATTTTCTCACTAATACTCTTAATATCTTTGTTTGTAAGACCGCTTTGATTGTATGATAAGGCGGTATAGAAATCCAATTAAATAAATAAATAAATATAGGAATAGAAGAGCCTGCACAGTGCAGTGTGGAATGCTTAAAGGATGGTCGCCGGTACTGGCTGTCAGGAGCAGCGACCGTCATTACCACATTGTCCATGCCAGGTATCGACTCCAAGCTTGGCATAGAAGGGAGCGATCCTGTTGAAAAAAGCATGGTAGGAGTTGGCCACGATGCTACTGTGGATACCGGTACCTAACATAGGAACATGATGGCAGAAAAAGACCACACGGCCTATCTAGTCTGTCCTTCCATATCAACCACTACAACAGTCCCCTTTTTTCCTTTCGAGTTCCTCTGTATTTGTTCCATGCTTTTTTGAATTCAGATACTGTCCTCATCTCTATTACCTCCACTGGGAGACTATTCCATGGATCCACCACTCTTTCAGTAAAGAAATATTAACGCATATTACTCCTGAATCTATCCACTTTCACCCTCATCCCATGTCCCCTCGTAGCAGAACTTGCTTTCAATCAAAAGAGACTCTCCTCCTGTTCATTTATGCCATGGAGATATTTAAACATCTCAATCATATCACCTCTATCCCGTCTTTCCTATAGAGTATACATATTAAGATCCTTCAGTCTGTCCTCAAATGCTTTATAATGAAGACCACTAATCATTTTAGTAGACACCCTCTGCACCGACTCAAACCTGTTTATATCCTTTTGAAGCTGTGGTCTCCAGAATTGCACACAATACTCCAAATGAGGTCGCACCAAAGTCTTATACAGAGGCACCTTCACCTCCTTTTTTCTGCTAGGCATTCCTCTCCCTATGCCCCCAGACATCCTTCTAGCTTTCGCTGTTGTCTTTTCTACCTGTTTAGCTACTTTAAGAAACATAGAAACATGATGACAGAAAAAGACCACATGGCCTATCTAGTCTGTCCTTTCATATCAACAACTACAACAGTCCACTTTTTACCTTTAGAGATCCTCTGTGTTGGTCCCATGCTTTTTTGAATTCAGTTACTGTCCTCATCTCTACCCACCTCCACTGGGAGACTATTCCACGGATCCACTACTCTTTCCATAAAGAAATATTTCCGCATATCACTCCTGAATCTATCTCCCTTCACCCTCATCCCATGTCCCCTCGTAGCAGAACTTGCTTTCAATTGAAAGAGGCTCTCTCCCTGAACATTTATGCCACGGAGGTATTTAAACATCTCAATCATATCACCTCTATCCCGCCTTTCCTCTAAGGTGTACATATTAAGATCCTTAAGTCTGTTCTCAAATGCTTTATAATGAAGCCCACTAATCATTTTAGTAGCCACCCTCTGCACCGACTCCATCCTGTTCACATCCTTTTGAAGGTGCGGTCTCCAGAATTGCACACTATACTCCAAATGAGGTCGCACCAAAGACTTATACAGAGGCATTATCACCTCCTTTTTTCTGCTAGCCATTCCTCTCCGTATGCACCCAAGCATCCTTCTAGCTTTTGCCGTCGCCTTTTCTACCTGTTTAGCTACTTTAAGATCATCAGACACAACCACGCCTAAGTCCCACTCTTCTTTAGTGGACAAAAGTACTTCACCTCCTATACTGTATTGCTCCCTTGGATTGCTGCAGCCCAAATGCATGACCTTACATTTTTTAACATTAAATCCCAGCTGCCAAATTCTAGACCATTCTTCAAGCTTAGCTAGATCCCTCCTCATGTTATCTACACCTTCCTGGGTGTCTACTCTATTGCAGATTTTGGTATCATCTGCAAAGAGGCAAACCTTACCCGACAGCCCTTCCGCTATATCACTAACAAAGATGTTAGAAAGAATCGGACCAAGGACAGATCTCTGGGGCACACCACTGGTAACATCCTTCTCCTCAATTTACTTGTACTCTTTGCCGCCTCCCACCCAACCAGTTTCTAACCCAAGCAGTAACTTTACGGTCCATCCCTAGGGTGCTCAGTTTGTTTATAAATCGCCTGTGAGGAACAGTGTCAAAGGCTTTACTGAAATCTAAATACACCACATCTAGAGCTCTCCCTCGGTCCAACTCCCTGGTCACCCAGTCAAAGAAGTCAATCAGATTTGTCTGACAAGACCTGCCTCGGGTGAATCCATGCTGCCTCGGATACTGTAATCCGCTGGACTCCAGAAACCTCACTATTTTCTCTTTCAGCAGCGTTTCCAATAATTTACTCACCACCGAAGTTAAACTAATTGGCCTGTAGTTTTCAACCACATCCTTACTTCCGCTTTTGTGTAAAGGCACCACATGAGCCTCTCTCCAGTCCTTTGGCACCATTCCCAACTCCAACGAGGCATTGAAAAGGTCAGTCAGTGGAGTTGCTAGAACGTCCCCAAGTTCCCTCAGTAATCTAGGGTGTATCCCATCCAGTCCCATCGCTTTGTCTACTTTAAGTTGAGCTAGTTTCTCACGAACAAAGTCTTCCGAAAATTGTTCAAGATGTCCCTCGCTTCTGTTCCTATTTGTGGGTGTTTTCTGAGGTCCTGCTCCTGGTTCTTCATCTGTGAACACAGAACAAAAATATTTGTTAAGCAATTCCGCTTTATCCTTATCAGCTACAACATATTTCCCCCCTACACCCTTGAGTCTGACAATAGCACTTTTGCCCTTCCTCTTCTCACTAGTATATCTGAAAAATGTCTTATCCCCCCATTTTATTGCATTGGCTATTTCCTCCTCCTTTTGAATCTTTGCCTTCTTGACTACTTTGCTAGCTTCTCTGAGTTTTTCCAAATACAGATGCCTGTCTTCCTCTCTCTGTGATCTCTTGTATTTCATGAAGGACTCCCTCTTTTTCTTCACTTTTTCAGCTACTTCCTTAGAAAACCATAGCGGTCTCCTTTTCCTTTTGCCTTTATTTACCATTTTAACAAAAAGGCTGCTTGCCCTTAAAATATCCCCTTTCAGTTTTGCCCACTGTTTTTCTACATCCCCCGATGCCAATACAGGTACAAATGTCGGAGTCGAGCTCGACAAAGACATCGGAGCAGTCATCGGTGACCGTTCAATCGGTACCGAGGTAACCGAAAACCTCCGGGTGCTATCCTCGGTACAGAGCCACCGGTATCGATCGGTGTCGGTACCAAAGTGTACTGGTACCGAGTCTTCCAGACTAGAGAGCGATTCTACACTCGGCATCGATAAGCGAAACATGGAATGCACCGACTGTAAGGGTAATGAGGATATCGGTACCGACTTCGGTACTGTGTCTGATACCGGTGAGTGAAGGTCAGCTAGTGACAACTCAATCGGCCTCGAGGGAACCGAGAGTTGCGGATCTCAATCATCGGAACCAAGCCTTAGGTACCGCCCGGAGCCGGTACCAAGGCGAGTCGGTACCCAGTCCTCCAGACTGGAGATTGATTCCAGACTCGGCATCAAAGGAAGCGAGGCTATCGATGCACGTCTGGAGGGTACCGACATCGGTGGTAGTACCGGTGCTGGTACCGATAATGGAAGGTCAGTCTGGGGTGTATCCACCGGTCCCGAAGGCGCCGAGGACGCCAGATGACCATCCCTGGTGAGGAGTATTTCATCCAACACCAGTGCTGATGTCGGGGTATCGGTACCGCTCGAAGCGGATGCCACACCGGATACGGCTCAGGTATGTTCTGTGAGGGGTGAAACCCAGGAACAACCTGAAACCCCTTATACGCTTTGGAGACCGAAAACTCCCGCCGGGGTTTTGAAGCCAGTGGGCCCTCGAGGGCAAGGCCGGAGCCGTCTACATGCTGTGCATGAGACCTACCACTCGAGGGCTGGCTAGTCTTAACAGACTGTTTGTGGGTTACCTGATCCTGTGTAGAAGAAGAAGGGGACGGTGCCCCGAAGCTGGAGGGAAACCGTGTATCGAGGGAACCTCGATATTGAAGACTTCTTCTCACCAAACTGTTGTCAGGACCCAAGCAGGTTAGACACCGATGTCGAGGGTCTAAAAATAAAGTTATACCGCCACAGTTTGAACATTTCTTGGAGAAAGTGGCCGGCGGCTCCATGAGGGAAAAAGAAGAGGCCTAAAAGGCCTAAGATACCGTGAGACACTATGAAGAAAAAATATTCCCTGAAAAAGGAAGATTTTACAAGAAAAGAAAACACCGGCGGTACCGGTGCCTTCGGGAAGACAGCAGCGACCACAAGAAAACTAAAGAAATAAAAGAAGAATTTTCTGCGGTGACAGGACGATGTCCTGCCGGCTCCGCGGAAAAACGAAAACTGAGGAGAGGCAGTTGGGAAAGGCGGGAAGGCAGCACGCAGGCGTGGTGGGATGCTTCCAAAAGCTCTTTGATTGGACGCTGGGAAGCGTTCCCGCGCAGACTCCTTCGGTACCGACGTACCCAGATGTGAAGACTCATTCCTGCTTGTTCCTGGAGATAGAGCTATAATTTAAATAAGAATATAGATTAGCACAAAAGGCAAAACAGGGTCAGTACTCTTTGAAGAGCAAATAAAGTCTTCTAGAGACCTTTACAAAGAGGCCTTCTACCTAGGGGGCAAGAGACCTTTGAAATTTTTTCAGTAGGTGTTAACACCAGGTGGCAGGACAAAAGGCCATTTTGAAAGACTCCTTCTATCCAAGCAAGTACTGTTAGTCATCCAAGAAGTTGGTCACAGCTTACCTCAGCAGCACAGGCATAAATAGCTCAACCAGAGCTCTGTGATCTTCAGTCTTGCAGGACTACAAAAGGGGACTGTTACTTCTGCAGAGAGATCTGCAATTGTGAGTATATACTTCTTGGAATTTTCTGTAAGGAATTCTTTGTATTAATCTGTAAACCCACTATTTTTTGTTAAATCAGTCAGGCCTAGCAGCAGTTTAAGTTTAAATTTAAAACACACAAGAGAACTTCCTGGTTACATATCATACCCAGCAGAGAGCTTGTAGTTTAAATTTAATAGTCACTCAGGGCCTAGTATCAGCAAAGTACTTTTAGTTTACATTTAAAACACAGAAGAGAGCTTTCTGGTTAAATTTAGAACCAAGCAGAGAGCTTGTAGTTTAAATTTCATAATAAGTTAGAGCCTAGCAGCAGCAAAGAGCTATAATTTAACATTTAAAATCAAATAAGAATATAGCTTACCTCAGCAGCACAGGACAGGGTACTGTGTAGTAGCCCTCTTTTAATAAGTGTTATTTCCCTCCCTCCCTCCCCACACCCACCCATTCCAGGATAATCGTAGCTTTATAGGTACTTACACATCTTAAAAGACAGGGGGTGCTCTCAGGTGCAGCTCGTTACCCAAATCAGTCATACACTAAGGACCTGAGATTAATTAAGCTTCAGGTGAATAAGGAATATTAAACGTATTAGGTACAGTTTTATTAGTATAAATATCCATAGCAAACCTTAGGAAGTAAAGAACTTAAAGATCTAAACGATAACTTAAAACTAACATGCAGACAGCAGTCCAGCAGCGAGATGTGGGCTTTCCAGTCTTTTGCATTGAGTGTCATATGTATGATTTTCTCCCAGTTGGTGAGAGGTCTTGTGTGCACTAGGTGCAAGGAGCTCTTTGCTCTCAGGGAACGAGTCCGTTCTCTAGAGGCTAGAGTAGCAGACTTGGAAAACATAAGAAAGACAGAGAGGTACATAGACGAGACCTACAGGGATATAGTTCTGAAGTCCCACCTCCAGTCTGGCAGCATCCCTGTTGCCATGGAGGAGAGAGGTCACGTGACAGGAGAGCATCACCCTGGTGTGGCAGGAAGTGATCCTGTAACTAGGACCTGTCCTCCAGGTGATGTAAAACCCTCTCGCACCGAGGAAGTTTCTCCAGGGCCATGTGCCCAGGGGGCAAGGGTTAGGACAGCCGTTATAGTTGGTGATTCGATCAATAGGCATGTAGATAGCTGGGTGGCTGGTGGACGTGAGGATCGCCTGGTAACATGCCTGCCTGGTGCGAAGGTAGCAGACCTCACGCGCCACCTAGATAAGGTCTTAGATAGTGCTGGGGAGGAGTCTGCTGTCTTGGTACGTGTCGGTACCAATGACATAGGAAAATGTGGTAGGGAGGTTCTGGAGGCAAAATTTAGGCTTTTAGGTAGGAAGTTGAAATCCAGAACTTCCAAGGTAGCGTTCTCCGAAATGCTTACCGTTCCACGTGCAGGACCCAAAAGGCAGGCAGAGCTCCTGAGTCTCAATGCGTGGATGACACAATGGTGCAGAGATGAGGGTTTTCGATTTGTTAGGGACTGGGGAACATTCTAGGGAAAGGAGAGGCTCTTCCGAAGGGATGGGCTTCACCTTAACCGGCATGGAACCAGGCTGCTGGCATTAATCTTTAAAAAGGAGATAGAGCAGCTTTTAAACTAGATAATAGGGGAAAGCCGACAGTTGCCCAAGAGCGGATGGTTCAGAAGAATGTATCCTTGAAGGATACTACCAAAAGCAGAGATGTTCCAAAAAAGAGTAAAGTAGCCCAATTGCCCTTGAGTATGGAGCAGACAGAGCTTAAAGATCCCAAATTACCCATGTCTACCAACAGCCAAACTAATATGAATAAAATACAGTCTCTAAAATGCTTGTATGCAAATGCTAGAAGTCTAAAAAAATAAGATGGGAGAGTTAGAATATATAGCACTAAATGAGAGGTTATATATGATTGGAATATCAGAGACATGATGGAAGGAGGACAACCAGTGGGACACTGATACCTGGATACAAACTATATGGTAATGATTGAGCTGATCAAATTGGTGGAGGGGTTGCGCTCTATGTTAGAGAGGGAATTGAGTCAGAAAGGATTAAAGTTTTGCAGGAAATAAAATTTGCTGTAGAATCTCCATGGATTGAAATTCCATGTAAAAAGGGGAAGGCGATGGCAGTGGGGGTGTACTATCGACCGCCTGGCCAGAATGAACAAATGGATGATGAAATGCTCAAAGAAATCAAGGAAGCTAACAAACGTTATAGCACAGTAATAATAAAGGGTGATTTCAATTACCCCGGTATCGACTGGGTCAGTGTCACGGTAGGACATGTTAGGGAGATAAAGTTCCTAGTTGACATAAATGACTGCTTCTTGGAGCAGCTGGTTCATGAACCGACCAGAGGGAAAGCCATATTAGACCTAGTCCTTAGTGGAACACCAGATCTAGTGCAAGAGATAAGGGTGTTGGGACCACTTGGCAATAGTGATCATAGCATGATCGCCTTTGATTTAATTAGCGGAGGAGGGATAGTAAGGAAATCCACAGTACTACCTTTTAACTTTCGAAAGGGATACTATGATAAAATGAGGAGAATAATTAAGAAAAAACTAAAAGGTGCAGTTGCAAAGGTTAAAGACTTACATCAAGCTTGGGTGTTGTTGATAAATACTATCTTGGAAGCCCAGACCAGCTGTATTCCACGCTTTTAGAAAAGTGGAAGGAAGTCCAAAAAACTGCCAGCATGGTTTAAAGGTGAGGTCAGAGAGGCGGCTATTGACAAAAAAGCATCTTTCAGGAAATGGAAAAAAGAGCCAAACGACGAAACCTGGAAACAGCACAAGCACTGGCAAGTCAAATGCAAGGCATTGATAAGGCAGGCAAAGGGAGAATTTGAGAAGAAGCTTGCTGCGGAAGCAAATACGCGAAATAAAGACTTTTTTTCAAGTACATTCGTAGCAAAAAACCTGTGAGAGAGTCAGTTGGTCCATTAGATGATAGAGGAGTTAAAGGAGCACTAAGAGGCGACAAGGCGATAGCGGAGAGACTGAATGAATTCTTTGCTTTGGTCTTTACTGAGGAAGATGTAGGGATGTTACCCATGACTGAAGTGGTATTTAAAGGTGCGGAAGAATTGAAGGAAATACCGATAAATTGGGAAGATGTATTACAACTATTAGATAAACCGAAGAGTAGCAAATCACCTGGGCCGGATGGTATACATCCAAGGGTGTTGAAAGAACTGAAATATGAGATTGCAGACCTGATATTAGTAGTCTGTGAATTTTCATTAAAATCATCTCTAATACCTGAAGATTGGAGGATCGCCAATGTACCGCCAATTTTTAAAAAGGGTTCCAGGGGTGATCCGGGAAACTACAGACCGATGAGCCTCACGTCAGTACCGGGAAAAATGGTAGAAACCATCATAAAGAATAAAATGACTCAGCATGTAGATAGTCATGGCCTAATGGGAGACAGCCAACATGGCTTTAGACAAGGAAGATCTTGTCTTACTAATCTATTACGTTTTTTTGAAAGTGTGAATAAACAGGTGGACAAAGGTGAGTCGGTTGATATAGTGTATCTGGACTTTCAGAAAGCCTTTAACAAGGTCCCTCATCAGAGACTTTTGGCAAAACTAAAGAGTCATGGAATAGGAGGCAGTGTACTATTGTGGATCAGGAACTGGTTAAAAGATAGAAAGCAGAGGGTTGGGCTAAATGGCCAATTTTCCCAATGGAGAAACGTGAATAGTGGTGTACCCCAGGGATCTGTGCTGGGTCCGCTGCTTTTTGACATATTCATAAATGACCTGGAAAGTGGAATAACGAGTGAGGTTATCAAATTTGCAGATGACACAAAACTATTTAAAGTTGTTAAAACCCAAGAGGATTGTGGAAAATTTCAAGAGGATCTTGATAAATTGGAAGACTGGGCATCAAAATGGCAGATGAAATTTAATGTGGACAAGTGCAAGGTTATGCACCTAGGGAAGAACAACCCAAACTATGGTTACACGATGTAAGGTTCCACATTAGGAACCACCACCCAGGAAAAAGATTTAGGCATCATTGTGGAGCATGTTAAAACCCTTGGCCCAGTGTGCAGCGGCAGCCAAGAGAGCAAATAGAATGCTAGGTATCATAAGGAAAGGAATGGAAAATAAAACAAAAGATATTATAATGCCTCTATATCGCTCCATGGTGAGACTGCACCTTGAATATTGTGTGCAATTCTGGTCGCCGTATCTTAAAAAGGATATAGCGTTATTAGAAAAGGTTCAGAGAAGAGCCACCAAAATGGTAAAGGGGATGGAAGGATACTCCTATGAAGAAAGGCTAAAAAGGTTAGGGCTCTTTAAGGTTAGGGCTCTTTAAAGAGGGCTGAGAGGAGATATGATAGAAGTCTATAAATTAATGAACGGAGTGGAACAGGTAAATGTAGATCGATTGTTTACGTTATCAGAATATAGAAAGACTAGGGGACATGCAATGAAGCTACAGGGTAAACTATTTAAAACTAATAAAAGGAAATATTTGTTCACTCAACGTGTAATCAAACTCTGGAATTTGTTACCGGAGGATGTAGTAAAGGCTGTTAGTGTAGCTGGGTTTAAAAAAGGTTTGGAAAAGTTCCTGGAGGAAAGGTCCATAAACCATTATTAAGAAGGGACCCAGGATATCTTGCTTGACCCAGTACAAGCATTGCGGAACCTGTGTCTTTTTGGGGAAACTGCTAGGTACGTATGACCTAGATTGGCCACTGTTGGAAACAGGATACTGGGCTTGATGGACCTTGGCCTGACCCAGAATGGCATATCTTATGTTCTTATGACCCGCTTGCTCAAAACCGGCGCCGAGGCCGGTGCCTTCCACATCCGGAAGAGGAGCCGTTCCAGCATCGGAGGAACCGGTACAGTAAAAGCCTCCTTCGGAGGAGAGTCATACTGGAGGGCCTCGAGCTCTTCGGCTTGAGGCTCCTCCTCGGGGTCCACGGGAATCACCAATGCCTTGGCCATGTCCCGCATGAACTCCAAGAACCGGGTATCCTCTGGAGGGGACCTACTCCGGGGCTCGGACTGCGGTGAGTCCGAAGGGACGCACCGAGTCTGGAAGCTGTCGGGGGACTCCTCATCCTCCGTCTCCCATGCTGACTCATCCGAAGAGTCGTCGAGGGGCTCCGACCGCACGGGTCGAGGTGGCACCCGCCCCGACGCCGAAGGCACCGGCGTCGACACCCTTGGTTCCGAGCAGGAGGTCGAGGGAGACCTTGACCGAGGACGACTTTGAGCCTTCATGGTCTCGAGTATCGGCTCAGTTTCCGGGGTCAACTTCGACGTCGATGTCCCGGTGGTCAGGGCAGATGCACCAGCGAGGCTGGCCATTAGTACCCGCTGCTGATCCATGAAGGCAGATAATCTGCACTCCAAGGCTGTCAGCCTGAGTCCAAGCTCAGGAGACTCAGCAGCCACCGACTCGGGCCCCGGCGGTGCTGGGCCAGATGTCGGCTCCCTCAGAGATGAGTCCACGAGGACTACGGGACTTACGTGTCCGGCGGTCTCTGGCTCCACATGAGGTACTTTGGATGGCTTCTCCTGTTCCAAAGGCCCGGGATGGCGGTCGGGGGTCTTAGACCTGGCCCTCGAGGAACCAGGGACCTCTTCCGATGCCGCCCTCACGAGCCGCTTCTTCCTCTTGCGTTCCCAGTCGGGGACCCCCTGTCCGAGGAACCCTGGCGATGCTCAGGATCAGACTCCCGAGACGTCCGGGCCCGGCCGGAGGCAGAATCTGAGAAAATCCTATCCTTCTGGTGCTGACGGCTTCGCAGTGCCTTGGTGGACATTTTGCCACACGGGCCACAGATCAGGCAGCAGTCGTGTGTGTCGGTGAGAGACATTAGTTTCTTGCACCGATCACACTTCTTGAAACCACTGGAAGCCATCGGGGAAAAAGGGAACCCCGCGAGGTCAAAGGACCGGCCTTCCAGGGAAAACAGAAAAAAGGCGCGAACGCCAGCCACGAAGGGCAATAACTGAAAAATAGAAAAACGAGCTTGATATCGGTGTACCGAACCCGGCGGGAAGGGGTACCGGCGTCGAACTCAGAGAAAAAGATGAAGAAATCTTCGAAAAAAGGCAACTTTTTCCGGTTGACTCGGACAGACGTCCGATGGGCTCCACGGAAAAAGAGAGACTGAGCAAGATGGCACCTTTGGGCGGGAAGGGGATCGGGCATGCGTGCAGTATCCCCAAAGGCTTTCTTAGAAAGCTGGGGAAATGCTCTGCACGGGGGCTCCATCGGCGCCGATGTCACCCATAAGTGAGGACTGACTTCCTGCTTGGTCCTGGAGAACACATAGAACTTCCAAACTCTCGGCTTGCATGGACTTTCTGGACTCTGTTCAAAAGGAGGGAAGTTGAAGCTCGTAAATAAATATTTCCACATATCACACCCGAGTCTATCCTATTTCACCCTCATCCTATGTCCCCTCGCAGCAGAGCTGGCTTTCAATCAAAAGACGTTCTCCTCAGTCTTGAAGGACTAGAAAAAGGGACTGTTACTTCTGAAGAGAGATCTGCAATTGTGAGTATATACTTCTGGGAATTTTCTGAAAGGAATTCTTTATATTAAAGCCATTTGATCTGTGAACCCACTATTTTTTGTTAAATCGGTCAGGGCCTAGTAGCAGCAGTTTAAGTTTAAATTTAAAACACAGAAGAGAGCTTTCTGGTTAAATTTGGAACCCAGCAGAGAGCTTGTAGTTTAAATTTCATAATAAGTTAGAGCCTAGCAGCAGCAAAGTGCTATAATTTAAATCAAATAAGAATATAGCTTACCTCAGCAGCACAGGACAGGGTACTGTGTAGCAGCCCTCTTTTAATAAGCGTTATTTCCCTCCCTCCCTCCCCATAGCCACCCATCCCTGGGATAATCGTAGCTTTATAGTTACTTACACATCCTAAAAGACAGGAGGTGCTCTCAGGTGAAGCTTGTTACCCAAATCAGACATACACTAAGGACCTGAAATTAATTAAGCTTCAGGTGAACAAGGTATATTAAACGTATAAGGTACAGTTTTATTGCTATAAATATCCATAGCAACCCTTAGTAAGTAAAGAACTTAAAGATCTAAACAAAAACTTAAAACTAAGATGCAGACAGCAGTCCAGCAGCGGGATGGGGTCTTTCCAGTCTTTTGCATTGAGTGTCACATGTATGATTTTCTCCCAGTTGGTGAGAGGTCTTACTTGTGCACTAGGTGAAAGGAGCTCTTTGCTCTCAGGGAACGAGTCCGTTCTCTAGAGGCTAGAGTAGCAGACTTGGAAAACATAAGACAGACAGAGAGGTACATAGACGAGACCTACAGGGATATAGTCCTGAAGTCCCACCTCCAGTCTGGCAGCATCCCTGTTGCCATGGAGGAAAGAGGTCATGTGACAGGAGAGCATAACCCTGGTGTAGCAGAGAGTGATCCTGTAACTAGGACCTGTTCTCTAGGTGATGTAAAACCCTCTCGCACGGAGGAAATTTCTCCAGGGCCATCTGCCCATGAGGGAAGGGTTAGGACAGCCGTTATAGTTGGTGATTCGATCATTAGGCATGTAGATAGCTGGGTGGCTGGTGGACGTGAGGATCGCCTGGTAACATGCCTGCCTGGTGCGAAGGTAGCGGACCTCACGCGCCACCTAGATAAGGTCTTAGATAGTGCTGGGGAGGAATCTGCTGTCTTGGTACATGTCGGTACCAATGACATAGGAAAATGTGGTAGGGAGGTTCTGGAGGCTAAATTTAGGCTTTTAGGTAGGAAGTTGAAATCCAGAACTTCCAGGGTAGCGTTCTCCGAAATGCTTCCCGTTCCACGTGCAGGACCCAAAAGGCAGGCAGAGCTCCGGAGTCTCAATGCGTGGATCAGACAATGGTGCAGAGATGAGGGGTTTGGATTTGTTAGGAACTGGGGTACATTCTGGGGAAAGGAGGGGCTCTTCCGAAGGGATGGGCTTCACCTTAACCGGGATGGAACCAGGCTGCTGGCATTAACCTTTAAAAAGGAGATAGAGCAGCTTTTAAACTAGATAATAGGGGAAAGCCGAGAGTCACTCAAGAGAAGATGGTTCGGAAGAATGTATCCTTGAAGGATACTACCAAAAGCAGAGAGGTTCCAAAAAAGAGTAAAGTAGCCCAAATGCCCTCGAGTATGGAGCAGACAGAGCTTAAAGATCCCAAATTACCCATGTCTACCAATAGCCAAATTAATATGAATAAAATACAGTCTCTAAAATGCTTGTATGAAAATGCTAGAAGTCTAAAAAATAAGATGGGAGAGCTGGAATATATAGCACTAAATGAGAGGTTAGATGTGATTGGAATATCAGAGACATGGTGGAAGGAGGACAACCAGTGGGACACTGTGATACCTGGGTACAAACTATATCGTAATGATAGAACTGATCAAATTGGTGGAGGGGTTGCGCTCTATGTTAGAGAGGGCATTGAGTCAGAAAGGATTAAAGTTTTGCAAGAAACAAAATTTGCTGTAGAATCTCTATGGATTGAAATTCCATGTAAAAAGGGGAAGGCGATGGCGGTGGGGGTGTACTATCGACCGCCTGGCCAAAATGAACAAATGGATAATGAAATGCTCAAAGAAATCAAGGAAGCTAACAAAAGTTACAGCGCAGTAATAATAATGGGTGATTTCAATTACCCCGGTATCGACTTGGTCAGTATCACGGCAGTACATGCTAGGGAGATAATGTTCCTAGATGACATAAATGACTGCTTCTTGGAGCAGCTGGTTCATGAACCGACCAGAGGGGAAGCCATATTAGACCTTGTCCTTAGTGGAACACCAGATCTAGTGAAAGAGATAAGGGTGTTGGGGCCACTTGGCAATAGTGATCATAGCATGATCGCCTTTGATTTAATTAGTGGGGGAGGGATAGTAAGGAAATCCACAGTACTACCTTTTAACTTTCGAAAGGGAGACTGATAAAATGAGGAAAATAGGAAAAAACTAAAAGGAGCAGTTGCAAAGGTTAAAGACTTACATCAAGCTTGGGTGTTGTTGAAAAATACTATCTTGGAAGCCCAGACCAGCTGTATTCCACGCTTTAAGAAAAGTGGAAGGAAGTCCAAAAAACTGCCAGCATGGTTTAAAGGTGAGTTCAGAGAGGCTGTTGTTGCCAAGAAAACATCTTTCAGGAAATGGAAAAAAGAGCCAAACGATGAAACCTGGATACACAAGCACTGGCAGGTCAAATGCAAGGCATTGATAAAGAAGGCAAAGAGAGAATTTGAGAAGAAGCTTGCTACGGCAGCAAAAACGCGAAATAAAGATTTTTTCAAGTACATTCGTAGCAAAAAACCTGTGAGAGAGTCAGTTGGACCATTAGATGATAGAGGAGTTAAAGGGGCACTAAGAGGCGACAAGGCGATAGCGGAGAGACTGAATGAATTCTTTGCTTCGGTCTTTACTAAGGAAGATGTAGGGATGTTACCCATGACTGAAGTGGTATTTAAAGGTGCGGAAGAATTGAAGGAAATATCGATACATCGGGAAGATGTATTACAACTATTAGATAAGCTGAAGAGTAGCAAAATCACCTGGGCCGGATGGTATACATCCAAGGGTGTTGAAAGAACTGAAATATGAGATTGCGGACCTGCTATTAGTAATCTGTGAACTATCATTAAAATCATCTCTAATACCTGAAGATTGGCGGATCACCACTGTAACACCAATTTTTAAAAAGGGTTCGAGGGGTGATCCGGGCAACTACAGACCGGTGAGCCTCACGTCAGTACCGGGAAAAATGGTAGAAACCATCGTAAAGAATAAAATTACTCAGCATGTAGATAGTCATGGCCTAATGGGAGACAGCCAACATGCTAAATCAGTCAGGCCTAGCAGCAATTTAAATTTAAAACACACAAGAGAACTTCCTGGTTACATATCATACCCAGCAGAGAGCTTGTAGTTTAAATTTAATAGTCACTCAGGGCCTAGTATCAGCAAAGTACTTTTAGTTTACATTTAAAACACAGAAGAGAGCTTTCTGGTTTAATTTAGAACCAAGCAGAGAGCTTGTAGTTTAAATTTCATAATAAGTTAGAGCCTAGAAGCAGCAAAGAGCTATAATTTAACATTTAAACTCAAATAAGAATATAGCTTACCTCAGCAGCACAGGACAGGGTACTGTGTAGTAGCCCTCTTTTAATAAGTGTTATTTCCCTCCCTCCCTCCCCACACCCACCCACCCCCCAGGATAATTGTAGCTTTATAGGTACTTACACATCTTAAAAGACAGGGGGTGCTCTCAGGTGCAGCTCGTTACCCAAATCAGTCATACACTAAGGACCTGAGATTAATTAAGCTTCAGGTGAATAAGGAATATTAAACGTATTAGGTACAGTTTTATTAGTATAAATATCCATAGCAAACCTTAGGAAGTAAAGAACTTAAAGAACACCCAAGCTTGATGTAAGTCTTTAACCTTTGCAACTGCTCCTTTTAGTTTTTTCCTATTTTCCTCATTTTATCATAGTCTCCCTTTCGAAAGATAAAGGTAGTACTGTGATTAAAAAAAGATCAAAATTAAATGCATATACAATTTATAGGCTGAAAAGATTTAAAAATTTGCATAAGGATGTATAAGTCACGGATGCGGAATGGTGTCAAAGGCTTTACTGAAATCTAAGTCCAACTCACTGGTCACCCAGTCAAAGAAATCAATCAGATTCGTCTGACGAGACCTGTCTCCGGTAAACCCATGCTGCTTCGGATCCTGCAATCCATTGGACTTCAGAGACCTCACTATTCTCCCTTTTAGCAGTGTTTCCAATAATTTACTCAAAGAGGGTACAGTAACCAGCCTGTAGTTTTCAACCTCATCCTTACTTCCGCTTTTCTGTAAAAGGACCACATATCCCTTTCTCCAGCCCTCTGGGACCACTCCTGACTCTAAAGAAGCATTGAAAATGTCAGTCAGTGGAGCCGCTAGAATGTCCCCAAGTTCCATCAATATTCTTGGATGTATCCCATCTGGTCCCATTGCTTTGTCTACTTTTAGTTTAGCTAGTTCCTCACGAACACAGTCTTCTGAAAATCGTTCAAGATCCCTGTCACTTCTGTTCCTATTAGTGGGTGTTTTCTGAGGTCGTGCTCCTGGCCCTTCATCTGTGAACACAGAACAGAAATAATTGTTAAGAAATTCCACTTTATCCTCATCAGCTTCTACATATTCCTTCCTTTCATCTTTGAATTTGAAAATACTGAAATTAGACCTTACTTGCTAATTGGCTTCCTTGAGTAACTCCAGTGCAGTCCCACACCTCTGGGTAATGATTAGTCAACCTCTTCTAGCAACTTGGAGACTGAGCATGTCGTCTTTTGATGACATCAATGTACTTAGGCAGCTGGCTCCTCCTTCCAGCCCCAGTAACCTAATGACAAAGCAGACTCACAGGAGCAACAAATAAGTAATCAAATAAGTGCGCCAAAACCAACTGACTGTATAAACCCAAGTCCCCCCCCAACCACAGGAGGGGCCCTCTTTCTCCCGAGAACAAAGAGGCTTACCTGTGCACTGCTGAGGCACAAATGGCCAACCATATAATTTGCTCACAATAAAAAAAACAACGGACTGAGAGACAGCACCTGTCAGACGGCTGCCTAGGGTGAGAACTTACACAATCTTGACGATGCATATATTCATATGATTCTTGCAAGGTATTGTGGGTATTGTAGTTCATTCACTCCCAAACACAGCTGATGACAATAATTTGAGTTGTGAAACCAAGTGGTAAGATCAATAAAATACTTCTTTTATTGATGGGGTTTAATTCACCCAGCACATGTATGCTTGATAGCACTATAAATGAGGTTACTTGCTTGCAGTGTTTAAAATGGATAACAAAAAGTCACAAAGTAAACCAGAAAACAACCTTCAGCTTGTCAGGCAATTAGCTAATGTTTTCTTAGCAAATAATTACCAAATACAAAGGCACAAAGTAAAGAATAAACTTTGCTGGTTAGGTTAACTTCTGCTTATTTTCCACGCCGATCTCAGCAGGGATTCTCCCTTGCTCACACACACAATCAGGTGCAGCCCTAATTACTATCAATGGACCAGCTGAAAGCCTTTAGCTGGCTGGCTGCTACTGTGTGAGCCCAAATCCTGCTTTAAGAGCTGTTTGCAGTGGAAATAAAGAACAAAGTTAGGTTTCTTTGTGATGGCTGATGTGTTTGCTCAGAGAAAACTAGTAATAGCATTTAGATAGAGAACAGTCCATATAAATAGTTTCATTTGCTGTATCTCCCTCTTCATCAATCAGCATATGGTCACTATCATACACTGGCACAGACGAGTCTTTCATTAAGGCACTATCATGAGAATGCTTATTCCCTGGCTGCCATTCTCTGTTATAGATAGGGTCTGGATCAGTGTTCATACCTGAGCCTCTCCTGCTATCATTATTCCTCTCTGTATAGCCTGGCCAATATGTAACCCAATTCTGATGTCCAGCCTTCCAATCTTGATCCCTGGACACTGGATCTTCTCTCACATACCTTCTGGCCTTGGTCTGAAAGTCCCTTCCACATGCAGTCTTCTCTCTTCCAGGTAGCCACTGGTGATTCCTATCTCTGCCACTCCATTCCTCTGGCTGAATCCAGTCCAATGGACTCTGCTGGCTTTTGGAATACCTCCCAGTATGAGTACTGCCTTGGAATCTCCCAGACCTTCCAATGGCCTTTCTTCTCTTCCTTCCAGAGAGTTTCCTTCTCTCTCTATCTGCTTGGCTTGGCTTCTGTTTCTCCAGGTGATACTGGTGCTTGTAGCCGTTGCTGTCTCTGTATCTCTTCCTCCCTCTGTAGCTTTTGCTGAAGCTCTCCCTCAAGCTGTTATCTGAAGAATAAGCTCTATTCTTATCCTGTTCTAATGTGTGCTGCTCCCTAACACAGCGCAGCTGTGTTGAATCAGGCCCTGCCCTTTGAGATGAGTGCTTAGGGATTACCTCATAGCTCTCTTGATTGCACACACATTCTCTCACTTCAGCCCCTCTCATGGCTGCTGGAAACCTGGTGCATTCTGGGACTGGTAGTCTTTTATGTGAAAACTCTGTTTTCTTGCTTCTACCAGAACTGACAGGTTGCTTGCTCAGAGTCACATCATCTTTTCTATAGCTCCTACCTGAGCTATGATAAGCTTCCTTATCACACACCACTGCCAGCACTTCACCGTGTCCCTCGGGATCTATAATTCCCTTAAACCCCTGAACCATACAATTTCCGGGTAAACTTCTTCAGGTCCAGGGTCGCGCAACTGATCCTTTTAGAACCAACAAGGTGGGTTCCGGGACTGGACTAGAGTTACTCAAGGAACGCCAATTAGCAGGTAAGGTCTAATTTCACTTTCCTTATCTTCCCTCCAGTCCAGTCCCACACCTCTGGGATGTAACAGAAAAGTTCTATCGGCAGGAGGAACCTGCCATTCCAAACCTGGTGTCCCCTGTCGCCTGCACATCCAACTCATAAAGTCTTGAAATGATATGAAGGGACGACCAGATGGCTGCCCTACAAATCTCAGCCGGCGTTACCAAAGAATATTCTGCCGACGAAGCTGCCTGAGCCCTGGTCGAATGCGCCCACAGTCCCGCTGGCACTGACTTTCCCTTCAACAAATACTCAGAGGCAATAGCCTCCCTAATCCACCTGGAAATGGATGTTTTGACTGCTGCCTCACCCTTGCGCGGCCCTCCAAACAACCATCTGACTTCCGAAACAGGACTGTTCTCTTTAGATAATGGCGCAATACTCTCCGTACATCCAAGCAACGCAAGTGCAGATCCACGTCTCCTTCCTGCCCATCTGAGCGCGCCGGCAGGGAGATTGACTGATTCATGTGAAACACTGATACAACTTTTGGCAAAAAGGATGGAACCAGCCTGAGAACCACCTTTTCCTTCGAGATGGATAGGGAAGGGATCCCTGCACGAGAGCACCTGAAGCTCTGAAATTCTCCGGGCCAAGCACATTGCCACCAGAAACACTGTCTTAAGAGTCAAATCTTTTAGGGAAGTATTGCCCAGAGGTTCAAAAGGCTCCTTTGCCAGTGCCATCAGCACCAGATTGAGATCCCAAGAAGAGATAAAGGACCAAATTGGTGGACAGATGTGCTTAACCACTTTCAGAAACCGTACCATATCCGGGTGTGCTGCTAATGATACTCTCCCTGGAGCCTGCCCCTATCACATGAGATGGCTGCTATCTGTACCTTCAAGGAACTTGCGGCCAAACCTCTCTCAAGATCCATCTGCAAAAAGGTTAACACGTCTGGCACCACAGCTGAGAATGGCTGACTGCCTCTCTGCGCACCAGGCCTCAAACACGTGCCAGATCCATATATAAGAAAGAGTCCTGGCCCTTAGCAACACTGCAATAAATGGCCCTGAATAGCTGCACCTTCTCAACCAAGCCCTCTCAAGAGCCAGACCATAAGCGAGAATCGATCCACCTAGGGCATGTGCTGCGGCCCCTGAGTCAAAAGGTCCTCTCGAACTAGCAGATGCCATGATCGATCTGCCTATAACGTACCAGGTCGTCATGCATGGGCATCTCGGCCAGTCCAGGACAATCAGGATGATCATCCCTCTGTGAGCTTTGATCCGCTGCACTATCCGGCCTATGAGTGCCCATGGAAGAAACACATATAGAAGACCTTCCGCAGGCCACCACTGCACAAGAACATCAAGGCCCTCTGACATCCTCCTACTGAAAAATCTGTTCACTGCGGCTGATGCATACGTCGCCATAAGGTCAATGATCAGTGTGCCGCATCTGCTCACCACCTGCAAGAAGATCTCTTGGCATAAGGACCATTCCCCAGAGTCCACCTGCACTATATTCAGAAAATCCGCTGTCACATTGTCTGTTGTCACAACGTGCGCCGACAGCGCTTGAAGATGCTCTTCTGCCCATAGTAGCAATGCCTCTGTTTCTTCCTCAAGGCTCATACTGCCTGCTCCTCCTTGACAACTGATGTAGGCCACTGTGGTTGCATTGTCCAAGAAGACCCAGACAACCTTCCCTTGCAACTCTGGCCAGGAACTCCAGAGCGACCACTCATCTCTAGTTGATCTATGGACCACCCGGTTTTGTGTGGACTCTATTGTCCCTGAGCAAACTGCCCTTCACAGTGAGCTCCCCATCCTGACAGACTTGCATCCATTGCTAGTGGTATCTAGCCTGGAGCCTCCAGAGGCATCCCAGCTGCCAACTTCGGCGGCAGGAGCCACCATTGGAGGGCCTCTCTGGTCTCTGTCAGGCAGGGTAGCCACTGTGACAAGGGATGTCACTGGTGTGACCACCTGCGCAGCAGTACTCTCTGTAGCAGTCGCATGTGTGCTCTCGCCCATGGCACAGAGGTAGAGAGTTGCTGCCATGGTCTCGAGCAACTGAAGATAATACCACGCTGTCGAAGCCTTCCTTAGCAGGAAATGATGCACCAGCTGCCATAGTCCCTGTGCCCTCTGTACCAGAAGAAAAACCTTCCCCCTGAAGGTGTCAAAGTGTGCCCCAAGATACTCTATTTCCTGGGATGATACCAAGCGACTCTTGGCCCCGTTGATCAACCATCCAAGACTCTGCAAAAAGGCCACCGCTCTTGCGGTCGCCTCTTTGCTCTTGCTCTGCAACTTCGCATGTATGAGATAGTTGTCGAGGTAAGGGAAGATCAGAAACCTCTCCTGGCAGAGAGCCACCGCCACCACCACCAAGACCTTTGTGAAAGTACAGACGGTTGTTGCTAGCCTGAATGGCAAAACCCAAAACTGAAAATGACCCATGGGCATGGCGAAGCATAGAAAACTGCTGATACTCTGGATGAATAGGAATATGCAAATACGCCTCCGTGAGATCAAGGGACATCAAAAACTCCCCAGCTCTCACTGGAACCGCAAAGTTTCCATGTGAAAACAGGGTACTTGCAGACTGCGGTTTACATGCTTGAGGTTGAGAATGGGTCAAAAAGAGCCCTCCTTCTTGGACACCACAAAATAAATTGAGTACCAACCTAAACCATACTGGTGCCTGGGCACCGGCACTACAGCTCCCAGCTGATGCAGCCATAACACGGTCTCTTTTACTGCTGCCACCTTTCCTCGTGCCTTGCAGGGGGACTGCATGAAGGACTGACCCAACGGCCAGGCAAACTCCAGCGCGTAGCCTTCCCTGACATCCAGCACCCACTGGTTGGAAGTAATCTGGACCCAGGCAGTGTAAAACTCCCATAGCCGACCCCGTATGGAATGGACCGTTACCTGGGCCTCCCTCACTTCACTGTGACTTCTTAGGCCCTGAGGACAAGGAGGCATTGCAGTAACCTCTAGCAGCTCCTCGAAACCCCAGAAAACCCTGCCCCTTTGAGGGGAAATGGCCCCACTGGTACGATGCAAATCAAGTAATGCGGAAATGCCAGACGTCCCATGGCTGACCTCATGCTGGCATCGAGCTATGGATCTGTTTCAGCTTATCTTCCGGAAGGCAGCCGCCCTTAAACTCTCCCGGGTCCTTTACCAATTTCTCCCTGAACAGCAGCTTCCCCTTGAATGACAGCTTGCTAAGTCGGGCCTTGGAAGAGCTATCCGCCACCCAATTTTGCAGCTATAGATAGCAGCGAGCTACCACCATACTCTTGGATAGAGCTTTGATCAGATCATAACAGGCATCCACCAGGTAAGTGGCTCCCGATTCCAGGTTAGCCGCTGCTCCCGTCTGTTCCCGAGAGGCCTCCATTGGCTCCTGCACACCTTGCGCCCATAACAGGCATGTCCTGGCCACCAAGGTCCCAACTAGCCAGAACTCCAATTACCCTCTTCCTTCTCTCTTGATTAATTTTAATGAAAATTTATATCTTAGTTCCTCATATACTATTGTGAAATGTGATGCAAAGAACTGCACAATTCAGCTGATCAAACTTTATATTAAAAAAAGAATGAAAAAGAACAAAAAACAAAGGTCATGTGAAAGTTAACAGAAAGCAGGAAGTTAACTTATTAATTGATAGGTTCAAGTGGCACTTGTTTACCTAAATCCAAAATCTTTGTAATGAAAGATAATTATCTCATTAAGATCTTGAAATGAATGCTATTACTCAAAAAAAATAATCATAAATCTAGGATAAAATACTAACCCGATTCCCTTGAGCAAGTAAAGCTTTTAGTCGTACTATTTCAGCTCGAAGCTCACGGATCAGTTTGACGTTAGCATCCTCATTAATGGTAGGCTTGTTGATGATGTTTTTGGCTCTATTTGCATAGCGAAGTGTACTTAAGGTTTCTCCATAATTGATATCAGCAGGTGAAAGAGCTGTGAAAAATGAATTCAGAGAGAAATTAACATCCCCTGCTTCATTTAGCAGATAGTTCATAATTTGAAAGTAAGATTAGCTTCTGTTGTGGGAACAGCTAAGGTAAAACTAGAGAGAGGGTGTAATGTTTATTTTTCTTTATTATAATTCTAAAGGAGGTTTAAGTGAGCCATGCTAGTGTTATGTAACACATACATATATTGTAATGAAGCAATACCAAGGTGTCTTCACAAATCATAAAACAATTTATTTTAAACCACAAGGACGGATCAAAAAGATTTGTTTTGACCAAACTTAGGATAATTTGTCCCTGAAATTTGGTATGCAAATATTGGCAAATTTAGATCTTATTTGATAAATTTGAGTGCATACATTCATACTATTGTTGGAGATGTTCTACATCGTATGTCCAAACATCTAAAATAAACATTAAAAACTTTAAATAGTTTTATGTTTTTAGAGCACCAAACATAGCATTAATTAATATTCTAACCAAAATGTTCCTATCCAATATTCTTTCTCCTTTGATTGCTTTATAAACAGTTAGCAATTTCTGAAGTGCTTGAAAAACAAAAGCAGAAACAGAAAAATCAAATCAACTAATTTTCATTGCCCTCATCATGACCTCTAACTAATAAAAAATTCACAATTAAAACATTTATAGCGCTGGCAATGGACTAAATTACAATGGCTTTTGTTTCTATCAGTGGAATGATTAAATTTTAAAAAATCTAAATATATTCCTTAAAAAGACGATTTAGAACTAAATGAGTCACATTATCACAAACTTCAACATTAGCAGTATACCAACTATAGAGACACTTACTCGCAATCATTATCGTTTTAGAGTTTCCACCCAGGCTATCTTTTAACAGCCAAGTCAAAACAGAATCCCTGTAAGGCACGAACACTTGCTTTTTCTTTGTAAGAGGGTTTGCTGCATCCTGACACAAATCAGCTATGAAGGGGAAAATATAAATCACAAAACTTCATTTTATTTTCTGTAGAAATGAAAAGCTTAACACACTTTTTTTGCTACAGAATGCTAAAGAAAGAAAGAAAGAATGAATGAATTTGATGGCATACCTAACGCAGAAATGACATTTCCCAGAGTAACAAGAGATTTGTTTATATTCCCTCCTTCCTTTAATCTCACCCCTGTAGCACCACTAGCATCTGCTCTCTCACTTCCAGCAAGATCCACCAAATGGATCTTGCTAACAGTTTCACAGGGCATTTCAGCATCAAATTTAGCCTATGGGAAAATTTAAAAGTTACAATTAGCATGTAAAACACAATGAATAAATTAATTTAGCTCCTTGTTTGACTGTATAACAGCCTTTGACTTCTTTTCTCTTCAAAGCAGAACAATTAAAAACAAACACTAACACAATGAGGGAACAAGTTCAATAGAAACTCAAGTCCCAAAATGTTTTGATGTGTATTTAGATAGCGCCAGAGTTACTAATGTGCACTACTGCATTAGCACACCACTGTCTTTAAGGGTTTATTTATTTATTTATTTATATTCTCTTATATACCGCGCTATTCTGCATCAGTGCGGTTTACATTGAACAAACTGAAATTACATTGAACAGGGCATTATAACTTGGAGATAACTATTTTACAGGGAACATGAGCTATGGAGGGTTAAGTGGTTTGCTCAAGACCACAAGGAGCACCTGTGGGACTAGAAACCCCAGTCCTTCCGGCCCAAGGTTGCTGTCCTCTAGTGGGATTTGAACCCCCGACCTTCTGGCCTGAAGTACCCTGCCCCAACCACTAGGCCACTCCTCCACTCCAATTAGAACTTACCTGCTAATTGGCTTTCCTTGAGTACCTCCAGTCCAGTCCCAACTTGTGGGTTGTCACCCTCAACCAGCAGCTTGGAGAATGATCATGAATAATTCAGTGGCATTCCTTCATAACAAACTGGCACCGCCTACCAGCCTACCTATTACTACTACTACTACTGAGCATTTGTAAAGTGCTACAAGACGTACGCAGCGCTGCACAGACATGGGTGGAATGAGCCCTCAATCCTGCTGGCAATGTCTTCCACTTCAACAAATACGCAGATGCAATTGCCTTCTTGATCCACCAGGAAATGGAGGCTTTGGACGCTGCCTCCCCTTTATGGGGACCACCAAAAAAGACAAACAACCTGTCCGACCTACAAAAGGACTCAGTCCTCCTCAAATACCTCCTCAGAATGCGGCACACATCTAGCAGATGCAACTGCGGATCCTGTCCCGCCACCACTTCTCTAGAAAACCCTGTGAAAGTGACCGGCTGATTTAAGTGAAATGCTCAGACCACCTTGGGCAGAAAGGAAGGCACCAGCCGCAGTACCACCTTCTCCCTGGAGAACATGAGGAAAGGCTCCCAGATCCGCATACCATTGATGCCTTGGCCAATCAGACGCAACTAAGATCACCAGTCCATGGTGTGCCCCGATCCTTTGCGCCACCCGTCTGATGAGCACCCATGGTGGGAACATATACAAAAGCCCCTTTGTGGGCCAACACTGCACCAACGCATCTAGGCCCTCAGACATGTGTGCTCTCCTCCTGTTGTAAAAACGAGTAGCCTTTGCTGACTCGAAGGTCACCATCAGATCCATGACTAGCGCTCTTTAACAGTGAACTAGCAGCACAAACATCTCCAGACAGAGCTCCTACTCGCTGGGGTTGAGATGCTGCCAACTGAGAAAGTCGGCCAACATGTTGTCTTTGCTGGCCATATGCGCCGCGGAGATGGCCAGAAGACTACTCTCCGCCCAATCTAATAGGGGTGCAATCTCGCCCACCAGCTGAACACTGCCTGTGCCCGCTTGACTATTGATGTATGCTACTGTACTGACCTTGTCTGAGAACACACGCACCGCCTGCCCCTGCAAGAATGTCTGAAACTTCTGCAACGCTAAGAATAATGTTCGCATCTCCAGGCGATTGGTGGGCCATGCATTCTCCACTGACAACCAGCAGCCTTTTGCTATCTGGGCCTCACAATGAGCTCCCCAACCGGTTAAACTGGCATCCGTCTTCAGCTGAACCAATTTCAGTGGTTCCAAAGGCATCCCCATCAAAAACTTGTCCCTTCGAAGCCAGCAGCGAAGGGCTACCTGGACCACCCTAAGACAGGGTAGGGGATGCATCAGAAAGTGACACTGGGCTGACCACCTGCGTAATAATGCCCACTGCAACAGTCGCATGTGTGCTAGGACTCAGGGCATGAGATTGATCACGTCCGCCATCGACCCAAGTACTTGCAGGTAGTGCCATGCCATAGGGACTTGCATCCGGAGAAACAGGTGCACTTGTCACTGTTGTGTCCATATCCGGTCTTCTGGCAACTTCACCAGGCCTCAATCCATCTGGAACCATGCCCCTAGGTACACCAAGTCTTATGACGGCTGTAGCCAACTCTTGGAGAAGTTTATAACCCAACCTAGACTGAAGCCAGGCAATGACCCTCCATGTCACCTGCGCACTCTCGTCCCTGGACCTCACCCGCACTAGCCAGTCATCCAGATAAGGATGTACTAAGAGCCCTTCCTGCCTCAGGGCTGCCACCGCCACCACCACCACCACCATGACCTTGGTGAAGGTACGAGGGGCGGTCATGAGGCCAAAGGGGAGCATGCTGAACTGAAAATGCCCCATGGGCACTGCAGACCAGAGAAAACGCTGATGCTCCGACCACACCAGAATGTGCAGATACGCTTCTATGAGATCTAGTGTTGTCAAAAACTCTCCCTCCCGCACAGCCGCTATGACAGAGTGCTGAGTTTCCATTTGAAGCCGGGGTATTTTTAGACAGCGATTCACATATTTCAGATCTAAAATGGGTCTGAACACTCCCTCCCTTTGGGGACGACAAAGTAGATGGAGTACCGAGCCAACTCGCACTGATCAGATGGGACCTCCACCACTGCCTGCAAATCTCGTAGCCGTGCCAGGGTATCCTATCCTGCACAGCCCTTACTTTGAGGGAGGCCTTGCAGGGGGACTGTACAAAGGCATGGACTGACAATCTGTGAAACTCAAGGGCATAGCCCTCACGAATGACCTCCAGTACCCACTAGCCTGTCGTAATCTCAACCAAGGCAGAGTAAAACTCCTGCAGCTGGCCCCCTACGGGCACTACACACATCTGGGCCCCTTTGCTTCACTGCAGCTTTTTTGACACGGCTGAGGAGTTGACATGACCTCTCCTGCCCGATCCTCGGAAACCTCAAAAAGGACTGCCCCCATGCCAGGAACCAGCCCAGTTGGTAGGGTGCAAAACAGGTAGCATAGAAGTGCCTGAATTCCCATGCCTGTCCCTGCAGCTGCACCGTGGCTCATACTGATTTCTGCTTATCCTCCAGCAGTCGGCCACCCTTAGACTCCTCCAAGTTACCAACTTATCCAACGCTTCCCCAAACAGTAACCTGCCCTTGAAGGGATGCCTACTCAAACGTGACTTTGCAGAGCCATCCACCGACCAATTCTGCAGCCACAAATACCGCTAGGCCGCTACCACTGAGGCCATGTTTTTAGACAGACCCCAGAAAAGGTCATAAAAAGACTCTGCCTAACAGGCAGCCCCCAACTACAACAGCCACCTCAGACTGCAGGGGCTGCGCATCCTCTAGAGCCTCCAGGATACCTTGCACCCAGTGTAAACAGGCCTGGGCCACAAAGGCCCCACAGACTGATGCCTGCAGTGACAACACATTGATATCAAATATCTGCTTCAGTAGAGTTTCCAGCTTCTGATCCAGGGTATCCTTGAGAGCCGTACTGCGCCTCCAGGATCAGCGGGGCAGTGGAACTCTCCCCCAAAGTTCCTGCCACTTCTCCAGCGAACGCCGCTCCCTAGCCACCGAGGGAGAGGGCTTAGACCCCTCTGAAATCTTCTCCCTGTCACCTTGTTGTGACTTCTTCAATCTCAGCAAAGCAGTCTCATCTCAAGGGTCCTCCTCCAAACACCCACGGCTGGGACCAGGCTGGTCCTCCCTCTTGCCGGCTAGTGGTATCTGAGATGCCACGCTTCCTTGATCTCCTGTGACCCACCTGGGCACTTGGAGATCTCTGTTACTTCATGCAAAGAGCTTTATGCATGAGAAGGACAAACTCGGGGGGAAACCCCCGGCCAAACCTACCTACACAACCTCCCTGGATGTGGAAGGCTGAGACTTACCTCTCCCAACCTGCCCCTCCAGGATCAGTAGGGCAGCAGAACTCTCCCGCAAGGTTGCTGCAAGCCCTCCAGGGGAATGCTGCCCCCTAGCCACTAGGGAGATAGGGAGAAGACTTCAGAGGGGTCTGCGCTATCACCTTGTTGTGACTTCTTCAGCAATTCCTCTGTCAAATGAGACTCAGACTCACAACTTCTGCAAAAGCCCGCCCCCGAGAGTGCTTTTGCGCAGCCTACAGGCTAAGCAAGGGGGTCTTAGAGAGTATCACTTTCCAAGACCTCTCAGAAAATCGCTGGCCTGCAGAAGATCCTAAACACCCAGGATCTGCCCTGCTACCTTGCCCCCTGTTATCCACACTGTACACTCTTGTCTATTTTTTTTTTTTTTTTTACAATAGCCAACCAAGGATTTAAAACAACAAATGGTGATTGCAAAAGGAGTCCCCCCCCCACCCAACGTCCTGTCCCAAGCTAGACACCCTAGAAGAGAAGGCCCCCCGCTGAAAATCTAATTCCTAAAATGGCACCGTTTCCTGCCTTCGCAGTCTGACCCGAGGCACAGGTGGTCCCCAGCACCATCGGTTGCTGTCCCTGCTCAGCTCTGGTTAACTGCAACGTAAACCACACCAAAGGAAGTGAAAGGAAAACAAACCGCTGCCCCGAATCGCCGCTGAGGGAGCTACCCCTCCTTTCACTCACCTGCAGCTGCAGTCCCAGCCATGTACTCAGCCCTGCACAAAGCATCAGTGGGAGAATCTATCAGGCTTCTGGCATTGCAGCTCACAGCAGTTCCTCACCCACTGAAGGGATCAGGAGCCACTGCACCCTACCCAGTCTCATGCCCAATAGAGCCCCCTTCCTACCGGAAGAATGAGCTCCTCAGAGTTAGCCTGCTGCCTCTTCTGTTCTTTCTTCTTTTTTAACTCTTCATTGAATTGCCAAAATCAGGACTCTGAGCTCCAACAGTTGGATTTATTCCCAGGTCTTTTTCCCTGTTACTCCCCTCCCAATGTCTCCTATTTGTTCCTCCAGTAAGCCCAACTGGTGGGAATCACCCTTCTCCAGCTGTTTGGAGACTGAATACTGAGGCTAATAGGTGGTGCCAGCTGATTATGAAGGGATGCCACTGAATTATACATGATCAGTCTCCAAGCTGATGGTTGAGGGTGACAACCCACAAGTAGGGACTGAACTGGAGGTACGATAAGGAATGAAGCATTATTTTAATATAGGTCACATCTTATATAATCAAATCTAGTTATTAATAACATGCTTCATCACATGGTAACCCAATAGTACATATTAGTAACTCTAGTTCATAGTGTAGAGGCATTATAGCTCTTGGAATAAATAATAATCAAGGCAAATCAACCATTTTAAATTTATTTATTTTTCCTACCTTAAAGTCATGATATGTTCTTAGGGCGAATTGCAGCATAAATCTCTGTGATATGGTAATGTCAAATATTTATTATTATCTAATAAACCATTTCTGCAGGACTTACAATATTAAAACATGAAATTATTTCTATATTATGCATATGAAAAACATGGCATTCTTATCATAAATGCTCTATATATATGCAGATGATATTCAGCTTATAGTTCCTTTGGAAGATGATAGATCACTTTCTGTTCAAAGTCTCAATGAATGTCTATATGATATTGGTTGGGCAATAGTGAGCTACTACTGAACATTTCTAAGATTGTTTGGGATTGGGAGATATAAATAGGAATATGTTTAATACTCTCCCTTATGAGTAATGCTAACCCAATACCTTGGGAAACAGAATTGCGATCTTTAGGGGTAATAGAAAGTGAGAGGATCGGGGAGAGGAAATGACGTCATCAGCTGAAGCGGCAGCATAAGTGTGGAGCTCCGTGAATGCGGGAGGCGAATTGGCACTTAGAACACATTTCGGAGAGCTGGAGAGTCGGGAAAGACACTGAAAAAGAAGCGGAAGGAGTGCCTGAGTAGCCATGAAGAAAGGAGCCGCAGAGTTGAAGGCATCTGAGTATAAGAACGCGGCTGCGGGAACCGCGGGGAAACCTAAAATGGCCACGGTGTGTGCCGAGAGTGGAGAAGAACAGGAGGCTGGGGCAGAAAGCGTGGGAGGAGAAACAGAACTACTCAGAGGAGAACCAAAGGGATGGTTTGCCACCATCAGGCAAGATCTGTCACTATTTAAAACAGATGTGCAAGGCTGGCTGGAGGATTTGAGAGGGGAGATAAGAGAAGTGGGGCAGCATGTGGAGGACCTAGAAAATAAAATGGAGTCGCAGGAGACGAATATGCAAAAAATGCAGGCGCACATGGATTCTATGGAATTGGAGTAGGAGGAATTGTGGTCTAAGATGGAAAATATGGAGAATCGATCACAAAGGGTAAATATACGATTAAGAGGGGTGCCAGAAACTACGGAGAGTCTGGACTGTGCAATAGTGGTGGAAAAGGTTTGTAAGCAGATCGTGAAAGAAGCAGGTCTAAATGAAACTGAATTATGTTGGAAGATAGACCGGGCCCATAGGGCACTGGGGTCAAAAAAGGATAGATACAATAGAGATATCATAGCCTGTTTCCATGAATATGCTACGAAGAGTGCAGTGGTAGGGGCTGCAAGGAAACTGAAGAGTTGTGACTGGGAAAATCACAGAATTGAGATATATGCAGACTTATCTGCTATTACGATGAAGAAGAGAAGAGAATTTGCACCTACCACAAAGCAGTTGAGGGACAAGGCTATTAGATACAAATGGTTATTCCCGTTCGGGCTACAATTTTGCATTGAAGGGGTAACCTCCTATGTCAAAACAACAGAGGAAGCAGTGAAAGCGATGGAAACTGCTGGGTGGACTGAGATACCAGAGATTCAGAGTCTAACAAATCCAAAGATCACGAGGAGACCTGCTGGTGAAAGTGAATGGCGGAGAGCGCAGCAAGGAGATCGATGGCTGAGGAGGCAAACAAAAAAGTCTGCAGTGGACTCTGAGGGACGAGGATGAAAAAGGGGACTCTGTAAAAATTTAAGTAATAAGTGTGGATGCAAAAAGGAAGCAGAATGTGATGAAAATGTTTAGGGATTGAATTAGGTAGTGGCAAATGTGCAATATGTAAAGAATGGGCAGGGCTGTCATGGAATCTGGTGGGTCATGCCTCGAGACACAGTGGTGTGGATGACATGGAACGAGAAGGGGAGGGGAGGGAGGGGGAAAGGGGAGGGGGTTGGGGGGATACAAATAAGGAGAAAAATTCCTATCCATTAAAGCACAGAATATAGTAGCAGAAGTAGGCAAGTATGATAGATAAGTTGCGGGTGCTAACGATGAATATGCGTGGCTTGAATTCGCCTATAAAAAGGCAAAGAATGTATAAAGAGATAAACAGATTGCAAGGAGATATTATATTTCTGCAAGAGACTCACTTGAAAAAGTGTGATGAGTGACGGGTAATAAATAAAAAATATCAAGGGCAATGGTTTGCATCAAATCGGGTTGAGTTAAAGAAAGGGGGTGTGGGAATCCTGATGAGCACTCAAATCCCCTATTCGGTGAGTGAAATACAACAAGATAGGGGAGGAAGATATATCTTTATTAAGTTACAAATGAAAGACCAGAAATTTACCTTGGTAAATATTTATGGACCAAATGTGGCACTAGGGCCCTTTTATACGCAGTTGACCAAACTGCTAATGCAGTTTGCGGAGGGTCAGGTAATTATGGGAGGGGATTTTAATATAACAACCAACCCCACACTAGATAACTCTAAGGAGGAAGCTATAGGGAGGAGTGGGAGCAGTAGAAGGTCATTGAAATCCATGGGTGTGCAATTGGGATTAGTGAACACTTGGCGGGAATTAAAGGGGAGGAAAAGAGAATTACACATTCTACTTGCCAGTACATAACTCTTTCTCCAGATTAGATATGATATGGGTCACTAAATCTTTGGTAGAGGAGATAAAGAGATGTGAGATTAGTGAAAGGACGTGGTCTGATCATGCCCCAATGTGGACAGAGTTTACTATGGGGAAGTCAACTCGAAGAGGAGGTGGGTGGATGTTAAATGAATCTCTCCTGGAGAAACCAGAGATTATTCAACAGGTGAGGGAGAAAATAAAGGGGTATTTAAAGATTAATGACCAGCCAGAATGTAAAATTGGAACACTTTGGGAGTGTTTGAAGGTGGTGGTGAGGGGGGATTTGATATCTATAGGATCTTATATGAAAAAGATGAAAGAGCAACAGAGAAAGACCTTACATCATAAGATCAGAGAACTGGAGACTTTACAAAAACAAGGTTGGCTAGAGAATACAGGTATACAAGAATTGGCTAGGGTAAAGAGGGAATTGGGGGAACTGGAAATGGCTGAGATTAAACATGCTCAAGACCGAGTAAGACAACAATTTTTTGAATGGGGGAATAAAGCAAGTCGGGTGCTGGCACATAGATTGAAGCAGCAACAAAGTCGGAATTATATAACTAAAATTAGAGATGCACAGGGACAAGAAGTGAGGCAATAGGAGCGAATACAAAATAGATTTGTGGAATATTATAAACAATTATATACCCCAGAGAAAATAGGAAATCAGGGGGAAATAGAGGAATATTTACAAATGGATCTCCCTAGACTGAGTAAAGAAGAGGTAGAACAGATTTCGAGGCCCATAGAAATAAGGGAAGTGTTAGAAGTGATTAGGTCACTACTGACTCAAAGCGCCAGGGATGGATGGATGGATTTACAAATAAGTTTTATAAAACGTTTGGGGATGTGGTAGGGGAACCATTGACACGACTCTAATTCCTTTAAAGAGGGAGGAGAAATACCAGAAACTATGAGAACGGCAGGAGTTACTTTATTACCGAAGGAGAGGAAAGATTTAAACTTGTGTGGATCATACCACCCCATTTCATTGTTGGGAACGGATTTTAAAATATTCACCAGGATACTGGCTAACTGGAGAAGATGGGAATAGGAGGGAACTACTTGAAGTGGAGGGGAAAAGAGGATTCCAGGGCCATAATCCTTATGTTAGAATGACATTAAACATATGGAATAAATGGAAAAGAATACGGTTAGGAAGAGAGGAGATCGAGACTAATACCAATTAGGGGAAATTCGGACTTTCCACCTGCAAATGGGAGTACGGCATTTGGGCAATGGGAGAGGAGAGAGTTAGTAAGAGTAGGACAGCTGTTAGAGGGGAAGAGAATAAAAAGTCTACCAGAATTAACTGATCAGTTTAAATTGGAGGATAAAGACATATTTCGGTATAAGCAGATAAAGCATTACCTACAGCATAAGATTGTACCCGGGTTAAGGGGAGATCCCACTGAAGTGGAGAAATTCTCTCTCAAAGGACAAAATAAGAGGATACTAGCTAGATTTTATGCTATGATGGCAGGAGGAGGGTCAAGAGATTCTTTTTAAAGGAAGTGGGAGGAAGAATTGGGAGTAAATTGGGAGGAGTCCACCTGGGAAAGAATATATAAAACTAGATTTAAAGTGTTATTGGCGACAAATTTAATTGACATTAATTATAAAATCATGTATAGATGGCACTTGACACCGGTTTGCCTAAAGCAGATGTATAGTTATATGAGTGATAAATGCTGGAGGAACTGTGGAGAACGGGGTACTTATCTACATGCATGGTGGGGGAATGTACAATTATAAATGACATGTGGGTAGAAATTTTTGATTTAATTGGCAAAATTATGGAGAAAGATTACCCCACAACCAGATACAGCATTGTTGGGGGTGAAGCTATTGAATTTGAAGGGTGTGGAGGGGAAATTCCTGAATTTGGAGTGTGTAGCCTTCAGAATGTTTATAGCAAAGAAATGGAAGTGGAGGCACCGCAGATGGCGGACTATCACTGGTCATTGGTGCATATTTTCTTGATGTGTAAACTTACGGCAATTAAGAAAGCTATGCCACAGAAATTTTTGAATATTTGGGGGAAGTATATAAAATGGATAGCAAACCATTAGTAATCTAAATGATAAGAGATGGGAAAGGGAGAGAGGGGTAGGGGGGCGGGGGTTGGGGGGGGGATGATGTTAGTAAATATACACTGGAGGATTGTAACACCCCATTTGGTGAAAAGGAGTTGCTTGGTGGTTTATGTTGGAATTGTTGGAGTGTGTTATGGTTAATGATGTTGGTGGGTAAATGGTGTTAATAAAATATACATTTAAAAAAAAAAAGAAAGTGAGAGGATTGGAGTGAAGCAGGTGGCTGCTGTCATCGTTCAGTTTATTTTAAATTAAAATTAATTTACCAACATAAAAACTTTATGTGGGAGACATGGAGCTGCAAGTAATTGTACAAGCTCTACTACTAAGTATACTTGATTGCTGTAATGTTTTATATGTTAGAAAGTAAAAGAAAAATACAGGCGATGCAAAATGCAGTGGCGAGTTTATTATTGGGTGATAAGAAAAATGAGAGTGCATGCTCACTGTTGGAAAATTGCACTGGCTCCCTATTATGCAAGGATGACATTTTATTTATCAGATAATGTCCTTTCTTTATGTCCTGCTAGACCAGTCCAGATAAGTGGATTGTGTTCCCTTACCAGCAGATGTGTGGAGATGGAGAGCCAATGGAACATCCAGGCTTTTGATGACATGATCGTCTCTCTTTCAGTCTGAGCCACTAGAAATAAAATCACTATTTGTACTCAAGCGTATGGAAAGGAATCTCAATCTTCACACAACCTCAACGAGAGTAACAATGTTCAACCAAACAGGAAGGGAAACTATGTACAGGGGATTAGTTTGAACAGAAAGCTTGTCAGAAGTTTATGAGCCTGCAGGACCATCTACTCAAGACTAAAAACAGACAAAAAGGTACCACCGCAATACAGCAAAACACAGTTCCATGGGTGGGTCCTGGATTGGCCTAGCAGGACTCAAGGAAAGGACATTAAGTAAAATGTCACCTTTCATATTGTCCTGCTAGACCAGTCCAGACAAGTTGGACGTACCAAAGCTACACCTCACTGGTCGGAAAAAAAACATAGCAGCTTGTAAAACCGTTGAGCAAAAGGCTGTGTCCACCTGAGTTGGACATCTAAGCAGTAATGCCTGACAGAGGTGGAAAGAGATGCCCACGTTACCACCCAATGAATGTCTGAGGGGGCTACTGAGCTATGTTCCTCCCATAAGAATGCTTTTGCTGAGTACGTGCATGCAACCCTTCTGGAACCAGCCGGTTCCATAACAGATATGCCGAGGCAATGACCTCTGAGCCTGTGCCCCAAAGTAGACTTGGCAGCCGCATCACCCTTATATAGACCATCAAACAGCACAAAAAGATGATCTGATTTATGAAAGGAGTTCATAACCTTTAAATACTGGAGAAGCACACTCCGGACATCCATAAGATGAAGATCCTTATCTTTCTCTCGACACTGCTCCTCAGAAGAGAGCAGAAAAACCACATGGATCACATGGAAGGAAGATAACACCTTGGGCAAATAGGAAGGCACAGGCTCAATGGCAATGGCCTCCTTCAAGGAGGACAGATAAGGATCCCGGTAGAACAAAGCCTGAAGTTCGGAAATCCATCTTGCCAGACAAATCCTGTCCAAGAAAACAGTCTTAAGAGTTAAATCCTTAAGAGTAGCACATTTCAAAGGTTCGAAAGGTTCCAACATCAGGGCCCAGAGCACTAGAAAGAGATCGCTGCTTGGAGACTTGGCATGTCAGAATTCTGAAGCCACTTGCACATATACTGCTGGCACCTCCCACCAGCTCCCAGTGACCTAATGACAAAGCAAACTCAGAGGAGCAACACATAAGTAAGCTATACTAACGAGTAAATACAAACACCAAACCTTTGTAAATTTAACTGACCCTTTGAAAGAAGAGGATAACTTCTCCCCCCTCCCCGAAGGAAACTGGATAGAACAAGGAAAGCACAAAAATGTGCGACAGAGTAGACTAGAAGATGATGATTATTCATTGTATGAGAAGAGGAAATACTTACGGTAATATGTTGCCTCGGCCGACCAGCCCGCAACTAACACCTCGATAACCGATAAAGCCCTGGGTGGGAATCGGGACTGGACTGGAGTTCTTCAAGGAACAACAATTAGCAGGTAAGTCTAATTTCTCTTTCCTTATCGTCCCTCCAGTCCAGTCCCTCACCGCTGGGATGTAACAGAGCAGTAAACTAATGGGAGGGACCTGCCCAACCAGACCGCAAAACCGCCGACCCAAAACAGGCAACCCCTGCCGCCTGGACATCTAACCGGTAATGTCTACTGAAGGTATGTAAAGAGGACCACGTGGCTGCCTTGCAAATTTTAATCAGCGGAACCAAACTATGTTCCGCCCATGAAGCCGCTTGAGCTCTTGTAGAATGAGCCCGCAACCCTAAGGGAACTTGACGACCTTGCAAGATATACGCTGAAGCTATCGTCTCCCGAATCCACCTGGAAATGGAAGCCTTGGCTGCCGCTTTACCCCTACATGGTCCTCCAAAAAGAACAAACAAATGTTCCAATTTGCGAAAAGACTCTGAAGCTTTCAGGTAACAGAGAACTCTCTTTACGTCCAACAAACGCAAATTATGGTCATAGACGCTGTTCCCTAAAGAACCCAACACTATTAAGGACACAGACTGATTTACATGAAACGGCGAAACTACCTTCGGCAGAAAAGAAGGAACGGGACACAAAACCACCTTCTCCCGAGAAAAGGTCAGAAATTGAGATCCCACAGAGGAATGACCACCCTGCATGGAGGATGCAAACGAGACACCGCCCTCAGGAAATGTAAGATATCCGGGTGAGAACCCAAGGCGACCCCATGAATCTTTCCACGATAACAAGACATAGCCACCAACTGCACTCTCAATGAGCTTGCCGCTAGACCCTTATCAAAACCATCCTGTAAGAAATTCAAAACCACCAGAATTGACACCGTGGACGGACACACCTGTTTGACAGCACACCAATCTTCAAAAAAATGCCAGATGCGAACGTAAGCTAAGGAGGTCAACTTCTTCCTGGCCAGGAGTAAAGTAGATATTACTGAACTAGAGTACCCTTTCTTCCTTAGCCTCGCCCTTTCAATGGCCAAGCCATAAGCGAGAACAGATCCACCTGAGGCATGCGAAAAGGGCCCTGCAGGAGGAGATCCTCCCGAGTCGGCAATGGCCACAGCTGCCCGTCGAGAAGGTGCACCAAGTCTGCGTACCATGGACGATGCGGCCAATCCGGAGCGATTAAAACTACGCACCCTTGATGAGCTTTGATGCGTTGAACCACTCAGCCTATGAGAGCCCACGGAGGAAAGACATATAGGAGACCCTGTGAGGGCCATTGTTGTAGTAATGCATCCAGACCCTCGGACATCCTTTCTTGTCTCCTGCTGAAGAAGCGTCTGACTTTGGCCTATTGGAAGGTCGCTATCAGATCCATAATTGGTGTTCCCCACCTGCTGACTAACTGCGCAAATACTTCCGGGTGAAGCTCCCACTCTCCGGGATCCACTCGAACTTGGCTGAGGTAGTCCGCCATCACATTGTCTGATTCTGCAATGTGCGCTGCTGACAGAGCCTGAAGTCGAGATTCTACCCATTCGAACAAGACTTCTGCCTCCTCCAGAGCCACGCTGCCCATGCCCCCTTGCTGATTGAGGTACGCCACCGTGGAGGCATTGTCTGAGAGAACTCGAACTGCACAACCCTGGAGATCGGACTCGAAGGCACGAAGTGCCAGAGCAACCGCGCGCAACTCCAGCCGGTTGATCGACCACTGGACCTCCTGAACGCTCCATTTCCCTTGTACGAAGAGGCCCCCGCAATGAGCTCCCTAACCCGCCAAAGTGGCATCTATCAACACGGGAATCCACTGTGGCTGCTCGAAAGGCATACCCGCCGCCAAATTTTCCAGATGAAGCCACCACTGAAGACACGCCTGGATCCCCAACGGACTGGGCAGCCGTTTGGTCAAAGAATCTCTCTGATGAGACCAGCGACGGAACAGAGACCTCTGCAAGTGACAAATGTGCGCCCTGGCCCATGGCACTACCTCCAACGTAGTCAACATCTGTTCCTAGAACACGAAGATACTGACACGCCGACGGCGGTGGACGCTTCAAAAAACTGTACACCAAGAACCACAATCCTTGGGCCCGGAGCTCCGGTAGAAACACCGCCCCGACTCGAGCGTTGAACCGAACCCCCAAATATTCCAAATTCTGAGAGGGTACTAACCGGCTCTTGGCAACATTGACAACCCAGCCGATACTTTGTAGGAGATGAACCACCCTGGCTGTAGCCCGTACACTCTCGGCTCTGGATTTCGCTCGGATCAACTAGTCGTCGAGATAAGGGTGAACCAACACCCCCCTCTCTGCGAAGAGCTGCCGCAACCACCACCATGACTTTGGTGAAGGTTCGAGGAGCCATCGCCAGGCTGAACAGCAATGCCTGGAATTCAAAATTTCCCCACGGCACTGCAAATATTAGAAACTGTTGATGATCTGGTCTGATTGGAATGTGCAGATAAGCTTCGGTGAGATCAAGGGGCATCAAAAATTCCCCCTGTCACACCACCACTATCACGGAACGCAACATTTCCATGCTAAAATGTGGTACTCGAATACAGCGGTTCACACCCTTGAGGTCTAGAATTGGGCGAAAGGCCCCATCTTTTTTTGGTACCACAAAATAAATGGAGTATCGACTGCAACCGTACTGCTCTCGCGGAACCGGAACGACAGCTCCCAGCTGCAGAAGGTGCGAGAGAGTTGCCTGTACCACCAACGCCTTGCTGCGACCCCTGCAAGGGGAGAAAACAAAGGAGTCGAGGACCGGTTGGGCGAACTCAAGGTAATACCCTTCACGAATGACCTCTAACACCCATTGATCGGATGTTATCCAGACCCAGGCTGGGAAAAAACCCAAAGCCGACCCCCTACGGGCTGAATCCCTACTTGAGTCCCCCTGGCTTCATTGGGTTTTCTTAAATCCGGCAGAAGAGGGACTGGCAAACCCTCTGCCTGCTCCTCGGAAACCCCTAAAACCTTGACTTTGAAAGGGATACCTTCCTCTCTGGAAACTCCCCAAGCGTGAAGTCCGAAAACGCCTAAAATCCGGTGGCTGACCCTGCGAAACTGCTCCAGTCCGCCCCAGCTTTGGCTTATCTTCTGGCAAGCGGCCTCCTTTTGACTCCCCCAAATCCTTGACCAGCTTGTCAAGATCTTCTCCGAACAGCTTTCCCTTAAAAGGAAGCTTTCTAAGATGTGATTTGGAGGAGCTATCTGCCGCCCAATAACTTAGCCAAAGATAACGGCGTGCTGCCACAAGCAAAGCCATGCTATTGGCCAACCCTCTGATCAGGTCATAATGGATATCGGCTAAGTAAGCCGCTCCGGACTCCAATCTAGTTACGTCCGCCAACTGATCCTGTGACAGCTCTCCTGACTGTTGCAAGCATTGCGACCAGCGAAGACAAGTTCTTGCCACCCACGCTCCATAAATAGAAGCTTGTAATGAGAGCACATTGACCTCAAAGGCCTGCTTCAATAACAAATCCACCGTACAATCTTGACCGTCCTTTAAAGCAGCACTACCTTCCACCAGAATGGTAGTCTTTTTTGACACCGCCGAAACTGCTGCATCTACACGAGGAGAACGGAACATCTCTCGCTCCTGGTTGGGTAAGGGATAGAGTCAAGCCATAGATCTTACGCCCCTTAGCCCTGCCTCCAGCAATCCCACTCGTCCTGGATCATCTGTTTGACCACTCTGTGGACTGGTAAAACCGCCTGGGATTTCCATACCACCTGAATGAGAGGATCCTCCAAACCCTCATCCTCTGTCGGAGCGATTACCAAGAGTTTAAGAGCCTGAAGAGACTCCGTAATAAGAGCTGTCAGCTCTTCTCTCCTAAAGACTCGGCTAATTCTGGCCTGGTCCTCAGGCTCCTGAATCTCACCTTCCTCAAGCTCTTCCGCAGTGGTCTCCGGTTCCATGTCAAATTCATCCCCTTCTAATCAATCCGACCCCAGAGGTTGCTCGTCCAGTGACTGAGCCCTCTTAACCGGTCTTGCCACTGCGCTGCCAGGCTTTTCTGTGCCTGCTCGAACCACCCCGGCTCCCAGAATAGAGGGGTCCGAAACAGTCCCCTGTTGGCGTAAACAGTAGGCCTGATGCAACAAGAGTATAAAATCCAGGGAAAAACCCCCCAGAGGTGTTCCACTCACCCCTGGAGGGCCCGAGTGACCTGGTCTCGACAGACCCACAGCTAGCGGAGAGGCAGGAGGCTCTATACGAGAGCCCACCTCCATAGGCTCCACGGAACCCTGTGCAGCCGAGGGAGGCACATCTTTAGCTGTATCCTGGAGCTCCTGCTCCATATTGAGAACTTCTGTTGCACAACCACGACACACGCCTGCGCCCGAGACCGTCCCCCGATGGGTACCACAGACTAGACACTGCGGACGCGTAGGCATTAGACTGCGCTACCTGCCAAAATTAAAGAAATCCCTTAGTAACCAAAACAAATATTGAAAAAGAAAAAATGAATCCCAGCTGTCTTTTTTTTCAACAACTCCTTTTAATTACTTAAGCAAAAGCCCCACAGAGGCTGTGAACCCCTAAAAATAAACTAACTAGCATTCCCGAGCAAACAAACTAAAAAGGGACCCAAAGCAATAGAAATACAATGCTAAAGAAAAAAACACGGGAAAAACAGCAACCGCTAAGCAAAACCGCGCTGAGGAAAGCTTATCCAGGCTCTACACGAGGTAGCAGGCCACGATTTGACAGAAAAAACGATCGAGGACTCACCTTCTCAAAGCGGGCTCTAACGAAAGCGGACCTCATCGCTGCCAGAAACCACCGTGTAAGTGAAACCAGCAGGCAGTAAGGGAGAAGGGAAACAGTCAACGGCTCCTCCCCCGGCAATGTGATCGGGAGCTGTCCAGCAGACAGAGCAAGTAACAAAAGGCACAGCTCCCCTCCGTACAGACAAGGAGGGGAGTGTAGCAGGGCAAAGAAGAAATCGGATGAAAAAGGGAGCAATCCTCTGCCAACTGTCCCTTTCAACTGCCCTCAGCTCTCTCTTCTTTTGACTAGTTTTTTTAAGTTTTTTATTTTTTTTAAAAGCTTTAAGCATTGATTCCAAAGAAAAAATAAGGTACTGAGATGAAACAAAGCCTAAAAACCACTAGCTATGCTACCTAATGCTCCTTATATGTTCCTCTAGTGAGCCCAGCACTTAGGCTCCTACCCCCCTCCAGCTGCTTGGAGACTGAGCACACTGGGGAGCTGGTGGGAGGTGCCAGCAGTATATGTGCAAGTGGCTTCAGAATTCTAGCATGCCAAGTCTCCAAGCTGCGAGAGGAGGTGCACTACCCAGCAGTGAGGGACTGGACTGGAGGGACGATAAGGAATACTGATTTTGCCCCTAATGGCTCAGGCTGATAAAGGCATGATGTCATCATCGAAAGCCTAGATGTTTCATTGATCCTCTGTCTCCACAACATCTGCTGGTAGGGGAACACAACCCACTTGTCTCAACTGGTCTAGCAGGACGATATGAAAGATACTATTTTAAGCTCTTAGTGATGGTTTTTAAAAGAATTAGATTAGGTAGGCCTTAGTACTTACAGAATAAATTTTTAAGATACAAACCAGGAAGATTGCTTCACTCCTCACGAGGGAACTTCCTGAAGATACCTCAGTGGAGTAACATGGAGGACAAAAGCTTTTAGTATGATAGGACCAGAGCAACGGAATACCCTGCCTGTCTTCCTAAGAAAGGAAGTTAATCTAACAGACTTTAGGAATGGTTTGAACACACTGCTGTTCCTCATGGGTAATTGATAATGATCAGGGGTTATGTATAGAAAATTGCTGGGTATTTTTATTCCCAATTATTAACAGAGTAGAGAAGTTTCTTTTTTCAATTTTATAACAGGCATGTACATTTATTGCCTGTTATAGAAAAGTAACTTCTTTGGATGTTTGTTATTTATTTTGTAAGCCATTTTGAATAACTTTTTTTATAAAAATGCTATATAAAAACTTTTAAATAAAATGCAAAATATTGTTTTAACGTCTATGCAAATTGCAATGTGTGCCTTCCAGTCAACGCTGACTCCTGGTGACCCATTGGCTCCTGGGTTTGTTTGGCAGTGTGACCGGAAGTAGATTGCCAATTCTTTTTTCAGAGGCAAAAGTGACTTGCCCAAGGTCACAAGGAGTGCTAGTGGGAATCGAACCCTGGTCTCTGGGTTACCAAGCCAGTGCTCTAACTATTAGGCTACTCCTCCACTCCTAGCATCTGTACAGCTGTTATTACATATATCCACATTACGTATCCATATTACGTATAGCCACAAAACTAATCGCGAGAATTAATGATTCAAAACTTCTTTCTGTATGCTTCTCTATCAGGACAAAGGTCATTGGCTACGTGCATTTTCCTTGCTATATAGACTTTGATAATTTACTAGAAAATTACATGTCTTTATATTCTCAACAGGCCAAAAATGGCTTATGAAACATGAGCTGAGCTGTACTACTCATGAGATCGGACTGTTACCAACAAATTTCATAACCATTTTAGCCTACTTTCCAAAGAGAAAGAAAGTTTCTGAGATTGCCTTGTCTCTGTGAGCATGTGCATGCATGTGGATGTGTGTCCGTGTGTTCCTCCCTCATATTCTGTTTGATGTTCCATCAACACGATATTTGGAGAACTTATCAGAGAAAACATTAGGATTCTGACTTGGGTTGTTTTGTGATATCCATGTATGTGAGGACCAGTGTCTCACTCATGTCCCAGAAAGTAGGCTGGTTTAATACTGGGTGAAGCTTCTTATTTCAAGCTTTGGGGGTCATTTTAAGAGGCTTAGACGTGATTTGGACATCTGAAATCGTGTATGTGGAGTTCAAATTACTGAGATGCACCCGGAGTCATTTCACAAATGGCTTTTTAAGATGTCTCTGCTGTGGGGAGGTCCAAGTAGGTAGGGAACGTAGTGCAGGCATGTCCAGGGCAGAGCGATGGATGTAAATACCCCCAATTGATTTCAGAAACCTCGGTGATGTCTGCAATCTCTTCCAACTTTAGACCTGCTCCAGGCATGAGTAAGCATTAGGAAACTGCTCCAGATGGCACTTCACTCACATCAGTATGCTCCACAATTACAAATTTATTTTTTATGTATTTAATAAAAGTGTTTTGTATTTGCACCACTACTGCATGTCTCTTAGATGTCCCTGGTATGACATGCTATTCCGGGGACATCTATGTAGATGGGCCTGCAGATGCCCGTATCAGACCTGCCCACATTTGTGAAATCTCGCCCAAACTTGGACATGCTTGCCTTTTTTCCAGGCGTTCTGGCTTGGACGCCCCAGATTGCTCTAGGGCATCCTTTACAAAATGTGTCTTTACAGGATTCTAGTAACACTCTGGGGCCTATTTAGTAGGGTGTGCTAAGACTTTGCATTTCATACACGTTAACAGCCAAAGTTAAGGCAAGTTAGGTTGAAAACCTCTGCATTAACTGTTAAAAGATTTTTTCCAGCACTTTCAGGAAGGCAGAGACACAGTTAACACAAAGGAATGATTGCTAATGGGTGCTAATAGTACAGACGATAACATGGAATGCAGTTAACTATACTTCCATAGCTATAGCTAATTGCAATGCATTATCCACTATTTTGACATTTAAAACATAGTAGCAATCCATGCATTAACTGCAAGACACAATCCCCACCCATTTCATGTTCCCTAATAGGGATTTCTGTGTTATGACTTTCACATTACAATTAGCATATGCTAGAAGTTGGCATGATTCATTCTAACAGCATGCATTAAATCCTGTGTTAAGCATTTATCCCGGCTTAGTAAACCGGCTCCTTCATGTTACATACAAGTTCACCATATCTCAGCAATCAGAGGCCTCTGACTTCATGGCTGCCAACACACCCTCTACCAGGATAGTATATTCTGTACAAAACTTGCTTATGTCATTTTGCTGAAGGCTACATTGTGCAAATACCGCCTGAAACTCGCAGGGCTGATATTTAAGAGAGCTGTGTGAATAACTTCAGGCGTTAATTGCACAATTCTTGTGTTTTAACAATTCTGTGACAGAAGCAAGCTATCTGGATAAGTTTGGGAGAAGCGAGGGCCAAGTTTGGGAGAAGCGAGGGCCAAGTTTGGGAGAAGCGAGGGCCAAGTTTGGGAGAAGCGAGGGCCAAGTTTGGGAGAAGCGAGGGCCAAGTTTGGGAGAAGCGAGGGCCAAGTTTGGGAGAAGCGAGGGCCATGCTTGGGGCATGACCTCAAGTTACCTAGATAGTGCCAATATCCTCTGCTATCTGGTAACTTCATCCAGTTAAGTCAGACCTCAAGAAAGGCTCACCTTAAGTTAACTGAAAACTTAGGGCAGCATATTCAGCAGTCCTTCTTAACCAGAAAGCACACCACTGAACACTGGTACCTAAGTAAATTTGTTTTATTGTTAAAATTAAATTACTGGCGAGATTTTTTTTAAGACACGTGCAACAAAATTTGCTATCTATTATAGCAGAAGAAAGACAGCTTTGCTATTGTATTTCCATGTCAACAGAGGTTCACAGAGCAGTCATTCATCTCTTTCCCTGCCTCCTAAAAATAAAATCCATTAAACAACTGAAAATTGCTGCAACTGTAGATTCAGAAACTAATTTATCAAACACTACATATGCAGATCTTATTAGCACAAAACAACATTAAAAACACTTTGGTCTTCTTTTAATGACAAAAGCAGTAATTTTTTTCAAAGAGATTTGACTGATAGCCTACACATTTCAATGAACAATAAAACATTTGTGTGTAAACTATATCAAAGTCTATTTCACTTTAGCTACCTGATTGAAGTTGACAGTGAAAATGGCATGGGATCTGCTGCTGACATCATTCATTCCTGTTGCAGCTGTGGTTCGATTCATGTTTCCTGCATCCATAAGCTCTTCTACATCACCATAATTTTGTACAAGATGCTTTGACAAATCTGGGAAATGAACCAAGAGATGTTAGAGGGAAGACAGTATTAGGAAGCATAATTATCACAGACACTGAAATAACTTAACGGGTCAATATTCCGAAGCACATACCCGGAGAGCAGCACTTCCTATCCAAACCAGGCCTTGCCAAAGTTTCTTGCACGCTAGGGAGCCATCTTAAAAATTTAGGAGCCGGCCACCAACACCTCAGTCACAGAGCCCCCCCCCTAAAAAGGACACCACAGCTTAATAAATAAAGCCCTTAATGTGCCATTACACAGTGCCAACAGAAGACAGCAGCTCTTCTCCTCCTTCTCTAACTCCCACCAACACCAATGAGTACGTTGTCATCCAGCATATTGGTGACCCTTTACAGCTGCACCCGAGGCATCTTCCTTTTCTAATTCATATATCACCATGGCCTGGTAATACGCAAACCAAACAAAAACCTCTTAGCCCCTCCCAGCCATCACCCTATCGCTTGGTTTGCAGCTCATCGTGCAAGGACTTGTGTGCATCAGCGATGCCGAGAGCTAAGCTATCAGTTGCTTAACTACTGGAAGGGTCTCCCAAGATGGACAGATCTCAACTGAGATGCCAGACTAAGAAAAACCACCCATCTGAGCAGCAGCAGAATATTGGTAATGGAGAATCACATTTCTGTAACAGTAACACTAGCATTACATGCATGGAGGAAAGGCCTAGCAATCTACTTCTGTATCTTGCTATGAAAATCCAAAGGATAATCACTACAAACTGCGATATAGTGTTGGAAGATGAGACCCCCAAGACAGAAGGCACTCAACAGGCTATTAGGGATGAGCTGAAGACCTTTCAGAGTAAAGCCAGCATTTATGATGTGGTTGGAGCAAAGCCCTCAGACTTCTGGCTGCTGATGTAGCTATGCTTGAAATGAGAGTTAGAAGCAGCAAAGAATTCTTATATATTGGAACAAAGAATGTATGATACATGAACCAAAGGAAGTTGGAACATATACAACTCAATCTGCTAGGTGTGAGCAAACTGAAATGGATTGGCATCTGATGATCACATGGTATACTGTGCTGGAAATGAAAGACAAAGAAGAAATGGTGTTGCATTTATAATTAAGAAAAAACTTGCAAGAACTGTTAATGAAATACAGTGAAATCAGTGAATGCCTAATTTCTATTAGTCTATGAAGAATGCCCATCAACATCACTATTATTTAGGTATATGCACCAGTAATGACTACAGAAGAGGAAGAAGTTGATCAGCTGAATAAAAAAGTACAAGCTGAAATCGTCAGAACATGCAAAGAAGATATCCTGATAGTCATGGATGACTGAAATGCAAACGCTGGCAACAAAGGCAGCAGCAAAGTGGTTGGAAAACATAGGTTTGGCAACAGAAACAAACCCGGAGAAAGACTGACAGAATTCTGCAAGACCAAAAATTTCAAACACCTTCTTCCGGCAGCAAAAGTGACGACTGCCCACATGGACTTCACCCAATGGATTGTACAGAAATCAAATTGACTACATTTCTGGTCATCAAGGATGGAAAAGCTGAACATCAAAGGCAAAACCTGGAGCGGACTGTAGAACTGATCAGAAACTACTACTATGCAAACTCAAGCTAAAGTTGAAAAAGAGCAAGCCACTCATGAATGTAGCAAAATATGATCTTGAAAATAAACCACCAGAATTTAAAGACTGCCTGCAAAATTGATTTGTTGCTTTGGATAAAAATGGCAGAGCACCAGAAAAGTTATGGGATGACATTAAGAAAGTTGTGCTCAGAGAAAGTGAGACGTGTCTACAAATGGCAAAAAAAGCAAAAAGAGCCAAAATGAATGACTGAAGAAACTGAAAATTGCCCAGAAAAGCTACAGCCAGAGGAGAAAGAAAGGTAACCACAGAACTTAACAGAGATTTCCAACGTGCAGCAAAACAAGGAGAAGTACCATAATGATGCATGCAAGGAAACAAAATCAGAAACTATCAGAGAAAGAATAATATCTAATTTCATAAAGTTATAAGAGACAGAGAAAATTTCAGCCTCAAAATGAAATGCTAAAAGATGCTCAAGGATCCATGCTGAATGATACTGAGAAGATTAGAGGTGGAAAGAATACAGTCATTATTTCATAACGACCAAGTGAACCAACAACTTTTACAACCTTTACCTTATGATCAGGAATCATTTGTGGTAAGTCATCGGAACAATATTGAAAGGATTATCAAAGCACTGGGCATTAATGGCATTCCCATTGAAGTATTGCAGCAATCAGATGCAGTTGTTACAATACTTACAAGGCTCTTTATAAGGACCTGTTATGTTACAGCATCATCACTAAGGTATAATTCAACATAGCTCCTTGTTCTAGAACTTGGTCACAGTTAAAATTAAATGTAAACTGCTCTGATTTCAAGAAAGAGCAGTATGTAAAAATAAATAAGACAAAATCATGGCTAACTAACTGGAAAAAATGTGTGTTCATACCAATACAGAAGAAAAGTGATCCAATGGAAATTTTCATACCATCACTCTGATCTCACACACCAGTAAGATTTTATTTATTTATTTATTTTATTTATTTGCAGTCTCTTTTATACCGCACTATTCGACATCAGTGCGGTTTACAATGAACATAAGAGTTGCACATCTCAATTTCATGATTTGTGCTTACAGTGAAACAGGTATAATAACTTGGGTATACATTAAACAGGAAAATTAAATTTTACTCAAGTTCATTAAGTGGAGACTACAACCATACCTGGAACGAGAACTGCCATGTAAAAGCAGGATTCAGGAAAGGCCCTGAAACATTTCCTCTTTATCAAATATCTCACTTACAGCCCTGAACCCCAGCCACTCTCATATAGTTCGTCCCCAAAAATGTAAATCACCAAACAGGAGCCTTTCCTATTGAACTTCTTATGTATATAGTTTATCCTTGTTCTCCAAGTTACATTCCCTGTTCAATGTAATGACCAGACATATGTATATTGTCGGATGTTTTTGTTCTTTGTAAACCGCGCTGATTGCAAATAGTGCGGTATATAAGAATTGTAAATAAATAAATAAATAATAAAAAAAGGGCAAGGAACAGGAGACAACATCGAGTATGTGAGATGGATCCTTGAAAAGAGAAAAGAATACTAAGGATATCTACATGTGCTTTATTGACTACAGCAAGGTCTTTGAATGTCTACATTTTGAGACACTCTGGGGCACATTAAGCAGCATGGGTATACCAGAACACCTGATAGTTCTCATCAGCAGCCATTACACTAATCTAGAGGTAATGATTAGAACTGAACAAGGAGAAACAGAATGGTTTAAAATCAGCAGACGTGTACAAGACTGCATACATTCACCCTACCTGTAATTTATATGCCAAAGAAATCGTTAGAGAAGTAGGACTTATCTTACTATCTGTTATATTATTTTGAAGGTGTGAATAAACAGGTAGACAAAGGTGATACAGTGTATCTGGATTTTCAGAAAGTCTTAGACAAGGTCCCTTTTGAGAGACTCTTGGCGAAATTAAAAAGTCTTGGAATAGGAGGCAGTGTGTACTATTGTGGATCAGGAACTGGTTAAGATAAAAAGCAGAGGGGTTGGGCTATATGGACAATTTTCCCCAATGGAGAAAGGTGAATAGTGGAGTACCCCAGGAATCTGTGCTGGGTCCGCAGCTTTTTAACATATTCGTAAATTACTTGGAAATGGAAACAAGTGAGGTAATCAAATTTGCAGATGACAAAAAAATTATTCAAAGTTGTTAAAACACAACAGGATTGTGAAAAATTGCAAGAGGACCTTGATAAACTGGAAGACTGGACATTCAAATGGCAGATGAAATTTAATGGGCACAAGTGCAAAGTTATACACCTAGGAAAGAACAACCCAAATTATGATTACACGATGCAAGGTTCAACAATAGGAACCACCACCCAGGAAAAAGATTTAGGCGTCATCGTGGATAACACGTTGAAACCCTCCGCCTAGTGTGCAGCAGTGGCCATGAAGGCAAATAGAATGCTAGGAATCATAAGGAAAGGAATGGAGAATAAAACAAAGGTTATTATATTGACTCTGTATCGGTCTATAGTGCGACCGCATCTTGAATATTGTGTGCAAATCTGGTCACCTTATCTTAAAAAGGATATAGCGTAATTAGAGAAGGTACAGAGAAGAGCCACCAAAATGGTAAAGGGGATGGAAGGATACTCCTGAGGAGAGGCTTAAAAGGTTAGGGCTCTTTAACCTGGAAAAGAGATGGCTAAGGGGAGATATGATAGAGGTCTATAAATTAATGAATGGAGTGGAACAGATAAACGTAGATCAATTGTCTGATGTAATTGCTTTTATTTAATTATTCATATGCTATTCCCCAGTTAATCCTTGTTTTATTCCCATGTTACCTGTAACTTGGACAAGTTCTCTAAATCTGAGTGTATTTTGTTTAATGTAAACCGCACTGATGTCAAATAGCGCGGTATATAAGAGCTGTTAAATAAATAAATAAAATTAATTGCTTACGCCATCAAAAAGTAGAAAGACATGCAATGAAGTTACAGTGTAACCCGTTTAAGACTAATAAGAGAAAATATTTTTTTACTCAATGTGCAAACTATGGAATTCATTACCAGAGGATGCAGAAAAAGCTGCTAATGTAGCTGGTTTTAAAAAAGGTTTGGACAGGTTCCTGGAGGAAAGGTCCATAAACCATTATTAACGAGGACCCAGGAAATCCACTGTTTGCCCCAATACAAGCAGTGTCGAACCTGTGCGTCTTTTTGGGAAACTGCCAGGTACTTGTGCCCTGGAATGGCCACTGTTGGAAACAGAATACTGGGCTTGATGGATCTTGGTCTGACCAGTATGGCATTTCTTATGTTCTTATATTCTTGAGATAACAGAGATGTGAAGACTGATGGAAGACTCATCAACAGCCTTCTCTATGCTGAGAATACCACATTACTGGCTGAAGGTAAAGATCTAAAACATCTGCTTGTCAAGATCAAGGAACATAATCTTAAAATGGCCCTGCACCTTAACAGGAAGACGACAAAGATCCTGACAACGGACAAAATCAATAATTTCACCCCTGTTGGAGAAGAAATAGAGTAGTAGGCAACTTCAACCTGCTTGGATCAATAATCAATAAAGAAACAGGATGCAGTCAAGAAACCCAATGACACTTTGCTCTTGGCAGAATGGATATGAAGGACAAACAAGATTCTCAAGTGCAGAGATATATCTGTGCATACAAAAATTCAACTTTTCCAAGCCATGGTATTTTCAATAACATGAACAGTGAAGAAGAAAGACAGCAAGAAAATCGATGACTTTGAATGATGGTGCTGACGAAGATCCCTGTGTATACCACAGACTTCCCAAGAATAAATCAGTCAGTACTACAGGAGATAAAAAATAAGCTTTGTTTAGAAGTTGAGATGACAAGACTATGATTTTCCTAATCATTCGATAAGACATCATCTGTCGCCGCTGCTGCCGCCGACAGAGCAACTCCCCCCACGGTGCTCCTGCCCAATCCGGGCAGTGGGAGAGGAGGGGAAAAGCGGCCCGCCTGCATAAAAGCGGCGTCCCTCACCTCCGGAGGGAGCTGCTGTTGCTGCCGACAGAGCAACTCCCCCCACGGTGCTCCTGCCCAATCCGGGCAGTGGGAGAGGAGGGGAAAAGCGGCCCGCCTGCATAAAAGCGGCGTCCCTCGTGGGGACCCTTAGGCGCGGCACAGAGGCACACAAAGAATGCAACCAACCAACATTTCCTCCTCCCCGAAAAGCCACGCTATGTCCAACAGACACCTCCACCACCGAACCGAAGATCAACAACCACACCGACTCTGCAAGGAAAAAACCTCACCACTCCGGAACCCCAGGCGAGGCACGAAGCCAAGCAGCAAGAAACAACCAAAATAAACAGCAGCGCCGACAGCATCACAGGAGAACCCAGCAAGGAGCAGACCGAGGCGAAGGACGTCAGAACCGCAAGTAGAACTCTCACAGTACATCACACATTCCCCACCACCAAGCTCACACCTCCACTACACACACCCCAATAGATCCAGCCCTCCCGCCGCGGGTCAGGCTCCCTCCACGGGACAGGATCCCGCACCAAGACGCCCTACACAGATCCGGCTCGCCCTCCACGGGACAGGCTCCCCCCACGGGACAGCCTCCCGCATCAAGACGCACTACGCAGACCCGGCTCACCCTCCACGGGACAGGCTCCCGCATCAAGACGCCCTACGCAGACCTGGCTCGCCCTCCACGGGACAGGCGCCCTCCACGGGACAAATTCCAAGGCGCCCTCCACGGGACAGGCTCCCTCCACGGGACAGGCTCCCGCATCAAGACGCCCTACGCAGATCCGGCTCGCCCTCCACGGGACAGGCTCCCTCCACGGGACAGGCTCCCGCACCAAGACACCCTACACAGATCCGGCTCGCCCTCCACGGGACAGGCTCTCTCCACGGGACAAATTCCAAGGCGCCCTCCACGGGACAGGTTCCCTCCACGGGACAGGCTCCCGCATCAAGACGCCCTACACAGATCCGGCTCCCCCTCCACGAGACAGGCTATCGCACCAGATACAGCTCTCTCCAAACAGCCAACAGACGAAGACTTAAGAAAACAGGCATCACCTTAACAGAACATCACAAAAAACCAACATGCACGCCACATACTTCCTCCCACTCTACCTACTCGTCACACAACTCCTCCCACCAACCACACACCTCCACCACCCACAAGCAAACACAACATGGCACCCACCAACTGAATTGCCACATTTAGAACCACAGCACACATACAAAGAGACACTCAGAACCTCCCAGGCAAAGCGACCAAACAGACACAAATCAAACTCCCACACCTGCACAAAGGAAGCACTTGTAACAGCAACCTCCTCAACAAAGACAACAACGATCGAGCTCATAAATGCCAGATCTGTCTGCAACAAGATACACACGCTTGTAGACCACATTGAAGAGCGACAGCCCGACATAATATGCATCACAGAGACATGGCTCAACCCGACTGACAATGTACTACTCAACCAACTAGTACCAAACAACTACTCAGCGTACAACTGCCCACGCACCCACAAGCGTGGAGGAGGAGTCCTGATAATAGCGAAAACAAAACTAAAGTTCAAGACACAGAGCCTCACCGATACACAGCAATGTAACACAATTACCATCAAGAACAAGAGCATTGCAATCTGCCTAACATACAGAGCACCCAGAGCTCCACCCGACGAACTGGCCTTCACACTCGAAGAAGCCTGTGCCATAACAACAAACAACAAACCAGCGCTGCTGATTGGTGGACTTTAGGTTGAAGTCTCCAATGTCAAAGACGCAGAGGCCTTCCTTCAAGCAATGTCCTCACTCCAATTCACACAAATAATCAATGCACCAACACACAGACAGGGATCATCCCCAGACCTCATATTCGCATCCAATTACCTAACATCAAGAGACCTGATTTCTCCACCCACCATTACCCCAGTGCCATGGTCTGACCACTACTTAATCGAGACAAGTCTGCGGTCACAAGAGGACCAGACAAACGAAAGAGCAAACATCTCACACACACAAAGACGATTCAAGTGTTTCGACAAGGACGAATTCATACAGGACACAATACAACACCTGAACATTACTACAGACGACCTGGAGGAACAAGTTTCCAGCTGGAACAGCATTTTAGCCAACGCCGCCAAACCATCCGATGGCGGGACCGAGAAACAACACAACAAGAGACAAAACAAACCATGGTACTCAGCAAAAATACGACAGGAAAAGAGGGAACTCAGGAAGATTGAATGGAGATGGAGAAAAAACAAAACAACTGCCGACCAGCATCTTTATCTAACGAAGCAAAAGCAATACAATGAACACATCAATCAATCAAAGAGGGAATTCCACACAAACATGATAAATACTTCCATCAACAAACCCAGAGAGCTTTTTGAAATAGTAAAAATCCTCACAAAAGAGCAAACAGAAGGGGAAGCACAAGTTGATCCACAGAAATTCGCCGACCACATCAAAGACAAATTTCACTCCACAGAACAAACAACGCCTAGTAGGACCACAAGGACGGACGTACACTCCAAATCCTGGGGCACATTCTCCTCACCCTCAACAGAACAGATATCCCACATCATCTCTACAATCAACACAAGCACCGCTCCTACAGACCCATGCCCAGTGTCATGGGTCAAAGCCACCAAATCAAGCCTCATCCCCACCATACATAAAATGGTACACAACTCACTCACTCAAGGACTCATGCCAAAGCAACTAAAACTTGCCTCAGTAAGACCAATCACAAAGAAAACAACTCTCGACAAAAAAGATCCAGCAGCATACCGACCAATCTCCAGCATACCCTTCCTCGCAAAAGTCATCGAAAAAACGGTTCAACTACAACTTCAGGATCACATCGACAAACACGAAACACTCGACGACAACCAACACGGATTTCGTCCCAACCATGGTGTCGAAACGCTACTGATCTACCTCTTCGACAGCATTCTAAGAATAATTGACAACACCAGGAATGGAATCATAATGATCTTCATCGACATCTCCTCAGCCTTCGACACAGTGGACCACAACACGCTCCTGGAAAGACTAAAGAGCACTGGTATACACGGTATCACACTGAAATGGTTCCACTCGTACCTAACCGAACGACAGCTACAGGTCAAGGTGGGAAACATCACCTCCCGACCCATAAAAGTCCGTCAAGGAGTACCTCAAGGATCTGCGCTCTCAGCACTCCTATTTAACATCTACATCCAACCAATATGCAACATCATGAAAGAGAACAACATTCAATACACAATCTATGTGGACGACATCATGATATACACCCCGATATCAATCGACAACCTGGACTTCTCTAAGATAACAGACTGCCTTACACAAATGACCAGTTGGTGTCAAGACAACAACCTCGCAATAAACTACAACAAGACAGAAGCTTTAATCATCACTCGGAACCAAAGCTTCATACACCCACCAAATTTAAAGATACAAAACACTACTATACCAATAAGGTCAGAAGTGAGATACCTCGGGGTTACGCTGGACAATAAACTCAATCTCAAGCCACACATAGACAAAACAATACAAAAAGCCTACTACAAGATGCGAATCATCAGGAGACTGAAACCACTCCTCGCCCCAGAACACTTCCGTACCGTCTGTCAAGCACTGATAACCCCACTACTGGACTTCTGCAATCCGATATACCTTGGACTACCGAAACAAGCCATCAAACCACTCCAACTGGCACAAAACACCGCAGCACGAATCATATCCGGAACCGCAAGACAGGAGCACATCACACCTACCTTAAAAGACTTACACTGGCTTCCGATCGGTGCACGCATCAGATACAAAACTATCATAAACCTATTTAAGATAAAACAGCACACATCAGCCAACAGCCTGCACAACCTCATACAACCAGACACCAGCACACGTCCTAGAAGAAAACAAACACACAACCGAGTCAGCACCCCAAGTGAATACAAACACACACGCAAGGACACAACAGACAGAGCACTCTCCATGGCTGCTCCAACAATATGGAACAAACTACCGGACGATTTGAGGGCAACTACAGACCTCAAGGACTTTAGAAAACAGCTGAAAACCATGCTGTTCATAGAACACTATGGACACATCACATAACCTAAGTGACTGTATAGCAGCACACGTTACCGCCTAACACTGTATGTATATAAAATGTTTTTAGCACCACTGTATATAGCCCACTTTGTACATAGCTCAAACCAATCTAGCGCACAATACAACACGCACCCAACTAAATTTTCACCCTCACTGCATGTATAACACACTCACACTACCAGATTGTTTGCTGTGATACCACCTTGATTATTATGATAAGGCGGTTTAGAAATACTGTTAAATAAATAAATAAAATAAATCATGTTGGCAAGGTTGAAGGTCAGCAAAAAGAGACCAGCAATGAGATGGATGGATACACCAGAAACAAAGAAAAGTGATGTCAGAAAAAGACCAGATGGCCTATCTACTGTAGTTTGCCCTTACATATCAACTACAATAGTCCCCTTTTTTCCTTTAGAGATCTTTTGCATTTGTCCCATGCTTTTTTAAATTTAGATACTATTTTCACATCTATTAACTCCACTGGAAGACTATTTCACACATCTACCACTCTTTCCATAAAGAAATATTTCCCCTTTCACCCTCATCCTTTGTCCCCTCATAGCAGAGCTTGCTTTCAATCAAAAGAGGCTCTCTTATGCCACAAAGGTATTTAACATCTCTATCATATCTCCTCTATCCTGCCTCTCCTCTAACAAACGATATTAAGATCTTTAAGTCTGTCCTCATATGCTTTATAACAAAGACCACAATTCATTTTAGTAGCCATCCTTTGCACCAACTACATCCTGTTTATATCCTTTTGAAAGTGTGATCACCAGAATTGCACACAATACTCAAAATGAGGTTGCACCAGTGACTTATAGAGAGGCACTATCACCTCCTTTTTTCTGCTGACCATTCCACTCCACATGCATCCAAGCATCCTTCTGGCTTTTGCTTTACCTTTTCTACCTGTTTAGCAGCCTTAAGATCATAAAAAACAATTACACCCAAGTCCCGCTCTTCTTTCATGGACATTAGTACCTCATTCCCTACACTGTACCGCTCCCTTGAATTTTTGCAGCCCAAATGCATGACCCTGCATTTTTTAGCATTAAATCTCAGCTGCCAAATTCTTGACCATTCTTCAAGCTTAGCTAGATCCTTCCTCCTGTTATTTACTCCTTCCTCGGTGTTTACTCTATTGCAGATTTTGGCATCATTCGCGAAGAGGCAAACCTTACCAGACAGCCCTTCTGCAATATCACTAATAAAGATGTTAAGAATCAGACCAACAACAGATCCCTGCAGCACAACACTGGTAACCTTCTTTACCTCAGAGTGAGCTCCATTTACATGTACCCTTTGTCGTCTCCCATGCAACCAATTTCTAGCCCAGTCAATCACTTTAGGGTCCAACCCTAGGGTGCTCAGTTTGTTTATAAGTCACCTGTGCGGAATGGTGTCAAAGGTTTTACTGAAATCTAAGTACACCACATCTAAGACTCCCCTCGTTCCAACTCCCTGGTCATCCAGTCAAAGAAATCAATCAGATTTGTCTGACAAGACCTGCCTCTGGTAAACCCATGCTGCTTCAGATCTTGCAATCTGCCCGACTCCAGAAACCTCACTAGTCTCCCTTTTTAGCACCATTTCCAATAATTTACTCACCACTGAGGTTAGACTAACCGGCCTGTAGTTTTCAACCTAATCCTTATTTCCGCTTTTCTGTGCCTTTCTCCAGTCCTCTGGGACCACTCCCGACTCCAAAGAAACATTGAAAAGGTCAGTCAGTGAGCCACTAGAATGTCCCCAAGTTCCTTCAATATTCTCGGATGTATCCCATTCGGTCACACTGCTTTGTCTACTTTTAGTTTAGCTAGTTCCTCACGAACATAGTCTTCTGAAAATCGCTCAAGATCCCTGCCACTTCTGTCCTTATTTGTGGGCGTTTTCTGAGGTCCGGCTCCTGACCTTCATCTGTAAACACAGAACAGAAATATCTGTTAAGCAATTCTGCATTATCCTCAACAGCCTCTACATATTCCTCCCCCGTACCCTTGAGTCTGACAATACTACTTTTGCCTTTCCTCCTCTCACTAAAATATCTGAAAAATATCTTATCCCTCCATTTTACTGCTTTAGCTATTTCTTCTTGTAGCTTTGCTTTCCCGACTACTTTGTTAGCTTCTCTAAGTTTTTCAAAATACAGATACTTGTCTTCCTCGCTCTGTGATACTCTTGTATTTTATGAAGGCCATCCTCTTTTTCTTCACCTTTTCAGCTACTTCTTTTGAGAACCACAGTGGCCTCCTTTTCCTTTTACATTTATTTACTTAACAAAAAGGTTTGTTGACTTTAAAATATCCCCTTTTAGTTTTGTCCATTGCTTTTCTACATCCCTCAGCTGTTCCCATCCCGCTAAAGACTCCCTGAGGTATTGTCTCATCTTTGCAAAGTTAATTTTTCCTAAGACCCTTGCTTTTGAATGAATTTTAACAGCCCTAGTCCCAATACTGAACCACACCATCTGGTGATCATTTGATGTGAGATGATCTCCCTACCACTATGACATCAGAAACAGTTTCCCCCATTGGTAAGAAGCAAGTCCAGTATGGCCCCTTCATGTGTGGGTTCTGTTACCAGTTGCTGCAATAGTTCTCCCTGTAGAGAATCTAGGATCTCTTTACTTAGAGATGACACCGCAGCAGGGATGTGCCAATCAACATCTGGCATACTGAAATCACCTATCAGTAGCACTTATCCTTTCATGGCAATACTGCATATGTCTTCTATTAAATTCCTGTCCACTTCTTCTTCCTTTGAGGGATAACTGTATAATCACACCAATGCAAATGGATTTCCCTTTCCCTCTTTCTAGTTTAACCCACAGTGCCTCTTCACTCCCTTTTAAGCCCTATAATTCAATAGCTTTAATATTATTTTTTACATATAACAATAACAGCAGCTATGGACTCCACTTTATCAACAATTTGTCACCTGACTGAAGACCAAACACAGTTTACAGCAACTATCCAAAGGATTGTCATTAGTGTGTACAGACTCGACAGCACTTAACTGTAGTCATCACCACATGATCTCTCTCTCTCATAGTACCCCAGCCATCACCCAGTCTCTCTTGCTCTTTGCCCCCCCCTCCCCCCCCGGTCAACACCAAGTCTCTTGCTCTCTTAGCCCTCCCAACCATCAAGGACTCTCCTCTCTTAGCCTCATAGCCATCACCAAGTCTCTCTCTCTCTTAGCCCCCCAGTATCATCCAGTCTCTCTCTCTTATAGCCTCCAGCTATCACCCAGTGCCTCACTCTTTCTTTATCTCAGTCCCCAGCCATCACCCAGTGTCTGTCTCTCTCTCTCTCTCTCTCTCTCTTATAGCCCCGCCATCACTAAGTGTGTGTCTCTCTCTGCTAGGCCTCCCAGCCATCAACCAGTGTCTCTCTCTTTCATTGCCCCCGCCCCCGGCCATCACTCCATTTCTCTCTCTCTCTCTTATTGACCCCTCACTATCACCCCCTCTCTCTCTTATTGCCACCCCCTTCCCAGTCAACACCTCATGTCTCTCACCCTGCTGCTGCTGATCTCACTGTTTCAAGTCTTGCAAGACTTGAAAAGACAAGACCAGCCAAGCTTCTTCCATCATGCGGCTCAACCTCCGTGTACAAAACCAATCATGGTGGAGTAAGGCAAGACTGAGCCCAGGATACAAAATAAAGTTTCAGGATTTTCAAATCCCAGGCACTAGGGTGCAATCTGTTGTCCCTTGGTGAGCTGGTGCCCAGGATTTGTCAAGTCCTGGGATAAACACTGATGACTGGGACTATCTATCAATATTCAGCACCACCATCTGGGTAGCGCCACTGAAATCATTCTGGCCATCTTGACACTATCCGAATAATGCCAGCATGGTAGTTATCCATTTAGTGGTGATGTTCAGTCCACTATCCAGATAACTACCTAGATGAAATTAGGATGGAAGAAAACCATCACAATAAAGTAAGGATGACCTATCACCACTACCCAATAACACCGGCACTGACAACTCTCCAAATACAGACACAAATTGCTCTAAGCACTATCCAGATACAGACTACCTGAATTTTTTTTCCTTTCACAGTTAGCTAGCATTTTTTTATTTTTAAAAAAAGACACTGATCATGGCAACTGAACAGTGATCCATATATTTTCACAACAAATTATGCCATCATGACCAAACTAAACGCATAAAAATTGCACTGTGCTACTAGAGAGATCTGGGTTTGATGCCTGGTTCAAGTTCCTATTCCTCTGGTTAAAACTAAGAAAAAAAAATACTGCTGTTATCTCCTTATACCCTACCACCAAACAGCAGCACTGGATATAGTACTGCTTAGCTGTACAAAGTTCTCCTGACTAAAGAAGTCACTGCATACTTGCTTTATTTGGTTCCCATCGTATCCTACCATTCATAGCCTCCTTCATACTCCTTACTTACAATCTGATAATCTTAGGAGATTTTAACATCCATTAAGACTTGGCCTGGAAATTGCGTGACAAACTTTTTCTCTTTTTCCTGTCGGATTTAAAACTTATCCAACACAGATTCTCTTAACCATGCAGCAGGACACATGCCTGGCCTAATTATTAGTACACACATGTTTCCTTTTTCCTTCTCTATTCTTGCTCTTCCCTGGACTGATCATATTTGTATCTTTTCCAATTTCAGTTTTCCTTCCTCTATTCAAAATCAGCTACATTATCGGATCCCTCATAAGAACATAAGAATATAAGATATGCCAGACTGGGTCAGACCAAGGTCCATCAAGCCTAATATCCCGTTTCCAACAGTGGACAATCATCATGGAGTAAGGCAAGACTGGGCCCAGGACACAAAGAGTAGTTACTCACCTGTAACAGGTGTTCTCCAGGAGCAGCAGGAATCAGTCCTCACATATGGGTGACGTCGGCGCCGACGGAGCCCTCGCGGAGCAATTTTCCCCAGCTTTCAAAGAAAGCCTTTGGGAATTGCAGCGTGCATGCGTGGTCCCCTTCCCGCCCAAGGGTGCCATCTTGCTCAGTCTGATGACATAGCTAAGAGAAAACAAAAATTAGCAAAAACGAAAGCATAGACCTGCAACTCCAAGGGGAGGAGGGAGGGTTGTGAGGACTGATTCCTGCGGCTCCTGGAGAACACCTGTTACAGGTGAGTAACTACGCTTTCTCCAGGACCAAGCAGGAAGTCAGTCCTCACATATGGGACTCCCAAGCTTAAGGCTACCGGAGACCCTAAGCACAAAAAAGGAGCTCCCTCAAGCTCAGTAGCACAGAAGGAAGGAATCTTCTCTTAATATGTCTCCAACCGGTAGCCCAACATCTGGGATGGAGGGTAGGAATTGCCTATACCTCAAAGAGATTACGGAGGACTGCCTGTCCGAAAGCACTGTCCCTGCGGGACTCCCTCTCCAGGCAGTAATGGGCCGCAAAAGTCTGGCTTGAAGACCAAGTAGCGGCCCGGCAGATGTCTGCCAATGGAACAGAGCGGAGGTAAGCCACTGACGCAGCCTTCGCCCTAACACGATGAGCCGTGACTCGACTCTCCAACGAGAGGCCGGCCGCCCCATAAGCCCAAGCGATACAGTCAGCAACCCAGGTGGACAGAGTACGCTTGGAGACAGGGAGCCCCAACTTATTGGGGTCATAAGACACGAAGAGCTGAACAGCCCTTCTGTGCTCCCGCGTACGGTCAAGGTAGAAGGTTAACGCCCTTCTACAGTCCAGGGTATGCAGGACCATTTCAGCTCGGTTGGAGTGTGGCCTGGGAAAGAAGGTCGGAAGTACCACCTCCTGGTTGATGTGAAAAGGGGAAACCACTTTAGGAAGAAACTTAGGGTGAGTCCGTAGGACTACCCTATTCTTGTAGAACCTAGTGTAAGGGGGATCAGACACTAGGGCCTGTAGTTCACTAACGCGTCTAGCGGAAGTGAGAGCTACCAAGAATAAGGTTTTCCAAGAAAGAAAACGAAGAGGACAGGTAGCCATAGGTTCAAAGGGCGGACAGGTAATCCGCTGTAAAACCACGTTCAGATCCCAGTCAGGGGCTGGTGGGCGCAAAGGTGGTTTAAGGAGAAGGAGACCTCTGAGAAAACGAGCCACGAGAGGGTGGCTGGAAAGAGGCCTGCCATCCACCGGCGTATGATGTGCAGAAAGAGCACTGAGGTGGACCCTGACCGAGTTGGACTTAAGGCCAAGATTGGAGAGGCAAAGTAAGTACTGCAAGATCACTGGTACCGAACAGGAGTAGGGATCTTGAGACTGCTGAGCACACCAGACGGAGAACCGACGCCACTTAAGAGCGTAGGATTTCCGGGTGGAGGGTCGCCTGGAGGCTAGGACGACTTCTTCCACATCTGGAGGCAGCAGGAGGGGGGCAAGGACTACCCTTTCAGCAGCCAGGCCATCAGATGAAGGGATCTGAGGTTGGGATGCAGGAGAGTCCCGTGATCCTGTGTCAGGAGATCGGGTTGAAACCCTAGAGGTAGCGGAGTGTCCACCGCTAGTTGCATCAGCAGTGGGAACCAGGGTTGTCTCGGCCACCGGGGAGCTACGAGGATCATCGAGGCTTTGTCCCGGAGAACCTTGAAAAGCGTCCGAGACACCAGCGGCATGGGAGGAAAGGCATAGAGGAGGCCTGTGGACCATGAGAGTAGAAAAGCATCCGCCGCTACTCGGAGGGAATGCGGTTCCCGAGAGCAGAATCGGGGAAGTTGTCGGTTTAGAGGACTGGCAAAGAGATCCATCGTGGGGAGGCCCCACTTGAGAAAGATCCGTTGAACCACTAACGGATCCAATCTCCACTCGTGGGGTTGGAGGATTCTGCTCAGTTTGTCGGCCAGGTAATTTTCGTGACCTGGGAGATAAACAGCTTTGAGGAGGATGCCGCGGCTGACGGCCCAAGAGCACAGCTTTTGTGCTTCTCGACAGAGAAGGAAGGAGCCTGTGCCCCCTTGCTTGTTCACGTAGAACATGGCAACTTGATTGTCCGTCTGGACTAGCACAGACTGATGAGACGTGAGGTGGGAGAAGGCCCGTAGAGCCAGGCGGATTGCTCTGAGCTCCAGGAAGTTGATCTGCTGGGCAGACTCCCAGGGAGTCCAGAGGCCTTGAGTACATGTCCCTTGGCAATGTGCTCCCCAACCCAGGAGAGAAGCATCGGTCGTCAGGATCTGAGAAGGCGGAGGAGACTGAAAAGCCATTCCGAGCACAAGGTTTGGCAGATGAAGCCACCATTGCAGAGAAGAGACCAGCGGGTCGGAGATCTGTACGGAGTCCGCTAGGTTATCCGTGGCCTGATGCCATTGTGTGCGAAGGCACCACTGAGCAGGCCGCATATTCAGGCGGGCATTGGGGGTCACATGGACTGTGGAAGCCATATGGCCGAGCAGTCTCAGAAATTGCTTGGCAGAGACCATGGAATTGCTGTGAAAGTGGCTGGCAAGATCCATGAGCCTGTGTGCCCTGTCGAGAGGCAGAAAGGCTCGCGCCTGAAGCGTGTTCAATCTTGCGCCGATGAACTCGAGATCCTGAGAGGGGAGCAAAGTGGACTTTGTGAAGTTTATGACAAAGCCCAAGTGCTGGAGCAGAGACACAGTGCGATGCGTGGCGTGAGTGGCCTCTTGGGAAGACTGCGCTCTGATGAGCCAGTCGTCCAGGTATGGAAAGACAAAGAGGCCTTGAAGTCTGAGATAAGCCGCCACCACTGCGAGACATTTGGTGAATACTCGTGGTGCGGAGGATATGCCAAAGGGTAGTACTCTGTACTGGTAATGATTGCCTTCCACAACAAACCTGAGATATTGTCTGTGGCTTGGGTGGATGAGGATGTGAGTGTAGGCATCCTTTAGATCCAAGGAGCATAGCCAGTCTCCCTGCTGGAGGTAGGGTAGCAGGATTCCAAGGGTAAGCATCTTGAACTTTTCCCTCTCGAGGAACTTGTTGAGGTTGCGCAAGTCCAGGATGGGTCTGAGGCCTCCTGTTCGTTTTGGTATCAGAAAGTACCTGGAATAAAAGCCTCGACCTCTCAGGTGGTGGGGCACCGGTTCCACAGCCTGTTCCTGAAGAAGACTTGCCAACTCCTGAAGGAGTAAGTCCCTGTGCAGAGGGAGTCGGAGAGGCTCCCCTGGAAAATAGGAGGGAGGTACCTGGTGGAAGTGCAGAAGATAGCCTTCTCGGACTATGTGAAGCACCCAGGTATCTGAAGTGATGTTGGACCACCTGTGGGCAAAGTGGACCAGCCGGCCTCCTGTGCTGAGAGAAACCAGCTGAGGGGGAGAGGCTATGCTGATGAAGTCAAAAACCCCCACCCTGCTGAGCAGGGGCCGGTGGTGCAGGCTTGGGGGCTTGCTGCCTACGGGACCCAGTACCCCGTCCCTTAGCCTGCTGACCCTGTTGGGGAGCTGCTGAGGCCTGATAATGAGGGTAGTGTTTATAGGCAGCCGCCTTCCTCGGGTTGAAGGGCTTTTTACCCGAGCCCTTCTTTTTCTGAGAAGGGGCAGAGGTCTTTCTGGACAGCCGAGTCCTGGTCAGAGTCTCCGTCTCGATCTGTGCAGCCTTTTCATCCAAGGGCTTGCCAAAGAGGTTATCACCTCTGCAGGGGACATCGACCAACTTGTCCTGCACCCATGGCTCGAGGTCGGATGACTGAAGCCAAGCCTGTCGGCGGGCACCGATGCTGGCTGCGGCTACTCGAGCCGATGCTTCGAAGCCATCATAGGCTGCTCGAGAGATAAACTTCGAGCACTCTCGAATCGGAGTTGACAAGGCTTGGAACCTCCGCAAAGGTTCCTCGGAGAGACCAGCAGAGAAGCTAGCCATTTCTTTAGCCAGGTCTCGGAGATACATACCCATATAGAGCTGGTATGTCTGGACTCGACAAGCAAGCATAGAGCCCTGGAAACACTTCTTACCGAGGCCATCCAGGCTACGAGCTTCCCTACCGGGAGGCACCGAGGAGTGCATCTTCTGACTCTTGAGTCTATGCATGGCCGATTCCACCACCATGGAATGGTGCGGTAGCTGTGCCTTTTGGAACCCGGGGCTCTTGCGGACTCGATATATGGAATCGACTCGCTTGCTTAACACCGGCGACGACGCCGGAGTCTCCCACATGCGGAAGAGAAGTCGTTCCAGCATTGGAGGAACTGGTACAGTAAAGTGCTCCTTTACAGGAGGATCATACTGGAGGGCCTCGAGCTCCTCGGCTCGAGGTTCCTCCTTGGGATCCGCGGGGAAGGCCAAGGCCTTGGCCATATCCCTCACGAAGTCCGAGAACCGGGTATCCTCCGGGGGGGATGTCTCCGAGGTTCGGACTCGGGGGAGTCCGATGGGACACACTGAGTCCAAAAAGAACCAGGTGACTCTTCGTCCTCGGATTCCCAGGCGGATTCCTCGGATTAGTTGTCGAGCGGCTCCGGTCGGGCGGGCATCGATGCCGTCCGCCCCGACGCCGAGGGAGTCGGCGTCGACGACCTCGGTCCCGAACAGGAGGCCGAAGGAGACCATGACCGAGGATCGACTCGAGCCTGCATGGACTCGAGGATCGGCTCGGTCTCCGGGGTCAACTTAGACGTCGACGTTCCGGCGGTCAGGGCAGAAGCACCGGCGAGGCCAGCGATCAATGCCCGCTGCTGGTCCATGAAGGCAGTCAGACTGCTCTCCAAGGCCGTCAACCTGAGTCCGAGCTCAGGAGACCCAGCAGCCCCCGACTCGGGCCCCGACGGCGTCGGGCCCGACGTCGGGTCCCTCGGAGGTGAGTCCACGAGGACAACAGGACTTACGTAAGCAGACGAGTCCATCTCTAGACGAGGCTGTTTGGAAGGTCGCTCCATCTCCAAGGACCCGGGACGGCTATCGGTGCTATGCAACCTGGCCCTCGAGGAACCAGGAGTGTCCACCGACGCCGCCCTCGCGGGTTTCTTCTTCCAATGATGCTCCCGGGTAGGAGACCCCCTCTCAGAGGAACTCCGACGATGCTCAGGGCCAGATTCCCTAGACATCGAAGCCTCTGACGAGGTCCGAGCCCAGCCGGAGTCAGAGAAGATACGTTCCCGCTGATGCTGCCGACTCCTCAAAGCCTTTGAGGACATTTTGCCACAGGGACCACAAATCATTTCTTCATGATCTGGGCCCAGGCAGCGGAGGCAGTAATCATGTGTGTCGGTAAGAGACATGAGTTTCTTACACTGAACACACTTTTTAAACCCGCTGGCAGCCATCGGGGGAAAAAGGGCCCCTGCGAGGTCAAACGTCCGGGCTGCCAGGGAAAAAAGAAAAAGGCGCGAAACTTGTCACGAAGGACAAAAAAACTGAAAAATAAAGGAAGGACTCGCAACCGGCGTCGCGAGACCGGACGGGAAAAGGACCGGCGTCAAACCGAAGAAAAACAAATAAAAGATAAAGAAAATCAACTTTTCAGCGGTGAATTACAAACAGCGTCTGTAGGGCTCCGCGGAAAAAAGAAGACTGAGCAAGATGGCACCCTTGGGCGGGAAGGGGACCGCGCATGCGCGCTGCAATTCCCAAAGGCTTTCTTTGAAAGCTGGGGAAAATTGCTCCGCGAGGGCTCCGTCGGCGCCGACGTCACCCATATGTGAGGACTGACTTCCTGCTTGGTCCTGGAGAAAATAAAGTTTCAGGGCTTTCAAATCCCAGGCACCAGGGTGCAAACTGTTGTCTCTTGGTGAGCTGGTGCCCAGGATTTCTTAAGCCCTGGGATAAACACTGACGACTGGGACTAGTAACTAGCAGTTTCCCCAAAGACACAGGTTCTACAATGCTGCTGGCAGAGGGACCATGCTGCTGCTGAAATAGGCATCCTGATCTCACCTGAGTTTTAGGAGTCTTCACAATTAGGAGGATTGAAGGTCAGAGTATACTGTCAGACGGCTGCCTGGGTGAGAATCTTCACAGTCTTGGCAAGTGCATATATCTGTATGATTTGCAAGGGATTGTGGGCAATGCAGTTCATTCACACCAGACACAGCTGCTGACAATAATTTAGTTGTGCTCAAGTGTTAAAGCCAATAAGAAATTTATTTATGGGGTTATTTCTCCCAACACAGATATGCTTGGTAGCACATAAATCAGGTTACTTGCTTCCAGTGTTTAACTTGGAAAAACAAAGTCAAAAATCAAAATCAGGAAAACAACCTTTAAACTTGTCAGGCAATTAGCTAATGTTTTCTTAGCATATATCTAACAAAGGAAAAGCCACAAAGAAAGAAAAAAACTGTTCTTTTCAGGTTAACTTCTGATAACTTCCCACATAGATTCAGAAGTGATTCTCTCCTAGCTCACAAGCAATTAGGTAAGGCTCAATTGCTAGCAGTTACCAGCTGAAACCCCTTAGCTGGCTTGCTTTCTACTGTGTGGGTCAAATCCTGCTTCAGGAGCTTTTCTGAGTAGATTAAAGAACAAGTTTATATTTCTTTGTGATGGTTGCTGTACTTTGTAACAGAAAGTTACCAAAGGAGTTTAGACAGAGAACAGTCCATATAAACACATTCTTCATCTGCAATCATTCCCCCATCTTCAACAAGCATGGGTTCAATATCATGGATTGGCACAGATGAATCTCTCAATGGAGCACTTTCAGGAGAATACTTGTTTCCCTGCTGTCTTTCAAGGTTATAGCTAGGACATAGATCAGTGTTCATACCTGAGCTTCCATTGCTGCTAGAGTTCCTCTCTATATAGCCTGGCCAGTATGTAGTCCAGTTCTTATGTCCAGCCTTCCAATCCAGATCCCTGGACATTGGATCTCTCTTCACATACCTTCTGGCACGGGTCTTAGGGTCCCTTCCACGTGCAGCCATCTCCCTCACAGGTAGCGTCTGGAAATTCCTAGCTCTGCAGCACCATTCCTCTGGCTTTCCCCAGTCCAATGGTGTATGCTGGCCCTTAGAATACCTCCCAGTATACGTACTGTTCTGGACTCTTCTAGACCTCTCAACGGCTTTTCTCCTCTTTCTTCCAGAGGGTCTCTTTCCCTCTGTCCGTCCGGTTTGGCTTCTGCTTCTGATGATCCTTCAGATGAAACTGATGATCAAACTCAAGCTGATTCTCAGGATACTGAGGACAATTCTCTGGATATCCAAGGTGATCATGAAGATGGTCATCTGTAGAATAAACTCCACTCTTATTCTGCTTAGATGAGTGCTCCTCCCTAACACAGCGCAGCTATGCTGAATCAGGCCCTGCCCTTTGAGATGAGTGCTTAGGGATTACCTCATAGCCCTCCTGATTGAACACACGTTTCCCCACTTCAGCTCCTCTAATGGCTGTTGGAAACCTGGTGCATTCTGGGACTGGTAGTCTTTTATGGGAAAATTCTGTTTTCTTATTTCTACCAGAACTGACAGGTTGCTTGTTCAGAGTCACTTCACCTTTTCTATAGCTCCTTCCTGAGCTATGATAAGCTTCCTTATCACAATACACATCCAGAAGAACCTCTCCCCAAACTATCCTTAGGTGTCTTCCTCTTAGACACCTAAGGATAGTTTGCTGCACATCGCTATTCTGGCACAGAACTGAGGTACACTTTTGTTGTGAGGGCTGGCAGAGAGATCTATCACAGGTGTGCCCCACTCACAAAATATCATTTGAGCCACCTCCAAAGTTCAGTACATGGCTCAGCTTGTTCACTAGGGTGCTGTATTTCCCCAACATATACATGGCGCCAAGAGTAATCCTGTGAGAGATGACCTAGTTCCACATTCTGCTTACCCATTTCCTCTGTTTGTTTATGTGATGCATTGCTACTTGACTGTCCATTTGAATTAGAATAATTTTGTTGGCTAACTTGATCTCTGAAAGCCTCAAACATTTCACATATTCATCATCTTTCCCTTTTGCGAGACTGGCTTGGTCCATCCACAAGGATAGAACCCCATTGAGGACTGGTGATGCAGAATTGTGACAGATCTACCCTACTGTGAGTTTTACAATAGGGTAGTTATGCCAGAGAATGTGCATAAAGTTTTGCGCATCATGTCTTTGACCATTTGTTCATTAGATCCTTGTCCATTGTTTTTATGTATAGGAGGTACAGCATTAGACACTCTAAGTATGATTGTGAATGAGTCTTTGAGAGAGAGAATCTTCCCTTGAATTTTGAAATGGTTGGTTATATGACCTTTTCTCAAGCTTGGGATCACACTGAGGTAGAGAATTACCGACCAATTTCCAATTTGCCATATTCAGGAAAGGTTATTGAGAAGTTTGTGGTCCACCAGTTATTAGAATATTTCGACTCTAGAAAGACCCTAAGTTGAAAATCAGACAGACTTCTGTCCATTTCATAAAACAGAGGTTCTTTTGTTGACCTTACAAGACGTTTGACTATTTCATAAATATGAGTGTGGCATTCCTTTTTCTTTTAGATCTGTCAGTTGCTTTTAATACTCTTGAACACAATATTTTAGTTAAATGTTTGTCTGTAATTGGGATTAGTAGGGAAATATTGCTTAGGTTTATCTAGTATTTACAGCACAGATTTCAAATAGCTCAAATTCAGGTTAACAGTTCTATGCCTAGGGCTCTATGGCAAGGGGTTCCTCGGTGCTCTATATTATCTCCTCTATTATTTAATAAATATCTATGGTTTCCAATTTTTAAAGCATTAAGAGCAACTGGACTACAATTCTATGTGGATGCTGTTCAAGTCTTGGCTCCTGCTGTCAGAGAGGGAGGATTCCCTGAGGGAAGAGTCTCGGATTTGGATGATATTATTAGAAAGTTGGTATTGTGCTTTTTTCCTTAAATTAAATGCTATTAAAACAGATTTTGTTGTGGCTTTCAGAAGAATTGCCTCCACTACTTTTACATTCAGCTGAGAATTAGTTATTTTCTTTATAACAAGTTTGTCGGCATCTGGGAGTCCAGTTGGTTGCCTAGGGAAATCATCTTGAAATTCGCCCAAAGTAGAGATTTATTCAAGGCTTTCAGGTCTAGGATGGGACAGTATTGTCCTGTTTTCTTCATCACTTGGAAATACTTGGAAGTGAAATCTCTGCCATCTTTCCACTGGTGGAATGGGTTTAACTATACTGGCCTCTAAGAAAAAAAGAAAGCTCCTTGGTAAGTATTTCACAATATAGAGATTTTGGCAATTTGGTGGAAAATCAAATAGATGAAATTGGTACCCCAGACATATGAACTTTAGAACCAAAATTTAGAGGATATAAGAAGCCAATGGTTTGCAAAAAAACGTAACCTCCTCCCTAATGGAAGGATAGCCTGTAGGGCTACTGGGATACTCGTAATGCTCTCTTGGAGACAGTCAAAACCCTGTCCCTGGTTTGGCTGAGGAGCTGGCTGGTTTTTCTAGGTCCTCTGCTATCTTGCACAACAAAGAGATCCCTGCTGAGTTTGAGAAGAGCAGGAGGGAGAAAGATACCTACATAAAAGAGCATTAGGGCCTCCTTTGCTCTCTGCTCTAGCACCTCCTGGAGGTAGAGGAGGCCAGGTTAGAAGTGAGAATGGAGAGGGAATTACTGTGTCCTTTTTATTAAAGACAGCTTCCTTAACTTTATCTCCAAAAAGATTCTCTCCACAGCATGGCATATCATATCTAAAGTCTGAAGTCCAGACCCATGAGAATCTCCATGTGCAATTTTTCATAGCTGAAGCTCTCAATGCCATTTTGAAAACATGTAACAAAAAACAAAGGAATGAGGACAAAACTTCACACACAAAAGTATAAGGTGCTATCATTTTTTTTAAGTGCAGTCAAGTCAATGCTGACAAAAGAGATTCTTAATAGAAGCAATCAAAAAAGTAATAAAAGTTGTCTAATCCCATATCAATGCCCATTTAAATTAAGATGAGATACACAGAATCTGAAGATCACTGGGTTCTAGGCTCAGGATATGCCAGAAGGAAATTCCCTTTGCAGATCTGCTTATACCAGCAAAAAGAACTTCGGCCCCACTATGGAGGGGGTGAGAGAAACAACCTGTCTATGCCAGAAACACCAAAGGGCACACTCCAACATACCCCACCTGGGCAGACAGCTTCAGAGAGACTCTTTGCAAACTCTGCTGTAATTCACCTAATGCACATAAGACGACCCAGGCTTACTTGGACCAACACTCGAGGGACCAAGGACAGGTGGCCCAATGTCAAAGTTGACAAACTTGACTTTTACCTAAAAATCCACTAGTCGAATGTGGTACAAACATGCTCAGAAGGAAGAAATTAAGTTACACCTCAACTAGACCTTGTGAGGGACCACTGGCATCCATCAAAGGGGATTACTAGCTCTCAAAGGCCTCGAAAAGGCAACTGGAGTCCATCAAATCTTCTGCCAGGACTGCCCCTACTATAACAGCGATCCAGAAGGACTCATCCTCTCGAGAAAGCAGCTCCTGAATTTCCATACATCCTTAGAAGATCCTTTAGCCCTTCTCTGCTCGTCTTTCAAGAAGTCTTCATGAGTGAGCTTCTCCACTCGGAGAGAAAGCAATCCCTAAGGGAAAATGCTCCACCACCACAATGGAGCTATCCACAGAATAAAAGAAGTACTAGCACTTCTGCCATGGAGCCGGGAGAGACTCTGCACCAGCTTTCACCATCAGCAGCCACATAGGCAGGGCACTGCAGAGATTGGGATAAATGACAATTTGATCCCCACCAGGTCAGCTGTTCTCCTGAACAGATCTGCGACTTTGAAAGTAAGGAGCCATAGCACTATGTCTGAAACCACCAGCCTACCTGCAGAGGGTAGAACCCTCATCCGAGGGCTAACCACCTAGCCTGCCTACAGCACCACCAAAAAGCTGAACGTGGCCAATGCCAAGTCTTTCATAAGACCGTCCAAATGAGATTTCCCCATACACAGCACCTCTCTCCGCCAGCAGATGAACAAGAGCCAAAGGACAAAACCTGGAAACAGCACAAGCACTGGCAAATCAAATGCAAGGCATTGATAAGGCAGGCAAAGGGAGAGTTTGAGAAAAAGCTTGCTGCGAAAGCAAAAACGCGAAATAAAGACTTTTTCAAGTACATTTGTAGCAAAAAAACTCAGAGAGTCAGTTGGTCCATTAGATGATAGAGGGGTTAAAGGGGTACTAAGAGGCAACAAGGCGATAGCGGAGAGACTGACTGAATTCTTTACTTCGGTCTTTACTGAGGAAGATGTAGGGATATTACACCTGACTGAAGTAGTATTTAAAGGTGCGGAAGAATTGAAGGAAATATTGATACATTGGGAAGATGTATTACAACTATTAGATAAACTGAAGAGTAGCAAATCACCTGGGCCGGATGGTATACATCCAAGAGTGTTGAAAGAACTGAAATATGAGATTGCAGACCTGCTATTAGTAATCTGTGAACTTTCATTAAAATCATCTGTAATACCTGAAGATTGGAGGATCGCCAATGTAATGCCAATTTTTAAAAAGGGTTCCAGGGGTGATCCGGGAAACTACAGACCGGTGAGCCTGATGTCAGTACTGGGAAAAATGGTAGAAACCATCATAAAGAACAAAATTACTCAGCATGTAGATAGTCATGGCCTAATGGGAGACAGCCAACATGGCTTTAGACAAGGAAGATCTTGTCTTACTAATCCGTTATATTTTTTTGAAGGTGTGAATAAACAGGTGGACAAAGGTGAGTCAGTTGATACAGTGTATCAGGACTTTCAGAAAGCCTTTGAAAAGGTCCCTCATCAGAGACTTTTTGCAAAACTAAAGAGTCATGGGATAGGAGGCAGTATACTATTGTGGACCAGGAACTGGCTAAAAGATAGAAAGCAGAGGTAGGGCTAAATGGCCAATTTTCCTAATGGAGAAAGGTGAATAGTGGTATACCCCAGGGATCTGTGCTGGGTCCACTGCTTTTTGACATATTCATAAATGACCTGGAAAAGGGAATAATGAGTGAGGTTATCAAATTTGCAGATGACACAAAACTATTTAAAGTTGTTAAAACCCAAGAGGATTGTGGAAAATTGAAAGAGGGTCTTGATAAAATGGAAGAGTGGGCATCAAAATGGCAGATGAAATTTAAGGTGGACAAGTGCAAAATTTTGCAACTAGGGAAGAACCCCCCAAACTATGGTTACACGATGCAAGGTTCCACATTAGGAACCACCACCCAGGAAAAAGATTTAGGCGTCATTGTGGATAACATGTTAAAATCATCGGCCCATTGTGCAGCGGCGGCCAATAGAGCAAATAGAATGCTAGGTATCATAAGGAAAGGAATGGAAAATAAAACAAAATATATCTTCCAAGCCTTGGTGCTCCCACATCTAGACTTTGCAAATATTATCCTTCATGGCCTCCCTCAGTCAACACTAGGACCTCTTCGCATTGCAATGAATGCTGCAGCAAGGGTACTTGCAGGTACATCAAGAGCTAAACATATAACCCCAGTCATGATGGATCTCCACTGGCTTCCACTTCAGGCTAGAATCCAGTATAAGTCCCTAGTACTAACATTCAAAGCCCTAAGGAACCAGATCACCTCACCCATCAGCAAACTCATTCAAAGACGGCCGTTCAAAAGGATCAGGAGATCTAATCAAGCAAACACTCTAGAGATCCCCAACATTCTAACTAAGTGCAAAAAGGCTACTGCCAATAGAGCCTTCTCCCTATTTGCACCCATGACCTGGAATGCCCTCCCCACTGAGCTCCGTTCCACCCCAGACCTATTGTCATTTAGAAAAGCCCTCAAACAACACCTTTTCCTCATCCATTACCCAGAATCCAATCCCAGAAACAACCACCCATCCTCACATCCTACACCCTACTCCACCCCACCCAAAATCCAACACCATAAAGAAAATGACTAGCTCTACCACCATATTCCCTCTCTTATTTATTATTGGTACTGATCACACATCTTATTGATTAAACCTCTTATAAATATGTTGAAACCAAGCTATACTATATGTATAATTTCTCACCATACTCCATGAATAATTACTCTGTAATTAGTTACCCCTGTTACCTCCAGGTTATCTCGTCCATGTTCAACGTAAAAACTCAATTGTCGTGTGACATTGCAGTATGTTTTTTGTTCAATTGTAAACCGCACTGATTTTAATAGCGCGGTATATAAGAGAAGTAAATAAATAAATAAATAAATTATAATGCCTCTATATCGTTCCATGGTGAGACCGCACCTTGAATATTGTGTGCAATTCTGGTCGCCGTATCTTAAAAAGGATATAGCGTTATTAGAAAAGGTTCAGAGAAGAGCCACCAAAATGGTAAAGGGGGTGGAAGGATACTCCTATGAGGAAAGGCTAAAAAGGTTAGGGCTCTTTAACATGGAAAAGAGACGGCTGAGGGGAGATATGATAGAAGTCTATAAATTAATGAATGGAGTGCAACGGGTAAACTTAGATTGATTGTTTACGTTATCAGAATATAGAAAGACTAGGGGACATGCAACGAAGCTACAGGGTAAACTATTTAAGACTAATAAAATAAAATATTTTTTCACTCAACGTGCAATCAAACTCTGGAATTTGTTACCGGAGGATGTAGTAAAGGCTGTTAGTGTAGCTGGGTTTAAAAAAAGGTTTGGACAAGTTCCTGGAGGAAAGGTCCATAATCCATTATTAAGAAGGGACCCAGGATATCAATGCTCGACACAATACAAGCATTGTGGAACATGTGTATTTTGGGGAAACTGCTAGGTACGTATAACCTAGATTGGCCACTGTTGGAAACAGGATACTGGGCTTGATGGACCTTGGTCTGACCCAGTATGGCATATCTTATGATCTTATGTTCTTATATTGAGGTGGAAAGCTGAGACCGCCTTTGGGAGGAAGTGTGGATGTGTACGGAGAACCATCTTGTCGTGGTGGAACTGGGTGTACAGAGGATTAGACACCAACCCCTGCAGTTCACTGATGCTGTGAGCAGAGGTGAGAGCAATAAGGAAGATTATCTTCCAAGAGGAATTTTACAGAAATGGTAGTCAAAGGCTCAAAAGGAGGCTTTAGAAGTTGCACCAGAACCACGTTAAGGTCCCAAGCCACCGGTAGTGGTTTGATTGGCAGCTTAGACAGCAGGAGACCCCGCATAAATAGTTGCACCAAGGGGTATGAAGAAATAGGATGCTTGTCCACCTGCCTGTGATAGGCTGAGATGGCACTAAGATGAACTCTGACTGATGCGGTGAGCAGAGGTGAGAGCAATAAGGAAGATTATCTTCCAAGAGGAATTTTACAGAAATGGTAGTCAAAGGCTCAAAAGGAGGCTTTAGAAGTTGCACCAGAACCACGTTAAGGTCCCAAGCCACCGGTAGTGGTTTGACTGGCAGCTTAGACAGCAGGAGACCCCGCATAAAATAGTTGCACCAAGGGGTATGAAGAAATAGGATGCTTGTCCACCTGCCTGTGATAGGCTGAGATGGCACTAAGATGAACTCTGACTGAGTTAGTCTTGAAACCTGTTGATAAGTGGAGGAGATATTGTAAAAGTAACTCCACTGGACAGGCAGAGGGGTTAATATGTTTTGGGGTACACCAAAGGGTAAACCTTTGCCATTTGAAGGCATAAGAACGCTTAGTAGATGGCTTGTGTGATGCAAGTAAGATGTCCTCGACCTGTAGAGGAAAGTCGAGGCTAACAAATATTATGCCCTCAGAAGCCACGCCGTGAGACGGAGGGCTTGTGGATTGGGATGGAGAAACACCCCATGATCCTGGGAGAGGAGGTTGGACATATGACCCAGACTGAGGGGTGAAATCTTTGCTAGTTGAAGCAGCAGAAAAAACCATGGCTGACGGGGCCAGTAAAGAGCTATTAGAAACATGGAACCCCAGTTGGCCTGTAGTTTCAACAGGGTTTTGGATATGAAAGGGGTGAGGGGGAATGCATAAAGCAGACCCTTTCCCCAGTGGAGAAGGAAGGCATCCGTTGCTTGACTGTTGAGGGAAGGAATCCTTGAGCAAAACAGCGATAGTTGTATATTCTCCTAAGTGGCAAACAGTTTTATTGAGGGGTCCCCCACAGGTGGAAGATCCAAAATATTGTGTCCTGATTTAGAGTTCACTCGTGTGAACGCAGGAATATGGCCAGGTCTGTCCACCAGGAGACTGAGTTCACCTGGGAGGTACACTGCCCTGAGATGGATATGGTGTGCAATGGAAAAGGACCAGAGAAGAAGGGGTTCCTGGCAGGGGGGATAGGAACCTGTTCCCCCCTGCTTGTTTACATAGAACATGGCTACCTAGTTATCCATTTGGACCAAGACCTATTTGCTCAAAGGTTGGGGTTGAAATACCCCAAGGGGCATCTGTGAGAGCCCATAGCTCCAGTAGGTTGATTTGCAACCAAGATTCCTGCTGTGTCTACTGCCCGTGTGTAGTGAGATTATTCAGATGTGCTCCCCACCCGAATTTGGAAACATCCGTCGTCAGGGTGCATTGAGGTAGAGGAACCTGAAAAAGTGACCCTCCGAGTAGATTTTTTTTTTTTTTTTTAATTCCCATCTTTATTAGTTTTACCACATCAGATACATCTCATAAACAAAATACAACAGCAAATTTCCATTTATCTCCCTAAAGCTAACTCTTCCAACTCACTTGTTTCCAATCCACTTTACCTAGCCCTCCCCACCTCACTTCACTCCATTCCCTCCCGCCTCTTCTTCTTCCCTCTAACCTCTTTGTATGCTTATCACAAAATAAATAGCATAAACAAAACAAAACAATCTTAATCACACCACACAATAGCTACCCATCAGTGTTTATCTGCCTTCCCACCCCTCCACCCTCCCGCCCTTTAACCATTTCCAGGTGAGAACACAAATCAAGATATTAAACACCCTTTTGTTCACTATTATCAGGTCTAACCTTTTGTTACTGATATCTCAATCATCTTCCCTCTATTTCTAAGTCATCCCCAGACCCCCTCCCAATGTTGCTCCATCTTCTCCCCTCTCCCCTTTAAGCCCATTAACCTATGCATCAAGTACAAATCTGCCAGATGCCTGGCATAATTCTCAATAGGTGGCATATTGGGTCTGTTCTCATGTGAGGCTATTTCGCATCTTGCAGCAACAATGCAGTGCCTCACTATTGCCCAATCTCCTCCCCGCTCATCACTATCTTTCCTGTGGAGCAGGAAAGTTTCAGGAGAATGGGGTAGGGTTCTCTCTGTAATTTTATCTATTATAGATATAATCTCCCCCCAATAGTGATAAACCAGGGGGGCATGTCCATCACATGTGTAACCAAGTACTCTTACCCCCACACTTTCTCCAGCAATCATCTGATACCATCACTTTTACCTTATACAAACGTTCTGGTGTTAATTACCATCTGCTCAGCAGTTTAAAGCCATTCTCTCACAGGGTCGTAGCTATAGATAACTTTGCTATTTCTTGCACTTTCTCCTCCCAATTAGTGATATCCCATGACACTCCCAGGTCCTTCTCCCAAGCTTGCATGTATCTTAACTTCCCCAGGCCCCTCATGGTTAATCCTCTATAAATTCTTGATAGCACGCCCCTTCTACCCATTGACCCAAGACAGCTACCTTCAAACCACTTGACCGCCCCTGAGATATCCTGCCATTGCTCCTCGCTGTCTTAAATATGAACCTATTTGCATGTATGGATAACAGTCCTTTTCCGACAAACGATATACATCTCTAATACCCTCAAATTCTCGCACTCCCTCACTTGAAACTATCTGCAACATGTGGCTTAGTCCCTGTTCTGTCCACCTACGCAGCCCGGCTCTACCCGGCCCTAACCCTTCCCCACAACTAGCCATGAGTGACATTGTGCATGAGCATCTCTTGCCATCTAACAGCAGCTGCCGATGTTGTTGCCATAGACTCAAGGTATGGTGGACAAAAGGGTTCCCCCCATCTTCTCTCCTTCCCCATACCATCCTTTCCAATGCTCCTGGAGGGAGATTGGTTCCTTCCATGATCACCCCATGTTTCTGCTGCTCCCTAAGCCATGAATACACCGCTCTCAGCTGCGCTGCTTTATAATATTTATAATTACCACCTTGATTATTAAGATAAGGCGGTTTAGAAATACTGTTAAATAAATAAAATAAATAAAATAATATTTTAAAAAATTGGGTACACCCAAATCCCCTCTCCTTGCAAAATCCGCGTCGCCACCCTTGGGGCCCTGTTCTGCCATATGAAACCCTCTACCTGTTTTTGCAATTTTTTTAAAACCTTTACCAGAATCGAAATTGGTAATACCTGAAAGTAAAATAAGAACTGGGGCAGCATCATCATTTTAATTACTGCAATAATTAAATTAAAGGAAATATTGATACATCGGGAAGATGTATTACAACTATTAGATAAACTGAAGAGAAGCAAATCACCTGGGCCGGATGGTATACATCCAAGGGTGCTGAAAGAACTGAAATATGAGATTGCAGACCTGCTATTAGTAATCTGTGATCAATCATTAAAATCATCTCTAATACCTGAAGATTGGAGGATCGCCAATGTAACACCAATTTTTAAAAAGGGTTCCAGGGGTGATCCGGGAAACTACAGACCGGTGAGCCTCACGTCAGTACCAGGAAATGAACTCTGGACAGATAAAGGGATACCAGAATCCCCAATATGTAATTGAAGATGGATGAATTTCTTGATACAAAATGTGTTTAGAAGTTTGACTTTTCACCTACTTCCTTCTAAATAGAATAGGATGTCATGATAATGGGTTCTGTGTAATTGTCTTTAAAATAGATGGAACAGTGTTAACTAAGCATAATGCCTATGAACTGTGTAACCATAGTTCATTGTACAGTCAGCTGGAAGTCCCTGCTGACAAAACATAATTTTTGCAACTTTTGCAATTATAAACAATTTTGTCATAATTGCGTAAATTTCATCTAATATACTGTAATCAGATCTTACTCTGTAAAAAGAACTTTGGCGACACCTTGTGTTATTTCATGGTTATAATAAATGATTGTTACTTCCTCTTTTTTTCTCTAATAAAAAGGAGCTTTTAGGAGGAGAACTTTGAATTCGGCAGGTGTGGAATTATGCCCGTCCATATACCGCTTGCCGTCTTCCCTCTGAGCTCAAAGAAAATAGCACTTTGTGTGTGTGTGATTGTGTTCTGTTTTACTCTCTGCCTGTCTCTCACTACTGATGGACCAGAGACCTAAAGAGCCGAGGTATTGTGGTCAATTCATGAAGTTTTCTTCAGGAAAAATGGTAGAAACCATCATAAAGAATAAAATTACTCAGCATGTAGATAGTCATGGCCTAATGGGAGACAGCCAACATGGCTTTAGACAAGGAAGATCTTGTCTTACTAATCTGTTATGTTTTTTTTTGAAAGTGTGAATAAACAGGTGGACAAAGGTGAGCCGGTTGATATAGTGTATCTGGACTTTCAGAAAGCCTTTGAAAAGGTCCCTCATCAGAGACTTTTGGCAAAACTAAAGAGTCATGGGATAGGAAGCAGTGTACTACTGTGGATCAGGAACTGGTTAAAAGATAGAAAGCAGAGGGTTGGGCTAAATGGCCAATTTTCCCAATGGAGAAAGGTGAATAGTGGTGTACCCCAGGGATCTGTGCTGGGTCCGCTGCTTTTTGACATATTCATAAATGAACTGGAAAGTGGAATAACGAGTGAGGTTATCAAATTTGCAGATGAGACAAAACTATTTAAAGTTGATAAAACCCAAGAGGATTGTGGAAAATTGCAAGAGGATCTTGATAAATTGGAAGACTGGGCATCAAAATGGCAGATGAAATTTAATGTGGACAAGTGCAAAGTTATGCACCTAGGGAAGAATAACACAAACTATGGTTACACAATGCAAGGTTCCACATTAGGAACCACCACCCAGGAAAAAGATTTAGGCGTCATTGTGGATAGCATGTTAAAACCCTCGGGCCCAGTGTGCAGCGGCAGCCAAGAGAGCAAATAGAATGCTAGGTATCATAATGAAAGGAATTGAAAATAAAACAAATGATATTATAATGCCTCTATATCGTTCCATGGTGAGACCGCACCTTGAATAGTGTGTGCAATTCTGGTCGCCGTATCTTAAAAAGGATATAGCGTTATTAGAAAAGGTTCAGAGAAGAGCCACCAAAATGGTAAAGGTGATGGAAGGATACTCCTATGAAGAAAGGCTAAAAAGGTTAGGGCTCTTTAACCTGGAAAAGAGACGGCTGAGGGGAGATATGATAGAAGTCTATAAATTAATGAATGGAGTGGAACAGGTAAACATAGATCAATTGTTTACGTTATCAGAATATAGAAAGACTAGGGGACATGCAATGAAGCTACAAGGTAAACTATTTAAGACTAATAAAAGAAAATATTTTTTCACTCAACGTGTAATCAAACTCTGGAATTTGTTACCGGAGGATGTAGTAAAGGCTGTTAGTGTAGCTGGGTTTAAAAAAGGTTTGGACAAGTGCCTGCAGGAAAGGTCCATAAACCATTATTAAGAAGGGACCCAGGATGTCAATGCTTGACCCAGTACAAACATTGCAGAACCTGTGTCTTTTGGGGAAACTGCTAGGTACGTATGACCTAGACTGGCCACTGTTGGAAACAGGATACTGGGCTTGATGGACCTTGGTCTGACCCAGTATGGCATATCTTATGTTCTTATGTTCTAATACGCCCAAACCAAGAGGTATAACCTCTGCCTCACCCACTTAACAGCATCTCTACCGTTCCAAATAGCTTCTTATAATTTAACTCATAAAGCTCCTCCAGGTTCCCACCCAGCTGTACTCCCAGATTGCGAATTAGTGTTGTGACCACCGAAACCGATATCTACTTTGTAGCCAAACTTGTTGTTCTTTCTCCACCGTCAAGTTTAATACCTCTGATTTAGTCCAATTAATCCGGAAGCCTGCCAATCTTCTATACTCCTGAAACTTCCACATAATAAAAGGTAGGGATCACTTAGGGCTTGTAAGCATTAATAAGATTTATTTTATTTATCTAGTGTACACTTGTATCCCGCTACTTCCAGCGATCAGCAGTGGTTTTCTATACATAACAGTATGGTTGTACAGGCCATGGATTATAAACATACATAATGATTCAGTGGAAAAGTACAGGACAACACTCGGATTACAGTTGTACACTTGATTACAAGACCGTGACTTCACATGTATATACATATTTACATATTTCTATTGGTGTCTGAAGTGTAGTGTTCTTCCCTTGTGCATGGTGATTCACTAGGGTGGGAACATAGAGGTTAGGTAGGATTGAAGTGCGTCTGGAAAAGATGCGTCTTTAGCTTTTTTCTGAAGTTCAACAAGTTACTGTTTGCTCTCAGCTCGCATGGTAGTTGGTTCCATAGCAGTGGCACTATAAATGAGAACGCTCGGTTGCTGGTATTTGCAGTGACAGATCTCAGGCTACCTGGGACAATGAGGGTATTGAGGTGTGTGGTTCTTCTGCTTCTGTTATTTGGCTGTGACGTGATAAGGGTGTTGAGATACGAGGGTGCTATATTATGGATGAGCTTGAATGCGGTGATTAGAATTTTATATTGTATGCGTGCAGTGATGGGGAGCCAATGTAGGTCCATTAGAACTAGTGTGATATGCTCCTTTAGGCCTTTCCTCATGATCAATCTAGCTGCCACATTTTGCGCCATTTGAAGGATGTTGAGGGTTTTCTTAGGCAACCCTTGTAGTATGGCGTTGCAGTAGTCCAGGTGCGGAATGATGAGGGCTTGAGCAACGGTCCTAAAGTCAGAGTGCTCTATGATGCTACGTAGTGGTTGCAAGACTTTTATTTTGTGGAAAATGGTTTGATTGGTAATTTGGAGATGCTTTTCCATCTTTAGGTTGCAATCCAGTGTCACGCCTAGATATTTTATTTCATTTTTTGTGGCGTAGACGTTATTGTTCATGGTGACTGTAGGTGGTGGGTTGAAGTCAGGTTTTCTGGAAATGCACATCACTTCCGTTTTTTTGTGATTTATGGCCATGTTATTCTGTTGCAGCCAGATTTGGAGCTCGCTGAGGCATTTTTCCAGTTGACTGATATTCGGGTTGTCGGCATCAAGTTGAGTGTAGAGCATTAGGTCGTCAGCATAGATGTGATAACTGATCTTGTGGTCCTGGAATGTTTTACAGACTGGTCGTAGGTAAAGGTTGAAGAGGAGTGAAGACAGGGCCGAGCCTCGAGGTATGCCTTGTGTTTGAGGGAATGCTGCAGCCTTTTCGTTGTTGAAGTGGACTTGCTGCATTCTGTTGGCTATGTAGGAGGAGAACCATTTCAGAGAGGTACCACTAATGCCTATGGAAGCAAGTCTGTTTAGGAGTGTGGGGTGATGTACTGTATCAAAGGCGGCTGATATGTCTATGAAAATGAGCATGTACATTTTGCTTCTGTTTTCCAGACCTTTGAGTAGTTTGTCTAGTAGGGCTAGGAGGAGGGTCTCCACACCATGATGTTGTCGGAAACCATACTGGTGGACGTCAAAGGCGTTGTCGTCATCGATGTGGTCTTGCAGTTGTATTTGTACTGCTTTTTCGATGATCTTGGCCAGGAAGGATATGCTTGATACTGGGCGGTAGGATGTGGGGTCTTCCTTGTTGAGAGTCTTGTTCTTTAGGATGGGTCGTATGATGGATTTTTTGAGGTGCGTTGGCATTAGCCCCTGCCAAAGCGACTGGTTCACTAAGTGGGTGATGTATTGAGCAATTTCCTGTTTTATGCCCTTGATCCAGGCCGCTGGGCATGGGTCGAGTGGGGAGGTGGTGATTTTCAAGCTGGCGATTATGTTCATGATTTGTTTGTCATCTAAGCTCCTGAAGGTGGACCATTCTTGATAGTGTGCAGGGCTTTCCGGGGTGTTGGTAGTTTGCAGAATGGTGCTTATCGACAGATCTTGAGAGTATTGCTCAGGTGCTTGATGGCTTCTGTCACTGGCTGGAGGGTTTAGCTTTTTGGCATAGTGGTCTGCTAACTTTTGTGCTGTCATTGCCCCGTTTGTAATTGTTTCTTGGGTAGTCTTTGTGAGAGATTTGACCAGTTCAAATAGTTCCCTGGGTTGGTTGAGGGCCTTGTTGAGCGTGTTGGAGTGATAGGTTTTCTTTGCAATGTTAATTTTATTCTTGTATGTTGCAAGAAGTTTGATGTATTCCATTCTATGCTCCTCGGTTTTGTGACTTCTCCATTTCCTTTCTTGCTTCCTCAGTCCTTTCTTCAGTTCGCGCAGGGTGGGGGTGTACCATGGTTCCGTCCTGATTCTGGATAAGTTTCTTTGGGATGTCCAGGTTGGTATTGCGAATTCTTCGATTCCTGAGATCCATTGGTTTACCAGTATCTCGAGGTCCTCCTGTTCTGGATTCATATGCGTGTTTATCAAATTTATCAGAGTTTCCTTGTTGAATTTTTGGAACCTCCTCCGTAGGTTTGTAGATGGGGTGTGTGAAGAGTGCTCCGGTATAGTGGGTAGAAGTAATGTGAATTCAATTTGGTGATGGTCCGACCATGGCACTGGGGTTATACGTATCTTGGGTTTTTGGGGCCTATGATGTTTGTTGGGTAAAAACACCATGTCCAGGGTGTTGCCTTTTATATGAGTGGCATCAGAGATTATTTGTTCGTATCCAAGTTGGTCCATGGCTTCATGGAAGATTTCTGCTTGGGCTGGGGGGACCGATGCTAGGTTTAGATCGCCTAGGATGATCTGGTGTTTTTTGCTTGCTGTGGTAGTGATGACTTCCAAGGCGTTTGCCAGAGTTTCATATGGGGATGAGGGGGGTCTGTAGATCAGGCAGATAGATATGGTTTTGTTTTCTACCACTGGTTCTTTCCAGACCTTGTTTAATTATTTATATACACTTTCTAAGCAAATTTCTGCTGGAAGTGAATTCCCTAAATACAGTGCTACATTTTGGATATATACAAGTCTATACTGACAGTAAGACGGAGAAGGGCTATTGATTCTTCTCTTTTTGACCATGTCAGAAACTGTACCTGAGGTGATCTGAGAATTGTGAATCCAAGGCAATCTACTTCTGGCCACACCTTGCCAAGAAAACCCAGGGGCTGGATCATCAGGGATCAGCACTGACTCGAGAACACACAGACACACACACACACAGACACAATTGCCTTGCATTGTCAGGCCTTTCTTGAAAGAACCAGTGGTTTTGATTGTCTACAAGGAGAGTATGCTGTTATCCTGCATTGGCTGGGAGGGGAGGAGGAGATGGGGAGAGAGGGGGAGGAAGGCAGACTAGAAAAGATCAAACATACGTGGCGTTTCTTACCTTCAACATAAGGTCCTTCTTTTGGATGTTCACGAACTCTTAAATTAAATGTTTTTGATGACTTTCTCCTAAGCAAGTCTCTTACTCGTTCATTATAGATTTCAAGGTAGCTATAAACATAAGAAAATACATTTTAAATGTATGAACTGTCAAAAATAGAGGTTAGATATCCCTTAACCTATTAATCAAAAGCTCAGTTCATCCAAACATTTTGCATGGACACAGAATAGAAGACTTCATGCAATGGTAGAAGAGTAGTTAAAATGTCAGATTTCTCCCATAACAGAATTATCTGCTGTCTTCATCCCTTTACCATTATGTTTCCTCTTTCACAACTCCATTGTCCTGGCCTACTTGTGTTGCCATTTCTCTGAGGCATTCATATATTTCTGCTCTAATAATCACAAAAATGTAGGTGTACTTGTAACAGTTGATACCCTTACATCAAGATTACATGATATATGTGGAGGCACATTTTATAAAGGCCGTTTAGATGAAATCTGAGATGCCTAGGTCAAAACATCTGAAATTATGCAGGAAGGACAGCAGTGAATACTGACGTGTAAATAAGTCTAAAAATGACAATATCTCCGCCCCAAAAACTAAACATGTCTACTACAATACAGAGTGGGATAGGAACACGCAGAATAAGGGGCCAGACAACTGCAGAAAACCAACCGATTTCAGAAACGTCCATGTGGGAGTTATAGACATTTGCGTTATTAGCCATGCTGATATTTCAGGATGCGAACGTGTATATCTTACCACACAGATGTCACGGCCTGCTATTTTAGAAAACGAGATGTTGAATGGTGCAACAGCAAGCAATAAGGTCTCATTATGTACCTGCTAGGTATTTTTGTGTCACAAAAGTTCAAATATGTAAAACACTAAAGTCAATCAACATAGAACCAAACAACTTCTTTCAATGATATTATCACTTATGGTTACTCACTGGATTATTTTTATTTTTTCTATTGTTGAAGGTCTCAGACTTTTTCGGCACTTATTTTCAGACTTATAATACGTCCAACATCAGTGCCTAATAGCATCAATGACCAACAGCCTATCAACCCAATTTCTATTATAGATTTCTATAGCCCAGACAGAGCATGTGGAACTGATATAGCGTAGTTACTCACCTGTAACAGGTGATCTCCGGGAACAGCAGGAATTTAGTTTTCACATATGGGTATCGTCGATACCGATGGAGCCTGCGCGGGAATGCTCCCCAGCGTCCAATAGGAACGCTTTTGGGAGCATCACTCAGCACATGCGCGCTGCCTTCCCGCCTTTCCAACTGTCCCTCTTCAGTTACGTTTGTAGCCGAGTGAAAGGATAGAGGGAGAGAGGAAAGAGACAAAGAGATAGAGACACAACTCCCAGGGGAGGTGGGTGGGCTGTGAAGACTAAATTCCTGCTGTTCCGTAGATCACCTGTTACAGGTGAGTAACTACGCTATCTCCAGGAACAAGCAGGAATGTAGTCTTCACATATGGGGACTCCCTAGTTGAAGATGCCAGGGAGACAGCTCCAGGAAGGTGCAACCCTGAAGGTGGGAATCCTTCCTCCCATGGATCTCTGGCATTCCACCAGGGTTGGTGGGTAGGAGTTGATTTAGGTCTGAAAGAGATTTTGAACAGCAGCTTGGCCAAAAAAGGCATCCCAACGGGAGGCTTTATCCAGGCAGTAGTGGGCTGTGAAGGTGTGTACCGAAGCCCAGGTGGCTGCTCGACAAATGTCATTGATAGACACAGAGTGGAGATTAGCCATAGAAGCTGCCATGGCTCTCACATTATGAGCTGTGACATGGTCCTGAAGAGGAAGACCCTTACTCTCATAAGCAAAGGATTGGGCAATCCATTTAGATAAAGTTCTTTTGGAGACTGGAAGTCCCAAATGACTAGAGTCAAAAGCTATAAAAAGTTGTGAGGACTTTCTATGTTGCTGTGTTCTTTGTATGTAAAAAGCTAAGGCCCTTTTACAATCCAAAGTATGAAGGTTTCTTTCTGCATTAGAGGCGTGAGGCCTCGGAAAAAATACAGGAAGATAAATTGATTGATTTAAATGAAAAGGCGAAACCACCTTTGGCATAAAGTGTGGGTGAGTTCTAAGAACAACCTTATCATTATGAAAGCTAGTATAAGGAGGATCAGCCACTAAAGCTTGCAATTCACTAATGTGACGGGCAGAGGTGATTGCAATTAGGAAGATGACCTTACAGGTCAAAAACCTAAGGGCTGTAGTGGCCAAAGGTTCAAAAGGCGGCTTCATGAGCTGCCCGAGAACTAGATTTAGATCCCATGCCACCGGTGGTGGCTTGATGGGAGGTTTGGTTAATAAAAGGCCTCTCATAAATCTTGGTATGAGTGGATGAGAGGAAATTGGTTGTCCATTCAGAGGCTTATAAGAAGCTGCAATTGCACTAAGATGGACTCTTACCGGATTGGTCTTTAGACCAGAATTCGATAAGTGAAGGAGATACTCTAGTATCGATTCTAAGGGTATGACAAGGGGGTTTAATCCCTTCTTGGAGCACCATATAGTAAAACGTTTCCACTTGAAGGCATAAGATCTTCTTGTGGAAAGTTTCCTAGAAGCCTGAAGGATATCTTTTACCTGTTCGGACAGGTTAAGATCCTGGAGGTCTAAGCCTTCAGCAACCAGGCCATGAGGTGCAGGGACTGGGGATTCGGGTGCCATAGCGTCCCATTCTCCTGGGAAAGAAGAGCTGGCGCATGCCCTAACTCCAGAGGTGCTGCTTGAGAGATGTAGAAGCAGGGGATACCACGTTTGGCGTGGCCATCGTGGTGCTATGAGGATCATGTGACCCCTGTCTCTCTGAAGCTTGAAGAGTATTTTGGGGATGAGGGGAATGGGTGGGAAGGCATAAAGGAAGTCCTGACCCCAGTGAAGGAGGAAGGCATCCCTTGCCTGACAATTGTGAGCCGGATTCCTGGAACAGTACCGGGGAAGTTTGGTATTCAATGGACTTGCAAAGAGGTCTATGTCTGAAGTGCCCCAGAGATGAAATATCTTTGCCACCTGATCTAGGTGGAGGGACCACTCGTGAGGCAACAGTACTCGACTGAGTTTGTCTGCCCAAAAGTTTTGAATGCCTGGAAGATATACCACTAGAAGGTGAATTTGATACTCTCTGGCGAGGGCCCACAGTCGCAAAGCTTCGTTGCATAACGACAGAGAGCCTGTTCCGCCCTGCTTGTTCACATAGAACATAGCTACTTGATTGTCCGTCTGGACTAGAACTGTCTTGTAGCTGAGCTGGGCGTGGAATACTCGAAGAGCTAAATAGATTGCTCTTAATTCCAGGAGGTTTATGTGTAAACCAGCCTCCTGTGGCGTCCAGGTTCCCTGGGTAGAGAGATGATTCAGGTGTGCTCCCCAACCCACCTGTGATGCATCTGTTGTTAGGGTGGCCTGAAAAGAGGGTTGATGAAAAGGAGACCCCACTGTCAGGTTTTCTAGTGACTGCCACCATTGGAGGGACAAAATTAGTCATTGAGAGCTTATTATTTTGTCCGACAAATGACCTGTGGCCTGTGTCCACTGTGTGGATAGGATCCACTGAGCTGCTCATGTGGAGGCGAGCATATGGGACTACATGAACTGTGGAAGCCATATGTCCTAGTAACTGTAGTAACTCTCGAGCAGTGAGGGAGGATTTGCCTGCAGCTTGAGAAGCTAGTTGTATTATGCGAAGACACCGGGCCTGTGGAAGGAAAGCCTTTGCTTGTCTGGTATCTAGACAGGCTCCTATGAATTCTAGGCATTGGGAAGGAACATGTAAACAGTTGAAACATACTGCCACGAAATGTTATATGTAAACAGTCTTGATTTGCAGAAAGACGGTATATAAAAATTGTTAAATAAATAAATAAGTTGGGATTTTGGGAAGTTTATTACCAATCCCAAGTATTGGAGAATTTGCATTGTACGGGACAGTGCAGTGGTGGCCTCTGCAACTGTAGGAGCTCGAATGAGCCAGTCGTCTAAGTAAGGGAAGACAAATATCCCCAGGGTTCGTAGAAATGCGGCTACTACTGCCATGCATTTCGTGAATACCCTTGGTGCTGAAGCCAGACCAAAAGTAAGAACCCTGTATTGGAAGTGTCTTCCCCTGAAAAGGAATCGTAAGAACTTCCTGTGATCTGGATGGATGAGAATGTGAGTGTATGCATCCTTTAAGTCTAGAGAGCAAAGCCAATCCTGGCTTTGAAGGTATGGCAGAAGAGTTCCTAGAGAAATCATTTTGAACTTCTCTCGAAATAGATATTTGTTCACTTCTCTGAGGTCCAAAATGGGTCTGTGTCCCCCTGTTTTCTTTGGAATAAGAAAATAGGGAGAGTAGAACCCTGCACCCCGCTGAAGAATGGGCACTTCCTCTATTGCCCCTTGGGCAAGAAGTGTGGAGACCTCGTGATCTAACAGATTGTCTGTGGAGGTTTGAGAATTGAATTGCTTTAGAATTCTAGGAGGGGGCATGCTGTGAAAATGAAGCTTGTACCCTTCTCCTACAATGGACAAAGTCCAATCTTCTGCTGTTATCTGATGCCATCTGTTGGCAAAGTGGCATAACCTGCCTGGGATATTGGGGGGTTGGGGACCCCTCAGAGGCAGGAAGGTAAAGCTCTCTAAGAAGGAGTCAAAGCCCTTGAGGGGGCTGAACCTGGAGAGCTGGTTGGGCCCTCGGGCCTTTTGGCTTCTTTTGCTGTCTAGTTTGCCCTTTTTGGGCAACCTGACCCTGAGTCTGACTCTGCTGGGTATAGGAAGGATAAAATTTCCTCTTTTTGCTGAAAGAGGGTCTTTTATAAGGCTTCCTTTTTGCTGGAGTGGCTGTAGATTTTGACAATCTATCTAGAATAGTATTGTCAGCATCTAACTCATTAGCCTTTTCCTGCCAGTTCTTGCTGAAGAGATTCTCCCCCATGCAAGGAATGTTGCCTAATTTGTCCTGTACCCAAGTCTACAAGTCTGATGCCTGCAGCCAGGCAATCTGTCGTGCACCAATGGCAATAGCAGAGGTTCTGCTCATACATTTGAAGCAGTCAAAGGCTGCACGATTTACAAACTTTGAGACATCTTGAGCATGCTTAACTAGAGCAAGAAAATCTTGTCTCTTGTCATCTGGGAGAAATGGGCTCATAAGTTCCAAGTCTCCTGTGACTTCCTTAAGGAACATTCCCATATATAGAAGATATGAACTGATCCTAGCTGAAAGCATGGAAGTTTGAAACGTGCGGCGCCCAAAAGCATCCGGAGACCTGCATTCACGACCTGGAGGATTGGATGCATGCCTCTTTGCACTTTTCATCCTACGCATGGCTGACTCCACTACCATTGAATGGTGTGGCAGCTGAGTTTTCTGAAATCCAGGACATGGCGGAACTCGATACATAGTATCAAATCTTCTAGAGTGAGAAGTAGTCGTCAGATGTGTCTCCCACATTTTGAACATCAAGTTATGCAGAATTTCATGGATAGGCAGAATGGCTGCCTCCTTAGGAGCTTTAGGATATTGGAGAATTTCCAACTCCTTTGCTCTGGGTTCCTCTTCAGGAGCTACTGTGATTGAAAGACTTTTGGCCATATCACGGATAAAATCCTGAAAGTACATGTCCTCTGGAGGTGACATTCTGCTTTGGGAAGAAGAGGGATCTTCTGGGAGAAACTCTCTAGTGCCAGCAGAATTGTCATTGTCTTCGGAATCGGAGGAATCGAAGTATTCCTGACACCGATGCTCCTGCAAAGCACAGTCCCGGTACCAATTGAAGTCGGTACCTAGCTGACCCGATACCGTTCTGTCAATTCCAACCAGAGATGGCATGAGAAGAGTTCCCACTGGGGCCGGTACCGGTATCTGTACAGGTGCCCGACGGACCACCGGTACCGCAGCTGAAAGAAGAGCTGCGATGCTGCGCTCGATAGCGAGGAACCTCTGGTCTATCGACGCTGACGATGCCTGGGTGTCGGTAACGGTAAAAGCGGCCAGAGCCCCTGAGCATGGCACAGGTAGGGTGGCAAGGAGGCCTATCCGGAGTCTGGGGGAGGACAAAGAGACAGGGAAATCACCCTAGTAAAGGGCCCCCTTTTACCGAGACAGGATAGGAAAGCCATAAACACCTCCAGGAATCAGAAAACTTCCACGTGGACCACATTTAATGCTCCACCTAGTGGAATGAAGGGGAGAGGATACAAGGCTCAGAACCCCTTAGGCAGTGAATGCTCCAGGCACTCAGGTGTCCAAAGTCAGGCTGATTGCAGTCACCTGAGTAGGGAGGGGTTGAAGCTAGAGCCCTGGAAGTATAAACCCAGGCCAGAGTATGATTTAGTTAGAGGGAGAGGAGAAGCAGGAAGCCAGGCTGACGCGAGCAGAGGAACTGAGCTTCCAGCTGGAGAGAGTGCTATTTGGCATGTAGCACGTCTGCAGGAGAGTTTGGAGCCAGGAACAAGAGAGACTCCAAGATCCCCCCAGAGGCTGTTAGCTGAGCACTGTGAGCAAGACGGGGAGTTAGAACCTATGCAGTTGGGAGAGCCCGAGGTGAAGCTGAATGAGGAGGACACTCCCATGGACTGTTCCTTTTGCCAAGCTTTAAACCTGGGAACGTAGAAAAAGCAAGCCTGGAAGTGTGAGAAGCTTGTTAATCACCTGCTGCTAAAAAGCCGACACTGGGGTAAGCTAAAGTAGCTATTGGAACAAAGCTTTCTTTTGCCCCTGAATTATATTTGTTACTTGGAAGACAACCAAGAAAAGTGGGAAGCTGAATAGAAGCTAGGCTACCACAGACTTTAAATGTGATTTTGTTTTTGCTTTAGCCAGCAAGGCTAAGAAGGGAATATCCTTGCTGATAAAGACTGTTTACCACTGAACTATAGAAAACCTTTAAAACAGCATTTTGTGTTTGGGTTTGTTTTGGACAATGCTCTACTTCAAAGAGTCCTGAACCAACAATCCTGTATGTGGTATGATTGAACCATTGTGCATAAAAATAAATTTCTGTCATTTGCCTTACCTTCTCGAGCCTGACTACAGCTTTTTGCCAGATGCACCCATACAGCTAAATAAGGACTACATTTCCCAGAAGACACTGCAGGGAAATAGTTTGAAAAAGCTGAAAAAGCATATAGCAGAAAGTTCCACTAATAATCCACGCCCCTCTATCCCAGAGGCAAGTGGTGGTGGCGTGACAGTGGCGTAGTTGTGAGAATTTTCTACCACTCAGGATTTTCTACCACCCAGGATATACACTTACAAGAGTGATAGCACAGAAGGGTGGCAGAAAAGATAAATTTTTTCTTCGAGAGTCAACACATGAGCAAGGTATCGCTGGAGATGGATCCAAAAGAGCTGGTACAATGGATGGCCACTCAATTTCAACGCCAGCAGGAGCTGGCCCAGCTAGCGCAGGAGAATGCGGCGGCGGCGGCAGCTATGAGGGAGCAGCAAAAGCCTGTCCTGGACTTAGTGTAAGTCCTTATTACTTCCCAGAGGCAAGGAAGTGGAGGAACACTGACCCCGGAAGGACCAGAGATGCCGCGAATGGACAATCTAGCAGGCTCATACACCAGCGGGGCGTTTAATTTTGGAAAACTTTCTCCTGATGATTATATAGATGACTTCTTGGAGTCATTTGAGAGGGTGGCTCAAGCCGTGGGTTGGCCAGCTAGCCAGTGGGCAGTGAGATTGGCAACCTCCTTAACAGGAGAAGCACTAGCCGCATATAGGGCTATGCCAGCTGCCCAGGCCATGGACTATAATGCAGTGAAAAATGCAATTAGAGACCGATTAGGGTTAACGAAAATGTTGTATCACCGTATCTTTAGAGCCACGGTCTTAAAGGCCGGAGAAACACCAAAGGCCTTAAGCCAGAGAATTTGAGGTTTAGCTTTAAAGTGGCTAGCCCCGGAAGGGAAAACGATGGATATGGTGGTGGATATGGTGATATTGGAGCAATTTATGGCTGCAGTACCTAACAGGGTACAATCTTTTCTGATTCAGCAAAACTGCCAGAGCACAGGAGAGGCAACCCTTTTGGCGGAGCGCTACATGGAGCTGAATTGGCGTTTCCCCCAAAAGCCGGCCCTCCAAAAGTAGGGACCGAGGCCAGTTTTGATTTCTCAGAAAATAAAGAGGGAAATAATGTGAAATGTCTTAAAACATGTATGTCTGCTCATGAGGGTAAGTGGGCTGAGAAAAAATGCTATCATTGTGGGGAGATGGGACACCTGCAGAGGGGATGCAAAGCCCGAATTGGATTAACTGGTACCAATGTGAAACATCTAGGAGAGGGATTTCTCTTAAATGTTAACATACAGGGGGTCACTACCCATGCTCTGCTCGACTCTGGGGCCGACCAAAGCATGGTGTCACGAAAGCTTTGGCAGGCATTGAGGCCTGGCCAGGATGAGTCTCGACAGAGGAAGCCAGAAGGGCAGGTCCAAATTAGGTGCATCCATGGAGCTGCTTCTTTCTACCCTGTGTACAAAGTGGTGATAAAAGGGTTGGGGGTGCAGAAAGAAGTCCTCGTGGCAGTGGTTCCAAAACTACCCTATGATTTAGTATTGGAAGGGATTGGCCCCAATTTAGGGAAGGTTTAGAGAAAGGACTTGGGAGAAAAGGGGATGGGATGGTAACGGTGGTCCCTGGCCCTCTTTTTGAGAACCCAGGGAAAGAACTCTTGGGAAGTGTTGCTCCCCTTAAACAGAAGTTTATATTAAAATTTTGTAAGATGTCTGAGAAGGCCCAGGCTCCCAGGAGGGCGTCCCCGCAAGCCGCGGGATATGATTTATGCAGCGCCGAAGATCGGGTGATACCCAGCCGTGGAAAGGCTCTCACTGATACTGGCCTTCAGATTGAGATACCCGTAGGATGTTATGGTCAGATAGCACCGCGATCGGGTCTGGCTCTGAAATATTTCCTGGACGTTGGGGCTGGGGTGATCGACCCTGATTATAGAGGGCGTGAAAAGCATAGTTACTCACCTGTAACAGGTGATCTCCGGGAACAGCAGGAATTTAGTCTTCACATAAGGGTTCGTCGGTACCGACGGAAGCTGCGCGGGAACGCTCCCCAGAGTCCAATAGAAAGCTTTTGGGAGCATCCCACAGCGCCTGCGTGCTGCCTTCCCGCCTTTTCCAACTGCCTCTCTCCAGTTGAGTTTTAAAGCTGAGACAAAGAGAGAGAGAGAGAAAGGGAAAGAGATAGAGAGATACAACTCCTAGGGGAGGTGGGTGGGTTGTGAAGACTAAATTCCTGCTGTTCCCGGAGATCACCTGTTACAGGTGAGTAACTATACTATCTCCAGGAACAAGCAGGAATGTAGTCTTCACATATGGGGACTCCCTAGCTTTAGATGCCAGGGAGAGACCCCAGAAGTTGTGTGTCCCTCAACCAGGGCTCCACTTCCTCCCATGGATCGCGGGTAGGAGTTGATTAGGTATAGAACAGGTGTTGAACAGCCTGGCCAAACAAGGCATCCCGGCGGGAGTCCTTGTCCAAGCAGTAATAGGCTGTAAAGGTATGAACCGAGGCACAGGTGGCTGCTCGGCAGATGTCGTCGATAGACACAGAGTGCAGATGAGCCATTGACGCTGCCATGGCTCTCACATTGTGAGCTGTGACATGGCCCTCCAGAGGAAGATTCTTACTCTGATAGGTAAAGGCAATACACTGAGCAATCCAGTTAGATAGTGTTCTTTTGGAGACTGGAAGTCCCAAATGAGAAGGATCAAAAGCAACAAAGTGTTGGGAGGACTTTCTATGTTGCTGTGTTCTTTGTAAGTAAAAAGCTAAAGCTCTTTTACAGTCCAAGGTATGAAGATTCCTTTCTGCATTTGATGCATGAGGCCTTGGAAAGAACACAGGTAGGTAGACCGCTTGGTTCAGATGAAAAGGCAAAACCACCTTTGGCATAAAGTGTGGATGAGTCCTAAGGACTACCTTGTCATGATGGAACCTTGTATAAGGTGGATTAGCTATTAGTGCTTGCAACTCACTGATGCGACGTGCAGACGTGATTGCAATGAGAAAGATAACTTTCCAAGAAAGGAATTTCAAGGAGGTAGTAGCTAAAGGTTCAAAAGGTGGCTTCATGAGCTGCCCAAGAACTAGGTTTAAGTCCCATGCCACCGGTGGTGGCCTAATGGGAGGCTTAGTTAGAAGAAGGCCTCTCATAAATCTTGCTATAAGGGGATGAGAGGAAATAGGCTGTCCATTTAGAGGCTTAAAGGAAGCTGCAATAGCACTCAAATGGACTCTTACTGAGTTAGTCTTAAGTCCTGCTTTGGATAAATGAAGGAGATACTCCAGTAATGATTCCAGAGGCATCGCAAGGGGGTTAAGACCCTTCTGAAAACACCATATGGTAAACCTTTTCCACTTGAAAGCATAAGAGTGTCTTGTGGAAGGTTTCCTGGAAGCAAAAAGAATATCTTTTACTTGCTGAGGGAGGTTAAGATCATGGAGCTCTAGGCCTTCAGCAACCAAGCCCTCAGATGCAGAGACTGGGGATTGGGGTGCCATAACATTCCGTCCTCCTGAGATAGGAGATCTGGAGAAGACCCTAACTTCAGGGAGGGAGCTTGAGAGAGATGTAGAAGCAGAGGGTACCACACTTGGCATGGCCAATGTGGAGCTATGAGAATCATACGGCCTCTGTCTCTCTGAAGCTTGAACAGGGTTTTGGAAATTAGGGGAATGGGTGGAAAGGCATACAGGAAGTCTTGACCCCAGTGAAGGAGGAAAGCATCCCTGGCCTGAGCCTTCTGAGCCGGAATTCTGGAACAGAACCGGGGAAGTTTGGCATTCCACGGACTTGCAAAGAAGTCTATGTCCGGGGTCCCCCAAATTTGAAAAATCCTGGCCACCTGGTCTGCACGCAGAGACCACTCGTGTGGAAGCAGAACTCAACTGAGTGTCTGCCCAAGGGTTTTGTATGCCTGGAAGATACACTGCCAGGAGATGAATCTGATGCTCTCTGGCGAGGGCCCATAGTCGCAAAGCTTTGCTGCAAAGTGACAGAGAGCCTGTTCCCCCCTGCTTGTTCACGTAGAACATGGCTACTTGATTGTCCGTATGAATGAGGACTGTCTTGTAGCTGAGCAGGGTGTGGAACACTCGAAGAACAAGGAAGATTGCTCTGAGCTCCAACAGATTGATATGTAGATGAGTCTCCTGTGGAGACCAGGTGCCTTGGGTGGAGAGGTCTTGGAGAAGAGCTCCCCAACCCATTGGAGAAGCATCTGTTGTGAGAGTTGCCTGGGGTAAGAGTTGTTGAAAAGGGGACCCCAGCAACAGGTTTTGAGTGGACTTCCACCACTGGAGGGACAAAAGGTGACTTGTGTTTGCTATTTTGTCTGACGGGCACCCTGATGCCTGGGTCCATTGAATGGATAAGGTCCACTGGGCTGCCCTCATATGGAAGCGAGCATAGGGAACCACATGCACGGTAGATGCCATGTGGCCTAGTAGTTGTAGCATTTCTCAGGCAGTGAGATGAGGTTTTAGCACTGCTTGAGAAGCTAACTGCACCATGCGAAGGCAACAGGCCTGGGAGAGATAGGCCCTTGCCTTTCTGGTATCCAGCAAAGCTCCTATGAACTCTAGAGATTGAGTGGGAGTTAGATTGGATTTTGGGATGTTTATTACCAAACCCAAATACTGAAGGATACGCATTGTGCAGGATAGAGAAGTCCTGGCCTCTGACTCTGATGGGGCTCGAATGAGCCAGTCGTCTAAGTAGGGGAAGACGAATATCCCTAAAGTGCAGAGAAATGCTGCTACCACAGCCATGCATTGCGTGAACACTCTTGGTGCTGAGGCCAGGCCAAAAGGAAGCACCCTGTATTGGTAGTGCTTTCCTTGAAAAAGTAACCGAAGGAACCTTCTGTGAGTTGGATGGATGAGAACATGGGTGTACGCATCCTTGAGATCTAGAGAACAAAGCCAATCCTGACTCTGAAGGTATGGCAGCAGAGTTCCTAGAGAAATCCAGTATAAGTCCCTAGTACTAACATTCAAAGCCCTAAGGAACCAGATCACCTCACCCATCAGCAAACTCATTCAAAGACGGCCGTTCAACAGGATCGGGAGATCTAATCAAACAAACACTCTAGAGATCCCCAACATTCTAACTAAATGCAAAAAGGCTACTGCCAATAGAGCCTTCTCCCTATTTGCACCCATGACCTGGAATGCCCTCCCCACTGAGCTCCGTTCCACCCCAGACCTATTGTCATTTAGAAAAGCCCTCAAACAACACCTTTTCCTCATCCATTACCCAGAATCCAATCCCAGAAACAACCACCCATCCTCACATCCTACACCCTACTCCACCCCACCCAAAATCCAACACCATAAAGAAAATGACTAGCTCTACCACCATATCCCCTCTCTTATTTATTATTGGTACTGATCACACATCTTATTGATTAAACCTCTTATAAATATGTTGAAACCAAGCTATACTATATGTATAATTTCTCACCATACTATATGTATAATTTCTCACCATACTCCATGAATAATTACTCTGTAACTAGTTACCCCTGTTACCTCCAGGTTATCTCGTCCATGTTCAATGTAAAAACTCAATTGTCGTGTGACATTGCAGTATGTTTTTTGTTCAATTGTAAACCGCACTGATTTTAATAGCGCGGTATATAAGAGAAGTAAAAAAATAAAATAAATAAAATCATCTTGACTTTCTCTTTGAACAGGAATTTGTTCAATTCTCTGAGGTCCAAGATAGGTCTGTATCCCCCTGTTTTCTTTGGAATAAGGAAATAGGGGGAGTAAAACCCTGTACCCTGCTGATGGATGGGTACTTCTTCTATTGCTCCTTGGGCAAGAAGCATAGTGACCTCCTGACCTAACAGGTTGACGAGAGAGGTCGGAAAATTGAACTGCCTTATCATTGTAGGAGGGGGCATGCTCAAAAAATGAAGCTTGTACCCCTCTTTTATGATGGAGAGTGTTCAATGCTCTGCTGTTATCTGCCCCCATCTGGGGGCAAAGTGACACAACCTTCCTGGAATGGTGGAAGGCTCTGGTCCAATGAGAGTCAGGAAGGCTAAGTTCTCTAGCTGAAAGTCAAAGGCCTTGTGGAGGCTGAGACTGCTGGGGCGGTTGAGGCTTAGCGGTCTTTGCCTTTCTTTGTTTGGGTGATTGCTGACCTTTCCTGACAAGCTGACCTGCAGAACATGCCTGCTGAGAATAAGCAGGATAATACTTTTTAGAAAAGAATGGTTTCTTAAAAGATTTCTTTCTTGCAGGATCAGCTGTGGACTTGGACAATCTATCCAAGGTGGAATTGTCAGCATCCAATTCATTGGCCTTTTCTTGCCAATCTTTCCCAAACAGGTTCTCACCAATACAAGGAATATTTCCCAATTTGTCTTGCACCCAGAGCTCAAGATCAGATGCTTGGAGCCAAGCAATTCTACGTGCACCTATGGCAATGGCAGAGGTTCTGCTTATGCACTCAAAACAGTCAAAAGCTGCACGGTTGACAAATTTAGAAACATCTTGGGCGTGTTTGACCAATGTGAGAAAATCCTCTCTTCTATCCTCAGGAAGAAGAGGACTCAGAGCCTCTAAATCACCTGCGACTTCCTTCAGGAACATTCCCATATATAGACTATAGGAACTGATCCTGGCAGAAAGCATGGAAGCTTGGAAGACTCGACGTCCAAAAGCATCCAAAGTTCTGCACTCACGTCCTGGAGGATTAGAGGCATGCCTCTTTGCACTCTTGATCCTTCTCATAGCTGATTCCACTACAATAGAGTGGTGAGGAAGCTGAGTTTTTTGGAACCCAGGACAAGGAGGGACTCGATACAGAGTATCCAGTCTACAAAAATGAGGGGAGGTGGTTAGAGGTGTCTCCCACATTCTCAACATGAGATCATGCAAGATCTCATGGATGGGCAAGGTAGCTGCCTCCTTAGGAGTTTTAGGATATTGTAAAATTTCCAACTCCTTTGCTCTGGGCTCTGTTTCAGGAGCCACAGTAATGGACAGATCCCGAGCCACCTCTCTAATGAAATCCTGAAAGGAAATGTCCTCTGGAGGAGACATCCTGCGTTTAGGGGAGGAAGGCTCCTCTGGGAGAAGTATTCCCGCATCAACAGAACTATCAGAATCCTCAGATTCCTCTGAGGACTCGAAGTATCTTCTGTCCGGATGCTCTTGAAGAGCCCGATACCCGTACCGACCGAAGTCGGCACCGAGGGGAATCGGTACCGGTGTAACGGTACCGGAAGGCATCGCATGACTGGGTACTGGCAAAGCAGACACCGATGTTGATGCCGATGCTGTCAGTACCGGTACCGGTGCCGGAGTCGGTGCCGGTACCGGTTGAACTGTCTGACGTGGTTCCGAGGGCATCGATGCTGCAAGGAGAGACGCCAGACTGCGTTCAATAGCCAGAACCCTCTGGTCTATCGACGCTGCCGATGCCTGGATGTCAGTACCGGAGAAGACCGCCAGTACCCCAGAGCATGACACCAGTAGTTCTACTGAGGTCGAGGCCTCGAGAACATCCTGGAGTCCCGATAATGCTTTGGAAGCCAAAGCCTCCCACTGGGGCAATTTTGCCAGTGCAGAATCCTCAAGGGCAACTAGACTTATGTTTAGTTACCTGAGATCCACGGGAGGAAGACGAAGCCCTGGAAGACGTCGATGCTACCGAAGCTGCATCAGAGGGAAACAGGGTACTGAGCTTGGCAGCTCGGTTCTGCCGACCCCTCTTAGACATCATGGCGCAGGACATACAATCCGTGATGGAGTAGTCAGGGCCTAAACATTTTAGACACCATTCATGGGTTTCGGTGACGGAGATGGTACCACCACACTTGGTGCACTTTTTGAAGCCTGAGGCAGGTTTCTCCATTATAGGTAAAATACTTGGGCCTAAAACCCAAAAAGGCGCATGCACCTGGAAAAAAAAGGAAAAGTACTAAAATATATATATATATATATATATTTTTTTTTTTTTTTTTTTCTTTTTTAAAGACAGAAAATAAGAAAGAAAAAGCCAGCGGTACCGGTAAAGCGTCGAGGAAGGCAGATGCGACCACAAAAAAAAAAGAAAGAAAAAAGAAGAATTCTTCTGCGATGACAGGAACGACCTCCTGCTGGCTCCGCAGAAAACGAAGAACTGGAGAGAGACAGTTGGGAAAGGCGGGAAGGCAGCACGCAGGCACTGTGGGATGCTCCCAAAAGCTTTCTATTGGACGCTGGGGAGTTTTCCCGCGCAGGCTCCGTCGGTACGACGTACCCATATGTGAAGACTACATTCCTGCTTGTTCCTGGAGATAGGTATTACTGTTTAATTTTGGCAGCGAAGACACCCATGTGAAGGTGGGAGACCGGATTGCCCAGCTGCTCTGCGAGAGAGTAGGGTTTCCCCCACTGGAAGAGGTCCCCATGTTGTCTCCTACGGAACGAGGAGCCTCCGGATTTGGTTCCACCGGAGGGGCTGGGATGAAAAGCCTGACAGCCACCTGTGGAGAGAGAATGGAGGAGACTGAGAAGGACGACCTGGGACCTCAAGTGGCAGACTGCAGGAAAAACCTGGAGCCCCAAGTAGGGGAAGAACTATCGTTGGTCCAGAGACGGGATCTGGCTCGACTATTGGAGAGGTTCCCAGATGTACTGACCCCGATCCCGGGTGAAACCCGACTGGTGGCGCATGAGATGCTGACGCCACCGGGGAAGGTGGTCAGACAACGACCCTACCACCTACCAGAAGCTAAAAAGCAGGAGGTCATGGCACAGGTGCGTGAGATGTTGGAGATGGGGGTCATTGAAGAATCAAGGAGCCCGTGGTGCAGTCCCATTGTTCTGGTCCCAAAACCAGATGGTACATTACGCTTCTGTATAGATTTCAGACAGGTGAATGCCATCTCGGTATTCGACGCTTACCCGATGCCCCGTATCGAGGAGCTTCTGGACCGATTGGGGCAGGCCCAGTTTTTGACTACCCTAGACATGACGAAGGGGTACTGGCAGATTCCATTGACTAGGGAATCTCAGCCGAAGACTGCCTTCAGCACCCCGATTGGGCTATTCCAGTTTAAGAGGATGCCCCCTTTGGCCTTTGGCCTTCACGGTACTGCGGCCACCTGCCAGAGACTCATGGATCAAGTCCTGCGTCCTCATCAAGAATATGCTTTCGCATATATGGACACATTATTATCCACAGTTGCAGTTGGGTAGAACATATCCCGAGGGTGGAAGCCGTCCTGCGATTTATGAGGCAGGCGGGCCTCACCCTGAACCCGAGCAAGTGTGCCTTTCGCCAAGCGAGAAGTGAAATACCTGGGGCATATGGTAGGACAGGGAAGGATTAAGCCCTTGATTGACAAAGTGGACGGCATCAAGAACTTTCCTCGTCCCGCAACAAAGAAGCAATTAAGAAGCTTTCTAGGCCTGATTGGCTATTACAGGAGGTTCCTGTCACGCTTTGCGGAAGAAAGCTCCATCTTTACAGACATGTTGAAAAAGAATTGCCCAAATCAACTCCGTTGGACCCCGGAGGCGGAGAGGGTTTTCAACCGATTAAAAGGGCGGCTATGCACGGCCCCAGTATTACACGGGGTGGATTTCATGCAGCCCTTTCATTGTACAGACGGATGCCTCAGAGGTAGGCTTAGGGGCTGTCTTGTCCCAGAAGCATGAAGGAAATGAGCATTCTATGATGTTCCTTAGTAGGAAGTTGTCCTCGGCAGAGCAACACTACTCTACAATTGAGAAAGAATGCCTCGCCATCAAGTGGGCAATAGAGACCCTCCGGTTCTACCTCACCGGATGGAAATTCCTGCTAGTTACCGATCATGCACCCTTGAAGTGGCTCCAACAGATGAAAAACCACAATGCACGATTAACCACATGGTACATGGCCCAGCAAGCTTTTGATTTTAAGATAGAGCATCGGGCAGGGAAGCTAAACCACAATGTAGATGCCTTATCCAGGATTACGGACTGTATGGAGGAGCTTCAACAACCTCCGCCAGCCTGTAATTTCTTAAGTAGGGGGGTATGTGGCAAGGAGGCCTATCCGGAGTCTGGGGGAGGACAAAGACAGGGAATTCACCCTAGTAAAGGGCCCCCTTTTACCGAGACAGGATAGGAAAGTCATAAACACTTCCAGGAATCAGAAAACTTCCACGTGGACCACATTTAATGCTCCCCCTAGTGGAATGAAGGGGAGAGGATACAAGGCTCAGAACCCCTTAGGCAATGAATGCTCCAGGCACTCAGGTGCCCAAAGTCAGGCTGATTGCAGTCACCTGAGTAGGGAGGGGTTGGAGCTAGAGCCCTGAAAGTATAAACCCAGGCCAGAGTATGATTTAGTTAGAGGGAGAGGAGAAGCAGGAAGCCAGGCTGATGCGAGCAGAGGAACTGAGCTTCCAGCTGGAGAGAGTGCTATTTGGCATGTAGCACGTCTGCAGGAGAGTTTGGAGCCAGGAACAAGAGAGACTCCAAGATCCCCCAGGAGGCTGTTAGCTGAGCACTGTGTGCAAGACAGGGGAGTCAGAACCTATGCAGCTGGGAGAGCCCGAGGTGAAGCTGAATGAGGAGGACACTCCCATGGACTGTTCCTTTTGCCAAGCTTTAAACCTGGGAACGTAGAGAAAGCAAGCCTGGAAGTGTGAAAAGCTTGTTAATCACCTGCTGCTAGAAAGCTGACACTGGGGTAAGCTAAAGTAGCTATTGGAACAAAGCTTTCTTTTGCCCCTGAATTATATTTTGCCCCCTCCTTCACACGCTCACCTGGAATCCACTTGCTCTTCTGCTTTTTATTTCTTAGGTCCGAGGCTTTGGAACTCGCTTCCCCTTTCCCTTCGATCCGAGACATCCTTCCAGCTTTTCAAAACAAAACTCATCTGTTTACCCTAGCGTTTGACCTTCCCCCGTAGTCCCTACCCTTCCCTCTGCTTCTTTGTCGATGTAGTATGTTGTCATGTTCTGATTAGCTGTTCCTTGTCTTTTCTTTCTCTTTACTGTTTTTAAATAATGGCGTTCCTTTCTCTTTCCGCAGCTATGTAATTTTTACAACTGTAAACCACCCAGATACCTATGGTGTGGGTGGTAGAACAAATTTTTAATAAACAAGCATTTGTTACTTGGAAGACAACCAAGAAAAGTGGGAAGCTGACTAGAAGCTAGGCTACCACAGACTTTAAATGTGATTTTGTTTTTGCTTTAGCCAGCAAGGATAAGAAGGGAATATCCTTGCTGATAAAGACTGTGTACCACTGAACTATAGAAAACCTTTAAAACGGCATTTTGTGTTTGGGTTTGTTTTGGACAATGCTCTACTTCAAAGAGTCCTGAACCAACAATCCTGTATGTGGTATGATCGAACCATTGTGCATAAAAATAAATTTCTGTCATTTGCCTTACCTTTGAGCCTGATTACAGCTTTTTGCCAGATGCACCCATACAGCTAAATAAGGACTACATTTCCCAGAAGACACTGCAGGGAAATAGTTTGAAAAAGCTGAAAAAGCATATAGCAGAAAGTTCCTCTAATAATCCACGCTCCTCTATACCAGAGGCGAGTGGTGGTGGCGTGACAGTAGTTCTTGCGAAGTTGAGGCCTCGAGAATATCCTGAAGCCCCATCGATGCTTTGGAAGTTGAAACCTCCCGCCGGGGCTGTTTTGCCGGTGTGGTTCCCTCAAGGGCAATGCCAATGGCCTCTCGATACTTAGCAGGAGAGCTACCCTTTGAGGACCGGCTTTTATGTTTAGTTACCTGAGATCCATGGGAGGAAGAAGAGGCCCTCGACGATGTCGATGCAATGGATCTGGCATCCGAAGAAAAGAGGGTACTGAGCTTTGTAGCCTGGTTCTTCCTTCCTCTTTTAGTCATCCCCATACAGGAGAGACATTCCGTTGGGGAATGTTCAGGTCCTAAACATTTAAGACACCAATCATGGGTGTCAGTGACGGAGATGGTACCGCCACACTTAGTACATTTTTTAAAACCACTGGTTGGCTTTTACATGTTTTAGGAATATGGGGCCTAGTGCCCAAAATGGCGCCTGGCACCAAAGAGAAAAGTTTCTGAAGAGAAACAGTCTAAAGTCTAAGTTATTATTATTATTATTTTTTTTTTTAAAGAAAAAGAAAAGAACCGGCGGTACCAGTAAGCGTCGTGCGGTGGGCAAACGCGACCACAAGAAAAGAAATTTAAAGACAGAATTTTCTGCGGTGACAGGGAATAGATCCTGTCGGCTCCGCGGAAAACGAAGAACTGAAGAGGGACAGTTGGAAAGGCAGGAAGGCAGCGCGCATGTGCTGAGGGATGCTCCCAAAAGCGTTCTTATTGGACGCTGGGGAGCGTTCCCACTAAGGCTCCGTCGGTATCGACGATACCCATATGTGAAGACTACATTCCTGCTTGTTCCTGGAGATTTCATTTTGCATTGGGTTGATAGGCTGTTTGCATTTGCATTTTGCATTGGGTTGATAGGCTGTTGGAGGTCATTGATGCTATGAGGTACTGATGTTGGACGTATTATAAGTCTGAAAATAAGTGCCGAAAAAGTCTGAGACCTTCAACAATAGTAAAAATAAAAATAATCCAGTGAGTAACTAAGTGACAATATCGTTGAGACGTTTTTTGGTTCTATGTTGATTGAATTGAGCGTTTTTCATATTTGAACTTTTGTGTTATAATCGCTCAGAGAAAGACCACAAATAGGTTTTTTTGTGTGGCAAAATCTATTAAGAGAGTGAAAGGGGCATTCTGCTCTTCTTTGTACTGTTGATAGCTAGCAGAAACAAGTCCTTTTCAAATGTCTATTCGTGCCCAGGAGCAGGTATAGACAGACGCATCTGCGGCTAGTTTTAAACATGCAGCACCATTCTGAAATCGGACACACACATATCTGTTCCAGAATGCCTCAGATAAACCTCCGCCATGCACCTATGCAACACAAACCTGATCACGCCAGACATAGATAAGTTTGTGGTGTTCTAAAATGGCTCTTGGGACATGGATATGACAGATATTTGAATTGCTATTTGAGATGTCCAAATCATAAGCAGGGCTTCTAAAATGACCTTCCCTTAAGGTTTTTGATTTTAGATTTTAACCAACGCACACCAACAAAACACCCTGAGACAAAAAAATTAAAATAAGGGTTTATTTGATAAACACTATAAAAGGTGGCATTTTACTTACCAGATTGTGTCCTTTCCTGAAGTCCTGCTAGACCAGTCCAGACAAATGGGTTGTGTTGTCCCCACCCACCCCCTGGTCAGTAGACATGGAGACAGAGAAAATAAATCCAAAAGCTTCTTATGAAATCATGTCTGCTACTATAGCTGATGCAATTAGGGGCATACCGCAGTATTCATACCCAAGCACATAGTCAAGTACTTGACCATACACAACCTCAACGAGGATAACAAAGGACCAAACAGAATAAAGGAACCACAACTATATACAGGTTAGTCTTTGGACAGAAGGTATGTCACAAACGTTATGGGCCTGCAGGGTCAAATCACAGAGAATATTGCAGATCATAGGGGCAGGTCCTGGACCGGTCTAGCAGGACTTCAGGAAAGGACATTATCTAGTAAGTAAAATGTTACCTTCCTTATCATCCTGCTAGATCAGTCCAGACACGTGGGATGTAATAAAACTACAACGCTACTGGTTGGGAAGAAGGCATGACAGCCTTCAAAAATCTCTGAACCAAAGGCCATGTCCACCTGAGCTATAAGTGCATTCACTCTGCAGCTCCTCGATACCTTTTCTCTCTTATACCTCCCTACACCACTCCCCGGAAACTCCGCTCTTCTGGCAAATTGCTTTTATCTGTGCCCTTCTCTTCTAATGCTAACTCCAGACTTCGCTCCTTTCACCTTGCTACTCCTTATGCCTAGAACAAATTACCCGAGTCTGTATGTCAGGCGCCTTCTCTGGTCCTTTTCAAATCCAGGCTGAAAACTCACCTCTTCGCTGCTGCTTTCTGATCTTGATTCACCTGATCTCCTTCGTGTTTCCTTACCATTCCCCCTAGACGTATCCCTGTGTACACCTATTGTGTTGTCTGTCTTGACTAGATTGTAAGCTCTGATGAGCAGGGACCATTTCTTACATGTCTGTGCTCCGCTGCGTATGTCTTGTAGCACTATACAAATGCTCAGTAGTAGTAGTAGGGCGTAGACATCCAAGAGGTAATGCTTGGCAAAAGTGGAAAGTGATGACCACACTGATGCACGACTAATGTCAATGAGAGTAAATTATCTATGCCCTAGCCAGAAGAATGCCTGTGCCAGAGTGGAATACTCATGCAAACCTTCAAGAACCAACCCATTCTGCGAAAGATAAGCAGACTTAGTGGCCATGTTACTCTTAGGTGGACCTGCAAGAGAGGACAGAAAAGCCAGTCTGATTTCCAGAAAGAATTAGTGAGCTTAAGGTACCAAAGAAGCACCAAGCAAAGGTCCTTATCCTTTCCCCTGGCACTGTTCCTTAGGACAGGAAGACAGACATACTACTTGAATGACATGAAAAGATGACACCGCTTTGGGCAAGGAAGGAAGGAATGGGTCAAATGTACACGGCCTCCTCTGAGGACAACAGATATTGAGGGTTCTGATGGAGACCTTATATTTTCGGGGGCCGGTGGATGAGGCATTCCATGGTTTCGTGCTCAGATGTGATCTGTTTCTTTCAAGGAGCAAGACATTTGTGCCTTCCCCTGTGGTCAATTGTTCCAGCACAGGAACTTGGCTTCATTCTTCGGGCCTTGATGTCTAAGTCTTTTAAGCCCTTGAAATGGGCTATACTTAAGTATTTTTCCTTCAAGACCGTTTTCTTGGTCATGGTGTACTTGGTGTGCATATCTCAGAATTGCAGGCCTTGTGTAGAGATCCTGAGCTAAGGGATAGGCCCTTGTCAAGGCTGTCCTGAAAGAAGGCAAACAAGGACAGCAAGTCCACTGCACTCGGTTTGACAAGGACAAGACATTTGTGACAAAAGTGTTCAAAAAGGCACCAGACGTGCATGTAGATTAAGGCAGAGCCTCTCCTTGCTTTCAGGAGCATGGAAACCATGGCTGGAGAATAGTCCTTATGCACAAAATATTGCTTCTCATATGCCAGGCTGTAAGCAAGAAGGGAGCTGGGTCATCCAGCAGGACTGGCCCCTGCCTCAAAAAAACCCTGGGTTGGTGGCAGGCATGAGGGTGGCCCCTGCAGGAGCCTCATCAGCCTCTGCAGCAGCACCACCAGAACTACCTGGCTCAGATGGTGCTCTATGCGCCAAAGCATGCATTCTATGAGAGGCCATGGTAGGAACACATACAGAAACTGCCTTCTTAGCCAAGGCTGAACCAGGGCATCCATGCTCTCAGGGCTTGCCTCCTTGCAGCAATTGAACAATCTCCATACCTTGACATTGGTCTGAGTTGCCATCAGATCCATCTTTGGAAGACCCCATTGGTCCAGAATCTTTTAGAATGTCATTCAGCTAAACTCCCATTCTCCAGAATCAAGGGAGTGGCAATTGAGATAGTCCTCTTCCACACTGTCCCCACCCACAATGTGCTACGTTGAGAAAGCCAGGAGATTGCTCTCCACCCAAGGCAACAAGAGGGCCATTTCCATGGCCACCCTATCACTGTTCTTACCCCCTTGCCTGTTGACATATGCCAGATATGGCATAGTCTGAGAATATCCAGACTGCTCTATCCTGGACCAGGACATGACGGTGCAAGAGAGTCAAGTGAATTGCCCCTGACTCAAGGCAGTTGATGGGCCATGCTGCTTCCCGACTGTTCCAATGGCCCTGGGCACTGTACCTCACAATGGGCCCCCCAGCCAAACAGGCTGGCGTTTGCCAATAGGAGAAGCCACAAGGGATCGTCCAGGGGCATGCCCTTCAACATATGGTTAAGTTGTCCCCACCAGCTGGCCCACACTAATGGGGGTGGGTTGAGGGAGAAGCCTAATCGCAAAGTCCTGTGAGTGGAGGTGACCGTGACACAATAATGCACTTTGCAGCGGCCTCATATGAGCCCACACCCAAGGGATCAGCTCAGTTGTTGTCACCACTGAACTGATGAGTTCAAAGTAATCCCAAACCTTTGGTGCCCGCTGTTTTGGAAGACTGTCAGCTGAGACAACAGCTTTCTCACTCACTCCTCAGGTAGGAAAACCCTACCTAAGTGAGATATTCTAGCAACTGAGAAAACACAAAATGGCTTCTTGTTGATCACCCAACCCATACTCTCCAGAAATTGTACCACACAGGTCACCACCCACGAAACCTCTGCCCGTGACCTGGCTCGGAAAAGCCAGTTGTCCAGGTATGGATGAACACAGATCCCTTAGCACTGCAGAACAGTGACTGCCACTACCATGATCTTGGAAAACACCCTCAAAAGAGAGAGCAGAGAACAAAAGTGAGAGCCAAGAACAGAAGCACAGGAAGTGCTGCTGATCCTCAAATATGGAAATAACCTTCAGTCTGATCTAGGGAAACGAGAAACTCCCCACACCGACCCACCTCAGTATCTCCATGCAGAAGTGAAAGGTCATCAGGTGGGGCACTGATGCTCTTGAGATTGAGTATTGGCCAGAAGGACCCATCCTTCTTTGGCACCATGAAGTAGATGGGATGCCAGCACTAGCCCCATTACGTGGGAGGCACAGGAATGATGACCTGGAGATTTTTCAGTCTTTCCAGGGTATCCTGGACAGTGGCCGTCTTGGCTTTGGAACTATATGGAGAGACCATGAAAGTATCTAGGATAGGCTCTTTGCATTACAGAATGCAGCCAGGTTGAATAATACTTAGCACCCAGCAGTCTGAGGTAACACGGGCCCACTCCTGGTAAAAGAGGTGGGGTCTGCCACCCACTGGAGGAACCCCGGAATGGGCCCCCAACCTATCATTATGCTGGACAAGAGGTGTTATTTCTGTAGGAGGTAGAAATCATGGACCTATGGGCCCTAAGAAAGGACGGAGTGAAAGCCCGAGGAGAGGAAGGAGGGCTTCACAGGGCTTTCTTAGGGCCCATAGGTCTAGGATTTCTACCTCCTACAAAAATAACACCTCTTGTCCAGCATAATGATAGGTTGGGGGCCCATTCCGGGGTTCCTCCAGTGGGTGGCAGACCCCACCTCCTTTACCAGGAGTGGGCCCGTGTTACCTCAGGCTGCTGGGTGCTACTGCCAGAAGTCCCATAAATCTTGGGAATCCTGGTATCGGGAACAAAGATAACAGTAGGATGCAGGGAAAGAAGATGCGGCCAACTACCTCCTGGGTCCCCTGGACCTATCCTCCGGAAGTTTGGATTTTCCCAACTCAAACAGCTTCTCCAGGTCCTCCCCAAACAACAGCTTCTCCTTGAAGGAAAGCTTAGGCAATTGGGATTTGGAGGCTGTATCTGCTGCCTAATGGCGAAGCCAGAGCAAGCATTATGCAACAGTCATAAATCCAATATCCTTGGCCACTAAGTGGACCAGATCACACATTACATCCAAAAGGAAGGCTGCTGTCCATTCCAGTAGGTCCGAGATGTCATCATCAGTCCTCCACAGACCACTGCCTGGAGGATAAGGAAGGAGGCCAAGAATTGACTTTAAAAGAGAGCCTCCACCCTGAAATCCAAATGATCCTTGAGAGCTGCTCTGCTTTCCACAGCCATATGTGTATCCACCTGAGACAAGCACAGCCACATGTTAAAGTTCTCCTGAGGAAGAGCATAAAGCTTGTTCATAACCCTGACTCCCTTCAACTGGGAATTAGGCAGGTCCCATTCTGTACGGAACATGCTTTTGAGAACCTCTGGGAAGGAAAAAGCCTTAGAAAGCTTCCAACCCCCCTGCAAGAGGGGGCACATTTGCGGCTCCACATCCACAGCTGTAGCATCAGCCAACTGCAGGACTGAAGACACTGTGCAATATATAGCGAAAGGGCTGTCGGGTAAGGTTTGCCTCTTTGCAGATGATACCAAAATCTGCAATAGAGTAGACACCCAGGAAGGTGTAGATAACATGAGGAGGTATCTATCTAAGCTTGAAGAATGGTCTAGAATTTGGCAGCTGGGATTTAATGTTAAAAAATGTAAGGTCATGCATTTAGGCTGCAGCAATCCAAGGGAGCAATATAGTATAGGGGGGTGAAGTACTTTTGTCCACTAAAAAAGAGCGGGACCTAGGCGTGGTTGTGTCTGATGATCTTAAAGTAGCTAAACAGGTAGAAAAGGTGACGGCAAAAGCTAGGAGGATGCTTGGGTGCCTATGGAGAGGAATGGCTAGCAGAAAAAAAGGAGGTGATAGTGCCTCTGTATAAGTCTTTGGTGCGACCTCATTTGGAGTATAGTGTGCAATTCTGGAGACCGCACCTTCAAAAGGATATGAACAGGATGGAGTCAGTGCAGAGGGTGGCTACTAAAATGGTTAGCGGTCTTCATTATAAAGCATATGAGGACAGACTTAAGGATCTTAATATGTACCCCTTAGAGGAAAGGCGGGATAGAGGCGATATGACTGAGATGTTTAAATACCTCTGTGGCATAAATGTTCAGGGGGAGATCCTCTTTCAATTGAAAGCAAGTTCTGCTACAAGGGGACATGGGATGAGGGTGACGGGGGATAGATTCATGAGTGATATGCGGCAATATTTCTTTACGGAAAGAGTGGTGGATCCGTGGAATAGTCTCCCAGTGGAGGTGGTAGAGATGAGGACAGTAACTGAATTCATAAAAGCATGGGACAAACAGAGGATCTCTAAAAGAAAAAAAGGGGACTGTTGTAGCTGTTGATATGGAAGGACAGACTAGATAGGCCATGTGGTCTTTTTCTGTCATCATATTTCTGTTTCTATCAGTGCAGCCAACTCATCCCTCCTGAACAGATGGGTGATTAATCATCTTGGTCCTGAGGTGGCAAAAGCTCACCTTCCTCAGACCTGAAATCTTAATCTGAGCTATCGGTGTCCACCTCAGGATCCTGAGCAGAAGGGAGACAATCCAAGTCTCCTAAATACAATCTCTACCGCAAACAGTTTGGCAGTGGAGCTTCCATTAGGCTCTGGCTGCCCTGCACAGTGGGTCCCTCTTCTGACCTGGAAACTTTACGAACTGAGTTGGCTTGCCAGAAGCACCATGCCTGCAGGAGAAAGGAAAATTCTGGAGAAAATAAACTGGAAGCTGTAAACACTCTGCCAATGTTAGCCTCCCCCATCGCTGCTACAGGTGCCGGCTCAGCAGCATATGGAAGGAGCAGGGAATGATCAGCAGAGCAAGAAGAGGCACTGTCCCTCATCAAAGTCACTCCTCGCAGCAAGGGTGACAAAGGAAAGGTGTCCTTGCTCATCAGCTCCAATGAGGAAAGCCCCGTGGGATTACCAGACGTCTCCATGCAAGAACCACAAAGGAAATCCAATGAAGTAACTCAGCATTTGCATAGACTAGTCAGTGTTTTTTCAGTTGACATTTGTCTGATGCAGTTAGAGTATCCTCTGCAGCCTGCCAGCAACACACTTCTGTGTGCCCAGCAGATATACACTAACAGATGAGCACCGAGTGTGCATGTCAGGGATACAGGCACTCAGTCGCACATTGTGGACACACACAGACTCCACATGCAGAACCAGTATGCTCAGAACTCACAGAATGGCACGTGTGTGCAAACAATCCACACAGTGTGGGCACAGGCTAAACACGGAGCTCAAGTGCTGCTAACAGATGCAGACAGCATAAGCACTTGGCAGGAACCAGCGTGAAAGAGACTGTGGTTTACAGTTTATTAAAAGACTTGATATACCACCCTTCGAGACTGTGCTTAACCAACAACTCCCAACAAAATGGTCGCAGACCCAATGGTCAAACAACTTAAATGATGAGGATGACTTGACCCACAAGACAAAGTTGGCAGCTAACAACTTAAATGAGGCACTCATGACGGGCAACTGTGCTGGGTGCAATGTTGCTCCCCTGGTGGCAAGTCCTGAAGGCACATACTTCCATTGAACCTATGTCCAAATCTTCAGGGGAGAGCCAGGAGATGAGGAGACGAGAGGGCACCAAGGCAGTGCGAGGCAAAAAGTCTTGATCCAACAAGCCTGGCTGCTCAACCAGCCCTGAACCTGTTAAGGACTGGGAACTGAACCAATTTCCCGTCCTCCATGCGGGAAACCCCAGTACGGCACTGAAGGTGACCTGCTTGGAGATCTCTGCTGATGCTCCAGTGAGGAAGTCGCCCCAGAGAATGGTTGCCTACAAGGTAAAAAGATCTTCAATAGAGCCACATCAGACTGGAGCCAGCTTCTGCTGGAGACGGAGAAATAATAAGATAAGTCTTTAGCTGCTTCAGCTATTGTAGCAAGGATGATGTCATAAGAAGCTTCTAAATTGTTTCTCTGTCACCAACTCTGCTGGCAGGGGGACACAACCCACTTGTCTGGACTAGTCTAGCAGGATGATAACAAAACACCACATCTATCTTTATGCAATGCTTAATATATCGCCTTTCAATACAATATCAAAACGGTTAATAAAATTAAATAGGCGTTATCAGAAAAGAACGCCATTACTAAAAAGCAAAGATGAAGGACAGAAAATAGAAGGTCAACAGCAAAAGATAGATACATCTCTGTCTCTATCCACATTGGCATCAGTCTGATCTCTCAAAAGCAGAATGAAAAAATATATGTCTTAAGATCAGTACTGAATATTTTATCAGAAATTTCAGTGCGTATATGTGAGGACATGAAATGGGGGCAGTGAAGAAAAATCCTGATGACCTCATGGACTCAAGTGTAGCAAGAGATGCAGAAGGAATACAGAGGCAATTTTCTGGGCATAGCGCAGGGCACGCACAGGAATGTAGGGAATTACAAGGGATGCTAGATATACTGGAGATTTAGTATCGAATGCTTTATGAACCAGAACCAAAGTCTTAAATTGAATATGATATGGGATGGGGAGCCAATAATATTGTTTCAATAATGGGATGATATAGGGGTATGGACAAGAAGTCATACTGCAGTGTTTTGGAGTGTCTGTAACCATTTAATTTCAGATGCTTGGATCCTAGAATAAATGTTAAAATAGTCCAACTGTGATGTTAAAAGTGCAGCAGAATTAAGGTAGGAACAAAGAACCCGATATTGGGCTAGAAATGTGGATTTTGTTCATGTGGAAATTTCATGGTGGGAAGATAAGAGTGATCATCGACTCTGAATTACATATCAATGAGTTGAATAGGTTGTCCAGCTAGCGTAGATGCAACTATTGGGTAGTCCATACAAGTTGTGATCCAACTAGTGGCTGTATGTTCAGGACTGAACATGAGGTAATCAGAATGAAGTCAGATGGAAGCTTTCTTTAAACAGTTGTAAGTTGAAACAGGTCTGGAGTAGAAAAACATGTGTAAGAAAAACCAATAGGATGTCATCAACATTAACGAAGGTATCAATTCCTAAATTGCATATTATCATGGCTGGTGGACTGAGAAAAATATTAAAAAGAAGGGAAGAGGGAGGACTAATACTGATCCCTGTGGGACACCACAGCGTAGCAGATGGGAATTGGAGATATCAGTACTAGCAGAAACAGTGAATGAATGGGCTGAGAGAAAGAAAAGAACCAATGTAATACTGTATCTCAAATTCCTATTTCCTGAAATCAGTTGAAGAGAATATTGTGATCCACCACCATGTCACAAGTAAAATTGTTAAGATAGCATGATAGCCTCTGTCAAGAAAGCTGTGTATTTCTCAGGGAAGGGCTGCCATAATAGTTTCTGCTCAATGACCTGGACAAAAATCTACTATAATAAACATACATACATAACTAAAGGAAATATATATTTACATAAGTAGCCCACATCATGGGGAAAAAAGGGCAGAAGACCCTCCTGGAAGCCTAATGCCTCTAAATAAATTTAAAATAAATTCCAATGACCACGGATTACCCATATATAAAGGGAAAGAGGATAAAAGAAAACATTTTAATCCCTGAAAAATAATCACACATTTGCATGAAAATCTGAGATAGAAAGATGCCCCAATGGATAAATCTCTCTCTCAACTGAAGAAATTGTTTCCTCCAGACTTGCGCTGCCCTAGCTGCATGGGTAAATACGAATTTTTGACCATAAAACAGTTACTCACCTGTAACAGGTGATCTCCGGGAACAGCAGGAATTTAGTCTTCACATATGGGTATCGTCGGTACCGACGGAGCCTGCGCGGGAACGCTCCCCAGCGTCCAATTAGAAAGCTTTTGGGAGCATCCCACAGCACCTGCGTGCTGCCTTCCCGCCTTTCCCAAATGCCTCTCTCCAATTGAGTTTTAAAGCTGAGACAAAGAGAGAGAGAGGGAAAGGGAAAGAGATAGAGAGATACAACTCCTAGGGGAGGTGGGTGGGTTGTGAAGACTAAATTCCTGCTGTTCCCGGAGATGACCTATTACAGGTGAGTAACTATGCTATCTCCAGGAACAAGCAGGAATGTAGTCTTCACATATGGGGACTCCCTAGCTTTAGATGCCAGGGAGAGACCGCAGAAGTTTGTGTCCCTGTGAAAGAGCTCCACTTCCCCCCATGGATCTCTGGCATCCACCCAGGGATGGTGGGTAGGAGTTGATTAGGTATGGAACAGGTGTTGGAGAACAGCCTGAACAAACAAGGCATCCCGGCGGGAGTATTTGTCCAAGCAGTAATGGGCTGTGAAGGTATGAACCGAGGCCCAGGTGGCTGCTTGACAGATGTCGTCGATAGACACAGAGTGCAGATGAGCCAGTGAGGCTGCCATGGCTCTCACATTGTGAGCTGTGACATGGCCCTCCAGAGGAAGATTCTTACTCTGATAGGCGAAGGCAATACACTGAGCAATCCAGTTTGACAGTGTTCTCTTGGTGACTGGAAGTCCCAAATGAGAAGGATCAAAAGCAACAAAGAGTTGAGAGGACTTTCTATGTTGCTGTGTTCTTTGTAAGTAAAAGGCTAAAGCTCTTTTACAGTCCAAAGTATGAAGATTCCTTTCTGCATTTGATGCATGAGGCCTTGGAATAAAGACAGGCAGATAGACTGCCTGGTTTAGATGAAAAGGCGAGACCACCTTTGGCATAAAACGTGGATGAGTCCTAAGGACTACCTTGTCATGATGGAACCTTGTATAAGGTGGATCAGTCATTAGTGCTTGCAACTCACTGATGCGGCGTGCTGATGTGATTGCAATAAGAAAGATAACTTTCCAAGAAAGGAATTTTAATGAGGTAGTGGCTAAGGGTTCGAAAGGTGGCTTCATGAGCTGACCAAGAACCAAGTTTAAGTCCCATGTCACCGGAGGTGGTCTAATGGGAGGCTTAGTCAGGAGAAGGCCTCTCATAAATCTTGCTATAAGAGGATGGGATGAAATAGGTTGTCCATTTAGAGCAGGGGTCTCAAACTCCAGTCCTGGAGGGCCGCAAACCAGTCAGGTTTTCAGGGTATCCCTAATGAATATGCATGAGATATATTTGCATGCACTGCCCCCATTGCATGCAAATATATCTCATGCATATTCATTAGGATGCCCTGAAAACCTGGGTGACGTCGGCGCCGACGGAGCCCTCGTGCGGAGCATTTCCCCAGCTTTCAAAGAAAGCCTTTGGGAATTGCAGCGCGCATGCGCGGTCCCCTTCCCGCCCAAGGGTGCCATCTTGCTCAGTCTGATGACATATCTAAAAGACAGCAAAAAATTAGCAAAAACAAATCATATGACTGCAACTCCAAGGGGAGGAGGGAGGGTTGTGAGGACTGATTCCTGCTGCTCCTGGAGAACACCTGTTACAGGTGAGTAACTACTCTTTCTCCAGGACCAAGCAGCAGGAAGTCAGTCCTCACATATGGGACTCCCCAGCTTAAGGCTACTGGAGACCTCAAACGGAAAAAATGAGCTCCCTCTAGCTCGTCAGCACGCAAGAAAGGAATCTTCTCTGAGAACGCCCCCGACCGGTAGCCCAACACCAAGGCCGGAGGGTAGGAGTTGCCTAAACCCCAAAGAGATTATGGAGTACTGCTTGTCCGAAAGCACTGTCCTTGCGGGACTCCCTCTCAAGGCAGTAATGGGCCGCAAAAGTCTGGCTTGAAGACCAAGTAGCGGCCCGGCAGATGTCTGCCAACGGAACAGAGCGGAGATGAGCCACTGACGCAGCCTTCGCCCTGACACGATGAGCCATGACTCGACCCTCCAACGAGAGGCCGGCTGCCCCATAAGCCCAGGCGATACAGTCAGCGACCCACATGGACAAAGTACGTTTGGAGACAGGTAGCCCCAACTTATTGGGGTCAAAAGAAACGAAGAGCTGAACAGCCCTCCGATGCTCCCGCGTACGGTCAAGGTAGAAGGACAACGCCCTCCTACAGTCCAGGGTATGCAAAACCATCTCAGCCCGGGTGGCATGCGGCCTGGGAAAGAAAGTCGGAAGAACCACCTCCTGATTGAGGTGAAAAGGTAAGACAACCTTAGGAAGAAACTTAGGGTGAGTCCGTAAGACTACCCTATTCCTGTAGAACCTAGTGTAAGGAGGATCAGACACTAGTGCCTGAAGTTCATTCACTCTCCTAGCAGAGGTAAGAGCTACCAAAAACAAGGTTTTCCAGGAGAGAAAACGGAGAGGGCAGGTAGCCATAGGTTCAAATGGCGGACAAGTAATCCGCTGCAAGACGACATTCATATCCCACTCAGGGGCTGGTGGACGTAAAGGAGGCTTGAGCAGGAGGAGGCCTCTGAGAAAATGAGCCACCAAAGGGTGGCTAGAAAGAGGCCTCCCGTCCACTGGCGCGTGGTGCGCTGAGAGAGCACTAAGGTGAACTCTGACAGAGTTAGACTTAAGGCCCAGATTGGAGAGGTAAAGCAAATATTGCAACACTACCGCTACCAAGCACGAGAAGGGATTCTCGTTGTGCTGAGCACACCAAGCGGAGAATCTACGCCACTTAAGAGCGTAGGATTTCCTGGTGGATTATCGCCTAGAGGCCAAGACCACATCTTCCACCTCTCGAGGCAGTAGTAGGGGAGCCAGGACTACCCTTTCAGCAGCCAGGCCATCAGATGAAGGGACTGGAGGTTGGGGTGCAAGAGAGTCCCCTGATCCTGAGACAGGAGATCGTGTTGAAACCCCAGAGGAAGAGGGGTGTCCATCGCTAGCTGTAGCAGAAGCGGGAATCACGGTTGCCTCAGCCACCTGGGGGCTATCAGGATCAATGAAGCCCCGTCTTTGAGGACTTTGAACAGCGTTCTGGACACTAGTGGCGTGGGAGGAAACGCATAAAGTAGGCCTGTGGACCACGAGATCAGAAACGCATCCGCTGCTACTCTGAGAGGATGCGGTTGTCTGGAGCAGAATCTCGGGAGTTGCCCGTTCAGAGGACTGGCGAAAAGATCCATGGTGGAGAGGCCCCACCTGAGAAAGACCTGCTGAACCACCAATGGGTTCAACCTCCATTCGTGTGGTTGCAGGATCCTGCTCAGTCTCTCCGCCAGGTAATTTTCTTGACCTGGGAGGTAGACAGCCTTTAGGAGGATTCCGTGAGAGACGGACCAAGAGCACAGTCTTTGTGCCTCCTGACATAGAAGGAAGGAGCCTGTGCCTCCTTGCTTGTTCACGTAGAACATGGCAACTTGATTGTACGTCTGGACCAGTACAGACTGGTGAGAGGCGAGGTGGGAGAAGGCTCTCAGAGCTAGGCGTATCGTCCGTAGCTCCAGGAAGTTTATCTGTTGAGCAGCCTCCCAAGGGGTCCAGAGACCCCGAGTACATGCCCCTTGGCAATGTGCTCCCCAACCGAGAAGAGAAGCATCTGTTGTCAGCACTTGAGAATGCGGAAGGGATTGAAAAACCACTCCGAGTACCAGATTCGAAAGATGAAACCACCATTGCAGAGAGGAGACTAGCAGACTAGATATCTTTACTGAGTCCGCTAGGCTCCCCGTGGCCTGATGCCACTGAGTGCGAAGGCTCCACTGAGCCGGCCGCATGTGCAGGCGAGCATTGGGGGTGACATGAACCATGGAAGCCATATGGCCGAGTAGTCTCAGGAATTGCCTGGCAGAGACCAGGGAATTGCTGCGAAACTGCCTGGCCAGATCCATCAGCCTGTGGGCTCTGTCCATAGGTAGAAAAGCCTTCGCTTGAAGAGTGTCTAGTCTGGCCCCTATGAATTCTAAGTTCTGGGAAGGGAGCAAAGTGGACTTTGCGAAGTTTATGACAAACCCCAAGTACTGAAGTAGAGCCACAGTGCGAAGGGTGGCTTGATTAGACTCCTGGGAAGATTGGCCCCTTATGAGCCAGTCGTCCAGGTACGGAAACACAAAAATACCTTGAAGCTTCAGGTAGACCGCCACCATTGCCAGACACTTGGTGAACACCCTGGGAGCGGAGGACAGGCCAAAGGGTAGTACTCTGTACTGATAGTGGTTGCCCCCCACAACAAATCTGAGATATTGTCTGTGGTCTGGATGAATAAGGATGTGAGTATACGCATCCTTTAGATCTAAGGAGCATAGCCAGTCTCCCTGCTGGAGGTAGGGCAGCAGGATTCCAAGGGTAAGCATCTTGAACTTTTCCTCCCTCTCCAGGAACTTGTTGAGGTGTGCAAGTCTAGGATGGGTCTGAGGCCTCCTGTTCTTTTTGGTACCAGAAAGTACCTGGAATAAAAGCCATGACCTCTCAGGTGGTGGGGCACCGGTTCCACAGCCTGATCCTTTAGCAGACTTGCCAACTCCTGAAGGAGTAGGTCCCTGTGCAGAGGGAGTCTTGGAGGCTCCCCTGGAAAATAGGAGGGAGGTACCTGGTGAAAATGGAGAAGATAGCCCATTTGGACTATATGAAGAACCCAGGTATCTGATGTGACGGCTGACCACCTGTGGGCAAAGTGGGCCAGCCGGCCTCCTGTGCTGAGAGAAGCCAGCTGAGGAGAAGAGGCTATGCTTTCTGAGTCAAAAACCCCCACCCTGCTGAGCAGGGGCCGGTGTAGGTGGCTTGGGGGCCTTCTGCCTACGGGGCCCTTGACCCTGCCCCTTGGCCTACTGACCCTGTTGGGGAGCTGCAGAGGCCTGATAATGAGGGTATTGTTTATAGGCAGATGATTTCCTCGGGTAAAAGGTCTTTTTTCCCCGAGCCCTTCTTTTTCTGAGAAGGGGCAGAGGTTTTTCTGGACAGCCTAGTCCTGGTGAGAGTCTCTGTCTCGAGCTCAGCAGCCTTTTCAGCCATGGGTTTGCCGAAAAGGTTTTCACCCCGGCAGGGGACATCGACCAACATGTCCTGTACCCATGGCTCGAGGTCGGATGACTGTAGCCAAGCCTGTCGGTGGGCACCGATGCTGGCCCCGGCTACTCGGGCCGAAGCCTCGAAGCCATTGTAGGCTGCTCGAGAGATAAACTTCGAGCACTCCCGAATACCAGTGGACAAGGCCTGGAACCTATGCAAAGGTTCCTCGGAGAGACCAGCAGAGAACCCGGCAATCTCCTTTGCCAGGTCTCAGAGGTACATGCCCATGTAGAGCTGGTATGTCTGGACACGGCAAGCAAGCATAGAGCCCTGGAAGCACTTCTTACCGAGGGCATCCAGGTTCCGGGCCTCCCGGCCGGGAGGCACCGAAGAGTGCATCTTCTGACTTTTCAGTCGATGCATGGCCGATTCCACAACCATGGAGTGGTGCGGTAATTGTGCCTTTTGGAACCCGGGGCTCTTGCGGACTCGATAGATTGAATCGACCCACTTGCTTAACACTGGCGTCGAGGCCGGGGTCTCCCACATGCGGAAGAGCAGCCGCTCCAGCATCAGAGGAACCGGAACAGTAAAGGCCTCCTTCGGGGGAGAGTCATACTGGAGGGCCTCGAGCTCCTCGGCTCGAGGCTCCTCCTCGGGATCCGCGGGGAAGGCCAAGGCCTTGGCCATATCAGCCACGAAGTCCGAGAACCGGGTATCCTCCGGTGGGGATTGTCTCCGAGGTTCGGACTCGGGCGAGTCCGATGGGACACACTGAGTCCGGTGAGTGCCGGGTGACTCTTCGTCCTCCGTCTCCCAGCCCGACTCCTCGGAGGAGGAATCGAGCAGCTCCGGTCGGGCGGGCACCGATGCCCTCCGCCCCGGGTATCGGCGTCGATGACCTCGGCCCCAAACGGGAGGTCGAGGGAGACCGTGGCCGAGGATCGACTCGAGCCCGCATGGACTCGAGGATCGGCTCGGCCTCCGGGGTCGACTTGGACGTCGAGGTCCCGGTGGTCGGGGCAGATGCACCAGTGAGACAGACGATAAATGCCCGCTGCTGTTCCATGAAGGCAGCGAAGCTGCTCTCCAAGGCCGTCAACCTGAGTCCGAGCTCAGGAGACCCAGCAGCTCCCGACTCGGGGCCCGACGTCAGCTCCCACAGAGGAGAGTCCATGAGGACAACAGCACTTACGTGTCCAGGAGACTCCATCTCAACACGAGGATGTTTGGCAGGCCTCTCCGACTCCGAAGACCCGGGACGGCTATCGGGGCTATGCGACCTGGCCCTCGAGGAACCAGGAGCGTCCACCGACGCCGCCCTCGCGGGTTTCTTCTTCCTGCGATGTTCCCGTGAAGGAGACCCCCGCTCAGAGGAACCCTGATGCTGCTCGGGGCCGGAGTCCCGAGACGTCGAGGCTTCTGACGAGGTCCGGGCCTGGCCGGACGCGGAGTCAGAAAAAATCCTATCCTTTTGGTGCTGCTGACTCCTCAACGCCTTCAAGGACATTTTGCCACACGGACCACAGATCATCGGGTCATGATCGGGTCCGAGGCAGCGGAGGCAGCAGTCATGTGTGTCGGTAAGAGACATAAGTTTCTTACACCGATCACATTTCTTAATCCCGCTGGTAGCCATCGCGGGAAAAAGGGCCCCTGCTAGGTCAAAAGACCGGGCTGCCAGGGAAAAAAGAAAAAAGGCGTGAACGCCAGTCACAAAGGACAAAAACCGAAAAAAAGAAAAAGAAAAAGAACTCGATACCGGCGTATCGGTCCGAGCGGGAAAAGGATCCGGCATCAAACCGGAGAAAAAAAGAGAAAAAACAGGGAAAATCAACTTCTTCCTCGGGGAAAAACGAACTACGTCCATCGGGCTATGCGGAAAAAAGAAGACTGAGCAAGATGGCACCCTTGGGCGGGAGGGGAACGCGCATGCGCGCTGCAATTCCCGAAGGCTTTCTTTGAAAGCTGGGGAAATGCTCCGCACGAGGGCTCCATCGGCGCCGTCACCCATATGTGAGGACTGACTTCCTGCTTGGTCCTGGAGAAGCAGAGGGTACCACACTTGCCGTGGCCAGTGTGGAGCTATGAGGATCATGCGGCCTCTGTCTCTCTGAAGCTTGAATAGGGTTTTGGGAATTAGGGGAATGGGTGGAAAGGCATAAAGGAAGTCTTGTCCCCAGTGGAGGAGGAAAGCATCCTTGGCCTGAGAGCCTTGAGCTGGGATTCTGGAACAGAACCGGGGAAGTTTGGCATTCAACGGACTTGCAAAGAGGTCTATGTCTGGGGTTCCCCAAATTTGAAAAATCTTGGTCACCTGGTCTACATGCAGAGACCATTCGTGTGGAAGCAGAACTCGACTGAGTCTGTCTGCCCAAGAGTTTTGTACGCCTGGAAGATACACTGCCAGGAGATGAATCTGATGCTCTCTGGTGAAGGCCCATAGTCGCAAAGCTTCGTTGCAAAGAGACAGAGAGCCTGTTCCCCCCTGCTTGTTCAAGTAGAACATGGCTACTTGATTGTCTGTGTGAATAAGGACTGTCTTGTAGCTGAGTAGGGTGTGGAACACTCAGAGCAAGGAAGATTGCTCTGAGCTCCAAGAGATTGATATGTAGATGAGTCTCCTGTGGAGTCCAATTGCCCTGGGTGGAGAGGTCTTGTAGAAGAGCTCCTCAACCCATTGGAGAAGCATATGTTGTGAGGGTTGCATGGGGAATGGGCTGTTGAAAAGGGGACCCAAGCAACAGGTTTTGAGTGGACTGCCACCATTGGAGGGACAAAATAAGGCAATTTGTATTCGCTATTTTGTCTGATAGGCGCCCTGACGCCTTGGTCCATTGAGTGGACAAAGTCCACTGGGCTGCTCTCATATGGAGGCGGGCATAAGGAACCACATGCATGGTGGATGCCAGGTGGCCTAGCAGTTGTAACATCTCCCGAGCAGTGAGATGGGTCTTTAGCACTGCTTGAGAAGCTAACTGCACCATGCGAAGGCAACGGGCCTGAGGAAGATAGGCCCTTGCTTTCCTGGTGTCCAATACAGCTCCTATGAACTCCAGAGACTGAGTAGGAGTTAGAATGGATTTTTGGATGTTTATGACCAATCCCAAATATTGGAGTACACGCATTGTGCAAGACAGAGCCTTTCTGGCCTCTGGCTCTGATGGGGCTCGAATGAGCCAATTGTCTAAGTAGGGGAAGACGAATATTCCTAGAGTGAGAAGAAATGCAGCTACCACAGCCATGCATTTCGTAAACACCCTTGGTGCTAAGGCCAGACCAAAAGGAAGCACCCTGTACTGGTAGTGCTTTCCTTGAAAAAGGAACTGAAGGAACTTTGTGAGTTGGATGGATGAGAACATGGGTGTATGCATCCTTGAGATCTAGAGAACAAAGCCAGTCCTGGCCCTGAAGTTATGGCAGCAGAGTTCCCAGAGAAACCATTTTGAATTTCTCTTTGAACAGGAATTTGTTCAATTCTTGAGGTCTAGGATAGGCCTGTGTCCCCCTGTTTTCTTTGGGATAAGGAAATAAGGGGAATAGAACCCTGTACCCTGTTGATTGATGGGTACTTCTTCTATTGCTCCTTGAGCAAGAAGCACAGTAACCTCTTGATCTAAGAGTTTGAGAAGAGGGGTCTGAGAATTGAACTGTCTTACCATTGTGGGAGGGGGTAAGCTCAGGAAGTGAAGTTTGTACCCCTCTTCTACAATGGTGAGTGTCCAATGTTCTGCTGTTATTTGCCCCCCCATCTGGGGGCAAAATGAGACAACCTTCCTGGAATGGTGGAAGGCTCTGGTCCATTTAGGGCCAGGAAGGCTAAGTTCTCTAGCTGAAAGTCAAAGGCCTTGTGGAGGCTGAGACGGTTGAGGCTTAGCAGTCTTTGGTTTTCTCTGTTTAGGTGGTTGCTGACCTTTCCGGGCAGGCTGACCAGCAGAATGTCCCTGCTGGGAATAAGAAGGATAAAACCTCTTCTTCTTGGAGAAGAAGAATGTTTTTTTGAAAGATTTCCTTCTTGTAGGATCAGCAGTAGCCTTGGACAGTCTGTCCAGGGTGGAGTTGTCAGCATCCATTTCATTGGCCTTCTCTTGCCAATCTTTGCCAAACAGATTCTCACCTGTACAAGGGATACTGCCCAATTTGTCTTGTACCCAGAGCTCCAAATCAGAGGCATGGAGCCAGGCAATTCTACGTGCACCTATGGCAATGGCAGAGGTTCTGCTTATGCACTCAAAACAGTCAAAAGCTGCACGGTTAACAAATTTGGAGACATCCTGGGCATGTTTGACCAGTTTGAGAAAGTCCTGCCTCTTATCTTCAGGAAGAAGAGGGCTCAAAACTTCCAATTCACCAGTAACTTCCTTAAGGAACATTCCCATATATAGAATATAGGAAATGATCCTAGCAGAAAGCATGGAAGCCTGAAAGGTACGACGTCCAAAGGCATCCAGAGTTTGACACTCACGACCTGGAGGATTAGAGGCATGCCTCTTAGCACTTCTGATCCTTCTCATGGCTGACTCCACCACAATAGGATGGTGGGGGAGCTGAGTTTTCTGGAAACCAGGACACGGGGGCACCTGGTACATGGTATCCAGGCTACGTGAGTGAGGAGAGGTGGTAAGAGGTGTCTCCCACATTCTCAAAATGAGATCATGTAAGATCTCATGGATAGGCAAAGTGGCTGCCTCCTTAGGAGCTTTGGGATATTGTAAAATGTCCAACTCCTTTGCTCTGGGCTCTGTTTCAGGAGCCACAGTAAGAGAGAGACCTTGAGCCACTTCCCTGATGAAATCTTGGAAGGAGATATCCTCAGGGGGAGACATCCTGCGTTTAGGGGAAGAAGGGTCCTCTGGGATAAGTATCCCCGATTCGACAGAACTATCAGCATCCTCAGATTCCTCTGAGGACTCGAAGTATCTTCTGTTCGGATGCTCCTGTAGAGCCCGATACCCGTACCGACCGAAGTCGGTACCGGGGGGCATCGGTACCGGAGTCTCGGTACTGGAAGGCATGGGCTGACTGGGTACCGACAAAGCAAGAACCAATGTCGATGCCGATGCTGTCGGTACCAGTACCGATACCGATACCGGAGTCCGAGTCGGTGCCGGCTGAACTGTCTGACGCAGTTCCGAGGGGATCGATGCCGCAAGGAGAGCCGCCAGACTGCGTTCGATAGCCAGGAACCTCTGGTCTATCGACGCCGCCAATGCCTGGGTGTTGGTACCGGAGGAAACAGCCGGTACCCCAGAGCATGGCACCAGTAGTTCTGCCGAGGTCGAGGCCTCGCAAACGTCCTGGAGCCCCAATAATGCTTTGGAAGCCGAAGCCTCCCGCCGGGGCAATTTTGCCGGTGCAGGATCCTCAAGGGCAACGCCAAAAGCATCTCGATGCTTGGAAGGAGATCTACCCTTCGAGGACCGGCTGGACTTATGTTTAGTTACCTCATCCATGGGAGGAAGACGAAGCCCTGGAAGACGTCGATGCCATTGAGGCTGCATCGGAAGAAAACAGGGTACTGAGCTTGGCAGCTCGGTTCTGTCGACATCGTTTGGATAGCATGGCACAGGCCATACATTCCGTGATGGAGTGGTCAGGACCTAAACATTTTAGACACCACTCATGGGTGTCGGTGACGGAGATGGTACCGCCACACTTGGTGCACTTTTTAAAACCCGAAGCGGGTTTTTCCATGTTGAAAAGATTTTTGGGCCTAAGGCCCAAAAAGGCACGTGCACCTGGAGAAAAAAAGAAAAAGTACTAATAGTATTTTTTTTTTTTTTTTTTTAGAAAGAAAGAAAGAAAGAAAGAAAGAAAAACACCAGCGGTACTGGTATAGCGTCGAGGAAGGCAGACGCGACCACAAAAAAGAAGGTTAATAAAAGGAATTTTCTGCGGTGACAGGACCTGCTGGCTCTGCGGAAAACGAAGAACTGGAGAGAGGCAGTTGGGAAAGGTGGGAAGGCAGCACGCAGGCGCTGTGGGATGCTCCCAAAAGCTTTCTAATTGGACGCTGGGGAGAGTTCCCGCGCAGGCTCCGTCAGTACCAACGATACCCATATGTGAAGACTACATTCCTGCTTGTTCCTGGAGATCTATGCTATCTCCAGGAATAAGCAGGAATGTAGTCTTCACATATGGGGACTCCCTAGCTACAGATGCCAGGGAGAGACCCCAGACGTTGAGTGCCCCTGTGAAAGGGCTCCACTTCCCCCCCTGGATCTCTGGCATCCTACTGGGAATGGTGGGTAGGAGTTGATTAAGTATGGAACAGGTGTCGTAGAACAGCCTGACCAAAGAGGGCATCCCGGCGGGAGTCCTTGTCTAAGCAGTAATGGGCTGTGAAGGTATGAACCAAGGCCCAAGTAGCTGCTCGACAGATGTCGTCAATAGACACAGAGTGTAGATGAGCCATTGAGGCTGCCATGGCTCTCACATTGTGAGCTGTGACATGGCCTTCCAGAGAAAGGTTTTTACTCTGATAGGTAAAAGAAATACACTGTGCAATCCAATTGGACAATGTTCTCTTGGAGACTGGAAGTCCCAAATGAGAAGAATCAAAAGCAACAAAGAGTTGAGAGGACTTTTTATGTTGATTGGTCCTCTGTATGTAAAAAGCAAGTGCTCTTTTACAGTCTAAAGTATGAAGATTCCTTTCTGCATTTGAAGCATGAGGCCTTGGAAAAAATACAGGCAGGTAAACTGCTTGGTTTAAATGAAAAGGAGAGACCACCTTTGGCATAAAATGTGGATGAGTCCTAAGGACTACCTTATCATGATGGAACCTTGTATAAGGAGGAACAGCAACTAATGTTTGCAATTCACTGATGCGACGTGCTGAAGTGATTGCAATGAGAAAGATAACTTTCCAGGAAAGGAATTTCAAGGAGGTAGTAGCTAAAGGTTCAAAAGGCGGCTTCATGAGCTGGCCAAGAACCAGGTCTCATGCCACTGGTGGTGGCCTAATGGGAGGCTTAGTTAGAAGGCCTCTCATAAATCTCGCTATGAGCGGATGAGAGGAAATAGGCTGCCCATTTAAAGGCTTTAAAGAAGCTGAAATAGCACTTAAATGGACTCTTACTGAGTTAGTCTTAAGTCCTGCATTAGATAAATGAAGGAGATACTCCAGTAATGATTCCAGAGGTATCGCAAGGGGGTCAAGACCCTTCTGCGAACACCATATGGAAAACCTTCTCCACTTGAAAGCATAAGGAGCGTCTTGTGGAAGGTTTCCTGGAAGCATAAAGGACATCCCTTGCTTGTTGAGAAAGGTTAAGACCATGAAGGTCTAGGCTCTCAGCAACCAGAACCTGAGATGCAGAGAGTGGGGATTTGGATGCCACAACATCCCGTCCTCCTGAGACAGGAGATCTGGAGCAGATCCGAGATCCAGAGATGGAGCTTGAGAGAGATGTAGGAGCAGAGGGTACCACACTTGCCGTGGCCAATGTGGAGCTATGAGAATCATATGGCCTCTGTCTCTCTGAAGCTTGAATAGGGTTTTGGGAATTAGGGGAATGGGTGGAAAGGCATATAGGAAGTCCTGACCCCAATGGAGGAGGAAAGCATCCCTGGCCTGAGAACCCTGAGCCGGAATTCTGGAAAAGAATCGGGGAAGTTTGGCATTTAGTGGACTTGCAAAGAGGTCTATGTCCGGGGTTCCCCAAATTTGAAAAATGTTTGCTACCTGGTCTGCATAGAGAGACCATTCGTGTGGGAGCAGAACTCGTCTGAGTCTGTCTGCACAAGAGTTTTGAATGCCTGGCAGATACACCGCAAGGAGATGAATCTGATGCTCTCTGGCGAGGGCCCATAGTCACAAAGTTTTGTTGCAAAGCGACAGAGAGCCTGTTCCTCCCTGCTTGTTCAGATAGAACATAGCTACTTGATTGTCCGTTTGAATTAGGACTGTCTTGTAGCTAAGCTGGGTGTGAAACACTCAAAGAACAAGGAAGATTGCTCTGAGTTCTAGGAGATTGATAAGTAAGTGGGTGTCCTGTGGAGTCCAGGTGCCTTGGGTAGAGAGATCTTGTAGGTGAGCTCCCCAACCCAGCTGTGAGGCATCTGTTGTTAAAGTGACCTGGGGTAGGGGCTGCTGGAAAGGGGACCCTACCAACAGGTTTTGGGTTGACTTACACCATTGGAGAGACAAAATAAAGCGACTTGTGTTAGCTATTTTGTCTGATAGGCAGCCTGATGCCTGAGTCCACTGAGTGGATAGAGTCCATTGGGCTGCTCTCATATGGAGGCGAGCATAGGGAACCACATGCATGGTAGATGCCATATGACCTAGTAGTTGTGACATTTCCCGAGCAGTGAGATGAGTTTTCAACACTGCCTGGGAGGCTAACTGCACAATGCGAAGGCAGCGGGACTGTGGAAGATAGGCCCTTGCTTTTCTGGTATCCAGCAAAGCTCCTATGAACTCTAGAGACTGAGTGGGAGTTAGGCTGGATTTTGGGATGTTTATCACCAGGCCCAAATATTGAAGGATACGCATTGTGCAAGATAGAGAAATCCTGGCCTCTGACTCTGATGGGGTTCGAATGAGCCAGTCGTCTAAGTAGGGGAAGACAAATATTCCTAGAGTGCGAAGAAATGCTGCTACCACAGCCATGCATTTCGTGAACACCCTTGGTGCTGAGGCGAGGCCAAAAGGAAGCACCCTGTATTGGTAGTGCTTTCCTTGAAAAAGGAACCGAAGGAATCTTCGGTGAGTTGGATGGATGAGAACATGAGTGTATGCATCCTTGAGATCTAGAGAACAAAGCCAATCCTGACTCTGAAGGTATGGCAGTAGAGTTCCCAGAGCAATCATCTTGAATTTCTCTTTGAACAGGAATTTGTTCAATTCTCTGAGGTCCAAAATAGGTCTGTGTCCCCCTGTTTTCTTTGGGATAAGGAAATAGGGGGAGTAAAACCCTGTACCCTGTTGGGGAATGGGTACCTCTTCTATTGCCCCTTGGGCAAGAAGCACAGTGACCTCTTGACCTAACAGGTTGTTGAGAGAGGTCTGAGAATTGAACTGTCTTACCATTGTAGAAGGGGGCATGCGAAGGAAGTGAAGCTTGTACCCCTATTTTATAATGGAGAGAGTCCAATTTTCTGCTGTTATTTGCCCCCATCTGGGGGCAAAATGACACAACCTTCCTGGAAAGGTGGAAGGCTCTGGTCCGCTGAGGGCCAGGAAGGCTAAGTTCTCTAGATGGAAGTCAAAGGCCTTGTGGAAGCTGAGACTGCTGAGACGGTTGAGGCTTAGCAGTCTTTGCTTTCCTTTGTTCAGGTGGTTGCTGACCCTTTCGGGCAGACTGACCTGCAGAACGTCACTGCTGAGTATAAGAGGGGTAAATCCTCTTCTTTCTGGAGAAGAATGGTTTTTTGAATGATTTCTTCCTTGCAGGATCAGCTGTGGCTTTGGATAATCTATCCAAAGTGGAGTTATCAGCATCCAGTTCATTAGCTTTCTCTTGCCAATTTTTGCCAAAGAGATTCTCACCTGTACAAGAGATATTGCCTAGTTTGTCTTGTACCCAGAGCTCCAAGTCAGATGCCTGGAGCCAGGCAATCCTACATGCACCTATGGCAATGGCAGAGGTTCTGCTTATGCACTCAACAGTCAAAAGCTGCACGATTGACAAACTTGGAAAAATCCTGGGCATGTTTAACCAATGTGAGAAAATCCTGCCTCTTATCATCAGGAAGGAGAGGGCTCAAAAGCTCCAAATCTCCTGTGACTTCCTTAAGGAACATTCCCATATATAAAATATAGGAACTGATCCTAGCGGAAAGCATGGAAGCCTGGAAGGTACGACGTCCAAAGGCATCCAAAGTTCTACACTCACGTCCTGGAGGATTAGAGGCATGCCTCTTTGCACTCCTGATACTTCTCATAGCTGATTCCACTACAATGGCGTGGTGAGGAAGCTGAGTCTTCTGGAAGCCAGGACAAGGAGGTACTCGATACATGGTATCTAATCTACGAGAGTGAGGAGAGGTGGTAAGAGGTGTTTCCCACATTCTTAACATGAGATCATGTAAGATCTCATGAATAGGCAAAGTAGCTGCCTCCTTGGGAGCCTTGGGATATTGTAAAATCTCCAACTCCTTTGCCCTGGGCTCTGTTTCAGGAGCCACTGTAATGGAAAGACCTCGAGCCACCTCCCTGATAAAATCCTGAAAGGATATATCCTCTGGAGGAGATATCCTATGCTTAGGAGAGGAAGGCTCCTCCGGGAGAAGTACTCCGCTACCGACCGAACTGTCAGAATCCTCAGACTCCTCGAGGATTCAAAGTACCTCCTATCCGGGTGCTCTTGTAGAGCACGATACCCGTACTGATTGAAGTCGGTATCGGGGGGGGGAACCGGTACTGGTCTGTCAGTACCGGAAGACATAGCATGACTCGGTGCCAGCAATGCGGACACCGATGTCCATGTTGTCAGTACCGGTGCCGATACCGGGACCGGTTGAACTGTCTGAAGTGGTCCCGAGGGTACCGATGCCGCAAGGAGAGCTGCCAGACTGCATTCAATAGCCAGGAATCTCTGGTCTATTGACGCTGCCGATGCCTGGGTTTCGGTACCGGAGAATACAGCCGGTACCCCAGAGCATGGCACCAGTAGTTCTGCCAAGGTTGAGGCCTTGAGAACATCCTGAAGCCCCAATGATGCTTTGGAAGTTGAAGCCTCCCGCCGGGGAAATTTTGCCGGTGCAGAACCCTCAAGGGCAACACCAGAGGCATCTCGATGCTTAGAAGGAGATCTACCCTTTGAGGGCCAGCCAGACTTACGTTTAGTTACCTGAGATCCATGGGAGGAAGACGAAGCCCTGGAAGATGTCGATGCCACAGAGGCTGCATCGGAGGGAAAAAGGGTGCTGAGTTTAGCAGCTCGATTTTGCCGACCCCTCTTCAACATCATCCCACAGGCCATACACTCTGAAATGGAGTGGTCAGGACCTAAACATTTGAGGCACCATTCGTGGGTGTCGATGACGGAGATGGTACCGCCACACTTGGTGCACTTCTTGAAACCCGAAGCGGGTTTTTCCATAGTAAAGGAAATTTTGGGCCTAGTGCCCAAAATGGCACGTGCACCTAAAGAAGAAAGATTTAGAAAAAAAAATTTATTTTTTTTTTTAAAGAAAGAAAGACAGAATTGGCGGTACCGGTACAGCATCGAGGAAAGGCAGACGCAACCACAAAAAAGGGGAAGAAGAAGAAAAAACTTTCTGCAGTGACAGGAATGACAACCTGCTGGCTCCGCGGAAAACGAAGAACTGGAGACAGGCAGTTGGGAAAGGCGGGAAGGAAGCACGAAGGTCCTGTGGGATGCTCCCAAAAGCTTTCTAATTGGACGCTGGGGAGCGTTCCCGCACAGGCTCCGTCGGTACCGACGATACCCATATGTGAAGACTACATTCCTGCTTGTTCCTGGAGATAGCACAGTTACTTACCTGTAACAGGTGATCTCTGGGAACAGCAGGAATTAGTCATCACATATGGGTACGTCGGCACCGACGGAGCCCGCGCGGGAAAGCTCCCCAGCTTTTCAGATTAAAAGCTTTTGGGGCCTCCCACTGCACATGCGCGCTGCCTTCCCGCCTTCCTGACCAGCTCTCGTCAGTTCGAGTTTAAAGCTGAGACAATAGAGAGAGAGGACAGGAAGATAGATAGAGATACAACTCCTAGGGGAGGTGGGTGGGTTGTGATGACTAATTCCTGCTGTTCCCAGAGATCACCTGTTACAGGTAAGTAACTGTGCTATCTCCAGGAACAAGCAGGAATACGTCATCACATATGGGGACTCCCTAGCTAAGATGCCTGGGAGATCCCCCTCCAAGGGTAAACCATCTTCGCATGGATCTCAGGCATCCATCCAGGGAAGGTGGGCAGGAGTTGTTTAAGTATGGAACAGGTGTTTGAGGACAGCCTGACCAAACAAGGCATCCCGGCGGGAGTCCTTGTCCAAGCAGTAATGGGCTGTGAAGGTATGAACCGAGGCCCAAGTGGCTGCTCGACAGATCTGATCTATGGACACAGAGTGAAGATGAGCCATAGAAGTGGCCATGGCCCTCACATTGTGAGCTGTGACATGGCCCTCCATAGAAATGTTCTTACTCTGGTAAGCAAAAGAAATACACTGAGCGATCCAATTGGAAAGTGTACGCTTGGTGACTGGAAGTCCCAAATGAGAAGGATCAAAAGCCACGAAAAGTTGGGAAGACTTTCGATGTGGTTGAGTCCTGTTGAGGTAAAAGGCAAGAGCTCTTTTACAATCCAGAGTATGAAGGTTCCTCTCTGCACTGGATGCATGAGGAGCCGGGAAAAAGACAGGTAGATATACCTCTTGATTAAGATGAAAAGGCGAGACCACTTTGGGCATAAAGTGGGGATTCGTCCTAAGGACCACCTTATCATGATGAAACCTAGTATAAGGTGGATGAGCCACTAAAGCCTGCAGTTCACTGATGCGGCGAGCCGAAGTGACTGCAATAAGGAAAACAACCTTCCAGGAAAGAAATTTGAAGGAGGTAGAGTCCAAAGGCTCAAAAGGTGGCTTCATAAGCTGACCTAGAACGAGGTTCAAATCCCATGCTACCGGAGGAGGTCGGATGGGAGGTTTAGTTAGAGTCAGGCCTCTCATGAAACGTGCAACAAGAGGATGAGAGGAGACAGGTTGTCCATTTATAGGTTTTAAGGATGCTGCAATAGCACTCAAATGGACCCTTACTGAATTCGTCTTAAGGCCTGCATTTGAAAGATGCAGGAGATAGTCCAAGAGGGAATTCAAAGGAAGTGCTAGAGGGTCAAGACCCTGCTGAGCACACCAAATGGAAAAACGTTTCCATTTGAAAGCATAAGAACGCCTCGTGGAAGGTTTCCTAGAGGCATGAAGGATATCTGTCACAGGTTGAGAAAGATTAAAGTCTTGAAGACTTAGGCCTTCAGTAACCAAGCTCTGAGATGTAGGGATTTGGGGTTTGGGTGCCACAAAGTCCCCTCCTCCTGAGACAGAAGGTCTGGCGCAGCTCCCAGGTCCAGGGAGGATCCCTGGGAGAGATGCAGAAGTAGAGGGAACCACACCTGGCGTGGCCAGCGGGGAGCTATGAGGATCATAGTCCCGTGATCCCTCTGGAGCTTGAACAGAGTCTTGGATATTAGAGGAATGGGTGGAAAGGCATAGAGGAATTCCTGACCCCAATGCAGGAGGAAGGCATCGTGGGCCTGAGCTCCCTGACACTGAGTTCTGGAACAGAACCGGGGAAGTTTGGCATTCCACGGACTTGCAAAGAGGTCTATGTCCGGGGTCCCCCATTCCTGAAAGATTCTGCGTATCTGGTCCATATGTAGGGACCATTCGTGTGGAAGCAGAACTCGACTGAGTCTGTCTGCACGAGAGTTTTGAACTCCTGGAAGATACACTGCAAGAAGGTGAATTTGATGCTCTCTGGCGAAGGCCCATATTCTGAGAGTTTCGTTGCAAAGCGACAGAGAGCCTGTCCCTCCTTGTTTGTTTATATAGAACATGCCTACCTGATTGTCTGTCTGAACTAGGACAGTCAGGTTAACAAGGAGGGTATAGAAGACCTTGAGGGCAAGGTAAATCGCTCGCAGTTCCAGGAGGTTGATATGAAGGGTGGCCTCCTGTGGAGACCAAGTGCCCTGAGTGGAGAGGTTCTGAAGATGAGCTCCCCACCCTGTTTGGGAGGCATCTGTTGTGAGGGTTGCTTGGGGCAACAAAGGTTGGAAGGGGGCCCCCAACAACAGATTCTTGATGGATGTCCACCATTGGAGGGACCAAAATAGACGGCTTGAGGTGAGTATTTGGTCGGAGAGCGCTCCAGATGCTTGAGTCCACTGGGTGGCCAAGGTCCATTGAGCTGCTCTCATATGCAGACGAGCGTAGGGCACCACATGTACCATGGAGGCCATGTGGCCCAGAAGTCGCAGCATTTCCCGGGCTGTCAAATGACTGCTGGACTGAGCTTGGGAGGCCAAACTCAGCAGGCGTTGGGCCCTGACCTGAGGCAGGTAGGCCCTTGCAGTGATGGTGTCTAACTGGGCCCCTATGAACTCGAGAGACTGAGTAGGGATTAGTTGAGACTTGGGAAGGTTTACTACCAGTCCCAGATACTGCAGAAGACGCCTTGTGCGGTCCAGGGAAATTTGGGCCTGGGACTGAGAGGGAGCTCGGATGAGCCAGTCGTCCAGGTATGGGAATATGAAAATTCCCAGGCCTCTTAGAAAGGCAGCTACGACTGCCATGCATTTGGTGAACACTCTTGGAGCAGAGGCTAGACCGAAGGGGAGTACTCTGTACTGGAAATGTTTTCCCTGAAACAGAAATCGAAGGTATTTTCTGTGGGATGGGTGGATGAGTATGTGTGTATACGCATCCTTGAGGTCTAGAGAACAAAGCCAATCCTGACTCTGAAGGTATGGAAGGAGAATGCCCAGAGAAAGCATTTTGAATTTCTCCTTGAAAAGAAATTTGTTCAATTCTCTCAGATCCAGAATTGGTCTGAAGCCCTCTGTCTTCTTTGGTATTAGAAAATAAGGGGAGTAGAATCCCGTCCCCTGTTGAAGAAGAGGGACCTCCTCTATTGCCCCCTGGGCAAGGAGGGAGGAGACTTCCTGACCCAAGAGGGCCAGGAGAGATGGGGGAGAATTGAACTGCCTCACCATAGTATAAGGAGGAAGGTCGGAAAAATGGAGTTTGTAACCCTCTCTGATGATAGAGAGGGTCCATTGCTCTGATGTAATTTGCTCCCATCTGGGAGCAAAGTGAGCTAACCTTCCGGGTATGGTGAGGGGCTCTGGTTGTTCTAGAGCCAGAAAAGTTAAGTTCTCTAGTGGCAAGTCAAAACCCCTGAGGGGGTGGAGCCTGCTGAGGCGTAGCAGACGCCGCAGGCTTTGACCTTGCCTGTTTAGGTTGCTGACGTTTAGCAGCAAAACGAGGCTGAGAGGATTGTTGGCCAGTATTTGTAGAAAATCTGGACTTCTTGTAATAAGGCCTCTTAAAAGACTTCTTCTTGGCAGGAGTGGAGGTAGACTTAGAAAGTCTATCTAAGGTGGCATTTTCTGCATCCATTTGAGTGGCCTTAATTTGCCACTCCTCACCAAATAAGTTCTCACCTGTACAGGGCAGATTTCGTAAGCCATCTAGGACCCAAGGTTCTAGATCAGAAGCCTGGAGCCAAGCAAGACGTCGGGCTGCTATAGCAATGCCCGAAGCCCTACCAGCACCCTCAAAGGAATCAAAAGCTGCCCTGTTGGAGAACTTTGAAATATCCAAAAGGTGTTTCACTAAGGAAATGAACTGCTCCCTCTTATCCTCAGGGATAAAGGGGGCAAAATGCCGAACTTTTAGAGCGATTTCACTGAGAAACATGCCCATGTAAAGACTATAGGAATTAATCCTGGCTATAAGCATAGTAGCCTGGAAAATTTTCCTGCCAAAAGAGTCTAGAGTCTTACATTCTCGCCCTGGAGGAGTAGAAGAGTGTCTTTTGGTACTCTTTATCTTCTTCATTGCAGACTTCACCACAATAGAATGGTGAGGCAACTGGGTTTTTTGGAAACCAGGAGAAGGGGGGACACGGTACATGGTGTCCAACCTGCGAGAAGAAGGAGACAATGTTAGAGGAGCCTCCCATAAGTCCATCAAGTGTTCTTGAAGGATTTCATGGATAGGCAGGGTGACTGCCTCTTTAGGAGACTTAGAGTATCCTAAAATATCCAGTTTCTTTGATCTGGGTTCCTTTTCAGAGGATGAAGCAATAGAAAGACCTTTAGCCATTTCTATGATGAAGTCCTGAAAGGACAAATCCTCTGGTGGAGACATTCTCCTGTTAGGAGAAGAAGCCTCCTCAGGAAGATCAAGGGAGAACTCATCAGAATCATCAGAGGAGTTAAAATCCTCTGAAGAAGCAGAGTATCCTCTATGTGCTTCCAACGCACGATACGCATACCGTTCGGTATCGACATCGGGCGTACCGGGTATGGGATCGGTACCGGGCAAAAGCCCGGATCCGGCATGCGGAACCGATCTGCGTTTGGAAGACGATGGCCTCGGTTCCGGTATGGAAGCCATTTCTGGCTGCGGTACCGAGGGCGTAGCAGCATTAATAAAAGCCAGAATGGCCTGCTGCATGACTTGGACAGTATTGCCCATAGACGCCACTGCTGCCTGGATGTCGGTACCGGTATGGGCTGGTACCCCAGAGCAGTACAACAGGTGATCTGTCGAGGCCGCGCCATCGATGTCAACCTGTGACCCCATGATTGCTTTGGAGGCCGGAGCCTCCCGCCGGGGTTTTTTGGCCTGGGCAGAATCCTCGAACTCAGAATTGAGAGCCTCTCGATCTTTAGAAAGAGATTTGCTTTTAGAGGATTTGCCCACTGGAGTTTTGGTTACCTGAGATCCATCCGGAGAGGAAGACCTGGATGACTGTGATGCTTCTGAAGGAAACAGCACATGGAACTTGTTGGCCCGGTTCTGCAATCCACGTTTCGACATCTGGGAGCAGGATGGGCAGTCCGGTATGGAATGGTCAGGTCCTAAACATTTAAGACACCATTCATGGGTGTCTGTAAGAGGAATGACAGCACTGCACTTGGTACACTTTTTAAAACCAGGAACTGGCTTCTCCATGAGGAGAATTTGTGTAGGCCTGAAGGCCTAACAAAGTACCAAGCTGTGCTGAAGAAAAGAAAAAAAAATATATTTTTTTTTTTTTAAAAGAAAGAAAGAGAGACCGGCAGTACCGGTTTCAGAATGGGGAAGGCAGGTACGCGTCTAACTGATGAGAGCTGGTCAGGAAGGCGGGAAGGCAGCGCGCATGTGCAGTGGGAGGCCCCAAAAGCTTTTAATCTGAAAAGCTGGGAAGCTTTCCCGCGCGGGCTCCGTCGGTGCCGACGTACCCATATGTGATGACGTATTCCTGCTTGTTCCTGGAGATAAAGGGATATCTTTCTTTTGAAAAAAATGAATTCAACAAACTCAATTTATCATCCTCTTTCACAAAAGTTACAAAGAGTAGATCTGGTGGGAATGTCATCATGAGATGATTCTAGAAAAGCTGTTAAATCAAACTCATCTCCATCCACACATGATCCACTCCATGTTCTGTCTCAGCTGAAACTAACGAACTAGATAGAACATAGTTAAGTTTAGATATTAATATTGCCTCCACATCTAAGATACCCAATACCGCCTTAAAATACATCTGAAGTATCATCATTGGAAATAACATGAAATCTAGGAAAACTCAGAAAACGCAAATTTCTCGCTCTTACATTTTCTAACCCCTCACTTGGTTTGCAGCTTGTCGTACTTTGAAGGCTTGTTTGCATCAGTGATGCTGAGGACTAAGCTATCAGTTTAACTACTGGCAGGGTCTCCCAAGCTGGACAGGTCTCAGCTGAGGTACTAGACCAAGACAAACCACCCATCTGGGCAGCAGCAGCAGAATGGGGCAGTGCTGGCGGCGGAGGATCACATTTCTGTGACAAGAGCAACAATACTAAACTTAAACTGCGTGGAAGAAAGGCCTGGCAATCTACTTCCGTATCTTGCCATGAAACCCCAGTGGATAGTCAACACAAAACAAATTGCACTATAGTGCTGGAAGATGAGACCCCCAGGTCAGAAGGTACTCACTAGCTACTGGGGAGGAGTTGAAGACTTTTCAGAGTAAAGCCAGCATGTATGATGCGGTTGGATCAAAGCCCTCGGGACGCCTGACTGCTGATGTAGCTGCGCATGAAATGAGTCAGAAGCTGTAAAGATGTCTTACATATCAAGACATGGAATGTACGAAGAATGAACCAAGGGAAGTTGGAGATGGTCAAGAATGAAATGGAACGTGCACAGCTTGATCTGTTGGATGTCAGCAAAATGAAAAGGACTGGCATCGGGCACTTGGCACCTGATGATCACATGGTCTACTATGCTGGAAGACAAAGAAGAAATGGGGTTGCATTTCTAATTAAGAAGAAACTTGCAAGAACTATAATGAAATACAATGCAGTCAGTGAACACTTAATTTCTATTCATCTACAAAGAATGCCTACCAACAAAACTATAATTCAAGTATATGCCCCAACAGCTACAGAAGAGAATAAAATTGATGAGTTCTATGAAGACGTACAAGCTAAAATTGACAGAATATGCAAACAGGATATCCTGATAGTCATGGGTGACTGGAATGCAAATGTTGGTAACAAATAAGGCAGCAAAATGGTTGGAAAATATGGACTTGGCAACATAAATGAAGCAAGAGAAAGACTGATAGAATTCTGCAAGACCAACGATCTATTCATCTCAAAAACCTTCTTCCAGCAACACAAGCGGCGACTATACAGGACTTCACCCAATGGATTGTATAAAAATCAAATTGACTACATCCGTGGAAGTCAACGATGGAAAAGCTCTATAACATCAACAAAGACAAAACCTGGAGCTGACTATGGTACAGATCACTAACTACTAGTATGTAAACTCAAGCTAAAGTTGAAAAAGAGCAAGCCTCTCATGAATGTAGCAAAATAAGACCTTGAGAATAAAACCAATGGAATTTAAAGACTTCCTGCAAAAATCGATTTGCTGCTTTAGATACAAAATTACAGAGCTCAAGAAGAGTTATGGAATGACATCAAGAAGGATGTGTTGCAAGAAAGCGAGAAGTCTCTATAAAAGGTGAAAAAACAAAAATGGCCAAAATAGATGACAGAAGAAATTCTGAAAATTGCCCAGAAACGCAGAGAAGCTAAAGCCAGAGAAGAAACAGAGGCAATCGCAGAACTCAACAAAGATTTCCAACGTGCAGCAAGACAAGACAAGGAAAAGTACTACAATGATGCATGCAAGAAAATAGAAGCAGAAACTATTAGAGGAAGAACAAGATCAGCTTTCCTAAAGCTACGAGAGTTAAAGAAAAAATTCCATCCTCAAATTGGAATGTTATAAGATGCTCAAGGATCTATGTTGAATGATGCTGAGAAGATCAAGAAAAGGTGGAAAGAATATACAGAGTTTTTATATGATAAAGATCAAGTGGACCAACGGCCATTACAACCTGTAGCTTATGATCCGGAACCATTTATAGCAACAGGATAAAATAAAAATAAACATAGCTATCTCTGATATCTGAACATAGGGGTCAGTGACCTACACGGAGCGAAGGGTACACCCCTAAACAAAGGCATGGGGAGAGGTGACCTGCACGGAGCGGTAAGTGCATCTACTCTTGCTGCCTTGCTGGGCAGACTAGATGGACCATACTGGTCTTTATCTGCCGTCATATACTATGTTACTATGAAAGAAGTCGTTGAAGCAGCACTGAAAGCCTTATCAAAGAACAAAGCACCAGGCATTAATGGCATTTCCACAGAAGTATTATAGCAATTTGATGCAGCTGTTACCATACTTACAAGGCTCTGCCAGGAAATTTGGAAGACAACATCATGGCCAAATGACTGGAAAAATCTGCGTTTATACCAAAAGAAAAGTGATCCAACTGACCATGGAAATTATCGCACACTCGCTTTGATCCCATATGCCAGCAAGATTCTACTGAAAATTATTCAACAGAGACTACAACCAATTATTCAACAGAGACTACAACCATACGCCCGCAGCCATCTTCAGCTCCCCAATCAGGGTAGAGCTCCTGAGCGGGCCGACCAGCCTTCCCACTCAGGCCTCCAGCCCAATCGGGGCTGTGGGAGGAGGGGCCAGCACTCCAAAAAAGCAGCCGCCGCCAGGCGAGCCCGCGCCTGAGGGCCTCGCCAGAGGGCCCTTTGGTGTGGCCCTTAGGCAGTGGCCCTCCTGATTCCCTCACCGCACCGTTCCAGAAAACCAGCCCACCACTCCAACACATTTCCTGTTGAATCATCCTCCGACCCTCTGTGGCACTTCGCTATTTAAAGAAGGACACCACCAGTCGATGAGGTAAATCCCTCATTCCATAGCAGACCCCCCACAGGGACCGATAGAACCAAACATTTTATCATTTACCTTACTCCTTCCAATGCTAAATTGCCTTACTTGAAACCGTAGATGTGCTTATTATGAGATATCATGCTGTGAATAGCTCTCATTCTTATATCTGTACCTTTTGACCTACTGTAATTTTGCTACAGTACTGACACAGTTTGAATACATTACTGTTACATTGTTATATTCCAACTACTACTGCCTCAACTTGTACCTAACCTAATTTTGCCACAGTACTGACATAGTTCGGATACATTTACTGATACTTTGTTACATTGTTATACTCTAGCTGCTACTGCCTTAACTTGTACCTTGGTATCAAACTCGAATCCTGCACCCAAAGTAGCTGCCTCACATAGAACATCCAAAATGCCTCCATCCTTATCCTTATTCCTCCTCCTCCTTACCTCTTGGGCCCCCAACCTATTACAGGCCCTCAGTCCTGATATCAGGCATATCCCAATTCTCTATAACTATAGCAGAAGATGGTCTGAGAACCCCCGTCAACATTCAATAAAAGCTAGTGCCCTTCATCCTCACTTCCTACACATCCCCTTACAAGACTTTAAAAGGATCCAAATTGAGAAATGCAACTACCAACAGTTACTTAAATGTGCGCTCATCAATGCCAGATCAACACGCTCAAAATGGCCAGCATTCAATGACCTTATAACCCTACATGACCTTGATATCCTAATGATAACAGAATCTTGGTTATCCAACCATGATAATGCTCTAATTAACCTGATGTCACCACCCGTTATTCAACCTTTGCCTGTCATAGGTCTCACCAGAGAGGAGGTGGAACACTCATCTTCGCTAAATCCGATCTTCAATTTACTCTAAACAATTCTATCAGCTCAACCTATCTGGACATAATATCCATTTTGAATGAACACTGTTCAATAAACCTATTATACAGAGCACCAACTGCATCACCAGATGACCTCCCGTCAATAATCGACCTAGCTTGCAACTCCGCCAACCCACGCACCCTAAATGTCCTGATGGGAGATTTCAACCTGCCCTCCCTACATGATACGCATTCAACAGCATTCTTCGACGCAATGAATGAGCTGGGCTACACGCAACTCATCAACTCCCCTACTCATAACAAAGGTGGCATACTTGACTTGATCTTCGTACCACAGACTGCTATCAACCCCTCCCAGAGCCTGCTACTCTCCATAACACCTGTACCCTGGTCCGACCATCATTTACTCCTATTTCACATACCCACCAACGATCTTGGCATTTCCAGCAACAAAACACATGCCCCTACTAGAACGGTAACACGCTTTCGACCACTTGTTAAGGATAAGGCTCTTGAGAAGATCCTACCTCTACTCACCAACGATTCTCTCGATCCAGATGAACTGGTTTCCAATTGGGACGACACCCTCAGAGCTGCCGCCTGCCTATCATCCATCAACACAAACCGAGCGAAACGCGATCACGCACCATGGTACTCTCAGGATCTGCGAACATCGCTCCTCCATCTACGTAAACTAGAGAGACAGTGGCGCCACACCCGGACTCCTGAGGCACTCGCTGCATACTCCACCCACTTGCAAGCCCACCGAAGAAAAACCATGGAAAAAAGAAAGCTGTATTACTCAGAACTACTAAAGCGATCACTAAACAAACCTCACGACTTATTTAACATAGTAAAGTCACTAACTGGCAATCCAGCACTAGCCCAAACAACCTTGCCCCAGCCGCAAGACTATGCTACCTACCTTCAATCTAAGATGATACAAACCAAGTACAACATGAATACATCCATATTATCTACCTACACCTCTCACGGACCTCCCCAACCAACCCCTCTACTGTCATTCTCCAAGGTATCCAACAAAGAAATTTCAGATATCACCACATGTATTAACCTCACCACCGCCCCCAATGATCCCTGTCCTGCTAGTTGGATTAAAGAGTTGCGCCATGACCTCAGTCCATCCATATGCAGAATCTTGAATCAATCATTCACAACGGAATCCTTCCCTCAAAGCTTAAAATACACATCAATCCGCCCCCTGTTAAAGAATAGTAAACTTGATCCATCTAAAGTTGAGTCCTTCCAGCCAATCTCGAGCATCCCACTGCTTGCCAAAATTATGGAGAAGGTAGTCCAATGGCAAATCCAACACCATGTTGATACTGTTGCACCACTGGACCCATCCCAACATGGCTTCAGGGAAGCTCACGGAGTGGACACCATCCTCACAACCCTCTTCAACAACCTAATCACAGGAATTGACAATATCAACCATGGATTCGTCCTCATTTTCTTAGACATAGCAGCTGCCTTTGATTCAGTGAATCACGAAACACTCCTAGATCGCCTCAAAGATAAAGGTCTGCAAGGCTCAGCGCTAGCCTGGTGTGAATCCTATTTATGTAACAGATGGCAACAAGTCAGAGCAGGTTCCAAGACCTCTGAACCATTCTCACTGAAGCAAGGTGTACCTCAGGGATCATCCCTCTCTGCATTAATGTTTAACATACAAAATAAAGAGGAGCCAGTTTACAATACAGTTTACAATACAGTTCATATTTTATTGTACCTAGCCCTCATTTTGATTTAACAACATTTTATAGATGTCAGTTAATTTCAATTCTAATTTCAATTTTAACTCTATATGTAAGCATATCTTTTAGCTATTTATTTATTTATTTATTTATTGGCTTATTTATTTATTAACATTGGATTACATCTTTTGATCACATTCATTGTAGTTTTACGGTTAGTAGTTTTAGACATACCATGGTCTTCAAGTAAGCTCTGTTTTGCATTCATATGAGTTTAGCTTGTTATTCTTTTTATGTATTTCACAGATTCTTTATGAAGACGATTCATTTTCAGTTACACACAGATGACGCTAGGTTCCATTAGCGCCTAAGACAGAATATGTCCATCTCCTTAACATAGGACATTACAAGCATTTTATACTGTGGACATTGTAAGTACAAGTCTTCCGAGTATGATACCATATCTATAATTTGAGCATTGTCATATAATGTTCTCCTGTTTTCTACATATGAGTCAGTTCATTTTTAATATGTTCATTATTTTCAATATTACCCTTCCTTATTTTATATTTTTCTATGATATTATATTATACTATGATTGTTACGTCCTGCGTTTACTACAATCCTTTGGAGCACCTATTTGTTATTGTATGTTCAATGGTTTTAGTTTCATTATTATTGTTTTTTAATAATTATTGTTTTTTAATTATTTTACTATGTCTATTATGTTTATTATTTATAAATATTAATGTTTGTATTTTAGCTGCTACCCCCTGATGAAGGCACTACTTGCCGAAACGCGTTGGGGTTTTTTCCAATAAAGCAACTGAACCTATCCTTACGTCCTTGTTTCTTGCTCATTTGTGGCTCCTCTTAATGTTTAACATATACATGCAGCCCATTTGCGCTTTAATCCGTTCCTTCAATGTCCAATGCCTTGCATATGCAGATGACATCCTAATGTACTTACAATTTAAAATTGATCAACCAGATTTCTCTCCAATTATAAGATGCTTTGAAGTGGTAGCAGATTGGCTCCTCTCTCAAAATCTCCGCATTAACCATAGCAAAACAGATGTACTATTCATCTCGCGAAACCAGAAGTTCACGCCACCTCCCTCACTTCTAGTCAATAACATTGAACTAAAGTCCAAATCTACAATTCGCTACCTGGGCATCACCCTCGACCAGCGGCTTGACATTTCAGCACATGTTATAAACACAACTAAAGCAATCTATCATAAGATCCGATCACTACGCCATCTCCGCCTACTGCTTGACTTCCCTGACTACCGCTCAATAATCCAAGCCTTAGTCATCCCACACCTCAACTTTGCCAACATTATCCTACTGGGACTCCCACAGTCGACTCTTAACCCGTTACGTCTTGCCATGAACTCAGCTGCAAGGGCACTGTCAGGGCTCTCAAGATCAGACCAAATAACGCCAGTTCTAAAGAACCTACACTGGTCCCGCTGCGGGCCAGAATCCACTTCAAGGCTCTTGTCATGACGTTCAAGGCCCGTAAGAACCATCCACCCACACCCATCAGCGATCTTCTCAACAGCACTCCAGACAATAGAACTAGGAGATCTACTTCGTTGAATAAACTCGAAGTCCCAAAACTGTTGATAAAATGTAAGAAAACAACAGCAAGTAGAGCCTTCTCCATTTTTGCACCTATGGCATGGAATGCCCTCCCAGCCGAAATCCGGGCTATCTCAAACCTGGCACTATTCCGAAAAGCCCTCAAACATCACCTATTCTTACAATATTACCCTGACACCATTCCCGACACTTACACTGCCCCCACCTTACCTCCCTACCTAGCCCGTCCCTCAGATCATCTTCCTGTAGATAACGGCTAACCATTCTCTCTCCTTACCGGCCTCCTTGACCTTCCAGCCAAGCCTCTAGGTAAATGTCTTATCTTTATTTATCTGTAAGAGTATTATAATTTGTATATAATGTGTACATAGTTTTTTCCTAGTTTTTTCCTCGTTTTTTTCTCCATGTTTACATTCCCTGTTCAATGTAAAAAACTCGATGTAACTTGTTACATTCTTGTATGTTCTGTTTCAAATGTAAACCGCACTGATTATAATAGCGCGGTATATAAGAAAAATAAATAAAATACCTGGAACAAGAACTACCTGAAGTGCCAGCATGGTTCAGGAATGGGCGAGAAACGAAAGACATCATCGTGGATGTGAGATGGATCCTTGAAAAGACTAAAGAATACCAAAAGGATAGCTATTTGTGCTTTATTGACTACAGCAAGGCTTTTGACTGTGTAAACCATGAGAAAGCGTAGTTACTCACCTGTAACAGGTGATCTCCGGGAACAGCAGGAATTGAGTCTTCACATATGGGTGACGTCGGCACCTATGGAGCCCGCACGGGAATGCTCCCCAGCATCCTATAGGAAAGCTTTTGGGAGCATCCCACTGCATCTGCGCTACTCCCTTCCCCTTTGGAACCCTCTCTCCTCAGTTGGGTTTGTAGCTGAGACAAAAGGAGAAAAGGAGAGAAGGAGAGAGAAAGAGAGAGATATAACTCTTAAGGGAGGTGGGTGGGTTGTGAAGACAATTCCTGCTGTTCCCGGAGATCACCTGTTACAGGTGAGTAACTACACTATCTCCAGGAACAAGCAATAATGTAGTCTTCACATATGGGACTCCCTAGCTTGGAGATGTCAGGGAGATGACCCCAGAAGAGCAGTGAAACACAGGCTGAAGTGGGCTATGTATCCTCCCAAGGATCTCTGGTATCGAAACGCGGGACGGAGGGTAGGAGTTGTTCTAAGTCTGAAAGAGATGCTGGAGAACAGCCTGGCCAAACGAGGCATCCCGGCAGGAGTCCTTGTCGAAGCAGTAGTGGGCCACAAAAGTGTGGACAGAGGACCAAGTTGCTGCTTTGCAATTTTTATCAATTGACACCGAGCAAAAGTTGGCCATAGAGGTAGCCATTGCTCGCAAATTGTGTGCTGTGACATGACCTTCGAGAGAAAGACCCTTACTCTCATAGACAAAAGATATACAGTCTGCAATCCAGTTGGAGTGTGTTCTCTTAGATACTGGTGAACACAGCTAACTGGAATCGAAGGCAACAAAAAGCTGTGAAGCTTTTCTGTGCTGCCTAGTTCTCTGAAGGTAAATGGCCAAAGTCCGTTTGCAATCCAGAGTATGTAGATTCCTTTCTGCACTAGAGGCATGGGGCCTAGGGAAGAAGACAGGAAGGTAAATTGACTGGTTCAAATGAAAAGGTGAAACCACCTTTGGCATAAAGTGAGGATGAGTCCTGAAGACTATCTTATCATGGTGGACCATGTATAAGGCGGGTCAGCCACTAGAGCCTGGAGCTCACTGATGCGTCTTGCAGAAATGAGGGCAATTAGGAAAATCATTTTACAAGAAAGAAACTTCAGGGATGCAGTGGCTAGGGGGTCGAAGGGAGACTTCATCAGCTGTTCAAGAACAAGATTGAGATCCCATTCCACCGGCGGTGGCTTAATGGGTGGCTTAGTTAAAAGTAGACCTCATATAAAGTGCACTATAAGCGGTTGAGAGGAGACAGGCTGTGGAGTGGAGAGTTCGTCCAGTTGAGCTCTCCAACCCAATTTGGACGCATCTGTTGTTAAGGTAGCTTGGTGTGGTGGCTTTTGATAAGGAGACCCTACGAGTAGATTTTCTAGTTATTGCCACCATTGGAGGGATGAAATGAGACGTGCAGAGCTCCTGATTTTGTCCCCCAGACGACCCAACGCCTGAGTCCACTGGGAAGCTAGGGTCCATTGAGCTGCACGCATATGCAGACAAGCATAAGGGACCATATGACCGAGCAACTGAAGCATTTCTCGAGCAGTCAGGAAAGTTTTCATAGCTGCTTGGAAGCTAGTTGAACTATTCAAGCACAGCGGGCCTGCGACAGAAAAGCCATTGACTGCCTTGTGTCTAGAAGAGCCCCTAAAGGTTTGAGAAGGGGCAAATTGGAACTTTGGAAGATTTATTACCAATCCCAGATATTGAAGAATCTGCATTGTGCAGGCAAGAGCAGAGCTGGCCTCTGGAGCAGATGATGCTCAGATGAGCCAGTCATCCAAGTAGGGGAAGGCAAATATCCCTAGAGTCCTTAGAAATGCTGCTACTGACTTCCGGTGATGTCGGGGAGCATGGTGGCTGCTCTCTGAGGGAGCTCCGGGGCGCTGATGAAATTGCGCTAAAATAAAGCAACCCATATCCTTTTTCTTGAGCACGCCGGTTGAACCCAATATCCCCGATACCGGAGAGGATGTCGGTGAAACAGCGGCTGTCCGAGTACCGCTCCTCGTACACGGCGGAGGAGGGGAAGGAAGAGACAGGCCATACCGACAGCATGGCGGATGTGGAAGTGGACAGGCCCGACTCGGACGGGGACTCCGATGGGGGACCAGAGTCGATGGAGAGCCTGAAAGAGTGGCTTATGGCCTTTAAAGAGGAGTGGAAGGCTGAGATGAGATCTTTTAAGAGAGATTTGAGAGAGACGCTAGCCACGCTAACGCAGGACGTGAAGGAGCTCGGGGCTCGGGTGGAGGCCTCAGAGGAGCGACTGGAGCACCAGGAGGAGATGGTGAATGACTTGCGGAGTGGTTGGGCGGAGCTGCGGCAAGCCCAGGAGGTGCTCAAAGCTAAAACGGAGGACCTCGAAGACCGCTCGAGAAGGAGCAATATACGGGTGCGGGGCCTCCCGGAGGAGCAGCGCTTCCAGGATTGCGAGGCGACGCTGGCAAGGTTGTTTGCCGCCATATTGAAGGAGACAGACCCTGCAGGGGACTGGGTGGGAAAGCAGCTGCTAATGGAAAGGGCTCATCGGAGCCTGGGCCCCCCGAAAGAGAACAAGCCCCGGGATGTGATAGCGTGCATGAGCTCCTATAAACTGAAGGAACAGCTCCTCACCGCAGCACGGAAGCTCGGCCCGTATAGCTGGGAAGGGGCCAAAATAGAACTGTATCATGACCTCTCTGCAGGCACGCTGCAACGGCGGTGGGAGCTGCGGGGGATTACATCGGTGCTGCGCAGAGAAGGATGGCGCTATAAATGGCTTTACCCATTTGGCCTGTTGGTGACTGTAAAGGGTAATACCCGTCGCATCCAAAGTGCCGAGGGAGCTTGGCAGATCCTCAGGGACTTGGGTGTAGAAAACATCCCGGAGGCACAACTGCGAAGCCCGCCTAAAGATCAGCGCCCTCCTGAGCGGAACGCCGGTATGAAGTGGCAGAGAGTCGGCAGCAAGAGTAAGAGCCGGAGGCTAACTAGGCTCTCTGGAGGCAAGGAGCGGGAGCTGGCGACGGAAGAAACTGGTGCCTGAGCCATGTAGCGGTCGGGGGGGGGGCTCTCTCCCCTCAGGACTTGTGCTGTCTCTCCCTGGGGCCTGCCTTGTAGAGGCCAATACCAGGGGGTACTGGTGCTTAAACCCATAGTCTCATTGGACATCAGAATGGGGGACAGTTAAACAGGACGCTGGCTGAGATGGGCAGTTAAAAAGCACCTGAAGTTGTTGCAGTTGGGCATTTGGCGTTTGTAAACTGTTTATATTTTAACCCGCCCGAGCAAGTCGGAGTAATACCGGAGGGGGACCTCCAGGATACCCTACAAATGATATAGGCTGCATACCAGAGGACTATGGCAGGAGCGCAGTACTTTTGGACCGTCCACTCCAATCCCGAGTACCTTGATCCCTGCGTCGGGCTGAGCTTGGACATGATGAACCTGGCTAGGCCTGGAGGTCGTTGGAGGGATGCTTTGGCCTGGAATGGGGGTAATGCCCAGGGCCCCCCGGGTTCACCTAATGTTTAATTAGCAATTGTGGGATGCGGAGGAATGGTCTCAATGATATCACTCTTATTGTTTATCTGCCATATATGGAAGGAGGGGGGGTCAGGGGGGGGAAGCGGGGGAGCTACATGCAGGGTGAGTGTAAGGGGGAGGGGAGGAAGGGGATGGAGGGGAATGACGGGTAGGGGAACTGGGAAGGGGTGGAAGGCGGGCGGGATGCAGTAGAGGGGGATACGGGGGGAATCGGGGTGGGCAGTAGGATTGGAAAGGGGCAAGGGGGGAAACAGGGGAGGAGGTAGGGGAGGGGGGACAGCGGGGGGGTTATGAGCAACGGGGGTGTGCTGGTAATGGAAGGGGAGGGTGGGGGGTGAAGGGTAGGTTACTATGGGGAGGATAGGCTCTCTTAATGCCAAAGGGCATAAATAATCCCCGGAAGCGGCAGCAGCTGTACCGAGAGGTCACCCGGCTGGATTGGGAAGTAGTGATGATCCAGGAGACTCACTTGCGGAGGAAAAATGAAGGGTTGTTGAGGAATGCCCGATCCCCTCATTCCGCCAAACTACTGATGTGGGTAACGGAGGCGAGCAAGAAGGGGGGGGGGTAGCGATCCTGATGCGTAGGGATAGCACTTTCCGGGTGGGCAGGGTGGAGAGGGATGCGGAGGGGCGGGTGCTACTCTTGGGTGGGGAATGGCAGGGCGAACAGGTCACTCTGGTTAATATTTATGCTCCGAATGAGGAGCAGGTGCGTTTCTGGAAAGGGGTGCAATCTTTATTGGCCAGGCATGTACAGGGGAGGCTCATATTGGGGGGTGATTTTAATTTGGCTATACACCCCAGATGGGATCGCCAAACGGGGGGGGGGGAGATGGGAAGAATAATGTTCGCAAGATCTTGAAGAACATTATGGAATCTTATCAGCTGAGGGATGTATGGAAGCAATTGCATGAGGGGAGCAGGGAGTACACTTTCTATTCTGCCCCTCATGATAGTTATAGCCGGATTGATTATCTTCTGATGCCTGTTGGGTGGGGCCCGCAGATCCAGGAGGCGACGATAGGGAACATTACGTGGTCCGACCACGCCCCTATATGGGTGAGTGTGGGGGGCCCTCGAGAGGGGAGGGGAGTACGGTTTTGGAGGCTTAATGAGAGCTTATTGAGGAGAGCAGAGGTAGTGCAGGATGTCAAGAATTGCCTGAGGGAGTATTGGGAATTAAATGACACGGGAGATGTGGGGGCGGTGGGGCTGTGGGAGGGGATGAAGGCGGTAGTGAGGGGGAGGCTGGTGATGTGGTCCTCCCGACTTAAGAAGCAGAGGTTGGCAAAGGAGGAGGCCTTGCAAATAGAGATCAAGCAGATGGCGGAGAGATACCAAGGCCGGGGGAATAAGCGGGACCTTCAGCATCTTAATCAGCTGAGGATGGAGCTGAATAAATTACAGGTGGAGGAGATTGGGTTCCAGATGACAAGGTTGAAGCAGTGTTACTATGAATGGGGAGATAGAGCGGGGAAACTGTTAGCTAATAAACTACGGAAGAGGGAAGCCCAGACTACTATAGGGGAGTTGGCGGGGGCTAAGGGGGAGCTGCTGAGGTCGGAGAAGCAAATCGGGGAGCGGTTTTGCCAATTCTACCGGGACTTATACAAGAAACCGGAGGGCGAGCTAATGGGGGCGAGAGAGGAATATCTGCAGGGTATTGAGCTGCAGTGCCTGAGGGAAGGGGAGGTGCGGGACCTGGAGGCGGATATCACCAGGGAGGAGGTGGCGCTGGCCTTGCGAGCGCTGCCGGTTGGGAAGGCCCTGGGATTGGATGGCCTGACGGGGGCCTTTTATAAAGTCTTTCGGGAGGAACTCTTGGATAGGTTGGTCCGGGTGGCGAATCGGGTACAGCAGGAAGGTGGGCACCTTTCGGCAGAGATGCTCACCGCGGGAATAACAGTGTTGCCCAAGGGGGGCAGGGACCCGGGGCAGTGCGGGTCCTATAGGCCTATTTCCCTCATCAATGTAGATGTTAAAATTATTGCCAAAGTGTTGGCCAATCGGTTGGCTCCCAAGATGCCCGGGTTGATAGGGATAGACCAAACCGGCTTTATTATGGGGCGACAAGCATCGGATAATATAAAGAGGGTGCTGGAGGCAGTCTGGGGGGTGCAAGAGCAAGGGACAGAGGCCATGCTGCTGTCTATCGACGCTGAGAAAGCATTCGATAGGGTAGACTGGGCATTCCTGTTTCAAACTATGCAGCAGATGGGCATAGGACCCAAGTTTATGCGGTGGCTACAAGCGCTGTATAGGGGCCCTAAAGCAAGGGTTAAAATCAATGGGCGGTATACTGAGGCCTTGGAACTGGAAAGGGGGACCCACCAGGGCTGCCCGATGTCTCCTCTCCTTTTTGCTATAGCTATTGAACCTTTGGCGTGTGTAATCAGAGGACATGGGGGGGGTGACGGGGCTGCAGAAGGGGAGTGGCCACCATAAGATATCCTTATTCGCGGACGACGTTCTCTTGGTGGTGACGCAACCTGAGGAGTCCCTACCGGAGATCCTCAGGCAAATAGGGAGGTATGGGGCGGTATCGGGGTTCAAGATGAACCTGGACAAAACAGAGGCCCTGAACCTTAATATGTCCCCGGGAAGGTTGACAAGATTGCAGCGGGAATACCCATTTAAATGGAAGGAGAGAGCCATTCGATACTGGGGGGTTAACATCACCCCACAGCCCAGTGCGATGTATGAGCCTAATTATAGTAAGCTATGGACAGAGATAGAGAGGGATTTGTAGCGGTGGGTGGGCCAGGAAGTCTCTTGGTTGGGTAGGATAGCATCGGTAAAAATGAATATTCTCCCACGGGTGCTATATTACTTCCAAGCGTTGCCGGTGGCCATACCAGGACCGCACATGCGGTGCCGTCAGCGGCAGGTGAATCAATATATTTGGCGACGGCATCCGCCCAGGATAGCGCGGGAGGTGTTATACCGGAGGAGGGAAGAGGGGGGGGTTGGGGGTGCCCAATATGCAGGCCTACTACTGGGCCGCTCAGGCTCGACATGTGATGGACTGGCGGGGCGGGGGGGAAGGGAAGACCTATGTGGTGATGGAGACGGCCAGTGGAGGGGGACGGTCCCTGGCGGGGCTCCCATGGATGGGGAGGGGGGAAAGGGGGGCGGGGGTGCAGGCCCACCCATATGTGAGTCATGTGCTAGGGGAATGGGACAAGATTCGGAAGGGAGCAGGGGAGGGAGGGGGCAAATGCTTCTCGCTGATGCGGGAAATATGCCAAACGGCGGAATTCGGCCCGGGGAGAAAAGGGGGGGGGCTATCGGCGGTGGGCATCAGGGGGGCTGAAGTGCTTCTATCAGTTTGTAGATGGGGGGGAATGGGTCCCCTTTGCGACGCTGCAAGAGATGTATGGATTGCGAGATGGGGATCGCTTTTATTATGAGTAAGTGATCTCTTTCCTCCGGAGGAAACTAGGGAAGGAGGGGCTGACACGGGACTATACCCCGCTAGAGGTGGTTTGGTACGGGAAGCGGACCTCCCTGGGGCTCATTTCGGCGCTGTATCGGGCTATCCAGGGGCCCATGGGGGAGAAACAGATATATGCGGGAATGGGAGAGGGACTTAGGCAAGGAACTGGAGGAGGGGCAATGGAAGAATGTGTTTGATCAGCTGAGGCTAATGCCCTTGTCCATAGCTATTAGGGAGAATTGGTGTAAGGTGGTGCTGCGGTGGTACTATACGCCCGCTCGCCTGCATAAGATGTTCCCCAGGGTGTCCAAAAAGTGCTGGAGGGAATGCGGGGCGGTGGGCACGTTCTTCCATATTTGGTGGAAGTGCCCGCGGATACAGCAATTTTGGGGGGCGATTAGGGACTGGATCAGGGAGGTGGTGGGGCGAGAAGTACCGCTTGACCCTAGTGGGTTTTTAATGGGGTGGTGGAGCGAAGGGGGGCCTACCCAAGACAAGCGGCAAATTATGGCGTGTCTGAGTGCGGCCCGCTGTGAACTGGCCTACCGCTGGCGGCAGAGGGACGCACCACAGGTGGGGCAGTGTGTGGAGCGCCTGCGACAAGTGTATTTGATGGAAAAACTGACAGCAGCGCGTAGGCAACGAGTGGATAGATTTGAGCAGCAGTGGGACAAAGTACTGAATTACCTACGGAATAACACCCAGTGATTGCACGGGGAAGGGGTCCGGGGGTTGGGGGGGGCAATAGTGGGGAAATGGGGGGAGGTTAGTGGGGGGGGGGAGAGTGGTGGGAGGGGGGAAGGAATATGGAGAGTTCTTCTAATAAAATACAATTCCACAGGGGATCAAAGGGCTGTAGTACTGGTTGGGCATACGTTGCTGGACTTTCACCCTGCTTTATTGGGAGGGGGAAGGGTGTCTCTGTTACGCTCGGACCCTGCTGAGATAGGGAGGGTGGTGGATGATTGGGACATTGCAGGGCTTGCGGGGTAGAAAGCTTATATAAAAGTGTATAAATGGAAAGGTTTTCTGGTATGCGATGTGTGTACACAGATACTCACTTTGTCTATTTGGTTTGTGTATATGTTTGTATTGGAATTGTTGTTAATAAAAAGTTAAATTCAAAAAAAAAAAAAAAGAAATGCTGCTACTACTGCCATGCATTTTGTGAAGACTCTTGGGGCTGAAGCCAGGCAGAAGAGTAAAACCATGTACTTGTAATATCTTCCTTGAAAGAGGAATCAAAAGAAACCTCCTGTGCTGTGTGTGAATAATGATATGCATATATGCGTCCTTTAAGTCTAGAGAACATAGCTAATCCTGGCTCTGGATGTCAGGGAGAAGTGTGCCGAGAGAGATCATTTTGAATTTCTCTTGGAACAGATGCTTATTTCCCTGAGGTCCAGAATGGGCCTGTACCCCACTATTTTCTTTGGTATAAGGAAGTAGGGGGAGTAAAAGCCCAGACCTTGTTGAGAAAGAGGTACCTCTTCTATCGCACCCTGAGCAAGGAGTGTGGTAAGCTCCTGACACAAGAGAGTAGTGAGAGGAAGCCGAGAACTGAACTCTCGGAGTGGAGGGAGGGGGCATACTTTGGAAATGAAGTTTGTACCACTCTGTCATAATGGAGAGAGTCAAATACTCTGATGTTATCCGATGCCACCTTTGGGCAAAGTAACAGTTTGCCTGGAATTCTGAGTGGTTCTAGAATTTCCAGAGGTAGTATGAGTAGCTTCTCTAGCAAGGAGTCAAAGACCTTGTGGAGAATGGGTCTGCTGAGCTGGTTGAGCTCTGGAGACTTGAGCCTTCCTTTGTTGTTTTGGCTGTTGTCCCTTCTGGGAAGCATGAACCAGACAATGGACAGCATGGGAGTAAGAAGGATAAAACTTCTTTTTCTTGTTGAAAAAGGGTTTCTTAACTATTTTTTTCTTAGCTGGATTGGCAGTGGTCCTGGAGAATCTGTTTAAAGTAGTGTTCTCGGACTCAAATTGAGAAGCTTTGTCTTGCCAATCCTTGCCAAAGAGGTTTATCTTGCACCCACTGCTCTAAATCAGAAGCCTGTAACCAGGCAATATGACATGCACCGATGGCAATAGCAGAGGTTCTGCTAATACATTCAAAACAATCAAAGGTTGACTGACCTGTTCATGAACTTAGAAACATTCTGGGAATACTTAAAAAGCATCATGAAATCAGCCCTCTTATCAGGGAGAAGAGGAGCCATTAGTTCCAAATCTTTAGTCACCTCCCGAAGAAACATACCCATGCAGAGTAAGTATGAACTTATTCTGACCGATAACATGGAGGCCTGAAAGCGTAGTTAATCACCTGTAACATGTGATCTCCGGGAATAGCAGGAATTTAGTCTTCACGTATGGGTATCGTCGGTACCGACGGAGCCCGCGCAGGAATGCTCCCCAGCGTCCAATAGGAATGCTTTTGGAAGCATCCCACAGTGCCTGCGTGCTGCCTTCCCGCCTTTCCCACTGTCCCTCTTCAGTTGAGTTTATAGCTGAGACAAAGGAGAGAGGGAGAGAGAGAAAGAGAGTCAACTCCTAGGGGAGGTGGGTGGGTTGTGAAAACTAAATTCCTGCTGTTCCCGGAGATTACCTGTTACAGGCGAGTAACTACGCTATCTCCAGGAACAAGCAGGAATGTAGTCGTCACGTATGGGAACTCCCTAGCTGAAGATGCCAGGGAGATGGCCCCAGGAAGCTGCACCCCATTATGAGATGGGCCATGCTTCCTCCCATGGATCTCTGGCATCCCACCAGGGATGGTGGGTAGGAGTTGAGTTAAGTCTGAAAGAGATGTTGAAGAACAGCCTGACCAAACAAGGCATCCTGGCGGGGAGTCCTTGTCTAAGCAGTAGTGGCTGTAAAGGTATGTACCGAAGCCCAAGTGGCTGCTCAACAAATGTCGTCGATAGTACAGTGAAGGTTAGCCACAGAGGCTGCCATGGCTCTCACATTGTGAGCTCTGTCATGGCCTTCAAGAGAAAGACCTTTACTCTCATAGGCAAAGGATATGAATTGTGCAATGCAGTTAGAGTTCTTTTGGAAACTGGAAGTCCCAAATGACTAGAATCAAAAGCAACAAAGTTGGGAAGACTTTCTATGTTGCTGTGTTCTTCGTAGGTAAAAAGCTAAAGCTCTTTTACAGTCCAAGGTATGAAGATTCCTTTCTGCATTAGAGGCATGAGGCCTCGGAAAGAATATAGGAAGGTAAACCGCTTGTTTAACTGGAAAGGGGAAACCACCTTTGGTATAAAGTGTGGATGAGTCCTAAAAACGACCATATCATGGTAAAATCTTGTATAAGGAGGATCAGCCACTAGAACTTGCAACTCACTAATGCTGCGTGCGAAGGTGACTGCAATTAGGAAAATGACTTTCCAGGAAAGGAATTTCAGAGATGTAGTGGCTAAAGGCTCAAAGCGCGGTTTCATGAGCTGCCCAAGAACAAGATTCAAATCCCATGCCACTGGTGGCGGTCAATAGAAGACCTCTCATAAATCTTGTTATAAGTGGATGAGAGGAAATAGGTTGTCCATTTAGAGCTTTGTAGGAAACTGCAATAGCACTAAGATGGACTCTTATTGAGTTGGTCTTAAGACCAGTATTTGATAAGTGAAGGAGGTACTCTAGTACCGATTCCAGAAGGGGGGTTAAGTCCCTTTTGAAAACACCATATGGTAAACCGTTTCCACTTAAAGGTGTATGATAGTCTTGTGAAAGGTTTCTAGAAGCCTGTAGGATATCTTTTACCTCTTGAGAAAAGTTGAGATCCTGAAGGTCTAAGCTTTCAGCAAACAGGCCCTGAGATGCAGGGATTGGGGATTTGGGTGCCATAGCATCCCGTTCTCTTGGGAGAGAAGATCTGGAGCACACCCCAACTCCCGAGGTGCAGCTTGAGAGAGATGTAGAAGCAGAGGATACCACGTTTGCCATGGCCAACGTGGAGCTATGAGAATCATACGACCTCTGTCTCTGAGCTTGAATAGTGTTTTGGGGATGAGGGGAATGGGTGGGAAGGAAATCTTGACCCCAGTGAAGGAGGAAGGCGTCCCTTGCCTGACAATCTGGAGCCAGAATTCTGGAACAGAACCAGGGAAGTGTGGCATTCAGTGGACTTGCAAAGAGGTCTATGTCTGGGGTTCCCCAGATTTGAAATATTTGGGCAACCTGGTCTGAGTGGAGAGACCATTCGTGTAGCAGCAGTACACGGCTGAGTTTGTCTGCTCAAAGGTTTTGAATGCCTGGAAGGTGAAGGTGGTGAATTTGATACTCTCTGGTGAGGGCCCATAATCGTAAAGCTTCATTACATAATGACAGAGCCCGTCCCACCCTGCTTGTTCACGTAGAACATGGCTACTTGATTGTCCATCTGGACTAGGACTGTCTTGTAGCTGAGCTGGGCCTGGAATACTCGAAGAGCAAGAAAGATTGCTCTGAGTTCCAGGAGGTTTATGTGAAGACAAGCTTCCTGTGGAGTCCAGGTACCCTGGGTAGAGAAATCGTGCATCTGTTTTTAGAGTGGTCTGGAATAGGGGTTGCTGGAAAGGAGACCCCACCAGAAGATTCTCCAGTGATTGCCACCATTGGAGGGACGAAACAAGACGTTGTGAGTTTGTTATTTTGTACAAAAGGCAACCTGTGGCCTGTGTCCACTGAGTGGATAGGGTCCACTGGGCTGCTCGCATGTGGAGGCGCGCATAGGGAACCACGTGTACAGTGGATGCCATGTGTCCCAATAGCTGGAGCATTTCTCGAGCAGTCAGGTAAGTCTTTACTGCTGCTTGGGAAGATAGTTGCACTATGCGCAGACAGCGGGGCTGTGGAAGGAAAGCCCTTGACTGTCTGGTATCTAGGCGACCTCCTATGAATTCTAGGGACTGAATAGGAGCAAGATGGGATTTTGGGAGGTTTATGACCAATCCCAAATATTGAAGGATTCGCATTGTGCGAGACAAAGCAGAGCTGGCTTCTGGAGCCATGGGGGCTCGAATGAGCCAGTCGTCTAAGTAAGGAAAGACTAATATTCCTAGAGTTCGCAGGAATGGAGCTACTACCGCAATGTATTTCGTGAATCCTCTTGGTGCCGAAGCCAGACCAAAGGGAAGAACTTTGTATTGAAAGTGTTTTCCCTGGAAAAGGAACCGCAGGAATTTCCTGTGATCTGGATGGATGAGAATATGAGTATATGCATCCCTTAGAGCTAGAGAACAAAGCCAATCCCGACTTTGAAGGTATGGCAGAAGAGTTCCTAGAGAGATCATTTTGAATTTCTCTCGGAACAGATATTTGTTCAATTCTCTGAGGTCTAAAATGGGTCTGTGTCCTCTTGTTTTCTTTGGGATAAGAAAATAGGGGGAGTAGAACCCTGTACCCTGTTGTAGAATGGGTACTTCTTCTATTGCTCCTTGAGCAAAGAGTGTTGTGACCTCCTGGCCTAAGAGATCGTTGACAGTGGTCTGAGAATTGAACTGTCTTACGAATGTAGGAGGGGGCATGCTGTGAAAATGAAGCTTGTACCCCTCTCATACAATGGACAAAGTCCAATTTTCTGTTATTTGGTGCCATCTGTTGGCAAAATGACACAACCTGCCAGGGATGGTTAAGGGTTCTGGACCGTTCAGGGGCAGGAAGGCTAAGTTCTCTAGGTAGGAGTCAAAGCCCCTGAGGAGGCTGAGCCTGTGGAGCTGGTTGAGCTCTCGGCCCTTTTGGCTTCTTTTGTTGTCTAGTTTGTTGCTGTTGTCCCTTTTGGGCAGCCTGAACTGGACCGTGCCCCTTCTGGGCATAAGGAGGATAAAACTTCCTTTTTTTTGTTGAAAAAGGGTTTTTTATAGGACTGCTTTTTGGCTGGGTTGGCTGTAGATTTTGACAATCTATCCAGGGTGATACTGTCAGTATCTGTTTCATTAGCCTTTTCCTGCCAATTCCTGCCAAAGAGATTTTCTCCTGTACAAGGGATATTTCCCAATTTATCTTGTACCCAAAGTGCCAAGTCGGATGCCTGAAGCCAGGCAATCCGACGTGCACCAACAACAACAGCAGAGATTCTCCTGATGCATTCAAAGCAGTCAGAGGCTGCACGATTTACAAACTTGGAAACATCCTGAGCATGTCTGACAAGATTAAGAAAGTCTTGTCGTTTATCATCAGGAAGAAGGGCGCTCATAAGCTCCAAGTCTCCTGTGACCTCTTTGAGGAATATTCCCATATATAGGATATAGGAGCTGATCCTGGCTGAGAGCATGGAAGCATCGATGCCCAAAAGCATCGAGAGTCCTGCACTCACAGCCCGGAGGATTGGAAGCATGCCTCTTTGCACTCTTCATTCTACGCATAGCCTATTCCACTACCATTGAATGGTGTGGTAACTGAGTTTTTTGGAAGCCAGGACAAGGTAGAACTCGATACATTGTATCGAGCCTCCGAGAGTGAGGAGATGTGGTTAAAGGTGTTTCCCACATCCTCAGCATAAGATCATGTAGGAGCTGATGAATAGGCAGAGTAGCTGCTTTCTTGGGAGCCTTAGGGTATTGAAGAATTTCTAATTCTTGTGCCCTAGATTCCTTTTCAGGAGTTACCATGATTGCAAGGTCTCAAGCCACATCACAAATAAAATCTTTAAAAGACATGTCCTCTGGAGGAGACATCCTGCATTGAGGAGAAGAAGATGGTTCCTCCGGAAGAAGTACTTTGGTATCGGCAGAGTCATTAGAGTCATCGGAATCAGAAGATTCGAAATATCTCCGATCCCGATGCTCATGCAAAGCACGGTACCAGTATCGATCAAAGTCGGTATCGAGGTGTACCGGTACCGATCTGACAATGCCGGAGAAAGACTCAAGACTGGGCATGGGGGTATACCCACCGAGGCCGGTACCATCAGTACCGGTACCGATGTCGGTACCGGTGTCTGTTGAACCGTCTGTAGGGGTCTCAACGGTACTGAAGCCATGAGAAGAGCTGCCAGACTGCGTTCGATAGTGAGAAACCTCTGATCTATCGACACTGCCGATGTTTGGGTGTCGGTACCGGTAGAAGCGGCCGGAACCCCAGAGCATGGCACCAGTAGTTCTGCCGAGGTAGAGGCCTCGAGAACATCCTGGAGCCCCGTTAGTGCTTTGGAAGCCGAAGCCTCCCGCCGGGGCTGCTTCGCCGGTGAAGTTTCCTCTAAGGCAATGCCAATGGCCTCTCGATGCCTAGAAGGAGATCTACCCTTTGAGGACCGGCTAGACTTATGTTTAGTTACCTGAGATCCATGGGAGGAAGATGAGGCTCTGGAAGACATCAATACAACGGACATCGCATCTGAATCAAAAAGGGTACCGGGTTTTGCAGCTCTAATCTGCAGGCCCCTTTTAGTCATCTTCCTACAGGAGAGGCACTCCAATGGAGAATGGTCAGGGCCTAAACATTTAAGACACCAGTCATGGGTGTCGGTGACAGATATGGTACCGCCACACTTAGAACTTTTTTTTTTTTTTTTAAACCAGTAGCTGTTTTTTCCATTTTTAAGGAAAATGGGCCTAGTGCCCAAAACGGCACCTAGCACTGAGGAAATAAAGTTTCTGAAGAAAGGTACCTCAGAAACTATATATGGAGTGGAGGAGTGGCCTAGTGGTTGGGGCAAGGTACTTCAGGCCGGAAGGTCGGGGGTTCAAATTCCACTAGAGGACAGCAACCTTGGGCTGGAAGGACTGGGGTTTCTAGTCCCACAGGTGCTCCTTGTGGTCTTGGGCAAGCCACTTAACCCTCCATTGCTCATGTTCCCTGTAAGTATTAGTGTATGTGTCTCATATCCCCGTGTGTTAAATGTATCCCCCAATTGTGTTGTGACCGCTTTGACTGAAGGATAAGGCGGTATACAAAACTGTCTAAATAAATAAATATATATATATATTTTATTTTTTATTTTTTATAGAAAAGAAGAAAGAAGAACCGGCGGTACCGGAAGGCATCGAACGAAGGCAGACACGACCACAAAAATAAAGAATAAAGAAGGAATTTTCTACGGTGACAGGGTATGCGACCTGTCGGCTCCGTGGAAAATGAAAAACTGAAGAGGGACAGTGGGAAAGGCGGGAAGGCAGCACGCAGGCGCTGTGGGATGCTCCCAAAAGCATTCCTATTGGACGCTGGTGAGCGTTCCCGCGCGGGCTCCGTCAGTACCGACGATACCCATACGTGAAAACTACATTCCTGCTTGTTCCTGGCTATAACATCGACGGCTAAAGGCATCGAGAGAGCTTGCATCACGGCCTGGAGGATTATATGAATGTGTCTTAGCACTTTTAATTTGACGCGTTGCCAATTCCACAAACATGGAATGGTGTGGTAACTTTGTCTTTTGGAACCCGGGACACGGCGGTACCCGGTACATGGTATCAAGTCTTCGAGAATGTGGAGACGCTGTTAAAGGTGTTTCCCGCATTCTAAGCATGAGATCATGCAAACTCCGATGAATAGGTAAGGTAGCGGCCCTCCTTAGGGGCTGCTGGATATTGAAGAATTTCAAGTTCTTCAGCTCTCGGTTCCTTCTCGGGGGTCACCGTGATGGAGAGGCCCCAAGCCACATCCCGTATAGTCTTGAAAAGACATGTCCTCCGGAGGAGGCATCTGGCGTTGTGGGAAAGGAGAGGGATCCTCCGGAAGAACCTCTCTGGTACCGATAGATTCATTGGAAGAATCAGAATCGGAGGACTCAACGACGATACAACGACGGTACAGATCAAACTCGGCATCGGAATGCTTCGATACCAGACCCTCAATGCCGGACACTGATTCCAGGGCTAGCATGGGTGGTAGCGCGGGGAACGGCGCAACGGTCGATGCAGCTACCTCGGTTCGGTACCGAAGACTGCGGAACTGATTGCAGGGACTTTAGCAGTACCGAAGCTGCCAGCAAGGCCGCAAGACTCTGCTCAATGGCTAGGATACATCGATCCATGGAGCCAGCCGATGTCTGGCTGTCTGTACCGAAAGAGCAGGCCACAACCCCAGAACATGACACAAAAAGCTCTCCAGAAGTGGCTGCCTCGGGAACATCTTGGGACCCCGATAATGCTTTGGAGGCAAGGACCTCCCGCCAGGGTTGTTTGGCCAGTGTATTGTCCTTGAAGGCAACACTTGGAGCATCTCGATACTTAGAATGAGACCTACCCTTTGAGGACTGGCCAGTTTTCGAGGAAGACTTGGGTTTGGTTACCTGAGATCCATGGGAGAAAGATGAAGCCCTGGACAAAGTCGATGCAATGGACATTGCATTCGAAGCAAAGAGGGTGCCGAGTTTCGCAGCTCTATTTTGCAGGCCCCTCTTAGTCATCTTTCTGCAGAGGAGACACTCCGATGGTGAATGATCTGGTCCCAAACATTTAAAACACCAGTCATGGGTGTCGGTAGCAGAAATAGTACTGCCACATTTAGAACATTTTTTGAAACTACTAGTTAGTTTCTCCATTTTGAAAGAAAAATGGTGCCGAGGCACCAAGAGGGGAAAGACCCTCCAAGAAAGAGGTTTTGTTAAAAAAAAAAAAATAGAAGAAAGAAAGAAAAGGACACAGACTGTACCGGTGTTAGCATCGACGGGAAGGCAGAAACAACCACAAAAAAGGTGGTTTTCTGCGGTGACAGGAATTGCAGCCTGTCGGCTCCGCAGAAAACAAAAAACTGAGAAGAGAGGGTTCCAAAGGCGGGAAGGCAGCAGCGCAGGTGCAGTGGGATGCTCCCAAAAGCTTTCCTATAGGACTCTGGGGAGCGTTCTCGCGCAGGCTCAGTCAGTGCCGACTTCACCCATATGTGAAGACTACATTCCTGCTTGTTCCTGGAGATATACTCTATGCCACATTAAGCAGCATGGATATACCAGGACACCTAATCGTTCTCTTACACAAACTTTACATGTATTTATTTATTTTATTTCAATTTTTTATAAACCGCACTCTTTATAATCAGCGCGGTTTACAGAGAAACACAAAGACCAGAACAACAGGCTGTTCGGTATTACATAACACAGGAGTATAAACTTGGATAACATGGGAGAACTATATACATAGAATATATAATCAATTAGTTCGATACATTAATCAAGAAGCAACAGTTCGAATGGAACAAGAAAAACAGAATGGTTTAAAATCAGCAAAGGTGTACAAAAAGGCTGCATACTTCCCTCCTACCTGTTTAATTTATATGCAGAACAAATGATCAGAGAAGTGGGGTTGTATGAAAACAACAGAGGTGGGAAGATTGGTGGAAGACAAACTTTTCTATGCTGATGATACCACTTTACTGGCTGAAAGTGAAGACCATCTGAAACATTTGCTTCTCAAGATCAAGGAACATAGTCTTAAAATGGGCCTGCACCTCAATGTAAAGAAGAAAGATCATGCAACTGGCAAAATCAATATGTTCATCGTTGATGGAGAAGAAATTGAAATAGTTGATCCAAGTAGATTAAAGTTGTCCACTATCAATAAAGAAGCAACAAGCAGTCATGAAATCCGACAACACACTGCTCTTGGCAGAATGGCTATGAAGGACCTAGACAAGATTCTCAAGAGCAGAGATGTCTCTCTCCATATAAAGATTTGACTTATTCAAGCCATGGTATTTTCAATAACTTCATATGGATGCGAAAGCTGGACAGGAAGAAAATCGATGCCTTTAAATTATGGTGCTGGCAGCGAATACTGTGTATACCATGGCATGCCCGAAGAACAAACCAGTCAGTTCTAGAGGAGATCAAACCTAAGCTTTCTTTAGAAGCTCAGATGACAAGACTTTGACTTGCATACTTTGAACACATCATGCAAAGAGGGTGATCATTAGAGAAAGACATCATGCTTGGCAACGTAGGTGGTCAACGCAAAAGAGGAAGGCCAGCAATGAAATGGATCGATACAGTAACAGCAATTATGGGTGCCAGTCTGTCAACAATGAGCCGCCTGACTGAAGACCGAACACAATTTAGGACAACTATCCTAAGGGTCGCCATGAGTCAACACCGACTCAACAGCACTTAATAAAACAACATTTTCCAACAACTCATCCAGACGATGTAACAAAGAATCTTTAATATAAGTCGCCTCTACAAGCTGGAGTGACGACAATTTAGTATCTCGATATTCTCATGTTTTTAATCATTTTGTAAGAGCTTAGATACAGTGTCTTAGAAAAGGACAAACTTGCTTTAAAAAACCCTGTAACATTGTTAGCAAGAGAGAACATTCCAAAAATCCTTTAAGGAAACATCTTTTTCTAGTGTCTGACACAGGCTCTATCAAATCAAGGGCAGGTAGGGAAACAGTTCTAAGCATAGGGGACACTTTAGGAAGAGGACCACCATCTGGTGCAGGAATCAAATTTAAAGAATCCACAGGAGTGGAGGGAGATGCCCCATTATCTAGGTATTATCATAAGATATGCCATACTGGGTCAGACCAAGGTCCATCAAGCCCAGTATCCTGTTTTCAACAGTGGCCAATCTAGGTCATACATACCTAGCAGTTTCCCCAAAAGACAGGTTCCACAATGCTTGTATTGGGTCAAGCATTGATATCCTGGGTCCCTTCTTAATAATGGTTTATGGACCTTTCCTCCAGGAACTTGTCCAAACCTTTTTTAAACCCAGCTACACTAACAGCCTTTACTACATCCTCCGGTAACAAATTCCAGAGTTTGATTACACGATGAGTGAAAAAATATTCTCTCTTATTTGTCTTAAATAGTTTACCCTGTAGCTTCATTGCATGTCCCCTAGTCTTTCTATGTGCTGATAATGTAAACAATCGATCTACGTTTACCCGTTCATTAATTTATAGACTTCTATCATCTCCCCCTCAGCCCTCTCTTTTCAGGTTAAAGAGACCTAACCTTTTTAGCCTATCTTCAGAGGGGTATCCCTTCCATCCCCTTTACCATTTTGGTGGCTCTTCTCTGTACCTTTTCTAATAACGCTATATCCTTTTTAAGATACGGCGACCTGAATTGCACACAATATTCAAGGTGCAATCGCACCATGGAACGATACAGAGGCATAATATCCTTTGTTTTATTTTCCATTCCTTTCCTTATGATACCTAGCATTTCTATTTGCTCTCTTTGCCACCGCTGCACACTGCGCTGAGGGTTTGAACATGTTATCCTCAAAGTCTCTGATAAGGGACCTTGTCAAAGGCTTTCTGAAAGTCCAAATACACTATATCTACCAACTCACCTTTATCTACCTGTTTATTCACACCTTCAAAAAAACATAACAGATTAGTAAGACAAGATCTTCCTTGTTTAAAGCCATATTGGCTGTCTCCCATTAAGCCATGACTATTTACATGTTCAGCAATTTTGTTCTTTATGATGGTTTCTACCATTTTTCCTGGTACTGACATCAGGCTCACCGGTCTGTAGTTTCCCGGATCACCCCTGGAACCCTTTTTAAGAATTGGCGTTACATTGGCCATCCTCCAGTCTTCAGGTATTACAGATATTTTAATGAAAGTCCACAGATTACTAATAGCAGGTCTGCAATTTCATATTTCAGTTCTTTCAACAGCCTTGGATGTATACCATCCAGTCCAGGTGATTTGCTACTCTTCAGTTTATCAAATAGTTGTAATATATCTTCCCGATGTATCGATATTTCCTTCAATTCTTCCGCACCTTTAAATACCACTTCAGTCATGGGTAACATCCCTACATCTTCCTCAGTAAAGACCGAAGCAAAGAATTCATTCAGTCTCTCCGCTATCGCCTGGCCGCCTCTTAGTGCCCCTTTCGCCCCTCTGTCATCTAATGGACCAACTGACTCTCTCACAGGTTTTTTGCTACGAATGTAGCCCTCCCCCTCCTTCGCTCCTCTGACCGGAGTTCAGCGTCTAAGCACACTTCCATCTGCCATCAGCGATCGCCGTCGGAAACCCCAGAGGGAGAGAAACAACCAAGGCCTGCCTGCAATGAGGGAGGAACAGATCCAGTTTGCCCTGATTGGCATCGCAACAGGGAACAGGAGGTAAAAAGCCCCTCCTGCCCCCCATCGCAAGGCCAATCAGGGCCAGATGCAGGAGCTTCAAATCCAGCAATGCCTTCCAACTACCAGCGTGACCCGAACCTACACACCCCAAGACAGGCTGTCCCAAACTGAGCCACCCAAACTGGTAAGCAGCACACGATAAGCAAGACATCCTGCACTGCATAGCCTGTAGGATCCACTGCTACCTCATTGCTTGTAAGAGAACTTATGCTGCATGGCCTGTAGGATCCACTGCTACCTCATTGCTTGTAAGAGAACTTATGCTGCATTGCCCCTCTCTATCCCTCCTCTATAACTCTACATTGTCTTCCTTTTCCTCATACTCCCTATTTCCCCTCCTACCAGCACCCTCACTCCGTCCCCCCCTTATCCCCCTTTACCATCTTCACGTCCCCCTCCATTCTGTCTTCTACCCTATCATCAGCTCTTGAGCTTCATTGCTTTCTCCCCTCATTCAACCATCTCCTTTCTCTCTAAAGCAGTGGTTATCAACCTTTTTTGTACCGTGACCCCTTTTACCATTGGTCAACTTGTAATGACCCGCAATGATAAAATCAAATGCATCTCTCTTCCTTTACTGTTAACGCATTGTAGTTGTAATCATTTGTTGAATTATTAATATATTATAGGCCTTTGCAATATGTTATTTATAAAATTTACTTATTTAAACCACAATAATTAATCACAACAACACGTAACAATATTTGATTTCAAAATTATGATGATTTTGTAGTCAAATCACTAATATGAAACAAAATTATTTTTTCTACCTTTGTTGTCTGACCAATTTATCTTTATCTTTATCTTTATTTCTTCACTTGATAGACCGCTTTTGTCGAAACATTAAAGCGGTTTACAATAAAATAAAAGGTCAATGCCACTAAACTATGGAAAAGGAACGCCATAATATAACAGGAAAGAAGAGAAAAAGACAGAGCAAAAACAAATAAGACCATAAACCTGGACCAAGGACTCCAGGGGGACATGCATGGGTAGACAGATCAAAGGGACAGAACAGAGGGAAAACAGGACAAACACAATAATAGCATAACATTTATTCTCTGATCATGCTGGTCCCAATCTGAGGCTTCTGCTTTCCTGACTTCTCTTAACTCTTTGTGGTCTATGGTCCATCTGCCATTTCTTATCTCTTCTTTCGTTTTCTTCACTTCTTTCCATCAGCCTATTTCCAGTCCCAGTAACCCTCCCCAGTATCAGCCCCTTTCCAGTCCTCATTATCAGTACCTTCCAATGTCAACTTACATTCCCATGACTGCCACTGGTGTCCATTCCCTTCCAGTCCCACTCCTTCCCCACTGACCAGTCCCTTCTAGTACAAATACCATGGCAGCCCCTCTCAGATCCACTCTCTTCCAGTTCCATTCTCCCATCCCCTCATATCAGCCCATTTGTAGCCTTAGCCCCCAGTTTCCTTCCAGGGCCAGCAGCTCTATCCTCCCCTCCCCACCATCAGCCCATTCCCAGTTGAAGCCCCCCAATCAGCTCACTTCCAGTGCTAGTCCCCCCTCAACCCCATTACCAGTGCTACCCTCCCCTAATCATCCCAATACCAGTCCTACCCCGCCATCAGCTCATTACCAGTCCTAGCCTCCCCTAATCAGCCCATTTCCAGACATAGGCCCCCCAATCAGCTCATTTCCAATGCTAGTCTCCCATCAGTCCATTACCAGTCCTACCCCACCCCATCAGCCCATTACCAGTCCTAGTCTCCCCGAAGCAACGCAGTTCCAGTGCTAGTCCCCCCTCAACCCCATTACCAGTGCTAGGCTCCCCTAATCAGCCCATTATCAGTCCTACACCCCCCCCCCATCAGCCCATTACGAGTACTAGCCTCCTCGAATCAGCCCATTTCCAATGCTAGCCCCCATCAGTACATTCCCAGTCCTAGCCCCCCCAAGATCTGCCCATTACCAGTCGTAGCCCCCCCCCCGATCTGCCCATTACCAGTGCTAGCCCCCCCAACAGCCCATTATAATCCTAACCCACACTCTCTCCCCTCTGTCCAGCATTTATCCCGTCTGTCCAGTATGTCCCCCTGTCTCTGTCCATGTCAGCCTCCTCCCTCCCCCCATGTCAGCCCCCCTTCCTCCATGTCAGCCCCGTTTGCAGGTTCCCTGCCCCCTCCTCCCCTCTCCCTATGTCTGCCTGCTACTGCCCTGTTCTTCTGCAGCCGCGGCGCCCTGTCTCTTTTGGAAATGCGGCTGTGCCTGTGAAGCCATTGCGAAGCCTTTCTGTCTCTCGACAGGCTCCGTGTAGCATTGTCCCGCCTCCAAAGGAAGTGGTAAACAACTTCCTTTGGAGGCCGGACAATGCTGCACAGAGCCTGTCGAGACGGGAAGGCTCCGCAACATTTTCACAGGCACAGCTGCGGTTTCCTAAGAGGCAGGGGAGTCGTGGCTGCAGAAGATTGGAGGTGGTGAGTTTGCCGCTGCCGAGAAGCAGACTCGGCAGTGGCAGCAACTTGTGTGTTTTATTTATTTATTTATTTTTAACTTGGAGTGAGGCGACCCCTGCTAAATCCTGTGGCGACCCCCGTGGGGGTCGCGACCCACAGGTTGAGAACCGCTGCTCTAAAGCAACCTCACCCTCGTTTCCACCGTACTGTCTCCCCTCTACCCAGTACTCTGCTACTCCTTCTCTCATCCGGAGATATCAACCCCAATCCTGGCCCCCCTAGACTTCTGTCTCACTCTGAAAAGAGATCTTCACGCAACATGACTAATCTTATCCATATCCCTCTCCCTTCCCGTTCCACTCTCCCTTTCTCATGTGCCTTATGGCTCGCACACTCTGTCTCTAATAAACTTGCTTTTATGATCTCTATCTCCAATGCTCTACATCTTCTTGCTCTAACTGAGACCTGGCTCCTCCCAGATGATACCGCATCTACTGCTGCCCTCTGCCGTGGGGGCTATCAGTTCTCCCACACGCCTCGTCCCACTGGCTGTGGTGGTGGTGCTGGGCTTCTACTTTCTCCCTCTTGCCAATTCCAACCCCTCCTGCTGCCTCAGTCTCACTCCTTTCTCTTTTTCGAAGTCCACTCCTTCCGCCTCTTCACTCAACTTCCTCTCTGGGTAGCTGTTATTTATCGACCTCCTGACAAGTCTACTTCTACATTTCTCACTGACTGACTCGTGGCTTTCCCTCTTTCTGGATTTCTCCTTCCCCACTCTTATTCTTGGGGCTTTTAACATTCATGTCGATAACCCCTCTGATCCTCATGCTTTAAAGCTCTTCTCCCTTACCTCCTCATTTGACCTCCAACTTTGTTCCACTGCCCCCACTTACTAGCATGGCCACTGCCTGGACCTGATATTTTTCTCTAGTTCCTTACCCTTCTGTAGCTCAGTTCTTTCCTTATCTGACCATCACCTTTTAAGCTTTAATCTTCATCTCCCGCCGCCTCAGCCTCGTCCTGTCTCCTCCAACCTATTTAGAAACCTTCATGGAATTGATCCCTTGGCTCGCTCTTCCACTATTTCTCCATCTCTTTCTTCCACTATGTCATCCAAGTCTGTTGATGAGGCAGTAACTTCCTATAATGCTGCACTCTGCTCGACTCTGGATGCTCTCGCTCCGCCTACCCCACGTCCTGTGAGACGCTCTGCACCTCAGCCCTGGCTTTCATCCACCACTTGCTACCTACGTTCCTGTGCCTGCTCTGCTGAGCATGTCTAGCTCAAATCCCGCTCCACTGAAGACTTTCTACACTTCAAATTCATGCTTGTCTCCTTCCAGTCAGCCATAGCTCTTGCCAAACAAGACTACTACAGTATGTCCATCTGACTCTCTTGCCTCTGATCCTCGCTGTCTCTTTACTACTCTCAGCTCTCTCATCAAAGTGCCTCCGCCTCTGATCCTTCCCTCCCTTTCTGCCTAAACCCTGGCTGACTACTTCCATGACAAAATCCATAAGATCACCCTCCAATTTCCCACAAAGTCAGCTACTTCCCCTCCTCCCCCGCTCCACTCCCAACTCCGCCCCCCCCCCTTCCTACCCTCTCTTTCTTTCCTGTGATCTCTGAAGAGGAAACTGCACACCTTCTTTCTTCCTCCAAACTCACCCAACTGCTCCTCTGATCCTATCCCCACCCATCTCCTCGACTGTTGTCCCTTCGATCTCTCATATTCTCAACCTTTCGCTCTCCACTACAACTGTCCCTGTAGACTTCAAGCATGCTGTGGTCATACCTCTCCTCAAGAAACCCTCACTTGATCCCACCTGTCCATCTAATTATCGACCCATCTCTCTCCTTCCCTTCATTTCTAAACTACTTGAACGTGCGGTTCACCACCGCTGCCTCGACTTCCTCTCCTCTCATGCCCTCCTCAATCCCTTACAGTCTGGCTTTCAGCTCTCCTCCTCCTTTCTCAGTCTCTGTGGATAGCTCTGTACTCCTTCCTGCTTCTTCGGCCCACAATCTGGGGGGGTATTTTCGACTCCTCTCTCTCTTTCTCCACACATTAATCTCGTAGCTAAAACCTGCCGTTTCTTTCGCTATAACATTAGCAAAATCCGCCCTTTCCTTTCTGAACACAATACTAAAATGCTTTATCCACTCCTTAATCACCTCCTGTCTTGACTACTGTAACCTGCTCCTTGCTGGTCTCCCTTTGAATCATCTCTCTCCCCTTCAATCTGTTCAGCACTCCACTGCACAGCTAATCTTCCACCAGCCTCGTCATGCCCATATTACTCCTCTTCTCAAGTCACTTTACTGGCTCCCTATCTGTTTCCGCATCCAGTTCAAACTTCTCCTGCTGATTTATAAATGCACTCACTCTGCGGCTCCTCAGTACCTTTTTTTCTCTCATCTCTCCTTACAACCCCCCTCAGGAACTCCGCCCTTCTAGCCAACTGCTTCTACTGCTAACTCCAGACTTCGCTCCTTTCACTTTGCTGCACCTTACACCTAGAACTACCTGTGTCTTTACGCCAGGCACCTTCTCTAACCCTGTTCAAATCCAGGTTGAAAGCTCACCTCTTTGCTGCTGCTTTTGGATCCTGACTCACCTGATCTCCTTTTTTCTTTCCCTTGTTTTACCCCTGTTTACACCTTCTGTGTTTTGTCTTAACTAGACTGTAAGCTCTGACGAGCAGGGATTGCCTCTTACATGTCTGTGCAGCGCTGCGTTCAACTGGTAGCGTTAAACAAATGCTCAGTAGTAGTAGTAGTAGTAGAATGTACTTGAAAAAGTCTTTATTACGTATTTTTGCTTCCAAAGCAAGCTTCTTCTCAAATTCTCCCTTTGCCTGCCTTATCAATACCTTGCATTTAACTTGCCAGTGCTTGTGCTGTTTCCAGTTTTTGTCATTTGGCTCTTTTTTTCCATTTCCTGAAAGATGCTTTTTTGGCAAAAACAGCCTCTCTGACCTCACCTTTAAACCATGCTGGTAGTTTTTTGGACTTCCTTCTACTTTTCTTAAAGCGTGGAATACAGCTGGTCTGGGCTTCCAAGATAGCATTTTTTCAACAGCACCCAAGCTTGATGTAAGTCTTTAACCTTTGCAACTGCTCCTTTTAGTTTTTTCTTAACTTTTTTCCTCATTTTATCATAGCCTCCTTTTTGAAAGTTAAAAGGTAGTACTGTGCATTTCCTTAGCATCCCTCCTCCGCTAATTAAATCAAACGCAATCATGCTATGATCACTATTGCCAAGTGGCCCCAACACCCTTATATCTTGCATCAGATCTGGTGTTCCACTAAGGACTAGGTCCAATATGGCTTCTCCGCTGGTCAGTTCATGAACCAGCTGCTCCAAGAAGCAGTCATTTATTTCATTTAGGAACTTTATCTCCGTAGCATGTCCTGCCGTGACACTGACCGAGTCGATACCAGGGTAATTGAAATTACCCATTATTATTACTGTGCTGTAACTTTTGTTAGCTTCCTTGATATCTTTGAGCATTTCATCATCCATTTGTTCATTCTGGCCAGGCAGTCGTTAGTACACTCCCACTGCCATCGCCTTCCCCTTTTTACATGGAATTTTAATCCATAGAGATTCTACAGCAAAATTTGTTTCCTGTAAAACTTTAATCCTTTGTGACTCAATGCCCTCTCTAACAGAGCGCAACCCTTCCACCAATTTGATCAGCTCTGTCATTACGATATAGTTTGTACCCAGGTATCACAGTGTCCCACTGGTTGTCCTCCTTCCAACATGTCTCTGAGATTCCAATCATATCTAACCTCTCATTTAGTGCTATATATTCTAACTCTCCCATCTTATTTTTTTAGACTTCTAGCATTTGCATACAAGCATTTTAGAGACTATTTTATTCATATTACTCTGACTACTGGTAAGCGTGGGTAATCTGGAATCTTTAAGCTCTGTCTGCTCTGTACTCAAGGGAATTTGGGCTACTTTACTCTTTTTTGGAACCTCTCTGCTTTTGGTAGTATCCTTCAAGGATACATTCTTCCGAACCATGCACTCTTGGGCGACTGTCAGCTTTCCCCTATTATCTAGTTTAAAAGCTGCTCTATCTGCTTTTTAAAGGTTAATGTCAGCAGCCTGGTTCCATCCTGGTTAAGGTGAAGCCCATCCCTTCGGAAGAGCCCCTCCTTTCCCCAGAATGTTCCCCAGTTCCTAACAAATCCAAACCCCTCATCCTTGCACCATCACGTCATCCACGCATTGAGACTCCAGAGCTCTGCCTGCCTTTTGGGTCCTGCGCGTGGAATGGGAAGCATTTTGGAGAACACTACCCTGGAAGTTCTGGATTTCAGCTTCCTACCTAAAAGCCTAAATTTAGCCTCCAGAACCTCCCTACCACATTTTCCTATGTCATTGGTACCGACATGTACCAGACAGCAGGCTCCTCCCCAGCACTATCTAAGACCTTATCTAGGTGGCTGGTGCGGGTAGCGGACCTCACATGACAGACATGTTACCAGGCGATCCTCACCTCCACCACCTACCCACCTATCTACATGCCTAATGATCGAATTACCAACTATAATGGCTGTCCTAACCCTTCCTTCATGAGCACATGGCCCTAGAGAAACCTCCGCGGTGCGAGAGGGTTTTACATCACCTGGAGGACATGTCCTAGTTACAGGATCACTTCCTGCCACACCCATGGTGCTCTCCTGTCACGTGACTTCTCTACTCCATGACAACAGGGGTGCTGCCAGACTGGAGGTGGGACATCAGGACTATATCCCTGTAGGTCTCGTCTATGTACCTCTGTCTTTCTTATGTCTTCCAAATCTGCTACTCTAGACTCTAGAGAACGGACTCGTTCCGTGAGAGCAAAGAGCTCCTTGTACCTAGTGCATACCAACTGGGAGAAAATCATACATGTGACACTTGTCAGACGGATGCCTGGGTGAGAATGTTCACAGTCTTGGCAAGTGCATATATCAATATGATTTGCAAGGGATTGTGGGAAATGCAGTCCATTCACACCAGACACAGCTGCTCACAATAATTAGTTGTGCTTGAGTGTAAGGCCAATAAGATATTTATTTATGGGGTTATTTCTCCCAACACAGATATGCTTGGTAGCACATAAATCAGGATACTTGCTTTCAGTGTTAAACTTTAGAAACCAAATCAGGAAAACAGTTGAACTTGTCAGGCAATCAAATCAAAAGAACAAAGACCTGGTTGGTAACAAACTGGTCTTTTCTGTAGGCTTTAGCTAATATTTTCCTAGCAGTGCTTCAATCAACAAATAAAATCCACAAAGTAGGTAAAAACTGTTCTTTTCAGGTTAACTTCTTATATCTTCACATACAGACTCAGAAGTGTTCCCTTAGAGCTCACTGGCAATTAGGTAAAGCTCAATTGCTAGCAGTTACCCAGCTGAAACCCATTAGCTGGCTTACTTTCTACTGCATGGCACAAAATCCTATTCAGGAGCTTTTCTGAGTAGTTTAAAGAACAAGTTTGTATTTCTTTGTGATGGTTGTTGTATATTATAACAGAAAATCACCAAATGAGTTTAGACAGAGAGCAGTCCATGTATTCACAACCTGTTTCTAAAACTTCTCCCCCTTCTCCTTCAACAACCATGGGTTCAATATCAGGGATTGGCACAGAGGCATTTCTCAATGAAGCAATCTCAGGAGAATAACTGTGTCCCTGCTGTCTTTCCAGGATATAGCTAGGGCTTAGATCAATGTTCATACCTGAGCTTCCATTGCTGTTAGAGTTCCTCTTTAAATAGCCTGGCCAGTATGTAGTCCAGTTCTTATGTCCAGCCCTCCAATCCAGATCCCTGGACACTGGATCCCTCTTCACATACCTCCTGGCATGGGTCCTAGGGTCCCTTCCAAGTGCAGCCGTCTCCCTCACAGGTACCGTCTGGAGGTTCCTAGCTCTGCAGCACCACTCCTCTGGGTTTCCCCAGTCCAATGGTGTATGCTTGCCTTTAGAATGCCTTCCAGTATACGTACTGCTATGGACTCCTTTAGACCTCACAAAGGCTTTCCTCTTCTTTCTTCCAAAGGGTTTCTTGCTCTCTCTGTCCTTCTGTTCTGGTTCTGCTTCTGATGATCCTCCAGCTGAAGAATAGGATGACTATTCTGAGAATGGGGATGATTCTCTGTAGAATAAACTCTACCTTTATTCTGCCTAGATGAGTGCTCCACCCTAACACAGCGCAGCTGTGCTGAATCAGGCCCTGCCCTTTGAGATGAGTGCTTAGGGATTACCTCATAGCCCTCCTGATTGAACACACATTTCTCCACTTCAGCTCCTCTAATGGCTTTTGGAAACCTGGTGCATTCTGGGACTGGTAGTCTTTTATAGGAAAATTCTGTTTTCTTATTTCTACCAGAACTGACAGGTTGCTTGTTCAGAGTCACTTCACCTTTTCTATAGCTCATTCCTGAGCTATGATAAGCTTCCTTATCACACACTCAATGCAAGAGACTGGAAAAACCCCCATCTCGCTGATGGACTGCTGTCTGCATCTTAGCTTTATGTTTCTGTTTAGATCTTTAAGTTCTTTACTTATTAAGGGTTGCTGTTGATATTTATACTAATAAAAGTGTACCTAAATATGTTTAATATACCTTGTTCACCTAAAGCTTAATTAATCTCAGGTCCTTAACACTAGAAGCCCCAAAGTGTGTCAATTGACACAAATGCATCTTCAAAGTTGTATACCAGCGCCACTGCTAAAACCATGTCAGTCATGTTCCATGACTTTGTTAGCAAGGTCAAGATGTTCAAATATGTGCATTGAAAATTAATGACAGATGCACCACCTAGCAGGAAAATGAATTTATACCTAGAAGCCCCAAAGTACGTCAGTTGACGAACTCAATTATCTTGGATGCGTCAATTAACATACTTTGGGGCTTCTAGGTATAAATTCATGTTCCCACTAGGTGGCGCATCTCAATCACTGTTTACAGTTTTACTCTGACATTACAAACAATAAACACACGATGACATCATGTAATGACGTCACATACTTATTTGTTAAATATGTGCAGTAACTTCACATTAATTCACATCTGCATTTCATGCTAAACGCAGTCGTCATGATAATGTGTCAACTGACGCACTTTGGGGTTTCTAGGTAAAATTCCTTTTGGGGCTTCTAGTGTTAATGTATGATTGATTTGGATAAAGAGCTGCACCTGACAACAGCTCCTTTCCTTTAAAATGTGTAAGTACCTATAAAGCTACGATTATTCCATGGGTGGGTGAGTGTTGGGGAGGGAGGGAGGAAATAAGACTTATTAAAAAAGAGGGCTGCTACACAGTACCCTGTCATGTGCTTCTAAGGTAAGCTGTGACCAACTTCCTGGGTGATTAACAGTCCTTGCTTGGATAGGAGTCTTTCAAAATGGCCTTTTGACTTGCCACCTGGCTTTAACACCTATTTAAAAAGTTTCACAGGTCTCTTGCCCACTAGGTAGAAGGCCTCTTTGTAAAGGTCTCTTAAAGACTTTATTTATTGCTCAAAGAATACTGACCCTGTGTTGCCATTTATGCTAAATTATATTCTGATTTGATTTAAATTAAAGCTCTTTGCTGCTGCTAGGCTCTGACTTAGTATGATATTTAAACTAGAAGCTCTCTGCTGGGTTCTAAATTTAACCAGAAAGCTCTCTTCTGTGTTTTAAATTTAAACTTATCGATCCGATACTTAGGCATCCACCTCCCGACACGATTGGACCAATTGTACGAAGTTAATGTTCAGGCCCTCCTTGAGGGGACTCTGGATCGACTGCGGCGGTGGGGTACGCTGCCACTATCTCTGAGTGGTAGGGTGGCCTTGTTTAATATGGTTGAGTTTCCTCGTTGGGCGTATGTTCTGCGACACCTACCCGTCTGGATCAGGCGGCGGGAGGCCCTGCTCTTGCGTCGTCATCTGTCACGATTTTTATGGCAAGGACGGCGGGCGTGTATAGCGATGGATGTCTTATTGCAACCTAAAGACCAAGGTGGAGCTGGGCTTCTGTCGGTGCGTGGATACAACATGGTTTGCTGGACGCGAATTCTGCGTGATATGGTAGAGGGTAGTTCGGAGGTGGCTCCGGTGAAAATCTTGAACGCAATGGCGGCCCCATACCACCGAATGGCAATCTTGCACGAGCCCAGAGGACAAATACCCGAGAATTGTAAGCAGTCGGGTTTTTGGAGAGCGGCGGGGCATGCATGGAAGACCCTCTGTCGGAGAAGGCAGATTCCGTGGCGTATGGCAGATTGCATTCCCTTGCCCGGCAATAGGGCTTTTGCCCCTGGGTTGGCCTCCGCGGTAGCGCGGCGTTGGGCGGATAGGGGTTTATGCTATCTGGGACAGCTCGGTGTAGCGGAGAGTGCGACGGTTGATTCTTTTACCTCGTTGCAGAAAAAATATGATTTAGGAACTCGCGATTTCTTCTTCTACTTGCAGGCCCGACACTACTGCCTTGGGCTTCGCAAAGAATATGGGCAAATCCTGGCACGGGGGGGATGTTGGAGCTGTTTACCCGGTTGGAGGGGAAAACAACGATGGGGAGGTTGGAGCTGGAGCTGCGCCCGGAGGGAGACACCTCACGTTTGGTGGCGCTAGAGGGGAAGTGGAGGAATGATGGAGTCCCGCAGGGCTCTGCAGAGCGCTTGCAGGAAGCCTTTACTGCTATTAAAAAGATATCGGAAACGGTGCAACTGCAGGAAATCCAGTACAAATTTCTCTGGCGGGCATATGTGCATAATATCTGGGCAGCCAAAGTGGGCTTGGTATCGACAGATGTGTGTAGTCTCTGTAGGGTAGACAAGGGGGGCTTGGCCCATCGCTTTTGGTTCTGTATGCATATTAAGGGGCTATGGCTAGAGATCGGGAGGACGTTGGGGAGGTGGCTGCAGCTAGATTTACAGATGAGCCCGGAATGGTGTCTATTTGACGCCTATGAACGGGAGATCCCTTTGCGCGGTGCAGCGCACAAGCTCTGCACTAAAGGTTTTGTGGTGGTGAAGCAGGTCATCCTTAGGCATTGGCTAGATGATAAGGCGCCCACAGTAGGAGAATGGGAAAGAGCTATGTGGGAGTTGATGGAGATGGAGAGGCGCTCCGCCAAGGCTCTGGGGGGGCAAAAATGGGATCAATTCCGGGAAATTTGGGGCCCCGTTGACGAGGGCGGCCCGAGTACAACTGTTGAAAGGCTTTCCCGCAGCCCTTGCTAGAAGGCAGGTTGATTAAGAATCAGAGGGGGATGGGATAGGGGGGATGGGAGGAGGCTGGGGGGTGGGTAGCGGGAGGGGCTGGGTGGGGGGTAGGTATAAGGGAGTTGGGGAAATATGAGGCTTATTGTTTTCGAGCTAGGTAGCACCGTGTTTGTATTAGATAGTTCATCAGTTGGTTTTAAAAGCCGAACTCCCCCCATTGGGGGGTCTTGGATATTTCAATATCATGATGAACACTTTTCTTGGTGTGTTACAGTGTATAAATTATTGGTGTTGGCTTATGTTATCTCAATAAAAATGATTTTCCTAAATTTAAACTTAAACTGCTGCTACTAGGCCCTGACTGATTTAACAAATACACTGGGTTCACAGATTAATCAGCTTTAATCCAACGAATTCCCTTCAGAAAAATTCCCAGAAGTATATACTCACTATTGCAGATCTCTCTCCAGAAGTAGCAGTCCTCTTTTGTAGTCCTTCAAGACCGAGGATCACAGAACTCTGGTTGAACTATTTATGCCTGTGCTTCTGAGGTAAGCTGTGACCAACTTTCTGAGTGATTAACAGTCCTTGCTTGGACAGAAGGAGTCTTTCAAAATGGCCTTTTGACCTGCCACCAGGCGATCCTCACCTCCACCAGCCACCCAGCTATTTACGTGCCTAATGATCAAATCATCAACTATAATGGGTGTCCTAACCCTTCCCTCATGGGCATGTGGCCCTGGAGAAACTTCCTCAGTGAGAGAGGATTTTACATCACCTGGAGGTCAGGTCCTAGCTACAGGATCACTTCCTGCCACACCAGGGTGATGCTCTCCTGTCACGTGACTTCTCTGCTCCATGACAACAGGGGTGCTGCCAGACTGGAGGTGGGACTACAGGACTATATCCCTGTAGGTCTCGTCTATGTACCACTCTGTCTTCCTTATGTCTTCCAAGTCTGCTACTCTAGCCTCTAGAGATCGGACTCGTTCCCTGAGAGCAAAGAGTTCCTTGCACCTAGTGCACACATAAGGTGTCCTCACCAAATGAGAGAAAATCATTCATGTGACACTCAATGCAAAAGACTGGAAAGTCCCCATCTCGCTGCTGGACTGCTGTCTGCATCTTAGTTTTAAGGCTGTGTTTAGATTTTTACTTACTAAGGGTTGCTGGGGATGCTTATACTAATAAAACTATACCCAATATGTTTAAGGTACTTTGTTCACCTGAAGCTTAATCTCAGGTCCTTAATGTATGCCTGATGAGGATAAACAGCTGCACCTGAGAGTGAATATGGCACCTCCTTTCCTGTAAAAGGTGTAAGCACCTATAAAGCTACGATTATCCCAGGGGTTGGGTGTCGGGGAAGGAGGAAGGGAAAGAAGACATTAAAAGCTGGCTACTATACAGTACCCTGTCCTGTGCTGTGCTTCTAAGGTAATCTGTGACCAATTTCCATGGAGAGTCTCACAGCCCTTGCTTGGATAGAGGGAGTCTTGGGGTCTAAATTTAACCAGAAAGCTCTCTGCTGTGTTTTAAATTTAAACTAAAAGCTCTTTGTTGCTACTAGGCCCTGACTGATTTAACAAATATATTGGAGTCACAGATTAATCAGCTTTAATCGAAAGAATTCCTTTTTCCCCAAGATTTAGAAAAATTCCCAGAAGTAAATACATACAATTGCAGATCTCCCTCCAGAAGCAGCAGTCCCCTTTTGTAGTCTTTCAAGACTCAATGCCTGCACCAGATCCAGAGAGGAGTCACTCCTGCTGCAAACTGCATGAATGACTGATTGGAGCATTTCCATAAGGAAGCAAGAAACTCTCAGCGAGGCCTTGACCCCTTTAAAGTGGAGCATAGTTCTGAAGGAACCATCTTTTGGCATGACAAAGCATATAGAGTATCTGCCCTTGCCATGTTGGGTGGGGGGAAGAATACAGGTACAACAGCCTGGAAGCACACCAGCTTATCCGGAACTGTTGCTTTCTTGGTTTTGGAACCACAGGGAGAGACCATGAAGGTGTCAGAAATTGGCTCCCTGCACTCAAGGATATAACCGTGCTGAATAATATGGAGCATCCAGTGATCGGCACCGACTCTGGCCCATTCCTTGTGAAAAAGGTGGAAAAGGACACCCAGTGGAGGCACCTCAGAATGAGCCCCCTGTCCGTCACTGTGCAAAATGGAAGGGTGTTGGTCCTTGAGGAGGAAACATAACTGGGCCTGCGAGTTCCACTTAAAGGCTGGGTCCTAGCCTGGGGACTGAAGAAACACAGGGCCAGCTTTCCTGGCTGATTCTGCTGTGAGTCCTAAGACTCTCTGGAGTCCCAGAAGTAAGGAGGAGGAGGAGGAAACAGAGGAAAACAAAGGTGGCACACATCTCCAAGATCCCCTAGGCCTATCCCTCCGGGAGACGCTGGGGCTTGGAATCCGCCAGATCCTTGATGACCTTCGAGGTCCTCAGCAGCCTTCCCTTAAAGGTGAGCTTGGCTAGATGGAACTTAGAGGCCATGCCACCACCCAATTCCACAGCCAGAGACACTTTCTTGCCACCATGGTCAATGTAAAGTCTATGGTTACTAACTGGACAAAATCATAAGGATATAAGATATGCCATACTTGTTCAGACCAAAAGGTCCATTGAGCCCAGTATCCTGTTTTCAACAGTGACCAATCCAGGTCACAAGTGCCTGTCACGTTCCCAAAAGATAGATAATATATGGTATTGGCCAGCTAGGATGAAGCCAACTCCAAACGAGCAGAGGCATCATCCTCCAGGAGTAACTGCACTCACTGCAGGAGGGCTCAAACATTCGAGCCTCCACAAATCACTGCCTTTAGAATAAGAGATACAGCCAAAAACCCAGTCTTAAGCCAGGCCTCTATCTTGCAATCAAGATGATCTTTAAAGGGCAGCTCCACCCTCTACCGGGATGATTGTACAACTGGTGACAGCTGCAACATGTGCATCTACCCTTGGAAGACGCAGTCACTTATCCATTTCCTGCTGAACAGCAGCATACAGCTTGCTCAGGACTTTGACACCTTTCACTGGGGAGTCTAGAGCATCCCACTCTTCAGAGATCACGTCCTGGAGGAACTGCGAAAACAAGAAGGCCTTCCCCAGTCTGCGGACCCCTTGAAGAAGGGTGTCTCCCTGCAATTCCAGTGAGAATGTCTGAAATCTTTAGGGAACAGAGCATCTGAGAAATAAGGACTGACAATTCTCTCCCGAAGAAGCGGACAATGCATGAATCTTCCTGCTCTTCTTCTGGCAGAGAATCCTCATTCATCAATCCAGGCTCGCCTTCCAAGCTAGTCTCTGACTGCGCTCACTAGAAACATGTGAATCGCTTGAGACCTCCCACTGTCGAGGGAGTCTTCTTGATGTAGCTGATAGTTAGGCCTAGGGCTGGTCCAACCACTAGGCAAACTAGGCAGTCGCCTAGGGCAGCAAAAGTAGGTCATTCAAAACTAAAAATAGATTTTGACAGTCGGAGAGGGGGGAGGTATGAACTTGAGGTTTGCCTGGGGCTCCAACACTTTGGACAAACTCTAGGGCCAGTTCTGCTTAGGTCCCACTGCTCATTACCAAGGCACTGGACTGAAGATAGTGAAGCCCTGTTCTGAGTCCCATTGCTTTGCTAGAAGGACAGAGCTTTCTCAAAAGAGAAGAAATCAAGCAATAAGGGCCCTGAACCCAAGGATGGGGGGTCTTAGCAGCTCTCCTGTTTACTGACTGCTTCTCTTTCCCCAGCATTGTCTTGTGAAGCAGAAGAGGTGGAGAGAATCATCTAGGACTGCACTGTAACTCTGTGCCAGCCTTTCCCTGCTCTGAAGCCAGACTTTGACTACTGGGTGCCCAGGAGCTAATCCACTTCCAAAACCAAGCTACATTCTGCATCTATTATTTGCTGGAGAAAGAATTACTGAGAACCCTAACTGCACTGGCTCAAGTAGCAGGATAATATCACTAGACGTTTCTAGTTGTTCTCTGTCTCCACCTCTGCTGGCAGGGGACCATAATCTACTTGTGTGGATTGGTCTAGCAGGATGATCTGGAATTGCAAGAGGGCGCTGCAAGACCAAGACTGGGCATCCAAATAGCAGATGAAATTTAATGTGGACAAGATCAAATTATAGCAACACAATGCTAAATTGTGCATTAGGAGTCACCACACAGGAAAAGGATCTAGACATCATTGTGGTCAATACATTGAAATTTTCTGCTCCGTGTGCAGCAATTGCCAAAAAAGTAAATAATGCTAAGTATTATAAGAATGCTCTACAGAACAAAACAAAGAATATCACAAAGGGTGGCCGCCGAAAACAGTTTCCAATTCTTTTTTTTTTTTTTGTTAAATTGCAGCTGCCCCACATGAGCTCAAGAAGAATGGCAGGGCCATTATAAGATGGTAGAACTTCCCACCAACATCAGCACTGACCACGTTGCTCAAGCAACGGTCACTGCCACCGAGCGCTGCAGACTGACAGCACTCACTCAGTCTCACTGCAGAAGGGAAAACTGGCATCCCAACCACAATGACCCCCACGGCAGCAATAGAAAAAAAAAGAAGAATGACCCCCGCCATGTCAAGGCAACTAAGCACTTGTGGCAACTGCCTTCTTCCCATTAAAGCGGATGCCAGTTGCAGAAGATCAGCTCCACTTGGCCAGACACAGGAGACAATTATTCCCATCCCACCCGCAGAACTTCAAGGCATTGCTGCAGCCCTGACCGCAACCTATCCAAGCTCAGCTGAGATAGTGCTGCCATTTTTGCTTTTTAAACAGTATGCAGACTTCCTGTCCTGGCTCCCTCTGAAAGATGAGAAAAGGGAATTTCCTCCAGCAAGACCACTCACACTAAGCTCCCTGAACCTCTAAGGAGAGGGAGGATGGGTGCACAGGGAGAGACCTGGGTACCACCAGGTTCTGCGCCCCAGGGCTCTGTAGCTGACAATGGTCAACCTACACCCCAAATTCCAGGTGAGAGGCAGGGACCCAGTAACACCAGGTTCTGCAGCCCTGAGCTCTGTAGCTGACAAGAGCTGACCTACAACTCCAAATCCAAGTAATTCCTCTTCCAACATCCAGTTTAGACTGCACAGGTTCAGTAATGTCCATCTGCTGGAGACTAAGAAATACTGGTGAGAAGTTGGCCGCACAGGACCCTTATATGGTGACGAGTGGTTCTCAATTTCCATCTACTGGTAGGAAGGCATTAACCCCATGCATCTGGACTGGACAATGAGGAATATCATGGTACTTCTCTATCGCTCCCTAGTATGACCACGCCTTAAGTACTGTGCACAATTCTGGTGGCTGTTATCTCAAAAAAGATATAGGCTGAATTAGAAAAGGTACAGAGAAGAGCAACCATAATGATAAAGGGGACAGAATGGCTTCCATATGAGGAAAGGCTAAAGAGGTTAGGATTTTTCAGTTTGAAGAGATGACTGAGGGTAGATATAATAAGACTATAAAATCTTGAATGCAGTGAAACAGGTAAATGCAAATTGAACGTTTATTTTTTTAAAAATTACAAATACTAGTAGACACACCATGAAGTTACTAAGTAGTACATTTCAATAAAACAGAAGATGTGGCCAATATGGCAGCATAGTGCTGGCCCTCCATCCGTGCTGTCCTTGTTTCAATACCTAAGAGAAAAGGGAAGACCAGGTAAAAGACCTCGACTCCTCAGCTGCCTCAAACTGTAAGTCCAATGGACCATTTTGCAATTCTCAGGCTCCGTTGGCCAAGGAATCTGGGGAGAGTCTGGATTTGTTGATGCTGCGATCAGAGGGTCCGATGTCATCCTCAGACACTGACATATCATTTCCCCAGATGTGCAGGTACCACCTCCTTTCTGTAAAGAGAAATGCCACTAGATGGCGGCTCTGTGGACCTGATATTGGGAATCAGAGTTAGTGGAGTTGCTGCTCAAGGAGAGCTGCCTGAAGAATTCAGCGTGGCGGCCTCCGGCTCAGCTCTTTAAGGTGGCACGGGATCATGGTTTATAGAGGCAAAAAGTGAAGCCTCTGGAGGAAACCAGAAGAGTGATACTGCCAATGCAAAAGATCCTGCACAGACGACACGTTTGCCTACTACTTCCGGTCTGTTTCTATTGACTAGTCCCCACATTTTTACTTTGCAGACTATCTGGTATGCCAGTGCACATCTGAGACCTTCACTAAACAATCAGAGTCACTGTTCAAAATATAGGCAAACCTAGACTTAGCCAAAGCAAATAAAGAAACTATTGGGTCATTTAATACAGTTACACAAGACAATGCTAGCAAGATATCATCATTTTCTGATGCTAAGCAGCCTTAATAAAGGAAAATCTGGTTATGAAGTTCAAGGCGGAAGCCCTGGAGAATGCTTCAAGAGCCTAAAATCTGAGGATTCTGAACTTTATGAAATCTACAGATATTGTGCCTATGGAAATGTTTACGCATTACCTGAAGGTGGTGTTTTTTATCCCAAAGAACTTAAAACCTCCTATTTCTAGGGCATATTATCTTCCTTCTGGTAAGAAAGTTGCTTCTGAATAGGGTCTAGGCATGGATGTCTTAAATGTAACAGCTTGCTGGAGAACTCAAATACAGAGACGTATGCTCCTGCAACACTACTGGTAACCTGAACTTTGACTACAGACTACATTTGGGCTTTAAAAAACATACTTCAAGAAAAGATCTGTAATGTTCTGTAGTTTTTCTATATCTATTTTTGTGGATCTAGCAAGAGAACCTCAGAAGAGATGGTGCTAGTTTCTTTTGTTGAGACCCGTGGTATTGTAGCTAGGGACCCTATTTCACTTGAAATGTCCTTGTAAATGTTTAATTACCAATAAATTAGTTAAATATATTTTTTTCAGCCAAATAATCTGGCCTCTTTTCTAAGTTCTAGACTGGCAATATCCCCTTCGGTATGCAAAGTGCAGGTATCATAAAATAGTTGCACAGATAGTGGAACAGAACTATGACTGGATGATTGCCTCTTTTCTTTTCTAATTGCCTGAGCCTAACTCCCCCTCCCCCTATTGTGGGGGCTAATAAGGAAAATATTCATATCAGGAAAACAGGATTTCAAACCCCCTGCATCCACCACCCTAAACGGACACACCTATCTCTCTAAAAATGAGATCAAATACTTAGGGGTTCTAATCGATGCGAACCTAAAGATGGAAAAACATCTCCGGATAACTAACAGAGCCATTTTTCACAAGCTGAGAGTGCTGCAACCTTTACGCTGCATCATTGACCACTCGGACTTTAGAACAGTTGCACAGGCTCTCATCATTCCGCACCTTGATTACTGTAATGCAATTTTGCAAGGGCTACCGAAAAAAACATTAAGCATCATGCAAATGGCGCAAAATGTTTCAGCTAGAATTATCATGAACAAAAGCCTGTCTGACCACATCACCCCAGTTCTCACAGAGCTCCACTGGCTCCCCATACCTGCAAGGATAATATACAAATTGCTGATAACCACTTTTAAAATTATCAACAATTTATCCCCCTCCTTTCTTGATAACCTTATCACCATTCAGCCAGCCACCAGATGCCGACGCACTCCTAACCTAAACACTCTCTGCGTACCCAGCAGCATTAGGCTAGTCAAAGAACGGACCAGCAACCGGGCATTCTCATACTCTGCACCCATGCTCGGGAACCAACTACCACACGAGCTACGTCTGAGCAAAGACTTACAGGTATTCAGAAAAGAGCTTTAAACTCACCTATTCCAAATACAGTACGGCATCACATAGCAGGTTCCAACTCTCCCCTCCCAGGCTGCCCACCTACCTCAAGAGACCAAGCTTCATATGAACCTAATGCTCATTTGATGTCCGCTTCCACAATGATCAAAATTGTAGATATGTATGTCTATTTCCCCTATCATAACCCTATCTACTGCATCTCTGTTGTATAGTATATAAATATGTATATAGATTAGATAAACTCACCTGGGTGCTTCAAGCGATAATCTGTAATTTACACTGGATTTCAATCGGTAATGTAGGTGCTAATGATATGTATATCTGTAATCATGCCGTTGTCAAGCTACCCCGTGTATTGTCCACTCTACCATGTCCTGTATAATAAGTTGTAACTTATACTGGTGTTCAAGCAGTAATTTATGTACCAATTAATTGTATAACTGTAAGCTTTTCTTTGATTATTCCTTCCCTTGGCTTGTCCCCTCTCCCTGATCTTGTACAACGATGAACCGCTTCTGATCTCTGGAAGGAGCGGTGTATAAATGTATGCCAAATAAATAAATAAAATAAATAAATCTGGGAATTTCCTATTTCAATTGTTTTTTTCTTGTTTTTTTAAGCTGGTACATCTCCTTTTTCTGTATGACAAACAGAAGAAAAAAACAGGAGAAAAATATTCACTCAGCATAAAATTAAGATATGGAATTCATTGCCAGGGGATATGGTAAAAGCAGTTAATGTAGCTGCATTTTAAAAAAGTTTGGGCAAGTTTCTAGAGGTTGACCTGGGAAAGAACACTGCTTATCCCTGTAGGCAAGCAAAAGGGGATCTTTCTACTTTTTGGGATCCTGTTGGTACTTGTGACCTGGACTGGTCATTGTTGGAAAAATACTGGATTTGATAAAATTTTGGTCTGAGTAGGGCAGTTTCTCTAAATGGGTGAGTTTTGTGCATACCATGACAATCATGAACCTTACTTCTAAGCCAGGGTATGTAAAGTATGATCCGAGTCTCTCAAATTTACTGCTAATGCTCAGCGTTGTACTTGCATCGTGCCAAAGATAGCCTCTCTCTGAAGTTCGTGAGGTGTTACGCATATGGGTAATTTATCAAGGTGTGCTTGAAAATTCCTCTTAATTAGGCCTGTGGCACCCAACACGACGGGAAATAGCTCTATCCTTCTGCTACATTTTCTTAGTACTTGAAGATTTTCTCCCTCTCAATGCGATTCACAGAGTAGTCGTTTGGAAATGACACCTCTATGATCATAGAAACATGACAGAAAAAAACCACATGGCCTATCTAGTCTGCCCTTCCATATCAACCACTACAACAATCCCCTTTTTTCCCTTTAGAGATCCTCTGTTTGTCCCATGCTTTTTTGAATTCAGATACTATCCTCATCTCTACCACCTCCACTGGGAGACTATTCCACGGATCCACCACTCTTTTCGTAAAGAAATATTTCCGCTTATCACTCCTGAATCTATCCCCTTTCACCCTCATGCCATGTCCCCTCGTAGCAGAGCTTGCTTTCCATCGAAAGAAGCTCTCCTCCTGTGCATTTTTGCCACAGAGGTATTTAAATGTCTCATTCATATCATCTCTATCCCGCCTTTCCTTTAAGGTGTACATATTAAAATCCTTAAGTCTGTCCTCAATACTGTTCTAGTGCTTTTCTCTTTTACCACTATATCTGGCTTCCTCACAACCAGCTTTTTAATTGTTCGGAACGGGAGTGTCCCAGTTGATCATAACCTCTTCATTCTCTGTAATTCTTTTAGAGTCATGATCCCAGTGCTTTTCAGGCATAGTGGTGTTATAGTGCTTACAGAGTTTCCAATGGATAAGGCATGCTACTTTATTGTGCCTTTCTGTATAGAAATGTTTTGTTATCAGAACTTCACAGCCAGCTATGAGGTGAGTCACCGTTTCCAGCTCTTTCCCACAGAATCAATATATGTCGGTTTTGCCAGTTGTAAAACAATTGTCCATAAGCCGCTGTCCTGGGCAGCAACTATCAACCTCTCACCGCTTCTTAACCATTCATGTTTAGAGAGAGAGAGAGAGAGAGAGAGAGAGAGAGAGAGATGCCTAGAGCAACTTTCTTTCAGTACCTTTCTTCTCTCATTTCTCCCTATTTCCCCCCTCGTGTACTCCGTTCTTCTTCCCAGTTGCTTCCTGCTATGCCCTTCTCCTCTATTGCCAACTCCAGATTCCGCTCTTTTCACCTTGCTGCTCCTTACGCTTGGAATAAACTTCCTTTGTCTATACGTCAGGCATCTTCTTTGCCCCTCTTCAAACTCAAGTTAAAAGCTCATCTTTTTGCCTCTGCCTTTGGCTCTTGATTTTGCTGTTCTCCTTCCTTCCCCTCTTTTATTTCACCTTTCTTTCTTCCTCTTACACTTGATCTTAGCTCTTTCCTTTGTCCTGTCTCTCCTGCTCTTGTCTCTTTGCCCTTGTTCTTATCTTTTTTCTATTCCTTTTCTTGCTTTGTCTTTTTAGATTGTAAGCTCTTTTGAGAAAGGACTGTCTTTTTGTGTTTTCATCGTACAGCGCTGCGTGTGCCTGGTAGCGCTTTATAAATGCTTAGTAGTAGTAGCAGCAACTGCCTAGTACCCAGAAGACTGAGGATTCAATTTCCACTGGCACTCCTTGTGACCTTGGGCAAGTCACTTTACTCTCCATTACCTCGGAAGAAAAGGCCTGGCAATCTACTTTCGGTGATACATTGCCAAGAAAACCCAGAGGCAACTGGGTCGCCAGGACTGACTTGATGCAGCCTTGCAGATCTCTTCCATGGAAACCGAGCACAAGTGGGTCACTGATGCAACCATCACATGACCCTCAAAGGCTTAGACCTACCTATGAAAAGGTGAAGAGAAATGCAGTCTGCTAGCCAAATCAACAGTGGCCATTGGAGAAGTCAACCCCTAGGCTTTCTGGGGTCAAAAGAAACAAAAAGCTGGATGGGCTTTCTATGGGCTTTTGTCTGCTCCAAGTAGAAAGATAAAGTTTGTTTGCAGCCCAACATGTGCAGTGCAGTGCAGTTTCCCCTCTATGAGCATAAGGTTTCAGGAAAAATGTTGACAGAACAATGATTAAGACAGAAGTCAGATACCACTTCTGGAAGGAACTTGGTATGAGTACGGAGTACCACTCTATTGTGATAGAATTTTGTGTAAAGTGGATGAACTAGTAGAGCCTGTAGCTTACTCTGTGTGCTGAAGTGACCACCATCAGAAATAATACCTTCCGGTGCAGTGTCTGGAAGTGCGAAGGAGAAAAGGGGTTTCCATCTGTCCCCCTGGATTGGCCTTATCGTGGTAGCTAATGACGCCTGTTTCAGCATCTAACAGGCAACACTGAGGACAGCCTATCACCGGCAAAAGGTCCCCTGCTGTATAAAAATCAGCAGCTGCTACACACGGCCACGGGTCACGCAGGACACACCCCTTTTGTGTCCCTTTGGTGCACCAGCAGCTACCAGTGGGAACCTTTTAGAATTTCTGCCATTATATTTGGAGAATGAGCATGCAGAACAACGGAAGTATAAGAGGTGATGTTACTGTGTCATCTGCAGGTTAAATTACTGAGCCCATTGATAAGCATCTGTTTCCTTTACCGGCTGGCCAGTCCTCACCGGAAGGAGCTCCACTCAGTTCCAGTGGTTGGACACTGCCATCACATCCGTTGCCTCCTTTGTCTTCTACAATGCTTAAAGGAGCCTCCCCAATTGTGGGTGAGGGTGGCTCTCCCATACTCATACCTAAGTCTGTAACTCCACTGGATTCTGTGGACGCTTCTGTGCCTCTTCTGTCTCACCCAGATGGAGAAGTCACACTTAGGGACTTGTGGGGGCAATTAGAAACATTGATATTAAGTTGCTGTCTACCGTTAGTTCTTTATGTAGTTTTACTCAAAGCGCTGTTGAGAAATCGATTGATTTGGGAGGAGTAGCCTAGTGGTTGGGGCAAGGTACTTCAGGCCGGAAGGTCGGGGGTTCAAATCCCACTAAAGGAAAACAATCTTGGGCCAGAAGGACTGGGGTTTCTAGTCCCACAGATGCTCCTTGTGGTCTTGGGCAAGCCACTTAACCCTCCATTGCCCATGTTCCCTGTAAGTATTAGTGTATGTGTCTCATATCCCTACGTGTTTTATTTATTTTATGTATTTGTAATTTCTTCTATACCGCACTATTTATCATCAGCGCGGTTTACATATAACCAAAGATGTACAATGTGTAACAGTCTAACATTGACATTTACAGAGAACAAGGAAATAAAACATGGAGAACGTTAAATGTATCCCCAATTGTGTTGTGACCGCTTTGATTGAAGGATAAGGCGGTATACAAAACTGTCTAAATAAATAAATAAATAAATAAAATAAATTTGGATACTAAAGTTCTTGCACTGGATAAATCAGTAACTCGATTAGACTCTCAGGTGTAGACCTCTAACATCTAATGTGACCCACATTAAAGATTCTCTAGTAGCACATGCAAGGTTAGAAGCACTTGAAAATGTCTTATGAGCTAAAAATGTATGTTTCTTAAATTTTCCTGTTACACATTTATTGCCTCCAGAAATTCTTCTTAAAAAATATTTTATGGAAGTTCTCAAACTGACAGATCCAATTAATATTGTTCAATACTCACCACAATTATGGAATTCTCTTCCTGAAAACATAAGAGTCACCAAGGATCCAGTAGCCTTCCATAAGCATCTAAAAACATATTTATTCAACGAATATTTTGGCGAACTAATTACTTAAATAGAAAATCCCTACAGAATAGCCACTCCATACAAGTTATTCGAATAAAGCAATATTTGTACTCTCATTACATGATGGCTATTAAGAACATATCACCAACGAGCTTGCCGCTCTCTTATAAATGGTTACTAGAGGACATTAGCAGTTGCTGTTTAGCGTAGCTACTCACCTGTAACAGGTGTTCTCCAGGGACAGCAGGAATCAGTCCTCACATATGGGTGACGTCGGCACCGACGGAGCCCTCGTGCGGAGCAATTCCCCAGCTTTCAAAGAAAGCCTTTGGGATTGCATCGCGCATGCGCGATCCCCTTCCCGCCCAAGGGTGCCATCTTGCTCAGTCAAATGACATAGCTAAAAAGACGGCAAATGAATAAAAATCAATAATAGGACTGCAACTCCAGGGGAGGAGGGAGGGTCATAAGGACTGATTCCTGCTGTCCCTGGAGAACACCTGTTACAGGTGAGTAACTACGCTTTCTCCAGGAACAAGCAGGAAGTCAGTCTTCACATATGGGACTCCCTAGCTATAGGCTACCGAGAACCCCTAGCTGAAAAATGGCTCCCTCTAGAAGAGCCGCAGAAGGTGTGATAGGAATTCAGCGGAGACGCAACACCCCTGGTAGCCTGACACCAGAGGGCCGGAGGGTAGGAGTTGCCTAAACCTCAAATAAGTTACGGAGTACCGCCTGGCCAAAAGCACTATCCCGTCGGGACTCTCCATCCAAGCAGTAATGGGCTGCAAAAGTCTGGCTTGAAGACCAGGTTGCGGCCCAGCAGATGTCTGCCAGTGGAACAGAGCGGAAATGAGCCATTGATGCGGCCTTAGCCCTGACACGGTGGGCCGAGACTCGACCCTGCAACGGAAGGCCGGCCACCCTGTATGCCCAGGCGATGCAGTCTGCCACCCAGGTGGACAACGTGCGCTTGGAGACCGGTAGCCCCAGTTTACCGGGGTCATAAGAGACGAAGAGCTGAGTAGCCCCTCAATGTCCCCGCGTATGCTCCAGGTAGAAGGCTAAAGCCCTTTACAATCAAGGGTATGCAGAACCACCTCTGCCCTGCTAGCATGCGGTCTGGGAAAAAATGTTGGAAGAACCACCTCTTGGTTGAGGTAGAACGGAGAGACCACTTTCGGAAGGAACTTGGGATGGGTGCGCAGGACCACCCTGTTCCTATAGAACCGCCTGTACGTTTTTTCTGACACCAAAGCTTGTAGTTCACTCACTCGTCTGACAGATGTGAGTGCCACCAGGAAGAGCACCTTCCAGGAGAGGAAGCGCAGATGGCAAGCGTACATCAGCTCAAAAGATGGGCGAGTAAGCTGTTGCAAGACCACATTCAAATCCCACTCGGTTGCCGGAGGATGAACCAGGGGTTTTAGTAGAAGTAGACCTCTGGACACAAAGGGGTGAACCGAAAAAGGTTGTCCTTCCACTGGAGAGTGGTGTGCTGACAAAGCACTCAGGTGGACCCTGACAGGGTTAGACTTGTGGCCTAATTCTGAGAGGTGCAGTAGGTACTGCAACACCACTGGCACCAGACAAGAGAAAGGGTATTCGTTGTGCTGGTTACACCATACTTCAAATCTACGCCACTTGAAAGCATAGGTTTTCCTAGTGGACTACCTCCTTGAGGCCAGTAGCACGTCTTCCACATTCTTAGGTAGGAGGAGAGAAGCCAGCACTACCCTTTCAGCAGCCATGCCATCAGGTTGAGGGACCTGAGGTTGGGTTGTATCATAGAGCCCTGCTCCTGGGACAGGAGGTCTGGCTGCATCCCCACAGGGAGTGGTGTTTCCACTGCCAGCTGGGGGAGAAGTGGAAACCAAGGTTGTCTTGGCCATGTGGGGGCTACCAAGACGACCAAGGCCTTGTCTCAAAGTATTTTGAATAAAGTTCGGGCCACCAGAGGCATGGGAAGAAATGCATACAGGAGGACCATGGACCAGGAGAATAGAAAAGCATCTGCAGCCATCCTTTGGGGGTGTGGCTGTCTGGAGCAAAAGTTGGACAACTGATGATTCTGCGGACTTGCAAGGAGATCTATAACCAGATGTCCCCAGCATTGTAAGATCTGCTGGGCTACTTCCCGATTCAGTTACCACTCGTGAGGTTGGAAAATTCTGCTTAGCTTGTCTGCTAGGCAGTTCTCCTGACCTGGCAGGTAAACTACTTTGAGAGACCCTGTCGGCTTGCAAAGGAACAGGGGTCCAGTGTCTCCTGACACAGGATGCGGGACCCCGTCCCTCCCTACTTATTCACGTAGAACATATCCACCTGGTTGTCTGTTTGTACTAAGACAGACTGATCTGAGAGAACATGAGAAGGTTTGAAGAGCTCGGCAGATCGCCTGGAGCTCTAAGAGGTTGATTTATTGCATCTTCTCTTGATGAGACCACAACCCTTGAGTGCATAAGTCCTGGCAATGGGCTCCCCAACCCAGCAGAGATGCATCTGTCGTCAGCACTCTTGTGTACGAGGGAGGCTGGAAAGGCACTCCCTCGAGCAGGATGGATGGCTGAAGCCACCAGTTCAACGACTTCAGTAGTCGTTTAGACACTCTGATCCTGTCTCCGAGTCTTCCTGTGGCTTGTGTCCACTGATCTGAGGCACCACTGAGCTGTCCTCAGGTGGAGATGGGTGTTTGGGGTCACATGAACCGTGGAGGCCATGTGACCTAGAAGGCGCAGAAAGTGCCTCGCTGATATCTGAGACTTGTGGCTGATTTGGTGTGTTAGCTCCAGAAGCTTCTGTGCTCTGCCCTCTGGCAGGTAAGCCTTTGCTTGAAGGGTGTCTAGCCATGCCCCTATGAACTCTAAGTTTTGAGTGGGGAGCAAAGTGGACTTTGCCTGATTTATGACAAAGCTAGATGCTGCAGTATGTTGAGAGTGTGAGCTGTGGCCTGTTGGGCTTCTTGAGGCAACGGGGCCCTGATGAACCAGTCGTCCAGGTACAGGACGACAAAAATTCCCTGGTTTCTGAGAAAGGCCGTCACTTCCACCAGACATTTGGTAAACACTCTGGGGGCAGAGGCTAGGCTGAATGGAAGTTCTCTGTACTGAAAATGGTTTCCTCCCACTACAAATCTGAGATTTGGAGGTGGAGGAGTGGCCTAGTGGTTGGGGCAAAGTACTTCAGGCCGGAAGGTCGGGGGTTCAAATCCCACTAGAGGACAGCAACCTTGGGCCAGAAGGACTGGGGTTTCTAGTCCCACAGGTGCTCCTTGTGGTCTTGGGCAAGCCACTTAACCCTTGTGATAAGGAAGCTTATCATAGCTCAGGAAGGAGCTATAGTAAAGGTGAAGTGACTCTGAACAAGCAACCTGTCAGTTCTGGTAGAAATAAGAAAACAGAATTTTTCCTTAAAAGACTACCAGTCCCAGAATGCACCAGGTTTCCAACAGCCATTAGAGGAGCTGAAGTGGGGAAACGTGTGTTCAATCAGGAGGACTATGAGGTAATCCCTAAGCACTCATCTCAAAGGGCAGGGCCTGATTCAGCACAGCTGCGCTGTGTTAGGGTGGAGCACTCATCTAGGCAGAATAAAGGTAGAGTTTATTCTACAGAGAATCATCCTCAGTATAATCTTCATGATCTTGGACATCTTCATCATCTGAAGGATCATCAGAAGCAGAAGCCAGAGAGGACGGACAGAGGGGGCAAGAAACCCTTTGGAAGAAAGAGAAAAGCATTTGGGAGGTCTAAAGGAGTTCAGAGCAGTACGTATACTGGGAGGCATTCCAAAGGCCAGCATACACCATTGGACTGGGGGAAACCAGAGGAGTGGTGCTGCAGAGCTAGGAACCTCCAGACGGTACCAGTGAGGGAGACGGCTGCACTTGGAAGGGACCCTAAGACCCGTGCCAGAATGTATGTGAAGAGAGACCCAGTGTCCAGGGATCTGGATTGGAAGGCTGGACATAAGAACTGGACTACATACTGGCCAGGCTATTTAAAGAGGAGCTCTAACAGCAATGGAAGCTCAGGTATGAACACTGATCTATGCCCTAGCTATACCCTTGAAAGACAGCAGGGAAACAAGTATTCTCCTGAAAGTGCTCCACTGAGAAATTCCTCTGTGCCAATCCATGAAATTGAACCCATGATTGTTGAGGAAGGGGGAGAGGTTATAGATGCAGGCTGTGAGTACATGGATTGCTCTCTGTCTAAACTCCTTTGGTGATTTTCTGTTACAAAATACAACAACCATCACAAAGAAATACAAACTTGTTCTTTAAATCTACTCAGAAAAGCTCCTGAGTAGGATTTGAGCCAGGCAGTAGAAAGTAAGCCAGCTAAGGGGTTTCAGCTGGATAACTGCTTGCAATTGAGCCTTACCTAATTGCTTGTGAGCTCTGAGGGAATCACTTCTGAGTCTATGTGTGAAGATATAAGAAGTTAACCTGAAAAGAACAGTTTTTCCCTTCTTTGTGGGTTTTGTTTGTTGATTAAAGCACTGCTAAGAAAATATTAGCTAGAGCCTACAGAAAAGACCAGTTTGTTACCAACCAGGTCTTTATTCTTTTGATTTGATTGCCTGACAAGTTCAGCTGTTGTTTTCCTGATTTTGTTTTTCTAAGTTTATCACTGAAAGCAAGTATCCTGTTTTATGTGCTACCAAGCATATCTGTGTTGGGAGAAGTAACCCCATAAATAAATATCTTATTGGCTTTACACTCAAGCAAGCACAACTAATTATTGTGAACGGCTGTGTCTGGTGTGAATAGACTACATTTCCCACAATCCCTTGCAAAACATATTAACATATGCCTTTGCCAAGACTGTGAACATTCTCACCCAGGCACCCGTCTGACACCCTCCATAGTCCATGTTCCCTGTAAAATAGTTCTCTCTAAGTTATAATGCCCTGTTCAATGTAATTTCAGTTTGTTCAATGTAAACCGCACTGATGCAGAATAGCGCGGTACATAAAAGAATATAAATAAATAAAATAAATAAATAAATATTGTCTGTGGTCTGGATGTATGAGGATGTGCGTATAAGCATCCTTCAGGTCTAAAGAGCATAGCCAGTCTCCCTGGTGGAGGTAAGGCAGCAATATTCCGAGGGAAAGCATCTTGAAGTTTTTCCTCACCAGGAACTTGTTTAAGTTTCGCAGGTCGAGGATGGGCCTGAGGCCACCTGATTTCTTTGGTATTAGAAAATACCTGGAGTAAAAGCCTTGTCCTAGCAGGTTGTGGGGCACCGGCTCCACCGCCTGATCCTCTAGAAGACCGGCCAACTCCTGTAGGAGGAGGTTCCTGTGTAGAGGGGGTCAGAGGCTCTCCTGGAAAATAGGGAGGTAGGTACCTGGTGGAAGTGGAGCAAATAGCCCTTTTGGACTATTTGTAGGACCCAGGTATCTGTGGTGATTGCTGGCCACCTGTGGGCATACAGGGTCAGTCACCCCTGGTTGGAGAGAGACTATGCTGTGGCAGTCAAAAACCCCCTACCGGCTGGGAAGTAGCTGGTGCCTGAGGCTTAGGGGGTCTTCTGCTTACGCGGGCCATGCCCCTGTCCCTTGGCCTGCTGCCCCTGCTGGGGAATTGGGGAGGCCTGATGAGTGGGGTAGTTGCGGTAAGCAGCACCCTTCCTCGGGAAAAAGGGCTTTTTACCCAAGCCCTTCTTTTTAGAAGGGGCAGATGTCTTCTTGGAGAGTCTTGTCCGGGTCAAGTACTCGGTCTCGATTTCAGCAGCCTTCTCAGTCATGGGTTTGCCAAAAAGGTTGTCACCTCGGCAAGGGACATCAACCAACTTGTCCTGAACCCATGGCTCCAGGTCTGACGACATTAGCCTGCCGTCGGGCACCGATGCCGGCTGCGGCTACCTGGGCCAAAGCCTCGAAGCTATCATAGGCTGCTCGAGACAAACTTCGAGCACTCCCGAATCCCAGTGGACAAGTTCTTGAAGCGCTGCAAGGGTTCCTCGGAGAGGCCAGCTGAGAACCCGGCAATCTCCTTTGCCAGGTCCCGTAAGTACATGCCCATGTATAGCTGGGTATGTTTGGACACGGCATGATAGCATCAAGCCCTGGTAGCACTTTCTGCTGAGGGCGTCCAGGTTCTGGGCCTCCATGCCAGGGGGCACCGAGGAGTGTGTTTTTTGGCTCTTGAGCCTGTGCATGGCTAATTCCACAACCATGGAGTTGTGCGACAGCTGTGCCTTTTGGAACCCAGGGCTCTTGTGGACTCGACAGATGGAATCGACCTGCTTGCTGAGAACCGGCATTGAGGCTGGTGACTCCCACATGCAGAGCATCAGCCGTTCCAACATCCGAGGAACCGGTACCGTAAAGGCTTCCCGAGGGGGAAAGTCATACTGGAAGGCTTCGAGCTCCTTGGCTTGAGGCTCCTCCTTGGTGTCCGCCAGGAATGTCAAAGCCTTGGACATGTCCCTGACAAAGTCCGAGAACTGGGTATCCTCCGGGGGGGGGGGGGGACCTTCTCCGAGGCACGGACTCCAGCGACTCCGATGGGACACGCAGGGTCCGGTGGGTGTCCGGGGACTCTTCATCTTCCGTTTCCCATGCCGAGTCCTCTGAGGAGGAATCAATGGGCTCCGGCCGTGAGGGCTTCGATCTTGACCACCCCAATGCTGAGGGCACCGGCATCGACGACTTCGGTCCCGAACGGGAGGTCAAAGGAGACCTTGTCCAAGGATCGACGCAAGTTCAAAGAGTTTCGAGGATCGGCTTGGCCTCCAGGGTCGACTTGGACGTCGAGGTCCCGGTGGTCGGGGCGGATGGACTGCATCAGCGCCCGCTGCTGCTCCATGAAGGCAGACATGCTGCGCTTCAAGGCCGTCATTCTGAGACTGAGCTCAGAAGACTCAGCAGCCTCCGGCTCGGGTCCCAATGCCGTCAGGCCCGATGCCAGTTCTCCCGGAGCAGAGTCAACGAGGACAACAGCAGTTACCTTCCTTGGAGTCTCCGGCTCGTGCGAGGTACTTTTGCAGGGCGCTCCGGCTCTGAGGACCTGGGGCGGCAGTCAGGACTCCGCTACTTGGTCCACGAGGGCCCAGGCCAATCAGAGGCATCCAATGATGCCACCCTCACAGGTTTCTTCTTCCTCCAGTGTTCCCGTGAGGGAGACCCCTGCTTAGAAGACCCCTGACGATGCTCGGAGTCAGATAGCTCCCGAGATGTCGAGGTTTCTGAAGAGGTCCGGACCCGGGTGGAGTCGGACTCGGAGAACATCCTTTCATGCTCCTGCTGCCTACTTCTAAGTGCCTTAGAGGACATTTTGCTACACGAGCCACAGACCTTTGGATCATGGCTGGGCCCGAGGCAGCAGAGACAGCAGTCATGTGTGTTGGTGAGGGACATTCATTTCTTACACCAATCACACTTTTTAAACCCGCTGGCAGCCATCAGGGGAAAAGGGCCCCTGCGAGGTCAAACGACCGGGCTGCCAGTGAAAAAGAAAAAAAAACATGCAAACGCTAGTCACCAAGGACCAAAACGAAAAAAAAAAGACCGGACTCGATACCGGTGTACCAATCTGAGGCGGGAAGGGGAACTGAGCCGAAGAAGAGAATCTTCAGGAGTTTTGACACACTTTTTCAACGAGAGAAGTTAGACTATGTCCGTTGGGCTCCACAGAAAAAGGGAGACTGAGCAAGATGGCACCCTTGGGCGGGAAGGGGGATCACGCATGCGCGATACAATCCCAAAGGCTTTCTTTGAAAGCTGGGGAATTGCTCCGCAGGAGGGCTCCGTCAGTGCCATCACCCATATGTGAGGACTGACTTCCTGCTTGTTCCTGGAGAAAGTTGTTTTTCCTATCCCCTTCTTACTCCATGTTAACTTTTATTCATGTAAAATTGTTTAATGTATAATTCTGTTAACTTTGTTTAATGTAATTGTTACCTGCTTTGAGTTCTATGTAAATCACTTTGATTCACAAAAGGCAGTAAATAAGCAAAAATAAATAAATAAAATATTTTTATATTCCCACAAAGGCTCATTTGGCTGACCCTGGCAAAGGGAATTTTGATTGCTTCGTCCAACAGTGAGCCAAAATTTAACTGAATTTCTTGAAGATTCGGCTGATATAATCACAAAACTTAATACATAGTTACCTTTGCTGCAGAGATGATAAAGGTTAAGATTCTTAAAATTTTCTTTAAATATAAGGATGTATCGTTTTGTGGTCAAAAACTAAACATTTTTATCAATGTCACGCAATCAACCCAAGTTCGCAGGAAACAGTTCTTGGAGTGAAGGCAGAAGGTTTTAGTATTGGGTGCCACCTTTTACCTGAGATTCCCCTGCAAGTGTATTATAGCCTTCAAGGAGCAGACTTATTTTCTTGGATGTCTCCCATCTAGAAAAGTATTTGTTAGACAGAAGTACGGATGATTTGCTGCAGATCCTAGTAAGACATAGTCCTCCCAGAGTTGGCATAAGTCATTGCCTCATCTCTTGAACAATTTCTTTCTTTGACTGGACATTGCCCCCTTTATGTGGGCTTAACTATCCTTATGTTCTGTTTCCTACCTGTACATATAGCTTGTCTTATGTACTTTCCTTGGTGGATGGTTTACCAGATGTAAGTAGAATGTAAGTTTCAAAATGTTATAAAATAAAAATAAATAATACCTTCCTGGACAATAACTCAGAGGACAGGAATTGAGGGGTTCAAAAGGAGCTTTCATCAGCTGGGCAAGAACCACGTTTAGGTCCCAAGACATTGCGGGTAGTTTACAGGGAGGCTTCAATGAAAGTAAACTCTGCATAAAGCAAACAACTAAAGAGTTTACCTTCCACACCTCAATAGTAAGCTCCGATTGCACTTAGATTAACCCTTGTTGCTGTGCCTCCTGTTATGAGTCAGTCATCCAGATAGGGGACAACAAATACCTCCTGGAGACAGAGGAAGGCAGCTACTACTGCCAGACATTTGATGAAGACCCCGGTGGCGGAGTCAAGGCCGAAGAGTAGTACCCTCTACTGGTAGTGACCGCCCTCTGCCATGAAGCGAAGGTATTGCCTGTGGCTAGGGTGAATGTGGATGTGGATGTGGATATAGGTATCCTTCAGATCCAAGGAACATAGCCAGTCTCCCTGCTGGAGGTAAGGCAGCAATGCTCCAAGGGAGAGCATCTTGAACTTCTCCCTCACCAGGAACTTGCTCAGGATGTGCAGGTCCAGGATCGGTCTTAGGCCTCCTGTTCTTTTTGGCACAAGGAAATACCTGGAGTAGAACACCCCTTGCTCCTGAGGCAATGGGGTACTGGTTCTACTGCTTTGTCCTCAAGAAGGCCTGCGAGTTCCTTCAATAGGAGGTGCCAGTGAAGGGAGCCCTAGGGGGCTCTCCCAGGAAGAAAGGAGGACGTGCCTAAGTCAGGTGGAGGAGGTAGCCCTCCCTGACCACCTGGAGTGCCCGGGAGTCAGTAGTGATGGCTGGCCATCTGTGGGAACACAAAATTAGACGTCCTTCTGTGGGCTGTTGTCCTCCTTGGGGTAGAGAGGCTGTGCTAAAGGAGTCAAAAGCTTCCCCCTGACTGGGCCAGGGTAGCTCTTGTAAGCAGCCTCTTTCCTCAGGTAAAAGAGCTTTTTACCAGAGCCCTTCCATCGGGGAGGGGCAACGGTTTCTTGGAGAGCCTGGTCCTCATCATGAACTGTATCTCCAACTCGGCGGCCTTTTCCATCATGGGTTGGCCAAAGAGGTTCTCCCCTTCGCATGGGATATTGGCCAGTTTGTCCTGAACCTATTGCTTGAGGTCAGAAAACTTAGCCAAGCCTGGCGTCAGGCACCGATGCCGCTGCGGCTACTCTAGTCGCAGACTCGAAGCTGTCATAGGCTGCTCGGGTCAAAGTTGGAGCACTCTTGGACGGCCTTAAACAGTTTCCTGAACCGCTACAGGGATCCCTCGGGGAGCCCAGCCAAGAACCCGACACGTTCCTTCGCCAGGTCTCTCAAGTACATGCCCATGTATAGTTGGTAGGCCTGGATCCGGCCAATGAGCATCGAGCCCTGGCAGCACTTTCTGCCAAGGGCATCCAAGGTGCAGGCCTCCCTACCTGGGGACACTAAGGAGTGCATCTTCTGGCTCTTAAGCCAATGCATGGCAGACTCCATCACCATGGAGTTGTGCAGCAGCTGCAACTTCTGGAAGCCCAGGTTCTGGCTGACCCAATACATCGAGTCAAGCCGCTTGCTCATCACCGGCACTGATGCTGGTGTCTCCCACATACAGAGCATTGGCCGTTCCAGGATGGGTGGGATGGGTACTGTGAATGATTCCCTCGGGGGGGGGGGGGGACCTTGTACTGGAGGATTTTTAATTCTTCCATCCAAGAGCCCTCCTCCAATTCTGTCGGGAATCTGAGGGCTTTTGACATATTCCTCATGAAGTTGAGAAATGCCATATCCTCGGGTGGGGACCAACGCCAGGACTCAGAGGGTGGCGGGTCAGAAGGGACATCACGGTGGCATCTGGTGTCTGGGAATTCCTTGTCCTCGGTCTCCAATTCCAAGTAGTCAGAAGACAACTCGAGGGAAGGGCAGCTCGCGGGCTCAGGGACAAAGACCTGCCCGCGTCCCATGGAGGCCCCATGGCTGGTGCCATGAGCGCTAGCCATGGAAGACCTTGGTCCCATCAAGCAGAACCCAGACCGAGACCTAGGCAGAGGATCAACTTGAGGCCATGTGGTCTCGAGGATTGGCTTGGCATCTTCAGAAGTCCTCAACATCGAGGGCCTGGTGGTCTAGGCAGAAGAACCAGTAGTACTGGACAGCAATGCCCGCTGCTGGTCCATGAAGGCAGTCAGACTGCGCTCCAGGGCCACCATACTGGATTAGAGTCCAGAAGGCTCTGCAGCCATCAGCGCGGGCACCAAAGGGCACGGGCCCGGCACCGGTTTCCCTGAAGGGGAGTCCTCAACGAGGATAGGCTCTGGTGACCAAGACCTATCTGAGGTCGACTCTTTTCAGGCGAGTAGGCCGCTCCCACTCCAATCCCTCCAACAGCAGTCGTGGACTGCAGGACTTGGCCTGGGGCTTACCCGAGCCATCAGAGCCATCCAGAGACGCTGCCTTTGAAGGTTTCTTCTTCTTGTGTTCCTCCTTGAGGGAGACCCCCCTTTCTGAAGAACCGTGGCGTCAACCAGGGTCCACAATGGTGCCACAGGATTCCGTGGCTTTAGAGGGGGCCTTGGCCTTCGGAGCTGGGAACTCCAGGAACTTGTCGTGCTGCTGCTGATGGCTCTTGAGAGCCTTGGTGGACATCTTTTTGCACAGATTGCAAGTTGTGGGGTCGTAGTCTGGCCCTAGGCAACAATCATGTATGTCGGTGAGGGACATTATCTTGGCACACCAATCACACTTCTTAAAGAACACTGGTAGCCATGGGAGAAAAAAAAAATACCCCAGCGAAGTTAGGTGCTGCCAGTTGGAGAAAAAGGGGCAAAGGCACCAAAAGTAAAGAAAAACGAAGGGACCAGAGATCCTATGCTGGGGCAGCGAGTTCAGGTGGCGGGAAGAGTACCAGTACACAATTGGAGAGAGTTTGAAACTCGGGTCGAGAAAAAACAACAAAAAAAAAACTTTCCAGAGGAAACCAGAGAGACATCTAAAGGGGCTCCGTGGAAAAAAGGAGACTGAGCAAGATGGCACCTTTGGGCGGGAAGGGTACCATGCATGCATGGTGGCATCTCCCAAAGGCTTTCTTTGAAAGCTGGGGAGATGCTTCCCCGAGAGCTCCGTCGACACTGACATCACCCATAATTGAGGACCGACTTCCTGCTTGTTCCCAGAGAACATGCTAACGCAATCGAGTCTCTTGCAATATCGCTGTCAACCTGTATAATGTGTTGTGCAGAAGGAATGCTCTCACTCAAGTCATGTTGAGCAGGGCTCCTATGAATTCCAATTGTCGGGAGGGTTGCAGGTAGGTAAATTTGGGGTAATTGACTATGAACCCTAGCAGTTCCAGCATCCGAAAAGTCAACTGTGTTGATTCTCAGACTCTTTCCTGAGTGGTACTCTTGATCAGCCAATCATCCAAGTACAGAAAGACAAACACTCCCAGTGCTCGAAGGAAAGCTGCTATTACTGCGAGGCATTTTGTAAAGACTCGGGGTGCTGAGATTAGGCCCAAAAGGCAGAACTCAGTACTGGAAATGGTGTCCCTTAGAACAAACTTGAGAAACTTGCTATGGGATGGGATGGGATGGGATACTTCCTATGTTTGTGGATATATGCATCCTTTAGATCCAGAAAACATAGCCAGTCTCCTTTTTGTAGATAAGGGAGCAGGGTACCCAAAGAAATCATTCTGAACTTTTCTTTGACCAGATGTGTGTTCGGATCTCTTAGGTAAATGACAGAGCAGTATCCTCCCATCTTCCTGGGTATCAATAAATGTCTGAAATAAAACTCTCTACCTCTTTGCTCTGGTGACACAAGCTTGATTGTGAGATTTGGCAAGAGGGTGATGACTTCTTTCTGAAGTAGTTCCTGATGCTGAGGGTCCATGGAATGATCCTTCGATAAGCAATTTAGAGAAATTTATTTAACATCTTTTTATGCCATTTTTCCACAAGTCAAGATGGTTTACAGGGAACTCAGTGCCATAGTAACAACATATAGGAAGATCACAGAGGTGCAAATTATATTTAACAATAAGATAGCTATGCAATGTGTATTATAGTAACAAGAGCAAGAATTGTGATTTATATAGTTTATCATAACTATGTACAATAAAAGGATCATAACTATGTACAATAACAAGGATCATAGGGTATGGTGCTTATCATATAATGGGTTAGTCCTAGTTAGGGTCTGCCCTGTAGTATTCAAGGAATAGTTGGGCTTTCAAATTCTTCCGGAAGTCTCCCATGGACTCAATAGATGCAATTTGTAACTGCTTTGGATAATTTGTAAAACCCATGTGTCCGAGGTTACAAGGGCCCACCTTAGGGCAAAAACAGTGAGCCTCCTTCTGACAGGAGAGTTCTCCGCTCCAGTTACAGGTAGAGTGGCTATGCTCTGTAGTGGTTTTGAGTGAGGAGCAGGCTGAGCCTTATGAGGTTTCTCTCACATCACTTGTGATAAAGAAGCCTGCTTTGATTGGGAATATTGGGAACCAGGAAAGTACCTACACCTGTGAGAGTAAATGGAAATTACACTTACCTGGTAATTGTTCTTTTAGGGACTCCAGTTCAGTCCTCCACCACTGGGTTGTGTACCTCCTCCTGCAGCATGGAGACTGGACCAATCAAATTGTTGAGAGCACTGGATACCTTCTGCTGGACTTCCCATCAGTCCCCAATGAACTATTGACAAAGCAAACTCCAAGGAGCAACAAATAAGAAGCCAATAACAGGTCATATAAAATCTAATCTTAGAACTAACTGTAAACTGCTAACGTACTGCTCCCCTGAAAACAAGGGGGAAAGAAATCAAGGCTATCCCCTCATCTCTGCCCCCTCTCCCACTGAACCACTTCCCAGGAAGAGGGAAGAAAAGCGAGAGGGAGAAAGCGAGAGAGAGAGAGAGAGAGCGAAAGACCAGAAATATCAGATAGTAGAACGAGAAGGTTCAAGCATTATTACACTGTACTCATCCTACCTGAAACCACCTTCACCACAGGCAAGGCTCCGACTGTCCCTGACACCCCGGGTTGGAATGAGGAACAACAATCACCAGGTAAATGTAATTTCCATTTCCTTAGCGGTCCTCCAGTTCAGTCCTCCACCACTGGGATGTAACAGAGCAGTACTCATTGGGTGGGACCCTTGCTGCCTGACCGCAACACCGCCGATCTGAAGCAGGAATCCTTTGCCGCCAGGACGTCGACATCGTAGTGCTTACTGAAAGTATGTAGCGATGACCAGGTAGCCGCCCTGCAAATCTCCTCCGGCGGAACCAAACATTGTTCCGCCCAGGACGTCACTTGCACCCTAGTAGAGTGAGCACGCAAGCCCACTGGTATCGACCGTCCGTGTAAAATGTAAGCCAAGGCAATAGCTTCTCTCACCCATATGGAAATGAATGCCTTCGCCGCCACTTCCCCTCTGCGAAGACCTCCGAACTAAACGAAAAGGTGATCTGACCTACGGAAAGCATCCGTAACTTTCAAATACCGCTTCAACACTCTCCATACATCCAGGCGATGCAAGCCATGGTCCGAATCCGCCCCTGCCGACGAGCCTAACGCTGGCAAAGAGACCGACTGATTTAAATGAAAAGGAGAGACGACCTTCGGAAGACAAGACGGAACTGGTCTCAGAACCACCTTCTCCCTGGAAAAGGACAGAAACGGTTCCCTACACGACAATGCCTGCAATTCCGAGACCCGTCGTGCCGAACAAATGGCCACCAAGAAAACTGTCTTGAGCGTTAAATCTTTAACCGACATCTGACTTAGGGGCTTTAACCAAAAAGCCGCTTGAGCCCTTAACACCAGGTTGAGATCCCAGGGCGGAATTAAGATCTTCGCGACGGCCGAAGCCGAGAAACCACTTTAAGGAAACGTTGGACATCCACGTGAGACCCTAGAGCCACTCCGTGGACTTTGCCTCTATAGCAAATTAGAGCAGCCACCTGGACTTTCAGCGAGCTGGCCGCTAAGCCCTTATCAAAGCCATCCTGCAAAAAACCTACTACCACTGGTATAGACACTGTCGCCGCCCTAGTCTGATGACGCGAACACCAGTCCTCAAAAATATGCCATATGCGCACATAAGCCAGGGAAGTAGAACGCTTTCTTGCTCGCAGCAATGTGGAGATAACGGCCGCTGAATAACCTTTCTTCCTTAACCTTGCCCTTTCCATGGCCAGAGCGTAAGCGAAAACCGATCCGCCTGCGGCATGCGAAGAGGGCCTTGCAAACGCAGATCTGCCGAAATAGGCAACTTCCAAGGCTCCCCATCCAGGAGATGAACTAGATCTGCATACCACAGTCGTCGTGGCCAGTCCGGGGCCACCAACAGCACTCTTTCGCAGTGTGCCTCGATGCGCTTCACCACGCGCCCGATGAGAGCCCATACAGCAGGCCTGATGCCAGCCACGGTTGAATCAGAGCATCGATGACCTAGGACATCCTCTCTCGCCGCCTGCTGAAGAACCGATCCACTTGCGCTGACTGGAACGTCGCCATAAGATCCATCACATGCGTCCCCCATCAGCGGACAATCTGTGTGAACACCGCTAGGTGAAGTTCCCACTCCCTGGCATCCACTCAAACTCTGTTGATAAAATCTGCCATCACATTGTCCTTTCCTGCGATATGTGCCGCTGAAATGGCTTGCAGCTGCGGTTCTATCCAGGTGAACAGAGCTTCAGCCTAGTCTCCTCTTCCATGGCCACGCTTCCTGTTCCCTCCTGTCGATTGATCTAGGCCACCGTCGCCGAATTGTCCAACAGTACTCTCACCGCTCGACCCGTCACTGTGCTTTCGAACACTCGAAGCGCCAGAAACACTGCTCGAAGCTCGAGACGGTTGATAGACCAGGCTCCCTCCTGAGCGGACCAAACTCCTTGCGCGAGGCACCCCTCGCAATGTGCTCCCCAACCTGCAAGACTGGCATCCGTCAGCAAGGGGAGCCATACTGGCTGCTCCAGAGGCATTCCCACTTTCAGGGACCCCGGGGTCAGCCACCACCGAAGAGCCTGTCTGACCTGGATAGGACAAGGGAGGCGCTTGTTCAGGGAATCCGACTGGGGCAACCAGCAACGCAACAATGGCCTCTGCAATGGCCGCATGTGAAACCTGGCCCACGGCACACTTCCAGGGTCGCCGCCATGGTGACCAGTACCCGCAGGTACCACCAAGCGGATGGCGACGGAACGAGTACGAAGCTGCGCACCAGATCGCAAAGTAAGAGTGCCCAGCGCTCTGGAAGAAACACTGCTCCTTTCGCCGTGTCGAAACAAACCCCCAGATACTCTAGGACCTGAGATGGAACTACCTGACTCTTGACCTCGTTGACCACCCAGCCGAGGCTCTGAAGCAGCTTCACAACTGTCGCCTGGAGACTCTCTTCCCTGGACTTTGCCCGAATCAACCAATCGTAGAGGTAAGGATGAACTAGTATGCCTTCCCTTTGCATCGCCGCTGCTACTACCACCACCATGATCTTGGTGAACGTGCGTGGAGCCATCGCCAAACCAAAGGGTAAAGCCTGAAACTGGTAATGCCCCCACGGCAATGCGAACCGCAGGAACCTTTGATGAGCTGCCCTGATTGGAATGTGCAGATATGCTTCCGTAAGGTCGAGGGACGTCAAAAACTCCCCTTGACGCACTGCCATGATAACGGACCTTAATGCTTCCATTCGGAAATGGGGAACCCAAAGACAGCGATTTACCCCTTTGAGGTCCAGGATCAGTCAGAGGAATCCGTCCTCCTTTGGCACCACGAAATAAATGGAGTAGCGACCTACCCCGAAGTCTGCTGCTGGAACAGGTACCACTGCCCCTAGTCGCAAGAGATGGTCTACAGTCTGCCGGATTGCCGAAGCCTTCTGTCGCCCCTTGCTGGGGGACATCACAAAAGAGTCTCGAACTGGACCCCCCAATTCTAGAGCATAGCCATTGCGAACGATCTCCAGCACCCACTGATTGGACGTTATTCGGACCCAGGCAGGAAGGAACTCTCAAAGCCGCTCCCCAATCGAGAGACTTCCTACCGGGGCCCGCCTCATTCATTGGGGTTTATGGCTAGATGTGGAGGAAGAGGGTGCTGAGAAGCCTCTGCCAGCCCCCGAAACCCACGAAATCCCTGGGATTGAGAAGCAAACCTTCCCCGAGGAAAACCACCTAAGCGGGACATACAAAACCTCCGGGAGTCCCTAAACTGACCCCGGGAGGACGGTACCAACTTCCCTTGTCTATGCTTATCTTCCGAGAGTCTACCACCTTTGGATTCCCCCAAATTCTTAATGAGCTTATCCAGATCCTCCCCAAACAACAATCTACCTTTGAAGGGGAGTTTACTGAGGCGAGACTTGGAGGACCCGTCGGCTGCCCAATTTCGCAACCAGATGGACCGTCTAGCGGCAACTAGCGAAGCCATGCTGTTAGCCAGCACTCTAATCAGGTCATAGTGAATGTCCACCAAATAGGCTGAACCAGATTCGAGACAAGTCACCTCCAGCACACACTGCTGATCTAGATGCTCTGCCTGTCTTAAATGTTGGGACCAACGAAGGCATGCTCTCGCTATCCAGGCTCCACAAATAGAGGCCTGCAAAGAAAGGGCAATAGCATCAAACGCCTGCTTCAGTAATCCATCCACTTTCCTGTCCTGCGCATCTTTTAAGGCTCTGCTACCTTCCACCGGTATCGTCGTTTTCTTTGTAACCGCTGACACTGCCGCATCAACCCGCGGGAAACGAAACTTCTCTTTGTCCTTATCTGCCAGCAGGTAAAGCCTGTTCATGGTCTTAATCCCCTTCAGGCCCACTTCCGGCTGATCCCATTCACTATGGATCATCCGATCCACCACGCAGTGAACCGGAAACACCGTCTGACTAACCGCTTGGATGAGGGGGTCCTCCAACCCCTCCTCCTCCGCCGGCAGCGTCGGAGTGAGACAGAGTCTGAAGTGCCTCTGTGATGAGTGGCAGGAGATCTTCTTTGTGAAATACCTGTATGATCCTTGCCTGATCCTCAGGCTCCTGTATTTCGCCTTCTTCCAGCTCCTCCAGACCCGACTCAAGGCCAAGTTCCGCCTCCTCTGCCTCCTGCCATTCCATCTCAGAGATATCGGCGACAGAATAGCGAGGCCTCTTAGCCGGTATGGCAGTGGCACCACTCGCTATGTCCAACCTGGGCGAGGGCAACACCATTGCCCCCTTTAGAGCCTCCGGCAACTTTCCCAGACGTTCCAAGCGAAAGGCCTGATGCATGATCAGGACAAAGTCCGGAGAGAAATCCCCCAGAAACTGCTCGACCCCCGAAGTCGTCAGTGTCCCTGAGGGTCCCACTGGGTAATCTGAAGGCACCTCCGATGGGATGACCCCCATGGACTCTCCCTCCCCCCCTGCCAGGAGAGCCTGGGAATCCTGGACTACCTTACCTTCCATATGCTGTTCTACGCTAGCAGAGGTGGACACGCAGGCACGACACACTCCGGAGTCTGAAATAGTGCCTCTGCGCGACCCGCATACCACACACTGTGGGCACGCTGACATTGAGTAGGACCTTGCAGCAAACTAGCTATACCCAGGCACCCAATGGCACCAAAGACAACTTTAACTAAATGTTCTGTTATTTATGCTTTTTTTTCTCCTTTAGAGACCAAACGCCTTTAGGAACCTAAAACCCAAAACCGGGAGGCTCCGCCCACTCCCTCGCTCCTGCGCAGCTTACACAAACTAAAATAAATGAAAGTAAAGTAAAATAAAGTAACAAAGTAAAATGCCTGATCCGAGCCCTGGCCTAGACCGAGAAACTCCGACCCGACACCGCCAACGCTGCCACAGTAAAGCCACGTGGCTCTGGAAGCGCAGTAAGCTCCCAAAATGGCCACCGTGGCTAACCGCTCGGTGCCAAAACCAGGGCAGCCCTGCTAACGATGCTCCGTCAACATTCCCAGACAGCAAGAGCCATCAGTAAAACAGCGCCTACCTCAACTGATGAACCCTGCAAGCCGCGACGTTGCTCAACGCTGAGAAGAGCGACTGTCGCGGCGAGGGCTGAACTGCTGGCTGGCAGCACTGCGACCCCGCCGAGGTGAATAGCCCGCTGTCTAGCTCGCACCGGCTAGGACACCCGAGGCTGCGCGGGTGAGTGTTTCCAGCAGCGCTCTCTCCCGTGCAGTCAAGGGAGAGAGATCTGCAAGCTGCTTGTCAGGGCAAAGCAAGGAAGACAGAGGGAAAGGCAGGCAAGCGATCCGACTCTGTGTGTCTGCTTTTTTTTTTTTTTTTAAAGGCACAGCCTCCTAAAAAGGAAAGCCACCCCCCAAAAAATGTTAAAGTTAAAGTAAAAGTTAAAGGGACCAAATTAAAGAATCCTAAAACCACCTAAGCCCAAACTATAGTGTTCCTTATGTGATCCTCCAGTGAGCCCAGCCTAGGCTCACTACGTCCTCCTGCTGCATGGAGACTGGACACACTGGGGGCTGATGGGAAGACCAGCAGAAGGTATCCAGTGCTCTCAACAATTTGATTGGTCTAGTCTCCATGCTGCAGGAGGAGGTACACAACCCAGTGGTGGAGGACTGAACTGGAGGACCACTAAGGAATAGGTCTTATTCTGGTTACCACTCTGAAGCCTCCTGCAGTAGGAGACCAGCTCGGACGTGCGCCTTGAAAGACTACGAAGGGTGACGTGCCACTTTTCAATAAAGTCAGCCTTCTCTTCGACTTTCTCTAAAGAGATTCTCGCCATGGCATTGTAACGTCAGCAAGCTTGTCCTGCACTGATTGTTACAGGTCTGAGGCCTGAAGCCAGGCAAGTCTTGTGGTGCCAATACCTACTGCAGAAGCTCTTGATACAGTTTTGTACAAAATCTTGGAAAGTCATGTCCTTGGCAGGTGACTTATGCATCTTATAAGGAGAAGGGTCTGATGGAGTTTTGGGGATCTGTCCTCCGAAAAACCCTCAGATTCTACATTGGTGACCTAGAAAGGAAATCAAAATATTTCTGAGTCTCAGCCTGGATTGCTTTCCTGCCCGTTTGGGGACTGGGAGGTCCTTTAGGAGCGATGATGCACCAATGACTTTAGACTTTGGGGGAGCATCGGACACTAATGCACAAGAAAGAGAAATCGGTCAGGCAGGCCACAGTGTCAGGGCCCTTCAATGTACTCCAATGTCAATGCCTCTCCTGCAGGCACTCTATGCTGTTCAAGGATTGGCTGGACCGCTGCTTATGTCAATGCAGCCAATACAAAAAGAGTCACGGAGTCCAAACACTAAGCAATGAAGGGGAGGTGATGATCAAATTTCCACACCACCTAAACGCATATAAAAGACAGCCAACTAGAGAAATCTGCCAATATTATTTAAAGGACTCAGACAGGAGGGGGTGCGAGAGAAAAGTCAGCCAAATAGGCAGTAAACCACAAGCCAACACCACCCGCTTTCCTCAGATATCATTCATAAGCCAAAATGTGTTTTACAATTTTCTAAATGCATTTAAAAACACTAGAAAAAAAACTTAGCTTAGCAGCAGAATCTCTTAGAGGGCTGTAATTCACTCTCTTCAAAGACTAGATGTCTAGCAAGCTGGACAAGCATCGACTCGAGTTTCGCCCGTCACTTCTATCCAGGCTCCATCAGGACAGGAAAGTGCCAGCTTCTCGAAAATTCCTTAGAATGAACAGCCTCCTTCATCAATCTTTTAAAGGCAGCCTTAACACCCATAAACAGTCCTTAGCCAATAGTATCGCAAGACCAGAATCCAAATCACTGATATGTCCTCCAAAAGCCAATGGAAATCACTCGTCTGTCATCCAATCCACTGAATCATTGAGGCCCGCAGGCTGCACTGCATTCAAGGTGAAAATCCATTTTAGTTCAAGTTCCCAGAATCTTAGAGGGTATATCAGCTGCTTCGTCTCAGCATATAGTAGGCCAGCGCTATACCTCAGATATCCTGCAGGATGAGCTCTCCCCTCTTGGCTACTCAGAGGTGTGCTCCTGCAACCTCTCCTTGATTTTGACACCATGCCTTGGAGAGCTTTGACGGTGATGCACCAGAGGCACCATGCGATGCTCGACTGTCACCCTTTGATGTTAAAGACTAATCCTTCTTCACCTCTGGGCAAACATCGATCAATGGTACTACAAGTGCTCAGCTCTGAGTGGGCTCAAGGGCTCCTTGATGTCTATGTACTGTCAGTGTCCACTGCAACCTTTGATGTGATAAAGGCCAGTGCAGCTGATGCCGATGGATCAGTTCTGAGCACCAAAAATGGTGCTCTCTTTCTTTTCAGCAAAAACATAACATAAGAAATGCTGTATTGGGTCAGAACAAGATCCATAAAACCCAATATCCCATTTCCAACAGTGGCCAGTCCAGGTCACAAGTACCTGTCAGGTTCCCAAAAATGTACACAGATTCCACAATGCTTATCCCGAGGTAAGCACTGGATTTCCCTGGTCCTCTTTAATAATTGTTTATGGACCTTTCCTCCAGTAACTTCTCCAAACCTTTTTTAAATCCAGCTACACTAAAAGCTTTTACTACATCCTCTGGCAACAAATTCCCGAGTTTGATTATGCATTAAGTGAAAAAATATTTTCTCTTATTAGTCCTAAAAGGGCTACAATGTAGCTTCATTGAGTGTCCCCTAGTCTTTCTACTTTTTGAAGGAGTAAACCACCGATCTACGTTTACCTGTTCCAATCTATTCAATAATTTATACACTCTTTCATATATCCCCTTAGCCATCTCTTTTTCAATTTGAAGAGCCCTATTAGTGTTTGGGGGCAAAGAAAAGGAGGATGTGCAGGTGTGGCCAAAGGTTGCTGGTGTAAGGTTGTCATGAAAAACAAATACAGAACTTGGGGGTGGTTATGGATGTTGGCATGTCTTCATTCCCAGGTATTGAACATGGTGCGAGTGGCGTATAGTATGTTGTGCCTGGTGTGACAGTTATGTCCTTTCTTTTATGCAGGGGCAATGCGACTGTTGATTCAGGCTTTGGTAATGTCTGTGCTGGACTACTGTAATCTATTGTATGTTGGGTTGCCCAAGTGCCAGTTGCGGAAGCTGCAAGCTGTGCAGAATGAGGCAGCGAGGGTGATAACAGGGCATGGTCAAAGGGAGTCAGTTGCTGATGTGTTGAGCCAGATTCACTGGCTCCTAATTGAACAGCAGTGTATGTTTAAGTTTCTCTTGGTGACCTTTAAGGCACTGACAAGTCAGGGATATCTGACAGAGGTGTTGAAGTGGTATCGGCCAGACGAGGAGTTGCAGTCCAGTCAGGGCCAACGTTTAGTGGTCCCCGGCCCTTAGCAGGTACGTTCTGACGAAATGTCAGGCGAGGTGTTTTAGGGTGGTGGCCCCTCTATGGTAGAATAAGCTTCTGGTATGCTTGTGGCAGGAACAAATTTCATGGCATTACAGGTATTTATAAACAAATCTTGAATTTTTCCACCGAAAGGTTTTCAGACAAGAATTAACGGCATTATATTATTAAGTTTTCCCTGTTCAATAGGGTTGTTGTTACTATTCATTTTCTTACATCTGCTCTTCTGATTCTTTTTTTTTTTACAACACAATTACTAGTCATCTAGGGGGTCATCCATTGTGACATCCATCCCTGCTATTCAGGCCCTTTCCCAATACAGGGAAGGTAGACAGGGGCGGGAAAGGGGCGGATCATGGGCGGCGTTAGGGCGGGCAGTGGGCAGTCATCGGCCCTGGACGTACAGGGCCGATTCCACTGTCAGCCCCGGACGCCCAGGGTCAGCGGCTCTAATGGGGAACTTATTCCACCTCGGAGATGGAATAAGTTCCCCTAGTCCGTGGGAGATGGTGGGCCCAGGGTGTGGTAAGGGCAGAAAGGGGCAGAGGACATTCCCCACAGCCCAACCCTGGCCTTAGGAAGCCAGATTGGAGGTCGGGCTGTGGGGAAAGCAGCTTTGAAGCAGTTGGCTGGGTATCACGGCTTTTCAATGGAGACGTTGTGCCATGGCAACCGTACACAATGATGCAGCGGCTCCATTGGAAAGCCCTGACTGCTGGGCAAGGCAGTATGTGTAGGCCGGACAGAATAGGGGTCCTGGCCTGCACAGATGGGCCTGGTTGCGATTCTGATCCCAAGGGGCTAGACACGTCGATGTCCATTTCATATAAACCAAAACATACCTGACTTCTGTGCGAAATGAAGCTTCACCTCTTCTTGATGTTTCAGATATTCTGTTGAATAATCCTCCACAAATACGGGGTATTAAACCAGCATCACCCTGTTAATATTTATATTATATACACATTAAAAATAAATTAGTAATTACAAAGAGCTCACATTACAACATTTCCTGAGCCTTCCTACATTAGCTATAAAGAACAAACAAGTCTCTCTTGAAACTGTTGACTAAACTAATTTTAGAGGGACAGTTGGTGGTAAATATCTAATTTACTGGAACGTGCTAAACTTAAAGTTTAGCCACACATCCAATAAATGACCAAAGTGTGACAGTATAAAAGAGGAAGTATTCAGGAAAACAGACCCCAGCTAAAACAAACAAGTTAAAGAAACAAACATCTGAAAATGGTAGAAATAATTCTGCAACAGTTTTAGGGTAGAATTTACTAAAAGCACTTGAAAAAAAATGTGTGCGCATGACATTAAAATGCTGTGTTTACTAAAGAGCATTACTGCCATCTACTCACAAACTCTCCTTCAAGGGCTGGCAGCAGCCTGAAATAATCCCACCCCTCCACTCCCTAGCAAACCCACCTCACCCTGAGCAACTTTGCCCTACCCCCCTCAAGTAGCAGCTCTGCCCACAGGACTCTCCTAGCCAAAACAGGATCTTCTGGACAGCTGCAATGTCCATTTACTTCTACTCCACATTCTCCTATTTTTGAAAGTGCATGGGCTGATCAGACGCTCATTTAGACCCAGTTATGTGGAGCAAAGAAAAGCATCAGGTGAGCTGGCACTATTTAGAAATCAGAGCTAGTGTGGCATGCAGATGTGGGGGGATCAATCCTGTCCACAAGGCTGTAAGACACCTTCACTTTGAGTAGAGGATCCTAAAGGATGGAAGGTTCAGGGCAGAGAAAGGCTGACCTGGGAGAAAGCGTAGTTACTCACCTGTAACAGATGCTCTCCAGGAGCAACAGGAATCAGTCCTCACATATGGTGCCGACAGAGCCCTCGTGTGGAGCATTTCCCCAGCCTTCAAAGAAAGCCTTTGGGAATGCAGCGCGCATGCGCGGTCCCCTTCACACCCAAGGGTGCCATCTTGCTCAGTCTGTTGACATAGCTAAGAGACAGCAAAAAACAAAATGAGGGATAGGACTGCAACTCCAGGGGGAGGGAGGGTCACGAGGACTGATTCCTGCTGCTCCTGGAGAACACCTGTTACAGGTGAGTAACTACGCTTTCTCCAGGACCAAGCAGGAAGTCAGTCCTCACATATGAGACTCCCCAGCTCTAGGCTACTGTGAACCCAGAGCTGAAAAAATGGCTCCCTCTCAAGAGTCTCAACATCCGTGATAAGAATTTTCTCTGAGAACACACCCCATACGGTAGCCCAACACAAAGGGCTGGAAGGTAGGAGTTGCCTAAACCTCAAAGAGATTACGGAGTACCGCCTGGCTGAAAACACTGTCCCGCTGGGACTCTCTCCAGGCAGTAATGGGCTGCAAAAGTCTGGATGAAGACCAAGTTGCAGCCCGGCAGATGTCTGCCAAAGGAACAGAGCGGAGATGAGCTACTGACGCAGCTTTCGCCCTGACACGGTGGGCCGTGACACGATCCTGCAAGGGGAGGTTGGTTGCCCTGTACACCCAGGCGATGCAGTCTGCTACCCAAGTGGACAACGTATGCTTTGAGACAGGTAACCCCATCCTATTAGGGTCAAATGAGACGAAGAGCTGAGTAGCCCTTCGATGCTCCCGCGTACGGTCTATGTAAAAGGACAATGCCCTTTTATAGTCCAGGGTATGCAAGACTGTTTCAGCCCAGCTGGCATGCGGCCTGGAAAAAAAGGTCGGAAGAACCATCTCCTGATTGAGGTGGAAAGAGGAGACCACTTTTGGGAGGAACTTGGGATGGGTCTTTAGGACCACCCTGTTCCTATAGAACCGTGTGTACGGTCTATCAGAAACCAGAGCTTGTAGTTCACTCACACGTCTGGCCGAGGTAAGAGACACCAGGATGAGCGCTTTCCAAGAGAGGAAGTGCAAATGGCAAGTAGCCATCGGCTCAAATGGTGGGCGAGTAAGTTGCTGCAAGACCAAGTTCAAATCCCACTCAGTCGCCGGTGACGAACCAGAGGCTTGAGTAGAAGCAGACCTCTGAGAAATCTGGACACCAAGGGTGAACCGACAGAGACTGTCCGTCCACCGGTGAGTGGTGCACTGACAAAGCACTGAGGTGGACCCGAACAGAGTTAGACTTAAGGCCTAGGTCTGAAAGGTGAAGTAGATACTGCAGTACTACTGGCACAAGGCAAAAGAAAGGATCATCATTGCGTTGAGCACACCATACCGTAAAACTACGCCACTTGAGGGCATAGGACTTTCTGGTGGACTGCCTCCTAGAGGCCAAGACCACCTCCTCAATCTCCTTAAGTAGAAGCAAGGGAGCTAGCACTATCCTTTCAGCAGCCAGGCCATCAGATTGAGGGACCTGAGATTGGGGTGCAGAAGGGAACCCTGCTTTTAAGACAGGAGATCGTGTTGCAGCCCCAGAGGGAACGGAGCTTCCACCGCCAACTGCAGAAGAAGTGGAAACCACGGCTGCCTCGGCCATCTGGGGGCTACCAGAATCACTGAGGCCTTGACCCGGAGGATCTTGAACAGGGTTCGGGCCACCAGGGGCGTGGGAGTAAACGCATACAGGAGGCCCATAGACCAAGAGATTAGAAAAGCATCTGCTGCCATCCTCAGGGGATGCAGCTGTCTGGAGCAAAACCTGGGCAGCTGACGGTTTAGTGGACTTGCAAAGAGATCGATGGATGGAAGTCCCCAGCGGAGGAAGATCTGCTGGACAACAATGGATTCAACTGCCATTCGTGGGGCTGGAGAATCCTGCTTAGCTTGTCTGCCAGGAAGTTTTCCTGACCAGGTAGATAAACTGCTTTGAGAAACATGCCTTGTCTGACCACAAAGGAGCAAAGGTCCAGTGCCACCTGACATAGGAGCCTGGACCCTGTGCTTCCTCCTTGTTTGTTCACGTAGAACATTGCTATCTGATTGTCCATCTGAACTAGGACAGACTGTTGAGAGAGAGTATGGCAGAAGGTTTGCAGAGCTAAGCAGATTGCTCGCAGCTCTAAAAGGTTGATCTGCTGTGTGGCCTCCAGAGGGGACCATAGGCCTTGAGTGCACGTGCCCTGGCAATGTGCACCCTAGCCCTTTAAGGACACATCTGCCGTCAGCATCCTTGTGTGTGCTGGAGCCTGAAAAGCTACACCCCTGAGAAGGTTTGGCAGATGCAGCCACCACTGTAAGGAGTTCAGAAGTCATCTGGACACCTTTACTCTGTCTCGGAGATCGCCAGTGGCTTGTGTCCACTGATCTCTGAGGCACCATTGAGCAGCCCGCATGTGCAGATGGGCATTCGGGGTCACATGTACCATGGATGCCATATGGCCCAGGAGCCGCAGGTAGTGCCTGGCGGAAACACGAGAATTGCCTTGGAACTGGTTGGCCAAGTCCATAAGTCTGTGGGCCCTGTCCTCGGACAAGTAAGCTCTTGCCTGAAGAGTGCCCAACCTGGCCCCTATAAACTCTATGTTCTGAGAGGGGAGCAAAGTGGACTTTGCGTAGTTTATGACAATGCCCAGATGCTGAAGAAGAGAGTGCGAAGAGTGGCCTGTCGGGCCTCCTGGAGTGATTGGCCCCTGATCAGCCAGTCATCCAGGTACGGGAAGACAAAAACCCCCTGATTTCTGAGAAAAGCCGTCACCACCGCCAGGCATTTGGTGAAAACCATGGGGGCAGAGGTCAGGCCAAAAGGAAGCACTCTGTACTGAAAGTGGTTTCCTCCCACCACAAATCTGAGATATTGTCTGTGGTCTGGACAGATGAGGATGTGAGTATAAGCATCCTTTAGGTCTAAGAAGCATAGCCAGTCTCCCTGCTGGAGGTAGGGCAGCAGTATCCCAAGGGATACAAGGAACCCAAACTTCATCACTCCACCCTACCTGAAGGTCAAGGAAGCAGAACCTCTCACCAAACCCTCTATCAGATACCTTGGAGTCACCTTAGACCAGCATTTAGACATGAAGATGCACATAAGCAATATAGCACGAGCAGAATACCATAAGATCCGTTCTCTCCGGCACCTACGCTCCTTGCTAGAACTGGATGACTTCCGGACAATCTATCAGGCTTTGATCATACCACATTTCGACTATGCAAATGCCATACTGCGAGGCCTCCCGCAGTCCACTCTGCATCCACTACAGCTCGTGATGAACTCAGCAGCAAGAGTCCTTCTGGGAGCATCCAGAAGTGACCACATAACCCCCATCTTGAAACAGCTCCACTGGCTCCCCCATACACGCCAGGCTCACGTTCAAAACCTTACTGCTAACCTTCAAAGCCATCAATGGGCTCTCTTCCTCATCTCTAACAGAGCTCATACAGAGAAACCCCCCTAACAGATCTAGAAGGTCAGCAGCGGTAAACACACTAACAGTCCCAAAAGCAATAACCCAGTGCAACCAGACAACAGTAAACAGAGCTTTTAGATTCTGTGCACCTAGATGCTGGAACACCCTCCCACCCATCATCCGAGCAATTTCTGATCTAGCACAGTTTAGGAAAGCACTAAACATCTCTTCCTTTTATATTACTCGGAAGACAGTACCACCAGAGCCCCTTCAACTAGCTAGCCGATGAAGTACAAAGGAAATATTCTATACTAGTTTGTCAAGATGTAAATAGTTACCCTAGTTATGATCCAAGTTCAATTACCTGTTCATTGTAAACGCAGATCAACTTTGAAATGTGTAAGTTCTGATGTTCCATGTAAACTGCACTGATGCTGAATAGCGCGATATATAAGAAATGTAAATAAATAAAAATAAATAAAAAGGGTAAGCATCTTGAACTTTTCCCTCTCCAGAAACTTGTTCAGATTTCGCAAGTCTAGGATAGGCCTGAGGCCTCCTGTTCTCTTTGGTACTAGGAAGTACCTGGAGTAGAAGCCTTGCCCTTCCAGGTGATGTGGCACCGGTTCCACTGCCTGTTCCTTTAAAAGACTTGCCAACTCCTGAAGGAGGAGGTCCCTGTGTAGAGGGAGTCTTGGAGGCTCCCCTGGATAGTAGGAGGGGGTAGCTGGTGGAAATGGAGCATATATAGCCCTTCTGGACTATGCTCAGTACCCAGGTATCCCCTGTGATGGCTGGCCACCTGTAGGTGTACAGGGTCAGCCGACCTCCTGTGCTGAGTGGAGTTACCGGCAGAGGAGAGGTTATGCTGTGGGAGTCAAAACCCCCCTACCTGCTGTAGCCGGAGCTGGAGGCTTGGGGGTTTTCTGACTACGGGGCCCATGCCCCTGCCCCTTGGCCTGCTGGCCCTGTTGGGGAGCTGGAGAGGCCTGATATTGAGGGTAGGTTTTGTAGGCAGCACCCTTCCTCGGGAAAAAGGGCTTCTTTCCCGAGCTCTTCCTTTTGTGAGAAGGGGCAGAAGTTTTTCTGGACAGTCTTGTCCTGGTGAGAGTCTCGGTCTCGATTTCTGCAGCCTTCTCAGTCATGGGCTTGCCGAACAGGTTGTCACCTCAGCACAGGACATTGACCAACTTGTCCTGTACCCATGACTCCAGGTCTGATGACTGTAGCCAGGCCTGATGGCGTGCACCGAAGCCAGCCGTGGCTACCCGGGCCGAAGCCTCGAAGCCATCATAGGCTGCTCGAGATATAAACTTCGAGCACTTCCGGATCCCTGAAGACAAGGCTTTGAATCTCTGCAAGAGTTCCATGGAGAGGCCAGCCGAGAACCCAGCAATCTTCTTTGCCAGGTTCCGTAAGTACATGCCCATGTACAGCTGGCAAGACAGCATAGAGCCCTGGAAGCACTTTCTACCGAGGGCATCCAGGTTCCGGGCCTCCCAGAAGGGAGGCCCAAGGAGTGCATCTTTGACTTTTCAGCCTGTGCATGGCCGATTCCACAACCATGGAGTTGTGCGGTAGCTGCGCCTTTTGGAAACCATGGCTCTTACGGACTCGATAAATGGAATCGACCCGCTTGCTCAGAACCGGCGCTGAGGCCGGTGCTTCCCACATACGGAAGAGCAGCCATTCCAGCATCGGAGGAACCGGGAACAGTAAAGGCTTCCTTCGGAGGAAAATCATACTGGAGGGCATCGAGCTCTTTGGCCGAAGCTCCTCCTTGGCGTCCGCCGGGAATGCCAAAGCCTTGGCCATGACCCTGACAAAATCCGAGAACCGGGTATCCTCTGGGGGGGAGGGGACTCCGGGGAGTCCGACGGGACGCACTGGGTCCGGAAGGTGTCGGGAGATTCCTCGTCCTCCGTCTCCCACGCCGACTCCTCCGAGGAGTTGTCGAGCGGCTCCGGCCGTGTGGGCCTCGATACCACCCACACCGGCGTCAACGACCTCGGCCCCGCACAGGAGGTCAAGGGAGACCTTGGACAAGGATCGACTCGAGACTTAATGGACTCGAGAATCGGCTCGGCCTCCGGGGTCAACTTAGACGTCGAGGTCCCAGTGGTCGGGGCACATGCACCAGTCAAACCGGCGATCAGTACCCGCTACTGTTCCATGAAGGCAGCCAGGCTGCTCTCCAGGGCCATCAACCTGAGACCAAGCTCAGGAGACTCTGCAGCTCCCAACTTGGACCCCGACGGCGTCGGGCCCAACGTCGGTTCTCCCAGAGGAGATTCAACGAGGACAACAGAAGTTACCTGACTCAGGGACTCCTCGAGGATCCAGGTGCCTCCACTGACACCGCCCTCACGAGCTTCTTCTTTCTTTTGTGCTCCCGGGTGGGAGACCCCTTCTCAGAGGACCCACGACGGCGCTCGGGGTCAGACTCCCAAGATGTTGAGGCCTCTGACCAAGTCCGGGCCTGGCCAGACACGGACTCCGAAAAACTTCTCTCACGTTGATGCTGATGGCTCCGAAGCGCCTTTGACGACATCTTGCCGCACGGGCCACAGACCAGCGGGTCATGGTCAGGCTCGAGCCATCGGAGGCAGCAGTCGTGTGTGTCAGTGAGAGACATAAGTTTCTTACACCGATCACATTTTTTGAACCCGCTGGCGGCCATCGGGGGAAAAAGGGCCCCTGCGAGGTCAAAAGACAGGGCTGCCAGTAAAAATAACAGAAAAAGCACGAACGCTAGTCACAAAGGACAAAAACCAAAAAAGAAGTTCCGGACTCGATACCGGTGTACCGAGCCGAGGCAGCATGGGGAACCGGTGTCGAACCGGATAAAGAGATGCAAAAAAAAAAAATAGCAGAAAAAAAATCAACTTTTCCCGGGTGACACGAACTACGTCTGTTGGGCTTCACGGAAAAAGAAAGACTCAGCAAGATGGCACCCTTGGGCGGAAGGGGACCGCACATGCACGCTGCATTCCCAAAGGCTTTCTTTGAAAGCTGGGGAAATGCTCCGCACGAGGGCTCCGTCGGTGCCAACGTCACCCATATGTGAGGACTGACTTCCTGCTTGGTCCTGGAGAATGGCTTCTGCTAGCAAGAGTTTCTTTAGTCTTCTGGTGAAAGGAGTTTATTTATTTGGTTCTTCTATACCGCCATTTCCAGAGATCAGGGGCGGTTTACATTTAACACAACATATTACAAAGAACAGAGATTGAACTATTTACATAGATCCATGGGTACATTTAACATGAAGCGAATGCTTTATATACATAGTTGTCTGAACTGATGACTAGTAACTATTTAGTTTACTATTTGTGTGTATTTCTGCGAGTTTAGAAATGAATAGCCAGTCTCCCTGCTGGAGGTAGGGCAGCAGTATTGATTGGGCGGGGGGGGGTACAGAGGGAGAGATTCTCGCAAGAGCCAAGCATCCAGTGAATACCAGCCTGAACACAGAAGGGTCAGAGGGCAGGAGTTGCCTACACCCCGAAAGGATTATGGAGTACGGCCTGGCCAAAGATGCTGTCCCATTGGGAACCCCTCTCCAGATAGTAGTGAGCTACTTTGGTATGGACCGAAGACCAGGTGGTGGCCCAGCAAATTTCCGTTATGGGAACAGAACGCAGATTAGCCACAGAAGTAGCCATGGCTCTGACACTGTGTGCGGTGACTCTCTGGTCCAGTGAGATCACTTGCTCATAGGCAAGAGTAATGCAGTCCACCACCAGGTGGGGTATAAAGTGACTTGCCCAAGGTCACAAGAAGTGCCAGTGGGAATTGAACCCTTGATCTTCTGGGTACTAGGCAGTTGCTCTGACCACTAGGCTACTCCTCCACTCTGCCAGGCACATTAGGAAGTACTACAAACCCTGCCCATTTAGAACCCATAGAAGACCTTCCATATCATAACAGCACTACCAGAACTCACAAAGCACCAAACCCTACCTATCAAACACTGCAAATATTAAACCAATACATCTCAGAGAATACCAATACATCTCCTACCAGGGAGAGAGAACAAGTGGCACTGTCACATAGAAACTACGTGAACAGAATACCTCAGCTCAATTACACATGCAGAGAATAGTCTTTCACCAAACATAAAACAAAGGATCACAATTTAGAAATATGAAGACAATAATTAAACTGGGAACCCCAAAATCCAAACTTGGAATGTACAACAATGGAGAAATAAAACTATAAATTAATTTTCTCTTGTACTAAACAAAACGCAAAGACGTTAGCAATGCACATTTCCAGTTAATAAATTCAAAATAAAACGTATTTTTCTACCTTTTGTTGTTTTGACAGTCAGTTTTTTCTGGTTTCTTTGTGTCTTCTGCTAACTCTCCATTGTCTGCTGTCCATTGGTCCTTTCTTCTAGCTTTTTTCCATTCTCTCTCTACATCTGCTTTAACATACTGATATTTCCCCTTTTTACTCTTTCCTCCATTTTAATTTATTCCTTTATCGTCCACTCAAATTTCACCCTTCCATCCTCGGTCCCCATTTACTCTCCCAATACCTGGCCAATTATAGATTTTTCTTCCCTCCCACACAAAATATGTTTTCCCCCTTCTCCTTCCTCACTCCCCCAGCCCCATCCCCTTCTAGTTCTCTGCCAACATCAGCTCCCTTCTAGTTCGAGCCACACCCAGCATCCGCTTTCTTCTAGTCCCATTCTCCCATCCCCCCACCAACTCATTTCCAGTCCTAGCTCCCCCATCATCCATTACTGGTCCGATCCTAGCCTCTCCATAAGCTCATTTCCAATCCTAGCCCCCCCCCCCCATCAACCATCTCTAGTCCTATCCTAGCCCCCCCCAATCAGCCCCTTTCCAATCTTTCCTAGCCCCTCCATCAGCCCATTTGCAGTCCTATCCTAGCCCCTCCATAAGCTCATATCTAGTCCAAGCCCCCCAATCAGCTCATTTCCAGTCCTATCCTAGCCCCTCCATCAGCCCATTTGCAGTCCTAGCGCCCCATTAGCCATTTCCAGTCCTAGCCTAGCCCTCCATAGAGAAATTAGACTTACCTGCTAATTGTTGTTCCTTGAGAAACTCCAGTCCAGTCCCGCACTTCTGGGTAGTGCACCTCCTCTAGAAACTTGGAGACCGAGCATGTCATCTTTTTGATGACACTAGTGTATATATGCAGCTGGCACCACCCACCAGCCCCAGTACCTATTAACAAAGCAGACTCAGAGGAGCAACAAATAAGTAGTTAAACATGCAACAAACACTTCTACGTCTAAATAAACTAGTACCCCCTCCATCCCCTGGAAAGGATACCCCACCCGCCCCCCCTTCCAGGATGGGGAGGCCTACCTGTTGAGCGCTTGAACAACTCCAACCAGTGGGAAGCGAACAACCGACAACTCTTCTGGTCCGCCCCTCCCCCAAACACTGATTACACACCCTTCCCTTGCTCCCCCTGGCCACTTCCTCCACCAAGAGAACCAGCTTCAGGACCAGGGTGTGCATAGATGATCACAGAAAGCACTCAGGGAGGGTTCCGGGACTGGACTGGAGTTCCTCAAGGAACAACAATTAGCAGGTAAGTCTAATTTCTCTTTCCTTATCGTCCCTCCAGTCCAGTCCCGCACCTCTGGGATGTATCAGAGAAGTTAAACTAATGGGAGGGACCCCCACAACCAGCCTGAAGCACTGCCGATTGAAACAAGCGTCCCCCGCCGCCTGGACATCCAGATAAAGTTCAGATAAAGTATGCCACCCTACAGATCTCCATTGGCGGAACTAAACTATACTCTACTCATGAGTCTGCCTGAGCCCTTGTGGAATGCATCTGCAACCCCGCTGGCACTGCTCTACCCTCCAAGATGTATGCAGGCATGATTGCCTTACTGATCCATCTGGAAATGGAGGCTTAGTTGCCGCCTCACTTTTGTGAGACCCGCCAAACAGAACCAACAGACGGTCCGATCTCCAAAAGGAGCCCTTTTCACATACCTTCGCATCCAAGTAGCACAGCTGTGGAGTGGCAGAGCCCATATCCGCTCCGCTCTCGCACACATCCGAGCTCACCAGAGCCGGTAAGGAAATGCGCTGATTTACATGAAATGCTCACACCACCTTGGGCAAAATGAAGGTACCAGGCGCAGGACCACTTTCTCCTTGGAGAAGGAAAGGAAATGGCTCCTGGCATGACAGGGTCTGAAGCTCAGAAATCCTGCGTGCAGAGCAAATCACCACCAGGAATACCATTTTCAGAGTCAAATCCTTCAGGAAAGCTCGACTCAATGGCTCAAAGGGTTCCCCAGACAGCACCGTCAGCACCAGATTGAGATTCCAAGGTGGTACCACTGCCCTCTTTGGCAGACAGAGGTAGGTCACCGCCCCTAGAAAGCTCAGCCCGTCTGGGTGTGTACCCAATGGCACCCTGTGGACTTTCCCACGATAACCAGAAATCGCCGCCAGTTGCACCCTCAAGGAACTGGCAGCTAGACCCTTATCAAAACCGGATTGCAAGAACGCCAAAATATCCGGGACGGAGGCAGTGGGAAGGCGCACCTGCCTCTCTCCGCACCATGATTCAAAGATGCGCCCTACACAGTTGCACGCCAAGTTCGTAGACCACCTCTGGGCCTGTAGCAAGGTCGCTATCCCCGAGCCTGATTATCCTTTCTTCTTCAACTTTGCCCTTTCAAGAGCCATGCTGTAAGTGATAGTTGATCCACCTGGGGCATACGAAGCGGCTCCTGTGTCAAGTGGTCCTTCCAACCGGAAACCACCACAGACAATCCGCCAGTATCCGAATCAGGTCAGTATACCACTGGCACCTCGGCCAGTCTGGTGCCACCAGAATTACAAATCCCCGGTGCACCTCTAGCCATTGCAGTAACCGGCTTATGAGTGCCCAGGAGGAAAACAGAGAAGACCCTCTTCGAGCCACTGCTGAATTAGAGCATCCAGGCCCTTGGACTTCCTCTCTTCTTCTGCTGAAAAACCAGCAGGCCTTGGCCGACTCAAACATTGCCATTAGGTCCATGAGCAGTGTGCCCCATCTGCGGACCACCTGCTCGAACACCTCCTGATTGAGCTGCCACTATCCGGGGTCCATGCGCACTGGGCTGAGGTAGGCTGCCGTCACACTGTCAACTCCTGCTACATGCGCCGCCAATAACGCCTGGAAACCAATCGCTGCCCATTCAAACAGCTTTTCGGCCTCCTCTCCAGGGCTGCACTGCCTGTGCCTCCTTGCCGGTTGATGTAAGTCACCATGGTCACAATGTCCGAGAGGACTTGGACAATCTTCCCCTGCAACCATGGCTCCAAACCTTCTAGCACCAAGGTCACCGCTCGCATCTCAAGCCTGTTGATCGACCACAGGGCCTCCTGCAGACTCTTGTCCCTAAACAAAGCGTCCTTCGCGATGGACTCCCCAACCTGACAAGCTGGCATCGGTCATCAAAGGAACCCACACCGGGGACTTCTTCAAGGCTCCCCACATGCAGCCATCAACTGAAGGCTCTTCTGGCGCTCCGCGGGCAGGGGAGTACTTGGGACAAGGGTTGACTCTGATGGGACCATTGACTGAGCAGAACCCTCTGCAGCGGTTGCATGTGCGCTCTTGCCCATGGGACTAGTTCGAGTGGCCACCATGGTCCCCAGAACCTGCAGATGCCACCACTCTGATGGTCTTGTCATCTTCAGGACCTGCCATATCCACTGTTGTAGCTCCTGCACCCGGAGAACCGGCAGGAAAATCCAGCCCACGCAGGTATCAAAGCACGCTCTCAAATACTCTAGCTCCTGGGCCGGCCGTAACCGACTCTTGGCCAGGTTGACCCCAACCGAGACTTTGAAGGAACTCCCACCCGCGCTGTTGCTCTTTTCGCTATCAACCCTGGACTTCGCCTGGACCAGTCAACCATCTAGGTACAGATGGATGAGAACCCCTTCCTTGTGGAGAACTGCCACCACCACCACCATGACCTTGGTGAAGGTATGGGGGGTGGTCACCAGACCGAAGGGCAATGCTGGAAACTGGAAATGGCCCCTTGGCACCGCAAAGCGGAGAAACTGCTGATGTTCTGGATGGATGGGAACGTGCAGATACGCCTCTGCGAGATCGAGAGTCGCCCAAAATCTCCGCTTCCTACCACCATTATTACTGTGAAAATGTGGTACCCAGAGACTGTAGTTCATGCCCTTGAAGTCGAGAATTGGGCGAAAGGAACCTTCCATTTGGGCACCACGAAATACATGAAGCATCGACCGCAGACATACTGGTCTCATGGAACCAGTTCCATGGCTCTCAACTGCAGGAGACAAGTCAAGGTCTCTTCGACTGCTGCCAACACTGCTACGCCCACTTTGGATGATCAAAGGAGCTCATTCTTGCTCCAGCAGCGGGTATATACGCGTCATGGATTGCCTTTAAGGCCAACCTCCGGCAGATCCCACTCATCCTGGATCATCTGTCCTACTACTCCATGTACTGGTAAGACTTTCTGCGATTTCCAAACTGCCTGGAACAGCGGATCCTACAGTGCCTCTTCCTCTGCCGGGAGGTTAGCAGACATTTTCAGGTCCTTGAGGGTCTCCAAGGTACACATAGAATGTGAGCCCTTTGGGGACGAGGAATTGTATCAGTACCCACTTGTAGTGATTGTAAACCGCCCTAATGGCCTTCGGCCTAGGCAGTATATTGAGAAATTGCATAAACATAAGCATAAAGATGAGCACTGGTAGCTCCTCCAGGCGGAACACCCGAACCGTCCGGGCCTGATCCTCCTGTTCTGGGCTCTCTCCTTCTTCCAACTCCTCCTGCAAATCTAGCTCCCTGTCAAGGTCTTCCCCATTCAGCCCCTCCGACAACGGCGATTGCTGCCACTCCTCTAAGCCTCTAGCCCGCTTAGACACCACTGCTCCTGACTCATGCTCTTTTGCGTCTGACATTCTCTTAGCCCTGTGTTCCGGGGCTGAGGAGCCACTTGGTAGGCAAAACGCCTTCTGCAGAAGTAAGAAAAACTCTGTTGAGAACTCCCCCAGGAGCCCTACTGCTCCCTGGGCTCAAGGGGTGGATGGTCCGGGCATCGTGCAGGGACCGGGAGCTGGATCCATTGAAGTTAACATGGCGCCCCCCCCCCCCACCCCCAGGATCTCTTGCAACTGGGAGGGACTCTCCTGCCTCATCTCATCCTGCAGGTCCTGCCCCCATAACAGCCTCTTGCGTGCAGTTTAGGCAGATGCCTGCCTCCGAGACCACACCACATCGGGGACTGCATACCTTGAGGATTTTTAGACTGCACTGCAGTGTTGTACCTTAAAGTTATGAAATGGACCTTGCCCTGATCCAATCAAACTGACACGTTCTCCGAGTAAAGTTTGTTTTTCTTTTAATACTACAAATGGCTATAAGGGAGTACAGCTTCTCTTACAAGCAATATTACAGATTTAATAGGTACATAATCTGGGCTAAGTGACAAGAGATGATCATGTCAGGTTACTCACTGACCATAGAAGATGGAAGGATTTCATTTGCGTCCAATCCACTGACTGACTATCTTTCAAATTACATACATTTCTTGTATGCAGGTACTTCCTGTTTTCCCCAGAGCTGTAGCTGCTACAAACCTATATGCAGCACCATTTTTTTTACACTTATCTTTATTTATGTCTCTCACCTTTATCTGACCCTTCTCAGGAGAAAGCAACAATGTCTCAACCAAGTGCCAGTTACATCACCTGACCTAGCACAACCACCCTCTGAAAATCCACCCAGCAACAAACAATGGCCTATCTGATTAGGCCTTTCCCACATGTCTGCATCAAGTCATTGTGCACTGAATCAGTTTTGAGCTGTATAACACAAGGAATGCTTAAGGATTAAGTGGGGTTCATGCCCCTTGATACCATCCTATACCAGGCACTGCGGTCTGGCCGGCATGGTGGGAAGGGCTGGGGGCACTCCCCAGGAACACCCTCAATCTGTACCTGGGTAGGTAAAAGGATCCCCAGCACAGCACACCTCCACAGGCTCAGGCACAGAGCACTAGAGTACTTGAACTAAAATAAAATCAAACCAAAATCTAATTAACTGAAACTGAAATTAAAAAGAAACTGCAAATTGCCTCTAGGAAGAGGCTGCTCTGTCCTGCTTTATTCTCCGGTGGCTACCCCTCCCAAGCACCCAAAACACAGCAGGGGGGTTTAAACACATGTGGGCCTGAAGAAGAAATTGCACCTAAATGCAGCAGGGGGAGTTTCCCACACTGCTGCAGGCCGCTCTCTGTCTCCTTGTGTTCTAGCAGTTGCTAGGGGTTCCTGCTGTCCTCCCCTCCCCCCGCCACTCTTACCTTGGAGCCTCTTTGCCGCATGGCTTTTCTATCCCTCGCGCTCAGCCTTCCTTCCCAGCTTCGGCGCTGAGGGGGGGTGACTCTGGGCTGCCAGTTTTCACTCCTGTCAAGCAACTGCAGTGGCTCCTCACCCGATAACAGGTTCAGGAGCCGCCAGAAGTCTCGGACTGAGGAAGGCCCCCACAGAACCCCCCCCCCCCCAAAATCCTGGGGGGGGGAGAGGGGGAAGAAGGAATATCCTCCCCTCAGCAATGTTGCCCCCCGGGTTCACTCTGCTCCTTCTGTTTTTTTTTTGTTGTTTTTTGGGTTTTTTTTACAGTTCTGCTTTTAAAAACAAAGAAACCTACACCTTAACAGGGGAAATACAAGCAAACTAACTAAACCTATCTCCTTAGCTGTCTCTTCAGTGAGTCCAGCACCCTGGCTCACAACCTCCTCCAGCTGCTTGGAGACTGAGCTTACTGGAGCTGGTGGGCAGTGCCAGCTGCATATGTACACTAGTGTCAAACAAATGACATGCTCAGTCTCTAAGTTGCTGGAGGAGGTGCACTACCCAGAGGTGCGTGACTGGACTGAAGGGACAATAAGGAACAGCCCATTTCCAATTCTAACCTCCCCAATCAGCCTTTTTCCAGTCCTATCCTAGCTCCCCCCCATCAGCCATTTCCAGTCCTAGCCTAGCCCTCCATCAGCCCATTTCCAATCCTAACCTCCCCGGATCAGCCCATTTCCAGCCCTAGCCCCCCAATCAGCTCATTTCCAGTCCTAGCCTAGCCCCCATTTCCAGTCCTATCCTAGCCCCCCAATCAGCCCATTTCTAATCCTAGCCCCACCATCAGCCATTTCCAGTCCTATCCTAGCCCCTCCATCAGCCATTTCCAGTCCTATCCTAGCCCCTCCCCACCGACAAGCCCCGTGTCTGCCTGACCAGATTCAGGAAAAGAGAAAAGGAAAGGTGATTTACAGGTGGTTGAATTTTATTATGACTAATATTCTACTGAACTCTGAGTGCACCTATTTCTGCTAAGCTAATCTGCTTTCTCAAAGGATAAGGCAAAACGACATAAGATTTGCCATACTGTGTCAGACCAAAGGTCCATCAATCCCAATATCCTGTTTTTAACAGTGACCAATCTAGGTCACATGTATGTGACAGGATCCTAAAAGGTAGACAGATTCCATGCTACTTCTCCCAAGGATCAGCAGTGGATTTCCCCCAAATCTATATTAACAATGGTTAATGGATTTTTCCTCCAGGAACATGTCCATACTTTTTTTAAAGCCTGCTACATTAAACAGCATTTACTAATCCTCTGGCAATGAATTCCACAGCTTAATTGCATGTTCAGCAAAAAAATATTTTTCTCGATTAGCTTCATTGTATGACCCCTAATCTGTGTACCTTTTGAAAGTGTAAACACTGATTCACAGTTACCTATGCTACTCCACTCGTTATTTTATAGGCCTCTATCATAACTTCCCCTCAGTTGTCTCTTCTCCAAGATGAAGAGTGCTAAGCTTTTAAGCCTTTCCTCACAGGGTATCATTTCATCCTCTTTTTCATCTTCATTGCCCTCCTGTACCTTTTCCAATTCCGCTATATTCTTTTTTAAATAAAAACACAGAAACAAGACAGCAGAAAATGACCATATGGCCTATCTAGTCTATCCTTCCATATCAACTACAATAGTCCCCTTTTTTCCTTTAATGATCCTCTGTGTTTGTCTCATGCTTTCTTGAATTCAGATACTGTCCTCATCTCCACTACCTTCAATGGGAGACTATTCCATGTATCTACCACTCTTTCTATAAAGAAACATTTCCGCATATTATGCCTGAGTCTATACCCCCTTTCACCCTCATCCTATGTCCCCTTGTAGCAGGGCTTGCTTTCAATCGAAAGAGGTTCTCCTCTTGTGCATTTATGCCACGGAGGTATTTAAAAGTCTCTATCATATCTCCTCTATCCTGCCTTTCCTTTAAAGTATACATATTGAGATCTTTAAGTCTGTCCTCATATGCTTAATAACAAAGACTACTAACCATTTTAGTAGCCACCCTCTGCACAGACTCCATCTTGTTTATATCCTTTTGAAGGTGTGGTCTCTAGAAATGCACACAATACTCCAAATGAGATCACACCAGAGACTTCTACAGAGGCACTATCACCTCCTTTTTTTCTGCTGGCCAATCCTCTCCCTATGCACCCAAGCATCCTTCTGGCTTTCACCATTGCCTTTCTACCTGTTTAGCTACTTTAAGCTCATCAGAAACAATCACTCCCAAGTCCCGTTCTTCGCCCCCTACACTGTACCACTCCCTTGGATTATTGTAGTCCAAATGTATGACCCTGCGGGGGGGGGGGGTTTGGGTTTTTTTTTTATCAGTGACTATAACCATACACAATACAAAAAGCTGTTGTGGCAGGCTATGGCCTATAATAGTCTGTAAATGTGAAAGGCCTGTAAGTTAGGCCCTGATTCCAACCCCCATCTCAGTAAAGAACCAAAGTCTGTAAAAGTTTGAGAAAAACTGTTTTAAAATGCTTAATAAGAAGTTTTCATGAATGCATAAATCTTCCATTATTCTCTTGTGCTGTGAAAATAGAAATGTATCAATACTTGCATTCCTAGAGCCAGAAACGATCTTGCAGTAGAGAAGTATTCAAACCTAGAAACTGCACCATTGTTAGAACAGTCCTAGAGGAGGGAGCTGGGTGCTAGGCCCAGGAGGGATCTCTGATTGGACAAGTGCAGGGGGCGTTGGGACCAATAGAAAGTTTGCATGTATCAAACTGAAAAGAAATGTATAAATGAATATGTTTCTGTAAGAACTTTGCTCAGTCCTTTTTGAAGGTTTGACTAACTGGGCCTTGTGCACAATAAATTGGCTTGGACCCTGTAAATTGACTCCTGGATTTATTCATTGTCTGCACTTCGCTGCTACACTGTCACACCGTGGAATGATACAGAGGCATTAAGGCAGAATGCTAAGAATTATATGGAAAGGAATGGAGAATAAAACAGATTATTAATTAGTTTTCTTGGCTGCTACTGCTGTACACTGAGCAGAGGATTTCAATTTACTATCTACAATGATGCCTAGATATTTTTCCTGGGTTATGACTCCTAATTTGGAAACTTACATTATGTAGCTTGTGTCTTGCTTTTTTTCCCTAAATACATAACACTGCACTTGTCCACATTAAATTTCTTTTGCCATTTCAATGCCCGGTCTAATTTTTTAAAGTCTTCTTGCAATTTTCTTATGACTTGACAGCTATGAATAATTTTGTGCCATTTGCAAATTTGATCACCTCATTTATTATTTCCATTTCCTGGTCATTTATAAATACAGTCTGTTAAAAGCAGTGGGCCAAATACAGAGCCCTGGGTCACTCCACTATTCACGCTTCTCTACTGACAAAATTGATCAATTAGCCCTACTTTATGTTTTCTCTCTTTTAGTTTCCAATTCACAAGAGGACACTGTCTCCTAGCCCATGATTTTTTCATTTCCTCTAGTCTCTCATGAGAGACCTTTGTCAAGGGTTTTTTGATAAGTCAGATACACTATTATCAACTGGCTTACCTTTATTCTAGCTGTTCAAAAAAATGCAGCAGATTGGTGGGACAAGGATTCCGTTGGATAAATCCATGTTGGCTCTGTCCCACTGAACCATCATTATCTACATACTCAGTAATTTTGTTCTTTACAGTAGTTTCTATCATTTTGCCCAGCACGGACATCAGGCTCACCAATCTGTAGTTTCTCAGGATCACCCCTAAAACCCTTTTTAAAAACTGCCATTATGTTGGCTACTCGCCAATCTTCAAGACTATAGACATTTTTAATGGTAAGCTACTCTTTACTAATAGTAGGTTTTCAATTTAATTTTTCAGCTCTTTCAGCATCCTGGGATGTATACCATCCAGTCCAGGTGATTTGTGCTTCTCTGTTCTTTGTAAAATTGCTCTATTACTTTTTCAGGTTCACCAAAATTTGTTTCGATTCCTCCAAGTCATCACCTTTAAACATTATTTCTGGCATTGGTACCTTCTCTACATCTTCAGTAAAAATCTAAATAAAGAGTTCATTTAGTCTCTATGCTATGGCCTTCTTATCCCTTAATGCCCCTTTTATCCCTCTAAAATATAATAGTCCAACTGACTCCCTCACAGGTCTCTTGCTTCAATTGTGTCTGAAAATGTTTTTACTATACATTTTTGTTCCCATAGCAAACTTCTTTTCAAATTCTCATTTCAGCCTTATTAGTGTTTTGCATCTAACTTGTCAGCGCTTAAGCAGTTTCCTGTTTTCTTCATTTGGATCATTTTTATCATTTTTTGAAAGTTTTTTTTTTAAATAATATCAGCCTCTTCGACCTCACCTTTAAACCATGTCTGTAGTCATTTGGCCTTTTTTAAAGATTGAAATACATCTGGGTCTGGGCTTCCAAAATGGTATTTTTAAACAATGTCCAGGCTTCATGTAAACTATTGTCCTATAAACAATTTTCCTCATTTTATCATAGTCCTCCTTTTAAAAGTAAAATGCTAGAACAGTATATTTTTCCTTGCTATACTCTTCATTTACTAAATCATATTTGATGTTATGATCTTTGCTACCAAGTAACCCCAACAGAGTTATCACTCGCACAAGATCCTATATTCCACTAAGGACTAGGTCTAAAATAGCTCCCTTCCTGATCTAGCTACTCCATGAAGCAATCATTTATTTAATCTAGAATCTATGCCTATTCCATCTCCTGATGCGATACTGGGGTAATTGAAATCATCCATTATTAATGAGCTGCCAATTTTGTTAGCTTTTCTAATTTTTGATAGCATTTTATTACCTCTTTATTCTGGCTAGATGGACAGTAGTACATCCCCACCAGGGTCAGCCCCCCGCTGCCATCGATCCCATCTGGGGGAGGAGGTGGGCAGTGTGGAATGGGGAACCAATGGTGTTGGATCAGCAGCAGCATGACATGGTCACGTTTCAAAGTGTGAGTAAGAGTGCGAATAACTGTATTCTGTATTGTTTGGAAGCGTTTCAATTGGTTTTGAGGGAGTCCAGGAAGTAATTGCAGTAATCAATTTGAAAGATAATAACAGTACTAAGAAGAATGGTCAGAGCTGCCTGGCCAAAGAAGGGTTGTAGTGCCCGAAATCTATGCAGAGCAGAGAAGGTGGATCGTGTTAAGTGAGAAATGTGACTGGAAAAAGAGAGCTCCGAGTCAATGTGAATGCAGAAGTATTTAAAAAAAAAAAGAGAATAGCGCAATGGGGTAGGGTAGAAAGGGGGCCAGAGAGGGAGTAGTCTTGGAACCAGTAATCCAAGTTGCTGTGGTCTTAGCAGAGTTCAACTTCAGAGCATTGTTGTGAAGCCAGAGTCTGACAGTGTTGACTAAGGAACGATTTGGGGACACACTGTCAAGGCGGGTGAGTAGGATATCATCTGCATAAATATAAAAGGTAATGATGAAGGATTGGATGAACGTGGCCAGAGGGCTGAGAAAAATATTGAAGAGAAGAGAGGGAAGGGCCAACCCTTGTGGGATCCCAGAAGGAAGAGAATAAGGTGTGGAAATGATACTGTGCCGGTGAACTTGATGTGTGATCATGGAAGAAAGAGGCGAACCAAGAAAAACAGAATCCTATGGTCCCACTGAGAAAAATTCTAAGGAAGTTGATTTTTCAAACCTGACTCTTATAGACTGTCACGCCCCAGCCCTCTGCCTAAGGCTTAGAGGGGTAGGGATGCCATTAACTTCTCTTATAAAAGGTTGAATAAACTATTTTTCTCCAGTGAAGCATGCTGGGAGTTGTAGTTTTGGCCTTCTAAGATGAAGTATAGTCATGAAACTGAAAGTAAAGGCAAATGACAAAATTTATTCCCCAAACGCAAACAAAGTCCATGTAGACTGTAACAGGATACTTCTCCATTCATTCGCTCAAGGTTATTTACAACTTATGCTGGATGAGCTTCACAGTCATTAATTATATGCAGCTGCTTATCAATATAACAGATAAAGAAAACACAGCTTCTTCATTCAACAAAGTAAAAATATCTTTTTTTTACCTTTGTCTTCATTAAGCATTCAAATGTACATGCAACAGGTATCTTCCCATTAAAAAGAGCAAGTTCCTACCTTCAGTTCAGGCTAGGTTTCATTACTCTACTTTTCAGGAGACTTTATCTTTTCAGCTATTCTTTAGCAAAGGGACTCAATGCTAACAGCTTGACAGAGTACAGTCCATGAGTATTTCTGGAGGCAATAAATCCTGCTCAATAGGCTCAACCTGCATTTCCTCTGGCTCCGGTAATGCATTGCCCTGCTCTGAGCTTTTAACGTATGTCTCAGGGTCTCTTCTCTCTGAGGATCCCTGTGTCTCTCTTGAGCACAACTCCACCCGGTAAAGATAACTTGTACATGAAGCTGTGGTCAGTTCTCCCTGGCTGTGTTCACCAGTCTCCCTCCAGCTTCTGGGAAACAGTCCCTGGTTCATTTCCCTGAGTTCCTTCATGGAGCTCTGCCACGGCTCCCTGTTCCAGGCTTGGCTCCTTTGACTCCTATGCTAAGTCCTGGGCTCCCACCTCTAAACTCTCTGAACCTTCTGAACAGGAACTGGAGTTTGAAGCCTTCTCTGCTCTCTCCTTCCGTGCTCTCTCCCTCCAGGCTCTCCTCCTCCGGGCTCTCCTCCCTGCTTTCTCTCTAGCCAAGGTTTATATCCCTGCTTCCCGAGCAGTGTCTCTCCCTCTCTGGACAGGTGCTTGCAATTATCTTCCAAGCCTGCAACTACGTCAGCAGAGCTTGGGTGTGGCAGCCTAGGTTCAGTTTCTCTCTGTTTGCTTTCTTTAGGCAAAAGCTGAAACCTGTGCACTGCAGGGATGTCACTTTTCTTAAAAGCAAAATCATTAGTTTCTCCTATCTCCATAGGCTCACTACAAGTTTCCTTATCACAAGATGTATAATTGAGCTTCACAAACCTATCCTGGTTACCCTACAGCCAGTCAGGCGTTCAGGATATCCATACCAAATATGCATAAGATATACAATCTGGGGTCACTAGACAGGTTTGGGAAGTCCTGATGTAGAAGCTTTTGTGGAAAGGGTCTAGGATCTTTCCATCATACCAGACAGCAAACCTCTTTCATTTAAGGTCATAAGAATTTCTAAAGTAGTATCTTCTAGAAGTCAGAAAAAGTTTGACACATGTAATCAGGAAGACTCAATTGTAAAGAAGAGGCACCTGATGTAATAGAGTTCCCCAATTGTGCATGATTAAGGTTGTCACATCCCCCACCTCCCACACATACATGAGCAAAATCCAAATCAGTCTTTGCTAATTCAAAGCTATAGGTTTTAGGAAAATCCTTACCACCAAAACAAATAGAGAATAGGAATACAAAACACCCTCTTTCCAGTTTAAGGAGAAGGCATCTGATCTAAGGCCAGTTTGCCATATGTCATATCCTCAAATAGAACTTAGGAACCTTCTTGCTCAGAGGACACAAACAGATCTAGCATGTGTGTCCCCCACTCGCAGAATATTTTACTTGCTACCCCTTCTGCCCAGGGACCACTTGTATAATTGAGGGACTTTAAAACATCCTTGAACATAAACTGAGTCACTTCCTACCAAGTATGTGGTTCTGAATATCTACTCACGTGAAATGGCCCAGTTTCACATTCTAACAGTCTCCCAACACTGGAAGTATAATCCTGTTCCTCTCTACTTGTTCATGTAGAACAGAGCTACCTGTATCTCAATGATGATTAGTGATCAAAGATCCATAATCTGCTTAGGAAAAACTATATCAGATAAACTTCCTAGACAAGGACTTCATGTCAAATCCCTCTACATGAGCTACTCAACCCACTTTTGAGGGATGTATGGTTAGGACAATTTATGTTTGAAGAATTTGGAAGGAGAAGCCTCTGACCACATTCAACTGTAGCAGGCACTAAGACAGAGTCCCTGTACTGTTGAGTAACCTTTCAATTTACCCCCTTGCAGCTTCATGTTATGCCCTTTAATATTTCAGTTTCCCAGTCTTTGAAAATGATTGTTTGTTCATTAATACTCCTTAAGTATTTAAAGGTCTATATCATAACTCCTCTGTCCCTCCTCTCATCTAGAGTATACATATTTAGGTCTTGGGAGTCTCTCTTCGTGTCTTCTGGTGCAGGCTCCAAATCATTTTGGTTGCCCTTCCTCTGAACAGTTTCCAGTCTTTTTATATCCTTTGTGTGATATGGTGTCCAAAACTGAAGACAATTTTTGAAGTGAGGCCTCACCAGTGACTTGTACAATGGCATTAGTACCTCCTTATTTCTGCTGGCTTTTGCCACTACCTTGTCAAACTGTTTCGCCACTTTGAGATCCTCAGAAACAATCAATCTGAGGTCATTCTTCTGGCCCATGCACACTAACCTATTGCCCCCTATCTCATACAATTCCCTTGGATTTCTGCATCCCAAGTGCATGACACTGCACTTCTTCACATTAAATCTTAACTGCCAAGCATTAGACCATTCTTTCAGCTTTTGCAGATCTTTCCTCATGTTATCCACTCCCTCAGTGGAGTCCATGCTGTTGCAAATTTTCATGTCATCTGCAAAAAGACAGACTTTTCTATTCAGTCCTTCAGCAATATCCCTCACAAATACATTGAACAGTACCAATCCCTGGGGTATGCTACTAATCACCTTCCTTTCATCTGAGTGAGTTCCGTTTACCATCACCTTCTATCGTCTTGTCAGTCAACCAATTTCTGATCCAGTTCACCACCTTGGGACCCATCCCTAGGCTGGTCAGTTTATTGATAAGCCTCCTATGAGGAACAGTATCAAAGGCTTTGCTGAAATCTAGGTAGATCACATCCATCGCATGCACTTGATCTAGTTCTCTGGTCACCCAGTCAAAAAACGTAATCAGATTTGTCTGGCATGATTGTCCTTTGGTAAAACCATGTTGCCTCGGATCATGCAACCTGTTGGTTTCGAGAAAGAGAGAATAGTGGACTTTCAGGAGCGCCTCCATTACTTTTCCCGCCACAGAGGTAAGGCTTACTGGTCTGCAGTTTGCCACTTCTTCCCTATTACCACTTTTGTGAAGAGGTACGACATTGGCCCTTTTCCAGTCTTGCGGAACTTCTCCCATCTCCAAGAATCTATTAAAAACATCCTTTAAAGGCCCTGCAAGAACTCTCTGAGCTGTTTCAGAATCCTGGGATGTATGCCATCTGGTACCATGGCTTTGTGTCCATTTTCAGTTTTGCAAGCTCTTCAAACACATCTTCAGTGAATGGTGTAGTATCTACTCCATTTCCACTTGTCTATTTATCAATCACAGGTAGGCCTTCTCCAGGATTTTCTTTAGTAAAAACAGAAATATTTGTTTAGCATTTTCACTTTTTCAGCGTCACTTTCCATGAATCTGTTCTCAGCACTTTTGAGTCTTGCAATCTCACCTCTGAACTTCCTCTTCTCGCGAATATACCTGAAAAAAATGTTTTATCACCACGCTTTAGATCTTATGCCTTTAATTTTGCTGGACTATTTCTTTTTTGTATTCTTTTCGATGTTCCTCTGTTTGCGAGCTTCTGAATTTTGTGAAAACTGTGTTTTTTGCCTTTATTTGTGCAGCCACTCCTTTAGAAAATCAAATAGGTTTCCTTTTCCTCTTGTTTTTATTTACTTCCCTTACATATGTATCTGCTGCCCCTTTTATTGCCTCCTTTAGTTTAGTCCACTGCAATTCCACTTCCCTTACCTTATCCCACCCTGCCTCCTTCAGGCACTTGGCCATCTTCCTGAAATCAGAGTTTTTGAAGTAAAGGACTTGGAGCTTGCTGTGAGGGAACTCTGCCTTGGTTTTTATCTCAAACCACACCGTGTGATGATCGTTGTTGCTCACATGGGCACCCAACAGGACGTTCAACACAGCTTCTCCGTTGATGAATACTAAATCCAGCATCAAACTTTCCCTGGTTGGTTCCATCACCATTTGTCTAAACAATGCATCTTGGAAGGCATCCACTATTTTTTTTTTTTACTTCTTTCCAGATTTGCAAAAGGAATACTCCAATCCACATTGGATAGATTAAATTCTCCCAATATGATCACTTCTCCCTTCATGACTACCTTTGCAATATTAATAATCAAGTTTCTATCCATTTCTTCAGTTTGAGGTCTGTAGGCTACACCAGCATGAATAATAGTGCCATCTCCTCTTTCCAACACAATCACAGCGCTTCTTCTTTTTCCCACGTCCCCTGCATTTCAGCAGCTTTAATATTGCTTTTGACATATAGGACTATTCCTCCCCCTTTTCTGCATTCTCTATCTCTCCTAAATAAATTATAGCCACTATGGCTATATCCCATTCATGTGACTCGTTAAACCATGTTTCTGTATTAGCCACAATGTCCAAGTCCATTTCCATCATTATGACTTCCAGGACAGGAACTTTGTTGGCTAGGCTTTGAGCATTTGTGCTCATTGCTTTCCAGCATTTGTTGACTGGCTTGCTTGTATTTTGTTCTATGTGTCTCTTCCCATTTGCTATTGATGTGTGGTTTAAAATTGTGGGTATTTCCAATGTTATTATGAGGAGTGGCCTAGTGGTTAGGACAAGGTACTTCGGGCGGGAGGGCCAGGGGTTCAAGTCCCACCTGGGGACAGCAATCTCAGGCCAGAGGGACTGGGATTTCTAGTCCTATAGGCACTCCTTGTGATCTTGGGCAAGCCACTTAACCCTCCATTGCCCATGTTCCCTGTAAGTATTAGCGTATGTGTGTCATATCCCCTCGTGTTAAATGTATCTCCCAACTGACCGCTTTGACCCGGTGAAAAGCAGGATATAAATACAGCTAAAATAAATAAATAAATGATGTCCTGAACTTGTCCTTCTCCATCTATCACCCCTTTTCCCTAGTTTAAATGCCTGTCCACATACTGCCTTAATTTTTCACTTAGGATCCTTTTCCCTGCAACAGAGAGATGTAGTCGATAATAGTATAGTCTCTTGTTGATCCATCTGTTTCCCCAGTCGCCTATACATCTAAAGCGTTCTTGCTTGCACCAGGTTTAGAGCCATCTATTAAAGTTGTTTATGTGATGCAGCCTTTCTGCCCCTTATCAAGAACAGGTAGGACTTCTGAGAATGCAATAGTGTTAACAATGGGCTTGTGTTTCTTTCCTAAAGTCTGGAAGTCCTTTTGAAATGCAGAGGCACTGTTTCTAGCAGGTCATTTGTACCCAAATGGATGACGTCAATTTTGAAGCGCTCACTTTCTGCACTAACAATATCAACAATTTGGTTCATATTCCTGCTAGCTGAAGAGCCTGGGAGGTATTTGACCATTTTCTCTCCAAAAGTACCATCTTAGAAACATGATGACAGAAAAAGACCACATGGTCTATCTAGTCTGTCCTTCCATAACAACAACTACAACAGTCCACTTTTTACCTTTAGAGATCCTCTGTGTTGGTCTTCTGACCACTTCTGCTATGAAAGTACTTGAAAATTGTTTATTATGCATTTTTGCTTCCATGGCTAGCTTTTTATCAAATTCTCTCTTTGCCTGCCTTATCAATGTCTTGCATCTAACTTGCCAATGCTTATGTTTCCAGTTTTCTTCCATTTTTCAACTCCTGAAAGATGTTTTTTGGCAGCAACAGCCTCTCTGACCTCACCTTTAAAACATGCTGGCACTTTTTTGATCTTCTTTCCACTTTTCTTAAAGTGTGGAATACATCTGTTCTGGGCTTTCAAGATCGTACTTTTAAACAATGTCTACACTTTATGTAAGTCATTAATCTTTGCAGTTACTCCTTTTAGTCTTTTCTTAACTAATTTTCCTCATTTTATCATAGTCTCCCTTTTGAAAGTTAAATGGTAGCACTGTGGATTTCCTTGCCATCTTTCTTTCATTTATTAAATCAAATGCACTTTTTGCTCCTGCTCCACGTCGGAAGCATCTGCCAAACTCAAGGTGGATGAGAGCCGGGGAATCAAAGCCACCATTTCCTCCTTCCAGGACAGGCAGATAACACCGGTCTCTTCACAATCCTCCAAAGGTGAGAAGATTTCTTGGTCCATATCAGACCCCAGAACAGAGCCATCTGAATCAAAGTCATATTTCAAATCTTGTACAGATTCCAGGAGATTTATTTATTTATTTAGACAGTTTTGTATACCACCTTATCCTTTAATCAAGTCGCAACACAATTGGGAGATACATTTAACAAGAGGGGATATGAGACACACATTTATTTATTTATTTATTTATTTATTTACATTCTCTTATATACCACGCTATTCTGCATCAGTGCGGTTTACATTGAACAAACTGAAATTACAATGAACAGGGCATTATAACTTGGAGATAACTATTTTACAGGGAACATGGGCTATGGAGGGTTAAGTGGCTTGCCCAAGACCACAAGGAGCACCTGTGGGACTAGAATCCCCAGTCCTTCCGGTCCAAGGTTGCTGTCCTCTCGAAGGATTTGAATTCCCGACCTTCCAGCCTGAAGTACCTTGCCCCAACCACTAGGCTACTAATACTTACAGGGAACATGGGCAATGGAGGGTTAAGTGGCTTGCCCAAGACCACAAGGAGCACCTGTGGGACTAGAAACCTCAGTCCTTCCGGCACAAGGTTGCTGTCCTCTAGTGGGATTTGAACCCCCCAACCTTCCGGCCTGAGGTAACTTGCCCCAACCACTAGGCCACTTCCTCTCCCATCTTTAGCAGGCACCCTTCGTTGGGGACACTTAGCCAAAGGCAACTGAACAGGGTTTCCACTCTCCGCTCACAAGACTGCACTCGGGAAACCCAGAGGCTGCAGGGTCTGAATTTTCATGCCAGAAAGACCAGGCCTGTTGCAAAAGGAAAAGAATTCCAGGGAAGACAATACAGACTCTGGAAGCTCTCCTCGTGGAAACAAAGCTGCTGCCACTCCCCTAGAGGATGGGAGGCAGTGCACAGCACGGTTGTTGGAAATCCCGGCCGGCTGGACATTCTTACCCACAGCGCCATCCACCTCCTCCTGCTCTAAGGCAAGCAAGCCAGACTAACTACATCCCCCCAGCTGGGAGAAAGGGAGCAAGCCCTCCAAGAAGGAATCAGAACCTGCCATGCAAGAAAAGCAGTCTAGAAGCTGGAGATGAACTGCCTCACCTGCCACAGGTCAAACAACGCTTCTTGGAAGAAGACAGAGAGTTAAGTATCACAATAGCACATACTAAGGCTGCAGAGGCACAAAAAAGGTGTACATTAACGGCGCTTACACAGCAACACATATTAGACTACAGCCACTCGAGCAGAACGTGCACACAGACCGTGTAATCACCGGGCACACAATAGTGAAAGACGCTGCTAACTTGGGCACAAAATGACAGGAAACCCCCACACCGTGCCAATGGTCACCAGTGATCCACCCTGAATTGCACCACAGATAGGTAGAATTGGGAGCCCCCAACAAGGGCAACGATAAGGTCAAGCCTTGGTACTCACTCCTTGAGAACCCCAGGCAGCTCTACTCCCCTGAAATGTTTCTCTGCTTTGCAGGCACTGTGTTTAAAGTGACTGCAGGCATATTACTCTGAGAGCCTCCTGCAATCTTCGGGAGAGAGCAGGGAGGACAGAGGAGTGGGGAGGGGCATTGAGGTTGGGGGAGGCTGCTGAACTCTTCTAATCCTTCCAATTTTCTGACTGTTCAAAAGGCCCGTAACAGGATAAGACCGTGGAGCTGAATCAGTTTTCCCTCCTCCTATGGCTGAAGAAAAGGTCACAGTTTAGCCTCCCAAGTTGTGCTCAAGTGAGAGAGGCATCCTCAAGGTGGTCGTTCATGAGCGTTTAAATCAATCTTTTCCTCTTAATTATTCAGATTTTCTTCAGAGTGCAGAAAATCCTTCCACCATCTGCTGAAAACAAAGAAATACTGAAGAGACCTCTGGTGGCCGAGGTGGATGGAGATATGGAAATGATTGAAACCAGGGCATTTAATTGGTTCTTTGTCTCCACCAATCTGCTGCCCACTTGTCTGGACTGGTCTAGCACAATGATATGGAAAATTCGTTTTAAAAGTGAAAGCATGTTTGTTTGTACAGAGTAGTGTACACTATTAGACTGACTAAACCTGAGAAAGAGTTAATTCTGTTCAGAACCTTGCTTAGAAATAACCTTCATATAAATGCTTACTAAGTAGGTGAAGAGGTACATGTCCTGTAAACAAGAAAGGGCAGCTTGTACCCTAGCCTTGCAGTCTCAGCGTTAGTAGATACCAAGCAGTCAGCAGTAAACAGTTATGTCTTGGAATATGTGTATGTCTCCTCATACTGACCTAGTCAGCAGTAAACAGTTATGTCTTGGAATCCATGTATGTCTCCTCATATTGACCTACACTGATTAGAAGTTGACCTACGATATGATAAATGCGTAATGTCTGACGTGTAATAATAAAGTGAAATTATGCTGTATCATCCAAAAGAGCCTTATAAATAAAGTGAACCATGGCTAGTAGTTAGAGTAAACAAAGAGAATTTTGCTTCTGTTTGTTTCTCTCCACTAAAGCTTTGGTGTATGTATATAGATGTGTGTATTTTATTGCTGTCTTTTAGATTACCTTCCCATTGTTTTGAATGTAGTCTTCTGTAGCTCCAAGAGCCCTGCAAGGTTGCTGGTGAGGGGGGGGGGGGGGCTAAGAAAGCCCACAACAAGTGTCTATGCAAATCTGCTTCTGGGCCTCATGATTCATTTTACTACTACTATTACTTATCATTTCTACAGCTTTACAAGGTGTAAGCAGCGCTGTATATATAGATGTAAGAGACCTGAGCTTACAGTCTAATCAAGACCAACATCACAAACCTGGAAACTAGAATATACCGTATATAAGTGGTGATTAAGAGAAAGGGGCATCAGGATCCAAAAGCAGCCTCAAAGAAAGAGTAGTTACTCACCTGTAACAGGTGTTCTCCAGGAGCAGCAGGAATCCATCCTCACATATGGGTGACGTCGGTGCCGACGGAGCCCCCGTGCGGAGCATTTCCCCAGCTTTCATAGAAAGCCTTTGGGAATGCAGCATGCATGTGCGGTCCCCTTCCCGCCCAAGGGTGCCATCTTGCTCAGTCTGATGACATAGCTAAAAGACAGAAAAAAACCCAAAATAAATCATATGACTACAACTCCAAGGGGAGGAGGGAGGGTTGTGAGGACTGATTCCTGATGCTCCTGGAGAACACCTGTTACAGGTGACTAACTACTCTTTCTCCAGGACCAAGCAGGAAGTCAGTCCTCACATATGGGACTCCCCAGCTTAAGGCTACCGGAGACCCAAAGCTGAAAAAATGAGCTCCCTCTAGAGCCTCAGCACGTGAGAAAGGAATCTTCTCTGAGAACGCCCCCGAACGGTAGCCCAACATCAGGGCCGGAGGGTAGGAGTTGCCTAAACCCCAAAGAGATTATGGGAGTACCGCCTGTCTGAAAGCACTGTCCCTGTCCCTCTCAAGGCAGTAATGGGCCGCAAAAGTCTGGCTTGAAGACCAAGTAGCAGCCCGGCAGATGTCTGCCAACGGAACAGAGCGGAGATGAGCCACTGACGCAGCCTTCGCCCTGACACGGTGGGCCGTAACTCGACCCTGCAAGGAGAGGCCAGCTGCCCTGTAGGCCCAGGCGATACAGTCTGCTACCCAGATGGACAAAGTACGCTTGGAGACAGGTAACCCTAACTTATTAGGGTCAAAAGAGATGAAGAGCTGAACAGCCCTTTGATGCTCCCGCGTTCGGTCAAGGTAGAAGGATAACACCCTCCTACAGTCCAGGGTATGCAAGACCATCTCAGCCCGGTTGGCATGCGGCCTGGGAAAGAAAGTCGGAAGAACCACCTCCTGATTGAGGTGGAAGGAGACAACAACTTTTGGAAGGAACTTAGGGTGAGTCCGTAAGACTACTCTGTTCCTATAGAACCTAGTATAAGGAGGATCTGATACTAGAGCCTGAAGCTCACTTACTTGCCTTGCCGAGGTAAGAGCTACCAAAAACAACGCTTTCCAGGAGAGGAAGCGCAAAGGACAAGTAGCCATAGGTTCAAAAGGTGGGCAAGTAAGCTGTTGCAAGACCACATTTAAATCCCACTCAGGGGCAGGCGGACGAACTGGAGGCTTAAGCAAAAGCAGGCCTCTGAGGAAGCGAGCCACCAAAGGGTTGCTTGAGAGAGACTGACCCTCTACCGGAGAGTGGTGCGCTGAAAGAGCACTAAGATGAACTCTTACAGAATTGGATTTAAGGCCTAGGTTGGACAGGTGAAGCAGATATTGCAGCACCACTGGTACTAGGCATGAGAAAGGATCCTCGCTGTGTTGAGCACACCAGGCGGAGAATCTACGCCACTTAAGGGCATAAGACTTTCGGGTGGACTGCCTCCTAGAGGCCAAGACCACGTCGTCCACTTCCCTAGGCAGTAGTAAAGGTGCTAGAACTACCCTCTCAGCAGCCAGGCCATCAGATTTAGGGACTGGAGGTTGGGGTGTAAGAGAGATCCCTGCTCCTGAGACAGGAGATCTGGTTGCATCCCCAGAGGAATGAAGAGGAGTGTCCGCCGCTAGTTGTAAAAGAAGTAGAAACCACGGTCGCCTTGGCCATCTGGGGGCCACCAGGATAACCGAGGCCTTGTCCCGGATCACTTTGAATAGTGTCTTGGGTACTAGAGGCGTGGGAGGAAACGCATATAGGAGGCCTGTAGACCACGGAATGAGAAACGCATCTGCTGCCAACCTGAGAGGATGCGGTTGTCTGGAGCAGAATCTGGGCAGTTGACGGTTCAGAGGACTGTGGTTGGAAGACCCCATCTTAGGAAGATCTTTTGAACCACCAGAGGATTCAATTGCCACTCGTGTGGCTGTAGGATTCTGCTCAATCTGTCTGCCAGGTAATTATCCTGGCCAGGGAGATAGACCGCTTTGAGAAGTATGCCATGATTGACTGCCCAGGAGCACAGGTTCTGCGCCTCCCGACAGAGAAGCTGGGACCCCGTGCCCCCCCTGTTTGTTCACACAGAACATAGCAACTTGATTGTCTGTCTGAACTAAGACGGACTGGTGAGAGAGGACATGAGAGAAAGCCCGCAGGGCTAAGCGGATAGCTCTCAGTTCTAAGAAACTGATCTGCTGTGTGGCCTCCCAAGGAGACCACAGGCCTTGAGTGCATGCTCCCTGGCAATGCGCTCCCCAACTGTGAAGAGAAGCATCGGTTGTCAGCACTTGAGAGTGGGGAGGTGCTTGAAACGGCACCCCCTGCACTAGATTCAGGAGATAAAGCCACCACTGTAGAGAGGACACTAGTAGCGAAGACACCCTCACTTTGTCCTTTAGGTTTCCCGTGGCTTAATGCCACTGAGTTCTGAGGGCCCACTGAGCAGGCCTCATGTGGAGACAGGCATTTGGAGTTACATGGACCGTGGAAGCCATGTGGCCTAAGAGTCTCAGGAATTGTCTGGCAGAAACTAGAGAATTGCTGTGAAACTGCTTGGCCAGATCCATCAACCTCTGGGCCCTGTCCACGGGTAAAAAGGCCTTTTCCTGAAGGGTGTCTAGCCTCGCTCCTATGAATTCCATGTTCTGCGAGGGGCGCAAAGTGGACTTTGCGAAGTTTATAACAAACCCCGGATGCTGGAGCAGAGCGACCATGCAAAGGGTGGCTTGATTGGTCTCTTGGGGGGACTGGCCTCTGATGAGCCAGTCGTCCAGGTATGGAAAGACAGAGTCCTTGCACCCTGAGGTAGGCTGCCACCACCGCCAGGCACTTGGTAAAAACTCTGGGGGCGGAGGTTAGGCCAAAAGGTAGCACCTTGTATTGATAATGGTTTCCTCCCACTACAAATCGAAGTTATTGTCTGTGGTCTGGATGAATAAGGATGTGAGTATAAGCATCCTTTAGGTCTAAGGAGCATAGCCAATCTCCCTGCTGGAGGTAGGGCAGCAGGATTCCAAGGGTAAGCATCTTGAACTTTTCCCTCTCCAGGAACTTGTTGAGATTCCGCAAGTCTAGGATGGGCCGGAGGCCTCCTGTTCTTTTTGGTACCAGAAAATACCTGGAAGAGAAGCCTTGACCTCTCAGGTGGTGGGGCACCGGTTCCACCGCCTGTTCCTTTACAAGACTTGCTAACTCCTGCAGGAGTAGGTCCCTATGAAGAGGAAGTCTTGGAGGCTCCCCTGGAAAGTAGGAGGGGGGTACCTGGTGGAAGTGGAGGAGATAGCCCTTCTGGACTATGCTTAGCACCCAGGTATCCCTTGTTACGGCTGGCCAGCTGTGGGCATACAGGACCAGCTGGCCTCCTGTGCTGAAAGGTGCCAGCTGAAGAGGAGAGGCTATGCCAATGGAGTCAAAACCCCGGCTCCCTGCTGTGCAGGAGCCGGAGCTGGTGGCTTGGGGGGGTTTTCTCCTACGGGGCCCATGACCCTGCCCCTTGGCCTGCTGACCCTGTTGGGGAGCTACAGAGGCCTGAAAATGAGGGTATGATTTATAGGCAGATGACTTCCTCAGGTAAAAGGTCTTTTTTCCCGAGCCCTTCTTCTTCTGAGAAGGGGCAGAGGTTTTCCTGGACAGCCTAGTCCGGGTAAGAGTCCTGGACTCGGGTTCTGCAGCCTTTTCAGCCATGGGCTTGCCAAAAAGGTTTTCACCTCGGCAGGGGACATCGACCAACTTGTCCTGTACCCATGGCTCAAGGTCCGATGACTGTAGCCAGGCTTGATGGCGTGCACCGATGCCGGCCGTGGCTACTCGGGCCGAAGCCTCGAAGCCATCATAGGCTGCTCGAGAAATAAGCTTCGAGCACTCTTGGATACCCGATGACAGGGACTTGAACCTCTGCAAAGGTTCCTCAGAGAGACCAGCAGAGAACCCGGCAATCTCCTTTGCCAGGTCTCGAAGGTACATGCCCATGTACAGCTGGTAGGTCTGGACACGGCAAGCAAGCATGGAGTCCTGGAAGCACTTCTTACCGAGGGCATCCAGGTTCCTGGCCTCCCAGCCGGGAGGCACCGAGGAGTGCATCTTCTGACTCTTCAGACGATGCATGGCCGATTCCCCAACCATGGAGTGGTGTGGTAATTGTGCCTTCTGGAACTCGGGGCTCTTGTGGACTCGATAGATGGAATCAACCCGCTTGCTTAGAATCGGCATCGAGGCCGGCGCCTCCCACATGCGGAAGAGCAACTGCTCCAGCATTGGAGGAACCGGTACAGTAAAGGCCTCCTTGGGGGGAGAGTCATACTGCAGGGCCTCGAGCTCCTCGGCTCGAGGCTCCTCCTCGGGATCCGCGGGGAATGCCAAGACCTTGGCCATATCCCGCACGAAGTCCGAAAACCGGGTATCCTCCGGGGGGGACCTTCTCCGAGGTTCGGACTCTGGCGAGTCCGACGGGACACACCGGGTCCGAAAAGTGTCTGGAGACTCCTCGTCCTCCGTTTCCCAGCTGGATCCATCGGAGGAGGAATCGAGCGGCTCCAGTCGGACAGGCACCGATGCCATCCGCCCCGACGCCGAGGGTACCGGCGTCGACGACCTCGGTCCCGAACGGGAGGCATGGACTCTAGGATCGGCTCGGCCTCCAGGGTCGACTTGGATGTCGATGTCCCGGTGGTCGGGGCAGATGCACCAGTGAGACTGGCGATCAGTGCCCACTGCTGTCCCATGAAGGCAGCCAAGCTGCACTCAAAGGCCGTCAACCTGAGTCCGAGCTCAGGAGACTCAGCAGCCCCCGACGTCGGCTCCCCCGGAGGAGAGTCCACGAGGACTACAGTACTCACGTGACCTGGGGACTCCATCTCCACACGAGGTTGTTTGGCGGGCCTCTCCGACTCCGAAGACCCGGGACAGCGCTCGGGGCTATGCGACCTGGCCTTTGAGGAGCCAGGTGCGTCCACTGACGCCACCCTCGCAGGTTTTCTTCTTCCTTCGATGTTCCCACAAGGGAGACCCCCTCTCAGAGGAGCCTCGGCGGTGCTCGGGACCGGAGTCCCGGGACGTCGAGGCCTCTGACGAAGTCCGGGCCCGTCCGGACGCGGAGTCAGAGAAGATTCTTTCCTTCTGGTGCTGCCGGCTCCTCAACGCCTTCGAGGACATCTTCCCACACGGGCCACAGATCATCGGGTCATGATCGGGCCTGAGGCAGCGGAGGCAGCAGTCATGTGTGTCGGTGAGAGATATAAGTTTCTTACACCGATCATACTTTTTAAACCCGCTGGCAGCCATCGGGGGAAAAAGGGCCCCTGCAAGGTCAAAAGACCGGGCTGCCAGTGAAAATAGAAAAAAATGGCGCATACGCTAGTCACTAAGGACAAAAACCAAAAAATAAGATCCGGGCTCGATACAGACGTATCAGGCGCAGGCGGGAAAGGGAAACCGGCGTCGAACCCAAGAAAAAACGGGTCCACGCAGAAAAATCTACTTTTTCCTCGGGTGAAAACGAAACACGTCCATCGGGCTCTGCGGAAAAAAGAAGACTGAGCAAGATGGCACCCTTGGGTGGGAAGGGGACCGCGCATGCACGCTGCATTCCCAAAGGCTTTCTATGAAAGCTGGGAAAACGCTCTGCACGGGAGCTCCATCGGCGCCGATGTCACCCATATGTGAGGACTGACTTCCTGCTTGGTCCTGGAGAAATGGGGTTTTAGGCTGGATTTGAATAGGATTAGAGAAGGAGTCTGACGTACTGACTCGGGTAGTTTGTTCCAGGCATAAGGAGCAGCAAGATGAAATGAACAAAGTATGCAGTTGGCAGTGGCAGAGAAGCAGAGGTCCCGAAGAGGGGTGTAGGGTAAGATTTGAGAGGAAAGGTAGTGAGTAGTGTGGCAGCCATGTTAGTCCACTTGAATGCACAGAAATAAAAGTGAACAAATGATACTGGTTAGTGCAATAAAAATATAATACCTATGAGTTTGTTTGTTTACGTTTAGTTCTTTTTTCCTAGAGAAACTGAGGGTTGAAAGGAGGGAGGGGATGGAAAGAATGAAGAGGGAGCAGACCACCTTACGAGTTAAAGAAAATTTCACCCAAGAACAAAAATGAACTCTTTCTGTAAAGTAACTATGAGTACAATCACTGAGAAAAAAAAAGTCTCAGCAAGTGCACAAAATACACAATTTGCAGGTTCCGAAATTACAGCTTTCAAATCAGGTACTCCACAACTCAGGCACATTTTAGAAACTCTTCTCTGAAATCCCATCGTGTCCAGAACATCTGCCTCCCGTCCCTCCCAAATATCTGAAAGACAGGAGCTGACTGAACTCATTTTATCGTTACTTTGTGAAGTAAAACATACTGTCTACAGAAATTACACCACTTATGGGGAATAAAATAGAAATTAAAAGATGCAGATCCTATTAAGGCAAATGCTCTGAGGGAAGTTTCACAACATGGCACACTTATAATAGTATGCAGTAAATAATACAAAATAATGGGACAGATAGCCTCAGTTACTCATATGGCCAAGACCAGCAGTGGGGCTTGCAGTCTTGCTCCCTGGTGCCTTTCAGAAAGCTTCCCAGTGCAGCCTTTGCAAGCTCTCCTTATGAAGGGTGTCCACAGGACCCACTTTTTTACCACCACCTATTTTTTTACTTCAACAAAGCAAGCAGCATGGTGCTTTGGAGTCCATGTGCATGCTGCATGTCTGATTCATCCCTGCCTCCTCTAATGCAACTTCCTGTTACTGAGGGGCAGAGATGCATCAAACTTTCTGAATGCACATGGGTTCCAAAGCTGCTTTTTGTTCTGCCTTGCTTCTGTCCATTGCTTGCCCCATTCATCCTACAGCTGGGCCTGGCCAGCTCACTATGCCAATCATGCTGCCCCTCCCATGACTGCTGCCCTATGCAAGCGCACAGATTGCAGTGCGAGCCCGTGCCCCCCTGCTTGTTGACGTAGAACATCGCCAATTGATTGTCCATCTGGACCAACACTGACTGGTGTTGCAGGTGGTGACAGAAGGTCCAAAGGGATAGGGATATTGCCCGAAACTCCAAAAGATCAATCTGCTGCAGACTGTCCATCTATGACCAACTGTCATGAGTGCAGAGGCCGTCGCAGTGGGATTCCCAGCCTGAGAGAGAGGCATCCATGGTTATAAATCTCTGGAGGGTGGGAGCCTGGAAGGGCATTCCGGCCAAAGATTGCTAGGGGGCTTGCCACCAGGTGAGAGAGTCTGCCAGCTGGCGAGTCATCACCACCCTGTCTCGCAGTCGGCCTGTGGCCTGGGTCCACTGAAAGCAGAGGCCACATTGAACTGCCCTCATGTGAAGGCGGGCGTTGGGGGTAACAAACTGTGGATGCCATGTGACCCCAGGAAGAGCAGGAGGTAGGCGGGCACAGAGTGTCAGCACTGCATGACCGTGGCCAGTGACCTGAAGTGATTGGCCCTGTCCCAAGGAAGGCAGGCTTTGGCCTGAATGTCATTCAGCCTTGCCACTACGAACTCCAGACATTGTGTTAGGAGGAGATGTGACTTTGGATGGTTTATTACGAACCTCAAGTGCTGTAGGATGAGGATGGTGCGTGCCATTGCATGTTGCACCTCTGCAGCAGTGTGGCCTCTTATGAGCCAGTTATCCAGGTAGGGGAAGACGAATGATCCCTGAAGATGAAGATAGGCCACAACTACAGTCAGGCATGATGAACACCCTCAGTGCAGAGGTCAGTCTGAAGGGTAGCACCCTGTACTGGTAGTGGCCGCCTCCCACCATGAGCCTGAGTTATTTCCTCTGGTTGGGATGGATAAGGATGTGCGTATATGCATCCTTTAGGTCCAAGGAGCATAGCCAGTCTACCATCTGGAGGTATGGCAGCAGTGTTCCAAGGGAGAATATTTTGAATTTCTCCTTCACCAGGGACCTGTTTAGTTTCCGCAGGTCCAGAATGGGTCAGAAGCCTCCTGTCCTCTTGTGTATGAGGAAGTACCGGGGGTAGAACTCCTGGTCTCAGGTATGCAGGCATTAGTTCCACTGCCTTATCCTCAAGAAGGCCTGCAAGCTCTTGCAGTACTAAAGTCGTGGGGCGGGGGGAGTCCTGGGTGGCTATCCTGTAAAGAATGGAGGGGGCGCCTGTTCCAGGTGGAGGAGGTAACCCTCCCTCGCCACCTGGAGTGCCCAGGAGTCTGTGGTGATAGATGGCCACCGATGGGCATAGAGAACCATATACCCCCCTGTGAGCTGCTGGGCTAGGCCTCCTGGGGAAAGAGAAGCTATGCCCAAGGAGTCAAAAATCCCTGGCAGGCTGGGCTGGAGCTAGTGCCTGGGGTTTGGGAGCTTTAGGCTTACGAGGGCCATGTCCTTGTTCCTTGGCCTGTTACCCCTGTTGGGGAGCTAGGAGGGCCTAATGCTGAGGTTTCCATAAGCCGCCTTCTTCTTCGGGTAAAAGGACTTTTTATCAGAAGGCTTCCATCAGTCTTCTTGGAGAGCCTGTCTTCATCAGGAATTTGAACTTCAACTCTGCATCCTTATCTGTCATGGGTTTGATGAAGAGATTTTCTCCCTGGCAAGGGACATCGACCTGAACCCATTGCTCATTCAGAGGAGCAGCCATTCCAGGATTGAGGAAACAGGCACTGTGAGTGCCTCCTTCAAAGGGGCCTTGTACTGGAGGATCTTGGAGTTCCTCGGTACAAGGGTCTTCCTCAGACTCTCTCAAAGGCCAATGCCTTGGCCATGTCCCAAACAAAGTTAAGGACATGGCCATGTCCTCGGGTTGGGGACAAATGCCAGGTATCGGTGGGAGATGGGCTGGAGGGCACATCCCAGTGACGACAGGTATCCAGAGATTCGTTATTCTCAGTCTCCCAATCCTACTTGTAGTCAGTGGAGGTGTTGAGAGTGGTCAGGATTCTGGGGTCAGGCCACGAGCCCAACAGCTCTGGCCCCCCAGAGGCTCTGTGGCTAGAGCTGCGGGCACTCATCAGGGTTGACCTCTGTCCCGAGGACCAGGACAGAGATCGGGACCATTTCGAGGAACCTCTTGAGGCTGGTGGTGCTCGATGATCGGCTCGACATCCAGGGCACAGGTAGCTGGGAGTGATGACCCGGCAGAGCCGGACATCAGAGCCCACTGCTGGACCATGAAGGCAGATAAACTGCGCTCCAAGGCTACCATCCTGGTCTCGAGGCCAAATGGCTCCGCAGCCTTTGGCATAGGCACAGAGGGACTCTGGCCCAACGCCAGCTCCATCGAGGGGGAGTCCTCTTCCAAGATGGCCTCGGGAGTTTGAGGCCAGTCACTGGATGCAGACAATTCCCATTGAGGTGTTTTGGTCAGCTGCTCCTGCTCCTTGCCCTCTGACTCACGACGGGAACTGCGGGTCCCAGGCCATGGGACTTGCCCACTTTCCCAGGCTCGACCACTAGCGTGGTCTTCGAGGATTTCCAGCTCTTCTTGTGCTCTTCCTCTGGGGTCTGGCTGGAGGACCCCCGGCTTCAGGATTCTGAGGCAGCGTGGTCTCTCCGGGGTTCCAGAAGGGACCCTGAAGCGCAGGGTCGCTGGAGACGCCGGTGAAGAGTCCATCTTGTGGAAGAGCTCCCGCTGCTGCTGACAGCTCTTCACGGTCTTGGAGATCATCTTCTTGCAGAGATTGCAATCCAAGGGGTCATTATCCAGCCCTAGGCATTGGAGGCAGCAGTCATGTGGGTCTGTGTGTGACATGTAACTGGTTTGCTTTGGTTTTTGTATTAGTTCTCTGTAAACCGCATTTCTCTGGAAAATGGGGTATATAAATGCCAACAAATAAATAAAATAAATGGTGTGGATGCATCAATCACAATTCTCGAAACCATTGGCACAGGCCATTGTGGGGAAGATTGAAAAAGGCCTGAAGCCAATCAAGAAATACTCGAAAAATAAGAGATAAAAAAAACAGACCCGAGACGCAATGCTGAGACAAGCGAGCTCAGGGGTAGTAAAGGGAACTGGTAAGCGACCAGAGGAAAAGAAAAATTCAAGAGAAAAAAACAACGCTTTTTCTGGGGAAAACAGACATGTGTACGGTTGGCTCCACAGACAAAAGGAGACTGAGGCAAGATGGCACCCTTGGGCGGGAAGGAGACCACACATGTGTGGTTCATCTCCCAAAGGCTTTCTTTGAAAGTTGGGAAGAAGCTATCGCATGGACTCCATTGGTTCCGACATCATCCATATGTGAGGCCCGACTTCCTGCTAGTTCCCGGAGAAAGATTAGTTACTCACCTGTAACAGGTGTTCTCCAGGAGCAGCAGGAATCAGTCCTCACATATGGGTGTCATCGACGCCGATGAAGCCCCAGCGGAGCATTTCCCCAGCTTTCTATGAAAGCCTTTGGGAATGCAGCACACATGCGCGGTTCCCTTCCCGCCTAAAGGTGCCATCTTACCTCAGTCAAATGACATAGCTAAGAACAGCACAGAAAAATGAAAAATAAACCATGTACAACTGCAACTCCAAGGGGAGGAGGGAGGGTTGTGAGGACTGATTCCTGATGCTCCTGGAGAACAACTGTTACAGGTGAGTAACTACTCTTTCTCCAGGACCAAGCAGGAAGTCAGTCCTCACATATGGATGATTCCCAAGCTCTGGGCTACCGAGGAACCCAGGATGAACAAGAGAACTCCCTCTAGTCTCAGCAGCAAAGAAAGGCTTTTCAAGGACACAGCCTCCACCGGTAGCCCAACAGAGGGCAGGAGGGCAGGAGTTGCCTAAACCTCAAAGAGATTCCGGAGTACTGCTTGGCCAAAAGCACTGTCCCTACGGGACTCCCTCTCCAGGCAGTAATGGGCCGCAAAAGTCTAGCTTGAAGACCAAGTTGCAGCCCTGCAGATGTCTACCAAGGGCACAGAGCAGAGATGAGCCACTGAGGCAGCCACTGCCCAGACACGATGGGCCATGGCCCTACCCTGCAAAGGAAGGTCAGCCGCCTTATAAGCCCAGGTGATACAGTCAGCCACCCAGATGGACAAGGTACGCTTGGACACAGCCAACCCCAACTTATTGGGGTCAATGGATACGAAGAGCTGAGTAGCCCTTCTATGCCCCTGCGTACCGTCAAGGTAGAAGGATAAGGCCCTCCTACAGTCCAGGGTGTGCAGGACTGCTTCAGCCTGGCTTGCATGAGGCCTAGGGAAGAATGTTGGAAGAACCACCTCCTGGTTGAGGTGGAAAGAGGAGACAACCTTAGGGAGGAACTTTGGATGAGTCCTAAGGACTACCCTGTTCCTATAAATCCGGGTGTAAGGCCTATCACAGACCAGGGCCTGAAGCTCACTTACCCGCCTAGCCGAGGTAAGGGCTATCAAGAAGAGCGTCTTCCAGGACAGGAAGCGGAGAGGGCAAGTAGCCATCGGCTCAAAAGGTGGGCGAGTCAGTTGCTGAAAGACCACATTCAGTTCCCACTCAGGGGCAGGGGGACGGATGGGAGGCTTGAGCAAAAGCAAGCCCCTAAGAAAGCGGTACACCAAGGGGTGACCAGACAGAGAACATCCCTCCACCAGAGAGTGGTGAGCTGCTAGAGCTGAGAGGTGGACCCGAACAGAATTGGACTTAAGTCCCTGATTTGATAAGTGCAGTAAGTACTGAAGCACTACTTGCACAGTACAAGAGAAAGGGTCCTCTGTACGTAGCTGACACCACACAGAAAACCTTTTCCATTTGAGAGCATAGGTTTTCCTAGTGGACTGTTTCCTAGAGGCTAGGACAACCTCCTCAACTTCCTGAGGCAGGCCCCAGGGAGCCAAAACTACCCTTGCAGCCTCCAGGCCATCAAATTGAGAGATTTGAGATTGGGGTGCAGAAGGGAACCCTGCTCCTGTGAGAGGAGGTCGGGTTGCAACCCCAGAGGTAGTGGAGGATCCACCGCCAGTTGAAGCAGAAGAGGAAACCAAGGCTGTCTCGGCCACCTGGGAGCCACCAGCAGGACCGAAGCCTTGTCCTGAAGAATCTTGAAGAGAGTTCGGGCCACCAAGGGCGTGGGAGGAAACGCATAAAGGAGGCCCTGAGACCAGGATATCAGAAAAGCATCCGCTGCTATCTGCAGAGGATGCGGTTGCCTGGAGCAGAACTTTGGCAGTTGCTTGTTCATTGGGCTGGCAAAGAGATCTATCAAAGGGAGACCCCATTTTAGGAAGATCTTCTGAACTACTGAAGGATGCAGCTGCCACTCGTGGGGCTGCAGTATTCTGCTTAATCTGTCTGCCAGGTAGTTGTCCTGGCCTGGAAGGTACACAGCCTTGAGGAGCATGTTTATGCTTGAGGGCAAATGAACAAAGGTCCTGAGCCTCCCGACAAATGATCCTGGACCCAGTCCCACCCTGTATGTTCACATAAAACATGGCAACTTGGTTGTCTGTCTGAATCAGGATAGACTGGTGAGCCAGGGTAGGAGCGAAAGCTTTGAGTGCTAATCGAACAGCTCGGAGTTTGAGAAGAATGATCTGCTGTGCAGCTTCCCAAGGAGTCCACAGGCCCTGGGTGCACTTGCCCAGACAATGAGCTCCCCAGCCTTGCAGGGAGGCGTCTGTGGTCAGCACTACTGTGTACCCTGGAATCTGAAAAGGCACCCCCCCTCAGTAGATGGGGTAGGTGCAGCCACCAGGTGAGGGAGTTCAGAAATTCTCTGGACACCTTTATCCTGTCTCTGAGGCTGCCTGTGGCCTGTGACCACTGAGTCCGAAGGCATCACTGTGCAGGTCTCATATGGAGCCTGACATTGGGGGTCACATGTACTGTCGAAGCCATGTGGCCAAGAAGCCTCAAGCAGAGTCTGGCGGAGACCAGTGACCTGCTGAGAAACTGGCTTGCCAAGCTTATCAGTCTTTGGGCTCTTCCTTCTGGCAAGAATGCCTTTGCCAGCAGAGAGTCCAACCTTGCTCCTATGAACTCCAAGTTCTGGGAGGGGAGCAAAGTGGACTTTGCGAAGTTTATGACAAACCCCAGGTTCTGTAGAAGAGCAATAGTCCTGAGGGTGGCCTGTCTGGCCTCCTGACATGTCTGACCCCTGATGAGCCAGTCGTCCAGATAGGGGAAGACAAAAATTTCCTGATTTCTCAGGTAGGCCGCCACCACTGCTAGGCACTTTGTGAAGACTCTGGGAGCGGAGGTGAGGCCAAAAGGCAGCACTCTGTACTGATAATGGTTTCCTCCCACAATGAACCTGAGGTACTTTCTGTGGTCTGGATGAATGAGGACGTGAGTATATGCATCCTTTAGATCTAAGGAGCATAGCCAATCTCCCTGCTGGAGGTAGGGCAGAAGTGTCCCAAGAGTAAGCATTTTGAACTTCTCCTTCACTAGGAACTCGTTGAGGTTCCTGAGGTCCAGAATGGGTCGAAGGCCACCGGTTCTTTTGGGTACCAGGAAATACCTGGAGTAGAAACCGTGACCATGTAAGTGGGGAGGCACAGGCTCCACCGCCCTGTCCACCAACAGACCCTGAAGCTCTCATAGGAGAAGGTCTGTGTGCAGGGGAGGCCTTGGAGGCTCCCCTGGAAAATATGGCTGAGGCAGTTGTTGAAAATAGAGGGCATAGCCCTTGTGGACTACCTTCAGCACCCAACTGTCCCCAGTAATGAAGGGCCACTGGTGGGCAAAGAGGGCGAGGCGACCTCCTGTGCAGGGTTGGGAGAGCAGTGGAGGAGAGGCTACGCTCAAGGAGTCAAAAACCCCCACCCTGCTGAGTGGTAGCAGGGGCCGGAGGCTTAGGGGTCCTCTGCCTACTGGGCCCATTACCCTGGCCCTTGGCTTGCTGACCCTGGGGGCAGCTTGGGCAGCCTGGTATTGCGGGTATTGTTTGTAGGCAGTGCCCTTCCTCGGGTAAAAGGGCTTTTTACCCGAGCCCTTCTTCTTATGAGAAGGGGCAGAGGTCTTCCTCGACAGCCTTGTCCATGTGAGGTGCTCGGTCTCGAGCTGAGCGGCCTTCTCGGTCATGGGCTTGCCAAAAAGGTTCTCACCTCGGCAAGGGACATCGACCAACTTGTCCTGAACCCATGGCTCGAGGTCCGATGACTGCAGCCATGCCTGGCGTCAAGCCGCGATGCCGGCTGCCGCAACTCGGGCCGAAGCCTCAAAGCCATCGTAGGCGGCGCAGGACATAAACTTCGAGCAGTCCCAAATCCCCGAGGACAAGGACTTAAATCTCTGCAAGGGTTCCCCGGAGAGACCAGCAGAGAATCCGGCCAACTCCTTGGCCAGATCCCGCAAGTACATGCCCATGTACAGCTGGTAGGACTGGACACGGCAAGCAAGCATCGAGCCCTGGAAGCACTTTCTACCGACGCCATCGAGGTTTCTGGCCTCCATACCAGGAGGCACCGCGGAGTGCATTCTTCTGGCTCTTCAGACGATGCATGGCCGATTCCACAACCATGGAATGGTGTGGCACCTGTGCCTTCTGAAAACCAGGGCTCTTCCGAAGTCGACAGATCGAATCGACTCTCTTGCTAAGAACCGGCGCCGAGGCCGGTGCCTCCCACATACGGAAGAGGAGCCGTTCCAGCATCGGAGGAACCGGGACAGTAAAGGCTTCCTTCGGAGGAGAGTCATACTGTAGTACCTCGAGCTCTTCAGCTCGAGGCTCTTCCTCGGGATCCGCCGGAATAGCCAAGGCCATGGCCATATCCCGGACGAACTCCGAGAACCGGGTGTCCTCCGGGGGGGGGGGGGGACCTACTCCGGGGCTCAGACTGCGGTGAGTCCGAAGGGATGCACCGAGTCTTGAAGGTATCAGGAGACTCCTCGTCCTCCGTCTCCCAAGCCAACTCGTCCGAGGAAGAGTCGGGGTCCGACCCCGCGGGGCACTGGAGCACCCGCCCCGACGCCGGAAGCACCAACATCAACACCATTGGTCCCGAACGGGAGGTCGAGGGAGACCACGACTGAGGTCGACTCCGAGCCACGATGGACTCGAGTATCGGCTCGGTCTCCAGGGTCGACTTCGACGTCTATGTCCCGGTGGTCGGGGCAGATGCGCCAGACAGGCTGGCCATCAGTGCCCGCTGCTGCTCCATGAAGGCAGACAATCTGCTCTCCAAGGCTGTCATCCTGACACTCAGCTCGGGAGACGCAGCAGCCACAGACTCGGGCCCCGGCGGCGCCGGGCCTGACGTCGGCTCCCTGGGAGGAGAGTCCACAAGGACTACAGGGCTTACGTGTCCAGCAGACTCCGGCTCCACACGAGGAACTTTGGCAGGCTTCTTCAGTTCCACGGGCCCGGGGCGACGGTCGGGGGTCTTAGACCTGACCCTCGAGGAGCCAGGGACCTCCTCCAACGACGCCCTCGCGAGCCACTTCTTCCTCTTGCGTTCCCGGTCGGGGGATCCCCTGTCCGAGGAGCTTCGACAGCGCTCGGGATCGGAATCCCGAGATGTCAAGGCCTCAGACGAGGTCCGGGCCCGGCCGGAGGCTGAGTCCGAGAAAAGCCTTTCCTTTTGCTGCTGGCGACTTTGAAGTGCCTTGGAAGACATCTTTCCACAGGCCCCGCACGAGTTAGGTTCGTGGTCGGGGCCGAGGCACTGAAGGCAGCAGTCATGTGTGTCGGTGAGAGACATAAGTTTCTTACACCGATCACACTTCTTAAAACCGCTGGAAGCCATCGGGGAAAAAAGAGCCCCCGCGAGGTCAAAGGACCGGCCTTCCAGGGAAAATGGAAAAAAGGGCGCGAACGCCAGCCACGAAGGGCAAAAACCGGGCTCGATACCGGTGTACCGAATCCGGCGGGAGGAGAACCGGCATCGAACCGGAAGAAAAATAGCAAAGAAATCGCTGAAAAATCTAATTTTAACCGGGAAAACAGGACACACGTCCGGTGGGCTTCACGAAAAAAAAGAGACTGAGGTAAGATGGCACCTTTAGTCGGGAAGGGAACCGCGCATGCCTGCTGCATTCCCAAAGGCTTTCATAGAAAGCTGGGGAAATGCTCCGCTGGGGCTTCATCGGCGCCGATGACACCCATATGTGAGGGCTGACTTCCTGCTTGGTCCTGGAGAAAATATTATATATATATTGCTCTCTTTGAGATTCCCCCTGACAAAGGCTCAGCTGAAACGGGCCTTATTGAGGTTTCTAATAAAGGACCTGTTTTAACTTCTTACTTCCTTGTGCTGAGACAGGAAGGAGCCAGGACTTGTATGTATGTAAGGGAGGAGGGGGAGGGAATTCTACACAAAAAAAATTATGCAGAATTCCCCAAGACTACGCAATCTCTCTGCCCCCTCCCCAGCACAACCATTTCCCGCCATTTCCCCTCTCCCTTTCCCCTCGTTATTCTTCCATATCCCCTCTCTCCCTGCCCCCAGAACAATCATTTTTCCATGTCCCCCTTCCCCCAGGCACAAATCAATTATTTTTCTACTATTTCCCCTCTCCCAGGCACAATCATTTCCACTTCTCCCAGTGACATCCCCCAAACCCTCCCCCCTTGGCAGTCCTGCCATGATTGTTATCTTCCAGCAGAAACACTAGCCTCAATCTGTGCATGCAGGAGCTGGCACAACTACAGTAGCAGTACATAGCACTACACGCTGTGGCAAACGTGGTCATAACTGTAAACCGTTGCAACGTCTCCCGGAGTTGTGGAGAGGAGAGGGGAAGATCAGGGCCAGCCTATCTACTAGGCAAGCTAGGCAGCGGGCAGCTTTATGCTGCCGTTTTGCTGCCTGTCAAAAGGCAAAAGTCAAAACATAATACCCGTGAGTCCGTTTATAGAAAAAGCAAGCTCTCACCATTAATGTTTTTCTGTCGGGTTCCGCCGACCTGAGACGGGGAGAGGAAAAGCTCCCCTCTCTGCGTCGGTAGAAGCCTTTTCTTTATTTTCAAAAAAGTAAAAAGTAGTGAAAGACACTTATCCGAGAAAGTGGACCAAGTCCTTTCAGCAAAGGGGCGTCAAGGTTCCTGACGACGACATGCATGTTTCGAGCCCAAAAAGAGAGCCCTGAATTCGCTTGATACAGGGCTCTCTTTTTGGGCTCGAAACGTGCATGTCGTCGTCAGGAACCTTGACGCCCCTTTGCTGAAAGGACTTGGTCCACTTTCTCAGATAAGTGTCTTTCACTACTTTTTACTTTTTTGAAAATAAAGAAAAGGCTTCTACCGACTCAGAGGGGAGCTTTTCCTCTCCCTGTCTCAGGTCGGCGGATCCCGACAGAAAAACATTAATGGTGAGAGCTTGCTTTTTCTATAAACGGACTCACGGATATTAAGTTTTGACTTTTGCCTTTTGATTTAAAGTGCATCATTACAAATTTGGAGGTTTTTTCTTTTATGTTTTGCTGCCTGTGGCAGGCCTTGTGTTTCGGCACACATGACCTGCCACTTCTGATCCCCCTCCAACGCAACTTTTGTTGGGGTGGGGGCCAGAAGCAGCAGCCCATGTGTGCTGAAGCACATGGTCTGCTGTGGCAACAAAGTGGCAGCACAAAGCCGCTGCTTTTAAAATACTGCCACTGGCACCCATCTCCACCCCCAAAACAGAATAGACAGTTGTGGGGGAGGCAGCGGTGAATGGGGGAAGGGGGCGGCGTGGCTGGTTTTTCTGCCTAGGGAGGCAGAAACCCTTGGGCCAGCCCTGGAGAAGGTGTGATACAATTACACAGAAATACAGGAACAGACACCAACCACGGCAGCGGGATGCAACAACCACATGCTGACTTTTGTTTGCAGGATGACCAGCACCAACTACAGCAGTTGGACACAGCACTCTAAGCCACGGTAAGCACGGAAGTGTAGCTGGCTTGGCTATCCTTTGCCTCTTTGGTGGAGAAATCTTGACTCACTGCTTTCTTGAGGCTCAAGAAGTGCTAGAACACTGTTCAGGCACAAATTAAGCCCTGACCTTAAGTCTGAACCCTTTCCCCTGTGATCCTCCTCCTCAAGTTTTAGTTTATGAGTGAATAGACCAGGGCTCGACAAATCCCATGTGGCTGGTCGCCATGGCAATCAGAAATTCACATCTGACACCTGGGATTTACTTGCCCCCCCCCCCTTTAAATAAAGATCATGATCAAGGGAAAAGAACCCTCCTCTGTTTGCTCGAGGGAGATCGATCCCCATGGGCAGAAGAGAAGGGGATGGCTGCGATCGCGGCCCTGATGCAAATTTGTCTGCCATGGGATTCCAATCTCCCGCAGGAAGACAGCTTGCATCAGGGCCGCGATCACAGTCATCTTCTCATTTGTCTGCGGGAAATCAGGGGTAGAATAGGTGGGGAAGGCCAGGATCATGGCTTGGAAGGCAGAAGAATAGAACTGATGGAGACGGTAATTTAAAAAAAAAATTAGATGGGAGGGAGGAGTAAAACTGCAAAAACAAAGGGAAATTACACCTTACCTGCTAATTGTCTTTCATTGAGTCCAGGCCAGTCCAGTTAAGCTTGGGTAGTCACCATCTTCCAGCAGCTGAGAACTGAGCATGTCAGGATTCTGAGATCTCAGTAGAAGAGCTCCCCCTTGAGCCTCAGCATCCAGTCTTACTGACAAAGGAACTTTCTCCTCCACCTCCGAGGCACCAGTATCCTCCAACTTCACACCATCATCATACACCTGGTCCCACTTCGTTAACTTGTATATCTATTTGGTCTTGTTTTATCAAGTTCGTTTTTTGGGTTTTTTTGTTTTTTTAAATTTTAACTGCTGAGATAGTACAAGTGAGCCATAGCCACGTGCGGTGAGCATGCCCTGCTAGGACACCATTGCATGTTAGCGGGTCCCTTAAAGGGGCTTTAAGGGACCTGCTAACATGCAATGCTGTACTTATTAACAGAAAACACCACCTGCACTCCTGGTCTACAAGCTATACCAAATACCGAGAGGGCCCTGGACTGGCCGGGATGGACTCAAGCAAAGACAATTAGCAGATAAGGTCTAATTTTCTCTTCCTAATCATCACTCCAGGCCAGGCCAGTCCAGTCCAGTTAAGCTTGGGACATCATGGCTCTGTGACAGAGGGTGAGGCAGTTAGGTGCACAGGTGGTGTTCTCTTCAATCCTTCCTGTTGAGGGTAAAGGCCAAGGCAGAGAGGCTCGCATCCTGGAGATGAATGCATGGCTGCGTGGATGGTGTCATCGAGAGCGTTTTGGTTTCCTAGACCATGGGATGCTGTTCCAAGGGTTGCAGAGCAGAGATGGCATCCATCTGTCCAAGAAAGGTCAACGCATCTTCGGTAGTAAACTGGCTAATCTACTGAAGAGGGCTTTAAACTAGATTCGTTGGGGATAGGTGAAGAAAGCCCCCAGGTAAGTGAAAGCCCCCAGGTAGGTGATACATTAAATACCTTTATGGAAATGGGTAACAGGGGTAACATATGGAAAGCAGTGTGTATAAATGCCCGTAGCATGGGAAATAAGATCCCTGATGTTAAAGCTTTGGTGGGAGTGGCTGACTTGGATTTAGTGGCAGTTACAGAAACATGGTTCACAGAAAACCATGACTGGGATGTAACTATACCTGGCTATACTTTATTCAAAGGACAGGGTAGGAAGAAGGGGAGGGGGAGTGGCACTATATGTAAAAACTACTATTAAAGCTTTGGAATTACAGAGCTTAAAAGGGAGAGAGGAGGCATTGTGGGTTAAACTAGAAAGAGGGAAAGAGAAATCTATTTGCATTGGTGTGATATACAGACCTCCCTCACAAGAGGAAGAGGTGGACAGAGAGTTAATTGAAGACATACGCAGCATTGCTAGGAAAGGGGAAGTGCTACTGATAGGAGATTTCAATATGCCAGATGTTGATTGGCACATTCCTGCTGCAGTATCATCTAGAAGTAAGGAGATCCTGGATTCTCTACAGGCAGAACTAATCAGGCAATTGGTAACAGACCCCACACGTGAAGGGGCCATACTGGACTTGGTGCTTACCAATGGTGAAAGTGTTTCTGATGGTGTAGTGGGAGATCATTTTGCATTCAGTGATCACCAGATGGTGTGGTTCAGTATTAGGACTAGGGCTGTTAGAATCCATTCCAAGGTGAGGATCTTAGACTTTAGGAAGACTAACTTTGCGAAGATGGGCCAATACCTCAGGGAGTTGTTAGTGGGATGGGAACAGCTGGGGGATGTAGAAAAACAGTGGGCAAAACTGAAAGGGGGTATTTTAAGGGCAACCAACCTTTTTGTTAAAATGGTAAATAAAGGCAAAAGGAAAAGGAGACCGCTATGGTTTTCGAAGGAAGTAGCTGAAAAAGTGAAGAAAAAGAGGGAGGCCTTCATGAAATACAAGAGATCACAGAGAGAGGAAGACAGGCATCTGTATTTGGAAAAACTTAGAGAAGATAGCAAAGTAGTCAAGAAGGCAAAGATTCAAAAGGAGGAGGAAATAGCCAATGTAATAAAATGGGGGGATAAGACATTTTTCAGATATATTAGTGAGAAGAGGAAGGGCAAAAGTGGTATTGTCAGACTCAAGGGTGCAGGGGGGGAATATGTAGAAGCTGATAAGGATAAAGCGGAATTGCTTAACAAATATTTTTGTTCTGTGTTCACAGATGAAGAACCAGGAGCAGGACCTCAGAAAACACCCACAAATAGGAACAGAAGCGAGGGACATCTTGAACAATTTTCAGAAGACTGTGTTCGTGAGAAACTAGCTCAACTTAAAGTAGACAAAGCGATGGGACCAGATGGGATACACCCTAGAATACTGAGGGAACTTGGGAACCTTCTAGCAACTCCACTGACTGACCTTTTCAATGCCTCGTTGGAGTCGGGAGTGGTGCCAAAGGACTGGAGAGAGGCTCATGTGGTGCCTTTACACAAAAGCGGAAGTAAGGATGTGGTTGAAAACTACAGGCCGGTTAGTTTAACTTCGGTGGTGAGTAAATTATTGGAAACGCTGCTGAAAGAGAAAATAGTGAGGTTTCTGGAGTCCAGCGGATTACAGGATCCAAGGCAGCATGGATTCACCAGAGGCAGGTCTTGTCAGGCAAATCTGATTGATTTCTTTGACTGGGTGACCAGGGATATGGACCGAGGAAGAGCTCTAGATGTGGTGTATTTAGATTTCAGTAAAGCCTTTGACACTGTTCCTCACAGGCGACTTATAAACAAACTGAGCACCCTAGGGATGGACCCTAAAGTTACTGCTTGGGTTAGAAATTGGTTGGGTGGGAAGCGACAAAGAGTACAAGTAAATGGAGCTCACTCTGAGGAGAAGGATGTTACCAGTGGTGTGCCCCAGGGATCTGTCCTTGGTCCGATTCTGTACATTTCTGGTATATTGTAAGTTCAGTGTAGATTGTCTTCACTGCACAGTTATTGTTACATGTAAACCGCGCCGATGATGAATAGTGCAGTATATAAGAAAAATAAATAAAATAAAAATAAACAAACAACATCTTTGTTAGTGATATAGCGGAAGGGCTGTCGGGTAAGGTTTGCCTCTTTGCAGATGACACCAAAATCTGCAAAAGAGTAGACACCCAGGAAGGTGTAGATAACATGAGGAGGGATCTAGCTAAGCTTGAAGAATGGTCTAGAATTTGGCAGCTGGGATTTAATGTTAAAAAATGTAAGGTCATGCATTTGGGCTGCTGCAATCCAAGGGAGCAATACAGTATAGGAGGTGAAATACTTTTGTCCACTAAAGAAGAGTGGGACTTAGGCGTGGTTGTGTCTGATGATCTTAAAGTAGCTAAACAGGTAGAAAAGGCGACGGAAAAAGCTAGGAGGATGCTTGGGTGCATACGGAGAGGAATGGCTAGCAGAAAAAAGGAGGTGATAATGCCTCTGTATAAGTCTTTGGTGTGACCTCATTTGGAGTATAGTGTGCAATTCTGGAGACCGCACCTTCAAAAGGATGTGAACAGGATGGAGTCGGTGCAGAGGGTGGCTACTAAAATGATTGGTGGGCTTCATTATAAAGCATATGAGGACAGACTTAAGGATCTTAATATGTACACTTTAGAGGAAAGGCGGGATAGAGGTGATATGATTGAGATGTTTAAATACCTCCGTGGCATAAATGTTCAGGGAGAGAGCCTCTTTCAATTGAAAGCAAGTTCTGCTACGAGGGGACATGGGATGAGGGTGAAGGGAGATAGATTCAGGAGTGATATGCGGAAATATTTCTTTACGGAAAGAGTAGTGGATCCATGGAATAGTCTCCCAGTGGAGGTGGTAGAGATGAGGACAGTAAATGAATTCAAAAAAGCATGGAACAAACACAGAGGATCTCTAAAGGTAAAAAGTGGACTGTTGTAGTTGTTGATATGGAAGGACAGACTAGATAGGCCATGTGGTCTTTTTCTGTCATCATGTTTCTATGTTTCTACAAAAGCAGTGTCTAAACACCGGAGGGACCCGCAAGACCAGCTTTCAGAACCACGGACCCAAACCTAGCATTCTCCCCCGTCTGCACATCCAGACGATGCTGCCTAGTAAATGTATGCAATGGTGACCAGGTTGCCGCTCTGCAGATCTCTACTGGTGGGACAAGACCTGCCTCCGCCCAGGACACTGCCCAAGACTGGGTCAACTGAGCCCGAATCCTCACTGGCAGAGTCCGTCTCCGTTGCTCATAAGCTGTAGAAATAGTCCATTTCACACAATGGGAAATTGTGGCTTTAGAAGCCGCCTCTCCTGCCTGAGGACCCCAAAACACCACAAATAATCTGTCCGCCTTACGCAATGACTCTATCCTCTGAAGATATTTCCACAAAAGTCTGCGCAAATCAAGGAGGTGTAACTGCCTATCTTCCCCAGAGTCTCCCAACTCTGGGAATGCTGGCAAGGAGGCTGTCTGATTCAAGTAAAACCGCAACACCACCTTCGGCAGAAAGGAGGGCACTAGTCGCAAGACCACCTTTTCTCTGGAAAGGATCAAAAAAGGTTCCCTACAGGACAGAACCTGCAGCCCAAACACTCATCGCGCAGAACAGAGCACCACCAAAAACACTGTTTAAGGTGAAATCCTGGAGAGACACCCTTGCGAGAGGCTCAAACGGAGCTGCTGTCAACACCAGGTTGAGGTCCCAAGCCGGAACCAACCTCCTAAGCGGCCTCAACTGCTGCACTGCCTTAAGCAACAGTACTACATCCGGATGCTCTGCAAGAGAGTGCCCTTGAATCCGGCCCCTATAACAGGACAGGGCTGCAATCTGAGCTTTAAGGGAATTTTGCAGTAGTCCTTTGTCCAAACCGAGCTGCAAAAATAAGATGTCCAGCAGCTAACAGAAAGGTCAAAGGCTACACTCCGCACACCAGCTCTCAAAGATCCGCCACACTCTCATGTAGGCCAAGTGATGGACCGCTTCCTAGCCTGTAACACTGTTGCAATGACCGCAGGGGCAAAGCCCCACCACCTTAACTACACGCATTCAAGAGCCATGCCATAAGTAAAAAGCGAGCCATCTGAGGCATCACGACTGGTTTCTGGACCATCCAAACCCCCGAAGCCTTGAAAGGACTGACCTTGTGAGTCAAAACGGCCTCTCTGATAGGGAGAGAAATGCACTCTCAGAAACATCCAGAAGTCTTTAGCCTGCTCCTGTTGAGGGGGCTATTGCTTTAGGTCCTTTAGGCCTATCTTCTGGCAAGCAGCCTCCTTTCAAATCGCCCAAGTCCTTCACGATCTTCTCTAGCACTTCCACAAACAGCAATTTACCTTTAAAGGGCAGCATGCTGAGCTGCAACTTGGAGGAGGTATCCACCGCCTAATTCCTTAGCCAAAGGAAACAAAGAGCTGTAATAACAGAGGTCACAGTCTTGGAGGCTACCCGCACGAGATCGTAAAATGCATCTGTCATGTAGGCTGCAGCCGATTCCATCTGCAACCTTCCATCGCCATTGAACCCCAAGACCTCCAGGTGCTAGCCCCTGGATCCACCTGATGGAGGCACCTGGATCCACCTGGAGACATAGGCTTCGCAAATGGACATCTATAGTGCCAAGACACTGGAATCAAAGCCTGCTTGAGAAGTGACTCCAACCTCCAGTTCTGCAGATCCTTAAGAGCTGCCCCGCCTTCCACTGGGATAGTGGTCTTTTTGGTCACTGCCGCGATCAAAGCACCAATCTTGGACCTCCTGCGGAATGGGGTACAGCCTACACAACGCCCAAACCCCTGTCAGGGTGGCTTCTGGAAACTCCCACTCTGACTCAATCATTCTTCTGATTGCCCTGTGCACTGGGAAGCACATCTGCACCCCCTTGAAGCCCTGCAACAAAGTATCTTCCAGGGACTCCTCTGCAGGAGACGGTGCGGGCACAACATTGAGCACTGTCAAAAACTGGGATATGAGAGCTGCCAGCTCTTCTTTATGGATCCTCGCCCAGCAGGCTATCACCTTCCTCTACTTCTGGGATCGTCTGTCCTGCCCAGATGTCTGAGGGCCCCTGCCCAGGTTCTCTGAGGCCTGAGACCGAGGAGAGTCCTGAGCCACCCAGGCCTCAGGATTCCCCCTACTGTGCTTTAGCCCAGGAACCTCTAGCAAAATATCCTCCTGAGGCAGTGCCATCTTGGACCCCAAAAACTGCTGCTTGCTGGCCAATTCTCCCGCCTGGGCCTGCTTCCTCTTTAAGCAGTAGGCCTTATGGAGACAAAGAATAAAATCTGGGGGAAAACCCACTTCAGGTGACTGAACCACATCGTCTACCACTGCCCACGGTGCTGCTTTCTGGGCTTCTGCCTTAGTCCTCTTCTTCCCACACTTTACTTTTGCCTCCAGGGAAATGGCCGACAGAGGAAATGGATGCGGTTCCTGCCAAATCCCCTGTGGCTTCCCCCGTTAACCCTCGACACTCTGAAGCTGTCTCTAGGTCCATTAAAATGCCAGACGGAACTTCATTGTAATTGCTCTAAAACCTCTGCAGAGTCCTGAAGAACGCCTCGGCTGCCTGCAAAGACTTCCCCCGCTGAATGTCGTGACTGCCTACAGCCCCTCAAAGGCAAACACAAGAGGCAGGAGATGTAGGATGAGTTGATAAGTCTTTAATAGTTAAAGGGACCCCAACGCGTTTCGGCAACGCCTTCCTCAGGGGGGATATCTCTTAACAAACAAAAACATAATAAGTTAATAAAAAACAGTTAAAAACAATTAAAAACAAGTGGCATGTTAAAAAATATATATAAAACATGTATACGTGTAGCAGTATATTTGTATAAATTATATAAATAAATAATTAGATGAATACATGAACAAACGCAGGGCTGAGAGACCACAAATAAAACAATAAAACTTAAATTGTGAACATATGCATTACACTAAATAATAATAAAAGAAACACTATTGATTGAATATAAATTCTAAGACCAAACACAGTAAGTATAAAATTATACAATACAACTTAAATCGCAATAAAAACATAAATAAATTTCAATTATAATATTAATAGATCAAAATATTAAAACAAGAAATGTAAAACCAAAATATAAATATGTAAATTATACATATAAGTATGTGAGAAAATGATTGCCGATAACTATAAGGAATAAAACCCTGAAGGTAAAGGGAACACTAAAACTATACTTTCAATGAACACTTAATGCAATTACAGTCATGTCTTTATAAAGACATGTTGGTAGTACATAGACTTAGTAGAGTAAATGTTATAGTGAATCGTGAAACAAAGTTAAAAAAGGTACGCTAGATGGAAACACGTTGACAACCAGTAGACATCTATCATAATGAAGATGTTTTAACCTAAAATATTAAAACATTAAAGTAAAAAGAAAACTAAAACTATACTTTTAATGAACACAATATAAATACAGTCGTGTCTTTATAAAGACATGTTGGTAGTGCATAAACTTAGTAGAATAACTAACGCAGTGTGTGATGAGGCAAGGTTAAGAAAACTACGCTTGATGGAAACAGATGTACATCGACAACCAGTGGACATTTATTCTATTGATGTTTTAACTTAAAATATTCAAATATTGAATTATGACATGAAGTATGGGACATGACTTAATATGAACATGTTACTCATATATGCTATAAAAACCATAACTAAAAACTGAAGGCAAGGTGCGTGACACAAAAAAACTACAAGAATGAATGATGTCATTATCTATGAAAATTGCATGACCTAAGGTATGTGTAAAACATTGCAAATTGCAATAACACATTGAAAGCACAAATAATTGCAGTCATGTTTCCATGGGACCATGTTGATAATACATAAATATGCTTATGGAATGAATAAAATTGGATGTGCTGTAGATCATGGAGCAAAATCTACGGTCACCGAAGGAGAGAAATTTTGTTAAAAAACGGGATTTTCACATGGACAAGTTATGGGAAAAAGGAAAAAGAAATATTTCTCCAAGGTCACCACAGCGTTGGCCATACAAACCCAGAGATTCACCACACAAGCAATATCCACAACGAGTAAGAACACACAGCCAGGGATTAATGGCCAAAAGACATCTCGATTGGGATCTTTGAATGTAGTGATCAATCTCTCTAAATATCAATTAACAGAACTAGAATTAGAAGTCCTCAACAACGGTCTCTCCTTTGTCCCTACTAAGGCCCATGACAAGTTTGCCACACATATTAATATTTTAGGTTAAAACATCTTCATTATGATAGAAGTCTACTGGTTGTCAACGTGTTTCCATCTAGCGTACCTTTTTTAACTTTGTTTCACAATTCACTATAACATTTACTCTACTAAGTCTATGTACTACCAACATGTCTTTATAAAGACATGACTGTAATTGCATTAAGTGTTCATTGAAAGTATAGTTTTAGTGTTCCCTTTACCTTCAGGGTTTTATTCCTTATAGTTATCGGCAATCATTTTCTCACATACTTATATGCATAATTTACATATTTATATTTTGGTTTTACATTTCTTGTTTTAATATTTTGATCTATTAATATTATAATTGAAATTTATTTATGTTTTCATTGCGATTTAAGTTGTATTGTATAATTTTATACTTACTGTGTTTGGTCTTACAATTTATATTCAATCGTGTTTCTTTTATTATTATTTAGTGTAATGCATATGTTCACAATTTAAGTTTTATTGCTTTATTTGTGGTCTCTCAGCCCTGCATTTGTTGTTCATGTATTCATCTAATTATTTTTTTATATAATTTATACAAATATACTGCTACATGTTTTATATATATTTTTTAACATACCACTTGTTTTTAATTGTTTTTAACTGTTTTTTATTATTAACTTATTATGTTTTTGTTTGTTAATTAAGAGATATCCCCCCTGAGGAAGGGGTTGCCGAAACGCGTTGGGGTCCCTTTTCCTATTAAAGACTTATCAACTCATCCTACGTCTCCTGTCTCTTGTGTCTGCCTGGATAATCTGCAGGAGTTCCTGCTCCTCCTTGTGTATGCCTACAGCCCCTCGCCATGCTGGAGAGAGAGAAAGGATAACTACTCACTTGGGCCTGCCAAGTTTGTCTCACACCGCAGCAAAAAACCCCGACGGCTGTGCCGGCTTAACACGCCCCCCCCCCTTCCTTCCCCTCTATGCACCCAACACCGCTGGAGAGAGGAACTTCCAACCCGGGCCGCCACACTGCGAAAAACTGAAAGTGCTGCCTACTGCCTGCAGTCTCTGTGTCTTAAACACTCCCAACCAAACAGCACAGGTAACCCAAGCCCCTGTAACAAACAGGAGCTTCTTGGGATACCTAGATGAGGAGGGGGAAAGGGACCTGCGGCTCCCAGGTAATTTAGCCCCAGGCAGTATCTAGAAGGAAGGCAGGCTCTGCTCACACTGACTGCCTCCCCTTGAGGCTTCCCCAGCAGATTGCTCTATAGGACCCTAAAGGCTCCTGTTCAAAGACCAATTCAATTTAAAGTTTATTTTCTCCAACTGCAAGAAACTGCAATTGTCTTCCAGACCAAGTTGCTGGGAGCTCTTCCTCCTGCTGCTGAAAACTGAGAAACTGGATGCTGAGGCTCAAGGAGGAACTCTTCTACTGGATCTCAGAATCCTGACATGCTTAGTTCTCAGCTATTGGAGGATGGTGCTTGACTGGAATGGCCTAGAGGGACGATTAGGAAACAAAAAAAAAAAAAGGAAAAGGAAAGAGGATGGGGGAATGTAGGGCAGAGGGATGGGAGTGCTAGGGAGGAGGGAGAACGGGACAGAGACTGGAAGGGGAATAGAGAGTGGGGAGGAATTGGAGGGGGGAAGGAAGAGTGCAAGGTGTTGGATGTTAAAGGGATGAAATCATGGAGACAAAAGGGCACAATACGTATTTGCCAAAAGGTGCATTCCCCTCCTTCAGGACACACTCACAAGCACCCCATACTCACAGGCACAGGCATGCCACCACCAGAGGCTGTTGTTGCCAAAAAAGCATCTTTCAGGAAATGGAAAAAAGAGCCAAATGATGAAACCTGGAAACAGCACAAGCACTGGCAAGTCAAATGCAAGGCATTGATAAGGCAGGCAAAGAGAGAATTTGAGAAGAAGCTTGCTGCGGAAGCAAAAACGCGAAATAAAGACCTTTTCAAGTACATTCGTAGCAAAAAACCCGTGAGAGAGTCAGTTGGTCCATTAGATGATAAAGGGGTTAAAGGAGCACTAAGAGGCGACAAGGCGATAGCGGAGAGAGACTGAATGAATTCTTTGCTTCGGTCTTTACTGAGGAAGATGTAGGGATGTTACCCACGACTGAAGTGGTATTTAAAGGTGTGGAAGAATTGAAGGAAATATCGATACATCGGGAAGATGTCCTACAACTATTAGATAAACTGAAGAGTAGCAAATCACCTGGGCCGGATGGTATACATCCAAGGGTGTTGAAAGAACTGAAATTTGAGATTGCAGACCTGCTATCAGTAATCTGTGAACTATCATTAAAATCATCTCTAATACCTGAGGATTGGAGGATCGCCAATGTAACACCAATTTTTAAAAAGGGTTCGAGGGGTGATCCGGGAAACTACAGACCGGTGAGCCTGACATCAGTACCGGGAAAAATGGTAGAAACCATCATAAAGAATAAAATTACTCAGCATATAGATAGTCATGACCTAATGGGAGACAGCCAACATGGCTTTAGACAAGGAAGATCTTGTCTTACTAATCTGTTATGTTTTTTTGAAGGAGTGAATAAACAGGTGGACAAAGGTGAGTCGGTTGATATTGTGTATCTGGACTTTCAGAAAGCCTTTGACAAGGTCCCTCATGAGAGACTTTTGGCAAAACTAAAGAGTCATGGGATAGGAGGCAGTGTACTACTGTGGATCAGGAACTGGTTAAAAGATAGAAAGCAGAGGGTAGGGCTAAATGGCCAATTTTCCCAATGGAGAAAGGTGAATAGTGGTGTACCGCAGGGATCTGTGCTGGGTCCGCTGCTTTTTGACATATTCATAAATGACCTGGAAAGTGGAATAACGAGTGAGGTTATCAAATTTGCTGATGACACAAAACTATTTAAAGTTGTTAAAACCCAGGAGGATTGTGGAAAATTGCAAGAGGATCTTGATAAATTGGAAGACTGGGCATCAAAATGGCAGATGAAATTTAATGTGGAGAAGTGCAAGGTTATGCACCTAGGGAAGAACAACCCAAACTATGGTTACACGATGCAAGGTTCCACATTAGGAACCACCACCCAAGAAAAAGATTTAGGAGTCCTTGTGGATACCATGTTAAAACCCTCGGCCCAGTGTGCAGCGGCGGCCAAGAGAGCAAATAGAATGCTAGGTATGATAAGGAAAGGAATGGAAAATAAAACAAAAGATATTATAATGCCTCTATATCGTTCCATGGTGAGACCGCACCTTGAATATTGTGTGCAATTCTGGTTGCCATATCTTAAAAAGGATATAGCAATTTTAGAAAAGGTTCAGAGAAGAGCCACCAAAATGGTAAAGGGGATGGAAGGCTACTCCTATGAAGAAAGGCTAAAAAGGTTGGGGCTCTTTAACCTGGAAAGAGACGGCTGAGGGGAGATATGATAGAAGTCTATAAATTAATGAACGGAGTGGAACGGGTAAACGTAGATCGATTGTTTACCTTATCAGAATATAGAAAGACTAGGGGACATGCAATGAAGCTACAGGGTAAACTATTTAAGACTAATAAAAGAAAATATTTTTTCACTCAACGTGTAATCAAACTCTGGAATTTGTTACCGGAGGATGTAGTAAAGGCTGTTAGTGTAGCTGGGTTTTAAAAAGGTTTGGACAAGTTCCTGGAGGAAAGGTCCATAAACCATTATTAAGAAGGGACCCAGGATATCAATGCTTGAACCAATACAAGCATTGTGGAACCTGTGTCCCTTGGGGAAACTGCTAGGTACGTATGACCTAGATTGGCCACTGTTGGAAACAGAATACTGGGCTTGATGGACCTTGGTCTGACCCAGTATGGCATATCTTATGTTCTTATGTTCTTATAGGACAGACATACAGCCCTGCTCCATGCTACATATACACACACACATACATTCACAGACAGACATGGGCATCCCACTTCTGCACATTACACACATAGGCTCCCTAGCTCTGCAGCACACACACACAAAGACACACTGTAGCCTCACACCCCACCCAAGGACACCCACCACCCATCCCATGTTTTGTTGTGATGTAATGATAATGCAATGTATGTTTCCCTCACCTTTGTTTAACTTTGTGCTGTATTAACCGCTTTGATTGAAGGAAAAGGCGGGATACAAAACATGTTAAATAAATAAATAAATAAATAAATTACACAACCACATACACATTTGCTATCTGAAACTATAACTGTTGTTATCTAAAGAGGACGCATGGTGTAGGAACTCTGGTGCTGGTCTCATGAGACTTGAGAACATGAGACCAGCGTGCCAGACAACTGGGAAGGGGATGCGGGGGGCACGAGGAAGTTACAAGCACAGGTCCTAAGATTTTGGCCTGGCTACTAAATCCACACAAAATTTGTCTAGGCCTAGAATAGACTATCCTTTTCCCTCTCTCGGAGGCCTATCACTCTATCACTCTTCATCCATTTGCAACCTTGAAACATCACTGACCCCCAAGTTTGGTCTCTTCTTCCTTGCATCATCCTTCTCACACTCATAATGACCCCCTCCTCCCCATTTCACCTACCCTTCTCTTTCTCCTCAACCTCTTCCTCCCCATATGTTTGTTTAAAAACAAATAGAACACAGAATACTTCAAAACTGACATACAGGATTGCCCATCATAGTATATGACTTTCCAGATCCAGTTTGTCCATATGCAAATATGCAGGCATTATAACCTTCAAAAGCAGCTTTCAAGACATCAGTACCAAGATCTTTGAAAACCTGAAAATAAAACAAAATAGTGAATCAGTTGAGCCTTAATATATGTTTTTTCAATATGAAACCATTTATAAATTTAGAGTCATTGTGACAATGCTTTTCTACAAGAACACATGCTGAAAAGTTGGAAATCATGTATTGCTGGTTATATCTGCACATCATACCAACAAAAATGCCCTAAAATATTTCAGTAAATGTAATTAAATTATGTTGAAATCTCTTTAAAAAGAGATTATAACCTTCTAGCAAAAACCATTTGGTTCCATATTACATCATTAGAGATTAGTACAAAATTTATGCATTGTCAAGGGGCAATATCGTAGCATCCACAGTGTCTTATGAAAAAGTCTTCACCTTATACTTTTTCACACTGCTCTCTAAGAAATACATTTCAAAATGTATTAAAAGAGGCTATGACAAATTTTCTTTGCATTTAGGAGCCAGGTCAAAATCTTAAGAGCCAGTGGCTGTGAACCATTCACGCACCCACCCCCTCGGCATCCATTCTCCATTGATGTTCCTCCATTTGCAAACTCATACATGTCTGGGGAGGGTGGAAGAGTTTAAAGACAGATGATAAAATATGTCTTGTTATGGTAGCATATGAGGCATCTTTAGACAGACATATAGAGACAGCAAGTTTCAGATATGGTGAAATTAGACCTTATCTGCTAATTGTCTTTCTTTCAATCCCTCCAGTCCAATACGTGTGGGTTATCTCCCTCCACCATCAGCTGGAGACTGAGCATGTCAGATTTCTAATGTCACAGTAGAAGAGCTCCCTCCTTAGGCTCCAGAAATCAGTATCCTATTGACAAAGCCAACTCCAAGAGCAAAACAAGGAAATTATGTAGAACAAATCTTATTAATGAACTTTGGCACTGAACAACTACCTAACCATTTACTGTGAAAATGAAGCAAGAGGTCAGAGTTGTACTTGCCATCCTGCTGATCATCCATAAGAACTTCAGACTGTGAAGTGACATTCTTAATAGGGCCCAGCCAGAAACACTCAGTCCTCTGAACCCTGAGACACAAAAGATACAGAATGGGGGGATCCTAAACTGGACAGAAGGGACTCAAGGAAAGACAATTAGCAGGTAAGGTCTAATTTCACCTTCCTTATCATCCCTCCAGTCCAGTCCAGTAACTGTGGGATGTATCAAAGCAGTTATTTAGCATCGGAGGGACCCACGAGTCCGGCTTGGAACACAAAGACCCACAAAGCACGCATCACTAGCTGCTTGTACCTCCAAATGGTAATGACACATGAAAGTATGCAAGGATGACCATGCAGCTACTCTGCAAATGTCTAACGGCGGAGCCAGATCATGCTCCACCCAGGAAGCTACTAGCGACAGACAAATGCACCCAAAGACCCTTTGGCACAGCCTTGCGCCTTAGTAAATACGTAAAAGCATTAATTTCCTTCACTCAATGAACCACAGAGGCCTCAGAAGCTGCCTCCCATTTATGAAGACCTTCAAACACAATGAATAAACAATCCATCCCTTAAAATGACTCTGTCCACTTAAAATAGGGATGTAAACTCTGAACAAGCTCTGCTGGTGTAGCCAATGATTTTCCTCGGATTCTGCTGAATGCGACCAATTAGGACGGGTCACTGGTGCAGATGAAAGTGTAGTTACTCACCTGTAGCAGGTGTTCTCCAGGGATAGCAGAAATCAGTCCTCACATATGTGCGATGTCAACGCCGAAGAGCCCTCGCGGAAGCATCTCCCCCAGCTTTCAAAAAAAGCCTTTGTGAGATGCCACCATGCATGCGTGGTCCCCTTCCCGCCCAAGGGTGCCATCTTGCTCAATCAGATGACATAGCTAGAGCCAACAAAGAAGATGGCCAAAAATTGTACAGCAGCTCCAAGGGGAAGAGGGAGGGTTGTGAAAACTGATTCCTTATGTCCCTGGAGAACACCTATTACAGCTGAGTAACTATACTTTTCCAGGAACAAGAAGGAAGTCACTCCTCACACATGGGAATCCCTAGCTACAGGTTACTGAGAACCTGTAGAAAAAACACATGGCCCAGCCGTGAGCAGCCGCAAACAAATCAGACTGAGGACCCCAGCGAGAACCATGGCTCCAGTAGCCTGAAGGAGGAGGGTCGGAGGGCAGGTGTTGCCTAAACCCTGAAGATTATGGAGTATGGCCTGGCCAAAGGCACTGCCCCATCAGGACTCCCTCTCCAGGCAGTAATGAGCGGTAGACCAGGTGGCATGGAAGTTGCCATAGCTCTGACATTGTGCACCATGACTTGGCGCTCCAATAGCAGCCCAGCCTGGTCGTGGGCGAAGGCAATGCAGTCCGCCACCTAGATAGACAGGGTGAGCTTTCCCGAGACAAGTGGGGTTATAAGAAACTAAAAGCTCTGAAGCTTTACAGTGACCCTGAGAACGCTATTAGTAGAAGGAGAGGGCCCTTTTGCAGTACAGAGTATGCAGAATAGCTGCCGCCTTGTCAGTGCCGTGGGACGAAGGTGGGGAGCAGCACCTCTTGGTTGAAGTAGAAAGCCGACACCAACCTTCAGTAGGGTGGGTGCGAAGTACGACCCTAATCTTGTAGAACCTAGTGTAGGGTGGATCTGCCACCAAGGCTTGGAGCTCGCTGACTCTGCAAGCAGAGGTGAGAACCACCAGAAAGACAACCTTCCAAGAAAGATGCCACAGATGGCAGGTAGCCAAGGGTTCGCAAGTCAGCTTTGTAAACTGCGTCAGAACCACATTGAGGTCCCATTCCGCCAGAGGCAGCCGGTGGGAGGCTTAGAGAGCAGTAAGTCCCACATGAAGCAGGTGATGAGGGGCTGAACAGCAAGAAGCTTGCCCTCTATGGAGTGATGATGCGTGGAGAGCATACTGAGGTGTACTCAAATGGAATTAGACTTAAATCCGGCCTGTGAGAGGTGAAGCAAGTATTGTAGCACTGTGTGCACCTGAGAAGAGAATGGGTCAAACCATTGCTCTGTACACCAGATTGAAAACCTGCACCATTTGAAGATGCAAGCTCTTCTCATAGTTTTTTTATGAAAGCCCAGAAGGTTGAAGGGCACTAGGATGACCCTTCAGCTGCTATGCTGTGAGCAATAGGGATCCCAGACTGAAATGGAGAATCGAGCCCTCCCTCTTGGGGGGTCAGGAGTCCTGGGGAACTCCCCAGAGGGACCAGGAGCTCCGTCGAGAAGCGGATTAACAGAGGGAACCATGGGGCCACCAAGATCATGGAAGTCCTGTCCTGTTGGACTTTGAAGAGAATCCGTCCGATGAGCAGTGTGGGGAGGTAAGTCATACACCAGGCCTTCTGACAACAAGAAGAGGAAGGCATCCACTGCTACCCAGCTCAGGTGTGGTTGGGGCAGCAGAAGTGGGGTAGCTGAGCATTGACTGGGCTGGCAAAAAGGTCCAGACTTGGGGTTCCCCATAGTCTGAACAGCCACTGCGCCACCCTGGGGTCTATGCTCCACTCGTGTGGCTGGAAGATCCTGCTCAGCCTGTCCACAAAGGCATTGTTCCGGCCCAGAAGGTAGACTGCTCTGAGGAGCATGCTCTGCCTGATCGCGTACGAGCAGAGGGTCACAGCTTTCTGTCAGAGGCATTGAGACCCTGTGCTTCCTTGCTTGTTCAGACAGAACATCTCAATCTGGTTGTCCATTTGGACTAGCACTGACTGGTGCTGCAGGTGGTGTTGGAAAGCCCTAAGTGCCATAAAGATGGCTCTTAGTTCCAGCAGGTTGATCTGCTGCTGACTTTCTTTGAGAGACCAGACACCCTGCGTGCGCAGTTCTTTGTAATGGGCACACCAGCCCTGCAGGGAGAGTCTGTCATGAGAATCCTCTGGGGCTTTGGCTGTTGAAAGGGCATACCCCTCTGCAGATGATCTGTATTCTGCCACCAATTGAGAGACTCCGCTAGTTGATGGGACACAGAGACCCTGTCCCAGAGCCTGCCCATGGCCTGTCTACTGAGAGCAGAGGCACCACTGAGCTGTCGCATGTGGAGGCAGGCACTGGGGACCACATTGACCATGGAGGCCATGTGGCCGAGCAGGCGTAGCATGGATCATGCTGACAGTGTATGACAGTGCTTTGCCTCAGTTGCCAGGCCCCTTTCCAAGGGGTAGAAGGGCCTTGGCTTGGAGGGTGTCCATGCAAGCCCCTATGAACTCTTAGGTCCTGTGCTGGAGTAAGGTGGGATTTGGGGTAGTTTATCATGAACCCCAGGTTTTGTAGCTCCTGAATGGTGTGGGCCGTGGCCTGCTGCACCTCTAAAGCTATGTCTCCTTTTATGAGCCAGTCGTCCAGGTATGGAAAGACAAAGGCCCCTTAGAGCCGGTAAGCAGCCACCTCCACCAGGCATTTGATGAAGACTCTGAGTGCAGAGGCTAGGCCGAAGGGGAGTACCCTATACTGATAGTGGTCGCCCCTGACCATGAACTACAGGTACTGTCTGACTGGGATGGATAAGGATGTGGGTATAGACATCCTTTAGGTCCAAGAAGCATAACCAATCTCTCTGCTGGAGGTAGGGCAGCAGTGTTCAAAGAGAGAGCATCTTGAACTTTTCCCGCACCAGGAATCTGTTCAGGATAGGCCTTAAGCCCCACTGTTCTTTCTGGGACCAGGAAGTACCTGGAGTACAATCCCTTCCCTTTGAGTGGGGAGGTACAGGCTCGACAGCCCTGTTCCTAAGAAGGCCTGCGAGTTCCTGCAGGAGCAGGGTCTGGTGCAGGCGAGTCTGAGTGGGCTCTCCTGAGAAAAAAAAAAAAAAAAGAGTAGGCTTCTGGTCCAGGTGAAGGAAGTAACTCTTCCTGACCACCTGGAGTGCCCAGAGGTTTGTGGCTATGGTAGCCCACCGGTGAGCAAAAAGACAGGTGCCCTCCAGTTGGTAGCTTATCCCCCATGGATAGAGAGACTTTGACTTGGCAGTCAAAACCTTGACCCAGTCTGGGCTGGGACTGGGGCTGGTGTTTGGGGCTTGGGGCCCTTGGGCTTACGTTGGCCCTGGCCTGTTCCCTTGCACTGGTGACCATGTGGAGGGCTCTGGGTGGCAGGGTAAGGGGGATAGCCCTGGACCTTTCTGAGGAAGGGAGGCCTTTTCTCAGGTGTTTTCTTCCTGGGAAGAGCAAATGTATTCCCTCAAGAGAATTCCCTCAAGTTCTGGTGACATACTCTGTCTCGATTTTGGCCGCCTTTTCCTCCATTGCTTGCCAAAGAAGTTTTCCCCAAGGCAAGAGATGTCAAGAGGTTTCTCCTGGATCCACTGCTCGAGATCCGATGCCTGGAGCCAGGCCTGGTGTTGGGAACTGATGCTTGTAGTGGCCACCCTCATGCTGGACTCAAAGCCGTCGTAGGCTGCTTGAGACAGTACTTCAAGTAGTCACCGACAGATCTCACGAGGGTCTGGAAGTGCTGAAGGTGCTCCCTGTGAAGGCTGGCCACAAAACCTCAGAGCCCCTTGGTGAGGTCTCAGAGTAACATGCCCATATAGAGTTGGTAGGTCTGTATGTAGCATGCTAGCATCAAGCCCTGGTAACATTTCCATTTGAGAGCATCAAGGCCACGTGACTCTCTGCCCAGGGGCACCGATGAGTGGGTCTTCGGGCTCTTTTGTCGGTGAATGGCTGACTCGACCACCATGAAAGTGTGAGGGAGTTGCGCCTTTCGGAACCCCGGACCTTGTTGGACCCAGTACATGGTATAGAGGCATCACTTGACAATCAGCACAGATGCCTGTGTCTCCCACATCTGCAGGAGTCGACCACCAAGGATGGGAGGAACAGGGACCATGAGAGCCTCCATGGGTGGGGCCTCATACTGGAGGATTTCAAGTTCCTCCATAAGAGGGTCCTCCTCTGACTCTGTTGTGAGGGAGAGTGCCTTCGGTATGTCCAGGACGAATTTGAGGAACAAGGTGTCCTCAGGTGGGGGACCAGCACCTCGAGGCCAGTGGAGACGGGTTCAAGGAGAGATTCCAGTGGGCCCGTATGTCCGGGGAGGTCTTGACATCAAATTCCCTGTCTGTCGACAACTCGAGACCTGACAGCTCCAGCGGCAATGGAGGGTCCGGTCTTCGATGCCTCAGGGCCAGTGCCTAGCTGGAACCAGAGGCACTCGCCTGAAAGTACCTCGCTCCTGAGGATCAAAAGCAAGAACGAGACCTTCGCTGAAGATCTGCATAAGGCATGTGGCTCTTGCAGATTACTTCGGCGGCCCGGGGAGTTTTTTGCATCAAGGTCTCTGTGGTCTCAGGGTGTGTACTGGCAGAGCAGGGCAGTGACACCTGCTGCAAGGCAAGGAACACAGAAATGCTGCGTTCCAGCACCAGCATTTTCGTTTCCCCACTGGGGGGTTGCAGCTTTTGACACATACGCCAGGGTAACCAGGTTGGGTGTCAAGGAGGAGAGGGATCCTCGACGGGACGGGACGGGCCTTGGGATTCTAGGATCAGTCACCGGAAGCCTTGACATTGGTCCTGGGTACCTTCGCTGATCGCTCCCACTCTGACTCCTCAGATGCCCTTCTAGGGCTGAGGGACCATGCATGGGACTTGCCATGCTTGTCCACCTCCCAGGATGAGGTCTTCGAGGCCTTCTTATTCTTCTTGCGCTCTCACTCCAAAGACCCTTGTTCGGAATGTCTGCACAGGGGGCCTTATGCGACTCTGAGGATCCATGCAGGGCCTTAGAGTGAGAGGCTACCAGGGATACCGGGGTCAGGTCTGCCCTATGGAAGATGTCAGTCTGCTCCTGCTGGTGAGTCTGGATAGCTTTTGTGGACATCTTTTTACATAGGGAGCATTCCTACAGGTCATGTTCGGCACCCAGACAGCAGAGGCAACAATCGTGTGTGTTGGTTAGGGACATGTTTTTGAAGCATTGATCACACTTCTTGAATCCGGTGGTCATTGGGGCAAAAAGGACCCCAGTGAGGTTGAAGACCCTCGGCATGGCCGCAGTTGAAAAAGGAGCAAAAGGTGCTGGATGGAAAAGGAACCTAACCAAAAGATTTCGAGGCCCGATGCCGGGGCAGCGGGGCTCGAAGGCAGGAAAGGCACCGGTGCTAACCGGAAAAAGGCACAAAATATGCTAAAAGCGGCTAATATGTAGCAGCTTTGAATGACAGAGTCTGACATATTGAAAGGTAAAAGAGCATTCATATTATGTGGAGTTTGTGATGGTCACTTTTGTGGAATTAACACTCCTACATGGATCCAATATTAGGTTGTTTAAGGAAGAGATCTCCTGCAAGACAGGGCTTGACATTCTGAAATCTGTCACGATGAACAAATAGCCACCAAAAAGACTGCTCTTAGAGTCACGTCCTTTGGCACTAGGTTGAGAACCCATGAAGGAAAGGCCATGGTAGGCTTCCAGTCATTGAAGACTACCTATGAGGGGCCATGGACAAAATCCCTCTGTTGGCCGTTTTTGTGCCCAGGAATCTAACCTTGAGGACCTATGCTTCCTGCACCTACTTAAGAAGCAACTCCTTTAGCGTTGTCTGAGGAAGCCACAAGAACCATGACTGGCTCGCTCCAGCGTGGAGCGATGACATGACACCCCGATGGGTCCGGTGGTGCAGGAGCCGAATCCGGATGGTATCCACTGAGAAAGTCAACTTGTACATCTCCTTTCCCTGTCACATGAGCTGTGGGTAGAGCTAGGAGGATCTCCCCCGTCCCCATCAACAATGATTGAATCTCGTCCACCAGAGGCATACTGCCTGTGCTCCCCTGGCAAATGATGTACTCCACCACGAAGGCACTGACGTTAACAACTCTCACCATTATCTGGTAAACTAAGGGATGAAGGAACTGCCAAGCTAGGAAGACTCCCATCATCTTCAATCAATTGGCGGAACAAGTGCTTTTGTTCTGCGACCAAGTGCCTTGTGACATTTGCGGCCCACAGTGAGCACCCCCAGCCTAAGAGACTTATCTGACAATACCAGGATCTATCCAAGAGGTTCGAAGGCCACCCCCACAAAGGATGCTCCAACTGCAACCCCCAATGCAGATGAAACTTCAACTCCAGAGGGCACCCCAAGGGACCCATCAAGGGAGGCCGCTGCAGTGATCATCCCAAGAGCAGAGGTAGTTGTAGTGGTTTCAAATGCACCCTTGCCCATGGCATAACTGCCATGGACCTAGAAAGGTAGATCGTGCCAAGCTGATGGTGCCAATTATCTGCAGAAAAATGCCTTACCTGCTCCTGAATCTGCCTGGCCCATTCAGACGGCAGAGACACCAGCCCCATTTCCAACAGGAAGTGGGCTCAGAGGCAAACCAAGGTTCTGTGAGGGCTGTAGCTTGCTCATGGCCACTCAACCGAGATTCTGGAGAAAAACTACCATCTGGCGAGTGGCCTCGTCACTATCCACCTCCGACTTTGTCCTAATTAGCCAGTTGATGAGATAGGGATGCATCCGGAAACCTTACTGTTGTAGGAACTCTGCTACTACCATCACCACCTTGGTGAAAGTTCAAAGCACTGTGGAAAGACCAAATGAAAAGGACTGAAAAACTGGAGGCCTGAAAACTGGAAGTGACCCACAGGAGCTGCAAACCTTAGAGACCTCTGGTGGTCCCAGTGAACCAGGATTTGGACATGCCTCTAAGATGCGGAGCAGTCAAAAATTTGCCCTTTTGGATGGCTTATGGCCAAAATAACTGAACACAGAGTCATCGTAAAGTGGGGAACCCGAAGAGCCCTGTTGCTAGGGTTGGGATCCAAAAGTGAGCAAAAGAACCCACTTCCTTTGGCGTTACTAAGAAACTGGAGTACTGACTCCGAACAACCAGGTCGGGTGGGGCAGGCATGTCTGTCCCTAAGTGAAGAAACCTCCCCAAGGGCCCTGCACTGCCTGGACTTTCTCCAGCACCTCACTGCTCCATGCAGGATCCCCATCCACCAGACATTTGCTAAAGGACATACCTGCTCTCTGCTGGGGATCATACATGGTTTGAAATTCATAGAGCTGTACAGCTAGACTCAACTAGACCTTAAGCTAATGATATGATCACTGCATCATAATCAGGACCCCTACTCCAGTCCTCAGATGTGAGGTGGGGGATTTTTTTGTTCCTGTGTAAGCTTTTTTTTTTGTAAACACATCAAAAAATAAGCCCTGCCGAGCTGGAGAGATAGACTGCCTCACCAACTACAGCATTGCATACAGCTAGCAGGACCAAGACCAAGATCAGTAGGAAAAGATCAAAGTATGACCACAAAACAGGAACAAGTCATTTCTGATGTAAGTAAACAGAGGAACATTCCCATACCTAGTCAGACTCTGCCGAAGAGGTCCAGGAAAGAAACCAAACCAGCGCTGCTGTTATAGGAAAAGCTACTTACCCTATATGTCAAGAAGTAGAACACCAAATCACTCCTCAGAACCACGAAACAAGACAACCCAAAATACAATCCGCATCAGGAAAAAAAAAAACATTCAACAAAGAAATACTGCAGTCCCCAAGCGAGGAACAGAAACTGGGGCAGAGACCTCCTGAACTGTGCTGTAGCCTCTGGCACCATTGTCTAGCAGCAGTAAACCTGAAAAAGAAACCAAACCACTGACAAGGAATGGCGGCCATTCTCGCCAACAAAAAGACGCAGACTACCTCACATTCCTTGGAAAATGGCGGAACTATTCACGCCAACCTTTTCATTCCTTTTTTTTTTTTTAAAAGAGAAGAGGCCAACGCCTTCCTCTGAACCCCTCATGATGGAGGGAAAACAAAGGCTGAATTACATAACAAAAAGAAGTGCTCTCAGGGGCAGGAAATGCTCACTCGCACCCTCCCCTAGGCTGCAAACAGCAAGAAAATGACAACTTTCCTTGCTGACTATTTCACAAACAAGCTAAAAAACAAAAACCTCAACTACACCCCACCCCCAACTGAACCCCCAAAAAACACCACTTCATGGGATAGATTCCACCTTATTGACCAGAAACAACTATTAAACATAATATCAAACATTAACACAACTACCTCCCCCTTGGACCCATGTCCTGAATTAAGGCTGCAAAAACTGAGCTTGCCCCACACCTCCTCCACATAATAAACCAAGCCCTCCTACTAGGTATCATGCCTACTGACCTAAAAATGTCTTCCATATGCCCCGTCTTAAAGAACAAGACATTAAACAGAAATGAACCAAGCTCATACAGACCAATAGCAAGCATTTCCTTTGTCGCCAAAATTATTGAAAAAAAGCCATTCAACTACAACTACAAGATTTCATAGATATCAATGCCTCCCTGGATGATCAACAATATGGATTTCAACCTTTTCATGGCATCGAAACCCTACCTATTTGACTATCTTATCTGAGGCATAGACGACCCCAATCGTGCATCCTTACTAGTCTTCATAGACATTGCCTCCACATTTGATAATATTAACCATGATACACTCATCTCAAGACTGGCACAAATCGGTCTAGTCAGAACAGTCTTATCATGGTTTAAATCATATCTCTCATACTGAAAACTTTGTGTCCAAATAGGCACTCCCAGTTACCTTCCCACAAAACCAAGGAATATCCCAAAGATCAGCACCCTCAGCTCTATTATTCAACTTATACCTTCAGCCAGTCACCAATATATTAAAAAAAACACATCGGGTACTATATCTTGTATACAGTTAATATGTACACAGTTCTTGTTAATCTGTTTAACTGTTCTCAAGTTAAAATTATCATGTAAAAAGTTTGCACATCTGTTATATGTAACTGATCTCTGGAAGGGGCAATATAGAAAAGCATAACAAATAAATAAATGTGGCCCAAGTCTCCAGTAGCCCCGAGCTGTTGATATCATTTATTGCCGCATGTGCCTGCCACTTCTGACCCCCTTCTGACGGTTCAGAAGCGGCAGGCCATGTGTGCCGAAGCACATGGCCTGCCACCTTCAGAGATCTGCCATCCTAGGCGGCAACCTAGTGGTCAGGCCAGCCCAGTACAGCACTATTAAGACTGGACAGATTTCAATTTTAACTTTAAATTCTCCTTTGCCTCCCAACCTTCTCCTTTACTTCCCCCTCCAGTCTACACCCTTGAGAGAAAGCGTAGTTATTCACCTATAACAGGTGTTCAACAGGAACAGCAGGAATCAGCCCTCACATATAGGTGACCTCAGCACCGACGAAGCCCATGCAGAGCATTTCTCCAGCTTTCAATGAAAGCCTTTAAGACATGCTACCACGCATGCACGGTCCCCTTTATGCCTAAGGGTGCCATCTTGGTCAGTCAGATGACATAGCAGGGACGGCAGTAAAACTAACACAAGGTAGGGAGGCAATTCCCAGGGAAGAAGGGAGGGTTGTAAGTACTGATTCCTGCTATTCCTGGAGAATACCTGTTACAGGTGAGTAACTATGCTTTCTCCAGGAACAAGCAGGAAGTCAGTCCTCACATATGGGACTCCCTAGCACCAGGCTGCCGAGGACTGAACCAAGACAGCACCAATGGTGATCAATCGGGTAGCTGGAGTTGTTGGTGATGAGTCCCCACTGAGACTCTGCAAGACCCTAGCGGCCAACGACATTATCACTCTGGTAGCCTGAACACAGATGAGTCAGAGGGCAGGAGATGCCTACATCCTGACAATATTACAGATACTGCCTGGCCAGAGGCATTGTTCCTGCAGGATTCACTCTCCAGGCAGTAGTGAGCTATGAACGTATGACTTGAAGAACAAGTGGTGATCTTGCAGATTTTCGTCACCATTACTGAGCGGAGGATGGCCACTGATGTGGCCATCGCTCTCACGCAATGTGCTGTGATCCAGTGCTCGAGGGAGAGGCCTGCTCACTCATAGGCGAGGGAAATACAGTCTGCCATCCAAGTGGACAGAGTTCACTTAGTCGCAGGAGTCATAAGGAGTCATATTTGGAGTGGAGTGGCCTAGTGGTTGGGGCAAGGTACTTCAGGCCAGAAGGTCGGGGGTTCAAATCCCACTAGAGGACAGCAACCTTAGGTCGGAAGGACTGGGGTTTCTAGTCCCACAGGTGCTCCTTGTGGTCTTGGGCAAGCCACTTAACCCTCCATAGCCCATGTTCCCTGTAAAATAGTTATCTCCAAGTTATAATGCCCTATTCAATGTAATTTCAGTTTGTTCAATGTAAACCGCACTGATGCAGAATAGCGCGGTATATAAGAGAATGTAAATAAATAAATAAATAAAATAAAAAATAAGATACGAAAAGCTGAGGAGCTTTCCGATAAGCCTGAGTCCATTGCAAGTAGAAGGACAGGGCCTGCCTGCAATCTAGTGTATGGAGTATTGGTTCCTCCCTGCCAGTATGAGGCCACAGGAAGAAGGTGGGGAAGATCACCTCTTAGTTGAGGTGAAAAGGAGACACCACCTTCAGTAGGAATTTGGAGTGAGTGTGGAGTACCACCCAGTTCTTATAGAACCTCGTATATGGTGGGTCTGCCACCAGGGCTTGGAGTTCGCTCACCCTTCTAACGGACGTGAGAGCCATCAGGAAGACCACTCTCCAAGACAGGTATCTCAGGTAGCAAGTGACTAGGGGCTCGAATGGCATTTAGTGAGCTGGGAGAGCACCACATTAAGGTCCCATTCTGTTGCTAGAGGGTGGAGAGGGGGCTTGGGTAACAGGAGGTCCTGGAGGAACCTAGAGACCAAGGGCTGGCTAGAGGGGTTTTCTCTCGATAGGGTGGTGGTGCATGGCTATGGCCCTCAGATGCACTCTCACGGAGTTGGATTTCAGCCCGGTATGTGACAGGTGCAGTAGGTACTGAAGAACCATTTTCACATGACAGAAGTAATTCTCCTCCTCCTCTGCAAACCAGATGGGGAACCTTCTCCACTTAAAGATGTAGGCCTGGTTGGTGGAGGGTTTTCGAGAGGCCAGTGGGATCTTCTTGACCTCTCCTGGAAGTTTGAAGGGGGCCAGTGCTACCCTTTCAGCAGCCATGCCATTAGAGTTAGCGACCCCAGATTGGGGTACAGAAGGGAGCCGCACTCCTGGGACAGGAGGTCTGGGGCCCGGCCCAGTGGGACTGGGAGTGTCACCGACAGGGATAGCTATAGAGGGAATAAGGATTGCCTGGGCCACCTCGGAGCAATCAGTATAACTGATGCCCCTCACTCTGGACCTTGAAGAGGGCGACTGGAGGGAGGGGGGGGAGGTCGGTGGGAACACATATAGCAGGCCCTCTGACCACGGGATCAGGAAGGCATCTGCTGCCACTCTCCCTGGATGTGGCTGGCGCAAGCAGAAGCGGGGTAGCTGTGCATTGTCCGGGGAGGCAAAAATGTCTATCATTGGTGTGCCCCAGTGTTGGAAGAGTTGCTTCGTTACCATGGGGTTCAAGCGCCACTCGTGTGGGTGAACGCTCAGCCTGTCTAAGCAGTTGTCCTGGCCTGGCAGGTATACCACTCGCAGGAGTATGCTGCTGCGCACTGCGAAGGAAAGGTGGGCCACCACCTCCTTGCATAGGGAGTATGAGCCTGAGCCCATGCCCCTCTGCTTGTTTATATAAAACATGGCCACCTGGATGTCTGTCTGGATCAGCATAGGTTGGTACCACAGGCAGTGGCGGACTGCTTGCAGTGCCAGGAAGATTGCCCTGAATTTGAGGAGATTGATTTGCAAAAGTGACTCCTCCTGGGACCAGCTGCCTTGAGTGCGGCAGCCCTGCAATGCACCCCCCAACCCAGGAGGGAGGCGTCTGTTGTCAGGTCCTCTGTGGTGCAGGAACCTGGAATGGCATTCTTGCCTGGAGGTGGTGCAAGTTCTCCCACCAGGTGAAGGGACTCCGCCAGATGGTGGGTGACTGACTCTGTCTGGTAGTCTGCCCGTGGCTTGAGTCCACTGTGAGCAAAGGCACCATTGGGTGCTGTCCACACGTGTAGGCAGACTAGTGGTGCGACATGGACCGTTGAGTACATGTAGCCCAACAGGCAGAGAAAGAGGCTGGATGTTACTGATTGGCAGCATTGCACCTCTCCTGCCAGTTGGATGAGGCGGTCTTCCCTTTCCTTTGGGAGGACAGCCTTGACCTGTAGCATGTCCAACTGCACCCCTATGAACTCCAGACTTTGGGTTGGAACGAGACAGGACTTGGGATAGTTGATGACGAACCCCAGGTGCTGCAGCAGGAGGGTTGTACGCTCTGAGGCCTGCCTGACCTTTGGGGCTGTACCGCCCCTGATTAGCCAGTCGTCCAGGTAGGCGAAGACGAAGGCCCCTTGCAGGTGCAAGTAAGCGGCTACCGCCACCAAGTGCTTCATAAAGACTCTTGGTGAGGAGGTCAGGCCAAAGCGCAGCACTCTGTACTGGTGGTGCCCTCCTCCCACCACAAACCATAGGTAGTGCCTGTGGGAGGGGTGGATCATGATGTGAATGTATGCATCCTTTAGGTCCAAGAAGCACAGCCAATCTCCCTGGTGGAGGTAGGGCAGCAGTGTTCCAAGGGAAAGCATCTTGAACTTCTCCTTCACCAGAAAAGTATTCAAGTTTCACAGGTCTAGTATGGGCTTGAGGCCCCCTGTTCTTTTGGGGACAAGGAAGTACACCTTGAGTAGAAGCCCTTCCCCCACTGATGCTCCACAGCATTGTCCCTGAACAGACATGCAAGCTCTGAGAGAACGGTCTGGTGAAGGAGAGGTTGCACTGGTTCTCCTGGAAAAAACCTGGGTAGTACTTGTAAGTGGAGGAGGCATCCCTCTTATCACCTGCAGCACCCACTGGTCTGATGCTACCTTGACCCACTTGTAGTCAAAGAGTGCCAGGTGGCCCCCTGTGGGCTGGTAAGGGTCTCCTGGGGGAGGGAAGGCCCTGCCCTGGGAATCAAAAGCTCCCCCCCTGGTTGGGCTGAAGACAGGGCCTGGGGCTTCTGAACTCCTTGGCCCTGCCTCTTAGAGTGAGAACCCTGTTGCTGGCCCGAGAAGAACTGATATTGGTGACTCTGTTAGAAGTGCTCCTTTTTCCTGGGGAATAGGATTTCTTGCAGGGAAAGGAAGAGGTCTTCGAGAGCCACTGGTGGGTCACCACTTTGGCTTCTATCTCAGCTACTTTGTCGGCCATGGGTTTGCCAAACAAGTTCTCACCAGTGCAGGGGATGTCAAGCAGCTTGTCCTGGACCCACAGCTCGAGGTCCGAGAACTGTAGCGAGGATTGGTGTCTAGCCCTGATGATGGCTGCTGCTACTCGAGCCACTGACTCAAATCAATCATAGGCTGCCCAGGAGAGGAAATTTGGGCAGTCCTTTATCCAGGTGGTCAGAGCTTAGAACATATTGAGAGGTTCCTGGACAGCCCCACTGAGAACCCAGACAACTCCTGGATCAGGGCCTTCAAATAAATGCCTATGTATAGCTCATAGGCTTGGAACCTGACACCCCAGCATTGAGCCCCGGTAATACTTGCACCCAAGGGCGTTGAGGGCTCTAGCATCCCTGCCAGGGGGGACGAAGTTTAAGTCTTCTGGCTTCTGAGTTTTTGCATGGTTGACTCGACAACCATGGAGTTATCCCGTGGGAGTTGGGGCTTGTAGAATCCCGGCCCCTTCCTGATGCGGTATATGGCATCGAGGCATCGGCTGAGAACCAGTACTAATGCTGGGGTCTCTTACATTCGCAACAGCAGTCACTTGAGGATCGGCTGCACTGGCACTATGAGAGTTTTCTTGGGTGGAGACTAACTGGAGAATCTCCATTTCTTCGGTTCGCGGGTCCTCCTCTGCCTTAGTCTGCACCGAGGGGGCTCTGACCATATCCCTGAAAGTCGTGGAAGGCGAAGTCCTCTGGAGGAGAATGGCCCCAGGGCGCTGGGGGAGATGGGTCCAAGGGAACGTCTCGGTGTCGTCTGGTTTCCAGGGAGGCCTCGTCATCTGTCTCCCTCTCGGAGTCGAGGGGGGGACAATGAGTCCAAGGCCCTGCGACTCCTTGGCTCAAAGCCTGCACCGAAGGGCCGGGGCTCTCCCGAGGACCTGAAGTCTGAGTCTTGGAAACTGGCTGGGGAGGACCGGATGCCTAAGGAACGGGACCTGGATCGAGGCAGAGGACTTACCCGAGGCTGTTGGCGCTCTGAGCTCAGCTTGACAACCAGGGGACACTCCTGCAGTTGGGGGCCAGGTCATCAGGGTAGATGATGCAGACAAACCTGCCATCATTGCCTGCTGCATGGCTGCAATTCTGAATTCCAAGTCAGAAGGCTTCACAGCTTTCGCCGCGGGCAACAAGGATCTCAGGTCCGGCACCAGCACTCTCACAAGTGCATCCTTGATGAGGACTGCAGCCTTGAGGACCCTCGCATGGTCTCCGCTGGCCGAGGCACTTGAGTGCCTCCAGGCGGTCTTACCAGGTTTCTTCGGTAGAACCGCAGACTTCGAGGATTTTTTCTTTTTCCGCTCAGGGCCAGAGGTCTTTTTGGAGGAGCCGCCGCCGTGGGACTCAGAGGACGCTTGGCCCCCTCGAGAAGTGCGGGGCTTGGAGCTCGGCATCGGGAAGGCCAGTGCCGAGTCGGACCTGGGGAACAGTTTCTCCTGCAACTCTGACCTCTTTTTATTGGTTTTACGCGTCATGGCCTGGCACAGGTCGCAGGAGGTGCTATCATGGTCCGGTCCCAGGCAGCATACGTAGTAGTCATGGGTGTCTGTGACAGAAATGGTTTGACTGCACCAGTCACATTTTTTGAACCCACTGGGGGACATGGTGGGGAAACCACCAGCCAGGGTCGGCAACTCCCAGGCAAAAAAGGCCATGAACGCTGGTCGAGGCGAGCCTCGATCAAAAAAAGGGGAAGGGAGCCGAGAACAGCACCAGGCTTGGCGCCGGCTTGAGGTGGAAAGAGGAACCAATACACAAATCGGGAACAGCTCATTTTTATTTATTTTTTTTTTTTTATTTAAAGGCAGCACATAATTACAACAAGCAATAGTCATATAAGCTATGTGCAGAATACAGTAACAAGAAAAACAATGCAAAAGTCGCAAGCAACAGAAAATGAAACCATCAAAGCCTTTTTTTTTCCTTCTTCCATTAAATTTTATATTTCCCCTCCCCCATCTATCATCCTATATATCTCCCAGAACGCTCTACCCACCCCCTCTACCCTCCAACCCCCCCTCACAGCCCCCCCCCCATCCCCCCTCCTATAACCTCTATGCCATTTAAATATGAAGGGAATACTCCAATGGACCAGACCACAGGGGGAACCCAAGGACTCCGCCGCACGAGAGAGCACAAGGCTAACTGCTCCAATGGACATATACAACACCCTAAGAATTATGAACCATACTTTAAAACAAAAGCTTCCCACACTTGCTCAAAGTGTGGCAACCGCATCCATCCAACCGCCACCCCATGTTCCATAGTATACGTATCCCACATCCGTTCCAACCAGCTAGAAAAGGTTGGAGGCATAACTTGTTTCCAAACAGCAGCCAAGGCCAACCGAGCAGCATTCAAACCATGTCGAATCAAGGCCAACTGAGGAGTTCGAGCACCAGGAACATTCACACTGAAAAGGAAAATGCCCGGATTCCAAGGAATGTTCAATCCGACCAATTGCTTTAAGCGATACTGAATCCCCCTCCAAAAAATTCAGACACATGGACAAAGCCACCATACATGCGCCAAAGTGTCCTTCTGTCCACATTGCCGCCAGCACAAACCCGAAGCCCCTGGATACGCTCAAGCAACCCGCAGAGGCGTCATATACCATCTATATAGTTATTTTTATTTATTTATTTATTTACATTCTCTTATATACCGCGCTATTCTGCATCAGTGCGGTTTACATTGAACAAACTGAAATTACATTGAACAGGGCATTATAACTTGGAGATAACTATTTTACAGGGAACATGGCTATGGAGGGTTAAGTGGCTTGCCCAAGACCACAAGGAGCACCTATGAGACTAGAAACCCCAGTCCTTCCGGCCCAAGGTTGCTGTCCTCTAGTGGGATTTGAACCCCCGACCTTCCGGCCTGAAGTACCTTGCCCCAACCACTAGGCCACTCCTATATAGGATTTTATAATTAGTTTCACGGGCATTAATTGCCACCAAACTTTTCCAAAGCCTACCCTCAACCTGTTCCCATTGTTACCCAGAATAATTAAGACTCAAGTCATGATTCCACTGCTCTCTATGCTTGCCGAGTCCCAACTGCTGGGCTTGCAAATGTGCATACAAGGCAGCAATAAGACCCTTCGTGGTGGTGCCCTCTTCACAAAAGCGCTCAACATCAGACAGGTCACGTGCAACTTGAGACCGAACAGCTCGATCCCGCACCCAGTGAACCACCTGCGTATACTGGAAAACATGACAGTCGGGAAGATCAAAATCCCCCCTGAAGCATACTAAAAGATCGCAACCAGCCCTCCTCAAATTGCTGACCGGCACGGCTAAATGCCTTATGCCCCCAAAGCCGAAAAGCCGGATCATTCATCCCAGGGGGAAATAAAGTATTATCCACAATGGGCACCAAAGGAGTCAGAACCGCTCCCCGAGGCAAAATAAATTGGTCCCAGCAGTGAAGAGTATTTAGAATATAGGCATTACATGAACGCAAACCACCTCGCATCTTGGAACTGAGCCACAACCGATCTCCCAATCCCGTCCCCCCTCCCCCCACCGAAATATGCATTTCCATTTGTACCCAGCGTTTGGAGCTGTCAGTATTCATCCATTCCACCCCAGTGCGGCACTGCGCTGCCACGTAGTCCCAATGAAGGTTAGGCGCCCCCATACCCCCACAGTGTGTGTGCATATAAAGAATCCAACGCACTATGCGAGGACGATGAAACCGCCATATAAACTTCATAAGCATCGTTTGCCAAGCGGCCAAGACTCCCCAAGGCAGAGGTATAGGAAGTACCTGAAAGAGGTACAGAAACCTCGGAACAATCACCATCTTAACCACCGCTATACACCCAAACCAGGACAACATCAAACTGGCCCAGGACTCCAGGTCTCGCCTAACCTGTTGGATTAATGGTCCATTAGTCTTATATAACGCCGCCCGTTCGACTGTCAGATTCACACCTAAATAACGAAGAGCACCCGTCACCCAACAAAATGGATAAGTAGCCTTCAATTGTAAGCAGATCGCCTCCGGAACCCCAACATTTAGAATAATTGATTTTGAACCCAGAAACCTGCGAAAAGGCCTCAAAGAGCTGCATAGCAGCTGAAAGAGATATAGCCAGGTTCACCAATGCTAATATGATGTCATCCGCAGAAAGTGCAATTTTGTAATCCGAAGGACCCACCCAAACCCCGAAAATGTCTGGTGTGACAATGAGAGCTGTGCTGATGGAAACAGAGGATAATAGTGAATATGCCTTTAAGACAAGAGACAGGCAAGGTTTCCACAGGGCTAAAACTACAGCCAAGCAAAAGCAGCACGTACTTGCTGAGGCTAAGACACACCCACGCTCTAACGTAGGTGCAGGCTTAGACTCTAATGATAACCACCTGTGCAGAGATAAGGGTGTGGTAGCTAGGAAGCAGCTTTTTAAACCTGCTGCAGTGCAGAGAGAGGGAAGAACGAGAGAAGGGAGAGCGGAAGAAGAGAGAACGGAAGGAGGAAGGAGTGAAAGAAGGAGAGACGGGAGACATGGGAAGCTTAACTCCACGTGGGAGAACAGTTCCAGCCACAGAGGAAGCAATCCTTGTGTGAGAGGTACGCATGAACCAGAGACTAGCAGATGGGTAGCTGGGAAGGTTGCTGACGAGGTGGAACTAAGTGCAGTGCAAAGTGTTCAAGAGCCAGTTCACAGAACCCAAGCTGCCAGAAGGTGGGTGAACGTAGTTACAGAGGTGACCAGAACCCAGCCAGCGGCAGAGAAGCAGAGCTGAACACAGGTGAAGCATTAAAGCAGTTATTCCAGGGAAAGAAGCCCCACTCCCCAGATACAACCGTTTCTTACCAGGGAGAGCAGCCCTGGAAAGAAATCCTGAAGTTTCTACAAAGTAGTAAGTTGGAAGGAAATACTGAGAACCCAGAAAGAGACAAACAATTTGCAAGGCAGGAGGGCATGCAAATAGATTCTTTTGATCCAGATTCTGTTTGTGATGAATCTCCAATGGATTGTTCTTTATGCAAGAGAGAAGCTTGAAAGTTGCTAGAAAAGGACTGTGAAAAGAAGTTTTTAAGAGCAGTCTTTCACCTAGCCAGGAGAAGGCTAAGAGCTTCCATTAAGGTAAAAGAACTTTGCTAAAGCCAGCGTTTGATAAGTAAAGCAGCATTTGGATAAATAACAAGAATTTATCTGTGCTGAATGAATGGAAAAGAAGCTTCAATACATGTGCTGAAATGTTTGCTGAAAACAGCTGCTGTGTTTAAAAGTATTTTCAGTTCTGCAGCTCCAGTTATACTTTTGTTTCCTGTAAGCTTTTCATTTGGAGAATGATCCTTTTTGCCTGCGTTTGAATTTAATGCGTAGAAAGAAACCCAAAATAAAATTCTTGTTTTGCCTTAACAAACCCCAGTGGTCACATACTACTTTGTCTTTAAGTAAATGATAAAGAACTACAAGTCCCAGGATTCCCTGCTGGAGACAAAGTTTCCAATCTTTATTTAAGGATAAATATGGCAGCCTTTTGCCTGTAAGCCTCTGGCCCAGGAAGGGGGTCACGACACTGGGTGCTCACGAAAGCTCTGCGCCAGAGGCTCCATCACCAGCGCAAACAACAACGGTGACAAGGGACACCTCTGCCGAGTTCCCCTCTCCAACGCAAAACTCCTCGACTGACCCCCATTAACCCGGGCGCATGCTGTAGGACCTTGATAAAGGCAATGAACCCAACGTGTAAAGTTAGGCCCAAACCCCAGCTTATCTAACACACACCAAAAATAGCCTCAGCTGACTGGGTCAAAAGCCTGCTCAGCGTCAACTCCCACCAAAAGCATCGGCTGAGAGTCCTGTCGTGCAACTTGAATCACCTGCAACATTCGCCGAATATTATCTGCCGCCTGGCGACCTGGAACAAAACCAACCTGGTCCGGATGCACCAAAGCTGGGAGAACCTGATTCAATCGAGCAGCCAACACTGAAGCCAATATTTTAACATCCGTATTTAATAAAGAAATAGGATGGTAGGAAGCTGCCTCTTGTAATGGTTTACCCGGCTTAGGAAGTAATTCAATAAGAGCCTCGAGCTGAGAAGGGGGCAACGATCCCCCCCCTCAGAACCTCATTAAAGAGCACCACCAGAGTTGGTGTTAATTGAGCGCGAAATGTTTTATAATACTCCACAGGAAAGCCATCACTGCCCAGCGCCCTCCCAACCTTTAAGCGTCGGATCGCATTCTCCACCTCCTCCGCAGTAAGTTCAGCGTCTAAATGCTCTATATCAGAATCGCTCAACCGCGGCAATATAACAGCCTGCAGATAATCCTGCACACGGATCAAATCAAAAGGCTCAGCCTTATACAGCTTTTCCAAAAAAGTGGCAAATACCTCATGTATCTCCCGAGAAACCACCCGCATATGTTCCCGGGAATCCAGAATTTCACATACCACCCTCGAGGTATGCTGCTGATGAAGTCATAGAGCAAGATAACGACCGGACTTATTCCCTCTTTCATAAAAGGTTTGTCGCAGTTTCCGACGCATATTATCCAAGTCTCTCTGCATACACGCATCTAATTTAGCCCGTACTACCTGCCACTGGCTCCAGACTCTTTTAGAGCCCGTCTGAGCATGTTCCAATTGGAGGCGCCTATTTTCCTCCACCAATTGGCAAGATTCCTGTTTCCAGGCCTTCCGAGTACGAGCTGCCTCAGCTATCAGACGACCCCGAGCTGTGGCCTTAAAAGCATACCAAACCGTAGGCAACGGAACCTCCCCAGAAACCTCCAGAACTTCCAGGGTAGCATTCTCCGAAATGCTTCCTGTTCCACGCGCAGGACCCAAAAGGCAGGCAGAGCTCCGGAGTCTCAATGCGTGGATGAGACAATGGTGCAGAGATGAGGGTTTTGGATTTGTTAGGAACTGGGGAACATTCTGGGGAAAGGAGGGGCTCTTCCGAAGGGATGGGCTTCACCTTAACCGGGATGGAACCAGACTGCTGGCATTAACCTTTAAAAAGGAGATAGAGCAGCTTTTAAACTAGATATTAGGGGAAAGCCGACAGTCGCCCAAGAGCGGATGGTTCGGAAGAATGTATCTTTGAAGGATACTACCAAAAGCAGAGAGGTTCCACAAAAGAGTAAAGTAGCCCAAATTACCTCAAGTATGGAGCAGACAGAGCTTAAAGATCCCAAATTACCCATGTCTTACAATAGCCAAATTAATATGAATAAAATACATTCTCTAATATGCTTGTATGCAAATGCTAGAAGTCTAAAAAATAAGATGGGAGAGTTAGAATATATAGCACTAAATGAAAGGTTAGATATGATTGGAATATCAGAGACAACTGCTAGGTACGTATGACCTAGATTGGCCACTGTTGGAAACAGGATACTGGGCTTGATGGACCTCGGTCTGACCCAGTATGGCATTTCTTATGTTCTTATGTTCTTATGACATGGTGGGAGGAGGACAACCAGTGGGACACTGTGATACCTGGGTACAAACTATATCGTAATGATAGAGCTGATCAAATTGGTGGAGGGGTTGCTCTCTATGTTAGAGAGGGCATTGAGTCAGAAAGGATTAAAGTTTTGCAGGAAACAAAATCTGCTGTAGAATCTATATGGATTGAAATTCCATGTAAAAGGGGGAAAGCAATGGCAGTGGGGGTGTACTATCGAGCGCCTGGCCAGAATGACCAAATGGATGATGAAATGCTCAAAGAAATCAAGGAAGCTAACAAAAGTTACAGCGCAGTAATAATAATGGGTGATTTCAATTACCCCGGTATCGACTGGGTCAGTGTCACGTCAGGACATGCTAGGGAGATAAAGTTCCTAGATGAAATAAATGACTGCTTCTTGGAGCAGCTGGTTCATGAACTGACCAGAGGAGAAGCCATATTAGACCTAGTCTTTAGTGGAACACCAGATCTAGTGCAAGAGATAAGGTTGTTGGGGCCACTTGGCAACAGTGATCATAGCATGATCGCCTTTGATTTAATTAGTGGAGGAGGGATAGTAAGGAAATCCACAGTACTACCTTTTAACTTTCGAAAGGCAGATTATGATAAAATGAGGAAAACAGTTAAGAAAAAACTAAAAGGAGCAGTTGCAAAGGTTAAAGACGTACATCAGGCTTGGCTGTTGTTGAAAAATACTATCTTGGAAGCCCAGACCAGCTGTATTCCACGCTTTAAGAAAAGTGGAAGGAAGTCAAAAAAACTGCCAGCATGGTTTAAAGGTGAGGTCAGAGAGGCTGTTGCTAAAAAAGCATCTTTCGGGAAATGGAAAAAAGAGCCAAACGACGAAACCTGGAAACAGCACAAGCACTAGCAAGTCAAATGCAAGGCATTAATAAGGCAGGCAAAGGGAGAATTTGAGAAGAAGCTTGCTGCGGAAGCAAAAACGCGAAGTAAAGACCTTTTCAAGTACATTCGTAGCAAAAAACCTGTGAGAGTGTCAGTGGGTCCATTAGATGATAAAAGGGGTTAAAGGAGCACTAAGAGGCGACAAGGCGATAGCGGAGAGACTGAATGAATTCTTTGCTTCAGTCTTTACTGAGGAAGATGTACGGATGTTACCCATGACTGAAGTGGTATTTAAAGGTGCGGAAGAATGGAAGGAAATATCGATATATCAGGAAGATGTATTACAACTATTAGATAAACTGAAGAGTTGCAAATCACCTGGGCCAGATGGTATACATCCAAGGGTGTTGAAAGAACTGAAATATGAGATAGCAGACCTGCTATTAGTAATCTGTGAACTATCATTAAAATCATCTCTAATACCTGAAGATTGGAGGATCGCCAATGTAACACCAATTTTTAGAAAGGGTTCCAGGGGTGATCCGGGAAACTACAGACCGGTGAGCCCGACATCAGTACCAGGAAAAATGGTAGAAACCATCATAAAGAATAAAATTACTCAGCATGTAGATAGTCATGACCTGATGGGAGACAGCCAACATGGCTTTAGACAAGGAAGATCTTGTCTTACTAATCTGTTATGTTTTTTTGAAGGAGTGAATAATCAGGTGGACAAAGGTGAGTCGGTTGATATTGTGTATCTGGACTTTCAGAAAGCCTTTGACAAGGTCCCTCATGAGAGACCTTTGGCAAAACTAAAGAGTCATGGGATAGGAGGCAGTGTACTATTGTGGATCAGGAACTGGTTAAAAGATAGAAAGCAGAGGGTAGGGCTAAATGGCCAATTTTCCCAATGGAGAAAGGTGAATAGTGGTGTACCCCAGGGATCTGTGCTGGGTCCGCTGCTTTTTGACATATTCATAAATGACCTGGAAAGTGGAATAACGAGTGAGGTTATCAAATTTGCAGATGACAAAACTATTTAAAGTTGTTAAAACCCAAGAGGATTGTGGAAAATTGCAAGAGGATCTTGATAAATTGGAAGACTGGGCATCAAAATGGCAGATGAAATTTAATGTGGACAAGTGCAAGGTTATGCACCTAGGGAAGAACAACCCAAACTATGGTTACACGATGCAAGGTTCCACATTAGGAACCACCACCCAGGAAAAAGATTTAGGCGTCATTGTGGATACCATGTTAAAACCCTCGGCCCAGTGTGCAGCGGCGGCCAAGAGAGCAAATAGAATGCTAGGTATGATAAGAAAAGTAATGGAAAATAAAACAAAAGATATTATAATGCCTCTATATCGTTCCATGGTGAGACCGCACCTTGAATATTGTGTGCAATTCTGGTCGCCGTATCTTAAAAAGGATATAGCAATTTTAGAAAAGGTTCAGAGAAGAGCCACCAAAATGGTAAAGGGGATGGAAGGATACTCCTATGAAGAAAGGCTAAAAAGGTTAGGGCTCTTTAATCTGGAAAAGAGACGGCTGAGGGGAGATATGATAGAAGTCTATAAATTAATGAACGGAGTTGAACGGGTAAACGTAGATTGATTGTTTACCTTATCAGAATATAGAAAGACTAGGGACATGCAATGAAGCTACAGGGTAAACTATTTAAGACTAATAAAAGAAAATATTTTTTCACTCAACGTGTAATCAAACTCTGGAATTTGTTACCGGAAGATGTAGTAAAGGCTGTTAGTGTAGCTGGGTTTAAAAAAGGTTTGGACAAGTTCCTGGAGGAAAGGTCCATAAACCATTATTAAGAAGGGACCCAGGATATCAATGCTTGAACCAATACAAGCATTGTGGAACCTGTGTTCCTTTGGGAAACTGCTAGGTACATATGACCTAGATTGGCCACTGCTGGAAACAGAATACTGGGCTTGATGGACCTTGGTCTGACCCAGGTATGGCATATCTTATGTTCTTATGTAATCATTTAGTTCAAAAAATTTGTTTATAAAGCGTCCATGATTCTGAACAGCGCGCTGTCGCTGAAAGAATCGATCATCTAAGCGCCACAGCCAATGCCGCTCGCCGCACAAATCTGCAGGAAGAGCAATCCAACACGGAGCATGATCCGACACGTCAACGTCCCATGGCCAGCCTCCACTCTCCCATCCATCAGACACTGATCCAACAAAAAATAATCAATACGAGTATGCACCCGATGAACAGGTGAGTAATAGGTATAGCTTTTTTCCCCAGCATGTGTATCTCTCCAAACATCGCGCAAGCCTAAATCAAGCATAAATTTCCGTAACGCCCTACTAGGCCCACCATTCACCCTCCCAGCACAGCCCGTCGAATCCAAATGTGGTACCATATGTGCATTACAATCCCCACCCAATATAATAGGGCCTTTTGCAAGCTCAGCCAGCAGAGCCTTCAGCCACGCAAAAAAGGTCACTTGACCTTCATTGGGGGCATATATGTTAGCCAACGTTAATAAATGGCCTTCTAAACGAACATTCATGAAGAGCCACCGCCCCAAAGTATCCCTCTTAACCTCCTCCACCCTGAGAGACAAACACTGATGGAACATCAAGGCGATTCCACACTTCTTTCCATTCGCAACCGACACTACCCACACCTCAGAGTAAGGCTTACGTTTTAACCACCCCTGAGTGCTACTACGGAGATGAGTCTCCTGCAAAAACACAATGTCCCCTTTCAGGGATCTCAATTCCGTAAATAGCAAAGAACGTTTCCCAGGGGAATTAAGACCCTTTACATTCAGAGATACCACTTTCAACATGGATATCCAACTTCCTCACCACCACTGCCCTTCTCCCCCCCCCCCGCCCCATGTGGTCCAGCCCCCCCCCCCCACTCCCCTCATATTCACAAACCTTAAACACTAGAAGTATCCTCGTACCCAACAACCCCTGAATATTATGCGGAAAAACACCCCACAACCACATCCGCTCCCCACCCCATGAAATTATACAAGCACCCCACCCCAAACCTCTCCCCCCCTGGTACTCCCCCCCATCAAAGCCATCCCCCCATCCCATCAGTTCCACCTGCCTGCCAAAAAGACAGGACACGGTAAAACTGACCCCTAACCCAGCTCCATCCGGGCCCCCCTGCACAATAAATACAATGGTGTAATGTGTTATTTATATCCCCCTTGAATAGTTAACCAGTAAGCTACTGTTCCTAATATACCCCCCGTAACATCACAACCTCATTCACCTCCATCACCACAGTGACAAAGAACAGTTTCCAAAATCCCGATAGTTTCAGAAAACATTTGATACAGTAATAACAAGAGTTAAAAAAAAAACCTAACTCATATAAAATGGTTATAATAAACCTGGTCCCCTAACAAAAGAGTCACTGAAAACTCCCCACGGGTCCAGAAGACTATGTCGCAGAATCCAGGCAATCTTAAGCAGATCTTCCCACCCGAGTCCACTTGGAGTGCTGTGGTTTGGGGACTGGAAGCACCGGCAATGCATTATCCTCCACAAGACCCACCTGGCGCAACACTCTCCATGCTTCCGTATGGTCTTTTGCTGAAATTTTTTTTATTTCCCAAAAAGGAAGTTCATCCTGAAAGGAAAGGACCAGGAGTAGCGAATCCCTTTGTTATTCAGCACCGCTACAATTGGCTTCATCTCCCTCAGGCGCGCCAGAGTAAAAAACCGAAAGATCCTGATTTACTGATACCGCCGCCTCCTGGTACTGGATCACTTTTTTCTCCTGACCCCTTCTGCAAAAGAAGCTCTGCATCAGCATACCTCAGAAATCTTGCAATAATATCCCATGGTTGATCGTTAGGAGGCTTTCCCAGGGCACGATGCACCCTTTCGATCTCCATCCCAGTCCCACGGGATTCAAATTCCTCTGCTGTGAGTAATTCAACCATCAAGGTCTTGAGCACCACCACCAGATCTTCAGCACTCCACACAGCCTCCGGAATGCCTCAGAAATGCACATTATTACAACGTGACCCGTTTTCTATGTCATCAATTTTATAAGTCAGTTCCACTGCTTGCGAATGTTGCCGGTCTACAGCACACTGTAAATCCACCAGAGCACCATCATGGTCTTCTATTTTTGTTTCAACCTCTTCCACTCAAGTGCCTAGGTCTTTTATATCACCTCTGAGCTCCGCAATTGTGCTCATCACATCCTCTCGCATGAAGCGGAATTCACAGGTACAGTCAAACCTCGGTTTTCATGATTAATCCGTTCAAAAAAGTCTGACTAAAACCGAAACGGACTAAAACCGAAGCAAGATTTCCCATAAGAAATAATGTAAATTCAATTAATCCGTTCCAGACACCCAAAAATATTGACAAAAAATACATTTTATAGAGAATAACTATCTTTTTACATACAGAAAACAATGAGAAATACATATAAATGACTAATGAAATGGATAAATGAGCATGTAACATCACTTTTACCTTTATTGAAGACTTTTGTTGGCATATGGGACGCACTCCAGCCAGCTCCAGCTGCTCTCCCCTCTGGGGATCGAGCAATCACCACCAGCAGCGGAGGTGGGAACAGCCATCTTGGCCGTCTGCACAATCGGGGCTCCAGCCTGCCTTTTAACTTAGCAGCCATCACACCCAGTTACCAAGCTCACAGTGTCAGGAGAGGTAGTGCCAATGTCAGCAAAAGTAAGGGCACCAGAAAGAGGACAGTGCCCGAAGTCACACCAGCCTGTAGGGCAGCCACTCCTACACAGTGTCGGGAGAGGTGGAGAGGCAGTGTCAGCCAAGCAGCAGGCAGTTGAGAAACAGTGGGACAGAGAGTCTTAGGCTGCCTCCGGCCCCCCTAAGGTAGTAGCCTGACACAGGTGAGAGTCAGAGAACAGCGTGGGGCTGTGCCAGCAGGAGCCTGCAGCTGCAGACTGCAAGGTTTCAAGGAGAGGCCGCGTGTGCAGGCCTGCAGGACACCCAGAATCCAATCGGGAGGGCAGGGGCCCCGGCGGGAGACTGGGCCGCCAAGGAGAAGCAGATTCGGTCACCAGCTCCTGTCCCGGTTCAAGGGATGTGCAGGGGAAGAGGCAGCAGGCAGACGTACCCCTCTCAGGATAGATCGTATTGGTGAGGGATGGTGACAAGCGCCGGCGGCTGCCACGTGGATGTCGCTTGGTCCCGATAAATCTCCCCGGATACCGCGGCTGGCAGCAGCGTCAATTGGGGGAGAGTCCGGGGCAGGAAGCAGTTTCGGGCAGGCCACGCTGGAGCGTTGAACTCCTCGGCTCCCCAGAGGTCCCGCAGAATCGCTGGCTCAAGCTCCGTGGGAGATCGCTGGCTCACGCTAATCCATGGCAGGTACGGGGGGGGGGGGGGGTAAAATGCTGTACGAAAACCGAGACAACGTACGAAAACCGAAACAAAATCTTGATGAAAAAAATCAACGAAAACCGAATCGTACGAAAACCAGGGCATACGAAAACCGAGGTTTGACTGTATTTAAATCCTCAAAGCCCCTTCAAAGCTCCCACTGCAAAAGGGCATGTGAAGATGATGCCACAGGACCTTGATCAAGCTTACTCAATGTCTCATCACCGGACCCATCTGATGGCGGCTTTCTTGGTGGGCTGTCCTGGGATCCGCTCTTACCCAGCAGAAGCCCACAACTTTTCCCTGGCTTCAAGCCCCTTGATCTTGGCAGCCATGGGACACCAAACTCCCCCACCGGCAGAGTAGGCAAAGAAATGTAGAGCACCTCCAACGTCCAAACTTGCCCACGTGCAGCAGAGGAAATTTCAGCACCCTACAGTCCAGTCATATGCAAAAAGCTGCTACAAGCTAATAAAGGGCGGCTGTTAAGAAAAAGAAAAATCCCACTCTTGAACAGCAGATGGCGCTCCAAACTCACAGCAAACAGCAATGCCCAGCAAGCCCAAAGAAGCACTGAGACAGAGTCAATTACTACGGATCCGGCTGCACAAAGAGTGCACTTCTACAGACCAAACTCAAAAGCAGGAGATCAGAAGCGAGGATCCAGCAGTTGAGGCAGCGATAACTGGGAACAAGAAGATGCAAAGCGCAGGTCTCCTATGCGCTGACAGCTCCACATGTGACTGATTCCCGCCAAAACTGACTGGAACGCAGACAGTATCATGCATTCCACGACGGCGTGGCAATGGCCACTGTACTTCCCAATCAAGCCAGGCACAAACAATCAGCTTCACCACAAGGGATCTCTCAAAGCACCCACCTCCGCTGACAGCACTCGTACTTGCCAACACGGGTAACCACCACTGAGAGGAGTGCAGATTTCACCGGGGACCCAATCTCCCCCGCTACTCCAATGCCCGATATTGAGCCGGGCAGCAGCACACCGTCAGCAACTCACTGTTTCCCTGCCGATCTCTGGGACAGATAACTTATGGGGCTTTTCACTGCAGATCGCAGAGACAGGAGCCTGCACACGGAACTGCACCAGCAGCAGGATAATGAAAGCAGCTCCAGCCGTGGCGATTCGAGCCGCTAGCCCCAAAACACTAATAATATCTCCGATCTCCTTCCTCGGCTGCCAGAAATGATCCACCAATGCTGCTAACACGGATCGCGTAAGCACGGGGAACTTCGCGATTAAAATGTAACTGCTAGCTAAATATGGGGAAATCATGGATCAGAGCTGGTTTAAACTGCGGCCATTCCTTCACGGGTTCACTAGCGTCCCCCCTGGAAACAGCTCATTTTTTAAGGACATAGCAAGGATATTTTCAGGGGAAATTGGACCAACGTCCGTTGGGCTCAGCAGAAAAAAAAAGGAGACTGAGCAAGATGGCGGGAAGGGGACCATGCATATCCAAAAGGCTTTCTTTGAAAGCTGGGCAAATGCTTCGCACGGGCTCGGTCAGCACAGATGTCATCCATATGCGAGGGCTGACTTCCTGCTTGTTCCTGGAGAATATAATTTATATGAAACAATCCAAAAACATAAGACAAAACACAGAAAAGCATCATGTCACGTGGGGTTCCTTACCCACACCGCAATTGTCGCGGAAGCAAATCAACCAATTAGTGGCCTATCTCCTTCTCCCCTCCTCTACTCCTTAATGCAAAACTCCAACAAGGGGAGATTGATATCTTCAATTAGATAAAAACTCAACAGTAGATAATCAAACGGAGGGCAGGCACTTTAAAAGCGCTGACCACCATTGCTAAATACTCGCTCTTTATTTTCAACATACACGAATTATAGAAATAGTCAAAAAGTTATTAAAAATAAGAAACCAAAAAGTATTGATTGTATAAATCTTTATACCCCTTAATACATGGTGGAAACCTCTTTCGCAGCAGCAGGTATGAGTCATTTATGATAAGTGTCTACTTTGCACAATGGAATGGTATCTTGCTCAACCGCTTTCAAGTTGACAAAGGATCATTTGTTAACTACAGACCCAAGAAGGGTCGAAGTGTCTTCCGCAGCAGACTACTGAAGAGGGCTTCAAACTAGATTCACCGGGGATGGGTCAAGAAAACCCCCAGGTAAGTGAAAGATTAAATACCTCTGTAGAAAGTGTTAAAAGGAGCAACATCTAGAAAGCAGTGTGTATAAATGCCCGTAGCATGGAAAATATCATCCCGGATGTTGAGGCTTTAACGGAAGAGGCCGACTTGGATTTAATGTTGGTTACGGAGACATGGTTCATGGACAACTATGACTAGAATGTAATTATACCAGGCTATACTTTATTCAGAAAGAACACTTCCTTTGCTCATCAGATGGAAGCTGTTAAAGTTCAGTGTTCCTCGTTGGATTCTGCTTTTACGGTTCAGTGTAATAGGGTTGCTACCCTTGAAGCTAAAGTGGAAGACCTGGTGTCCTTAAAGGCTGTCAATGAGAAGGACAGGTTGGTTCAGTTAAGAAGGATTGAATATTTGGACAATTCTCTTCGGAAGAATAACTTGAGATTTCTGAACTTCCCTCGGTCACCTTTGATTGCCTCGATGGACCTGGTCCGTAAGTTTTTCATTGAGGTTTTGCAGATGCCGGCTGAGTCGCTGCCTCCTCTTGTGAGAACCCAGTATGTATCAGTATCTCCCCAGGGTCCTGGGTTACAGCAGGTTCCCAATGTGGGAGATGAGTCGTCTCAACTTGACTTATCAAATTTTCTGGAGTCCTCCTTGGAGGTGGTGACAAGCAGGGCTACATTACTTGTTCAGTTTGCTTTTGAATCTGATAGAAACACTGTGTTAAGATTATATTTCCGCAAGTTATCTGTCTCCCAGTTTATGGGCTCAAAAATCTTAATTTTCCCTGATTTGGCTAGGGACACGCAGAAGAGGCGAAAGGGGTTCCTGGCTTTACGCCAGAGAACCATCGCCTTGGGTGCTGTGTTTAAGTTGAGATATCCTTGTAAATGTATGGTGAATTTAAGTTCTAATCAGTATTTGTTTTTTGAGCCAAGACAACTGTTGCAATTTCTTGAGTCTAGGGAAAAGGGGGGTGGTGGGGATACTCCCTCATCGGCTGCCATATAATACAATCTATGCTCCTATGATATCATTGTATGGTTTGATAGCACTTTGTGTTGTATTTTATTTCTTAATTCTTGGATCTTATTGTGGGGTTGTTTATTGTGGTCTATACCAGGGATGTGGTTGTTGTAGAAGACCTTGGTTTTCTAATTTGATTTTTTCTTTATTGGTTTTCTGATTCAGATTCAGGATGTTTATTGTCTGGATTGATTATGTAAAAATTAATAAATAATAAATTTAAAAAAAAAAAAAAACCTATAGAATTACAGGGCTTAAAAGAGAGCGAGGAGGTACTGTGTGTTGAACTTGAAAGAGGGAATAGGAAATCTATTCAAATCGAGTGATATACAGACCCCCTCATATACCCTGGCTTAAAAATGAGGTTCACATTTATCATGGTATCCACACAATTAATACACACAGCTACACGCTTAAATTAACAAACCAAAGTTATGATCTAACCCTATATTTCCACACTCCCTTATGACTACAATGAATGGCTGGTGGAGCCTTTTTTAAGGATGTTTGTTGGGTTAATGTATGAAGTATAGGCGACGATGTTTGAAGAAATTGGGCGTGAAGCTTTGAGATAAGTAGAATTGATGCTTTAAGTTTTGTATTTAAACGGCTGTGTGCTATTGGAACTCCTTATCTTTTGCAGTAGTTTGCTGAAGTTTACTGACGGCATGTTGGAGATGACAGATTGTAGAGATGAAGTATTGATAACAGCTTACTGCATGTAGAACATTAGCTCTTCTGTATAAACAATTGTAGTTTTTAGAAGTTTATAAAAAAAATAAGTAAAAATAAGTAAAAAGATATGAAAATAAAAAAGTACTTTCTTGTGTGAAATTTAATGAATAGTTTTGTTGGGGTTTTTTTTTTAGTATTAATCTTTTTATTAATAATTCCAGAAAATAACACAAATTAACACTGAGAGAAAAATAAAGAAATCCACATCCAGGGGAGCAACCAATACCAGTTAAATAGAATAAAGAAAAATGATCATTTTAAATAGAAAATTATGCATGGAAAGGAGTTAGTGCCCTAAACGTTTATACAAAACTCTAATTATTTCAACTTGTTGACTTTATAAAACAAAATAATATGAATTATATCTGTGGAACTTGATTTATAATAAACGATTCTAAAGACAAAGCCTCAGAGAAAACATACTTGGTGCATCCTTTTTCCTTAAGTTTCCCTGTAAATGTTTGGTTACATTGGGTGGCACCAAGTGCTAGAACGTGTGGCTTTAATAACAAAAAAGCCTTGCGCCTAAGCTGAGTTTGCTTTGAGACTTCTGGAAAAATATTAATTTTCCCCCACAAAATTCAACATTCTTGTTTTGAAAAAACAAACTCATAACTGTATTTTTATCATTCTCAGAGGAAAAGGAAACAAGAAGAGTGCCCCAAGTAGGTATCACGCCATGAGAAGATTCAATAAACTCAGAAACATCTAATTTTTTATTTATTTAAACAAGAACTTATATACCGCAGCTTCCATAGATCAGCTGCGGTTCACAGATAACAGTCAAAGCATAGTTTGTTTTACATATAACATCAGGTAACTATAAGCAATATAAAGTAAACAGGATAATGTTAAACTGAATGGCACAGAACAGTGCAACTTATATACATTATTTACATATAGACATTATTTGGGGTATAATCATGGAAAGATAAGTATAATTCATCTAATGAATCTAGCGAGGAAATAGGAGCGGCTCCCTGAGAGACACCACCTGGGGTCGCCCCCTTTACAGGCAAATAATATAGCTTATTAATGGCAGGTTTAGTGTTATCTTGGTACCCTAAGATTTCAGATAAATATTTATCAAACAGTATCTGAGGAGACAACAAGCGAGTATATGGAAAATTTTAACATCTGATATTCGCTGCCCTCAGAGAATTTTCCAATAATTCTTGCTGGGTATGCAAGATAAGACTATCTTTAATAAAAGACAACGAAGAATTCTGCAAGGTAGCACATTGAGTTTCCAATTTCTGACACTTAGGGGCTTGTTTACAAAGCCACGGTAGCGGTTCGCGGTCGTTATCGTAGCAGCGGCCCCATTGAAATCAATGGGGCCGCGGCTCCGATAACGATCGCGAACCGCTACAGCAGCTTTGTAAACAAGCCCCTTAATATCTAATGCTACTAATTGAGAATCATGCTGAGCCAACTTAGCCACTGAATCCTTCGAAAACTCTGAGAATTGAGATATAACAGAGATTAAAGAAGCCTCAATTTGTGAGAGGACACGCCATACATCAGTTAAAGAAATGTTCTGAGTGTCCACAGGCAAAGCATAGTTACTCACCTGTAACAGATGATCTCCAGGAACAGCAGGAATTTAGTCTTCACATATGGGTATCGTCGGTACCGATGGAGCCTGCGCGGGAACGCTCCCCAGTGTCCAATAGGAAAGCTTTTGGGAGCATCCCACAGCGCCTGCGTGCTGCCTTCCCGCCTTTCCCAAATGTCCCTCTACAGTTGAGTTTAAAGCTGAGAAAAAAAGAGAGAAGGAAAAAGAGAAAGAGAGAGATAGAGAGATACAACTCCTAGGGGAGGTGGGTGGGTTCTGAAGACTAAATTCCTGCTGTTCCCGGAGATCACTTGTTAGAGGTGAGTAACTATGCTATCTCCAGGAACAAGCAAGAATGTAGTCTTCACGTATGGGGACTCCCTAGCTGCAGATGCCAGGGAGAAACCCCAGAAGTTGTGTGCCCTTGTGAAAGGGCTCCACTTCCCCCCATGGATCTCTGGCATCCTATCAGGGATGGTGGGTAGGAGTTGATTAAGTATGGAACAGGTGTTGACGAACAGCCTGACCAAACAAGGCATCCCGGCGGGAGTCCTTGTCTAAGCAGCAATGGGCTGTGAAGGTATGAACCGAAGCCCAAGTAGCTGCTCGGCAGATGTCGTCAATAGACACAGAGTGAAGATGAGCCATAGAGGCTGCCATGGCTCTCACATTGTGAGCTGTGACATGGCCTTCCAGAGGAAGGTTTTTACTCTCATAGGCAAAAGATATACACTGTGCAATCCAGCTGGATAGTGTTCTTTTGGAGACTGGAAGTTCTAAATGACTAGGATCAAAAGCAACAAAGAGTTAAGAGGACTTTCTATGTTGCTGTGTCCTTTGCAAGTAAAAGGCCAAAGCCCTTTTGTAGTCCAAAGTATGAAGATTCCTTTCTGCATTTGAGGCGCGAGGCCTTGGGAAGAATACAGGAAGGTAAAAAGCTTGGTTTAATTGAAAAGGTGACACCAACTTTGGCATAAAGTGTGGATGAGTCCTACCTTATCATGATGGAACCTTGTATAAGGAGGATCAGCCACCAACGCTTGCAATTCACTGATGCGATGCGCTGATGTGATTGCAATAAGATGACCTTCCAGGAAAGGAATTTCAAAGAGGTAGTGGCTAATGGTTCAAAAGGCAGTTTCATGAGCTGCCCAAGAACCAGATTTAAGTCCCATGCCACCAGTGGTGGCTTAATGGGAGTCTTAGTTAAAAGAAGGCCTCTCATAAATCTCGCTATGAGAGGAAATAGGTTGTCCATTTAGAGGCTTTAAAGAAGCTGCAGTAGCACTCAAATGAACTCTCACTGAATTGGTCTTAAGCCCTGCATTAGATAAATGAAGGAGCTACTCCAGTAATGAATCTAGAGGTATCGCAAGAGGGTTAAGACCCTTCTGCGAGCACCATATGGTAAACCTTTTCCACTTAAATACATAAGAGTGTCTTGTGGAAGGCTTTCTGAAAGCATAAAGGATATCCTTTACCTGCTGAGAAAGGTTAAGACTGTGGAGTTCTAGGCTTTCAGCAACCAGGCCCTGAGATACAGAGACTGGGGATTGGGATGCCACAGCATCCCATCCTCTTGAAAAAGGAGATTTGGAGCAGATCCTAACTCCAGAGGCGGAGCTTGAGAGAGATGTAGGAGCAGAGGGTACCACATTTGCCGTGGCCAACGTGGAGCTATGAGAATCATATGACCTGTCTCTCTGAAGCTTGAACAGGGTTTTGGGAATTAGGGGAATGGGTGGAAAGGCATACAGGAAGTCCTGACCCCAATGGAGGAGGAAAGCATCCCTGGCCTGACAACCCTCAGCTGGAATTCTGGAACAGAACCGGGGAAGTTTGGTATTCAGCGGACTTGCAAAGAGGTCTATGTCCGGGGTTCCCCTAATTTGAAAGATTTTGGCCACCTAGTCTGCATGGAGAGACCATTCGTGTGGAAGCAGAACTCGACTGAGTCTTTCTGCCCAGGAGTTTTGAATGCCTGGAAGATACACCGCAAGGAGATGAATCTGATGCTCTCTGGCGAGGGCCCATAGTCACAAAGCTTCGTTGCAGAGCGACAGAAAGCCTGTTCTGTCCTGCTTGTTCACATAGAACATAGCTACTTGATTGTCCGTTTGAATTAGGACTGTCTTGTAGCTGAGCTGGGTGTGGAATACTCGAAGAGCAAGGAAAATTGCTCTGAGTTCTACGAGATTGATGTGTAGATAGGCCTTCTGTTGAGTCCAGGTACACTGGGTAGAGAGGCATTGCAGGTGGGCTCCCCAACCCATCTGTGAAGCATCTCTTAGAGTGGCCTGGGGTGGGGGTTGCTGAAAAGGAGACCCCACCAAAAGGTTTTGGGGTGATTGCCATCATTGGCGGGACAAAATAAGGCGATCTGAGTTTGCTATTTTGTCTGACAGGCAATCTGACGCCGGAGTCCTCTGAGTGGATATAATCCACTGGGCTGCCCTCATATGGAGGCGAGCATAAGGAACCACATGCACGGTGGATGCCATGTGGCTTAGCAACTGTAACATTTCCCGAGCAGTGAGGTGAGGTTTTAGTACTGCTTGGGAAGCTAACTGCACAACGCGAAGGCAGCGGGGCTGTGGAAGGTATGCCCTTGTCTGTCTGGTATCCAGCAGAGCTCCTATAAACTCTAGGGACTGAGTAAGAGCAAGGTTGGATTTTGGGAAGTTTATGACAAGTCCCAAATATTGAAGGATGCGCATTGTGCAAGAGAGGGCAACCCTGGCCTCTGGCTCTGATGTGGCTCGAATGAGCCAGTCGTCTAAGTAAGGGAAGATGAATATTCCCAGGGTGCGGAGAAATGCTGCCACCACAGCCATGCAGTTTGTGAACACCCTTGGTGCAGAGGCCAGGCCAAAAGGAAGAACCCTGTATTGGTAGTGCTTCACTTGAAACAGAAAGCAAAGGAACTTTCAGTGAGTTGGATGGATGAGAACATGAGTGTACGCATCCTTGAGATCTAGAGAACAAAGCCAATCCTGACTCTGAAGGTATGGCAGCAGAGTTCCTAGAGAAATCATTTTGAACTTCTCTTTGAACAGAAGTTTGTTCAATTCTCTGAGGTCTAAAATGGCTGTGTCCTCCTGTTTTCTTTGGAATAAGGAAAAAGGGGGAGTAAAACCCTGCACCCTGTTGGGGAATGGGTACCTCTTCTAATGCCCCTAGAGCAAAGAGCAAAGTGACCTCTTGACCTAACTGGTCGTTGAGAGAGGTGTGAGAATTGAACTGTCTTACCACTGTAGGAAGGGGCATGCTGAGGAAATGAAGCTTGTACCCCTCTCTTACAATAGACAGAGCCCAATTTTCTGCTGTTATCTGACACCATCTGGGGCAAAATGACATAACCTTCCTGGGATGGTGGAGGGTTCTGGGCCGTTCAGGGCCAGGACGGCAAAGTTCTCTAGATAGGAGTCAAAGCCCCTGTGGAGGCTGAGTCTGCTGAGCTGATTGAGGCTTAGCTGCTTTTGTCTCTCTTTACCTAGGTTGTTGCTGCTATCCCTTTTGGGCAGACTGACCTAAATGATGCCCCTGCTGGGTATAAGACGGATAAAACTTCTTCTTACTGAAGAATGGTTTCTTATAGGATGTTTTCCTTGCAGGATCAGCTGTAGATTTAGACAATCTATCCAAAGTGATATTGTCAGCATCTATCTCATTAGCTTTTTCCTGCCAATTCTTGCCAAAGAGATTCTCTCCTGTGCAAGGAATATTCCCTAATTTATCCTGTACCCAAATTTCCAAGTCAGATGCCTAGAGCCAGGCAATCCTACGTGCAACTATGGCAATGGCAGGAGGTTCTGCTTATGCACTCCAAGCAGTCAAAGGCTGCACGATTCACAAACCTGGAAACATCCTAGGCATGTTTGACAAGGGAAGGGTAATCTTGCCTCTTATCATCAGGAGGGAGAGGGCTCATAAGCTCTAAATCTCCTGTGACCTACTTAAGGAACATCCCATATATAAGATATAGGAACTGATCCTAGCAGGAAGCCTGGAAGGTTCAACATCCAAAGGCGTCAACAGTCCTACACTCACATCCTGGAGGATTAGATGCATGCCTTTTTGCACTCTTTATCCTTCTCGTAGCAGATTCCACCACCATGGAATGGTGTGGTAATTGAGTCTTCTGAAACCCAGGACAAGGAGGAACTCGATACATGTTGTCGAGTCTTCGAGAGTGAGGAGATGTGGTTAGAGGTGTTTACCACATCCTTAACATGAGATAATGCAAGATCTCATGAATAGGTAAGATAGCTGCCTCCTTGGGAGCTTTAGGGTATTGCAGGATTTCTAATTCCTTTGCCCTAGGCTCTTTTTCAGGAGCCACTGTGATGGTAAGACCTCGGGCCACATCTCGGATAAAATCCTGAAAGGACATATCCTCTGGTGGAGACATCCTATGCTGAGGAGAAGAGGAATTCTCAGGAAGAAGTACTCTGGTATTGGCAGAGCTTTCAGAGTCTTCAGACTCATCCGAGGATTCAAAGTATCTCCGATCCGGGTGATCGTGCAAAGCACGGTACCGGTACCGATCGAAGTCGGCATCGGAGTGGTCCAGTACAGACTTGTCAATGCCGGATAGGCACGCATGACTCGGTCTGGGTAAAATACCTGCCGATGTCAATGCAGTCAGTGCCGGCACCGGAGTCGGAGCTGGTACCGGTTGAATTGTCTGAAGCGGTTTCAAGGACATCGAGGCCGTGAGAAGAGCCGCCAGACTGCGTTCAATAGCCACGAATCTCTGGTCTATCGACGCTGCCAATGCTTGGGTATTGGTACCGGATGAAGCAGCCGGTACCCCAGAGCATGGCACCAGTAGTTCTGCCGAGGTTGAAGCCTCGAGATCATCCTGGAGCCCCGTTAGTGCTTTGGAAGCCGAAGCCTTCCGCCGTGGCAATTTTGCCAGTTAAAGCCCCTCAAGGGCAACGCCAAAGGCATCTCAATGTTTAGAAGGAGATCTACCCTTTGAGGACCGGCTAGATTTATGTTTAGTTACCTGAGATCCATGGGAGGAAGACGAAGCCCTGGAAGAGGTTGATGCCACGGAGGCTGCATCGGAGGGAAAAAGGATGCTAAGTTTAGCAGCTCGGTTTTGCCAGCCCCTTTTCAACATCATCCCAAAGGCAACACACTCTGAAATAGAGTGGTCAGGACCTAAACATTTGAGGCACCACTCATGGGTGTCGGTGACGGAGATGGTACTGCCACACTTAGAACACTTTTTAAAACCCGAAGCGGGTTTTTCCATTTTGAAGAAAAAAGTTGGGCCTAGTACCCAAAATGGCGCGTGGCACCTGAAGAGAAAATTACTGGAAAGACTCCAGAAGAAAAGTGTTTTTTTTTTTTTTTTTTTAAAAAGAAAATAAAAGAAAGAACCACCAGCGGTACCGGTGTAGTGTCGAGGGAAGAATAGAAGGGATTTTTTTCTGCAGTGAGGGGATGTGCGACCTGTCGGCTTCGTGGAAAACGAAGAACTGGAGAGGGACAGTTGGGAAAGGCGGGAAGGCAGCATGCAGGCACTGGGGGATGCTCCCAAAAGCTTTCCTATTGGACGATGGGGAGCATTCCCGCGCAGGCTCCATCGGTACCGACGATATCCATATGTGAAGACTACATTCCTGCTTGTTCCTGGAGATTAAATGGTATTAACAGATCACGCAACTGCTGCTTACTTTGGAGGATGCCCCTAACGTTTTAGCAGGAACTGGAGAGTAGCAAAAATGTACCCTAGGGCTGTGCATTAACTAGGGCAGCCTTTGATAATATATTATATAAAATAGACATTAAACATTAAATGACACTTAAGAAATTAAAAAACCTGAACATTCATGATTATGTTAAAGAAAGAGTGACCAACAAAAGAGAAAAAGAAGAAAACGTAGGGGCGTACCAGATGGTACAAGAGGGAGGCTGGGGGGAAAAAGGAGGGGAGGGGGAAAGGGAAGGAAGAAAAGGGATGGGGGAAGGGAAGGTGGGGGGAGGAAGGATGTAATAAAACAGTGAAAACATGTCAAGACAAAGAAAGAGCAAACCAAGAAAATAAATAAGAAAATAAAATAAATTTTGAAGGGATTCCTGCTCATTAGTCAAGTCCACTTGCCTAATGAGCAGGGATCCCTTCAATTTTTTATTTTCTTAATGTTTACTCTTTATTTTTAGTAATTCTATACATAAATCAGTTGAAGTATATTCAGGTTGCCCACCAGCCCCATTCTGTACACTGACTGTAAGATTCCCTTAAAAGCATGGAAGTCTACGTATATAAAACTGTTTCTTATTGGTATATCTGGTTTCATGTTTACGAGTTTGGGGTTTTTTTTTATTATTATATGTATCCTTATATATGTTGACAGGACTTGAAGTGGGATACCAGGACCCTCTGAAAAGGTTAATATGAAGAATGGCTTCAAATTTTGCTGACAACTTGAAGCTTGATCTGTAGCAGCTTAACAGTGTATGTATATAGAAGCCAAGGTCATATTTTGTAGATGCTTGTGGAAAAATGAAACAATGTTTTTCTTTGTCCTGACTAAACTGAGAAATGGCTGTGCCTAGCTTGATCTATAATATACAGTGTTTAACTGTTAAGCAGAGTCATGACGTACACTGATAAGAAATTTGTACCATGTATAAGCTTTTCTCCTAATAAAAGTAGTACTATTGCCTAGCTGTAGAGTGCAGTTACTCACCTGTAACAGGTGAACTCCGGGAACAGCAGGAATAAGTCTTCACATATGGGTATCGTCGGTACCGATAGAGCCTGTGCGGGAATGCTCCCCAGAGTCCAATAGGAAAACTTTTGGGAGCATCCCACAGCGCCTGTGTGCTGCCTTCCCGCCTTTCCAACTCTTCCTCCTCAGTTGAGTTTATAGCTGAGACCAAAGGACAGAGTAGGCAAAGAGAGAGATAGAGAACTCCTAGGGGAGGTGGGTGGGTTGTGAAGACTTATTCCTAGGGGTGAGATGAGATTTTGGGAGCTTTATGACCAGTCCTAAGTATTGAAGGATTCGCATGGTGCGAGAAAGAGGAAAGCTGGCTTCTGGAGCTGTTGATGCTCAAATGAGCCAATCGTCTAAGTAAGGGAAGACGAATATTCCTAGAGTTCTCAGGAATGCTGCTATTACTGCAATGCATTTTGTGAAGACTCTTGGGGCAGAATCCAGACCAAAGGGAAGAACCCTGTATTAGAAGTGTCTTCCCTGGAAAAGGAATCGAAGGAATTTCCTGTGATCTGTATGGATGAGTATATACGTATATGCATCCTTTAGATCTAGAGAACATAGCCAGTCCTGACTCTGAAGGTATGGCAGGAGTGTTCCGAGGGAGATCATTTTGAATTTTTCCCGGAACAGATACTTGTTTAATTCTCTGAGGACTAGTATAGGCCTGTGTTCCCCTGTTTTCTTTGGTATGAGAAAGTAGAGGGAGTAGAATCCCGTTCCCTGTCGGGGTATGGGTACCTCTTCTATTGCTCCTTGAGAAAGAAGTGATGTGACCTCCTGACCCAAGAGACTGGTGGCAGGGACCTGAGAATTGAATTGTCTTATCATTGTAGGAGGGGGTATACTGTGGAAATGAAGTCTGTACCCCTCTTGTACAATGGATAGAGTGCAGTTTTCTGATGTTATTTCTTGCCATCTTCTGGCAAAATGGCATATCCTGCCTGGGATGGTAGAGGGTTCTGGACCTTTCAGGGGCAGAAAAACGAAGTTCTCTAGGAAGGAGTCAAAGCCCCTGAAGAGGCAGAGTCTGCTGAGCTCTTGGAAAGCATAGTTACTCACCTGTAACAGGTGTTCTCCAGGAGCAGCAGGAATCAGTCCTCACATATGGGTGACGTCGGCGCCGACGGAGCCCTCGCGGAGCAATTTTCCCCAGCTTTCAAAGAAAGCCTTTGGGAATTGCAGCGCGCATGCGCGGTCCTCTTCCCGCCCAAGGGTGCCATCTTGCTCAGTCAGATGACATAGCTAAAAGACAGCAAAAATTAGCAAAAACGAAAGCATAAAACTGCAACTCCAAGGGGAGGAGGGAGGGTTGTGAGGACTGATTCCTGCTGCTCCTGGAGAACACCTGTTACAGGTGAGTAACTACGCTTTCTCCAGGACCAAGCAGGAAGTCAGTCCTCACATATGGGACTCCCAAGCTTAAGGCTACCGGAGACCCTAAGCACAAAAATGAGCTCCCTTTAGCTCAGCAGCACAGAAGGAAGGAATCTTCTCTGAATACGTCTCCAACCGGTAGCCCAACATCCGGGATGGAGGGTAGGAGTTGCCTATACCTCGAAGAGGTTACGGAGGACTGCCTGTCCGAAAGCACTGTCCCTGCGGGACTCCCTCTCCAGGCAGTAATGGGCTGCAAAAGTCTGGCTTGAAGACCAAGTAGCGGCCCGGCAGATGTCTGCCAACGGAACAGAGCGGAGGTAAGCCACTGACGTAGCCTTCGCCTGAACACGATGAGCGGTGACTCTACCTTCCAGCACGAGGCCCGCAGCCTCGTAAGCCCAAGCGATGCAGTCCGCAATCCAGATGGACAGAGTACGCTTGGAGACAGGGAGCCCCAACTTGTTGGGGTCATAAGACACGAAGAGCTGAACAGCCCTTCGGTGCTCCCGCGTACGGTCAAGGTAGAAGTTCAGCGCCCTTCTACAGTCCAGAGTATGCAGGACCATTTCAGCTCGGCTGGAGTGTGGCCTGGGAAAGTAGGTCGGAAGTACCACCTCCTGGTTGATGCGAAAAGGGAAACCACTTTAGGAAGAAACTTAGGGTGAGTCCGTAGGACTACCCGGTTCTTGTAGAACCTAGTGTAAGGAGGATCAGATACCAGGGCCTGCAGCTCACTAACGCGTCTAGCAGAAGTGAGGGCCACCAAGAAGAAGGTTTTCCAGGAAAGAAAACGAAGAGGACAGGTAGCCATAGGCTCAAAAGGCAGACAGGTAAGCCCAGTTCGGGGCTGGCGGTCGCAAAGGTGGTTTAAGGAGTAGGAGGCCCCGGAGAAAACGAGCCACCAGAGGGTGGCTGGAAAGAGGCCTACCATCCACCGGTAGGTGGTGCGCAGAAATAGCACTGAGGTGGACCTTGACCGAGTTGGACTTAAGTCCAAGATTGGAAAGGGAAGCAAGTACTGCAAGACCACTGACGTTGAACAGGAGAAGGGGTCTTGCGACTGCTGAGTACACCAGACGGAGAACCGACGCCATTTAAGAGCGTAGGACTTCCGGGTGGAAGGCCTCCTGGAGGCCAAGACGACCTCTTCCACATCTGGAGGCAGCTGGAGAGGAGCAAGGACTACCCTTTCAGCAGCCAGGCCATCAGATGAAGGGACCGAAGGTTGGGGTGCAGGAGTGTCCCCTGATCCTGCGAGAGGAGGTCGGGCTGAAACCCCAGAGGAAGAGGGGTGTCCACCGCCAGCTGCATCAGAAGCGGGAACCAAGGTTGTCTCGGCCACCGGGGAGCCACTAGGATCACCGACGCCTTATCTCTGAGAACTTTGAAGAGCGTCCGAGACACCAGAGGCATGGGTGGAAAGGCATACAAGAGGCCTGTGGACCATGGAATCAGAAAAGCATCCGCCGCTACCCGGAGAGGATGCGGCTGTCGAGAGCAGAATCTGGGAAGGTGCCTGTTCAGAGGACTGGCAAACAGATCCATGGTGGGGAGGCCCCACCGGAGAAAGATCCGCTGAACCACAAGGGGATCCACTCGTGCAGTTGGAGGATCCTGCTCAGTTTGTCTGCCAGGTAGTTTTCTTGACCTGGGAGATAGACAGCTTTGAGGACGAGGTTGCGATGGACGGCCCAAGAGCAGAGCTTCTGTGCTTCCTGACAGAGAAGGAAGGAGCCGGTTCCGCCTTGTTTGTTCACGTAGAACATGGCAACCTGATTGTCTGTCTGGACAAGTACCGACTGGTGAGAAATCAGGTGAGAGAAGGCTTTGAGCGCTAGGCGGATGGCCCTGAGCTCCAGGAAGTTGATCTGCTGAGCGGACTCCCAAGGAGTCCAGAGACCCTGAGTACAAGTCCCTTGGCAATGTGCTCCCCAACCCTGGAGAGAAGCATCGGTCGTCAGGACCCGAGCATGTGTAGGGGGCTGAAAAGGCACCCCCAGCACTAGGTTTGGCAGATGAAGCCACCATCGCAGAGAGGAGACCAGCTGGTCGGAGATTTGTACGGAGTCCGCTAGGCTCCCAGTGGCCTGATGCCATTGATTGCGAAGGCACCATTGAGCAGGTCGCATGTTCAGGCGGGCATTGGGGGTTACATGGACCGTGGAAGCCATATGGCCGAGCAGTCTCAGAAATTGCCTGGCCAAGACCAGGGAATTGCTGTGAAAGCGGCTGGCGAGATCCATGAGCCTCTGGGCCCTGTCCAGAGGCAGGAAGGCTCGCGCCTGAAGAGAGTGTCCAACCTGGCGCCGATGAATTCTAGATCTTGAGAGGGGAGCAAAGTGGACTTTGCGAAGTTTATGACAAAACCCAAGTGCTGGAGCAGAGCCACAGTGCGATGAGTAGCCTGAGTGGCTTCTTGGGCAGACTGGGCCCTGATGAGCCAGTCGTCCAGGTATGGGAACACAAAGAGACCTTGAAGTCTCAGATAGGCCGCCACCACTGCTAGGCATTTGGTGAACACCCTGGGGGCGGAGGATAGGCCGAAAGGCAGTACTCTGTACTGGTAATGGTGTCCGCCCACAACAAACCTGAGGTATTGTCTGTGGTCGGGATGAATAAGGATATGAATATACGCATCCTTTAGATCTAAGGAGCATAGCCAGTCTCCCTGCTAGAGGTAGGGCAGCAGGATTCCAAGGGTAAGCATTTTGAACTTTTCCTTTGCAAGGAACTTGTTGAGGTTTCGCAAGTCTAGGATGGGTCTGAGGCCTCCTGTTCTTTTCGGAATCAGGAAGTATCTGGAATAAAACCCCTGACCCTTCAGGTGGCGGGGCACCGGTTCCACGGCTTGTTCCTGAACAAGACTTGCTAACTCCTGAAGGAGTAAGTCCCTGTGCAGAGGGAGTCTGGAAGGCTCCCCTGGAAAGTAGGAGGGAGGTACTTGGTGAAAATGAAGAAGATAGCCCTTTTGAACTATCTGAAGCACCCAGGTATCTGTGGTGATGTTGGACCACCTGTGGGCAAAGTGGACCAGCCGGCCTCCTGTGCTGAGAGAAACCAGCTGAGGGGGAGAGGCTATGCTGAGAAAGTCAAAAACCCCCACCCTGCTGAGCAGGGGCCGGTGGTGCAGGCTTGGGGGCTTGCTGCCTACGGGACCCATTACCCCGTCCCTTTGCCTGCTTTCCCTGTGGGGGAGCTGGTGAGGCCTGATACTGAGGGTAGTATTTATAGGCAGCACCTTTCCTCAGGTAAAAGGGCTTTTTCCCCGAGGCCTTCTTCTTTTGAGAAGGGGCAGAGGTCTTCCTTGAGAGACGAGTCCTGGTGAGAGTCTCAGTCTCAATTTGTGCAGCCTTCTCATCCATGGGCTTGCCAAAGAGGTTATCACCTCGGCAGGGGACATCGACCAACTTGTCCTGTACACAGGGCTCGAGGTCGGACGACTGAAGCCAAGCCTGGCGGCATCCACCGATGCCGGCCACGGCTACTCGAGCCAAAGCCTCAAAACCATCATAGGCTGCTCTAGAGATAAACTTGGAGCACTCCCGAATACCAGTAGAGAAGGATTGGAACCTCTGCAAAGGTTCGTCGGAGAGACCAGCAGAGAACCCGGCTATTTCCTTAGCCAGGTCTCGGAGATACATGCCCATGTAGAGCTGATATGTCTGGACTCGACAAGCAAGCATAGAGCCCTGGAAGCACTTCCTACCGAGGGCATCCAGGCTTCGGGCTTCCCTACCCGGGGGCACCGAGGAGTGCATTTTTTGACTCTTCAGTCTATGCATGGCCGATTCCACCACCATGGAATGGTGCGGTAGTTGTGCCTTTTGGAACCCAGTGCTCTTGCGGACTCGATAAATGGAATCGACCCGCTTGCTTAACACCGGCGACGATGCCGGGCTCTCCCACATGCGGAAGAGAAGCCGTTCCAGCATTGGAGGAACCGGTATAATAAAGGCCTCCTTCAGGGGAGAGTCATATTGGAGGGCATCGAGTTCTTCGACTCGAGGCTCCTCCTCGGGATCCGCAGGGAAGGCCAAGGCTTTGGCCATATCCCTTACGAAGTCCAAGAACCGGGTATCCTCCGGGGGGGACCGTCTCCGAGATTCGGACTCGGGGGAGTCCGAAGCGACACACCGAGTCCGAAAGGAACCAGGTGACTCTTCGTCCTCAGATTCCCAGGCCGACTCCTCGGAGGAGGAGTCGACCGGCTCCGGTCGGGCGGGCACTGATGCCATCCGCCACGACGCCGAGGGAGTCGGCGTCGACGACCTCGGTCCCGAACGGGAGGCCGAAGGAGACCTCGACCGAGGATCGACTCGAGCCCTCATGGACTCGAGGATCGGCTCGGTCTCCGGGGTCGACTTGGAGGTCGACATCCCGGCGGTCAGGGCAGAAGCGCCAGCGAGGCCAGCGATCAATGCCCGCTGCTAGTCCAAGAAGGCAGACAAACTGCACTCCAAGGCCGTCAACCTGAGTCCGAGCTCAGGAGACCCAGCAGCCCCCGACTCGGGCCCCGACGGCATCGGGCCCGACGTCGGGTCCTTCGGAGGCGAGTCCACGAGGACAATAGTACTTACGTGAGCGGGCAAGTCCACCTTGAGTCGAGGATGTTTTGATGGCCTTTCCGACTCCAAGGACCCGGGATGGGAATCGGGGCTATGCGACCTGGCCCTCGAGGAACCAGGAGCGTCCACCGATCCTGCCCTCGCGGGTTTCTTCTTCCGATGATGCTCCCGGGTAGGAGACCCCCTTTCAGAGGAACTCCGACGATGCTCAGGACCAGAGTCCCGAGACGTCGAAGCCTCTGACGAGGTCCGAGTCCGGCCGGGGTCAGAGAAGATACGCTCCCGCTGGTGCTGCCGACTCCTCAATGCTTTTGAGGACATTTTGCCGCATGGCGTGCAGATCATGGGGTCATGATCTGGGCCGAGGCAGCGGAGGCAGAAGTCATGAGTGTCTGTAAGAGACATAAGTTTCTTACAGAGGTCACACTTTTTGAAACCACTGGCCGCCATCGTGGGAAAAAGGGCCCCTGCGAGGTCGAACGACCGGGCAGCCAGGGAAAAAGGAAAAAAGCACGAAATCTGTCACGAAGGACAAAAAACCGAAAAATAAGGGATGGACTCGCAACCGGCGTCGCGAGTCCGGGCGGGAAAAGAACCGGCGTCGCGAAGAAAAATAGAGAAAAATCAACTTTTCTGCGGGGATTCACAGGCAACGTCTGTAGGGCTCCGCGGAAAAAAGAAGACTGAGCAAGATGGCACCCTTGGGCGGGAAGAGGACTGCGCATGCGCGCTGCTATTCCCAAAGGCTTTCTTTGAAAGCTGGGGAAAATTGCTCCGCGAGGGCTCAGTCGGCGCAGACGTCACCCATATGTGAGGACTGACTTCCTGCTTGGTCCTGGAGAACTTGTGGCTTCCTCTGCTGTCTGTTCTGTTGTCCCCTTTGGGGAATATGAACTGGACAGTGTTACTGATAGGTGTAAGATGGGTAAAATGTCCTTTTCTTGTTGAAAAAGGGTTTCTTAACTGACCTTTTCTTTGTTGGGTTGGCTGTAGACTTTGATAGTCTATTCAAAGTAGTAGTTTCAGATTCAATCTGATTAGCTTTGTCTTGCCAATCCTTGCCAAAGATTTTCTCCTGTGCAAGGAATATTTCCCAGTTTATCTTGCACCCATTGTTCTAAGTTTCCCCACATTCTTTGCATAAGATCATGCAAGATTCTGTGACTAGGCAGAGTAGCTGCCTCTTTAGGAGCCTTAGGGTACTGAAGAATTTCTAATTCTTCTGCTCTAGGTTTCTTCTCTGGAGTCACCGTGATAGCAAGACCTCGAGCTAAATCATGTATAAGATCCTGGAAGGACATGTCTTCTGGAGGAGACATTCTTCATTGAGGAGAAGGAGATGGATCCTCTGGAAGGATAGGCTCTAGTATCGGCAGAGTCATCCGAGTCATCGGAATCGGATGATTCGAAGTATCTTTGCGCTGGATGTTCTTGCAAGGCACAGTACTGGTATTGCTCGAAGTCGGTATCGGGGTGTCTCGGTACCGATCCGTCGATACCTGAGATAGATTCAAGGCTCGGCATGGGGGGAAGCATACCCGCCGAGGCACTTGGTACCAGTACTGGTGTCGGTACCGATACCCGTGGAACCGTCTGTAGCAGTCTTAGCGGTACCAAAGCTGCTAAGAGGGCCGCTAGACTGCGTTTGATAGCGATGATTCTGTGATCCATCGCTCCTGCCGATGCCTGGGTGTCAGTACCAGTGGAAGTGGCTACGACTCAGAACATGGCACCAGTAGTTCTGCAGAGGTGGAAGCCTCTGGACCATTCTGGAGCCCCGTTAATGCTTTGGAGACCGAGGCCTCCCGCCGGGGTTGTTTTGCCAATGAACTTTCTTCGAGGGCAACGATACTTAGAAGGAGATCTACCCTTTAAGGACCGGCCAGTCTTAGAAGACTTAAGTTTAGCTACCTGAGATCCATGGGAGGAAGATGAAGCCCTGGAAGACGTTGATGCAACCGACATCGTATCTGCGGCAAAAAGGGTAACGAGTTTTGCAGCTCTATTCTTAAGGCCCCTCTTGGTCATCTTTCTGCAGGAGAGACACTCCGATGGAGAATGGTCAGGACCTAAACATTTTAGACACCATTCATGGGTGTCGGTGACAGAAATGGTACCGCCACATTTAGAACATTTCTTGAAACACCTAGCTGGTTTCTCCATGTCTGAAGAAAAATGGGCCTAGTGCCCAAGATGGCGCCTAGCCCCGAGAGGGGAAAGACCCCTGAAAGAAAATTTTAGAAACTAGTTTTTTGGGGGGGTTTTGAAAAAGAAGAAAAAAAGAGAACCGGCGGTACTGGTAGGCATCGAAGGAAGGCAGACATGACCACAAAAAAGAAAAGAATAAGTATAAATTTTTCTGTGGTGACAGTATATGCGTCCTGTCGGCTCCGTGGAAAATCAAAAACTGAGGAGGGAGAGTTGGAAAGGTGGGAAGGCAGCATGAATGCACTGTGGAATGCTCCCAAAAGCTTTCCTATTGGACACTGGGGAGTGTTCCCGCGCAGGCTCCATCAGTACCGACGATACCCATATGTGAAGACAACATTCCTGCTTGTTCCTGGAGATTAGCAATTATGGGAGAACTGCACAAGTCTGCAGGCCCAAATTCCTCTGCTTAAGCAATATTGTTACTGATATAATTCTGTGTGTTTTGTTTTATTTGATTCCTTACTCTATTTGCAATGAATTTAAAAGAGAATTGGGGCCAGAGCTGAAGTTGAATTTTGCTACCTGGTGAGCAGGTGGTCATGCAAAGAGATACTTTCAGTATATATTATCTCATTTAGTATTATTTTCTTGATGATATACATTATGTTTTTTCCTTATTTTTATAGTTTAGTCATAATTTTAATTTCTTGACATGTTTTCACTATGAGTTGTATTACCCCCTCCTTCTCTCCATCTTCCCTTTCCTCCACTCTTTCTTCCTTCCCTTCTCCCCCCTCCCCCTCCCAACCTTTTTCCCCCAGCCTCCCTCTTTTCAACAGCAATATTATCTTATTGATTATCCTCTGGTTTATATGGCTCTCTTCTACCTCCAAGACCGAGATGACCAGACACAGGTGGATTCAGCCCTAGATTCCTCTGTACCCAAGATCATGCCCATCTTGCACCCTTTACTAACATACTCTTTATTATATTCACTCAGAAGATCTCCTTAGAGAGCATGGAGCACATAGAACAGGACATGAAGTTTAACTATCTTATCTTACAACTTCACATCCAGAAAAGGGGACACACCTTTCAATCAACCACACATACTTCTTATAAGCAGCCTACATTATATACACAGAGGTCTCAAACCCAAAATCCTACTTGCTTCACTGCCTTCATCAGCCTGCCAATGTGCAACATTGGCTTTCTTCCCTTCCACAAAAAACCCTGAACCTTACGCTCCAGTGTTGGATGTCAGCCTTGGATATACTAAAGGGAAGATTCTGTAGTACACATTACCAATAAGGCAATATGATCACTTTAAGAACCACCACCTTACCCAAAAGAGAAATGGGCAACTCTTGCCACTTAATTGTATACCACTCTGCCATAAAAGCACTGAAATATTAGACCACCACAAATAGGAACAGAAGCGAGGGACATCTTGAACAATTTTCAGAAGACTGTTTGTGAGAAACTAGCTCAACTTAAAGTAGACAAAGCGATGGGACCGGATGGGATACACCTTAGAATACTGAGGGAACTTGGGGACGTTCTAGCAGCTCCACTGACTGACCTTTTCAATGCCTCGGAGTCGGGAGTGGTGCCAAAGGACTGGAGAGAGGCTCATGTGGTGCCTTTACACAAAAGCGGAAGTAAGGATGTGGTTGAAAACTACAGGCCGGTTAGTTTAACTTCGGTGGTGAGTAAATTATTGGAAACGCTGCTGAAAGAGAAAATAGTCAGGTTTCTGGAGTCCAGCGGATTACAGGATCCGAGGCAGCATGGATTCACCAGAGGCAGATCTTGTCAGACAAATCTGATTGATTTCTTTGACTAGGTGACCAGGGAGTTGGACCGAGGGAGAGCCCTAGATGTGGTGTATTTAGATTTCAGTAAAGCCTTTGACACTGTTCCTCACAGGCGACTTATAAACAAACTGAGCACCCTAGGGATGGACCCTAAAGTTACTGCTTGGGTTAGAAATTGGTTGGGTGGGAGGCGACAAAGAGTACAAGTACATGGAGCTCACTCTGAGGAGAAGGATGTTACCAGTGATGTGCTCCAGGGATCTGTCCTTGGTCCGATTCTTTTTAACATCTTTGTTAGTGATATAGCGGAAGGGCTGTCGGGTAAGGTTTGCCTCTTTGCGGATGATACCAAAATCTGCAATAGAGTAGACACCCAGAAAGTGGAGTGGAGGAGTGGCCTAGTGGTTGGGTCAAGGTACTTCAGGCCGGAAGGTCAGGGGTTCAAAATCCCACTAGAGGACAGCAACCTTGGGCTGGAAGGACTGGGGTTTCTAGTCACACAGGTGCTCCTTGTGGTCTTGGGCAAGCCACTTAACCCTCCATAGCCCATGTTCCCTGTAAAATAGTTATCTCCAAGTTATAATGCCCTGTTCAATGTAATTTCAGTTTGTTCAATGTAAACCGCACTGATGCAAAATAGCGCGGTATATAAGAGAATGTAAATAAAATAAATAAATAAAAAATAAATAAATAAATAAAATAATAAATAAATAAAATAAAAGGTGTACATAACATGAGGAGGGATCTAGCTAAGCTTGAAGAATGGTCTAGAATTTGGCAGCTGGGATTTAATGTTAAAAAATGTAAGGTCATGCATTTGGGCTGCAGCAATCCAGGGGAGCAATATAGTATAGGGGGTGAAGTACTTTTGTTCACTAAACAGTGGGACCTAGGCGTGGCTGTGTCTGATGATCTTAAAGTAGCTAAATAGGTAGAAAAGGTGATGGCAAAAGCTAAAAGGATGCTTGGGTGCATACGGAGAGGAATGGCTAGCAGAAAAAAGGAGGTGATAATGCCTCTCTATAAGACTTTGGTGCGACCTCATTTGGAGTATAGTGTGCAATTCTGGAGACCGCACCTTCAAAAGGATGTGAACAGGATGGAGTCGGTGCAGAGGCTGGCTACTAAAATGATTAGTGGTCTTATTATAAAGCATATGAGGACGGACTTAAGGTTCTTAATATGTACACCTTAGAGGAAAGGCAGGATAGAGGTGATATGATTGAGATGTTTAAATACCTCCGTGGCATAAATGTTCGGGGAGAGAGCCTCTTTCAATTGAAAGCAAGGTCTGCTAAGAGGGGACATGGGATGAGGGTGAAGGGAGATAGATTCAGGAGTGATATGCGGAAATATTTCTTTACGGAAAGAGTAGTGGATCTATGGAATAGTCTCCCAGTGGAGGTGGTAGAGATGAGGACAGTAACTGAATTCAAAAAAGCACGAGACAAACAGAGGATCTCTAAAGGTAAAAAGGGGACTGTTGTAGATGTTGATATGGAAGGACAGACTAGATAGGCCATGTGGTCTTTTTCTCTCATCATATTTCTATGTTTCTATCATCCCACAGGCAACACATTCCGAAATAGAGTGGTCAGGACCTAAACATTTGAGGCACCACTCATGGGTGTCGGTGACAGAGATGGTACAGCCACACTTTTTAAAACCCAAAGTAGGTTTTTCCCATTTTAAAGGAAAAGTTGGGCCTAGTGCCCAAAATGGTGCGTGGCACCTGAGAAGAAAATACCTGAAAAAGAAGAAAAGTTTTGGGGGGTTTTTTAAGAAAAAAAGAAAGAACCACCAGCGGTACCGGTGTAGCGTCTAGGGAAGGCAGACGCGACCACAAAAAAGAAGAATAAAAGGGAATATTTTCTGCGGTGACAGGATGTTCGACCTATCGGCTCCACGGAAAACAAAGAACTGGAGAGGGACAGTTGGCAAAGGCAGGAAGGCAGCACGCAGGTGCTGTGGGATGCCCCCAAAAGCTTACCCTATTGGATGCTGGGGAGCGTTCCCACACAGGCTCCATCGGTACCGACGATACCCATATGTGAAGACTACATTCCTGCTTGTTCCTGGAGACTGTTTATGCACCTAAGGAGAGCATATAGGGCAGGAGTGGTAGCTACGTCAGACTGCCTTAAGTGTGGTGATTGTGTTAATACCTATATGGCACAGTGTGTGGAAGTGTCTGAAAGTGACGCAACTGTAGGAAGGTAAAATTAGACTTACCTGCTAATTGTTGTTCCTGGCGTGAAACCAGTCTAGTCCCGAAACCTCTGGGTTCCCTATCTCATCCAGCAGCTTGGACACTGAGAAACTCCTCCTTTTTGTGACATCAGCAGTTTATCTCTCCGGTATCCGCCCTCTGTCACCAGTAATCTATTGACAAAGCAGACTCACCGGAGAAACAAGAAAAACTATGCAATTAAACAAACAAACCAAAACTATCCGCCCTCCCAAACACTGAAAGAGGTTATAACGCCCCCTTAAAAACTGGGACTGGTAAACTTGAACAGGCCACTCCCTCACCCAACCAAGAGGATAGGAAGCCCCAGTAGGAAAACACCACGCGTGCCCCTTTGTAATCCTGTCTCCTGCCCCATATGTTTTTTTGTTTCTTTTTTTTTTTATTTTTTTTGCAAGAAACAAATGCAAGCCTTGGCTTACCTGTGAACCATAAAAGTCCTTCTGCTTACATCCGTTTGTCCACAAAACTTGGAAGGAATACGGGACTAGACTGGTTCCGCTCCAGGAACAACAATTAGCAGGTAAGTCTAATTTTACCTTCCTGATCGTGTCCCCAGTCTAGTCCCGAAACTTCTGGGTTTGTACCAGAGCAGTGAGAAAATTTAAATACGGGAGGGACCTGGCAAACCATCCTTAAGAACCACACGAGGTGTCCTCCTCCCTGTGCACATCCAGACGATAGTGTCGAATAAAGGAATTCACAGAGGACCACATCGCTGCTTTAGAAATCTCTACCAGCAACAATAAACGGACCTCCACCCAGGAAGTAGCCTGTGCTCTAGTGGAGTGTGCCCTCCATCCTTCCGGTACTACGTTACCATTTAAGATATAAGCAGACGCAATGGATGCCTTTGATGCCGCCTCTCCCTTTCTCTGCCCTGCGAACAGAACAAAAGGTCTGTCCGACTACCGAAAAACCGCCGTCCGACTGAGACACTTCCGCAAGGCCCACCGGACATCCAACAGATGCAGCTTACTCGACGAAGGACCCTTCTCGCTATCCGAAAACACCAGCAAAGAAATCTCCTCGTTTAAATGGAACGCAGAGACCACTTTCGGGAGAAAGACCGGCACCAGTCTTAAGACGGCCTTAGTCGCAAAGAAAGATAGGTAGGGCTCCGTACAGGAACACGCCTGCAACTCCGACATCCGCCTAGCCGAGCATACCGCCAGTAAAAACACCACCTTCAGCATGAGATCCTTCAGCGATGCGCACGCCAAGGGCTCAAAGGGTTTCTGTTCCAACACGTCCAGAACAAGGGGCAGATGCCACCTAGGAACTATCTGGCTGGCTGGCAGCCTATCGAGAGCCACCGCTCTTAGGAACCGCTTCACATCCCACTGAGTACCGAGCGACTGGCCCGCAACCCTGCCTCGGTGACAAGACAGGGCAACCACCTGAACTCGAAAGGATGCCGCCGCTAGGCCTTTGTCGAAACCATCCTGCAGAAATTCCAAGATTTGCTGAAGAGTAAACTTTCAGCACCTCACCCTTCCATTCTGTGCACCACGCTTCGAAGATTCTCCAGACCCGGACATAAACCAGCAATGTAGACCGCTTCCTGGGCTGCAATAAAGTCGCGATGACCGAGCTTGAGTATCCCCGGGATTTAAACCTATCCCGTGCAATAGCCAGGCCGTAAGCGAGAACCGCAACACGTGAGGCATGAAGAGGGGACCCTGAGCCAATAGAACCGCCTGGCAGGGAAGCCGCAAGGGTCTCTCCACCAACAATCTTATCAGGTCCCCGTACCAGGGGCGATGCGGCCGATCTGGCGCTATCTGGATCATGCAACCCACGAACTCCGCTATCCTTTGCAGGACCCTACCTACTAGGATCCATGGAGGACAGGCATACAGCAGGTGTCCCTCTGGCCAGCCCTGCCTGAGGGCATCCAGACCCTTGGACATCCTTTTCCAGCGCCTGCTGAAGCAACAATTGGCCTTCGCGGAGGCGAAGGTCGCCATGAGATCCAGGACCGGAGAGCCCCACCTGCGAACAATCATCTGGAAAACATCGGCATTCAGGACCCATTCTCCTGGATTCACTCACACCCAGCTGCGAAAATCAGCCTCCACATTGTCTACTCCTGCGATAGGAGCTGCCGACAAGTCCAAGATATTTGTCTCCGCCCAGGCACACAGTACTTCGGCCTCTGCCTCTAACGGCACAATGACGGTGCCCGCTTGCTTGTGGATGTATGCTACTGCCGCCGCGTTGTCGGATAACACCCAGACCGCCCTTCCTGCGAGCAACGGCCAGAACTCCAGCAGTGTAAGATACACCGCTCGTAACTCGAGTCAGTTGATCGCCCATGACTGCTCCTGAGGATCCCAACGCCCCTGCGCAAAGCTGCCCTGACAATGAGCTCCCCATTCTAGCAAGCTGGCATCTGTCATCACTGCCACCCAGGCTGGCGTTTAAGGCCTACCCGCGTTCCAACGACTCGGGACGCAACCACCTAAGCAGAGCCTGACGGGTCTCCGCCGGGCATATCAGTTTCCGGGACAAGGGATTCAGCGGATGCGACCATTGGCGCAGCAACGCTCTTTGTAAGGGTGTCATGTGGGCCCTTGCTCACGGCACCGTCTCTATTGTTGCCGCCATGGTGCCCAACACTTGCAGGTAATGCCATGCCGAGGGATCCTGTCGATTCAGGAATTCCCTCCGCAGCTGGCGCAGGCCCCGCGCTCACTGCTCTGAGAGGAACACTCTCCCGAACAGCGTGCCGGAGCACGCACCCAGGTACTCCAGATTCTGAGATGGTGTCAATTGGCTCTTTGCGAAATTGACTACCCATCTGAGGCTTTCTAAGAAGGACACCACCCGGGCCGTGACCCGCTCACTCTCGACCTGCGACTATTCCCGAATCAACCAATCCTCCAGGCAGGGATGAACGAGAATGTCTTCCTTGCGTAGAGCTGCTGCCACCACTACCATAACTTTGGCGAACACCCTCGGTGCTGTGGCTAACCCAAACGGCAACGCTTGTAACTGATAATACCCAAAAAGGCACCGTGAACCTGAGAAATTTGTGATGATCCCGCCTTATGGGAATATGCAGATATGCTTCGGACCAGTCTAGGGACCCGAAATATACTCTCCCCGCGGAACTGCCACTATGACAGATCGCCGAGTTTCCATGTGAAACTGTGACACTCACAGACAACGATTGACGCCTTTGAGATCCAGAATCAGGCGAACACCGCCGTCTTTCTTCGGCCCAATGAAATATATGGAGTAACGATCGCACTCGGACTGGTCTGCAGGAACGGGGGCTATCGCCCGGAGGTCCACCAACCTTTGCCCTGTCTTCCAGTGTGCCGGCACTTTGCTGCCGACCTGCCCTGGGACCGCACAAAGGATTCCCGCACTGGACGTAGGAGCTCCAGGGCGTAACCCTCCCGAACGACCTCCAGCCCCCCTGATCTGATGTGATTGGGGCCCAGGCCGAGTAGAACTCCTGCAAGCGTCCCCCTATGGAAGGAAGGGATGACTGTGCCCCCCTCATCTCATTGCGATTTCCTGAAGGTAGAGGCGGAGAAGGAGGAAGAGGGACCGAATCCCCTTCCGGCTCCCCGGAATCCTCAAAACCCCTGGTTTCTATTGACAAATCGACCCCTTTGGCTCTGAAACAACTTCTGGAAACGAAAACGGTGAAAATCCTGAAACCGTCCTCTGCCCGGCCCCCCCCCCCCCCCCGAGTCGACTTAGGCTTGTCCTCTGGTAACCTCCCCCCTTTGGACCAAACTGGAGGAAATATAAGGCAGGGTAGCAGGACAACTGTTTGTCCCCTGCCTTCGCATTGCTGCGGCCAGAAATGCACCAAGTTCCTCGCTGTAGCAACACAAAAGCACGATTCACATGGTAAATTTGGCAGTAGTAAAATAACACATTTAACTGCTGTGTGGTAACCACCTCTGTTAAAGTGTCTGATCATTTTAATTCAGCAACAAACAAAGGGGAGAATATTCAAACCGACTGCTTAGGGACAAAGACTGGACAGACTTTCACCCCCAGTCTTGCATTATGATTCCACATCAAAGCTGACCCTGTAGTTTTGCTTTGAAATTTTGCTGCAGGTGCAACGTACACACTGCGGCCTTCTCTTGCTTTGTTTTTCCCTGTGAGTAGAAATTTGCTTGAAAGCTGCATGTGCAGATTTGAAAATAACATTGCTATGCCCACTTGTCCTCCTCCATGCTACATCTATGCTCCTGAAGACTGCCTTCTCTTGACCCTAAAGGTACTTGTGTTGTAACTAAATGTTTTGGGGTTTTTTGACGGCACAGAAGAAAAGCAGCTTTCCTACAACCAATTAATGTGGGCACAGCGCATTTTACTTATATAAATCACTTTATAAAGTACTCTCACAAGAATTTAAAAGAGGAAGACTCTCTAACTCAATGCCCACAAAAGAAAATTGGCATAGACCCCACAGAACTATCACTCCAATACATCACCAGTGCGATTCACTTGTATAGTCAAGAGGCCAACATAAAAAAGGATTTATCCCATTAGCTGGACCAGCCAACCGGGTGAGTTCCGCTGAGGGGGATATGAAACGGCTGCTAAATATTTCCTCCCTCTGACCGTTTGGACAGTATGCAGACCGTGCCAAGGCAGTCCTTCAGCCAGGCACATAACTTGGGATAGCAAAAAAGGCTTCTTTTAAGCGTTATGCAGATTGCCTATCCATACAGCATCTGAATATCACCATCCAGACAGTGAGTGTGCTTACCATTATAATCCGAGCATCTGCACCAGGCCGTATTCGGATACTAGTACTGGGTTATAGCTTACCAAGACGGCCGGCATTTTAGAATACTCACTGACCACTGCTGATAAATATCAAACTGTCAAGTAACATGTAATTTGCTTTGATTTGCTCGTTCTGCATTGACCTGATGAAGTGAAAGTAACTTCTAAAAGCTAGTCATGAAATGTATTAAATCAGATCAATAAAAAAAAAATGTATCACCTTATGTATCTTTTCTTGAAATTTATTTCTGTGGAAAAAAAACATAGGAATCATGCTTTAGCCTGCATTGTATACTTGTCTCCTCAGGCACTTCAACCAGGCCTCACCGCCGCCACGCGGTCAGGCCGATCGCTGAAAACGCGCCAAAAAGGCCGCGCTGAAAACCCAACACCTTACCTTGACAGCCTGAGCCCGCAGGAAAGGAATCGTTGTGGTGATGCTGTCCGCCGGAAGGGTCGGCCCAACAAACCGCCCCGGACCGGAGCACATGCCGCTGAGGCCACACCTCAAACTAGAAGGTGTATGCGTGTGCGGGGGTACAGGAGCCACCAACGCGCTGACAGGCAAGTCGTCTGTGTGGCGTCGTCAAGCTCCGTTTTCGGCACACTTCCTCCCCTTCCGATTAACTACAAGGGCTGGCGCGCTCCAGGCAAAGGCATCTGACTTAGCAGGCCCTCGTGAGCCCAAATCTCCAGCCAAGACTGAATCCGGCAGGGGAGGAGGGAGGGGGAGAGAGAATAGCACTAAAGCAAAAGAGAAAAGAAAATGAAGGAACTGGTCTGTTACATGACTTAAAGTCACAGACCCTCAGAAAGAAAAGGAAAATTCCCTTAGAAAATCAACTAAATTCTACTCCTAACTCATAATTGTTTCTCCAGAGAGCCCGGCTCCCGGGCTCCCATCTATCCAGCTGCTTGGAGACTGAGGTAACTGGTGACAGAGGGCGGATACCAGAGAGATATACTGCTGATGTCACAAAAAGGAGGGGTTTCTCAGTCTCCAAGCTTCTGGATGAGATAGGGAGCCCAGAGGTTTTGGGACTAGACTGGGGACACGTTCAGGAAGAGGCAATTATGAATGTGTCTTGTACGCTGGATGTTAATTTGGAACCCATGGTTGAGTCATGTCGCTGACCAATGGAAGGACTTGCCTCTAAGCTCAAAGACAAATGTGTTTTTGGTCAGGAAAGTATGCTTGGCAATCATAAAAGCAATCATGCTCCACTGGGTGAGGGACAGGGAAGCTAAATGAGAGAGTTGACATCTTCAGATGCATCTTTTCTTAAAGATGAACTTTTGGATGGCAAGGAAAGCAAACAGAGTTCAGTGCAAGCAGTTTGTGGAAGTGTGACTTCCATTTTTGCAGACCATCCTAGATGTTGGAACGATATCTTCAACACCTTGAAAGTTTAAATGAACGTAACAAGATTCAGAGGAAGGGAGAGAAGGGGCATTTCTTGGTTTGATGTGTACTCAATTATAGTGTATTGCAATGATGAAGAAATGTATTGCATGCACATATTGGGAAACAATAAAAATGATTAAGCATAAAGGAATCTTAGGTCTTACAGTCACCTTCCTCACCCATGTCCTTAATTTACAGCTACAGAATTTAGAAGAATGGACTAAGGCAGTGTTTTGGCACCACCAAACTTTCCACTTTACAATGCTAGATCTAATAGTATCCAAGAAATATTTGAAAACTCTCACATTTTCTTATAACCTTCCCCCAAGCTGCATCCTTTGAATGACTTTACCAGGAGTTCTTTTGGAAACTCACTTTGGTATGTTCAGATTTTTGCTTCAAAGTCACCTCATACAACAGAAACAGCTTGATTCTTCATCCGATAGTATGCAAATCAGATTAGCTACGTGACAGGGAAGCAGATGGGCTTCATTTAATTTATTATGGGCCATATTAAGGCAAATTTTGGAAAGGAGCTAATTTGGGTTGCCTATGGCAATGGTTGTGAAGAGTTATGCAACCAAGACTTTTTTTGTTCTTAAATTACTTTCTAATTATCTCTATAGTTTTTCTTTCATTAGGAAGTGTAAAGTATGCTCTGTAGATCTGTGGAACAAACTATTACTTGAATGCATTATGAAGATTTTTGCAAGGCATGGAACATTTTTATATAGTTTGAACATCCTTTCAAGTACATCAATAGTGATTTCAATACTTTTTTGCAGCTCCAATGATGAAATGTACTCTTATTATTATAAATATAATCATATAAGGCACTGAAGCATCATCTATTTCTCCAGCACTATGCTGATCCAGATACCTCCTCACACTCAGTCACAATCATGCCCCAGGTCAGCACCCCCAGCACAGACAATTCATACTGTCAGATGGAATGTCCATAGTCACATGTCAAACTAACAGTCAGGTTTAATGTATATAGTTCCAATGTAACCCTGTAGATAAGGCTGCCTAAAACAGCAAAAAGTGTACATAGTTTACCATGTTTATCCCTGTTTAAAGAACCCTGTTGAAATGTAAATCCTTTGCAGTCTTGCCTGCACTGGACAAATGTTATATGTAAACCGCACTGATTGCAAATAGCGCGGTATAAAAGAAACATCAAATAAAATAAAAATAAATAAATAAATATCATCAATAATTCAGAAACTATCAAAATCTACATCATGCATTTCTGGAGGAATTCACAAGGAACCTAAAGAGGTATAATACTATGCATCAAAAATCTAGGTATCTATAGTGTGGGCATAAAACCTACCATTTCCTGAGATACATAGTTAGGGCTTTTACTGTCAGCTGAAAAATATGAATAGTCATAGGTAAACGTTTTGGTCCGTTCTCTTCCCAAGTCTCCTGTTACTCCATCTGATATCTATAATAAAGATAGTAAAACACCACGTTATATTTAACATTTTCTCTTAATATATAAACAAAACACCTTTTAAAGCACTAAGGTAACATTTTACTTACCAGATAATGTCCTTTCCTTGAGTCCTGCTAGACCAGTCCAGACAAGTGGGTTGTGTTCCCCTACTAGCAGAGGTGATAACAGAGAAAAAAATGTAGAAGTTTCTTATGACCTCATGCTGCAAACATATCTGAGACAGCTAGGGGCATACTACCCCAGTATTCATACTCAAGCCATGGTCAAGACAACAAGGATAACAAGCCATGAGGATAACAAGGACCAACAGTTCAAGGAATATAACTATATTCTGAATACCCTTCAGATATCGCCCACGGGACCAAATCACAGAAAATAGCAGATCATAAGCAGTGGGGCCTGGGCTGGCCTAGCAGGACTCACGGAAAGCACATTATCTGATAAGTAAAATGTCACTTTCCACATTATCCTGCTAGGCCAGTGCAGACAAGTGGGATTTATCAAAAGCTAAGAATCCACTGGATGGGAAGACAGCATGACAGACTTCAAGATCGTACACCAAAGGCCGTGTCTGCCTGTGCATGGACATCCAAGCTCGACAAAAGTGGAAAGTGATGACCCCAGTACAGCCTGACAAATATATTTGGGAACGATCGAGCTATACTCCACCCAGAAGGAAGCCTGAGTCCGTGTGGAATATGCACACAAACCCTACAGGACCGACAAATTCTGTAACAAATAGGCCAAGGCTATCACCTCCTTTATCCAGCAGCCCAAGGTAGACTTTGTAGCCGCTTCATCCTTACATGGATCTGCAAAAAGGACAGAAAGTCTGTCTAACTTTTAGAAGGAGTTAGACACCTTCAGGTACCGAAGAAGCACCCTCCTAACATCCACCAGAGAAAGGTCCTTATGCTTCCCCTGGCACTGTTCCATTGGGAATAAAGGCAAACAAATCACCTGATTGGATGTGAAAAGAGGACACTATTTTGGGCAAGAAAGAAGGAATGGGCCATAAATATACAGCCTCTGCCAAAAATGACAGAGGTATCTCATTATGACAAGGGTTTCAACTCCAAGATATGCCTTGCTAAGCAGATAGCGACTAAAAAGACAGCCCTAAGGGACAAATCCTTGAGTGTAGCCCTCCTCAAAGGCTCAAACGGCTCAGCCATCAAGGCCCAGAGAATCAAACCAAGATCCAAAGAAGGAACAACCAATTGCAGGGGAGGACACAAGTGTTTAACTTCCCACAGGAAACAGGGCACATCTGGGTGTGAGGCCACCAGGCACCCTGCCTCCGACCCTTTAACAAAAGACAAGGCCATCAACTAAACCCTCAGTGAAGGTCCCTTGTCAAATTCATCCTGAAGGAAGGAGAGCAGAGGTGGCAAGTCTGCAGCACTTGGGCTGACTTGATGCTCATGACACTAGTGCTCAAAAAGGCACAAACGCATACATAGATGAGACAAGTGGAGCCTCTTTTTGCTCTTAGAAGCATGGAAACCACAGCAGCATAAACCTTACGTGCTAAGCATTGCCTCTCAAGAGCTAAGCCGCAAGCAAGAAGGGAGCCAGATCACCTAACAGGATCAGTCCCTTACTCAAGTATGCCCAAGCAAATGGGGAGGGGGGAGGGAGCAGGGGGACCCTGTCAGATAAGTATACAACAGCATCCTCGGCCAATCCGGTACCACCAGAACTACTGGACCCTGATGGCACTCTACAGGACTAGGTACTCGCCCTAAGAGAGGCCACAGAAAAACACATACAGCATGAACTGCCTTGGCCAAGAATGAACTAGGGCATCCACACCCTCAGAACCTGCCTCTTTGTAGGCAGCTGAAGCACCTTGGAATTGGTGAAGGTCACTATTAAATCTATCTCAGTATGATCCCACCTATTAGGATCTTCCAGAATGCCATTCGGCTCAATTGTCACTATTCGGGATTGATGGCATGCTGACTCAGACCGCAATATGCTGTACTGAAATGGCCAGGAGATTCTGTTCTGCCCAGAATAGACTAGTCAATTCGTGGCAACCCCGGAATTCTTCATGCCTCCTGACCTGTTGACATAGGCCATTGCCATGGCATTGTCCAATAAGATTTGCACAGCCTTTCCTCAAGACTAAGCTTCAGAGACACAGAAGAGTCAAGCAAATAACTCTCACCTCCAGCCAGCTGATGGGCCAAGCCACCTTTCATTTGTTCCAATGACCCTGAGCTGTCTGCTCCTCGCACTAGGCTCTCCAGACAAATAGGCTGGCATCTGTCTTAAGGAGAAGCCACTGGCGATCATCCAGGGGAAGGCCCTTTAGCGCTCCCAACGTCACAGGCTGAATGTCACCGATTTGAGGAGACCGACTGTGAACCAGGAGACCAGAGGGGCAGTAAGGATCTTTGTAGCAATCTCATATGCACTCAAGCCCAGCGGACCATCTCAATCGTCATCACCATTGATCCTAGGAGCTGAAAGTAGTCCCAGACCTTGGAAGCATGCTGTTTTTGAGAAGACATTAGCTGAGATAGCAGTATTTCTTCTCGGGCAGGAAGGCCCTTCCTGAAGCAGCTTCAAACCATGCCCCAAGGTACTCTAATGACTGAGTAGACTCCAGGTGGCTCTTATCATAGTTGATCACCCAGCCCAGACTTTACAGAAACTGCACCACTTGGATAAATTCCTGAAGAGCATCCAAAGGAGACTTGGCCCCTATAAGCTAGTCACCCAGGTAAGAATGAACACGAATCCCTTCATACTGCAGAGTGGCGGCAGCAACCACCACGTTCTTCGTGAATGTCCTCTGTGCAGTGGAGAAACTGAAAGGTAGAAGACAAACAAAGGGCAAGCCAAAAAGAAAGAAGCACTGCTAATCCTCGCGAATGGGGAAAAGGAAATAGGCTTAGGCAAAGTCCAGAGATGTGAGAAACTCCCCTCACCAGGCAGATGACTGACCTTGATGTTTCCATGCGGAAGTTAAAGGTCCTTAGGTGAACACTGATGCCCTTGAGATCCAAGATCAGGTGGAATGACCCCTCATTTCTCAGCACCACAAAGTAAATGGAATACCTGCCTTTGCCCCTTTCGGTAGATGGCACCAGCATGACAACCTGAAGGCCAAGCGGTTTCTCCAGGATAGCTTGAACGACAGCCTCCTTGGCCAAAGTCTTTGGAGATAGTATAGTTATTCACCTGTAACAGGTGTTCTCTGGGGACAGCAGGAATCAGTCCTCACATATAGGTGACATCAGCACCAACGGAGCCCACGTGGAAGCATCTCCCCAGCTTTCAAAGAAAGCCTTTGGGAGATGCACCACGCATGCGTGGTCCACTTCCCGCCCAAAGGTGCCATCTTGCTTCAGTCAAATGACATAGCTAAGATGGACAAGGAAAAAAAAATACAGTAAAGAAGCAACTCCAAGGGGAGGAGGGAGGATTAAGAGGACTGATTATTGCTGTTTCCGGAGAACACCTGTTTCAGGTGAAAACTATGCTTTCTCTGGGAACAAGCAGGAAGTCAGTCCTCACATTTGGGACTCCCCAGCTACAAGCTATCGAGAGCCTGTACAAAAATGTCACAGCGACCTGCAAAGGTGAGTCGTGATCACGTGATCAGCAGCAGCTGAATCCCTAAGACAGGGGTGGGCAATTCCGGTCCTGGAGGGCCGCAGATCAGTCAGGTTTTCATGATGTCCCTAATGAATATTCATGAGATCTATTTGCATCCACTGCCTTCCATTGTATGGAAATAGGTCCATGAATATTCATTAGGAACATCATGAAAACCTGACTGGTCTGCGGCCCTCCAGGACCGGAACTGCCCACCCCTACCCTAAGAGACTCTCACAAGGTATCTGACAGAGAACCAGCACTCCAACAGCCTGAACACAGAAGGGTTGGAGAGCAGGAGTTGCCTACACCTGAAAAGATTATGGAGTATGACCTAGCCAAAGGCGCTGTCCTGTCACGACTCCCTCTCCAGGCAGTAGTGGGTTGCGAAGGTATGGACCAAAGACCAGGTAGCGGCCCAGCAGATTTCTGTCATGAGGATGGAATGCAGATTGGCCATGGAAGTAGCCATAGCCTTGACATGGTGCACCATGACTCTCTGGTCCAGTGAGATCCCTGCTTGCTTGTAGGCAAGGGTAATGCTGTTCCTCATCCAAGTGGACAGAACTTGCTTAGTTACTGGGAGCCCCAGGCGGCTGGGGTCATAAGATACGAAAAGTTGTTACGTTTTTCAGTGGCCTTGAGTCCACTGCAGGTAGGAGAACAGGGCTCTCTTGCAATCCAGAGTATGGAGAACGGTCTCTGCCCTACCAGCGTGAGGCCTTGGAAAGAAGGTGGGGGGACTACCACCTCCTGGTTGAGGTGGAAAGGGGACACCACCTTTGGCAGAAACTTGGGGTATGTGCGGAGCACCACCCTGTTTTTGTACAACCTCGTGTAGGGAGGCTCTGCCATCAGAGCCTGGAGCTTGCTGACTTTGCAGGCCAATGCGAGTGCTACCAGGAAGGCGACCTTCCAGGAAAGGTATTGCAGGTGACAAGTGACCAAAAGCTCAAACAGAGGCTTAGTGAGCTGCGAGAGCACCACATTAAGATCCCACTCTGCCGCCGGGGGGTTTGGACAACATAAGGCCCCGTAGGAACAGTGACACAAGGGGCTGAGCAGAGAGAAATTTATCCCCCCCCCCCCCCCCGACTGTGTGGTGATGCACTGTGATGGCATTCAGGTGTACTCTGACTCAGTTGGACTTCAGTCCCGCTTGCAAGAGGTGAAGCAGGTATCGGAGTACCACCTGTACAGAGCAGGAGAAGGGGTGTGCCCGCTTTCCTGTGCACCATACCAAGAACAGGCACCACTTGAAGTCATACATCCTTTTTGTGGAGTCCTTACAAGAGGTCAGGAGAATCTCTTCCACATCTCACAGGAGACTGAAGGGGCTAGAGCTAGCCTTTCAGCAGACAAGCCGTGAGTGCGAGGGACCCCAGGTTGGGGTATAGGAGAGATCCCTGCCCTGTGAGAGTAGCCCTGGAGCTCGGCCCAGGGGAACTGGCGTACTGACGATAGAGACAGGAGTAGTGGGAACCACGGCTGTCTGAGCCACCGAGGGGCCATCAGCATCAGCACAGATTGTCATGCTGAGCCTTGAATAAGGTCTTGGCTATCAGTTATGTCAGGGGGAAAGGCATATATAGGAGGCCTTCTGTCCACGGGATGAGAAATGCATCCACCGCTACCTGTGAGGGATGCGATCTGCAGAAGCAGAAACGGGGCAACTGTATGTTGTCCAGGCTGGCAAACAGGTCCATCATGGGGACACCCCAGTGCCGGAACAGCTGTGAAGCTACCACTGGGTCCAGGCACCACTCGCGTGGCCGGAGAATTCTGCTCAGTTTGTCTGTCAGGGCATTGTCCTGGCCTGGGAGGTAGACCACACTTAAGAGCATCCCTCTGCGTATAGCTCCTGGCAGAAGAGTTATGACCCTTCCCCCCCCCAACCCAGTTTGTTCAAGTAGAACTTTACAATCTGGTTGTCGGTCTGTATCAGCACCATGCGGTGCTGTAGGTGGTGGTGGAAGGCTCAAAGGGCTAGAAATATCGCCCTGACTTCCAGCAGGTTGATTTGCATCTCTGACTCCCTCTGGAACCGGCAGCCTTGTGTCTGGAGGCTCTTGCAATGCGTTCAGTGAGGTGTCCGTGGTGCCGTCATCACCCATATGCGAGGACTGACTTCCTGCTGGTTCCCGGAGAAGGCCTTATACCCTTTTGAAGTTTTAATGTTTGGTGATCATGGCTTTTCTGATCGTCTCAGGCAGCTCTCATCTTCACCATTGTGAAAATGGAACAGGGAGTGAATGTGGCCATTTTAAACATTAGACCATCATTCACTGGTTGATTCAAGTCATGTGAATACTGACAACTGATCACAGATGCATCTAATTTTACTGAAAAAGAATGTGGCTCTTCTGTTCAAACTGATTTGAATTGTTTATAAGGGTGCCAATAATTATGTCCTAATTCCAAATAACATCATTCTACTTAACCTTAACACTTGGAGAAAATTTCTCTCATGTCATCAAGGGAGAAAAAGGGAACTCAGCACCCCTGAGGTGCCAATAGGACAATGGGCACGTCAGCGATTATGGTGTGTAATTTCCCGCAGTGCAGTGTGTTTCACTGAGTTTAGTGACTCACTGTTAAAACACCAGCCAGGACCCTCTATTGAGGAAGTGAAAGCGGTTTTCAATGGGTTGTTGACCTGCCATTAAAACGCCAGTCAGGACCCTCCCCTGAGGAAGCAGTTGAGAAATGCTATTTGGGCATCCATTGCAGCGTTGTGACCAGTTGAGGGTATTACAAGAGTTGAGATAAGCGATACCCAGTGACACCCTTGAGAAAGTGTTTTAAAAAGCATAAGGGATGATATACAATTATATAGAAAATATTTATGCTCGTAATATAATATAAGCTGTATTTTTATATGTATTTATGGCTTGTGATGGGTTCAAAGGCTTTTTAGGGTTTAATGATAGTAGTCCTTGAGTTAGTTTTTAAAGGTATTAGGGCTGCGTGCAATATGTGTAATATGAATAACATGAGTTATATTTTTTATAATGTATTGTTGTGTGTGATGTGTTCAAAGGCTTACTGATTGTATTAAATAGGTGCATATGACGTCTGAAGGGAGTTTTTTGGACCCATGATATTATACATCTAGACCATGGTCGAATTTCTTTGAGCCAAAACATTGAGCTCAAGGATTCAGAGTTCCTTTTTCTCTCTTGGTCACGTGAGATAGAAATTTTCTCCAAGTGTTAAGGTTAGGTAGAATGATGTTAATGGGAATTTCGATATTATAGACCTTTCCACCAGAATGACGCCTAAGAATTAATCATGTCCTGGCAAGGCCCCAGTTTTTATACTATTTCCTTTTTCAATTGCACTGGTTTTATTTGCTTCTTTTGTGTGTCAAATATGTGTGCTGTCATCACCCCAGCCCCGGCCACGTGCCTAAAGGGCTAGGGTGGACATTATGTCCTTCATAAACGGGTTGAAAACTATCTTCAGCACTGAAGCATGTTGGGAGTTGTAGTTTCCCTTTTAAAAGTATAGCCGTGACAAACCAGTATGAAGGTAAATGATAAAGATTTTATTTCCCCAATGTCACAAGGTTCAACATAAAGCATCAGGATATTCTCTCCAGTTAGTATTTCCAAAGATATTTACAAAACTCAGGTTGAATGTGTTTCACAGTCACTACTTCTGTTCAGGGGTTTTAATCCAAAACATAGCAGATAAAACAAAACACAAGCTTCTTCATTCAGCTTAGTAAAAATGTTCTCTTTTATCCTTTCCTTCTTTACTAAGACCAAACACAGGTGCTAGGCAATATTCCTTTGGTTAAACAAGCTCTTACCTTCAACAAGGTCAGCCTTCTTTACTCTGTTACCCAAAAGCGCACATCCTGAAAGCTATTCTTCAGGTAAGGACTCCATGTTTCCAGCCAAACATAATGTGCAATCTATGGGAAACTCAGGCAGTAAGGACTCCTGTTCGCTAGGATCTATCTGCATTTCTTCCTGCTCTGAAGAAACATCAACTTGCTCTGAGCTTTCCCCGCATCTCCCAGGATATACTTTCTCGGGGGATCTCTGTAATTCCTTCCAGCAGTGGTCTAACCTGGTATGGAAGACAGGTATCTGGAGTTTGAGCTCTCTCTTTCTGGCTATGTTCACAAACCTCTCTCCAGCTGTGGTTAAACAGTTCCTGGCCTCCTTGTTTAACTTCCTCTCTGGTGTTAATTGATGGCTCCCTGTTCCCGGCTGGGTTCTTCTGCCTCCTAGCTTGAGCCCTGGGCACCCACTTCTGAACACCTTGAGACTTCCAGTTCGGCATAGACATGGGAAGACTTTTATGCTCTCTCTCCCTGAGCTGTGCCTTCCTGGTACCTCTCCTGACGGCTTCTCCCTGGAGCTCTCTACCTTGGAACTGCTGGCCTCTTTGGAACTTTCTCTTATCCTGCAACAGCCCTTCCAGCTGCCTTTCTTGGTGTTGCTTCGTCGCCTTCTCCCTCTTCTTCCCCTCTTTCTCTCCTTCTAAGCAAGGCTTATAAAGCTGCTTCTCTGTCAGGGTCTCTCTCACTCCCCACAGGTGTATGTGATCATCCCCTAAGTTTGTAACTACCTCAGGACAGCTTGGGTGTGGCAACCTAACTTCAGACTCTCTGTGCTTACTCCCTCTAGCTGCACTCTGCAGTGTGTGTACTGCAGACCTGTCACGTTCTTTAAAGGTACATTCACTAGTTTTCCCTATCTCCATAGGCTCACTAGCATCTTCTTCATCACAGTGCATAATGTGTGTGCATATATAGTCTAAAGCCATTCCAGGTTTTTTTTTTCTTTAGGAGATATTGGACATTAAGGGTTTAAACTACAAGGGCACCAATGATGTTGACCACAACTGTACTTCTTGAAAACTGCATCCAACTTTTGGGGGAGGGGGTGGGCACATGGGCACAGAGGACGTGCTAGGCTCAGAGTTCTGATCAAATAATGCTGACTATTCAACCAGTCCTTAACAGGATATGGATGGAGAATCGAACCAAGACCCCTCCTCCTTTGGCAAACCCAGGACGACACTGGTCTTGAGGGTGACCCAATGGGAGTCTCCCACATTGAGCTCAAGTGAGGAAGTCACCCCTAAGAACCGTTACTCATGAGCTAAATCAATTTTTCCTCAACATTTTCACAGAGCTGCTCAGATATGTGCACTCTCTACTGGAGATAGAGAAATGCTGGGGTAGTATGCACCTAGCTGCCTTAGATATGGTTGCAGGATGAGGTCATAAGAAACCTTTAGATTATTTTCTCTGTCTCCACCTATGCTGGTAGTGGGACACAACCCACTTGTTTGGACTGGTCTAGCAGGATGATACGAAATGCTGGCCTTCCAGTATCTGAACAGTATCAGAATTCAAAAAAGCATGTGACAAACACAGAGGGTCGCTAAAGGTAAAAAGCTGATATGGAAGGGCAGACTAGATAGGTCATGTGGTCTTTTTCTGCCATAATGTTTCTGTGTTTCCTCTTTTGCACTGACCTTCAACCTTGCCAATGATCTCTCTCTTTGCATCATATGTTCAAAAAAATGAAAGTTGAAGTCTTGTCATCTGAGCTTCTAAAGAAAGCTTAGGTTTGATCTCCTCTAGTACCAACTGGTTTGTTTTTTGAGCAGTCCATGGTATACACAGTATTCAATGCCAGCAACAATTCGAAAGCACTGATTTTCTTCCTATCTCTTTCACTATCCAACTTTGGCATCCATATGATGATATTAAAAATACCATTGCTTGGACAAGTCAAATCTTTGTATGGAGAGAATCTTGTCTTGGTCCTCCTCCATAGTCATTCTGCCAAGAGTAATGCATCGTTGGATTTCTTACCTGCTTGTCATTTTTTTTTATTGGATTATTGATCCAAGCAGGTTAAAGTTGTCTGCTATTTCTATTTCTTCTCCATCAAGGACAAAATTACTGATTTTTCCTGCTGTCAGGATCTTTGTCTTCTTAAATTAAGGTGCAAGCCCATTTCAAGACTATCTTCATTGAGTTTGAGAAGCAAACGTTTCAGATCCTCTTCACTTTCAGCCAGAAATGTGGTATCAGCATAGCAAAGATCGTTCATGAGTCTTCCACCAGTCTTCACACATTGGTTGTTTTTATACAAACCTGCTTCTCTGAAGATTTGCTCTACATATAAATTACACAGGTAGAGAGAAAGTATGCAGCCTTGTCGTATACCTTTGCCGATTTTAAACCATTATGTTTCTTCTTGATCAATGTAAAAATAGTTCTCATGCACTATCAGGTGTTCTGGTATATCCATACTTCTTAATGTGGCCCAGAGTTTCTCATAATTTGCACAATGGTTGTCTTTTTCAAGGATCCATCTCAAAATCTCAATGTCATCTCTCGTTCCTTGACCTTTCCTGAGCCCTGTTTGCACTTCAGGCAGTTCTCATTCCAGGTATGGTTGTAGTCTCCACTGAATGATCTTGAGTAGAATCTTGCTGGCATGTGGGATGAGAGCGATTGTGCAGTAATTTCCAGAATCAGTCGGATCACCTTTCTTCAGTATTGGTATACACACAGATCTCTTCCAGTCAGTTGGCCTTGATACGGTCTTCCAAATTTCCTGGCAGAGCCTTGTAAGTCTGATTGCTGGAATGCTTCAATGGGGGTGCCATCAATGCCTGGACTTTGTTCTTTGGTAATGCTTTCAGTGCAGCTTAGACTACTTCTTTCAACACCAATGGTTCCTGATCATAAGGTACAGGTTGAAATGGTTGTTAGTCCACATTATCTTTATGGTATGACGACTCTGTATTCTTTCTACCTTATCTTGATCTTCTCAGCATCATTCAATATGGATCCTTGAGCATCTTTTAGCATTCCAATTCAATGCTGGCATTTTCTCTTTAATTGCCGAGCTTCTAATAGTTTCTGATTCTATTCCCTTGCATGTGTCATTGTAGTACTTCTCCCTGTCTCATCTTGCTGCACGTTGGAAATCTCTGTTAAGTTCTGTGATTATCTCTCATTCTCCTCTGGCTTTAGCTTCTCCGTTTCTGTGCATGTTTCAATTTCTTCAGTCATCCATTTTGGCCATTGTTGTTTCTTCACCTTTTGTAGAGACTTCTCACTTTCTTTGAGCACAACTTTATTGATGTCATACGATAACTCTTCTGGTGCTCTGTCATTTGTATCCAAAGTGACAAATCAGTTTTGCAGGCAGTCTTTAAATTCCAGTGGTATATTCTCAAGGTCATATTTTGCTACATTCATGAGCAGCTTTTTTTTCAACTTTAGCTCAAGTTTGAATACTAGTAGCTGGTGATCTGTACCACAGTCAGCTCCAGGTTTTGTCTGTTGATGTTATGGAGCTTGTCAGACGGCTGCCTGGGTGAAAATCTTCACAGTCTTGGCAAGTGCATATATCTATATGATTTGCAAGGTATTGTGGGCAATGTAGTTCATTCACACCAGACACAGCTGCTGACAATAATTTAGTTGTGCTCTTGGGTAAAGCCAATAAGATATTTATTTATGGGGTTATTTCTCCCAACACAGATATGCTTGGTAGCACATAAATCAGGTAACTTGCTTTCAGTGTTAACTTGGAAAAATAAAGTCAAAATCAGGAAAACAACAAAATGAAAAGCCACAAAGCAAGAAACAAACTGTTCTTTTCAGGTTAACTTCTGATTACTTCCCACATAGATTCAGAAGTGATTCTCTCCTAGCTCACAAGCAATTAGGTAAGGCTTAATTGCTAGCAGTCACCAGCTGAAACCCCTTAGCTGGCTTGCCTTCCACTGTGTGGGTCAAATCCTGCTTCAGGAGCTTTTCTGAGTAGATTGATTTCTTTGGTCACTAGGAGGAAATTAGACCTACCTGCTAATTGTTGTTCCTTGAGGAACTCCAGTCTAGTCCTGAAATCTGGGGTTGAGCTCCTCCTCCCGCAGCCTTCGAGACTGAGCACGTCACTCTTTTGGTGACTCCTGTATAAATAGGCCAAGATCCACCTCCACGCTCCAGTAACCTATTGACAAAGCAGATTCATGAGAGCAATAACTAAGTAGTTAAACAGAACCATAACTAATACTATACCAAGTAACAGTTTAGAAGGTCCCCTAAATAGACCGTTTACCAGAAGCCTATCCTGCAATAGGCCTTCTTTTAAGTTCTGCTGGGGCTACCCTCCCCTTCTGAGGAACCCCAGGAGAGGAATACCTTCCCCCTATAGCAAGAACTCTCCTCCCCTTATGAAACGCCACTTACTCAGACGCGTCCTACCTAGGCCATTGTCCTCTGCTTCAGGCCGCAGATCCAGGTCTACACCAGGGAGGGATACAGGACTAGACTGGAGCTCCTCAAGGAACAATTATTAGCAGATAAGTCTAATTTCCTCTTCCTTATCGTCCCTCCAGTCTAGTCCTGACATCTGGGGATGTAATAGAGCAGTAAATGACTACAATCACCGTGAGGGACCTGCTAGACCCACCTGAAGCACCGCAGATCCAAAACAAGAATCCCGTTCCGCCTGAACATCCAACCTGTAATGCTTCACAAAAGAACGAAGCGAAGACCATGTCGCTGCCCTGAAAATCTCCACCGCAGACACTAAACTGAACTCCGCCCAAGAAGCTGCTTGCGCCCTTGTCGAATGAGCTCTCAGCCCCACCAGGACTGACTTCCCTTTCAATATATAAGCCGACGCAATGGTCTCTTTCAACCACCTAGCAATAGACATCTTCGACGCCACCTCCCCTTGCCTTGGACCCCCAAACAAGACAAACAGTCTGTCCGACTTACGAAACGGGGCCATCCTCTGCAAATACTTACGTAACACACATCCTACATCCAGTCGATGCAGCCGACCTCTGTCCTCCTGCTTGTTCTTGAGGTCAAAACTTGGCAACAACACTACCTGATTTAAGTGGAACGCCAACACTACCTTAGGCAAGAAGGAGGGTACCGTTCTCAAAACTACCTTCTGACTGAAAGGACAGGAAAGGCTCCCTACACGACAAAGCCTGCAACTCCGAAATCCTTCTAGCCGAACAAATGGCCACCAGAAAGACAACTTTGAGAGTAAGATCCTTTAAGGTAGCCGTATGCAAAGGCTCAAATGGCTCCCGTACCAGAGCCTCCAACACCAAATTGAGATCCCATGCTGGCACCGCCGTCCTGCATGGAGGTCTCAGTAGCGATGCCGCTCGCAAAAAACGCTTCACATCCGGATGAGTCCCGAGATTCCTACCTTGTACCTTCTCCCGGAAACAGGACAGCGCTGCCAACTGAACTCGCAGGGAAGAAGCGGCCAAGCCCTTATCCAAACCCCTCTGCAAGAAAGACAACTTGCGGCACCGACACCTTCAAAGCTGTTGCTCCGTTCTCTGCACACCACGACTCAAACAATCGCCATACCCTAATATATGCCATCGAGGCAGAGCGACGCCTGGATATCAATAAAGTAGAAATTACCTGTAGCGAGTAACCTTTTGCCCCTTAACCTCACCCTTTCAAGAGTCAAGCCGTAAGCGAGAATCGATCCACCTGAGGCATGCTCAACAGCCCCTGAACTAATAGATCCCTTCTGTCTGGAAGCCGCCATGGCCGCCCCACTACAAGTCGCATCAAGTCCGCATACCACAGTCTTCGAGGCCAATCCGGAGCAATGAGGATGACCTGACCCTTGTGCCGCTCTATCCGCTGTAGCGCCCGCCCTATCAACACCCATGGCGGAAACACATACAGCAGCTGCTCTTTTAGCCAAACCTGCATCAGGGCATCTAAGCTTTCCGACATCCTTTCTCGCCTTCTGCTGTAAAACCTTGCGGTCTTCGCCAATGCGAATGTTGCCATGAGATTTATTTATTTTATTTATTATATTCTCTTATATACCGCGCTATTCTGCATCAGTGCGGTTTACATTGAACAAACTGATATTACATTGAACAGGGCATTATAACTTGGAGATAACTATTTTATAGGGAACATGGGCTATGGAGGGTTAAGTGGCTTGCCCAAGACCACAAGGAGCACCTGTGGGACTAGAAACCCCAGTCCTTCCGGCCCAAGGTTGCTGTCCTCTAGTGGGATTTGAACCCCAGACCTTCCGGCCTGAAGTACCTTGCCCCAACCACTAGGCCACTCCTCCACTCAATCATCGGCGTCCCCCAACGACGCTCCACCAAGTCGAATACCTCCTGATGAAGAACCCACTCTCCGGGATCTACTTTGACATGACTCAAGTAATCGGCAGTCACATTGTCCACCCCCGCTACATGAGCTGCCGACAGGGCCTCCAGATGTTCTTCGGCCCAGCGTAAGAGCTTTGCCGCCTCGCCCTCCAGAGATACGCTGCTGGTGCCTCCTTGGCGATTGATATACGCCACGGCTGTGGCATTGTCGGATAGCACTCTTATCGCCTTTCCCTGCAACCTGTGTTGTAAGGCCCAAAGTGCTAACTTCACCGCTCGTAATTCCAACCTGTTGATGGACCACTGCTTTTCCATTTCTGTCCACTGGCCCTGAGCGAACCGGCCTTCGAAGTGAGCCCCCCATCCGAACAGACTGGCATCCGTCGTCAGAGGCATCCAGTCCGGCACCTCCAAAGGCATGCCCCTTTGAAGATTTCCGGGCTCCAGCCACCACTGTAGGGCCTCCAGCATCTCCTATAGACAGGGCAACCTCTGGGTCAACCGATCGGACTAATGTGACCATCTCCTGAATAAGGCCACGGTACCACCTCTAGTGTCGCCGTCATCTTTCCTAACAGCTGCAGATAGTGCCACGCTGTGGGAGCCCCCCTGTTATTTTCCTTTTCTTTTTAATCATTTTATATATTTTATAGTTTTATTGTAAACTGCCTCGATGTAATGGAGGGCGGTATATCAAGTGATTATAAACAATAAACAATAAGGCGCGTACCAGCTCCCTTAGACCCTGCGCTCTGAGGAGCGGAAGAAAAACTCTCTCTCCTCTCTTGTGTCGAAGCGGGCTCTCAAATACTCTGTGTCTCCTGCGAAGGCCCTAACCTGCTTTTTTCTGCACTGACTACCCAACCTAGATCCTGCAGAAACTGTACCACACGGCTGGTAGCTTCCTCGCTTTCTCTTTGCGACTTCGCCCCGATCAACCAATCGTCCAGGTAAGGATGCACCAACACTCCGTCTTTTCGGAAGGCTGCCACCACCACCACCATCACCTTGGTGAAGGTTCTCGGTGCTGTTGCTAAGCCGAATGGCAATGCTTGGAACTGAAAATGCCCCTGAGGGACCGCGAAGCGCAGAAACCACTGATGCTCTCTGCGAACCGGAATGTGGAGATAGGCCTCCGTCAAATCTAAAGACGTGAGAAACTCTCCCTGTCTTACCACCACTATGACTGATCTTAGGGTCTCCATTCGAAAATGCGATACTCTGAGGCACCTATTGACCCCCTTGAGATCCAGAATCGGCCGAAAGGTGCCCTCTTTCTTTTGGACCACAAAATATATGGGAGTACTGACCGCAACCGTACTCGTCCTCCGGCACTGGCACCACCGCTCTGAGTGCCAGAAGCCTTTCTACCGTCTCTTGAACCACCAGCCGCTTTGAGCGGACCCTGCAGGGAGAGAGCATGAAGGCATTGACCACTGGGTGCTGGAACTCGAGAGCATAACCTTCGCGAATGACCTCCAACACCCATTAGTCTGACGTAACTCGGATCCAGGCAGGATAGAACTCCCTTAACCGAACCCCAACGGGAATCAATCCTGCCTGGGACCCCCCTCACTTCATTGAAGCTCTGAAACCTCTTCCTGCTCCTCTGAATCCCCGAAACCCCTGGGACCTAAGCCGAACGTCCTCGCTGAAACTGACCAAACCTTGGCGAGCGAAAATGCCAGAACTCCCTCTGTTGATTTTTGTTCGGCCCCTGGACCCAACCAGGCTTCTGCTTATCCTCTGGAAGTCGTCCACCCTTAGTTGCCAAGGTACTTCACTAACTTTTCAAAATCTTCCCCAAATAGGAGCTTTCCCCTGAAGGGAAGCTTACTCAGCCGTGCCTTAGAGGAACCATCTGCAGCCCAATTACGGAGTCACAAACATCTGCGCGCCGCTACTACCGATGCCATACTTCTGGACAGGCCCCGAATCAGATTATACTGGATATCTGCCAGATAAGCTGCCCCCCGTTTCCAACCTGGCTGTCTCCTCGGCCATGTCCTCTAGCTGAGCTGTACTAATCCTCTGGCACCCACGCCCCACAAATAGAAGCCTGCATGGAAAGGGCATCGACATCAAAAACCTGTTTCAATAAGGAGTCTAATCGCCTATCCTGGGCATCCTTCAGCGCTGCACTACCTTCAAATGGTATCATCGTCCTCTTGGTGACAGCAGCCACTGCAGCATCCACTTTAGGAGACTTAACAAGATCCTTATCCTGGTCCGCTAAGGGATACAGTCAAGCCATCACCCTCGACCCCTTCATCCCAGACTCGGGCATGTCCCATTCTTCTTGGATCACCTCCCTAAACAAACTATGTACTGGGAAGACGTTTTGGGACTTGTGAACGGCCTGCAATAACGGATCCTCTAACGCCGAATCCTCTGCCGGACCCGCAATCCACCCAGACCCACATGTTCAGCGCCTTCAGTGTCTCCGTGATCAGCGCCGGCAACTCCTCCCGCCAGAACACTCTCACCACTCGTGCCTGATTCTCCTGCTCTGTGAGCTCCCTTTCTTCCAATCCCTCTTCCATCTCTAACTCCTCTGTCTTCCGACTGCTCCTCTTGATCTACCATCTTCTCTATCTTGTCACTCACCAGTCTAGATCTCTTCGAGGGGACATTGCTCGCCGCCGAATCCAATTGAGGACCCGGACGCTTCTCTCCCCAGTTCTACCTGTACTGCCCCTGCTGGCCCACGCACTCCCCCTCCGAGCGCTTGTTGCAGCAGAGCCACAAAGTCTGGAGAAAAAATTGCTGCTAAATCAACCCTGGATCAGAGAAGGGGCAGAGGGAATGTCTGGCACCGAGGACGGCCCCGCCACCGCCTCCAGCAGTGACTCTGAAAAAGCAAGCGGATCAGAAAGGCCAAGAATTTTCCCTTCTGGCTCTCTCCTACCTCATCCGTGGCTAGCTCCACTGAGGCCGCTTCCTGCATACAGCTCTTGCAAACCCCAGCCTCAGACAGCGACCCCTTCCTCCCCACACACATTAAACACATGGGTTTGGAAGGCATGCCTGCTAGCCAGTCCTGATCACTCGTAGAGCCAAAAAATAAAACACAAAAACAATCTGTGCTCTTTTTTTTTTTTTTGCAGAAAAATTCACCAAAACAATTACCACAACTAGGAACCCGAACTAAGGACTCTCCCTTCTAGTTCCTGTCAAACCGTGTCAGCAAAGACATCCGATGACTGACGCGACTCTTAACTTAATACTTTGCCCCATATTTCTGTCACCTCCAGTTGCGTGACAAAACGATGGAGCAGTGTGCACCAAAAAACCTGAAAAAGAAAAACAGAGAGATGAAAAATATTATAGCAGAATAGTGGCGAGATGTTGCACAACACAGTTGCATAAGCGGTTAGCCAATAGGCATTGAGTCATGGGCGTGGCTGCCACAGTCTCATTTCTTTTTTGTCACACCTCGTAGCTAAGTGGCAGTGAAGGATTACATGTCTGTCTTCATAAAAAGGATGTAGAGTATTTATTTTATTTTATTTAACAGGTTTTTTTATACCACTTTATTATTTTAGTCAAAGCTGTTTAGATAGCAACTTAAACTTGATAATGTACGTTAAACAGGGACATTGATAACTTGGATTCTTCTGAGGCAATTGAGGGTTAAGCGACTTGCCCAAGGCTACAAGGAGTGCTAGTGGGAATCAAACCTACTTCAGTCTTCAAGGCATGGCAGCCTGAGTGACATCTTAACTGATGCCTCAACAAGGGATATTGTGCTCGAATCCAAAAAGGCACGGGCAAATCTCAAAAAGTTGTATGTAAACTGCTCTGACTGCAAAACAGAACGATATATAAAATCTGTTAAATAAAATAAATAATAGTTTGCTATGAACAACTTATGGTTGCTACAGGAGCAAAATTCGATGCTGCTGATTTTTTTAAGCTATGCTAAGGAAAAATGAATGAAGTGAAATCAAATTGTGAAATCTGTTTGTGCAACATTTAGCCATGGCACCAGAAAGCAGCCAGACCAAGGGAAAACTCAGGAACAAGCAGTCACATTGAAAAAAAAATAAACTTCAGGTGTCAAAAAAAAAAAAAAAAAAACCTCTATAAAAACAGAAGAGAAAAAAGGATAAAGTAATGGAGGCAGCCTGACCATGAAACAGAAAATGTTTGGTAGTGAAGAGAAGACATTAAAATGCTTCCACAAGCGAAAATAAACAAAGGAGGGCCCACAGAACATCTCCAGCATGCCTAAAGAAGCTTTTCCAGATTACTCTGGGAGATGCTTCATATCAGCGGCATCGGATGTCATCACATATATGACTGGGGAAAAAAAAACAACCTTACTTTGCTGTAAACAAGAGAAGCCAACAAATATATAGTAGGCATAATGAAACAGAAGAGCAGCACACAAAATAAATAAATTAAGAAAATAAAAAAAACAATCAAGGAGACTCACACAATACCGAAACAGAAATATGACAACAGAAAAAGACGATATGGCCTATTCTAGTCCGCCATTCCATATCAACTACAATAATTCCTTTTTCCTTTAGAGATCTTGTGTGTTTGTCTCATGCTTTCTTGAATTCAGATATCGTCCTCATCTCTATTACCTCCACTGTAAGACTATTCCATGCATTTATTACTCTTTCCATAATGCACAGTTACTTACCTGTAACAGGTGATCTCTGGGAACAGCAGGAATAAGTCTTCACATATGGGTACGTCGGTACCGACTGAGTCTGCGCGGGAACGCTCCCCAGCGTCCAATCAGAACGCTTTTGAAAGCATCCCAACACGCCTGCGTGCTGCCTTCCCACCATTCCCAACTGTCTCTCCTCAGTTAAGTTTTAAAGCTGAGACAAAGAGAGAGAGAGAGAGAAAGGGAAAGATAGAGATAGAAAAATGCAACTCCTAGGGGAGGTGGGTGGGTTGTGAAGACATTCCTGCTGTTCCCAGAGATCACCTGTTACAGGTAAGTAACTGTGCTATCTCCAGGAACAAGCAGGAATGAGTCTTCACATATGGGGACTCCCAAGCTGAGATGCCTGGAGGAGTCCCAGCATGTTGCGAATTTGGGAGCCATGCTATTTTACTGAAACCCCAGGCATCCTAGGGATGGAGGGTAGGAGTTGAACTAAAAAGATGTGCTATGGAACAGCAGGACCAAACAGGATGCCTAGATAGGAGTCTCTGTGCAGGTGATATTTAGTGGTAATATTCGGAGCAATAAACCAACCTGGACCTCACCTGGTGATATTGCAAAGGGGTATATGGAGGTTCATGTGGATTTGTGGATATGAACCAACAGAATATCCCCAGGGAGTACCTCAATGCAAGGAGAGGTAGATAACTGTACAAAAAAACAGGTTGAGGTTAGAACCCTTAGGGTGAGAAGAAAAACCCAGTGGAACTGGGGTAGTTCAATAAGGTAGGACTTTGCGGAAAACGCGGAAGTCCCTATTAGATAAAAACTGAAGCTCTTTTGACTTTAAAGGGACAAAGTTCTTATAGGAGAAGGGAGCTTTAAAGATCCCTATATCCGATAACAAAGAGGAGTGATGAGGCAGTGTAGCCTCTCATCTTCTGAAGAGTCAGAAAGTCCCTCCTAATTGGAAAGGAAGTATATGGAGGGCTTCAGGTGTACCTAAACTGAAAGGCATGGTACAAAAACCTCCTCAACTACTAAAAGAGGTGGTTGATTATGGAGAACCCTAAGTATGCTGGGACAGTATGGAAAGGGATAGAGAGTATCTGTCGAGTCCGTGGGGGGAATATATATATATATCTAGGCAAACAGATGGAAATAGTATATAGATATAGATAGATAGATACTTCGCAATATATGATAGTGGGTATATATATATATATATATATATATATATATATATATATATATATACATACATATACATACATATACATACACACACACATATATATATACATACATATACAGTCAAACCTCGGTTTTCATGATTAATCCGTTCGAAAACGTCTGACTAAAACCGAAACGTATGAAAACTGAAGCAATATTTCCCATAAGAAATAATGTAAATCCAATTAATCCGTTCCAGACACCCAAAAATATTCACAAAAAATACATTTTATAGAGAATAACTATATTTTTACATACAGAAAACAATGAGAAATAAATATAAATGACTAATGAAATGGATAAATGAACATTTAACATCACTGAAAGCAAGCTAAGTACAGTACTGTACAGTACAGTATGTTAACATCTGGCCTTAGCCACCCCTGACAAGCTGCTGTGCCCAGCTCTCTTCGGAATCACATTGAATTCAGTCCATTAAAATACCTTTACATTATCTGCTCAATGCTTCAGAATGGCAGAAAATCTTAATGATATAGCTTCAGACGTACCCTGCAAGAGAAAGAACTGCCTCCCACATTCATGCAACATCTCCTGCTTACGTTGACAGCTTTTCTTCCCTGCTACCGGGACAAAATCTCAGTCAAAAGACGTTGAAAACCGAAGCGTATGAAAACCGGGGCAAATGAAAACCGAGGTTTGACTGTATATATACACACACACACACACACATATATATATATATATATATATATACACATACATACATACATACATACATACCCATGTCCGCACCTAGGGTATGTGGAGAGAGAAAGATTTATCTAACCACAGAAGGGAGGTACCTGCTTGGGAAGATAGAGAATCTGTACTTCCTGGGTATGGATAGGAAGCCCAGGGGAGTTCTCTCACTAGCAAGAGAAGTCTAAAGTCCTCTAAGAACTCTAGTTCAGAGACAACCAGGAATGGAGACCTACCTGGAAAATGCAGAGGATGTTATAAATCTGCAAATAGTAAGTCTGAATCCTTCCATAACTCCAGCAGGTAGCTGGAGAAAAGATGCAATAAAAATACCATATGTACCCCTGATGAGGGTAAAAAGGGGTATGGTGCATTCTTGTGCTCAACATGGATTATGCCATGAAGAGTTGAGGATGGAAGGAAAAAACAAGACAAGGATTGTCTATACTGATAGAAAACCCCATCCCTGGTGAAGGGGTCCCCTGGAGATGTGAAGCAACCCAGGGAATTGGATAATTCTTTAGGTATTCTCTTAATTAAAGGCTTGTGTTTATTTAAGAAGCCTTTAATGGAAAAATTGTATGGGCAGGGAGAACCCAGCAGGCAGGACTAGGTAAAGCCCTTCCTAACCATTTGACATCATGTGCTCTCTAACAAGGCCCCATAGTGTAGAGCTGCTCCGAAGAGATGCAGAGAGCATGTTGCAGGTTAATTAGAAGAAAAACTGGTGTTTAAGAGCCAGTAGGTATCATGAACCATTCCGCCAAGCCCAAGATTGGAGAAGGCTAAGGATAGAAGATAAGGTAATGTGTCTGCAACAATAGCCAGAAAGGTTTTAAAACCTTCTGGGACCTAGAGGTAAGGCCAGAACCATTGAAATTGGAGAACAAGCCCTGGTGGCTTGGTCAGCAAGTCAGTGGTCTAGCCAGTAAGAACCCTTGCAGTTCTAACTATTGATAGGGCAGCAGTAGAAATCTTATGTCCCAAGATTGGGAAAGAAATACAGACATAAGTAGGAATGGTAAGACTCCACTATTGTCTGAGAGCTGCCAGAAAAATTAAGAATGCATGGGGGAGACAACTTTGAAAGAAAACCTAGGGCTTAAGGAGAAGCCCTCAGTCAAGTGGTATCACTCTTACAGACAAAATGTCTTCGTAAGAGTGGCAGAGTTGAAAAGAAGACATACGGTGGAGTAAATCTTTGAAGTAATATGAGATATGTGGATACAGGAGAAAAAGTCAAAGGTAAAGGCAACCTTATTGACAGTTGTTACTCCTCTGAGTAGTCCAGAGGATGAGGAGTAACTGTATAACCTGTAGAGCATAATCAACTTAAGAAACTCATGGAGCTGATAGTTAGGATGTCCCCCTAAGAGGGACATATGTAAAGTTAGGATGGAATTGATGTAGATGCTTGTAGTGGTAGGAAGCAAACTACAGGATCCAAACCTCAAACAGGAAAAAGGATTCAGGGAAGAGTCTTTTAGCAACCCTGCGGCTGCTGGGTTTGCTGAACCCATTGAGGTTGTGATTTCTTGAGCCTGGTTGATTGTTTCCCTTGCCTGGGAGGATCTGCATGATGGGTAGAAAATGGATAAAACCTTCTCCCATTAAGGGAACAAAGCTTATTAGCAGACTTTCTACAAACTGGGATAGAGGAAGGCATAGACAAGCCTCTGAAAGCAATAGTGTCAGTGGTTAACTGAGCAGCATGGAGTAAAGTCTCTTTATTAAAGAGATTCTCTCCAGTGCAAGGAACATTTCCCAGTTTATCTTGTACAGATTTGTCCAAGTCTGAAGCTTGGAGCCAGGCTCTACGTCGTGCTCCTATGGCTATAGCAGACGTTCTGCTAACTGACTCGAAAGAGTCTAGGGAAGCGCAAGTAAGGAACTTAGAAATATTTTGAGCATGATTGACTAACATAGAAAAATCTGCTCTTTTAGGCTCTTGGAGGAAAGGGGTCAAAAGCAATAAATCTTTTGTGACCTCCTCAAGAGATAATCCCATATAGAAAATATATGAAAGGATTCTTGCTGAAAGCATAGATGCCTGGAAAGTTTGACGTCCAAAGGCATCTAGTGTCTTAGCCTCGCAACCTGGTGAATAAGAAGAGTGCTTCTTAGTACTCCTAACACGCCTCATTGCTGATTCTACAACAAGAGAACGATGAGGGAGCTGAGGCTTTTGAAAACCTGGAGAAGGGGGCACCCTGTATAGGAGATCAGTTGCCCTAGAAGGTGGGGATACCATTAGAAGAGTTTCCCACTTTCTAAATAAAAGATCCTGCAAGGTTTGATGCAAAGGAAACATAATGACTTCCTGTGGATTACAGGGGATCTGTGTAGGTTGTGGATCCCCTGGTGCAGGGTCTTGACCAGATATGGAAATGGCCAGAGACTTGGCCATATCAAGTAGGAAAGCTTGAAAAGAAATCTCCCCAGAGGGGAGTTCGAGGAAGAGGAGGAAGAACTAGATCTGTTGAAGAACTAGTTCTAGCATCCACCGGTTTATTCAGATTCTGTAGAATAGAAGATCTGGAGGGGTGGAGCATCAGATTATCTTTGAAAGATAGTTGTCGGTACCGCTGAAAAGTGGTACCGCAACTGGTCGGTAGCAAATCGTCCATGCTAGGGATAGATTCCAAACTCGGTATGGAGGGAAGCGAGCCGGCTGAAAGGAGCATGGGAGGTACCGACACTGATGTTGATGTCGATACCGGTACCGAGATCTGTACCGTCGGTGACACCGATATAGGAAGATCAGTCTGTAATGGCACTATCGGTACCATGGAAACCGAATGTGGCAGACGTTGATCATCGGTGGAATGTCTACAGTACTGTCTGCAGTCGGTACCGAGATGAGTCGGTACCCAATCATCCAGACTGGAAATCGATTCTAGACTCGGCATCGAAAGAAGCGAGTCTATCGATGCATACCTGGAGGGTACCGATGTGGATACCAGCATCGGTACCGGGACTGATGTGGGAAGACCGGTCGGTAGCGGCTCTAACGGCAACGAGGATACCGAGAGCACTCGACTGTGATCATCGGTGTGGAATGTTTCATCCAGCACCATTGCTGATGCCGGGGTACCGGCACCGCTCAAAGCGGATACCACCACCGGGCATGGCTCAGGCATGTCCACCAAGGTGAAAACCCCAGGAACAGCCTGAAACCCCGTTAGTACTTTGGAGGTAGAAGCCTCCTGCCGGGGTTTTAAAGCCAAAATGTCCTCGGGGGCAAGCCCAAAGGCATCTCTATGAAGTACATGAGATCTACCACCCGAGGACTGGCTAGTCTGTACAGACTTTTGTTTGGTTACCTGATCCTGCGAAAAAGATGATGTAGCTAGTACCCTTAGGTCTGAGGGGAACAGCGTATCGAGTTGAGCTCAATGCTGAAAACTTCTTGTAGAAATAAAAGTGCAGGAGGGACACTCCAGCGGATGGTGTTCAGGTCCCAAACATTGAAGGCACCAATTATGGGTGTCTAAAACTAATTTGTAAATGCCACAATTAATACACATTCTAGTAGCTAGCATTTCCCTGAGGGAAAGTGAAGAGGCCTAGCAGGCCGAAACCTGTCAGGCACTAACAGGAACAAAAGTTCCCACACGGGGAAAAATTTGCAGAAAAAAAGAAAAAGAAACACCAGCGGTACCGGTGCGTTGAGGGAAGGTAGACGCGACCACAAGAAAAAACAAAAATAAAGGAAGAATTTTCTGCGGTGACAGGAGGACGTCCTGCCGGCTCCGCAGAAAAACGAAAACTGAGGAGACAGAGTTGGGAAAGGCGGGAAGGCAGCACGCAGGCATGTTGGGATGCTTTCAAAAGCGTTCTGACTGGACGCTGGGGAGCGTTCCCGCGCAGACTCCGTCAGTACCGACGTATCCATATGTGAAGACTCATTCCTGCTTGTTCCTGGAGATAGACATATTTCCACTTATTACCCCTGAGTCTATCACCTTTATCCTATGTCCCCTCATAACAGAACTTGCTTTAAATCGAAAGAGGCTCTCTTCTTATGCATTTATGACATGTAGGTATTTAATCTCCTTTATCCCGCCTTACCTCTAATGTATACCTATTAATGTATACATTCCCTTCCCTATGCACCCAAGCATCCTTCTGGCTTTCTCTGTCACTTTTTCTACCTGTTTAGCCACTTTAAGATCATCAGAAACAATCATGCCCAAGTCCTGCTCTTTTGTGGACAGAAGTACTTCGCCCCCTACACTGTGCTGCTACCTTGGAATTTTTGTAGCCCAAATGCATGACTCTGCATTTTTTTTTTAGTATTGAATCTCAACTGCCAAATTCTTGATCATTCTTCAAGCTTTGCTGAATTCCTCCTCAAGTTATCTACTCCTTCCCGAGTGTCTACACTATTGCAAATTTTGGTATCATCAGCAAACAGGCAAATCTTACCCAACAGCCCTTCCACAATATCACTAATAAAGATGTTAAAAAGAATCAGGTCAAGGACACCACTGGTAACCTCCTTCTCCTCAGGGTGCGCTCCATTTACCTGTACCCTTTGTCGCCTCTCACTCAACCAATTTCTAACCCAGTCACTTACTTAAGGGTCCATCCCTAGGGTGATCAATTTGTTTATAAGTTGCCTGTGTGGAATGGTGTCAAAGGCTTTACTGAAATCTAAGTATACAACCTCTATGGCTCTCCCACGATCCAACTCCCTGGTCACCCAGTCAAAGAAATCAGATTTGTCTGACAAGACCTGCCTCTGGTAAACTCAGCTGCCTTGGATTCTGCAAGCCATTGGCCTCCAGAAACTTCACTATCCTCTGTTTTAGCAGCATTTCCAATTTAATCACCACAGAGGTTAGACTAAACGGCCTGTAGTTCTCAATATCATCCTTACTTCCACTTTTATTTTTATTTAGCCAGTTTTCTATACTGCCTTATCTTTAAATCAAAGCAGTTTACATAATAATTTTGAATTATTTACATTGCAACAATAGGATAGGAGAGGACAGATGGCATGCAGAGATTTTAAGTATAAGAACTTATATAAAGGTCATAGTGGCAGGTGCTGGAGAGTGTCTAAAGCGGGCTAAGTGTACATAGTGAGGCCATGGACAGTCTATTGACTGGCGTTTTTTACATTGTGTTAAGTGATATTCCCGAAGCATTCCATATATAGGAACATCTATTTTTTCCTAAAGTCTTTAGTGTCCACAGTTGCTCTCAAGTCATCTGGAAGGGAATTCCATATAAATGGGGTGGAGAATGAAAATGCCCTGTTGGATGTAACTACTTTGCCTTTGAATAGTCACTGGGTGTGGAAATGAGGTTCATTGGTTGTTCCTTCTAGGGCGGTTGACCGGATCTCTTTTGATAATGTCCTTCAGAATGTCTGCTGAATTATTCTGTAGGACTTTGAATATGTTAAGCGCCATTTTGAACTTAGTGTGGGAGTGGACTGAAAGCCAATGCAGTTGATTCAGTATGGGAGTGATATGGCCGTGTTTTCTAGCACCTGTGATGATGCACGACACCGTGCTCTGTGCTATTTGCAGTAGGTGAATAGATTGTTTTGGGAGGCCATAGTACAAGGAGTTGCAGAAGTCCAGGATTGGCGTGACGATGCTTGGCAAATCGCATGAAGTGCTCCTGGTTGAGAGCAGCCTTTAGATTCCAAAAGATTTTCATTTTGTGGTAGGCATTCTTAGTAGTCTTATTGATAAGGGCCTGTAGGTTCAAGTTTTGATCCAGGGTGATTCCTAAGTATTGGATCTCGCTCTTTACAGATATGTTCCTATGCGATAGCGCGTTTGATAGTGGGGGGGTGTAAATGTCATGTTTCTTGTGATGAACAGAGCTTCAGTTTTATTGTAATTTATGTTTAAGTTATTCTTTTTAAGATTTTGTGTAAAGGGACCAAATGTACCTGTCTCCAATCCTACGGGACCACTTCCAACTCTAAACAAGCATTGAAAAGGTCAGTCAGTGGAGCTGCTGAGAACATTCCCAAGTTCCTTCAATATTCTCAGATGTATCCCATCCGGTCCCATTGCTTTGCCTACTTTTAGTTTAGCTAGTTCCTCATGAACAGAGTCTTCTGAAAATCATTCATGATTCCCTTCACTTCTGTTCCTCTTTTCTGAGGTCCTGCTCCGGGACCTTCATCTGTGAAAAGAGAACAAAAATATTTGTTAAGCAATTCTGCTCTAACCACTAGGCTGCTACTCCTCCACTACTGAAAAGGCATTAGCTAAATCCAAATCTAAAAATCAACTATATAGAACTATACTCTATGAGAGTCCCTTCATTGTTAGCTCTATTTTCTTAAATGTCTATTTGTATCCCTCAAACATACTTTAACCAGTACACTGAGCAAATTTGGTCAATAATTCACCAAAAAATCAAACACAAGTATGTCAAAGTTACCTCTTACACCCTTGTGCAAATTAATTGAAACAAACTGGATTTTTTAATCTCTTTAGCCTAAGAATTGTATATGCATTTAATTTTGATCTTTTTTTAATCAACTGGGTTAAATCATCACATATGAGATGTTTCATCATTGTGGGTTTATGGGTTAAATGACATAATAGGATGACATGATAATGACGTAGGAATGACTTATTGTGTATGCGACTATAATATCAGCCAACATTGCATCAGATTTTCTTTCGAGTGTATTCTTAGTTGTTAATCCAACCAATGTACATGATGGTCGCGACACCCAGAAAATGCACAAAGATCGTCACCTTGCACGAACATACAGGGAAGACCTACAGGCATATAGAAAGTATAGATGGTGTCAGTCTCACAATAGTCAGTCGTGTGATCAGATCTAAAAGGAGACAGAATCCATTTTGCCTAAATGAAAGGGAAATTGTGGTCTAAGAGAAAAACCACATCCAGAGACGACAACTATGTTCTCAGGGAAAGTAGAAAGATCCTCTGAAGACAAGCGACGCGTTAAAAAGAGATTTAGAAGAGAAAGGTATAATTGTCAGTTCTTCCAAAATTTGCAGGCAACTTTTGGAAGTTGGTTGAAAAGCACAATGACCTCTGAAAAATAACTTCTGACAAAGGTTATGAAAGAGAAGCGCTATAAATGGGGAATGAAACAAAGAGCAGACTAAAGAAGATTGGAGAAAAGTAATATTCAGTGATGTAAGTCATTTCTTCGTCCAGGGTCAAAGAAGCCAACATGTTCGGTGTTCACCTGGAGAAAAGATTTGCGATTCCCACATTCACCAGAATGTGAAACACCCCCAAAAGATGATCTTCTGGGAGTGTTTCAGTTATTATGGAGTCAGCAGCTTGCATCCAGTTGAGGGAATGATGCGTTCACAATACATCGATGTTCTCCAAAGAAGAGTTATTCCAGAGCTAGAGAAGACATTTCCTGATGGATCTGGCATCTTTCAGCAGGATCCTGCCCCATGCCACACATCAAAATTGGTGAAAGGTTTTTTTCAAAAGAAGCAAATAAAGGTATTGGACTAGCCAGGAAACTCTCCGGATTTAAACCCAATAGAGAATCTGTGGTCTATTTGCAAACTTTGCCTTCGTGGAATGGACTGTACGACAAAGGAGAAGCTTATTCAAGCTCCGATTCAAGTCTAGTACAGGGACCCAAAAATCGTTGCAGACTGCTTGAAATTAGTGGACTCCGTTCTACACAATCTGATCATTCGTCTCAAATCGAAAGGACTGGGAAAAAAAAAAAAAAAGCACACTGCAATGTTTCACCTCTTAACTATCAGTCTGTCAATTCCGTGTGAAAACAGGCAATAAGACATCAGAGCCATACTTACAACAGGTCACTAAATCCAAGTCAGCCACTTCCATTAAAGCCTCAACATCTGGGAACTTATTTCCCAAAGCATGGACATCAAATTGGTGGTGGGGTTGCACCCTATGTTAGAGGGAGCATTGAGTCACAAAGGATTAAAGTTTTGCAGAAAACAAAATTCACTGTAGAATCTCTATGGATTGAAATTCCATGTAAAAAGGGGACGGGGAAGGAGATGGAAATGGGGGTGTACTATCAACCGCCTGGCCAGAGTGAACAAATGGATTATGAAATGCTCAAAGAAACCAGGGAAGCTAACAAAAGTTACAGTACAGTAATAATAATGGGTGGTTTCAATTACCCCGGTATCGACTGGGTCAGTGTCACAGCAGAACATGCTAGGGAGATAACGTTTCTAGATGAAATATATGACTGCTTCTTGGAGCAGCTTGTTCATGAACCAACCAGAGGGGAAGCCATTTTGGACCCAGTCCTTAGTGGAACACAAGATCTGGTGCAAGAGATTTATTTTTATTTTATTTATTTGTGTGATTTTTCTACCACCATATCGAGCAATCATAGCGGTTTACGTAGAACAACAGAGTTACACTGAACAATGCAAAAGTCATATGTGAATAACAACCAATTGAACATATGTACATAATTGTATAGCAATTAACTATTTACAGCTTATCCGGGCATGAGAAGTCATATTTTCAATTCTATGTTTACTTTACAGGGATTTATAGAGATAAGGATTTTGGTGCTACTTGGCAATAGCGATCATAGTATGATTGCATTTGATTTAATAAATGGAGGAAGGATGGTAAGAAAAACCACAGTACTACCTTTTAACTTTCAAAAGGGAGACTATAATAAAATGAAGAAAATAGTTAAGAAAAAACTAAAAAGGAGCAGTTGCAAAAGGTTAAAGATTTACATCAAGCATGGGTGTTTAAAAATACTATCTTGTGTCATGGGCCTCTCTGTGCAACTACCGGTGAGCTCAGGTATTGCACTGGATCCCAGTGTAACTGGCCTCCCGGTAGTTGTAGCTGCTGCCAGTTACACAAAAATAGTTGTGGACAACCGGTATAAGGTAAATAGGGCTTTATTTCCCTTTCCCGAATAGGATATTCAAATGTACACAAAAACAAAACAAAACCCTTCTTGGGTAAAACAGAAAGAAAACTGGAACACAAAAATGGCTCTCTTTCAGCTTCTTAACAACAGAAATGTACTTTAAACATAGACATGTAGCCACCCAGAATAAGGCCTTTGCTTCCCCTTGTCAGGCTGCTTATTCTTCTTTATCTGAGGGAGATTATATTATCTGCCAAAGAAAGGCTACAATCCATTTCTTCAATATTCTCTTCAATTATAGAAGATTCACATTGCATCGGCTCCTCAACAGGAATTAGTACCTCTGTACTTTCTCTCTGTGTGGGCTTGGCAAACAGTCCGTCCTGGCTGTGACGTAGTTCTTTTCCACTAAAGGAAGACTGTTTGTGATTACCACAATTACTCCTGTTTTGGTAGTAGGAGCCTCCCCTCTGCTGACCTCTGTTTAGCAGGTTAAAGAATTCCCCTGTCCATCTATTAGGTGGAATTAATCCTGCTCTGAGCTCTGCTCTATTCAGGAACCTGGAGCCAGCTGGAACGTCTGACGACAGCCCTTTTGAAACTCTGGGTTTCACGTACCTTTCAGAGTGTTTTACTTCTTCAGGTAAAAAGCCTGGGCTGTTACATTCACTCTCACTTGCTGTGTCAAGCTGTCTGTACCTTTCATTCAAGCATTCCTCGGACTCACTCAGACCTCCGTTCAAGCTTCCAATAGGGTAATTAGACACGCTCTCTTCACAGCTTCTCTCGTCCTCCTCATGCGTCCAGTTCCTTCTCTGGGTTTCTCTCCAGCTCCTATCCTGGCTCTTGGCCTGGCTCTTAGGCTGTGCCTTCGTCCTGACCTGCCTAACTGTTTGTGAGCTGAGTTTATCTAGGTATTTCCTAGCTGCACCACTCCCTAGCTGATTAGAGTCAGGTGAAAATCCCCTGGCTTCCCTATTGGCTGGGTGTGTCTCCCAAGCTCGTGACCTCACTTGCTTACGTTGCCCATGGCAACTTTCCACCATGTGCTTTCCCCAAACGTTATTATTTCCCTGAACTGCACTATCCTCTGTCTCCATAGGGGTCACTAATGAGTCAGCTCTGTGACACTTGGAAGGCCAGACAAGCTGTATTCAACACGTCAAGAAAAGTGGAAGGAAATGCCAGCATGGTTTAAAAGTGAGGTCAGAGAAGCTGTTGCCAAAAAAGCATCTTTCAGGAAATGGAAAAAGGAACCAAATGACAAAAACTGGAAACATAAGCACTGGCAAGTTAGATGCAAGGCATTGATAAGGCAGGCAAACAGACGATTGAGAAGATTGCTGTGGAAGCAAATACAGTCAAACCTCGGTTTTCGTTTGCCCCAGTTTTCGTTAGCTTCGGTTTTCGACGATTTCTTTTTGGTTGCAATTTTGTCCCGGTTCTCGTACATCCGCTCGGTTTTCGTACAATTTAAAAAGGTCCTTACCGGGGGGGGGGGGGGGGCGCAAAACAGTACAGTACTTGTTTTTGCGATTGAGCTCTTTCCTTTCAGCGATCTTACTATAATCAAGGAGTGAGAGTGTGGCTTCCGACGCTCCCTGCTGATTGGCAAACTTGAGGGATCTCTGTGTGTGCTGTCCGGTGAGGTGAGAAAAGTGCCGGGAGCTGTTCTGCTGATGCTGAGAATTGGAGACGGGGGAGAGAATCGGCGATCAGAGGTGTGTGAGAGAAGTGCCCGGAGCTGTTCTGCTGCTGAGAATCGGAGGCGGGGAGAGAGTCCTTCTGCTGCCTGGTTGAGACTTCGGGGCTGTGCTGCTGCAGCCATTGCCACATGGCTGTGGAACGCATGCTCAGCTCTGCGTTCCAGATTGCCTGAGCGGGAGAGTACTGTTTCCGGTGGCTGTGGCTGGCGCCTTTACTGGAGGCTTTTCTTTTGTGGATCCTTCTTGTTTTGTTCTTTTTCTTTTTAATTCCTATGCCCGATCTTCTCTCTGGGTGTCTGGCTGCATTTTGAAGTAACCCCAGATAGGGCCTTGATACCTGAGGTCCTTATGGAGGGGGATTCCCCTTCCAAACAAACAACCTCTCCTCCTCCCTCTCCCCTCCTCGCAGTCTTCCATATGCCAACAAGAGAGTCTTTAATAAAGGTAAGTGTGATGTTAAATGTTCATTTATCCATTTCATTAGTCATTTATATTTATTGCTCATTGTTTTCTCTATGTAAAAATATAGTTATTCTCTATAAAATGTATTTTTTGTGAATATTTTTGGGTGTCTGGAACGGATTAATTGGATTTATATTATTTCTTATGGGAAATATTGCTTCAGTTTTCATACGTTTCGGTTTTAGTCAGACTTTTTCGAACAGATTAATCATGAAAACCGAGGTTTGACTGTACATAAAAGATTTTTTCAAGTACATTCGTAGCAATAAACCTGCGACAAAGTCTGTTGGACCATTAGACGATAGAAGGCTAAAAGGGGCCAAGGCCATAGCGGAGAGACTGAATGAATTCTTTGCTTTGGTGTTTACTGAAGATGATATAGGGATGTTAACCATGACTGAAATGGTATTTAAAGGGTTCCAGGCGTGATCCAGGAAACTACAGACCGATCAGCCGAATGTCAGTACCAGGAAAAATGGTATATACTATTATAAAGAATAAAATTACTTAACATGTAGATAGTCATGGTTAAATAGGAGACAGCCAACATGGCTTTAGCCAAGGAAGCTTTTGTCTTACTAATCTGTTATTTATTTTTGAAGGTGTGAATAAACAGGTAGACAAAGGTGAGTCAGTTTGATATAGTGTATCTGGATTTTCAAAAAGGTTTTGACAAGGTCCCTCATGAGAGGCTCTTGGCAAAATAAAAAAGAAGTTATGGGATAGGAGGCGATGTACTATTGTGGATCAGGAACTGGTTAAAAGATAGAAAGCAGAAGGTAGGGCTAAATGGCCAATTTTTCCAATGGAGAAAGTTGTATAGTGGAATACCCCAGGGATCTGTGCTGGTCTGCTGCTTTTTAACATATTCATAAATGACCTGGAAATGGGAACAAGTGAGGTAAATCAACTTTGCAGACGACACAAAATCATTCAAAGTTGTTAAAACCCATGAGGATTATGAAAAATTGCAAGAGGACCATGATAAATTGGAAGACTGGGCATCCAAATGGCAGATGAAATTTAATGTGGACAAGTGCAAAGTTATGCACCTAGGAAAAAACAACCCAAACTATGGTTACACGATATAAGGTTCCACATTAGGAACCATCACCCAGGGAAAAGATTTAGGCGTCATCATGTATAACATGTTGAAACCCTCCGCCCAATGTGCAGGGGCAGCCAAGAAAGCAAATAGAACGCTAGGAATCATAAGGAAAGGAATGGAGAATAAAGCAAAGGATATTATAATGCCTCTGTATCGTTCCATGGTTGCCTAATCTTAAAAGGATATAGCGTTATTAAAAAAGGCACAGAGAAGAGCCACCAAAATGATACAGGGGATGGAACAATACCCATGTGAAGAAAGGCTAAAAACTTCAACCTGGAAAAGAGACGGAGGAGGGGAGATATGATAGAGGTCTATAAGTTAATGAATGGAATGGAAGAGGTAAACGTAGATCGATTGTTTATGCCATTGAAATATAGAAAGACTAGGGGACATGCAATGAAGCTACAGTGTATCCTATTTAAGACTAATAAGAGAAAATATTTTTTCACTCAACGTGTAATCAAACTCTGGAATTCGTTACCGGAAGATGTAGTAAAAGCCGTTAGCATAGCTGGGTTTAAAAAAGGTTTGGACAAGTTCATGGAGGAAAGGTCCATAAACCATTATTAAAGGGGACCCGGGAAATCTATTGCTTGCCCCAGTACAAGCATTGTGGAACCTGTGTCTTTTGGGGGACCTGCCAGGTACTTATCTAGATTGGCCACTGTTGGAAACAGGATACTGGGCTTGATGGACCTTGGTCTGACCTAGTATGGCATATCTTATGCTCTTATTTGTAAATGGTCGCTTTTCTAAAATTGCTACTTAGACACACAAAGCCATTTTATTCATGTACAGTAAATACTCCTGCTGGAATTCAACACGCAGAATTCAAAATTCTGTGTCAAAATTATGCAACATGTAATCAAACTCTGGAATTCATTACTGGAGGATGTAATAAAAGCTGTTAGTGTACCTGATTTTAAAAAAAGGTTTGGACAAGGGAACCCAGGAAATCCACTGCTTGCCCCAATACAAGCATTATGGAACCAGTGTCGTTTGGGGAAACTGCTAGGTACTTGTGACCTAGATTGTCCACGGTTTGAAACAGATTGCTGGGCTTGATGGACCTTAGTCTGACATATTATGGCATATCCTCTGTTATGTTCTTAAGCCTTGGGTGAGTGATTCAATGCCTGTGATGAGCAAGTTCAAGAAGGAGGTCATGAGGGTTTCCATGTCGTGATCGGGTCAGAATCCATGTTGCTGTGGGTTTAAAGGTGTATGTAGGTCAATGTGATCTCGGAGTTGTGTTTGTGTGGCTTTTTCAATGATTTTAGAGATGAAGGGGTATGCTGGAGGAGGGTCTGTAGGAGGACGAGGAGTGTGGATCCCGATTCATTTTCTTCAGGAGCAGTCTGATGGATGCTTGCTTGAGGATGGTGCAAGATATCCTTGGGTGAGGGAGGAGTGGACAATGTCTGATATTAAAAAGGTAGGAATTGGTCCTTTGTGACTTTCAGCCAGTGGACTGGGCATGGGTCAAGCGTGAATGTTGTAGTGGTGAGGTTGCTGATGATTTTCCAGTGGTGATCCTGAGTACTTTCATAATTTGAGGTGGGAATATGGAGACTGGTGGACGGAGTAGGTTTGCTTTTGGCTATCAGATATGAGGCCACGTCTTGTGGGTTGAGGGAGTAGTCTTGGTTTGATTGAGAAGGGTCCTTGGTGAGTGATTTGACTAATTCAAAGAAGTCTCGAGGTTTATTGATGGAACACATGAGGAGGCGCAAACAGTCCACTTCTCTAGCTTATGTGCGTGTATGGCGTGTCTTTGAGGACTGGTGTTCAAGGCAGCGGATTAGAGCGTCAATGGTGGACATTCCTGCAATATTGGGATTCCTGCAGGACGGTTTTGATAAAGGTCTGGCGGCCAGTTCCTTGCGCGTGCAGTTGGCAGCTCTCTCCTGTTATCAAGGCAGGGTTAAGGGAGTGTCGCTGGGGGCTCATTCGGATGTGGTTCGGTTTCTGAAGGCGCATCTCGGTTGAGACTGACGCGTAGAGTGTTGATTCCGCCTTGGGACCTTAATATGGTGTTAGCAGCGTTGTCTAGGTCTCCCTTTGCTTTGGGCTTCCATGAAGGACTTGACCTTGAAAATGGTTTTTCTGGTAGCAATCTGTTTGGCTAGGCGCATTTCAGAACTGCAGGCGTTGTCGTGTAGGAAGCCATTCTTGTCCTTTTCAAGGGAGAAGGTAGTGCTTTGCCCGGTTCCCTCCTTTTTACCTAAGGTGGTGTCTCCCTTTCATTTGAATCAGGCCGTGTGCTTGCCTGTGCTGGGGTCACGGGAAGGCGGCGAACTGGCTAGCAGGTTGCAGCGGCTGGATGTGAAAAGGTCTTTGCAAAGGTATTTAAAGGTGACAGAGGCCTTTCGCAAATCGGATCGTCTCTTTGTGTTGTTCGGAGGTGTGCATAAAAGGGAGGCAGCGGCGAAGGCTTCCATTGCCCGGTGGGTTCGGGAGGCAATTTCTTCCGCCTATCTGCTTCAAGGCCACTCCGTGCCCCCGGGGTTGCGGGCGCATTCCACAAGAGCGCAGGCGTGTTCCTGGGCAGAACCCATTTTGGTGCCGCCAGGGGAAATTTGTAGAGCGGCGACTTGGTCATCTCTGCATACGTTTAGTAAGCATTACCGTTTGGACGTCACGGCGGCGGCGGATGCCCATTTTGGTTCGGCGGTATTGCGTGACGGATGGTGGGGTCCCTCCCAATGATTACTGCTCTGGTACTTCCCAGAGGTAGAGGACTGAACTGGAGGAACGATAAGGAAATTATAATTACACATATCTGGTAATTGTAGTTCCTTGAGTGACGACAGTTCAGTCCTCCAGCCCACCCAGAGTAGTTTCAGGAGGGCTCCAGGGTAATGGCACGAAGAAAAAAAAAAGGAAAAGAAGTATCACGGGTAAGTCTATCTTTGTTTTCTTTGTTATACATTTGATTATATCTGTCGGGCAATAAAGGGCGTAAGAAGGCCTTGCCGCTTTGGTTAAATGGTTTTGTCAACGGGAGCGCTGGGTGAGAATGTCCACAGTCTTGGCAAAGGCAAATATTCATATGACTTGCAAGGGATTGTGGGAAATGTAGTCCATTCATACCAGACTCATCCGTTCACAATAAATTAGTTGTGCTTGAGTGTAAAGCCAATAAGATATTTATTTATGGGGTTATTTCTCCCAACAGACATACTTGGTATTTATTTATTTATTTAACAAACATTTATATACCGCTACTTCCAGCGATCAGCAGCGGTTTGATTACATAATGAGAACTGTCAAATCGGTACAGTAGAATTTGGGTGAGTATATATTGATTCGGGGGTAAGCACATCACACAAGAGGGTTCTATTTGTAGAGAGGGGCACTAATTACATATATATACATTTTTACATAAATGAGCAAAGTGTACATAAATATGTTCCTGTCTCCTGGGGTGGTTAGGCTTAGACCCCTTGGGTTTAAATCAAATTGAATTGACTCTGAAAAAGATGAGTCTTGAGATTTCTCCTAAAGTCAGTTAGGTCTTTGCTAGCTCGTAGCTCTGGCGGCAGATGATTCCAGAGTGTAGGTGCTGCGTACGAGAACGCTCTGTTACTAGTATTGGTTTTAACAGCTCTTATATCTGCTGGAACGAGGAGGGTGTTGGAGTTGATGGTTCGTCTGCTTCTGTTGGGCGGTTGCGAGTAGATCAAGGTGGAGAGGAAGGACGGAGCAACGTTATGCAGGAGCTTGAAGGTGGTCGTGAGTGTTTTATATTTTATCCGAGCAGCAATGGGGGAGCCAGTGTAGTTCAATCAATACCGGGGAGATGTGATCCGCAAAACCTTTTCTCATGATGGTCCTAGCGGCTACATTTTGCGCCATTTGCAGAATGTTTAGGGTTTTCTTTGGGAGACCCTGAAGGATGGCGTTGCAGTAATCGAAATGTGGCATGATGAGTGCCTGTGCAACGGTCCTGAAATCATGAGGTTCGATAATGTTCCTTAGCGGTTGAAGGACTCTTAGCTTGTGGAAAACGGCTCTGTTGGTTTTGCGGAGGTGTTTCTCCATCTTTAGGTCGCTTTCGAACGTTACCCCCAGATATTTTATTTCCTCCTTTGTTTGGTACGTATTGTTGCACAAGGTGATTGTTGCAGGGGGGTCGAAATTTGGCTTTCTGGAGATGTACATCACCTCAGTTTTCTTGTGGTTGATCGTCATGTTGCTTTGGTGTAACCAGGCTTGCATCTCACTTAGGCACGCTTCTAGTTGGATGTAGTTTGGGTTGTCCGTGTCAAGTTGTGTGTACAGCATAATATCGTCTGCATAGACGTGGTATTTGATATTGTGTTGTTGGAAGATTTTGCAAAGTGGTTGCATATAAATATTGAACAGGAGTGCTGAGAGGGCGGAACCCTGTGGTATGCCCTGAATTTGCGTGAAAGTCTCTGCCTTTTCACCGTTGAACTATACCTGTTGCATTCTGTTCGATATGTACGAGGAGAACCATTTTAGGGGGTTCCCGCTATTCCTATTGATTTAAGCCTGTTTATGAGGGTTCCATGGTGAACAGTATCGAACGCGGCTGATATGTCGATGAATATGAGTAGAAACATTTTCTTTTTGTTTTCTAGACCTTTGAGGAGGTTGTCAAGCAGCGCTAGAAGTAGCGTTTCAACGCCATGATGTCGTCTGAAACCATATTGCTGTTTATCTAGGGTTTCATTGTCATCCAAGTGATCTTGTAGTTGTAGTAACACAGCCTTTTCAATGATTTTGGCAAGGAAAGATATGCTGGATATTGGGCGGTAGGATGCAGGGTCGTCCTTGTTGAGTGGTAGCGCATAAAACAGGATACTTGCTTTCAGTGTTATACTTAGAAAAACAAAATCAGGAAAACAGTTGAACTTGTCAGGCAATCAAATCAAAGAATAAAGACCTGGTTGGTAACAAACTGGTCTTTTCTGTAGGCTCCAGCTAATATTTTCTTAGCAGTGCTTCAATCAACAAACAAAACCCACAAAGTAGGAAAAAAATGTTCTTTTCAGGTTAACTTCTTATATCTTCACACACAGACTCAGAAGTGTTCCCTCAGAGCTCCCAGGCAATTAGGTAAGGCTCAATTGCTAGCAGTTACCCAGCTGAAACCCCTTAGCTGGCTTACTTTCTACTGCGTGGCTCAAATCCTAATCAGGAGCTTTTCTGAGTAGATTAAAGAACAAGTTTGTATTTCTTTGTGATGGTTGTTGTACTTTGTAACAGAAAATTACCACAAGAGTTTAGACAGAGCAATCCATGTACACACAACCTTCATCTACAACCTCTCCCCCTTCTTCAACAATCATGGGTTCAATATCATGGATTGGCACAGAGGAATTTCTCAATGGAGCACTCTCAGGACAATACTTGTTTCCCTGCTGTCTTTCAAGGGTATAGCTAGGGCATAGATCAGTGTTCATACCTGAGCTTCCATTGCTGTTAGAGTTCCTCTCTAAATAGCCTGGCCAGTATGTAGTACAGTTTTTATGTCCAGCCTTCCAATCCAGATCCCTGGACACTGGGTCTCTCTTCACATACCTTCTGGCACGGGTCTTAGGGTCCCTTCCAAGTGCAGCCGTCTCCCTCACAGGTACCGTCTGGAGATTCCTGGCTTTGCAGCTCCACTCCTCTGGCTTTCTCCAGTCCAATGGTGTATGCTTGCCTTTGGAATGCCTCCCAGTATACGTACTGCTATGGACTCCTTTAGACCTCCCAAATGCTTCTCTCTTCTTTCTTCCAAAGGGTTTCTTGCTCTCTCTGTCTGTCCGTCTTGGCTTCTGCTTCTGATGATCCTCCAGATGAAGATCCCCAAGATACTCAAGATGATCAAGCTGATTCTCTGTAGAATAAACTCTACCTTTATTCTGCTTAGATGAGTGCTCCACCCTAGCACAGCGCAGCTGTGCTGAATCAGGCCCTGCCCTTGGAGATGAGTGCTTGGGGATTACCTCATAGCCCTCCTGATTGAACACACGTTTCCCCACTTCAGCTCCTCTAATGGCTGTTGGAAACCTGGTGCATTCTGGGACTGGTAGTCTTTTATGGAAATATTCTGTTTTCTTATTTCTACCAGAACTGACAGGTTGCTTGTTCAGAGTCACTTCACCTCTACTATAGCTCCTTCCTGAGCTATGATAAGCTTCCTTATCACAGTTTTAAGAATATAGTTAGACTAGGTTTCATTGATTGGTTTGCGCTACTTATTTGTTGCTCCTTTGAGTGCTTTGTTAATAGTTCACACTGGGATTGAGGAGAGAGAGCAGCAGGCTATATCCAGTGATGTCATGATTCTGACATATCAGTCTCCAAGCTGCGATCTAGACCCCGGCAACTTACCCTGACGCCTCAAACAGAAAGCCTGATGCATCAGCAAAATGAAATCAGGGCTAAAGTCCCCGAGGTCCGAGGACTGCGCCGGCAGCTTAGCTCCAGACGGACCCGCTAAGTCCTCTAACGTAGAATCATGCGCAGAAGGCTGAGGAGAAGCAGTTGTCGCCCCCGCCATAGCCCCCTGCGCTTCTGAAGCCTCCTGTTGTAGAATTATTGTTTGTTCCATGTGGTGGATTCATGATATAGATGTGAATAAACAGGTAGACAAAAGATGACAATGTATCTGGATTTTCAGTAAGTCTGTAGGTGTTGGGATTTGAGTTGTGAGCTTTGGATCTTTCTCCACAGATGTTCCAAGACTGCAAAAGTTGCGTTTTTGTGTTATTAAGTCTGATGAGTACCAGGGGGCGTGTGATCATCTGGTTTTGGTAGGGCTATGGCGGCGGCTGAGATGGTTGCATTGCATAAGCAAACTTTGGTCTCAAGGTCTGTCTGAGCTGGTAAAGAGCTTAAGGCTGGGATAGTGTTTTGTATGAAGGCTTGTTTGTTGAATGAGATGAATTTGCAAGTTGTTGGTGGGGAGAAAAGAGGTGCAGTTTGTGGGCATGAATTGGGTATGACGAATGAGATTAGGTTGTTGTCAGACCAGGGGAATGGGAGCATTGATGGTGGGGTAAATCTGTGGGCATTTCAGAGTGGATTTGAGAAGAAAATCAAGTCCAGGATGCCACCCTTGGCATGGGTAGGAGAGGACATGATCTGTGTGAATTGTACGTCTGTCATGGCTTTGAGGAAGGCTGAGTGGGTAGATGATGCAGAAGGGAGGTTCAGATCTCCAAGCAAGATGAAGTCTTTGTGGGTGGATAATTGTGAGCAAATTTCTTCCAGTAATGTGGCGAGGTCTTCAGCGTTGGTGTGAGGGGGGTCTGTATGCCAGGCAGATGGAGATTGTGATGGTGTCAAGTATATGTAGTGCAAGCCAGCATGTACTTTACAATAGGCATGCACGGGGCAGAGTCAGGGTGGGATGTAGGTAGAGTCAAGATTACATGCATATTTTATAAAATACATGTGTAACACACAGAAACAAAGAAAATGACGCAGATAATAAGACTATATGCCTTTACAGTCTTCCTATCCATAATTACTATTAAGTTCTACAATCCTTTCCTCTCCCTCAGAGATCCTATGGACTTGTGCCATGCTTTCTTGAATTCAGATACAGTTCTCTTCTCCACTGTCTCCACTGGGAAGCTGTTCCACATATATACCACCTTTTCCAAATTATGGTTGCTCTCAAGTACGCGTAAAGTTCACATCTCCCATCTAGGCATTTCTGCAGGATTTGTGCTAGTATTTTGCAAAACTATACAGGCGCCTCGGTGTCTTTATAGGATTGGCTGAAAATAGGTGCCTTCTTGTCCTCTTAACCTAGAAACCTTGCTATAAAATTACCCCCTGTATGTGACTTTTCTGTACTACAATTTAAATTAATTTTTAGCCTTTTTGTGTATTATAAATGACAGCAGCTTCACAATTTGTATGTTTATTTATTTATTTCTAGCTTTTCTATACCGCGCTATTTGACATCAGTGCGGTTTACAGTTAAACAATTTTACACAAGGCAGGGAAGTACCTTGTGCTTACATCAAACAGGACATCGTAACTGGGATTCATACATTGAACTATTTACATCTGAACAATGGAGGCTTACTAGTGTCGCTTTTACATTCTTAGAGCTGTTGGATGGTTGTGTTTGTGCAAGGTGTAGGGGAACAATTGGATTGCGAGTAGTATGAAAGGAATAAATGATGTTTTATGGCTTTTCTGAATTGTGAGAGATCTTTGATTGATCTTATGTTGGACGGGAGATTATTCCAACACCTTGGAGTGTAGAAAGAGAATGCCCTGTTTCTGGTTGTTTGCTTGCATTTCGTCACTTCGATCGGGGTTACCAGTGTGTTAGTGCCTATTGACCTTCTTGACCTATTATCGGGGGTAAGGGTAATGAGTGCCGTGATGGACGAGGGGGATATCCTATTGATGGCTTTAAACGTAATGAGTAATGCCTTGTAGGTGATTCTGCCTTCTATTGGTAGCCAGTGAAGGTCCTTTAATGTAGGGGTGATATAGTCTCTCCTTGAGATTCTGCAGAGGACACGTGCCGCTGCATTCATTGCAAGCTGCAACTGGTTTAGGGAACTCTTGGGGATCCCGTGCGATATTCGCATAATCGAAATGAGGAAGCAACAGGGCTTGGAATACTGTTCTGTAGTCTTCATGTGCCAGCATTGGTCTTAGGTGACGTAACATCTTAAGCTTGAAATATATAGCCTTGATGGTATTGCTTATGTGCGCGCTTTAAAGTCAAAACGTTGATCAAGCGTAATACCCAGATAGCATATTGTAGGCTTACTTGGGAGCTCTGCGTCTCTGACCTTTAATGTTTTCGGTGGGGAAAAGTTTTTATTCTTTGTTATGAACAATACCTCCGTCTTCTTGAAATTTATCCGAAGGTTCTGTTCGAAGAGCCAGTCTGTGATCGTATTGAAGCAGTTAACTAAAGCAGTGAAGTCAGGATGCGCGACGTCGAATGGCGTAAACAGGAGGACATCATCTGTGTAGATCAAGCAGGAGATTCCAAAGGATCGAATGATTTCACAGATAGGCTGCATGTAGATGTTGAATAATAGTGCGGATAGGGACGAGCCTTGGGGTACTCCTTGTGTTTGTTGAAACGGATCCGAGGTGTTGTCGCCCATCCTTACATGTTGCCATCGGTCATCTAGATATGATTTACACCAATCCCATGCCAAGCCCTGAATTCCGTTATCCTGGAGGCGTCTGAGGAGTTGAGTGTGACTGACAAAGTCGAATGCTGTGGCTATGTCAAGGAAGATCATTGCAAATCCTTTCTTGACATTGTCTAATCCTCTGGATAAGGTATTGGTTAGTGTGGTTAGTAGTGTTTCTACACCGTGAGCTTCTCGAAACCCATGCTGGCAGTCATCTAATGGGGCTGAACTGTCTATGTGCTGTTGAATCTGTCTTTGAACATTCTTCTCAATTATTTTAGCAAGTAGAGGGATACTTGAGATCGATCGGTATGAGTCGGCTTTCTGCGGATCTAAACTATTGTTTTTGAGAAGCGGGTGAATGGAGGTGTGCTTGAGGGAAGACGGGAATGTTCCTGTTGAGAAGGATAGGCTTGTGATCCTTGCTATGATCGGGCTGAGTTCCGTTTTCATTGTCCTAATCCAGTGCGCTGGGCAAGGGTCATTCGGAGCGGTAGTGGTATTGATAGAAGCAATAATGTTTTCGATGTCTCCTGCAGAGGGCGGGGATAGCTCTGTGAGTAGTGGTGGTTGAACTGGGGTATTTTTTAGTGTAGTTCTCGGGGTTATGTCTGTTTTGATGGCTTTTGATTGAAGGTAGTTAGCGTACAGCTGGGGTTGTATTGGTTCATGGTGTGGGGAGGAGGGTTCCTTGGTTATTGATTTCACTAGGTTGAAGAAGTCCCTGGGCCTACTTAGGGAACGGCGGAGAATCTCAGTATGGAATTCTTTTCTTTTGGAATATGTTAATTCCCGGTGTGCTGATAAGTGTGCTAGATAGGATGCTCGGTCCTCTGTTGAATGTGAACGTCGCCATCTTCGTTCCAGTTTCCTTAAGTGGTGAAGAGACATCCTTATATATGCAGAAAACCATGGCTCAGATTTCCTTTTACAGGCTGTTTTGTTGGATGGGGAGTTTTTCTTCGTTGAGGGTAGAAGGGCAATCGAGCTCAGCGTGTCATTCCATCTCCTGGTGAGCTCGTAGAGGCTGTCCGAAGGCTGTTCGAGAATTGGGAGTGCGTGATTTTTTATTTTTTTTTTTATTAAGTTTTAACAAAATACATTGTCCAAACATGGTACAAAGAAAAGTAAGCTCCCAACAGCAATATGAAAGAAATAACTACACATCAGAATAAATATATAAGGGAAGCAAACGTAAATAGCCCACATTAAGAGAGCCCAACTGTTAAACAACATGAAGAACTAATACAACCATTCAAAAATATGGAAAGAAAACAAGTCCAAAAAGGACCACAATATAGGAGGTAAATCAAACATCACCTTCCCCTACCGAACCCTACCTATCCAAAAGAAATTTCTCCAGATGAGTCACGTCCTGAAAAATATATGAAGCATTATCATAGTTAATGATACACTTACACGGAAACCGTAAAAAAAAAAAAAACGAAGCCCCCCCCATAGCTAGAACCCGGGACTTAAGAGCCAGAAATTGCCTCCGGCGCATTTGAGTAGGACGTGAAACATCTGGGAATATATTTATAGTCTGTCCACAGAACTTAGATGACTTAGGGGCTTGTTTACAAAGCCGCGGTAGCGGTTTGCGATCGTAATCGGAGCCGCGGCCCCATTGATTTCAATGGGGCCGCGGCTGCGATCGCGATCGCGAACCCTACCGCGGCTTTGTAAACAAGCCCCTTAGTCTTAAAGAAAGCTTTTAATATATGTTGTTTCATCAGAATTGATGAAAAGGTGGCCAACATAGTAGCACGTAATGAGATTACATCAAGGGAATCTTCCAGAAAAGCAGTAATATTAGTCACTGAAGGAACTATTTCATCCAGTTCAACCTCAACAGGTTTTACTTTTTTGGAAGCAGCAGGAATATAATAAATCTGCCTATCATCAACTGGATCTGATATAGCTAAAATTTCTCTTAAATATTTCTCTAACAAGATCTTAGGTGACAATAATGGAGTCTGAGGAAAGTTTAAAAAACGCAAATTGCAAGCCCGGATAGAATTCTCCAGGGATTCTACTTTAGAGTGCAAAATTAAAGAATCTTTAATTCCTATCACATTTACAGATTGAAGAGGAGAAACCTAGGATTCTAATTTAGTAACAGCTACATCAATCATGGAAACTTTCTTATCCAGCTGCTGTAATGATACAACAGCCTCCTGAGTAAATTTACATAAGGAGCCAACAGCCACAGATACCTTAGTATCGATGCACTGTAAAGCTCCCCATAAATCTTTTAAAGCAATTTCTGCGTCCGGAAGTAAAACTGGGAGTTCCTTAGAACCCTCCAGTGTAGCAAGGTGAACTGGAGTAGGTAAAAAAACTAAGTCATCCGTCCTGCGCGCATCAGAAAAAAACCCTGAAGTATAATCATTCATTAGGACAGGACAGGGAGGAGGGGGTCTCCCGCCAGGGCTCAAAGAGGCCCCCTCGGGAGAAGATTGTGCCAGCGGCTTAGGGGCAAAATGCTTATCTAAAGGACCGGCTGGTTTAACTACACCAGAACCGGTCTCTAGAGGTTTGGGCTGAGATTTAGCCTTGCGTTTACCCATAACAAAATGTTAAGAAACAACAGCAACCGAATACAACCATAAACGTTATATGACCATAAATAGCCACAAACCTTAGCATTCTGCTGATATTCCCACCAAAACTCTCACCAAGACGCCGCAAATGTCGCAGTGACGAAGGGGCATCAAAGGGGCAAGACCTGCCCCTTTAGACACGCCCCTTCAAACACGCCCCGCAATCGCGGAGAAAAGGGAAAAAACAACTTATAACCCTCAAGGTCCCACAGAGAGCCAGCTGCCAAGGGCGCGCCTGCCCGGTACAAGCAGGATAGCAGCAGCGTCGGGAGTCAGGTACAGCCACTAGAGCCCAATGGCCCGATGGACAGGGCCTCACCTCCTCTCACACCAACAGTCCACTCCCCGTGATTTGTAATCTGATCCTTATCAAGTGGTTTATGGCATCCAGCATTCACCAAAGATATTGTGCTCGTGTGGTTGGTAGAGCAACGTTCCTGTTGCGCTGGAATTCGGAACGTGATTAGACTATGGTCTGACCACAGGACGGGCTTGATGGCTACGTCAAAATCATGATCGGGGCTCGCATTCACTAGTGGAGAGAAGATGAGATCAAGGGAATTTCCTTTGTGGTGGGTAGGGACCTTTATGATTTGTTCATAGCCAAGTTCTGACATTGCTTCCAGGAAGGTATTAGCATTGGCATGTTGTAGAGATGCAAGATTGAAGTCACCCATCATCCAGTTTACTTTGCGTGGGTTGTCTGGATTACATGCAAGGTCAATTATGTTAGATAGTTCATCAGTAGATCCAGAAGGAGCTCTGTAAATGAGGTTGAAAGTGATGTGTTTGTTGGCTATGGTAACTGAGTCAAGTAGTGCCATGGTATTGGAGGAGATCAACTGAAACTGGAGTTCGGTTCTTGCTAATATGAAGACCCCCCCCCCACCCCTTCTACCAACTCTATGGCAGGTGTATATTGAGAAGTTAGTTGGAATGAGTTGGTTTAGGATCACTGTATCTGATTCTGAGAGCCAGGATTCAGTGACCATTAGTATGTCCAGGTTGAGGTGATCTATGAGATCTGTAATGGCTGGCCATTTCTTACGAGCCGAGCGGGAGTTTATGAGTGCACATTTTAAGTAGGGGTGCACGTGGGGTATAACTTGAGTTGTGTTATCCGTCTGCTGGAGTGTTATATAGAGTAGATGTGGTTGTCTGACACGGTCAGTGCGTGGTGGATAATAGCTGCTGTAGCTTTTTCGTCCCATTCCCTTAAGGATGGGAATGGGATTATGGCTGTGGGTAAGAGCAGTGGCATCTTGGATGGTATATGCAAGGATACACATGCTGGTGATAGTGTTGAGAAGGCCATGGTTGTCTACTGGGTGAGCTACTCTATTGTGTCAGCACAGATGAACAATAAACATTACATTACCATTGCACTCTTAAATATAAACTCTGCTAGCCGGTAATTAGAGATTATTACAATGTTTCAGGTATAGATGCACAATGTTCTATTGAACCAAAGTATCAAACTTATCACTGAGTCAATATGCACAAGTAACATGATTGTAAGATTAGAGTGAAACTATTACAAGTGAACAGCAGATATGTTATCGGGTGTTGAGATGTGCCAGACGTCACAGCTTGTTTAGAGTCCAAAATGAGTTACCTTGCTAACAGTTTGTCTGAATAGAGTTCTCGAGTTTTAAATGCTGGAGGGTTCAACTTCTTTCTAACTGCAGGTCGGTTGATAGTTGGATTCGGTGAGTGGTTTCCTCTTCTGTTGCGTTACCTCCGCCTCGCGCCCCGCCTAAGGGCCACGCCAAAGGGCCCTCTTACGAGGCCCTCAGGTGCGGGCCCGCAAGGCACGGGCGCACCCGATGGCGCTTTCCTTTTAAGCAGAGGCGTCTGCCCCGATTGGGCAGCACGCCAAGATGGATTCTTTCCCGCCGCTGCTGCTACCCCGCTGGTGGCTCGATCCCCGGAGGGGAGAGCTGCTGGTGGACACGGGGAGCCTCTCCGTCTGTTAGAGCACCCAATGGCGCTTTCCTTTTAAGCAGAGGCATCTGCCCCGATTGGGCAGCACGCCAAGATGGATTCTTTCCCGCCGCTGCTGTTACCCCGCTGTGTTGTCAAAGTAACAGCTTCCTAAATTTAAAAGGCTGTGGAGGTAGAAAAGCGAGGGAAAATAAAAAGGGCTACAGCATAGTGGAGGAAGAAGCTGAGAGAGAGAGAGAGAGAGAGAGAGAGAGACTGAATGATTGGGAGGATGAGAGAGGAAAAAGGGGGATTCTGGCAAAGGTAAGATAATGAGAAAAACTGGCAGTGACAGAAGCTGATGAGAGGTAAAGGGAAAAAAAATGGTTGGGACTGAAAAGGGAGAGGATGGTTGGGGGTGAAGTGGTACAGATAACTAATACAGTATCCCTGAAGGCCAAAAAAATTTAAGTCAAAATGTTTGAATAATAACTTTCTGCATTGTAGTGTAAATTATTGTTCATATGCAGTAACCATATTTTGATAAAAACATAGAAACAAGACGACAGAAAAGACCACATGGCCTATCTAGTCTGTCCTTCCGTATCAAACACTACAAAATTCCCCTTTTTTCCTTTAGAGATCCTCAGCGTTTGTACCATGCTTCTTTGAATTCAGATACTGTCCTCATCTCTACCACCTCCACTGGAAGACTATTCCACGGATCATATACAGGAGCTTCCCACGCTTGGTTTGTGGCTTATGTTTATCAGTGATGCTGAGGAAGTATGCTATTGGTAGTTTAGCTACCGTCAGGGTCTCCACTGAGATGCCAGACAAAGAGAAATCATCTCATTTTTTTGAGTTTGCTGGCTTCTTTCGCGAAACCGTTGGAATCGGTGTGGCTGGTGACTTTGGATATGGTGGCACTGTACACAAACATCTGTCAAGAAGCAGCTCTCTTGTTGCTGCAATCAGCATTTGTGATGGCTCCAGTTTGAATACCACAGTCCTTTTTGTTAGAGCTTGCGAGGCTAGTTCTCACAAAGAACTATTTTCAATATCAGGATCATTTTTACTTACAATGTCAAGGGATTGCTATGGGAGTCACAGTTGCCCCCTCCATTGCCACTTTATATCTGGCGGCGATGGAGGAACAGTTCATTTATCAGTCTACAGCTTTTCTGCATACCCAGTTGTGGTTGAGGTTTTTGGTGACATCTTTTTTGTTTGGACTTCCACGAAAGAAGCATTGCTGGACTTTGTCCTTTGGTTAAATTCACTTAAGGAAAATATTAAATTTACGGCATATATGGATGATCATAGTATAGAATTTTTGGATGCGTTGGTAAAGATTCAAGATGGGGTGTTTGGTACAACTTTATTTAGGAAACAAAGTCAGCGCAATAGTTTGCTCTGTTATCACAGTCATCATCCCTTTCCGCTGCGAAATAACCTGCCTCTGGGTCAGTTTCTTCGACTTGCAGGATCTGCTCTTCCTTGGTGGACTTTAAAAAGCAGGCACGGGCTTTAAAGGGCCGTCTGTTGGATCGGGGATATCCCAGTAAAGTCATCAGGAGAGCTTATATTCGGGCTCGTTTTTCCCATCGCGAATGGCTTTTGCAGCCCTTGGAACCTTTGACATCTGGTACGGACCCTGATGATGTGATAACTGGAGTTCTCCCTTTCATGAGTCACTCAGTGGAGGTCTCCCGATTGCTTAGGAGGCATTGGAACGTTCTGCAGGCACAGGATTGTTTTCAGAAATCTGTGCGGTTTGCATACACTAGGGGTTCCAATTTACGGGACCGCTTGGTTCGGGCTGTTCCCAAGTCTTCAGATGCTCTGGGACAAGGAGGTCCGCTTGGGGTACAAGGACATTGGGCTTGTGCTAATTGCAAATATTGTTCCACTACTTTGGAGGGAGTTCAATGGCACCATTCCACTTCGGGTAGATCCTATTCATTTTTTGGGTTTTCCACTTGCCAAACGTCTTTTGTGGTATATATTCTAAAGTGCCCTTGTGACTTATATTTATTTATTTATTTATTTATTTATTTAACAGTATTTCTAAACCGCCTTATCTTAATAATCAAGGTGGTATCACAGCAAGCAATCAGGTAAAGTGTGTGTGTTGTACATGCAGTGAGGATAAAACTTAGTTGTGTGAGGGATGTGTTGGGTGCTTGATTTGTTTGAGCTATATACAGGGTGGGCTATTTACAGTGGTGCTAGAATCATATTTTATATATATTCAGTTGTTTGGGAGGATTGGAGTGCTGTTATCCATTCTCTTAGGTTATGTGATGTGACCATAGTGCTCTATGAACAGCATGGTTTTCAGTTGTTTTCTGAAGTCTTTGAGGTCTGGAGTTGCCCTTAGATCGTCCGGTAGATTGTTCCATATTGTTGGAGCAGCCATCGAGAGAGCTCTGTCTGTTGTGTCCCTGCGTGTGTGCTTGTACTCATTTGGGGTGCTGACTCGGTTGCGTGTTTGACTTCTTCTGGGACGTGCGCTGGTTTCCGGTTGTATGAGCAGGTGGAGGCTGTTGGCTGATGTGTGTTCTTTTATCTTAAATAGGTTTATGATAGTCTTGTATCTGATGCGAGCAATGATTGGGAGCCAGTGTAAGTCCTTTAGTGTAGGTGTGATGTGCTCCTGCCTTGCGGCTCCGGATATGATTCGAGCTGCAGTGTTTTGTGCCAGCTGTAGTGGTTTGAGAGCTTGTTTTGGTAGTCCGAGGTATATCGGATTGCAGAAGTCCAGTATTGGGGTTATCAGTGCTTGACAGACTGTACGGAAGTGTTCTGGAGCGAGGAGTGGTTTCAGTCTCCTGATGATTCGCATCCTGTAATATGCTTTTTGGATTGTTTTGTCTATGTGTGGTTTGAGGTTGAGTTTACTGTCCAGAGTAACCCCAAGGTATCTCACCTCCGATCTTATCGGTATCGTGGTGCTTTGTATCTTTATGTTTGGTGGGTATGTGAAGCTTTGGTTTCGAGTGATGATTAAAGCTTCAGTCTTGTTGTAGTTTATAGCTAGATTGTTGTTTTGGCACCACTTCGCCATTTGGGTAAGGCAGTCTGCTATCTTAGAGAAGTCCGGGTTTTCGATTGATATCGGGGAGTATACCATTATATCGTCTGCGTATATTGTGTATTGGATGTTGTTCTCTTTCATAATGTTGCATATTGGTTGGATGTAGATGTTAAAAAGGAATGCTGAGAGTGCGGATCCTTGTGGTACTCCTTGTTGGACGTTTATGGGCCGGGAGGTGTCCTGTCCCACCTTGACCTGTAGCTGTCTTTCTGTTAGGTACGAGTGGAACCATTTTAGAGTGGTACCGTGTATACCAGTGTTCTTCAGTCTCTCCAGGAGTATATTGTGATCAACTGTGTCGAACGCTGAGGAGATGTCGATGAAGATCATTATAATTCCATTCCTGATGTCGTCAATTATTCTTATGATGCTGTCGAAGAGGTAGATCAGGAGAGTTTCGACTCCATGGTTGGGACGAAATCCGTGTTGGTTGTCGTCGAGAGTTCCGTGTTCGTCAATGTGTTCCTGAAGTTGTAGTTGAACCGTCTTTTCGATTATTTTTGCGAGGAAGGGTATGCTGGAGATTGGTCGGTATGCTGCTGGGTCCTTTTTGTCGAGAGAAGTTTTCTTTGTGATTGGTCTTACTGAGGCAAGCTTTAATTGCTGTGGCAGGAGTCCTTGAGTGAGTGAGTTGTGTACCATTTTATGAATGTTTGGTATGAGGCTTGCTTTGGTGGCTTTGACCCATGACACTGGGCAAGGGTCTGTAGGAGCAGTGCTTGTGTTGATTGTGGAGATGTCTGATATCTGCTCTTTTGAGGGTGAGTGGAATGTGCCCCAGGTTTTGGGGTGGACGTTCGTTCTGTTGGTTCTACTGGGTGTTGAGCGCTCTGTGGAGTGAAATTTGTCTTTGATGTGGTCGGCGAATATCTGTGGATCCACTTGTATTTCTCTTTCTGCTGCTTGCTCTTTTGTCAGGGTTTTTACTATTTCGAAAAGTTCTCTGGGTTTGTTGATGGAAGAGTTTATCAGGTTTGTGTGGAATTCTCTCTTTGATTGGTTGATGTGTTCATTGTATTGTTTTTGCTTTGTTAGGTAAAGATGTTGGTCGGAAGTAGTTTTGTTTTTTCTCCATCTCCGTTCAATTTTCCTGAGCTCCCTCTTTTCCTGTCGTATTTTTGCTGAGTACCATGGTTTGTTTTGTCTCTTGTTGTGGTGTTGTTTCTTGGTCCTGTCAACGGATGGTTTGGCGGCGTTAGCTAGGACATTGTTCCAGTTGGAAACTTGTTCCTCCAGGTCCTCTGAGTCAATGTTCAAGTGTTGTATTGTGTCCTGGATGAATTCGTCCTTGTCAAAGGACTTGAATAGTCTTTGTGTGTGTGGGAAGTTCGCTCTTTCGCTTGTCCAGTCTTCTTGTGATTGCAGATTTGTCTCGATTAAGTAATGGTCAGACCATGGTACTGGGGTGATGGTGGGTGTAGAGATTAGGTCTCTTGAAGTTAGGTAGTTTGATGCGAAGATGAGGTCTGGGGATGATCCTAGTCTGTGTGTTGGTGCATTGACTATCTGTGTGAATTGAAGTGATGACATTGCCTGAAGGAAGGCCTCTGCATCTTTTGTATTGGCGGACTTGAGGTTGAAGTCTCCGATTAGTAGTGCTGGTTTGTTGTTTGACGTTATGGCACAGGCTTCTTCGAGTATGAAGGCTAGTTCGTCGGGTGGAGCACGGGGTGCTCTGTAGGTTAGGCAGATTGCAATATTCTTGTTCTTGATGCTAATTGTGTTACACTGCTTTGTATCTGTGAGATTCAGTGTCTTGAACTTGAGTTCTGTTTTTGCTATTATTAGGACTCCTCCTCCACGCTTGTGGATGCGTGGGCAGTTGTATGCTGAGTAGTTGTTCGGTACTAGTTGGTTGAGTAGTACACTGTCGGTAGGGTTGAGCCATGTCTCTGTGATGCATATTATGTCTGGCTGTCGCTCTTCAATGTGGTCTACCAGAGTGTGTATCTTGTTGCAGATGGATCTGGCGTTTATGAGCTCAATTGATGTTTTCTTTGTGGAAGAGGTTGTTGCGACGTGTGCTTCCTTAGGGCCGGTGTTGGGGTTTGATTTGTGTCTGTTTTGTCTCTTTGTTTGGGAGGTTGCGAATGTCTCTTTGTGTGTGTGTTGTGGACCGAGATATGGCAGTGCAGTTGGTGGGTACCATGGTGTGTTTGTTTGGGGGTAGTGGGGGTGTGTAGTTGGTGGGAGGAGTTGTGTGACTAGTAGGTATAGTGGGAGGAAGTATGTGGTGTGCATGTTGATAGCTTGTGATGTTCTGATAGGGCGACGCCTGTGTCCTTAGGTTTTCGTCTGTTGTTTGCTTTTTTGAGGAGAGCTGTACTTGTTGCAGGGGCTTGTCCTGGGGATGTGAAGTTGTATCTGTTGCGGTGCGGGAGCCTGTCCCGTGGAGGGAGCCAGTCCCTTGGATGTGAAGCTGTATCTGTTGCGGTGCGGGAGCCTGTCCCGTGGAGGGAGCCTGTCCCTTGGATGTGGAGCTGGATCTGATGCGGTGCGGGAGCCTGTCCCGTGGAGGGAGCCTGTCCCGTGGATGTGGAGCTGGATCTGTGGCGGACGCCTTGGTGCGGGAGCCTGTCCCGTGGAGGGAGCCTGTCCCGTGTGTGTGGAGCTGGATCTGTGTTGGTCGCCTTGGTGCGGGGGCCTGTCCCGTGAATGTGGAGCTGGGTCTGTCGCGGTGCGGGAGCCTGTCCCGTGGAGGGAGCCTGTCCCGTGGATGTGGAGCTGGATCTGTGGTGGTCGTCTTGGTGCGGGGGCCTGTCCCGTGGATGTGACGCTGGATCTGTCGCGGTGCGGGAGCCTGTCCCGTGGAGGGAGCCTGTCCCGTGGAGGTGGAGCCGGATCTGTGGTGGTCGCCCTGTTGCGGGGGTCTGTCCCGTGGATGTGGAGCTGGGTTTGTCGCAGTGCGGGAGCCTGTCCCATGGAGGGAGCCTGTTTCGTGTGTGTGCAGCTGGATCTGTTGATGAACTCTTGGACTGACCCACTATGGTACATCCCAAGTCCCTATGTTCTTATCTAGCTAAAGATGACATTGCTCTAACATAGCATCAGCACTGGCATATCTCTGGGTTTAAGGTATCAATCTGGACAAACATGGTAATACCAAATATGGCCTATAAACGATGGTAGTTAACAACACTGGCATATCCCTGGGTTTACAGTATCGATCTGGACAAACATGGTAATACCTAATATGGCCTGTAAACGCTGGAAGCTAACAGTATCCAGAGGGAACTAGTCACTAGAGTGCCCAACACTGATCTTGGATTCTAGTCCCAAACATGAATTTCTACCCTTTAAATTAGTGTTTTTATGAGAGGCAGGAGGATAATCCTAGCTGTAGAGAGTGGTGCTGCTGCAATCAGATGATTTAAACAGAACTATACATTCAATTATTGTTAGGAGTGCAGTTAATTCATATAAGTAATGAAGCAGTGTTGATAGTTTAAAAATCACTCAAATGAGTGTGACTTACGTGCCCCAGAGTTTCAGCTCTTTAGGCAGTTCGGCGTCTTCGGAGTTGGTATTCTGCGTTTCCACTGTGAGTTGGTGGATTGTCAGTTCCTTGATTGTAAGCGAGCTCGACCCCGAGGGAGCTCAGCTGTACCAAGAGGGAGGTGTAGTCTCAGCGTCGTTTTTTCTGTTATGTTTCTGTGACGATCTTGGGGGTGCCTTTGCCTAAGGGCCGTGCCAAAGGGCCCTCTTGCGCGGCCCTCAGGCGCGGGTGCGCCTGTGGCGTTCTCCTTTTAAATGGTGAGCTGTGCCCCGATTGGGTAGAGATGCTCTGAGACACGCTGCTGGAGGGGTGGAGCCAAAAAGCAGCTTCCCCCGAAGAGCTCTTTTGTGTGCAGCAAGGTCTTTTGTAGCTGGCTTGCTCTTTTCTTGCCGCCAATCTTCTGGAGCAGGGCAGGCTCCCTTTGATGAGGCTTCGACTCGGGTAGATGGCTCAGCTCCTCCTGGAGCTAAGCAGAGCAAGAGAGGATCCTGTGCCTGTGGCTTCTCCTTTTAAATGGAGAGCTGTGCCCCGATTGGGTAGAGATGCTCCGAGACACGCTGCTGGAGGGGTGGAGCCAAAAAGCAGCTTCCCCGCAGAGCTCTTTTGTGTGCAGCAAGGTCTTTTGTAGCTGGCTTGCTCTTTTCTTGCCGCCGATCTTCTGGAGCAGGGCAGGCTCCCTTCGATGAGGCTTCGACTCGGGTAGATGGCTCAGCTCCTCCTGGAGCTAAGCAGAGCAAGAGAGGATCCTGTGCCTGTGGCTTCTCCTTTTAAATGGAGAGCTGTGCCCCGATTGGGTAGAGATGCTCTGAGACACGCTGCTGGAGGGGTGGAGCCAAAAAGCAGCTTCCCCCGAAGAGCTCTTTTGTGTGCAGCAAGGTCTTTTGTAGCTGGCTTGCTCTTTTCTTGCCGCCGATCTTCTGGAGCAGGGCAGGCTCCCTTCGATGAGGCTTCGACTCGGGTATATTATGTGGGACGTACTATTCGCCCAGTAAGGATTAGATTGGGGGAACATGCCAGCCGTATTCGGTTGAAGATTTTGGCGGCCCCTATTGTGGAGCATTGTGTACTTTTGGATCATAGTTTTGCTGATCTACGGTGGAGGGTGATTGATTGGGTTCTGGCAAACCCTCGGGGAAGGGATCGTGAACAATGTCTGCAGTGGAGAGAACAACGTTGGATTTTTAAATTACGATCAGTGATCCCTCTGGGTTTGAATATGGAGCAGGATTGGTGGAGTCTTTTATGAAGGGCCGGGTGGGTTGGAGTTACTGGTGGTGTTTTTCTGTTTAACATCAGTAGGGATAATGATGTAGGGAAGGGATTCCCTACAAGCCACGCCTCTGGTGATGACATCGGGCATATAGCCAATCAGCAATCATCTTAGCTACACAAAAGAAAGGTTAGCCCATGGTGTTTTTTTGGGTGAAAGAGTCGGGAGAAATACCACTTGATACAGGACCCGGAGGGGCCCGAAACATGCATGTCATGTCATGGCAGTGGCTGATTGTGGAGGACCATCTTCGCCTGTGGTAGACCGGTTTGGTCTCTCTTTTTTAAGATAAGTGTTTGATGAATTTCAGATTGTGTTGAAACATATATATATAAAAAAAGAAATGGGCATGCTGTGGCCCGTTTTAGTAAAAGGGTACTTTCGTTAATGAGGGGAAGGTATCACCCTCCCTCTCCAGCTGATTGTTCCCGACAAAAGGTTTGTGTGCATTTTGAATTCAGTGCCAGTGATAGCTACTGGTAGTTGTTTTTTCAATGACTTAAGATTGAATGGTGTATAACTTTGTCAATGAAATCTAGAGGGGTTTCTTTGTGGGTACATGGCACATGCAAGGCACGTGCCCTTAGAGGGCATTAGCTGCTTCTGAGTCTGTCCCTGTTGGGTCTCAATAGCAGTGCTTCCCTTTGCTTATTAAAAAAAAAAAAAGCCCAAACATGACACATAAGCTGCTCGAGTCCAGCAACCCTCTTTATAAGTGGCCGCAGCGCCAAACAAACCCCAAAAGGCCCAAAATCAAAGAAATTAAAAGGAGAAAAGGAAAGAAACATGGCCTTTAAAATGGCAGCAATTCCCACGGATAGTGGGAAATGGCTGACAAACCTCTGGCCAGTTTTAACTCCCATTCGCTGCCCAGCATTAAATAACCTGCCCTCCAGCAAATTTCAATGGAAAAAACAAACACACTAACATTTCCTACTGCACTCCCGGCGCAACGCTCAGCTTCCTGAAGAGCTTCGGCAGCATCAGGAGTCCTCAGAGGGGCAAGCATACTGCAGCTGTGGCCATTCTCACCGTGGGCTCTTTAGCTCAATGGGGAAGCTGCAGAAACGAACCAGTTTTAAATCCAGAAGTGCTTTCTGCCCCCCCCCCCCCCAATTTGCCTGGTACCTTAAATCTCGGGTGCTAGCTATAATTCCCCTTAGAGAGACCCCGTCTCCTTTAACTTTATGCGCAAGGCAGCCCTGAAGACAATAAATGCAAAGCCCTTTTTACTGAGACTTTTTAAACCAAATAATTCAAATCAATGCTATAGAATCTTTTTTATCTGTTTGGCCAGGGAGTCCTCCCTATGGGAATCATATTCCTCCAACTGCTTAGAGACTGACATGAAATGGTGAGTGGAGCCACTGGAATATATATCCTGATGGCATTAATATGACTAACATGCTCAGTCTCCAAGCTGCTGGTGGGGTGACAACCATAGGTGTAGGACTATACTGGAGGAACGATAAGGAAGGAACGCGTTCAACTCAATCTGTTGCATATCTGCAAACTGAAATGGACTGGTATCGGGCACTTTGAATCTGATGATCACATAGTATACTATGCCAGAAATGAAAGACAAAGAAGAAATGGTGTTGCATTTATAATGAAGAAGAAACTGGCAAGAACTGTAATATCATACGGATGCGAAAGTTGGACAGTGAAAAATAAAGATGGAAAAAAATGCCTTTGAATTATGATGCTGGCAAAGAATACTTCATATACTATGGACTGTCTGAAAAACAAATCAGTTGGTACTAGAGATCAAAACTAAGCTTTCTTTAGAAGCTCAAATGACAAGATTGACTTTCATATTTGGATACATCATGTGATGAGAAAGATCATTAGAGAAAGACATAATGCTTGGCAAGACTTTTGCATTAAACTTCAGAGAATGGCAAGCAAAGTGATGGACTGACAGTGACAGCAGTTATGGATACCCCTCTCTATCATCAATCAGCTGCATGACTGAACACCAAACCACAACTAGCCACAGGTTCGCCAAGAGTAAACATTGACTTAATGGTACTTAACATGCAGAGTTTAGAATTCACCCACATTTGTCCTAAGTGCATTACCTCATCATGCATGGGCTTCAATCACCCGAAGGACATAAGAACAGAAGATATGCCAAACTTGGTTAGACCAAACGTCCCATTAATCCCAGTTATCAAAAGTGGTCAATCCAGGCAGGGCCGGCTAGAGGGTTTCTGCCACCCTAGGCTGACCCTCCATACCGCACCCCCCCTCAAATGTGGTGCTGCCTGACCCGCCATGCCACCCCCTCTGGCATCCATCTTCTCACCTGGAGGAGGGGAGTGGCACGGCATAGCATGGCAATCCCTCCTCGCACTGAAGTGGTAGCCTTACTACTGCTTCAGTGCCACATAAACCTGCTGCTCCTGTCCCCCTCCAATGCAACTTCCGTTGGAGGGGGCAGGCATGGCAGGCCATAACTGCACACATGAGCACAGGTGTTGTAAAGCCTGCTGTGGCACTGAAGTGGCAGTTCAGCTGCCACTTCACAGGAGAGGAGGGAGCCATGCTTCCCATCAAGGTCTGTCACTCTAGGCGACCACCTAGCTCACAGGCAGACCTTGAATCCAGTTCATAAATACCAGTGACGTTCCCAAAAGGTAGATGAGGTAATGCAAATTAGGTCTCCCTTAATCAGCTTGTTAGAAAATGAGAATTAAAAATGCACATTTACCTTCAGGTTAGTGATGGCAGTTTCCTTTCCTTCCATGACAATAATAAATTTAGCCTCTAAATCCTTCTCTCTGTAAACAGAAGTTATTATTAGTTAAAGACAGATGATATGTGCATATTTGCTAATACTATTTTTCAAACAAGTGTTTAAGTACCCTATATCTGTAATTAACTGGAGGATTTTCTGCATCAATCACACAATCAAAGAAGCCCTAACTTCATTAGTTGTTTAACAGGTCACACACAGAGAAAATAGTAGGTCGAGCCTCCAGTATTTTCCTCCATTTCCCTTATGACAGCTAGAGGAAAGGAAGGTGGTCTTAACAATCGGAAATAAAATGAACAGAAATTCAACAAAAAGTCTAAGAAATGATATTAATACTAGTTTTTATAAAAATTTAAGAATTATGGAAAGCTACTCATATGATTAGCACTTTTGAGTTTAAACAGACTGTATTGCCATGTAATTCTTTCAGTAACTTCATGTCATTTAAAGGACATTCTCATTATAGAGATATATGAATAAAGATCTATTTGAAAGGATTACATGGCATTTGCACATGTAAATAGCAGGTTTATATTACTCCCGCTGGAATTCTGCAACAATAATTCAAAATTTTGCACTTTTGTGCTATTTTATCACTCAAAAATATTCTTTATGTTGACAGAGCATGCAGAGTTACACAGAATTTTGAATTGTGCGTGTTGAATTCCAGCAGGAGTATTTACTGTACATGAATAAAATGGCTTTGTGTGTCTAAGTAGCAATTTAAAAAAAAAAACGACCACTTGCACATAAGAACATAAGATATGCCATATTGGGTCAGACCAAGGTCCATCAAGCCCAGTATCCTGTTTCCAACAGTGGTCAATCTAGGTCACAAGTACCTAGCAGTTTCCTTAAAAGACACAGGTTCCACAATGCTTGTATTGGGGCAAGCAGTGCATTTCCCGGGTCCCCTTTAATACTGGATTATGGACCTTTCCTCCAGGAACTTGTCCAAACCTTTTTTAAACCCAGTTATACTAAACAGCTTTTACTACATCCTCCGGTAACGAATTCCAGAGTTTGATTAAGCACCGAGTGAAAAAATATTTTCTCTTATTCAGGGCCGGCCCGTCCATTGAGCGAGAATGGTGTTCACACAGCGCCCCGCGCGAACCACATTCTCGCTCAATGGACGGCTGCAGAGGTTCTTCACGCTGGCGGGCTGTGCAGAGGGAGCCGGGGTCTCGCGCAGGCTTCCCCAGCTCCCTCTGCAGCCCCTTAGACGGCACGGGGCTCTTCGGAGGGGGGGCGGCTAGGACAGGAAATGGGCTGTGATGGGGGAAACAGACTGCAATTGGGCTGTGGGGGGGAGGACTGCAATTGGGCTGTGATGGGGGGGAAACGGACTGGAAATGGGCTGTGATGTGGGGGGGGAATGGACTGCAATTGGGCTGTGGGGGGGGGAGGACTGCAAGTGGGCTGTGATGGGGGGGGAACGGACTGGAAATGGGCTGTGATGGTGGGGGGAACGGACTGGAAATGGGCTGTGATGAGGGGGGACGACTGCAAATGGGCTGTGATGGTGGGGGGGGAACGGACTGGAAATGGGCTGTGATGGTGGGGGGGAACGGACTGGAAATGGGCTGTGATGAGGGGGGACGACTGCAAATGGGCTGTGATGGTGGGGGGGGATAGGACTGCAAATGGGCTGTGATGTTGGGGGGGAATGGACAAAATGGGCTGTGATGTTGGGGGGGAATGGACAAAATGGGCTGTGATGGTGGGGGGGGGGAACTTGGACTGGAAATGGGCTGATGAAGAGCTGGATTAGGACTGGAAATGGGCTGATGGGGGCATGAATAGGGCGAAGTGGGCTGACGAGGGGGCTAGGATTGGAAATTAGCTGATGGGGGAGCGTGGAGTGGAAATGGGCTGATGGGGGACTGGAATGGAACTGGAAAAGAGCATATGGGGGGCTAGGACTGGAAATGGGCTGATGAGGAGCTAGGATAGGACTAGAAATGGGCTGATGGGGGAAACGTGGACTGCAAATGAGTGATGGGCTGGAATAGGGCTGGAAATGGGCTGATGGGGAGCTTGGAGTGGAAATGGACTGATGGGGGGGCTGGAATGGAACTGGAAACAGCATTTGGGAGGCTAGGACTGGAAATGGGCTGATGTGGAAGCTTGGGAGACTGGGACTAGAAAGGGGCAGATGCTGGGTGGGTCTAGAACTATAAAGGAGCTGATTTTGGGGGAGGACTAGAAAGGGATGGGGAATGAGAATGGAGAGGGGAAAAGATATTTTGTGTGGGAGGGAAGAAAAGTCTACGATGGGCCGGGTATTGGAAGAGTAAGTGGAGATTGAGAATGGAAGGGTGATATTTGAGTGGATGATAAAGGAATAAGGAAAGAAATGGAGGAAAGAGCAAAAGGGGAAAGATCAGTATGTTAAAGCAGATAGAGAAATAATTTGGAAAAAAATCTAAAAGAGAAGAAAGGAAAATGGATATCTCACAGAAGACGATGACTGGAGCAATTGCAACTGAAAAGAAAATGCACAAGCAACAAAAGGTAGAAAAATACTTTATTTTGAATTTATTAACTGAAATATATCAGCTCTGGGAAATGTGCATCATTAACGTCTTTTGTGTTTTGTTTAGTACAAGAGGAAATTAATTTATAGTCTTATTTCTCCAGTGTTGTTGTACATCCCAAGTTTGGCTTTTGGGGTTCCCAGTTTAATTATCGTCTTCCTATTTCTAAATTGTGATCCCTTGTTCTTTGGTGACGGTCTATGTTCTGCATTTTAACCAAGCTGAGGTATTCTGTTCATGTAGTTTCTATTTGACCGTGTCACTTGTTCTCTTTCCCCAGTAGGAGATGCATTGGTATTCTCTGAGATATATTGGTTTAATATTTGCAGTGTTGCCTTTTGATAGGTAGGGTTTGGTGCTTTGTGAGTCCTGGCAGAGCTGTTATGATATGGTGGATTTGCTATGAGTTCTAAATGGTCAGTGTTTATAGTACTTCCTAATGGACCTGGCGGTTGGAACTGGATTATAGTAACGTAGAAATCTTAGTCTTTCTTTATCCAGACACTCATTAAGAAGCATGTTTACTAAAAATGCATGTTAACATTATGCAAGTATTTATGCAAATGAGGCCCCGCAATTAATCTCCGCAATGGCCCCGCACCCCCCTTGGGCCACCCCTGCTCTTATTAGTCTTAAATAGGTTACACTGTAGTTCACTGCATAACCCCTAGTCTTTCTATATTTTGATAGCATAAACAATTGATCTATGTTTACCTGTTCCACTCCAAACATTAAATTTATAGACCTCTATCATATCTCCCCTCAGCAGTCTCTTTTCCAGGTTGAAGAGCCCTAACCTTTTAGCCTTCCTTTATAGGGGTATCCTTCCATCCCCTTTATCATTTTGGTGGCTCTTCTCTGTACCTTTTCTAATAACACTATATCCTTTTAAGATATGACAACCATGGAACAATACAGAGGCATTATAATATATTTTGTTTTATTCTCCATTCCTTTCCTTATGATTCCTGGCATTCTATTTGCTTTCTTGGCCATCGCTACACATTGCGCGGAGGGGTTTCAACATGTTATCTACGATGACACCTAAATCTTTTTCCTGGGTGGTGGTTCCACAGCATGCACAGTTTTGAAGGGGGGCACGATTCTGTGTAGACTTAAGAACAATAGTCATTTTCTTTAGAGCATCCCATTATCTCCTTTTTAATGGATAAATACAGACAGAACGGAATGTTCCATTTCAATCATTCTTTTTATTTTCTTTTAAGAGTCCATACACTTACCCCCTATTTCTTTAATCTGTCTGAATTGGCTGGGATCCAGCACTAAGAACCTTCATAAGAACATAAATGCCATACTGGGTCAGATCAAGGTCCATCAAGCCCAGTATCCTGTTCCAACAGTAGCATAAACCAGGTCACAAGCACCTTCATTAGCAACATTATCAGGTCTTTTATTCACTTTTACTCTGCTCCCTTACTTAAGCAAACCACCTAGCAAATGTCCTCAGCCAGGAGTTATGCAACCCTGCTTACCCAATGAATACAATTGTGCTCAGAGTCTGCCCATTAGATATCAATGCTTCTCTCCCTCTGGGGACTGTGAACATCATCATCATAATAAATTACTTGTATGGCACCCCCAGCCATGGCTGTTCCAAGATGCAGAGTTGCTGCACCGTTGCTACCGAAACACATCTTTATTAGCATCAAGACAAATCGGCTGAAGTTTGAGCACCGTAGTGTGGGAACTCCTGAGCTAGCCCCAGTTCTTGCAAGACTTGAAAGCAGCACAGGAGTTCTGCACCACACCACTCAAACATCTACTGAGTCACACGATGCCAACAAAGATGATGCGTTTCTGCAGTGGTTAAAGCTACCACCAAAAGCACGAAATCCTGGGTACCAGAGTACAATTTCAAGGCACCATGGCAACCTGGCACCCAGATTTGTTGAGCTCTACATTAATTGGCTTCCCCTGGACAACCAATTTTGTCAAATCTGGCACTTACAGGCACGGACTATAAAACAAGCTACTTACGTGTGTAAGTACCAGTACTTACACAGTTGCGATGAACATCATCATCACACTTGCAGTTCAACTCCTTAAGTTCAGTGCGGGCCCCTCCCGTGCCTGGACAAAACCGATGTTATTTGTAAACCAAGCTGAATTTGAAGAGCGCGGTATAGAAAAGACTAATTAAATAAATAAATAAATGTCCAATATCTCCTAAAAGAAAGTGGCCAGTGAAATGCCTTTGGACTATATATGCAAACATTGTTGATACATAAAAGAATCACATAAAACAAGACCAATCAAAAATAGTAGGAAATAGTATAAAAATTGGAACAGTGCCAGGACATGATTATTCATCATAAAATCAAAAACTCCTTCTAGGCCACAAAGGGTAAGGCCAAACTGCCATAAACAATCTGAAAACCAAAAAATGACAACGCTTGACAGAGTGAATTCCCACCAAAAACCAACACAATTTTTGTTGGACTGATTCAATGCGAGGATTCACCCCCTATTATTGACAATGTCCATTTTGATCAAAATTTGCAGTAAAACCACCAAGTCTGGCTTATAACTTTAGAATGTCAACTTATCTGAGTTCACTTTCACAAAACATCTCCTGCCCCGATGTTGAAATCACTGAGGGATACTCCACGATACAGCACTACATTTCGGGTCCACAATTCATTCAAAAGACCCTGCATCAGGCACATGATTCCCATTTAATACAGTCTTGCCAGGAGAAACTCTCACTCAGCAATTTAAAGGAGAAGTTTGACATCATACCAACAGCTGAGATTGCTTACTACAAGGTTAATTTAGGAGGCACAAAACAATGTAACTGCTACACTAATCAACCATAACATAATCAAACTAAACTATACCAATCCAATTTGAGTTTTAGGCCATAAGGAGAAACCAAATGTAAAATAAAATCCACTTCTGCTCACGCAATTGGAGACAAGTTTCCTGATCAACCCCCCTCCCCCCCCCCCACCCAAACAAAAGGAGGGATCCAATCCAGCACCCTCCAAGAAAACAGATGAAATTGATGTCCAAATTGAACACTATGTTGTACCATTGGAGCAGTAAGTGTTTTCGTGCAAATCCTTGATGCATGCTCAGCCATTCTTTTCTTAGAGAAGCGTACAGTACAGCCCACATATTTCAAACCACATGGACACAAGCAGGTACACTACAAATGGAGAATCCCAGATTGTATGGTGTTTTGCATGCTACTGCCTGTTGGACACCACATTAGTCCACGACTCACCCACTACAGTTCACGAGCAGAAAGAGCACCCCCCCCCCCCCGCAAGGTAAATGGCCTGCCTGCTGAGGCGACACATGGGATTAAGGAGTTGTGTGCACCAAATAGTTTTTAAAATTTTTACCTCTAGTGTAAGCAACATAGAGTGGCTATTGGAAACAGGCATGAACATTAAGAATCTGTCAATATCTTTGCAAAATCCATGTAACCTGACGAACGCTCATTATATGGTAATATACTCACTATTTTATCTTCTGATATTTAAGAGACAAACATTCCTGATGATTGTACAATGCTGGTTTATACGCCACCCTATCGAATGAGGATAACCTCATTCAAAAAAACGTTGACATAAATCCTATGCATGTCGTTTGAAGTCAGCAGTTGTAGTACATATTCTCCTTATACGTAAAAATTGGCCAAAAGGAAGGTTTTCATCCAGTTACATTAAAGAGAGGTTTACAACACCACAAAACTGTATTGCGTTGTACAGGTTTCCTATAAAGTGTTGCAAAAAAGAGCATTGCCCTGACAAAATATAGTAACATCCAGATATTCAATGGAAGTAGTATGATGTTTTTCTGTAAATCTCATGTTATCATTACAGGAATTCAGTCAATCCACAAAATTGATGAAGCTCAAAGTCCCCGTCCAAATCAAAAATGTCACCTAGGAAACTGTGATATACTAAAACTTTCTGAAATCATTTAGAAGGATATACATATATATCTTCCAGAGATGCATATATAAAGTGGCCACCAATGGTGCCACCGTTGTTCCCATGGCTATTCCCATGGTTTGAAATATGTGGACTATACTGTACGCTCCTTTAAGAAAAGGCTGGCTGAGCATGCATCAAGGATTCGCACAAAAACACTTACTGCTCCAATGGTACAACATAGTGTTCAATTTGGACATCAATTTCATCAGTTTTCTTGGAGTGTGCTGGATTGCATCCCCCTTTGTTTGGGGGGTAAGGGGGGCTGGTGATCGGGAAGCTCATCTCCAATTGTGAAAGCAGAAGTAAATTTTTATTTTAAAATTTGGTTTCTCCTTATGGCCTAAACCTCAAACTGGATTGGCATAGTTTAGTTTGATATGTTATGTTTGATTAGTGTAACCAATAATCCAAAATAACTATTGCTCTATACATCTATAATCCAAAACAAAATAGAACTGTGATCTATCGTCGTGAGCTAAAGTGTATATGTATATGTGATTGATGTTGGAAGACGAGCCGTGAGGAGAGAACTACCTCTCGTGGCTTTATTTCCATTTTACTCAAATTTTTGAAGCTCAGAGCTTTAAAAACGTAGGCAAAACCACCATAAGGTAGTGTACCCTACAACCCAATGTGTTCCAAATATTATGCTCCCAACATATTCAAAATATTATACTTTCAACATGTTCAAAAAAGACCAATTAGTGACTACTCAAAAATAGCACTTATCTGTTGTTGTCCATATAAGTCAAAGTCGTTTTCTGAACCCAAAATGAATGTTGATCACGCCTGTCCGCAGTTGTTAACAAAGAAGGACACAGTACTGCGTTTCGGGCAAGCCAGTCTTGATGCCCTGTTTCAACGCTTTTCACCAAACTGCAAAGTCCGTCTTCTGGCTTCCCTGACCACTACAGGACGCCAGCGCATGCTCAGTGGAAGTAAAGCCATGAGAGGTAGTTCTCTCCTCATGGCTCGTCTTCCAACATCAATCACATATACATATACACTTTAGCTCATGACGATAGATCACAGCTCTATTTTGTTTTGGATGTTTGATTAGTGTGGCAATTATATTGTTGTTTTGTGCCTCCTAAATTAACCTTGAAGTAAGCAATCTCATCTGTTGGTATGACGTCAGATGCCGGTATAAAGAGTGCTTCTCCTTTATATTGCTGAGTGAGAGTTTCTCCTCACAAGACTGTATTAAAAGGAAATCATGTGCCTGACGCAGGGTCTTTTGAATGAACTGTGGACCCGAAACGCAGTGCTGTGTCGTGAAGGATCCCTCAGTGATTTCAGCATCGGGGCAGGAGATGTTTTGTGAAAGTGAACTCAGATAAGTTGACATTCTAAAGTTATAAGCCAGACTTGTTGGTTGCTTTACTGAAAATTTTGATCAAAATGGACATTGCTGATGACAGAGGTTGAATCCTCACATCAACTTAGTCCGACAAAAAATTGTGTTGATTTTTGGTGAGAATTCACTCGGTCAAGGTTTGACATTTTTTGATTTTCAGATTTAGGACATGTTGACACCCTTTAAACAATTCAAATCAGTTTGAACAGAAGAACCACATTCCCATTGCAGTAAAATTAGACATACCTGTGATCAACTGTTCGTATTCACATGATTTGAATCGACCAATGAATGATGACTCTAATGTTTAAAATGGCCACATTCATCCCTGTTCCATTTTCACAATGGTGAAGACAGGAGAGCTCACCGAGACCACTAAAAAAGCCATAATCAAACATCAAACTTCAAAGAGGTATAAGGCCATCTCCAAAAACCTTGGGATTCCTGTCTCTACAGTTCACAATGTTAAGACGTTTTCTGCTCATGGAACTGTCAAGAACCTCCCAGGACATGGTGGGAAGAGGAAAATTAATCCAAGAAGTCTTTAAACATTAGTGTGAACTGTTGGATAAACACCACAACCACCACCGAAAGAGCTTAAGGCTGACCTGCAGCAATCTGGAGTGGTGCTTTCAACCAGCACCATATGCCACACATTAAACAAAGAAGGACTTCATGGGCAAAGGCCAAGGAGGACCCCAATGCTTAAAGACAAGACTGATCTTTGCCCAAACCCACCTTGAGAAACTAAAATCCCTCTTGGAAAATGTTCTGTGGACAGATAAAACCAAACTTGAGCTCTTTGGCAATGCAGACCAGCGATACATTTACAGGCGAAGAAATGAAGCTTACAAAGGAAAACAAAATAACACCTTTCCTACAGTTAAATATGGTGGAGATTCCATAATGTTATGGGACTGTTTTGCTGCCTCAGAAACTGGAGGCCTGGAATATATTAAAGGAATTCTGAAGTCAGAGGACTACCAAGGTATTTCGTAACATAGTATATGATGGCAGATAAAAACCAGTATGGTCCATCTAGTCTGCCCAGTAAGGTGGCTAGTGTGGTTGTAACTGCAGCTCCATGCAGATAAACACTACTCCCACCCCCCACCCCGATCTATGCCTATCTTTAGGATTGTACCTGCTGCTCCGTGCAGGTCAGCCCCCTCTATTAAAAGATTTGCAAGTTTACTTTGATTTCATCCTCTTGCTATAAAGGGATCCACTGTGTCTGTTCCATACCATTTTGAATTCAGTCACTGTATCTGCCCCACCACCTCATCGGGATGACATTCCATGCATCCACTACCCTTTCAGTGAAAAGGTATTGCCTGACATTGCTTTTAAGTTTACTGCCTAGCACCTTCATCATATGCCCTCAGTCTTACAACTTCCCCTTCTTTGAAAAAGCTTTGTTTGTTCATTGATGCCCTTTAATTATAATTTACAAGTCTGTATGATATCTCCCTGTCCCTCCTTTCCTCTAGACTATACATATTTAGGTCTTCAAGTCTCTTCTCATACGTCTTCTGGCGTAGGCTCCGAATCAATTTGGTCGACTTCTTCTGAACCATTACAAGTTTATGTCCTTTGTGAGATATATTGTCTCCAAAACTGAACACGATACTTTTGAATCCTCACCAACATGTAGAGGGGTATTAATCTCTCTTCCTTTCTGCATGCAACTCAGCATCCTTCTGGCTTTGACTACCGCTTTGTCACATTTGGGAGCAAAATGTGCTACCTAGTGTCAGAAAGCTAGGTCTGGGTCGAAGGTCATGAGTCCTCCAGCAGGACAATGACCCAAAACATACATCCAAAAGAACAAAAGAATGGTTAAAAAGGAACAAATGGACCATTTTAAATTGACAGCAATTCCAGATCTCAATCCAATCAAGAATCTTTGGAAAGAGCTGAAAATTTGTCAATGGTAAAAGGAATCCTAGAAACATTCATGAGCTGGAACAAATTGCATTTGAAGAGTGGGAGAAACTACCAGCAGACAGATGTAAGAAATGTATAGATGGCTACAAGAAATGTTTGGAGGATGTCATCACTACGAAGGGTTGTACATCCAAATATTAGTGAAGGGTGCCATTAATCCTGTCAAATCATATTTTTTTCTTTTTCTTAGAATTACTACATCTAAGTTGCAGAGACAACTTTTTTTGTTGTATACCTTTGAATATGGAATGGAGGAGTATTCTAGTGGTTAATGCAACAGCCTAGTACCTGAGAAATAAGGGTTTGAGTCCCACAGTCACTCCTTGTAACCTTAGGCAAATCACTTTACTCTCCACTGCCTCAAATAAAAGGCCTGACAATCTACTTCTGGTCATACCTTACCAAAAAAATCCAAAGGGTGCTGGGTTGCCAGGAGTCACCACTGACATGGCACATTAAAAAACGTTAAACATACTATTAAAATATGACAGAGCTGAAATATATTTCCAATTATTTCTCAAGATATTGTACAGAACATACCTGAAATGCAAGGGTGCCAAAAATGTTGACCACAACTAGGCAAGAGAAGCACAGTTGGAGGCTTAAACTTTTTAAAGTGTTTCTTTGTAAACTGGCTGTTTATGCTGCCAAATACATGTGTATTTCCTGTAGTCTTTTAGATATTTTATGAAGGTTTTGACAGAGATATTTTATGAAGAGTTTGACAAGCCTTTTGCAAGACTCAACAAGTTGTGAATAGCCAGACCTGTATATGCTTTTTCTTACCTTGACAACTAGCACAAAAATCAGGTTCTCTCTCAGATATAGCTATCTATATATAAATTAAGGATGTTGCATGCAAAACGTTTTGGTTATTTTGGGCTTCTTGCCCAATTTTCAGAATGGTTTTGGTTTGATTCACACATTAAATTTTAATAAAAATGTAACACATTAAAACTTTAACACATGAGCAAACTGATTTAATGCAGAATAATTCATAGGTTAATGTGCCCTAGAGGCATATTTACTAAAGTGCAGTAAGATTTTGCACTTACAACAGCTTAAGTGCAAAATTTAAGGTGAGATGAGGACAGTCTGCCTGGTAAACTGCAGGGAGAGGGGCCCAGCATCAGTCCTGCTTTTACCACAGAGAGCATGCACTTGTTGTACGGACCCAGGATACATGCCTCACCAGATGACCCCTTCCTACCTGACAAGGCAAAATAAAAAAATAAATTAAAAAAGGTACCAGCCACAGCTCCGCAAAACCATCACCCCATCCCCATCAACATCCCACCAAAACAAAGCCCCAAGAACAGTACCTACCAACCACACCGAATTAATGCCCCCTACCCCCATGGACAGCATCTCTACCCCATCCCAATAGTGAAGCCTCCCCTAACATACCCAAAGCCCCCTCTCTGTGACTCACCCAGCAGGATCGATATCCCTCCACCCCTCCGGTGGGGGGGGGGCCCCAGGTCTGGGGAGTTCTAGTAGGGGGCTCAACCATCTCTGCAATGTTCTGGACTTTAGTAGCCATTTGGCGTGCTCTCCATCCCCAAGATCAAGACTATACCCATGTGTCACGAGCCCATGGCACATTGTCGCGTTTTGAATTCTTTCTCGTATCATGATCTCTGCCTAGGGCGAGGGAATCTGGCATGGAATCAATTGTAATTTGGACCATGCTCCAGTGTGGATCAACCTAGGGGGGATAATAAACAGTCGGGCAGCTGGTACTTTCCAATTCACCTATACAGGGACCCTACCTTCCTCAGTTTCCTTCAGGAAAAGTGGCACGCCTATGCCCTTGCAAATGAGAGTCACTGGGACAATCAGTCTCAGTTTTGGGAAAACGGCCAAGGCTGTTCTTCGCAGAGAGATTATAAGCTATGAAATTAGCAGATGGAAATGAATTGACGCAGAGATATTATGGCTCACTCAGCAGACCAGGGTGGCTCGACAGGCCTGGGGTAGCACTATACTTTTGCAGGGTGTGAGCTCCAATAGCAGGCCTACAAATCACTGCTATATTATCAGTGCAAGATGGATCAGCATGGCAATCGCACAAGGTGCTTGCTTTAATTTTTGCTGAAACAATGGCAGGGCCCACGTGGTGTTGCTGCCCTATCGGATGGGGGAGCACTGGTGACAGACGAGTATCTGATTCTGGCCTTGTTCTACAATTTTTATAAGAATATGTATGCGGCAGATAGTGCTTTCAGCTTGGGCGATGCAATCTACTTGGACAGGGTGATGTTGCTGGTCCTGACAATGAAACAGAAGTCGTCCCTCAACTGTCCAATTATGGAGGAGGAGACAGACTGCAAGATGGCCCTGTCTACGTTTTACAAGACTCCTGGACCAGATGGGTACAGGAACAATGGTAGAGACTGATGTGGGACCCATGCAACGACAGTTCATGACCCTAATTCAGTTGCAAGCTTTCCCCCTTCAATAGTAATATGGCACATATTGTGGTGTGGCACAAGCCAAGGCATGACCCCTCTACCTGCTACCTCTTATCATCCTATTTCCCTTTTAAATTCCGATAACAAGCTTTTGGCAAAAATCCTTACCAATTGCCTCGCTCTATTTATGACCGCACTGATTCAAGATAGTAAGGCACCTGGTATTCAATCTACATTGTGTGATAGTCTCGATGGAGGCGAGTCGGGCTGGCCGACAGGACTCCTTGCTGGTCAGTTTTGATGCTGAAAAAGCTTTTGAGCTGGTAAACTGACTGTTCCTATTTGATATCTTGGAGCGTTTTGGGTTTGATGGTTCCTTCCTGTGGGTCTTACAGCTTCTTTATGCCTACACTTGTGCAGCGGTGGTTATAAATGGGCAGGTCTTGGAACATTTTTCGCTGGGCCAGGGTACCCAGCAGGGATGCTCCCTCTCCCCGCTATTGTTTCTCTTGTTTTTAGAGCCCTTGCTGTGCTCAATACAAGTCAAAACACACAGATTGAAGGAGTATGTGTAGGGAAATCAGTCTTCAAGATTGTTGTGAATGCAGACAACATTCTGGTCTATCTGCAGTGGCCGCAAGTCTCGTTTGGTGTTTTGCTTGAAGAATTCCACCAGTTTGGTGTGTGCCCTGACTTGTACCTCAGTAAGGATAAGTCTGGGACTCTTCCATTAAACCCCAATGGGGTCCCCTTTGGGGTCTTTCAAATATTTGGGGGTTCAACTACTGGCGGATCATCACAATTATATGTATTAAACATCACATCCCTATTGTGGAGGGAGGGAACCTGTTACGGCACTGGGAGAGCTTGCCACTCTCACTTTTGGGATGGGTGGCGCTTTATAAGATGACTTTGCTTCCATGTTAAATAATAAATAAATAAGCCTGTTAAATAATAAATAAATAAAAATAAATGTTGGCTGTATCTTCTGCAAGTCCTCCCCCTTCAGGTACTCAAATGTGATTTGGGCCTGTGGCCCCGCCAGTTGACTCTTATTTTAGCGAAGCCACAAATCTCACATTTCTTTCACACGCTTGGGGGTGGGGCGGTAAACAGCAGGGGGCTTGGTGTACCCAGCCTGGAGAGCTATAATGTGAGCTGCCTTCTCAGTTATGTCTGAGATTGGGTGTACCAGACTTCCACTTACATGCCGATGAGCTTGGCACAGGATTTGTTGGGTGGGGTGTACCCAGTATTTGCCTTGCATGCTTCGAAGTCTTCCCTGCCCTCTATGCTGCAATCCAGCCTGTTGGTAGGTCCCTGCGGGGCGCTTGGAGGTTCTTACGGGTGCTTAAGCATGACGCGGAGGCCTCTGGCCTTTTGCCTCTCAGAGTTAGCTTTGTGTTTCCTGTCAGGGATACCTCTCAAGTAAAAAAAAAAAAAACTACTCTTTTTCCCTGAACTGCAGTCTGGCCTGTGTTTTAAAGAAAAACCCCTTCCCACTGCATGCCACACTACCACATATGGTGGCAGCTTGGGGATTTCCTCTAACCATGTGATCGAGGGCAAATCCATATCCCTCCGGGACTGGGCCTCTACAGCAGGTCATAATTTTCTTTTTGTTGTTTGTATGGGCTAAGAGAGTTAGCCTCGCCCTAGGCAGGGAACTTGAATGTATAGTCAGTGCTGGACAGGTCAGCAGCAACAATGTCAGAAGCAGCTTCAATATGCCCCGCTGGAAGGGCAGCAACAACTGCAGCAGATACAGGATCTTCAAGCGCAGAGGGAGCTACAGAATAGAGTTCCCTAGCTCAGTTGACTCAGGCCCTGCAGAGACTGAAACTCCATCCTACAGCACAAGTGCTTCTTAAAATGATGGCAGAAGATGGACCGGACCATTTTTTGGTGAACTTTGAACAAACTGCCCATGTGGCCAGGTGGTCAGAGGAGACATGGATTATTTGAGGAATCTGCTGACAGACAGCAAGTCAAGCTGCATTCCAGGACACCAACCCAGATGGCCACACTACGTAAGCAGCTGTCAAAGCCACCATATAAGAACAAAAAAGCAGTACGCCAGAGGCCTACCACCAGCGATTCAGAAAAGGGGAGCTCCAGATAAAAAAAAAAAAAAAAGAAATAGGCCTCGGAGGTTCCTCTATCGAATGAAAGATCTCGCATGGAAGTGGCTGCAACTGGAGGGAAAGACTAGGCCCAAGGTAGCCAAGTCTATGCTATTGGAGAAGTCTTTGGAAGGCTTGATTGCCCCGACGAAACAGTAGGTAAGCTAGCACTACAAGTTTATACTGGAAATAGTTGATACCGAGTTTGGTGGCAAATCCTAGCCGTATTATGCAAGTTCTCAGATTCATTTTGGAGGCTCTGGCTTCCCACCAAACCGCCACTACCCTCAGTAACCGTGATTTCCACCCGCAAGCCATTCATTGCTGTATAACCGCCAGATTTAAAAAGAAAGGAAGCATGATGGGGAAGCAATCATCAATATGAGCAAGCTCCTCCCTGCCTTGTTTCATCTGCTGTCCAATTCCTTTTAACATCTTTGTTAGTGATACTGCAGAAGGGCTGTTGGGTACGGTTTGCTCGTTTGTGGATGATATCAAAATCTGCAATAGAGTAGACACCCAGGAAGGAGTAGATAACAGGGGGGTGGATCTAGCTAAGCTTGAAGAATGGTCTAGAATTTAGCAGCTGAAATTTAATGCTAAAAAAATGCAGGGTCATGCATTTGGACTGCAAAAATCCAAAGCAGTAGTATAGTGTAAGGGGCAAGGTACTTCTGTCTACAAGAGAGGATCGAAACCTAAGTGGAATTATGTCCGACTAACATAAAATAGCTAAAGAGGTAGAAAAGGCAACCGTGAAAGACAGAAGGATGCTTGGGTATATAGGGAAAAGGAATGACCAGCAGAAAATAAGGAGGTGATAATGCCTCTGCATAGATCTCTGGTGCAATCTCATTTGGAGTAGTGTGTGCAATTCTGGGGACCACACCTTCAAAAGGATATAAGCAGGTTGGAGTCTGTGCAGAGGATGGCTACTAAAATGGTTAATGGTCTTCATTATGAAGCATATGAGGACAGACTTAAAGATTTTAATATGTATACTTAAGAGGAAAGACTGGATAGGGAGAATAAGAGAGATATTTAAATACCTCTGTGGCATAAACACACAGGAGGGTCTCTTTCAATTGAAGGCAAGCTCTACTACGAGGGGACATAGGATGAGAGTGAAGGGAGATAAACTCATGAATAATATGCAGAAATATTTCTTTACGGAAAGAGTGGTAGATGCGTGGATTAGTCTCCCAGTGGAGGTGGTGGTCACAAGGACAGTATCTGAATTCAAACAAGCATGGGACAAACACAGAGGATTTCTAAAGGTAAAAAGAGGGCTATTGTAGTTGATATAGAAGGGCAGACTAGATAGGCCATGTGGTCTTTTTCTGCCATCGTATTTCTATGTTCTGCACAGGCAACTTATAAACAAAACGGAGCAACCTAGAGATGGACCCTAAAGTTACCAATTGGGTTAGTAATTAGTTGAGTGGGCAGCGACAAAGGGAACAGGTAAATAGAGCTCACTCTGAAGAGAAGGAAGTTACCAGTGGTGTACCGCAGAGATCTGTCCTTTGTCCGATTCTTTTTAACATCTTTGTTTGTGATATTATAGAAGGGCTGCCTGGTAAGGTTTCCTTGTTTTTGGATGATACCAAAGTCTGCAATAGGCAGAGTAGACAAACAGGAAGGAGTACATAACATAACAAGCTAAGCTTGAAGAATGGTCTAGAATTTGGCAGCTGAAATAGAATGCTAAAAAAATACAGAGTCATGCACTTGGGCTGCAAAAATCCAAAGGAGCGGTACAGTGTAGGGGAGGAGGTAATTTTGTCCACAAAAGAAGAGCGGGACCTGGGCATAATTGTGTCTGACAATCTTAAAGCAGCTAAAGTTGAAAAGGCAACTGTGAAAGCCAGAAGGATGTTTGGGTATATAGGGAGAGGAATGGTGAGCAGAAAAAAGGAGGTGTATAAGTCTCTGGTGCAAACTCATTTGGAGAATTGTGTGCAGTTCTGGAGACTACACCTTCAAAAAGGATATAAGCAGGTTGGAGTCCGTACAAAGGATGGCTACTAAAATGGTTAGTGGTCTTCATTATGAAGCATATGAGGACAGACAAAGATCTGGGGAGATATGATAGAGACGTTTAAATACCTCCATGGCATAAATGCACAGGAGATTCTCTTTCAATTGAAGACAAGCTCTGCTATGAAGGAACACAGGATGAGGGTAAAAGGGGATAGACACAGGAGTAATATGTGGAAATATTTCTTTACGGAAAGAGTGGTAGATGCATGGAATATTCTCCCAGTAAAGGTAGTAGAGATGACAGTATCTGAATTCAAAAAAGCATGGGACAAACACAAAGGATCTGTAAAGGAAAAAAAGGGGACTATTGTTTTCATATAGAAGGACAGACTAGATAGGCCATGTGCTCTTTTTCTGCCATCATGTTTCTATGACTTCCCCCTTCCCCATCGGGCCCAGATATGACAACTGGAAGATGGCAGTAGAGGAAAATTTGGTTCCTCAGTCCAATGGCTGCTTCGCCACGGTGGTAGAGGGGGGCAAGCTGGCTGCCAAACGACCATGGATGTTCAAGGACATTGAGCCACCGGTGACCTATCAGAGCACAGCCAAAACTGGTTTGGATGCAGTCGGTTAGCCTGCCCAGTCAGCAGCCCAACAAGGGGATGAGGCACAGGCCTCAGCCGTGCTAATATGAACAGAAAATGGAGCATGGTCTTTCTATGAAGGAGCAGCTCCTGTTGCGGGAGAAGGAAGGAATGCAGCATCTACAGCAGCAGCTGCAGGAGGTGGAGGAAGAGTTGGTGAATGGAGCCTGAGCTGTTCAAGCTATTGGTTAAATAAAACATTCCTTTAAGTGATGATATTCTTGCCATTGGTTTCAATTCCTGTGATTGGATCCCTAGACCACAAATAGGTCCCTACACTTTTGTTCAACAATACCTGCTAATGGGCACGGATCCTCAGACAATCATTAAGGTCCTATTGCCTGATATGATGCCACCACTTGAACTAGATGTCAAGAGCGTATGGCAAATTTTTAGAATCATGGATAGTTCATAACCTCTTAATCCTCATAAAACCATTTTTGTTGGGGGTGTTCCTAGTCTATTGGGAGCTGCTCTTGAGCTTCACCTTCTCCTTCCTGTTTTATCCTTCTCCTTCCTGTTTAAATTCACCTCATACTTATTTCTGCTGTGCTGTCTCTCCCTTACTCTCTTCTTCTCCTTCTGTTTCTGGTGATATTAATCCCAACCCTGGCCCACCTTCATTTTTCTCTCTCCACCATTCCAATCTCACCCATATCCCTTTTTTTACCCTCTTCTCTCCCCTTCTCTTGTACTTTATGAAATGCTCATTCCATTTCTAACAAACTTCCCTTTACCCATGATCTCTCTCTCATGCTTTCCATCTTCTTACCCTTACTGAAACTCAGCTCCTCCCCAATGACACTGCTTCAGTTGCTGCCCTCTCTCATGCTCCTTGTGCTAATGGCCACAGTGGTGGTGTTGGGTTTCTGCTTTCTCTTTCTTGCCAATTTTAACCCCTCCTTCTTACTCTGTCCTTTTTCTTTTCCTCCTTCGAAGTCCATTCCATCCATCTTTTTAATCCCCTTCCTCTCCGGATTGCTGTTATCTATAGACACACACACACACACCCCTCACATGTCCATTTCTACCTTCCTCACTGATTTTGGCTCTCCTTATTCCTGGATGCCTCCTCCCCATGCCTTATTCTTGGTGATTTTAATTTTCATATTGATAACCCTTCTGACCCCTATGTGTCTGAACTCCTTTCCCTTATCTCCTCTTTCAATCCAGCTTTGCTCTTCTGCCCCCACTCATCAGCTTGGTTAGTGTCTTGACCTCGTTTTTTTATTCTAAAAATTGTTTACCTTCTAATTTGCGCACTCAATTCTTCCCTTATCTGACCACCACTTCTAAAGTTTCACTCTTCATCACTCCCTGCCTCAATCTTGCTCATTCTCCTCCTATCTTTTTAGGAATCTTCATGCTATTGAGCCACTGACTCTATCCACTACTGTCTCTTATTTCTCCCACTTTGTCCTCTTAAGTCTATTAATGAGGCCATAATTTCCTATAACACCGCTCTCTCCTCTACTCTGGATACTCTTGCTTTTCCCGTAGCATGTCCTGTGAGGTGCACTTCACTGCAGTCCTGGCTTTCTTCAAATACCCACTCTACTTACGTCTCCTGTGCCCACTCAGCTAAATGCGTTTGACTCAAATTCTGCTCCATTTCAGACTTCCTTCACTTGAAATTCATGCTTACTTCTTTCCAAACTGCCATCACTCTTAAGCAAAACTATTTTATCCAGTTGACTGTCTTGCCTCTAACCCCCACCATTTCGTCTCTACTCACAATTCCCTTCTTAAGGTACCACCGCCTCCAATTCCCCCTCCTCTCTCTGCCCGACTATTCCATGACAAAGTTCATAAGATTACTCTTCAATTCCCTACTAATTCTCCTTCACCCCCTATTTCCCCCCCACCGCTCCATTACCAAACTTCTCTCCTCAACCTCTACCACCCTTTCATAATTTTCTAATATCTCTGAAGAAGAAACCTCTTCTTTCCTCTTCTAAACTTACTACCTGTTCTTCTGATCTTATCCCCATCCATCTCCTCAACTCCATCTCCTCCTCTGTCATCCCTTCCATCTCACATATTCTCAACCTTTCACTCTCCACTGCAACCTTCCCTGTAGCCTTCAAGCATACTGTGATCATTCCTTAAAAAAAGAAAAAGAAATTGAATACCTTCGCTTGACCCTACTGGTCCTTCTAATTACCGACCCATCTCCCTTCTCCCCTTCATTTCCAAACTTCTTGAATGTTCAGTTCTCCACCGCTGCCTTTAAATTTCTCTTCTCATGCGCTCCTTGATCCTTTTCAGTCTGGTTTTCGGCCACTTCATTCTACTGAAACAGTTCTTGCCAAAGTTGCCAGTGACTTATTCCTTTAAAACTGTTCCTCCCTCTAGTTATTCCCAGGCTATGATTCTTTTCAATATGCAAAATCATTGAACTAGATATGTTCTTTCTATATCCATGATCATACATAAAGGTCTCCGACTCCTGGTGGCATTATTTACCAGACTATATCTGGATTTATGCCAGTTGCATCAACGACCTTCGTTCGTTCAATTACTTTTTCTTTTGATTAATTCTAACTCAAATGTTTCAAAATATTTCAAATTGGTAGTGCTTGTCTTATGTAATCCCTGACGCCACCTTCCAGCTCTGTGTTTGCGTTTCACAACAGTGGGTTTCTTCAGGGGGGGTTCTCAAAAATGAAGCAATGAGAATCCCCCCTGAAGAAACCCACTGTTGTGAAACACAAACACGGAGCCGGAAGGTGGCGTCAGGGATTACATAAGATAAGCACTACCAATTTGAAATATTTTGAAACATTTGAGTTAGAATTAATCAAAAGAAAAAGTAATTGAACGAACGAAGGTCGTTGATGCAACTGGCATAAATCCAGATATAGTCTGGTAAATAATGCCACCAGGAGTCTGAGACCTTCTGTTCTTTCTACATACATATCTAGTTCAATGATTTTGCATATTAAGAGATATAATTGAAAAGAATCATAGCCTGGGAATAACTAGAGGGAGGAACAGTTTTAAAGTAAACAGATAGCCCTCTGTAAACCGACTTATCACTTGAAGTGACTTATTCCTGGCTAAGTCCAAAGCCTTTACTCATTTCTCATTCTTTTGGATCCTTTTGCTGCTTTTGATACTGTTGATACTGTTGACTGTCCTCCTCAATGTATTATCCTCTCTTGGTTTTAGGGGCTCTGAGCTGTCTTTGTTCTCTTCTTACCTCTCCAATTGCTCTTTCAGTGTTTATTCTTGTGGCTTCTCTACTGCCATCCCTCTTTCAGTTGGTGAACCCCAAAGGTCTATTCTAGGCCCTCTCCTTTTCTCTCTCTACACCCAGTCCCCCTGCCCTTCTCTCTTCCCATAACTTTCAGTACCATTTTTATGCTGATGACTCTCAAATCTCTTTATGTTCACCTGACATTTTGCTTACATTCCAAGCTCGCATCTCTGCCTGCTTATCCAGGCAGGAATGCCAGATGTCTTACAGCAGTCTGAAATCGAACATGGCTAACACAAAACTTCTTATCTTTTCTCCTAAACACTACTCCCCCTTCCTCCTTTCTCTATCAATTAAGGTTTACAATACACTTCTTCTTCCCGTTTCCTCAGCCTGCAACCTTGGGGTCATCTTTGACTCCTCCCTTTCCTTCTCCACACATATGTCGTTTCTTTCTCTATAACATTAACAAAATTCACCCCTTCTTTGAACACTCTTTAGTTACCTTCCGCCTTGACTACTGCAGTGTCCTCCTTGCTGGTCTCCCTCAAAGTCGCGCAGAATCTTTTCAGAACTCTGCTGTGCAACTCATCTTCCACCAGCCCAATACACTCACATAACCCCTCTTCTCAAATCACTTCATTGGCTTCCCTTCCGTTTACTGCCCCTCACACCCCTCCTAGTGAGCTCCTCTCCTCCTCTGGCCTTCTCTCTATGCCCTTTTCCTCTACTGCAAACTCCAGATTTCGATCTTTTCACCTTACTGCTCCTTATGCCTAGAACAAACTTCCTGTATCTTTACATCAAGTCTCATCTCTCTCCCTTTTCAAATCTATGCTAAAGGCTTACCTCTTTAAGGCGCATTTGAATCCTAATCTTTTGTTCCCTTGTGTCTCCTCTCTCTATCGAGCTCTTTTTCTCTCTTGTATTGTGCAGTCTGTATATTGTAACTAGATTGTAAGCTCTACAAGCAGGGACTGTCTCCTATGCATGTTTGTATAGTGCTATGAATGCTCTGTAGCGATGAGGATGATGATGTAGTAGTAGTAGTAGTAGTAGTAGTATCAAAGCCCAACCAGTGACTGAAGAGGGCAGTGAGATGGGAAAGAAGTCACTCAACATCCCAGGAGAACGGAATGGGAAGCCAGGATGGATGTTGGCTCCCACAAAGTCACCTCCTAGGCAAAGGCATGGCCCCAGCCATGACCCCTTCTCCCCTGTTTTAGGTGTGGAGCCTGGGTATGGAAGAACCCATGAATGTCAGCCTAACCACCCCTCACACCTATGCTTTTGTGAATACTCCCCATCCAGGGGCACAGAACTTTGTGATTCCAGTGGAACTTGAGGAACATGCCTCCAGGCCTTGATAGGCTCCAGGAGTATGCGGATCCTCATTCGTCAGGAAACCATAACCAGATTTCAAATTGACTATGCAAAGACAGTAACACTGACCTGTGTATATGGAGAGCAGAGGCAGTATCCAACGGCACAGGTTTCACAAGACTCCAGCAGGGCAAGCTACATTCAAAGTCATGGTGCTGCCCTGGCTCCCGTATCTAGTGGTGATTGGCCAAGACTACCCAAGCTTTGGAGCAATAGGGGCCTGGCTAGCTGACAGCTCCACTAAGTCGGACCAGGAAAATGTCCCAGAGATCTTCCCCCTGGAAGACCCAGATCTACATGTCAAGATCCCTAAGCCCAGCAAGTCCGGAGTTGGCATCGCTGGGGAAAAGCTACGCTACCAACAGAATCTGGGGGCGACTATGGGGGAGAGAGCCAGGGAGGGAGGGAGAGACTAGAGAAGAAAACTCCTGGGGATAGCTCAAGGATCAGCAGTAGTGACCCAAATACAATTGTCACCTTCCCAGAGTGGGAGCTTCAGGAGGGTCTAGCAAGAGGATGAGTCCCTTAAACACGCCCTAGTGGGTGTTTTGGAGGTTGATGGGATTCCAGTAGATAACAGTGTCCCCTGCAAGAACCTTTCCCTATTTTGTGCTAAAGGGAGATTATGCAGCATTTCAGAGGGTGCCCTTGAGGGGAAAGAGGTAGAACAACTGTTAGTTCCCCAGACCTATTGGCAGTAGGTATTATCGTTGGCCCATAAACCATTTATTAGGGGAACACCTGGGGGTAGAGAAAACACTAGAGTGTGTTTTGGCCTGATTTTTCTAGCCAATAGTCCATAAGCAGGTGCAGTTATTGCCAGCCAGCCCCACCTGCCAACTTCATAACCCCGCCAAAGCCTGATCTGCCCTTCTAGTGCCTATACCCATAATTGAAACCCCATTTGAAAGACTGGCCATGGATCTTGTAGGACCCTTGAAGTGAACCATCTGAGGCAAGAAGTATATGTTAGTCATACTGAATTACACTACCAGATACCATTGCTCTAAGGCAGTGGTTCCCAAACTTGGGGTTGGGACCGCAAATTGTTTCACATCAGTGGATGGGGGGGGTCATAGAAACATGGCCATTTCTCCTTCTCTCTGGACTTTCACTGTGAATTATATCAAGTAGTGGCAATCACCAGTCAGCAAGCTGCCTATTGAGCCAGTGAACATTCATAGGCCCTTGCCCCCTCCTGGGTAAACTTCCTGTTGCTGGAAACCCGTGCCGAGTACTGGAGTCTGTAAGCACACACTGTACACTGACACAAAGCACCCTAAGACAACTGCTTCTGCTGTTGCCACTACTGTTGCTACTGCCTTCCTGCTTTAAATGAGTGGAGGGAGGTGAAGGAGGCTGAGATCTGCCAATTTAATTTCATTATCATTTGGGGTCAAGTGAATTTTTGTTAGTGATATAGCGGAAGAGCTCTTCGGTAAGGTTTGTCTCTTTGTGGATGATACCAAAATCTGCAATAGACACCCAGAAGGTGTAGATAACACGAGGAGAGATCTAGCTAAAGCTTGAAGAATGGTCTAGTACTTGGCAGCTGAGATTTAATGTTAAAAAATGCAAGGTCATGCATTTGGGCTGCAGCAAACAAGGGAGCAATATAATATAGGGGGTGAAGTACTTCTGTCCACAAAAGAAGAGCAGGACCTAGGCGTGATTGTGTCCGATGATCTTAAAGTAGCTAAACAGGTAGAAAAGGTGACTGCAAAAGCTAGAAGGATGTTTGGGTGTACAGGGAGAGGAATGGCTAGCAGAAGAAAAGAGGCGATAGTGCCTCTGTATAAGTCTTTGGTGCGACCTCATTTGGAGTACTGTGTGCAATTCTGGAGACCGCACCCTCAAAAGGATATAAACAGGCTAGAGTCAGTAGAGTGGCTACTAAAATGGTTGGTGGTCTTCATTATAAAGCATATGAGGCCAGACCTAAGGATCGTAACATGTAAACCTTAGAGGAAATGCGGGATAGAGATGATATGATTGAGACGTTTAAATATCTCAGAGGCCTAAATGCACAGGAGAGCCTCTTTTGATTGAAAGCAAGCTCTGCTACGAGGGGACATGGGATAAGGGTGAAAGGGGATAGATTCTGGAGCGATATGCAGAAATATTTCTTTACGGAAAGAGTACTGGATTCGTGGAATAGTTTCCCAGTGGAGGTGGTAGAGATGAGGACAGTATCTGAATCCAAAGAAGCATGGGACAAACAGAGGATCTCTAAACGAAAAAAAGGGGATTGTTGTAGTGGTTGATATGGAAGGGCAAACTAGATAGGCCATGTGGTCGTCTTCTGTCGTCATGTTTCTATGTTTAGTTATTAAAATGGGGTCATATGGGGAAAATATTCAAAAAGCACCGATCTAAAATATGAAGACTACTAAAATCACAAATGCCCTCTGGAAAGTATTCTCATGGGTAGGAATACCCAATGAGATACTCACAGATCAAGGAACACCCTTTGTATCCAAGGCGATGAAGTGTACGCCTTGGCCAGGGGCGGCTCTATCATGAGGCGAAGTGAGGCTGCTGTCTCAGAAGTTTTAAAGGCGGCATTTTGCCCCCAAAACAGCCGCCTCACTTCGCCTTCAAACGTTAAAAAAAAATCCAAACGCTCAAATTTCTGCCGCTGCTGAGTCCGCTTCTTCTTGGCAGCGGCAGACTCACCACTCCTTCCTATAGCAGCCGCGGCTCCTGCTTCTTGGAACCGCGGCTGTACTAGCACGAGATCAGCCAGCCACTGCAGAGCCTTCCCGTGCAGCAGCGTCCCGCCCCCAAAGAAGCAGGAGCCGCGGCTGGCTGCTATAGAGGAGAGCTGAGTCTGCCGCTGCCGAGAAGTGGACTCTGCAGCGGCAGAAATTTGATCGTTATTTTCCTGGGGGCCAGGACTGGAAAGGGGGGGGGTCTAGGACTGAAAATGGGCTGATGGGGGGGGGAGTGGTTAGGACTGGATGGGGGTTGTTTAGGACTGGTAATGGGCTGATGGGGGGGGTTAGGACTGGAAGTGGGCTGATGGGGGTGTTTAGGACTGGTAATGGGCTATGGGGGGGGTTAGGACTGGTAATGGGCAGATGGGAGGCTAGCACTGGAAATGAGCTAGGACCTGGTAATGGGCCGATTGGGGGGCTAGGACTAGAGTGGGCTGAAGGGGGATAGGACTGAAAATGGGCTAATGGGGGAGGGGAGGAGAGTGCTGCTGGCCCTAGAAGAAAAAACTAGGGCTAGGGTACAAATGGGCTGATGCGGGAGGATGGTGGAGTAGGACTGGAAGGGAGCGGATAATGAGAGGTTGTGCCAGGGGAAGGAGGGGGCTGGAAAGGAGCTGACACCTGGGATGTACTGAAGGGGGACTGGAAGGGAGCTGACATTTGGGGATGGGAGTGGTAGATGGTTAGGTAATGGGGAGGAGGCTGGAAGGGAGCTGCCATGCAAATGGCACTGGAAAGGGGATGGACAGAGGGTAGGGCGACTGGAAGGGAGCTGACTGGGGGGGTGGCACTGAGTGTGGATGTGAGCTGATACCTGGGATGGTATTTGGACTAGAAGGGGCTGGACAGTGAGGAAAGAGGGGGACTGAAAGGGAATGGACACCAGTTGCAGTCATGAGAATGCAAGGCGGTTGACATTGGAAGGTACTGGGAGGGAAGGACTGGAAAGGGGGCTGATACTGGGGAGGGTTACTGGAACTGGGCTGATGGAAGGAAGTGAAGAAAACAAAAGAAGAGATAAGAAAAGGCAGATGGACCACAGACCACAGAAAGAGAGCTAAGAGAAGACAGGAAAGCTGAAGCCTCTGATCGGGACCAGCATGATCAGAGAATAAAATGGTCAGACAAAAGGTAGAAAAAATAATTTTATTTAAATTTTAGTTATTGACTTTGTGCTATTTTTATATTTTACACAGTATTGGGGAACTGCATCTCTTATTTATCTGATACTGCACTGCATGTGGACTCTGGCTTCTTGGGGTTTCAATTTAAATTTAGTCTACATATTTTTATTTTTACTTTAGATTGTGGTTACTTATTCTGTACTTGGTCAGGGTCGATGTTGCGAGTGTTTGACTGAGGTCAGGTGTTCTGTTAACATGGAGTTTGTACATAAAGATCAATACTGTACTGTAGTAATTTGACTTGTTCAGCTTTTCAAATAGGTGTATGGATGTTCCAGGGCCCACTGTAGTATTTACAGTGATGCTTTTTTTGGATAAGCTCCTTATGTGAGTTTTGGAAGTTTGTGCTGATATGGTATGGTATGGTATGATAGGTTTGCTCTTTGTTGTAGGGTTTTGTATTAGTTCACAATATTTCTGGTACTGGAAAATACTGGTTGTTGTTGTTGTTGGTGAGATGATCAAAATCAGATTTTTTATTTTTTTTTTTTTTTTTTTAATATTGAGTTCTGTGTGTGAATGTCCTGGTTCTGCTCTGCACCTACTGTGGCTACAGAATATATGTTAAAAAAGAAAAAGCAAAAATTATAATACAGTTTATAACAAAATAAAAATGAGTTATAATTTAGTTTTATAAACTGTGCTGTTGGTTCTTACTGTCTTTTAGTTCCTTGGTGTGCAAACGGGATCGTAACTAGCCCTGAGCAAGCGGTGCAGCCGCACAGGACAGAAAGGTTTGGGGGGGTGCATTTCGACTGTCTGCTGTTGCCCTGCAGCTGCTGGCAAGACAATAGCAGGCAGACGAAATGCGCTCCTTAAGCCTTTTTGCAGCACTTTAAGCAGGTCTGGTCCCTCCCTTCTCCGATGCCATGTCAGAGTAGGGAGGGACAGATCTTCTTAAAGTGCCGGCGACTTTCAGATTGGGCACATGCCCCCCTCCTTCTCCCCATACCTCCGTCCAGCGCTGCCTGCTCTTTCCCTGCTGCCGGCACCTCCATGAAAAAAAACAGAGTGGCAGCAGCAGGGAAAGAGCAGGCAGCGCTGGACGGAGGTATGGGGGAGAGGGGGGGCGTGTGTCTGAGCTGCAAGTCGCACAGGGTGCGATTGCAGCTCGATATGGCCCTGTGTGCAAACATCTTGCATTTCCTCCATATAATCTAATCAGCTTTTTGGTTTGGTTCAGTCACTGATTGGCTTTCTGAAAAAGCCCCACCCCCTCTAAGGTTGGGGGGGGAGGGGGAGGCGCGCCTTTTCATACTTCGCCTCAGGCAGCAGATTGCCTTGAGCCACCCCTGGCAAAGGTCAAGATGCTGCGAACATCAGTACATCACCCACAGATGGATGGCCTTGTTGGGCGATTCAACAAAACGCTGAAACAAAAGGTGAAATTAGACTTACCTGCTAATTGTTGTTCCTGGAGTAGACCCAGTCTGGTCCCGGACCTCTGAGTTGTCCACCTTAATCAGCAGCTTGGAGACTGAGGAACCTCCTTTTTTCATGATGTCATCCATATATATCTCTGGAATCCGCCTTCCTCCATCAGTACCCTAATGACAAAGCAGACTCACCAGAGCAACAAATAAGCCAAGACCTCACTTACCACCCGCAAGGTCCAACCACCCAGCACTGAAACATCCCCAACAAATCAACTGCATCAAAACTAATCACCTAACGAACTGTGAACACTAAGGGTGCCCAGACTACCCTCTCACCTGTCCGACCACCCCCCTTAAAGATGACATCCAAACGTCTCTTCTTACCTGTCATCATTGAGAATTGTAGACCGTGCTGCAAGCCCCCCCTTAACACCGGGATGGGATGCGGGACCAGACTGGGTCTACTCCAGGAACAACAATTAGCAAGTAAGTCTAATTTCACCTTCCTGTTCGTAGCCCCAGTCTGGTCCCGGACCTCTGAGTAAGTACCAGAGCAGTAAAGTTAACAGGAGGGCCCAGCCGCAACCGCTTGCAGCACCGCCGCCCCGAAACCGGCATCCTGCGCGGACTGTACGTCCAATCGGTAGTGCCTAATAAAGGGAGTCAAAGAAGACCACGTGGCCGCCCTACAAATCTCCGCCGGCGGCACCGCTTGGAACTCCGCCCAAGACATAGCCTGGGCCCTGTGGAATGGGCCCTCAGCCCCTCTGGAACCGGTCTCCCCTTCAGCAAGTAGGCCGACGTAATCGCCTCCCGAATCCACCGGGCGATGGAGGCCTTGGAGGCCGCCTCTCCTCGGCGAGGACCCGTGAACAGGATAAACAACCTCTCCGTTCGGCGGAACCCCGCCGTACGCCGAAGATACTTTTTCAAGGCCCGACAGACGTCCAGCATCCGTGACGCGGAACCCGTCGCGTCCGCCCGGAACACGGGCAAGGAAATGTCCTGATTCAGATGAAACGCCGACACGACCTTGGGTAAGAACGCCGGCACAGGCCGCAAGACCACCTTGGACTCGAAAAAAGACAAGAAGGGTTCCTTACAGGACAACGCCTGCAGCTCCGAGATTCGCCTGGCCGAACAAATAGCCACCAGAAACACGACCTTCAATGTGAGATCCTTCAAGGAAGCCGAGCTCAAGGGCTCGAAGGGTTCCCGCTCCAGCGCCGTCAGCACGAGCGGGAGCTGCCACTGTGGAACCAGATGTCGTCTGGGCGGTCGAATTAACGCCACCGCGCGCAAGAACCGCTTGACATCCCGATGTTCTCCTATGGATCTACCAGCCAAACTAATAACTACACTCAAACTAATCCTTAGTTGTTCCTCCAGTGAGCCCGGACCCCCGGGCTCGACCTAGTCAGCTGCTTGGAGACTGAGGTAACTGATGGAGGAAGGCGGATTCCAGAGATATATATGGATCACATCATGAAAAAAGGAGGTTCCTCAGTCTCCAAGCTGCTGATTAAGGTGGACAACTCAGAGGTCCGGGACCAGACTGGGGCTACGAACAGGAATGTTAAAATTCATGCAGGAGAACAGGAAGAACTCTGACATTCCTCTATTCTATTAGATGTTTTGCCATCCACTAAGTACCTCAGAGTTACATGTGGTTTTTGCTTTTTGAGTTGCTCTTCGGAAGACAGCCAAGAGGCATATTAGACGTAGTAAGGGAAACATGGAAAGAACCCACACTGTGCTGGGCATAAATTTGGTGGGGTATGTTATACAAATGCAACACTGGCTAAGGAAAGCCGGAGAGGTAGCCAAACTCAGTCTGGAAAAAGCCTAAACTGAGCAGGCAAGTGGCTACAATTGGGCAGCCATGCACTGCACCATCTAACCAGGAGAAAGAGTTTTAGTCTTGCCTGCCCTCATCCAACAGCAAGTTACTCTGTAAATGGAAGGGGCCCTATGAGGTGGAAGAGAAAGTGGAGCCTGTTAACTACAAGATTGCCCAGCCAGATAAATGGAAGAAAGCCAAAATTACCATATTAACCTATTGAAAAAGTGAACTCCAGTGACACGTATGGTTGTACAGGGAAATGATTTTGCGCCAGAAATTTTAGCCCCGTCAGATCCAGCTCAATTCTTAAATGGAGACTAGCTTCTGCTGCTCAGAGAAGAGATTCAGAAGGTATGATCCACCGGAATCTAAAGGTATTCTCCATCCATCCATCCAGGATAAACTCATCTCATTTGTCATGATATAGTTACTGACCCTGGGGTGGTTAACTGGCAACAACCTACCAGATTCTGGAAGCTTGCCTATTCACAAACTAAAATGTCTGAACCAAACAGCATGGCTTCCTGTTAAAAGATGGATTCCTTGCCTGCTCAGAAACTGTTCTGAACCATATAAGATGGAACACTTTTCTGCTGTGCCATCAGTAAACCCTGCAGATCAAGCAATTCAGCTGAATTATTGTTCATACCTATGTGCTAGAGAGCTCGCTCTCATTCAGAGACTGTGCCACTGGACCTAGAATTTGCAACAATGTATGCACCTGCAATACCAGCATCTTTCCTGAACCATGGACCTTTGTTCGGAGAAGGACCACCTGACCACTGTTAAAGGATTTGCTGAAGACGACATACAGTATTTGAGACCAGCCAATCACAGTGCTTTGATGAGGGGGTCAGGACAAAGAATTATATGTTGCAGAGACACTCTGCTTCTGTGCTTTTTCTGTGAGACTTCTACACACTTCTGCTCACACAGACCTCCAATATACTGCTTGGGCACTGTAACTTAGCCTGTTTCTGGGAGTTTGTTTTCTGCCTGCCTCAAGGACGAAGAATAACCTTGGGACGGAGTGAATCTCTCCCACAGACCTGCAGCTCAGCTCTCCTGCCTGTAGCCGACTTTGAACCTCTGCCATACTTTGACTTCACGCCGTTTGTGTGAATTTCTCAGACCCAGCCACAAGCATTCTGGCAAGAGCCAAGGTACTGGTCTTTAATTCCACCCCCCTCCTCCTCCGAGGATGCGGCTAGCTTAGACAGACAATGTACTATATGTCTGAGTTCAGAGCAAATCAGTGATGTAGACTGCTAAAACAGAGATTAGGTATCTTGGTAATTGTAATCATAGAGTTGCGTAACTTACTATCTCAGAAAACTAATTTATGCTAATTTTACACTTTTTCTAATCAGTAATAAAAAGTCTAATTTATATACAAACACAGTGTTAGTTCTTGTTTTATCACGTGGTTTGTTTGTCGGGTAGTCTTATGGAATCCTGGGAAAAAATGGGGAGTAGCAGTTTTCCCTAGACATAAAGAGTATTTATACATGTGCAATTTTTATCTGCTACTGACAGTAACTCCTACAGGCCATTGCCAAGGAGCTGGAAGAAATACTTAGGTTATCACTCATCATCTTAATTCCTAAACCAGACGGAAGCATCAGATTATGCACAGACTTCCAGAGGGTCAATGCAGCTTCTAAACTAGAAGCGTAACCCATGCCCAGAGTAGATGAATGACTCTGGATCATGGTTTACATCAACCTTGGATATGACCAAGGAATACTGGCAGGTGCCCTTGACTCCAGCTGTCAAGGAGGAGACTGCTTTTGACACTACAAAGGTTTGTTACAGTTTACAGTACTGCTCTTTGGATTACACAGGGCTCCTGCCACGTTTCAATGCCTAGTCGACCACTTATTGAGACTGCACAAGAGTATGTGACGACTCTCAGATCTACCTTTCTGTATCTGAAATCTCTCCAGAAATCCAGGCCTAGATCTCTACCTGCTTATCTGACATTGCTGCCTGGATGTCTCACTGCCGTCTGAAACTGAACATGGCCAAAACTGAGCTCCTCATCTTTCCCCTTAAACCCACCTCCCTTCTCTATTTCTGTGGATAACGCTACAATTTCTCCCCGTTTCCTCAGCTCACAACCTTGAGGTCATTTTTAACTTTACTCTCTCTCCACACATCCAATAGATAGCTAAAATCTGTTGCTTCTTTCTCTATAACATTGGCAAAATGTGTCCCTTCCTTTCTACATACACTACTAAGACACTTATCCACTCTTTAGTCACCTCCCATCTAGACTATTGCAACCTCCTCCTTTCTGGTCTCCTTCTGAATCCTCACTCTCCCCTATCAATCTGTTAAAAACTCAGCTGCGTGGCTAATGTTCCACCAGCCTCAATATGCTCATATAACCCTTCATCTTGCTTCATTGACTCTTATTTGTTTCCATATTCAGTTGAAACTTCCCCTACTGACCTATAAGTGCACTCATTCTGCTGCTCTCACTACCTTTCCTCTTATCTAGCCCTATACCCCTCCTCAGGAACTCTGCTCTTTTGGTGGATCCCTTCTATCTGTGCCCTTCTCTTACTGCCAACTCCATTCTTTCCACCTTGCTGCTCCTTATGCCTGGAATAAAACAACCCAAGTCTGTGCGTAAGGCTTCATCTCTGGCCCTTTTCAAATAGAGGCTGAAAACTCACCTCTTCGAGGCCACTTTTGCATCCTGATTCGCTTAGTCTCCTATGTGTTTCCTTAACATTGCCCTTCATATATCCTGGTCCTCAGCTGTTGTGTTTGTGTCTTAACTAGATTGTAAGCTCTGAGGAGCAGGGACCGTCTTTTACATGTGCCTGTACAGCGCTGTATATGCCTTGTAGCACTATATAAATGATATGTTGTAGTAGTAGTAGTAGTAGTAGTAGTAGTAGTAATAATAATAATAATATGTGGCTGCATACCTTGATGACATTGTCATCTACAGCAGAGACTTGTCCACCCATCTAACCTGTGTTGACCGGTTGCGGCCAACTTTAAGAAATGTTTTCTGAGAGGTCAGGATGTTCAATAACTGATTTATCTAATCAGGAATGGACAGATACAAATCTCAACTACAGAAGAAAGCCATCAAATCATTCCCAACCAACTCCATCACAATGGTGTCAGAATCATCTCCCTCAAATGGTTCCAACTCTTACCTTGCCAACTGAAGTCAATGAATAAAAATTCTAAACTTAAACCTCATATCCTTTCAGCCTAACCCAAGGCTCTTCCTTCTCCTCTCTGCTATTCAACATCTACATTCAACCCCTGTGCACCATCTTCCAAAAATTTGGCGTCAAATATTTAATCTATGCTGATGATATAATGATTTATACACCTTTCTCCATGTCTGCTCCCAACTACTCCAAAATCACAAGCTGTTCGCTGAAGTAATCCAATGGCTACACCTTCACAATTTATCCATCAACTTCAAAAAAACAGAACTTCTCCACGTCACAAAGAACCCAAACTTTAACCCTCCCATCCTGCCTCCATCATGATGACTGCTAACGACATTCACGTCAAAACAGAGATCAGATACCTTGGAATCACACTTGGATCAGCAACTGAGTTTCAAAGTCCAAATTCAAACACACCACCAAATCTGTATTTTATAAGCACAAAACTCTGTGGAACCTATGCCCTCTCCTGTCCAATGAAAACATTCCACTCAGTATGCCAGGCCACCATCACTCCTCTATTCAACTACGTACAGGACCCAAGACCTCTAAACCTTTCCAACAAAAACATGGCATGCCTCAGGGCTCTTCGCTCTCCACCCTATTATTCAACATATACATGCAACCCATATGTGAAATAATCTGATCCCATAACATCTCATGCCTGATCTATGCGGACGACGTACTACTCTTCACCCCATTCACGATTGACCAACCGGATTTCGCCCCACTAGTAAAATGCTTTGAAGCCGTAACTGACTGGCTCCACTCGCAGAGCCTCAAGATAAAACTTCAGTAAGACGGATATACTGTTCATTACTAGAAATCAATCCTTCTCCCCACCGGCGACACTAAAGACAAGAGACGCTGAGCTCCCGAGTAGAACCACTATCTGCTACCTAGGCGTTACACTAGACCAGCACCTCAAATTTAAAGCGCACATCAGCAACACCATCAAGAAAATCTACTACAAAATAAGAACAGTGCAACATCTCCGACCCCTGCTGCAACCAGATGACTTCAGAACAGTTTTCCAGGCACTCATGACTCCCCACTGACTACGCCAACGCAATTCTGCAAGGGCTACCCATAAACACACTAAACCCATTACAGATGGCAATGAATGCAGCTGCACACCTCCTCCACAGGGCCCCTAGAAGAGACCACATTACCCCAATCCTAAAGGATTTGCACTGGCTACCAATCTACTGCCAGATAACCTATAAAGTAGTCCTGATGACCTTCAAGGCCATTAACAAAATATCCTCCACCTCCCTGACGGATCTCATCTACCCCACCCCAGCAAACAGAGCAAGGAGGACACCCGCCACCAACACACTGCAAATCCCCAAGGAAATAACAAAGTGCACCCAGGCAACAAAGAACAGAGTTCTATGCTCCCAGCTGCTGGAATGCACTCCCAACTACCGTCCGAGCAATCACTGACCTTACGCAATTCAGAAAAGCTCTGAAACACCACCTGTTTTCTCCTACACTACTCGCAGCCCAGTATTTCAACTACACCCCGCCTTACACCCATCTAGCCAATTGTAAAGAACAGAAAACCCATGTGCATATTGTAGATAATTGTAGATAGCAGTAGATAGATCCCCCCAGTTGATATCCAAGTTAAATTACCCATTCAATGTAAGTACATAACAGGCCCCTGCTTTTGTACAAAGTGTTATATGTAAACCACACTGATTTTAAAGAGTGCGGTATATAAAAGCAATAAATAAAAGTAACTACTGCAATTCTATATAATCAGGACTTACCTAAGCAGGCGCTGCTCTCATTACAGTTCACCCAGAATACTACAGCTCGGGCCATCTGCCAAATCCCAAGGAAAACTCACATTACTCCCTTCCTCATGCTTCTCCACTGGCTACCCATTAGCTCAAAAATAAAATACAAAGTCCTCAACATCATCCACAAGACCCTAAACAAGCAATCTTCAGAGCACCTTTAGATGCTAATTCACACTCCTAATACTAACAGACCAAGAAGAAACAGCACTCAAAATCTTCTCAGTCTTCCATCTCAGACCCGCAAGGAGCAACCAGAACACACATTTCAGAGCATTCCACTCTCTGGAACTCACCACCCCCCACAATATGAAGCATTAAATCCACTGCGGACTTTCCTGCAAAGTAGTGTGCTTCAATGGCTCAAAGGGCCCCGACATCAGGGCCCCAAGCACCAGACACAGATCACAGGAAGGGAACCCAGACTGTAGAGGATGATGCAGATGCCAAACCCCCCTGAAGAAGGCGCAAAACACCCAGGTGCATGGCTAGAGATTTACCAGCCAACGGCCCTCTGAAACAAACACTCCAAAAGCTGCCACCTGAACTTTCAGGGAGCTAAGAGAAAAAAAAAAAGGCCCTTCTCTAAACCATCATCCAGAAAAGGCCACAGAGACAGCATCTAGGCCACTTCACGAGCCAGCCTCCATGCGCTGCACCAGCACTCAAGGTACCAGACCCACACTTATGCCAGATTGGTAGACCTACTTTGGGCTCTGACCAGAGTGGAACGCTACTATCGGAGAGTAGCCCGTACACGCTAATAGTTTCCTTACAGGAGCCAAACCCTCCAGGAAGAACAGCCCTTGACACAATAAGCCCTGAAAGAGGGGCAAGCGAAGAGATGGAACTTGCAAAAGCCACATCAGATCTCTACATCATGCTCTCCTTGACCAACCTGGCGCCACCAGAATCATCTTTTTTGGATGGCTCTCCATACACCAAATCATGCACCCCACCAGGAGCCATGGAGAAAACACCTACAACAGGTGCTGACCTGGTCAAGGTTGAGCTACAGAGCCAAGGCCTTTGGATCACGAATCATGCAGCAATCGAAGTAGCAGCACACTTTGGCACTGGAGTTGGTCGCCATCAGATCCCTGCAGCATAGAAACAGCTGAAGACATCCCGACTCAATTCCCATTCTCCTGGAACCAGAATGTGCCGGCTGAGAAAATCTGTTTCCACAGTATCCATCCCAGCAATGTGCAAAGCAGACAAACTAGGAGGTTTGTTGCTGTCCAAGCAAACAGGAGATCCATCTCCAGGACTCTCCCAGCATTCCTCCTACCACCTTATTGATAGACATAAGGCACCACAATGGCATTGTCCGAAAAAAAACTTGAACCACCCAGCCCTCAATTGGGAGCTGAAAACGCATTAGAGCCAACCTAATGGCCCTTGCTTCAGGGCAGAAGATGCACCACCATCTGCTGGAGACAAAGAAATACTGAAGAGACCTCAGACGGCTGAAGCATGGGAGTGATGTCATTGATCTTTTATTTGGTTCTTTGTCTCCACCAATCTGCCGATCAGAGAACATTATCCAGCTGTTGACTGGTCTAGCAGGACAGTACAGAAAGGCAGACTTTCCCAATTAGCAGAATAAGGCATGTGATGTAGAGAGTTGGACCGAAACCAGGACAGTGCTCCTGCAGCTAGGCCTGTGATGCAGGCCTAGATACAGGCCTGCTTAGGCCCTTGACCACTGTTAGGCCAAACAAAGAATCAGGGGAAAGGAATGAGCTGCTGACTTAGCATGAGAAACTCTGGGAGTAGAGTGGTACGGAATGTTACTGATATGGTGTGCATCTGCTGAGAAAACCAGATAACACAAATGAAACATGAGGAGGAACTGGGGAGTAAGATTTAATTAGGCATTGGCCTTGAGAAGGTGAGATGGTGTCTCCATGCTAGCTTGAACCTTGGGAAATGTAAAAAAGTGTGCCAATACTGTACAGAAAAAGTATCGCTGAAAACCAGCTGCATGAAAAGAAATCATCTTTGTAGTCACGCCAGCCTTACAGAAAAACCTGTATAAAAAAGGACCAGGACAGAGCAGAAAAGGGTGAGTTTATTCAGCCCTGTCATAGGGGTGACAGTGTACTGACTTGTCCCATTAACCTTTTTCTTCTGACTATTCCCTAAACAGTAGCTACCTTATACTTGTAAGTAACAGTGTTAGAGAATTTGTGTGTGTGAAGAATTTATGCTGAGAAAAGGATATCCTGTAATAACGATTCCGTGAGTATTACTGAGAAATTGGTTTGTGCTCTTCCTTTGTGTAAAGTGAGATAGTGGCCCTTGCGGCCCATACAGTGGGGAATTGATATTTACATCATGGCAAGTGACAGAGGCTGTGCATGCATTCTTGTGTGCATGTGCATGCATCATGGAAACTGACAGGCTGTGTACACGTGCATGCATGTAATGGAAAGTGACAGAGCAGTGCATGCGCATGTCATGCAAAGTGTGTGCATGCGCATAAGGTGTGTGCACACACGTACTTGTGTGTCATGGAAATTGACAAGAGGCTGCGTGCACACACATGAGTCATTAAAAGTGACAGAGGCTGTGCAATGCATGTATGCATGAGCATACTTGCATGTTATGGAAATAGACAGAGACTGCACATATACTTGGATACGGATCTGGGATGCCCGTGTATGGTACAGAGCTGGAGTGTCTCCATTTGCATTTGTGTGGTACTGAGAGTGGGGTGTCTGCATGCGTGTATGCTTGCTGGGGGTGGGGTGCCTGCATCTAAGGATGTGTGGTTTTGCAGGTGGGTTGCGCCTTTTACACCCAAACACACTGCCCTTTACTTCCTATGCATTCATCTCTACATTCTCCAACCCCTTATACTCTTTCCTCCTCCACCATTCTTCTCCTGGTGTCCTTCCCACACCCCAACTCTGTTTCCCTTCCAATACTCTCCTCCTGCCTTCCATTCCTCTCAATTTATTTTAAATTTGTTCAGCTGTATGTGTAGCAAACTCCCCCTGCCTCTAACCTTTTTTGAAGGCTCTCTAGGCTGTGGTTTTCAGCACTTCTGCCTGCAGGAGATGGAATCCCTTAGGCAGACACCAGCAGTCTTAGCCATGATCAGGGCTAACCCGTCCAATAGGTGGGCTAGATGGCCACCTACAGTAATTATCTTTTGGTGAGTGTATTATGTTTGTCTTGTATTTATGTTTACTGAGCTCATGTTTGTCTTTTCATACAGAGCACTATTGTGCGTATGTGTGTATATATATATATGGATTTTATGTGTGTATATATCCTTATGGATTTTATGTTATTTTAGTTCTATATTGCTTGTAGTTTAAGCTTTTATGTTATAGCCTTTACAATTTCTTATGGTTATATTATATAATTGTTTTTCGGTTCTCCATTCTCTTTTCGTAACTGTTTTTGTAATTACTTATGTCTATTGATAATATGTTTTTATATTTAGTGATCACTGTCCCGATGAAGGCCCTGAAACATGTGTAGGGCAACTATATAAGAAAGTTGGGTTTTTCCTCCAAGGGTTCCTTCGCTTGCTTTTGTGTGTTTGTGCTTTGGACTGCAGGTGGAGAGTGTTTGGCACTAGAAAATTTTGTAAAAGCAGAAAAAGTCACAGTTCATATATCGAGCCTGTTGATTGACCACGTGGCCTTCTGAGGAGTCCACGTCCCCTGGACAAAACCATCCCTCGCAATGGGCTCCCCAATCAGAAAGGCTGGGGTTCGTCACCAGCGGTATCCACCTCAGGGCCTCGAGTGGCATGCCCCTTTCCAGGTTTCCTTGGCGGAGCCACTACCAGAGTGCCCTTCTGGTGCTCCTCAGGCAGGGAAGTATCTTGGAAGCAGAGCCCTCTGCAGCAGTTGCATGTGTGCCTTTGCCCATGGAACCAGCTCGAGGGTGGCCACCATGGTCCCCCTTACCAGTCTTGAAAGACTGGTAAGGGGGACTGTTGCTTCTGGAGGGAGATCTGCAACTGTGAGTATTTACTTCTGGTAATTTTCTAAAAGGAATTCTTTGTATTAAAGCTAATTAATCTGTGATCCACTATTTTTGTTAAATCAGTCAGGGCCTAGTAGCAGCAGTTTAAGTTTACATTTAAAACACAGAGGAGAACTCTCTGGTTACATTTCATACCCAGCAGAGAGCTTGTACTTTAAATTTCATAAGAAGTTAGAGCCTAGCAGCAGCTAAGAGCTATAATTTAAATCAAATCAGAATATAGCTTACCTCAGCAGCACAAGACAGGGTACTGTGTAGCAGCCCTCTTTTAATAAGTGTTAATTCCCTCCCACCCCTGGGATAATCGTAGCTTTATAGGTACTTACACATCTTAAAAGACAGGAGGTGCTCTCAGGTGAAGCTCATTACCCAAATCAGTCATACACTAAGGACCTGAGATTAGTTAAGCTTCAGGTGAACAAGGTATATTACATGTATTAGGTTCAGTTTTATTAGTATAAATATCCATAGCAACCCTTAGTAAGTAAAGAACTTAGATCTAAACACAAACTTAAAACTAAGATGCAGACAGCAGTCCAGCAGTGGGATGGGGGCTTTCCAGTCTTTTGCATTGAGTGTCACATGTATGATTTTCTCCCAGTTGGTGAGAGGTCTTACGTGTGCACTAGGTGCAAGGAGCTCTTTGCTCTCAGGGAACGAGTCCGTTCTCTAGAGGCTAAAGTAGCAGACTTGGAAAGCATAAGACAGACAGAGAGGTACATAGACGAGACCTACAGGGATATAGTCCTGAAGTCCCACCTCCAGTCTGGCAGCATCCCTGTTGCCATGGAGGAGAGAGGTCACGTGACAGGAGAGCATCACCCTGGTGTGGCAGGAAGTGATCCTGTAACTAGGACCTGTCCTCCAGGTGATGTAAAACCCTCTCTCACCGAGGAAGTTTCTCCAGGGCCATGTGCCCATGAGGGAAGGGTTAGGACAGCCGTTATAGTTGGTGATTCGATCATTAGGCATGTAGATAGCTGGGTGGCTGGTGGACATGAGGATCGCCTGGTAACATGCCTGCCTGGTGCAAAGGTAGCGGACCTCACGCGCCACCTAGATAAGGTCTTAGATAGTGCTGGGGAGGAGTCTGCTGTCTTGGTACATGTTGGTACCAATGACATAGGAAAATGTGGTAGGGAGGTTCTGGAGGCTAAATTTAGGCTTTTAGGTAGGAAGTTGAAATCCAGAACTTCCAGGGTAGCATTCTCCGAAATGCTTCCTGTTCCACGCGCAGGACCCAAAAGGCAGACAGAGCTCCGGAGTCTCAATGCGTGGATGAGACAATGGTGCAGAGATGAGGGGTTTGGATTTGTTAGGAACTGGGGAACATTCTGGGGAAAGGAGGGGCTCTTCCGAAGGGATGGGCTTCACCTTAACCGGGATGGAACCAGGCTGCTGGCATTAACCTTTAAAAAGGAGATAGAGCAGCTTTTAAACTAGATATTAGGGGAAAGCCGACAGTCGCCCAAGAGCAGATGGTTCGGAAGAATGTATCTTTGAAGGATACTACCAAAAGCAGAGAGGTTCCACAAAAGAGTAAAGTAGCCCAAATGCCCTCAAGTATGGATCAGACAGAGCTTAAAGATCCCAAATTACTCATGTCTAACAGACAAATTAATATGGATAAAATACATTCTCTAAAATGCTTGTATGCAAATGCTAGAAGTCTAAAAAATAAGATGGGAGAGTTAGAATATATAGCACTAAATGAAAGGTTAGATATGATTGGAATATCAGAGACATGGTGGAAGGACGACAACCAGTGGGACACTGTGATACCTGGGTACAAACTATATCGTAATGATAGAGCTGATCAAATTGGTGGAGGGGTTGCTCTCTATGTTAGAGAGGGCATTGAGTCAGAAAGGATTAAAGTTTTGCAGGAAACAATCTGCTGTAGAATCTATATGGATTGAAATTCCATGTAAAAGGGGGAAGGCAATGGCAGTGGGGGTGTACTATCGAGCGCCTGGCCAGAATGACCAAATGGATGATGAAATGCTCAAAGAAATCAAGGAAGCTAACAAAAGTTACAGCACAGTCATAATAATGGGTGATTTCAACTACCCCGGTATCGACTGGGTCAGTGTCACGTCAGGACATGCTAGGGAGATAAAGTTCCTAGATGATATAAATGACTGCTTCTTGGAGCAGCTGGTTCATGAACCGACCAGAGGGGAAGCCATATTAGACCTAATCCTTAGTGGAACACCAGATCTAGTGCAAGAGATAAGGTTGTTGGGGCCACTTGGCAATAGTGATCATAGCATGATCGCCTTTGATTTAAATTAGTGGAGGAGGGATAGTAAGGAAATCCACAGTACAGTCAAACCTCGGTTTTCATGATTAATCCGTTCAAAAAAGTCTGACTAAAACCGAAACGTATGAAAACCGAAGCAAGATTTCCCATAAGAAATAATGTAAATTCAATTAATCCGTTCCAGACACCCAAAAATATTGACAAAAAAATACATTTTATAGAGAATAACTATATTTTTACATACAGAAAACAATGAGAAATACATATAAATGACTAATGAAATGGATAAATGAACATTTAACATCACATTTAACTTTATTGAAGACTCTTGTTGAGGGGAGAGGGAGGAGGAGAGGTTATTGTTTGGAAGGGGAATCCCCCTCCATAAGGACCTCAGGTATCAAGGCCCTATCCGGTGTTACTTCCCTTCTTTGTCTTTTACTGGCACTAGGACCAGCTTGAGAGAGTCACTGGACCCCTGTCGCACAAAAAATCTGTCCAGAGAGGTCTGTTTCTGGCGTCTCTAAGATTTGCCTAAAATGGAACAAGGCATTGTCATTGAACATGTTGCAGACACGGCTTGCAACAGCTTTGTTAGGGTGAAATTTCTCCACAAAACTTTGCAATTCACTCCACTTTGCACACATGTCCTTAATCACTGAAGAAGGCACCTTCTCTTCTCTCTCTCTTCTTCCTCCTCCTCTGAAGCAATTTCCTCAGCTACCATCTGTTGCTGTTCCACTTGAAGGTCTTGCAGCTCTTCAGTGGTTAGCTCTTCCCTGTGGTCCTCCACCAACTCTTCCACATCCTGGCCACTCACATCCAACCCCATGGACTGCGCCAAAGACACAATAGATTGCACAACAGGCGTAGGGTCATCAGGGTGAGCCTCAAACCCTTCTTCAAAATTCTTCACGAGGACACATTCTGGCCACAATTTTCTCCAAGCAGAGTTCAACGTCCTGGAAGTTACCCCCTGCCAAGCCTTATCTATAAGGCTTATGCAATTGAGGATATTGAAGTGATCCCTCCAGAACTCTCTTAGGGTCAATTCAGTGTCCGAGGTCACTTCAAAGCACCTTTGAAACAGTGCTTTGGTGTAGAGTTTTTTGAAGTTTGAAATGACCTGCTGATCCATGGGCTGGATGAGAGGAGTGGTATTAGGGGGCAGGAACTTCACTGTGATGAAACTAAACTCCTCCAACAATTGGTCTTCCAAGCCTGGAGGATGAGCAGGAGCATTGTCCATTAGCAGGAGGCACTTGAGTAGCAATTGATTTTCCAGGAGGTATTTCTTCACACTCGGGCCAAACACTTCATTGACCCACTCAATGAAAATTAGCCTCGGGACCCATGCCTTACTGTTAGCCCTCCACATCACACACAATTTACTCTTGATAACATTGTTTTTCTTGAACACTCGGGGATTTTCAGAGTGATACACCAGTAAAGGCTTCACTTTGAAATCCCCACTAGCATTACCACACAACAAAAGAGTTAGCCTATCCTTCATAGGCTTGTGTCCTGGCAGTGCCTTTTCCTCCTGCATGATGTAGGTCCTCTTTGGCATTTTCTTCCAAAAGAGGCCTGTTTCATCACAATTGAAGACTTGTTGGGGGAGGAATCCTTCAGCCTCTACGTACTCCTTGAATTCATCAACAAATTCTGCGGCCCCAAGTTTGTCCGAACTTGCAGCCTCGCCATGCCTTACCACACTGTGTATGCCAGTTCGCTTCTTAAATTTCTCAAACCAGCCTCTGCTGGCCATAAATTCAGTAACATCAGCACTCGTTCCAGGCATTTTCTTTGCAAGATCTGCATGCAACAGCCTTGCCTTTTCACAAATTATCGCCTCTGAAACACAATCTCCCGCTAACTGTTTTTCGTTGATCCACACCAACAACAACTTCTCAACATCTTCGATTGTTTGCGATCTCTGTTTCGTTAGCGCATTCACTCCTTTCGCAACATCAGCTTCCTTAATTTCGTTTTTCTTCAGCAGGATGGAACTGATCGTTGATGCAGACTTCCTGTACATCCTGGCGAGATCGGCCACACGTACGCCACTTTCATACTTTGCTATGACTTCTTTCTTGAATTCTATCGTGTTTCTCACCTTCTTTATCATCAAAGGGTTGGCATTCGGAACTTTCTTTGGCCCCATGGTGGCTTATTTAGCAGTCACACTCAATGAATGCGGGGTGATGCTCACTCAACGAGAAACAAAGGCAGACTGAATCACAAACGCACTTTGTATGGCGCGCTCGATTCCGGGAAATGAGTGGCCGAGTCACGCGAGCAGGCGGACGAGTTTGATACAGACCATTTTCAGATCACTGCTCCCCTCAAAGTCTGTGTCAAGGCACAATGAGAACTTTTAGCAATTTGCAATCAGGAAGAGAGTCAATCACACTTCTGGCCACAAGATGGTGCTCCAGAGGTATTTTTGGCAGACAAATTGTTTAAACTGCTGAGAAGGGAGAAAGATTAACAGCACAGTCAAGATGCAAATCTTCAGCAAAAAAACGTCCAGAAATTTTTAAAGAAAACAGAAAAAAAAAAAAGAAGGATCCACAAAAAAAAAAAAGGCACCAGCCACAGCCACCGGAAACACCACTCTCCCGCTCAGCATGCGTTCCAAAGCCATGTGGCAATGGCTGCAGCAGCACGAGCTCCCGAAGTCTCAGCCAGCAGTAGAACAGCTCCTGTCACTTCTCTCAGCTGCCCGATCGTCCACAGCACAGCAAACACACAGATACTGTAGGACACTAATCTGATCGCTGACTCCGTCTCAACAGCGTACCCCGCAAGAGAAAGAACTGCCTGCCACATTCATTCAACATCTCCTGCTTACCCATTCAACATCTCCTGCTACCCTGCTACCTCCGAGCCTGAGGGGGCGCTCCAGAGAACAGGCAGGCGGTGGAGAGATCGGGGCCTTCCTCTCTGCAATCCTTGCATCTCTGGCTCGAGGATGTTGCTCACCTGACTTTCACATCTCAACACGCGATCGGTGAGTCCGGGGGGGTAGTGCTGCCAGGACTGGGCAGGCAGTGTATGCAGACCAGCGCGAAGGTGTATGTACACTATTGCAGTACTGTTGGTTTTCAGATCTGGCACACGCGATCGGTGAGTCCGGGGGGGGGTAGTGCTGCCGGGACTGGGCAGGCAGTGTATGCAGACCAGCGTGTATTGCAGTACGAAAACCGAGGCGATAGACGAAAACCGAGACAAGATCTCAGTCTGAAAAGACGTCGAAAACCGAAACCGACGAAAACCGGGGCAACCGAAAACCGAGGTTTGACTGTACTACCTTTTAACTTTCGAAAGGGAGACTATGATAAAATGAGGAAAACAGTCAAGAAAAAACTAAAAGGAGCAGTTGCAAAGGTTAAAGACGTACATCAGGCTTGGCTGTTGTTGAAAAATACTATCTTGGAAGCCCAGACCAGCTCTATTCCAAGCTTTAAGAAAAGTGGAAAGAAGTCCAAAAAACTGCCAGCATGGTTTAAAGTTGAGGTCAGAGAGGCTGTTGTTGCCAAAAAAGCATCTTTCAGGAAATGGAAAAAAAGAGCCAAACGACGAAACCTGGAAACAGCACAAGCACTGGCAAGTCAAATGCAAGGCATTGATAAGGCAGGCAAAGGGAGAATTTGAGAAGAAGCTTGCTGCAGAAGCAAAAACGCGAAGTAAAGACCTTTTCAAGTACATTCGTAGCAAAAAACCTGTGAGAGAGTCAGTTGGTCCATTAGATGATAAAGGGGTTAAAGGAGCAAGCACTAAGAGGCGACAAGGCGATAGCAGAGAGACTGAACGAATTCTTTGCTTCAGTCTTTACTGAGGAAGATGTAGGGATGTTACCCATGACTGAAGTGGTATTTAAAGGTGCAGAAGAATTGAAGGAAATATCGATACATCGAGAAGATGTATTACAACTATTAGATAAGCTGAAGAGTAGCAAATCACCTGGGCCGGATGGTATACATCCAAGGGTATTGAAAGAACTGAAATATGAGATTGCAGACCTGCTATTAGTAATCTGTGAACTATCATTAAAATCATCTCTAATACCTGAAGATTGAAGGATCGCCAATGTAATACCAATTTTTAAAAAGGGTTCCAGGGGTGATCCGGGAAACTACAGACCGGTGAGCCTGACGTCAATACCAAGAAAAATGATAGAAACCATCATAAAGAATAAAATTACTCAGCATGTAGATAGTCATGAACTAATGAGAGACAGCCAACATGGCTTTAGACAAGGAAGATCTTGTCTTACTAATCTGTTATGTTTTTTTGAAGGAGTGAATAATCAGGTGTTTAAACTTTTTTCCTGCCCTAGCCTGCTTGAGTGAATCCTCCCCTCCCCCCCCCTTGCTGAGGTATTGTGTAGCCTTCTTCCTGTTTTCTCCACGTGTGCATAGTCTGTTTTTAGTTTGCTTCTCTCTGATCAGAGAGGAGCAGTGCTTTTTACAGTGCTCTGCTAGAAAAGTGGATTTTGCCTCCTGAGACACCTTGCTGTGAGTTCTAGCTGTTTATTTAACTATTTATTGTTTGTCTAACTGTTTATTTAATTATTTATTGTTTGTCTTAGTGGTGTGCTAGTTCAGCTTTCTCAGCTGTAATTTACCTTGCCTCTCTCAACTAACTGGGCTTTTTGTGGTACCCCCCTCCCCCCTGCTGAGGGTTCAGGACAGGGTACCTTGTAACTGCCCTCTTTAATAGGACTTATCTCCCTCCCTCCCTCCCCAGCACCCACCCACCCCTGGGGTAATTGTAGTTTTATAGGTACTTGCACATCTTAGAGGAAAAGGGCTGCTCTCAGGTGCAGCTCGTTATCCAAATCAGTCACACACGGAGGACCTGAGATTAATTAATTAAGCTTTAGGTACACAAGGTGTATTAGGGGTATTAGATACACTTTTATTGGTATAAGCATCTACACCAATCCTTATTATATACAGAATTTAAAAGATCTAAACACAAGCTTTAAACTAAGATGCAGACAGAAGTCCAGCAACGAGATGGGGGTTCTCCGGTCTTTTGCATTGAGTGTCACATGTATGATTTTCTCCCAGCTGGTGAGAGGTCTTACGTATGCACTAAGTGCAAAGAACTCTTTAGAGAACGGACTCGTTCCCTGAGAGCAGAGGCTAGAGTAGCAGACCTGGAAGACATAAGAAAGACAGAGAAGTACATGGACGTGACCTACAGGGATATAGTCCTGAAGTCCCACCTCCAGTCTGGCAGCATCCCTGTTGCCATGGAGGAGAGAGGTCACGTGACAGGAGAGCATCACCCTGGTGTGGCAGGAAGTGATCCTGTAACTAGGACCTGTCCTCCAGGTGATGTAAAACCCTCTCGCACCGAGGGCGTTTCTCCAGGGCCATGTGCCCATGAGGGGAGGGTCAGGACAGCTGTTATAGTCGGTGATTCAATCATCAGGAATGTAGATAGCTGGGTGGCTGGTGGACGTGAGGATCGCCTGGTAACATGCCTGCCTGGTGCGAAGGTAGCGGACCTCACGCACCGCCTAGATAGGATCGTAGATAGTGCTGGGGAGGAGTCTGCTGTCTTGGTACATGTTGGTACCAATGACATAGGAAAATGTAGTAGGGAAGTTCTGGAGGCTAAATTTAAGCTTTTAGGTAGGAAGTTGAAATCCAGAACTTCCAGGATAGCGTTCTCCGAAATGCTTCCTGTTCCACGTGCAGGACCCAAAAGACAGGCAGAGCTCCGGAGTCTCAATGCGTGGATGAGACAATGGTGCAAGGATGAGGGTTTTGGATTTGTTAGGAACTGGGGAACATTCTGGGGAAAGGGGGGGCTCTTCCGAAGGGATGGGCTTCACCTTAATCAGGATGGGACCAGACTGCTGGCATTAACCTTTAAAAAAAGAGATAGGGGAAAGCCGACAGTCACCCAGGAGCGCATGGTTCGGACAAAAGGTATCCTTGAAGGATACTACCAAAAGCAGTGAGGTTCCAAAAGGGAGTATAGTAGCCCAAATGCCCTTGAGTAAGGAGCAGACAGAGCATAAAGATTCCAAATTACCCCTGCCTACCAATAGCCAGATTAATATGAATAAAATACAGTCTCTAAAATGCTTGTATGCCAATGCTAGAAGTCTAAACAATAAGATGGGAGAGTTAGAATATATAGCACTAAATGAGAGGTTAGATATGATTGCACTCTCAGAGACATGGTGGAAGGAGGATAACCAGTGGGACACTGTGATACCTGGATACAAACTATATCGTAATGATAGAGCTGATCAAATTGGTGGAGGGGTTGCGCTCTATGTTAGAGAGGGCATTGAGTCAGAAAGGATTAAAGTTTTGCAGGGAACAAAATTTGCTGTAGAATCTCTATGGATTGAAATTCCATTTAAGAAGGGGAAGGTGATGGCAGTGGGAGTATACTATCGACCGCCTGGCCAGAATGAACAAATGGATGATGAAATGCTCAAAGAAATCAAGGAAGCTAACAAAAGTCACAACAGAGTAGTAATAATGGGTGATTTCAATTACCCCGGTATCGACTGGGTCAGTGTCACGGCAGGACAAGCTAAAGAGATAAAGTTTCCAGATGGAATAAATGACTGCTTCTTGGAGCAGCTGGTTCATGAACCGACCAGAGGGGAAGCCATACTGGACCTAATCCTTAGTGGAACGCCAGATCTGGTGCAAGAAATAAGGGTGTTGGGACCACTTGGCAATAGTGATCATAGTATAATCATGTTTGATTTAATTAGTGGAGGACAGATAGTAAAGGAATCCACAGTATTACCTTTTAACTTTCAAAAGGGAGACTATGATAGAATGAGGAATATAGTTAGGAAAAAACTAAAAGGAGCGGTTCCAAAGGTTAAAGACTTACAGCAAGCTTGGGTGTTGTTTAAAAATACTATCCTCGAAGCCCAGACCAGCTGTATTCCACGCATTAAGAAGAGTGGAAGAAAGTCCAAAAAACTGCCAGCATGGTTTAAAGGTGAGGTCAGAGAGGCTGTTGCTGCCAAAAAAGCAACCTTCAGGAAATGGAAAAAAAAGAGCCAAATGATGAAAACTGGAACCAGCACAAGCACTGGCAAGTTAAATGCAAAGCATTGATAAGGCACGCAAAGCGGGAATTTGAGAGGAAACTTGCTACGGAAGCAAAAACACGAAATAAAGACTTTTTCAAGTACATTCGTAGCAAAAGGCCTGTGAGAGAGTCAATTGGACCATTAGATGATAGAGGGGTAAAAGGGGCAGTAAGAGGAGACAAGTGGAGGAGTGGCCTAGTGGTTGGGGCAAGGTACTTCAGGCCGGAAGGTCGGGGGTTCAAATCCCACTAGAGGACAGCAACCTTGGGCCGGAAGGACTGGGGTTTCTAGTCCCACAGGTGCTCCTTGTGGTCTTGGGCAAGCCACTTAACCCTCCATAGCCCATGTTCCCTGTAAAATAGTTATCTCCAAGTTATAATGCCCTGTTCAATGTAATTTCAGTTTGTTCAATGTAAACCGCACTGATACAGAATAGCGCGGTATATAAGAGAATGTAAATAAAATAAATAAATAAATAAATATAGCGGAGAGACTGAATGAATTCTTTGCTTCGGTCTTTACTGAGGAAGATGTAGGGATGTTACCCAAGACTGAAGTGGTATTTAAAGGTGATACTGCAGAGGAATTGAGAGAAATATCGCTACACCGGGAAGATATATTACAACTATTTGATAAACTGAATAGTAGCAAATCACCTGGACCGGATGGTATACATCCCAGAGTGTTGAAAGAACTGAAATATGAGATTGCAGACCTGCTATTGGTAATCTGTGAACTTTCATTAAAATCATCTGTAATACCTGAAGATTGGAGGGTCGCCAACGTAACACCAATTTTTAAAAAGGGTTCCAGGGGTGACCCGGGAAATTACAGACCGGTGAGCCTGACATCAGTACCAGGGAAAATGGTAGAAACCATCATAAAGAACAAAATTACACAGCATGTAGATAGTCATGGCCTAATGGGAGACAGCCAACATGGCTTTAGACAAGGAAGATCTTGTCTTACTAATCTGATATGTTTCTTTGAAGGTGTGCATAAACAGGTAGACAAAGGTGAGTCAGTTGATATAGTGTATCTGGACTTCCAGAAAGCTTTTGACAAGGTCCCCCATCAGAGACTTTTGGCAAAGCTAAAAAGTCATGGGATAGGAGGCAGTGTACTATTGTGGATCGGGAACTGGTTAAAAGATAGAAAGCAGAGGGTAGGGCTAAATGGCCAATATTCCCAATGGAAAAAAGTGAATAGTGGAGTACCCCAGGGATCTGTACTGGGTCCGCTACTTTTTGACATATTCATAAATGACCTGGAAAAGGGAATAACTAGTGAGGTTATCAAATTTGCAGATGACACAAAACTGTTTAAAGTTGTTAAAACCCAAGAGGATTGTGGAAAACTGCAGGAGGATCTGGATAAATTGGAAGACTGGGCATCCAAATGGCAGATGAAATTTAATGTGGACAAATGCAAAGTTATGCACCTAGGAAAGAACAACCCACACTATTGTTACATGATGCAAGGCTCCACATTAGAAACCACCACCCAGGAAAAGGATTTAGGAGTCATCGTGGATAACATGTTAAAACCCTCCGCCCAGTGTGCAGCGGCGGCCAAGAAAGCAAATAGAATGCTAGGTATCATAAGGAAAGGGATGGAGAATAAAACAAAGGATATTATAATGCCTCTGTATCGCTCCATGGTACGACCGCACCTTGAATATTGTGTGCAATTCTGGTCACCGTATCTTAAAAAGGACATAGCGTTATTAGAAAAAGTACAGAGAAGAGCCACCAAAATGGTGAAGGGGATGGAAGGCTACTCCTATGAAGAAAGGCTAAAAAGGTTAGGGCTCTTTAGCCTGGAAAAGAGACGGCTGAGGGGAGATATGATAGAGGTCTATAAATTAATGAATGGAGTGGAACGGATAAACGTGGATCAATTGTTTACGCTATCAGAATATAGAAAGACTAGGGGACATGTAATGAAGCTACAGGATAAACTATTTAAGACAAATAAGAGAAAATATTTTTTCACTCAACGTGTAATCAAACTCTGGAATCTGTTACCGGAGGATGTAGTAAGGGCTGTTAGTATAGCTGGGCTTAAAAAAGGTTTGGACAAGTTCCTGGAGGAAAGGTCCATAAACCACTATTAAAAAGGGACCCAGGATATCAATGCTTGACCCAGTACAAGCATTGTGGAACCTGTGTCTTTTGGGGATATTGCTAGGTATGTATGACCTAGATTGGCCACTGTTGGAAACAGGATACTGGGCTTGATGGACCTCGGTCTGACCCAGTATGGCATGTCTTATGTTCTTATGTTCTTATGTAAAGGTGAGTCGGTTGATATTGTGTATCTGGACTTTCAGAAAGCCTTTGACAAGGTCCCTCATCGGAGACTTTTGGCAAAACTAAAGAGTCATGGGATGGGAGGCAGTGTACTATTGTGGATCAGGAACTGGTTAAAAGATAGAAAGCAGAGGGTAGGGCTAAATGGCCAATTTTCCCAATGGAGAAAGGTGAATAGTGGTGTACCCCAGGGATCTGTGCTGGGTCCGCTGCTTTTTTGACATATTCATAAATGACCTGGAAAGTGGAATAACGAGTGAGGTTATCAAATTTGCAGATGACACAAAACTATTTAAAGTTGTTAAAACCCAAGAGGATTGTGGAAAATTGCAAGAGGATCTTGATAAATTGGAAGACTGGGCATCAAAATGGCAGATGAAATTTAATGTGGACAAGTGCAAGGTTATGCACCTAGGGAAGAACAACCCAAACTATGGTTACACGATGCAAGGTTCCACATTAGGAACCACCACCCAGGAAAAAGATTTAGGCGTCATTGTGGATACCATGTTAAAACCCTCGGCCCAGTGTGCAGCGGCGGCCAAGAGAGCAAATAGAAGGCTAGGTATGATAAGGAAAGGAATGGAAAATAAAACAAAGGATATTATAATGCCTCTATATCGTTCCATGGTGAGACCGCACCTTGAATATTGTGTGCAATTCTGGTCGCCGTATCTTAAAAAGGATATAGAGTTATTAGAAAAGGTTCAGAGAAGAGCCACCAAAATGGTAAAGGGGAAGGAAGGATACTCTTATGAAGAAAGGCTAAAAAGGTTAGGGCTCTTTAACCTGGAAAAGAGACGGCTGAGGGGAGATATGATAGAAGTCTATAAATTAATGAGCAGAGTGGAACGGGTAAACATAGATCGATTGTTTACCTTATCAGAATATAGAAAGACTAGGGGACATGCAATGAAGCTACAGGGTAAACTATTTAAGACTAATAAGAGAAAATATTTTTTCACTCAACGTGTAATCAAACTCTGGAATTTGTTACCGGAGGATGTAGTAAAGGCTGTTAGTGTAGCTGGGTTTAAAAAAGGTTTGGACAAGTTCCTGGAGGAAAGGTCCATAAGCCATTATTAAGAAGGGACCCAGGATATCAATGCTTGAACCAATACAAGCATTGTGGAACCTGTGTCCCTTGGGGAAACTGCTAGGTACATATGACCTAGATTGGCCACTGTTGGAAACAGAATACTGGGCTTGATGGACCTTGGTCTGACCCAGTATGGCATATCTTATGTTCTTATGATCCCCAGCACCTGCAGATAATGCCACTCTGAGGGTTTCGCCATCTGCCGGATCCACTTCCAAAGCTCCCGCACCCGACGGTCTGGCAGGAAGACCCTGCCTACACAGGTGTTGAAGCGCACTCCCAAATATTCCAGCTCCTGGGTTGGGCGTAACTGACTCTTGGCCAGGTCGACCACCCAACCGAGACTTTGGAGGAACTCCGCACCTGTGCTGTTGCTTTTTTGCTGTCTTCCCTGGACTTTGCCCGGATCAGCCGGTGGTCTAGGTACAGGTGAATGAGAACTTCTTCCTTGCGGAGCGCCGCCGCCACCACTACCATGACCTTGGTGAAGGTACGGGAGGCAGTCAGACCGAAGGGCAAGGCTCGAAACTGGAAATGGCCCTGGGGTATCGTGAAGCGAAGAAACTGCTGATGTTCTGTCCAGATTTGAATGTGCAGATACGACTCTGTGAGGTCAAGTGAAGTCACTTCCTGGTCCTTACCACCACCACAATCACTGATCTCAGCATTTCCATGTGACAGTGCAGCACGCAGAGACATCGGTTCACGCCTTTGAGATCATGGATTGGTCCAAAAGTACCCACCTTTTTGGATACCACAAAATAAATGGGAGTATTGACTGTAGCCGTACTGGTCCCGGGGAACTGACTCCACTGCTCTGACCTGCGTTTTTCAGGGCAACCAAATAAAGCATTGGTTCACTGGATGGGCTCACTCGAGGACAAAGCCCCCTCTGATGACCTCCAGGACCCACTGATCGGAAGTGATCTGGACCCAGGCCAAGTAAAATTCCCTTAGCCGACCTCCCTCAGGCTGCACCTCTGCTTGGGCCCGCCTTGCTTCATTGGGCTTTCTTGGGCCCCGAGGAGGCTGCTCTGAGTCCCCTGCCTGCTCCTCAAAACCCATGGAACCCCTGTCCCCTCATGGGGAATCTTCCCCTCTGGAAGAGGTTAAAATGTGGGGTATGAAAATTCCTGGAGTCCTGTGGCTGGCCCTAAGTCACTGTAGGGTTGCGACTCTGCCTCTTCTTATCCTCTGGCAGACATCCCATTTTTGACTCCTCTCAAGTCCTTTACCAGCTTGTCTAGGTCTTTCCCAAACATAAGCTTTCCTTTCCTGCTGAGACGTGACTTAGAGGAACTGTCTGCAGCCCAGTTCCTGAGCCAAAAGATAGTGCCGAGCTACCATCAAGGAGGCCATGCACTCGGACAGTCCCCTAATGAGATCATAGTGAGTATCCGCCAGGTAAGCGGCCCCCAATTCCAACTTGGCAGTCTCCGCCACCGAATCCGTAGCTGGCTCACCCAGCTATTGCACCTATTGTGACCAGCGGAGGCAAGCCCAAGCGACCCAGGCCCCACAAATGGAGGCTTGTAGAGACAGGGCATTGATATCAAAGGCTTGCTTCAACAGCATATCCAACTTCCTATCCTGGGCATCCTTGAGCGCTGTACTACCTTTCACTGGTATAGTCTTTTTAGTAACCGCCAAAACTACTGCATCTATCTTAGGGGATACAAACAGTTCACGGTCATGATCAGGGAAGGGGTACAGGCGCAACATAGCCTATACTCCCTTGAGACCCACCTCAGGCATGTCCCATTCATCTTGAATCATCTACCTAACCACTCTATGTACTGGGAACACTTTCTGTGTTTTCTGGACCGCTTGGAGCAGAGGGTCCTTTAACGTCTCATCCTCCGTGGGAAGAGCTGTGGGAAGACTCTGATGAGTGCCGGGTCCCGTCAAAATACCCAAACAATCCTGGACTGCTCCTCCTGTTCCAGGATCTCACCTTCCTCTAGCTCCTCGGCTTCTAGGTCCAGCTCTGTGTCCAGATCATCCCCATCAGGTCCCTCTGACCTTGGGGACTGCCCCTGCCACTCCTCAAAGTGCCTAGGCCACTTAAATGGACCAGGTGCGCAGTCCTTAACCTCTGCCGATCTCTTAGTTCAGCGATCCGTTGCTGCCTGCTGAGCTCTGTTGACGCATGCAGAATGCCTTATGCAGGACAAATTCCGGCAAAAACACATCAGCTCCACCCACTTCCCCCAGGGACTGAAAAGTAGAGGGACCGGGCAAGTCCCAAGTACAGAGGGCCAGCTCTGTCATAAGTAAGGGGGGGCTCCCTGAGGACTGACTGTCTGGAGTAGGAGAAAGTGACTTTTCCTACCTTATCCTCTCCTGCAGGTCCTGCTCCATAGAGGCAGCTTCCTGCGTGCAGCCCCTACACACACCTGTATCCAAGACCGTTCCTCTCCTGGTTCCGCAAACCAGGCACTGAAGTCGCTATGGCATCAGGAGGCTTGACGGGGGAGGGGAGGAGAGAGGGGATGAAGTAGGAAAATGCCTTGTCCAACTGCAAAAAAACCCAAAAGGAACCAAAAACAAAAGAATAGCAAAAGTGAAACCAAGGCAGGATAAAGAAACAATTAAATAATTAAATAAACTCTAAAGAAAATTAAATAAAGAAAATTAACCTCTCAGGCTTTTGTCCTCTCTCTTCAGGGTTTGAGGCTGATAAGCATGTCCCACAGTAAACACGTGCCATGATGTTATCAGCACAGAAATCAGCAGGAAAGACCAAGCAAGCTAAAACTGCTCCGCGCTGCCGCCACACTGTTAGGCCTCCAACACGCAGTGCAAGAAGGACTGCCACACACCCCTCCAGGCCTGCAACTCATGCTGCACAGCTGGATTTACTGCTCCCATACCTGCAACGAGGCTGTCCTCCGGCTCACTGTAACACACTGAGTGCTGTTCCAGCTACCTCGTGCTCAGTCACCAGAAAGGGCTTCAGCAAAAGGGGAGCTGACCTGGAGCTGCCAGAACCCGCAGAACAGGTGCCCTTGTAGGCCTTCCCCCGTGGCGGCTCCTAACACAGTAACAGGTTCAGGAGCCGCCAAGCCCCGGTATGCCAACCGGTCTCCTCGAGGAAGGGAGTGGGATCCCCGCCAGCAACGGCTTAATCAAGGGGTCCCTTTTCCTAGTGATCTCCTTACCTGGGTGGTTTTTTTGTTTGTTTTTTTGAGTTGCTAGAAACAAAATAAAACAGCCCTCTGGTAATAAGAGGGAAACGAAAAACAAACTGAACTAAAGCCTATCTCCTTAGATGTTCCTTCAGTGAATCCAGCACCCCAACTCACTAACCCCTCAAACTGCTTGGAGACTGAGCATACTGAGGACAGTAGGCAGTGCCAGCTGTATAAGTACCTTGTTGTCATCAAAAAGATGACATACTCAGTCTCCAAGCTGCTGGAAGAGGTACACTACCCAGAAGTGCGAGACTGGACTGGAGGGATAAGGAGCTTGCATTACTTTGCCCTCCCTACCACATTGCTACAAGTACCACATATAATCCAAAATATGACAGCACAGCCTCACCTGAGGATATCAGATTAGGATTTTTTATGCTCTCAGAGAATTACAATGGCTCCCAAAAGTTGGAAGAATCAAATTTAAGGTAATGTTGATCTTTAAACTCACTGAAGAAGGTGTTAAAGACCACTACTTAAAATCCATCCTTATAAGCCAATCCCTTCTCTGGATAAGCTATGCTCTGTTCCTTCACTCAAGAAGCTACATTTCTGTTTCCCTTACAGGTCTTTCATGTGTATCTAATGTTATGGAATATGCTATCTTTAAAGCTCTACCAGTAAACTAGCATTTGAAGAACTCAAAAGCCTTCTATTTCTTTTTTATTTATTTTAGTAGCGTTTAGCTCATGTTTTTCCAGTAGTAGTTCAAGGTAAATTACATTGAGGTACAGTAGGCATTTACCTGTCCCTAGAGGGCTTACAATCTAAGTTTGTACTTGAGGAGGTGGAGGGTTAAGTGACTTGCCCAAGGTCACAAGGAATACCAGTGGGCTTTGAACCCTGGTCTTTCTGGACTCAGGCTGCTGCCTAACCACTAGGGTACTCCTCTACTCCTAGTTATTCAGGAGTTTTCAACCCAGTCTTTGGGACCCAGCTAGCCAGTCAAGTTTTGAGAACAATGGAGGAGCATGTAAATCTCTCTCATACATAGCTGAGAACTCCGATTTAGACCTTTGATAATATATGAATCAAGCAGCTTTAATACTGCTTTAAAAAATAAAAAAGGCAGACTAATAAATGTTCCATTGTATTATTTTGTGTTTTGTTAAATGTAATTAAACCATGTTCTATATTTTCTTGTTATATTAACCACTATGAGCATGCTCTGTGTATTAGTGGGGTATAAAGTTTACAAATACATAAACAAAAATTAATTAAAATTGTAAAAAATTTCAGACCCTATGCTGCAGAATCAAGCACATCACAAAGTGGAAGACAGCAGATTAAGGCCCAGTGTAGTATAGGAAAATTCAGTTTCTGGAGATTAAGTGGACAAGCAGGAGTATGAAATAGATTAAATGAACAATGGACTGTAAAAGAGGAAGCTCAAAGAAAAAGGTAATGGACAAGGCTGTGCATGTGTTTGTTTGTGTGTCCGAGGTTCCCATGAATGTTTGGTAAGGCTCAAGGTTAATAGGAGCAGACATGTACACATATTTGCTTAATTCAGAGTGGGGTACAAAGAACTTCTCACAAATGCACTCATCTTCAGAAACTAGCACCCCAAGTCTCCACATGCTTGTTTGATCACCAGCAACTTTATCAACTTCTAAAATATATTCCAGATCCACAGCCATAAAAGGTGGACAGAAATCTTCAGCAAAAAGTCTGTGGATTATTACATTCAGCACTGGAAGGGGAGGGTGGGGGTATAAAGTCCAAGTATGCTTTTTATATACACAGTTTTTCCATTGGATTTCTTTTCCTTTCTGAAGTTGTATAAGCTATTTCAAAATTGTTACGGATACAATTTTCCCTAAAAAAAAAAAAATCAAATATAGCTCAACCCTTTTTCTCTATGAAATATTTAGACTTTTACAGAGTTGCCAAGTTACCCAGTACCATATTTAAATTTACATAACAATGTAGTATGGTATTTGTAGTCCCTGATTTTACGCACTGCCAACAGGTCTCATAATGCATCAAATGAGAGTACTAGAAATTCAGTACTGGCTTAAAATCTCGCTAGTGGAAATGAGTAACTTGGCAACTCTGCTTTTAAAGCATATACAATATGCATTCTCAGAGGTTCTGCCTGTTCTTGGTAAGGGGACAAAAAGGCTGCATCGCATTAACAGCTTTAATACATGGCTCCAGACCTGGTGCAAACAAGGAGGATTCAGATTTATTGGAGACTTGGGAAACAGATGGACCAACAAGAGACTATACAGTGCTGATGGACTACATCTCTCTGTCGCAGGGAAAAGAATCTTAAGTGAAAAATTCAGGCAATATGTGGATATGCATTTAAACTTGGAAAAGGGGGTGAAGGATGTGGAAGGTCAAGACCGGCACGCCACCCCCTGCAAAAGCAGAATATCATCAGAAACAGCCACACTTTTAAACCACACATCACAAAGTGGGAAGATGTGGGCAGAACAAAATCAATGCAAAATACACACAAGCCAGGTAAATGCTGGAAAGCAATGAGCACAAATGCTCAAAGCTTAGCCAACAAAGTTCTGGACCTAGAAGCCCTAATGGTGGAAATGGATTTGGACATTGTGGCCATTACAGAAACATGGTTCAATGAATCACATGATTGGGATGTAGCCATAACTGGCTATAATCTATTCAGAAGAGACAGAGAAAATGGAAAAGGATGAGGAGTGGCCTTGTATGTCAAAAGCAATATTAATCTGTTTGTGGTATGTTTTGTCAGAGCAGTATTTGTCAATATATATTATATTACTCTGAACTTTTATATGAAAGTAGAATGTATCTCTTAACTTGTTTAAATAATCTTATATCACGTGTATAGTGACTATAATGGTCTCAGACTCTGGGCACCCAAAATCTACCCAAAGAATATAATTGGGATAATGCCCTTATTGCATCAATGACCCATATATATATAGTCACTTAGATAAACAGTTATGCAATCGGTATTTAAACAGTGCTTAGCTTTCGACATTGTCCCCAACGCTATCTGCCACGCTTCTTCTGCGTTTCACCTACTTCGGTTTCATCAGGGGGTAACTTTGAAAACACCTAATGTTGGCAGTTGTTTTAATCCCATGCTAGGACGTCAGCTTAAGCCACTGTTTGAGCCCGTCACTAGGTCACTGATGCAATAAGGGCATTATCCCAATTATATTCTTTGGGTAGATTTTGGGTGCCCAGAGTCTGAGGCCCTTATAATCACTATACATGTGATATAAGATTATTTAAGCAAATTAAGAGATACATTCTACTTTCATATAAAAGTTCAGAGTAATATAATATATATTGACAAAAGCAATATTAAAGCTACTGAAATGCAGGGGGCATGGGGAAAAGAAGAAGCACTCTGGATTGCGTTGGAAAGAGGAGATGGCACTGTCATCCATACTGCTGTAGTCTATAGACCTCCAACTCAAATTGAAGAGATAGATAACGATTTGATTAAAGATATTGCCAAGATAACCACAAAGGGGGAAGTAATCATTTTGGGCGACTTTAATCTAACTGATGTGGACTGGATTACTCCTTCTGCACATCTGCAAAGAAGCAAAAAAATTGTAGATGCTCTCCAGGATGCATCACTTAGTCAAATGGTCATGGAACCAACCAGGGAAAGCTCAACGCTGAATTTAGTGCTCACCAACGGTGATAGTGTGTCAAATGTCTGCGTGAGTACCCCTGTGTGCAACAGCGATCATTACACAGTGTGGTTTGAGATAAAAGCCAGGGTACAGACCAAACATAGCAAGCTCAAAGTCCTAAACTTCAAAAACACCGACTTCAATAAAATGGCCAAGTACCTAAAGGAGGTGATGAGAGGGTGGAAGGAGATAAAGGAAGTGGAATTGCAATGGGATAAGCTAAAGGTGGCTATAAAAGGGGCAACAGACAAATATGTTAAAGTAAACAAAACCAAGAGGAGAAGGAAATCTATTTGGTTTTCCAAAGAAGTGGCTGCTCAAATAAAGGCAAAAAACAGCTTTTGCAAAATTCAAAAGCTTGCAAACAGAAGAACACAGAAATGAATACAGGATCAAACTCAAAGAGTCAAAAAGAGAAATAAGGATAGCAAAATCAAAGGCAGAGGAAAAGATGGCTAAATATGTTAAGGGTGACGACAAAACTTTATTCAGGTATATTTGGGAAAGGAAGAAGATCAGAGTTGGAATTGCAGGACTCAGAAGTGCTGGGAAAAGCCTTGTGGAAAGTGACATAGAAAAAGCGAAATTGCTAAACAAATACTTCTGCTCTGTTTTTACTAAAGAAAATCCTGGAGATGGACTAGCTGGGACTCCCAAATATAAAAATGGGAACGAAGTAGATACCACACCATTCACAGAAGACCGGATGGGATACATCCGAGGATACTGAAAGAGCTCAGAGAATTTCTATCAGGGCCGTTAAAGGATGTATTCAAAAGATCCTTGGAAACAGGAGAGGTTCCTCAGGACTGGAAAATGGCTGATGTCGTACCTCTACACAAAAGCAGTGACAGGGAAGAGGTGTCAAACTACAGACCCGTGAGCCTTACCTCGGTGGCAGGAAAAGTAATGGAGGCGCTCCTAAAAGAGCAAATAGTGAACTTTCTCAAAACCAAAAGGTTGCAAGATCCAAGGCAACATGGTTTTACTGAAGGACGGTCTTGCCAAACTAATCTGATTGAGTTCTTTGACTGGATGACCAAGGAACTAGATCAGGGGCATGCGATGGATGTCATCTACCTGGATTTCAGCAAAGCCTTTGATACTGTTCCTCATAGAAGGCTGGTCAATAAACTCAGTAGCTTGGGGATGGGTACCAAGATAGTAAACTGGATTAGAAATTGGTTGACTGACAGACAACAGAGGGTGATGGTACATGGAGCTCACTCGGATGAGGGGAAGGTGATTAGCAGGGTGCCCCAGGGTTCAGTCCTGGGCCCGGCACTGTTCAATGTATTTGTGAGTGATATTGCTGAAGGACTGAATGGAAAAGTCTGCCTTTTTTCAGATGACACAAAAATTTGCAACAGAGTGGACTCCCCCGAGGGAGTGGATAACATGAGGAAAGATCTACAAAAGCTGGAAGAATGGTCTAATGCTTGGCAATTATGATTTAATGCGAAAAAGTGCAGCGTCATGCACTTAGGTAGCAGAAATCCAAGGGAAATGTACGCGATAGGGGGCGAGAGGTTGGTGTGCATGGTTCAGGAAAAAGACCTTGGTGTGATTATCTCTGATGATCTCAAAGTGGCAAAAGCCAGGAGGATGTTGGGCTTCATACAAAGAGAGATTACCAGCAGAAAGGAAGAGGTACTTATGCCACTGTCCAGGTCGCTGGTGAGGCCTCACCTGGAATACTGTGTTCAGTTTTGGAGACCATATCTTGCAAAAGATGTAAAAAGATTGGAAAGTGTTCAGAGGAAGGCGACCAAAATGATTTGGAGCCTGCGTAAGAAACCTTATGAGAAGAGACTTGAAGACCTAAATATGTACACTTTGGAGGAGAGGAGGGATAGGGGAGATATGATTCAGACCTTTAAATACTTAAAGAGGAACGATGAACAAACAAACCTCTTCCAAAGATGGGGAAGCTGCAAAACTAGAGGGCATAACATGAAGCTGCAAGGTGGAAAATTGAAAGGCAATGTCAGGAAATATTTTTTTCACTGAAAGGGTGGTGGATGCTTGGAATGCTCTCCCGATGGAAGTGGTGGGGGGCAAACACGGTGACAGAATTCAAAACAGCATGGGACAAGCACAGCGAATCCCTTTACAGCAACAGGATAAAAACAAAATAAACTGAATCATCTAACTTCTCAACAAATAGGGGTGTCCTACATGGAGTAGTGGGTCCACCCCTAAACAAAGACATGAGGAGGGGTGACCTGCACAAAGCGACAGGTGCACCTACTCTTGCCGTATTGCTGGGCAGACTGGATGGACCATGCTGGTCTTTATCAGCCGTCATTTACTATGTTACTAGCTTTGCAAAAATACCACATATCACTAAGTATTAGCAGAAAAAAAACTACATCTGCGATTTATTTATAAGGGCAATGAAGCATTAGCATAAATGAGCGTATCTAAAATAAAAAAAAACTACTACTATTGGCCAGAAAAACAACTAGCTATTCCTTTTTATAAAATTGTCGTTTTTACACTACAAACAGCAGAAAACAAAAAAAAAGATAGAACATAGCAAATAAAGAGAAGCAGCAAAAGTTGTGTGTTCTCTCCCAAACGCCCAACAATCGGATGCGAAGACCGTCCCAATGCACAGGAAAACTTCGCGAGCGAGACGGCCACAGAGAAGCGCTAAAGAAAGAACACTTTACAAGCTATTAAGTAAAAACACACCAGCCAGCAGTGAAAAGAGAACGAGTCTACTTCCTGCAAAGGAAGCACTGACTGCTAAGCTGCCTTACCTACGGTTCATGGGCCTGACTCTAACCGCCACCTTGACAGATGCCATGACGCCTACCCAGGCCGCCCGGCTCAGGTGCTCTTCCTGCAGGCCGGGCTTCGCACGTCACTTTCTGCTCCGCCCCTTCCCCCTCCCCCTTATTTCTGTTCGCTCATACTAAGGACGTGAGGAGAAAGGAAGACCGGAAGCGGCGCATGGGCATTGCTTAGACACGCGCGAGGGGACAGTCGGCAGCCGTCGTCCCGAGAGAGTTTCCTTCCGATACCTCGCGAGCCGAGGAAGAATCGTGGACGGCAGCTGCTCAGGGACAAGAACCTTAAAGCTGATGCCGGCTGGTAGCAACGCTGTTTTCTTTCCTCCGACGTATGCTGCATGAAACTCGCTAGTGCCCGCTGGGGCCGTTACGTAGACGCTAGCTTTGCTTTTCTTCTCCTCTCCTCTAAAATTGTCACCGTTATTCATCAGCGCAAATGGTTCGGATCTTGTCTCACCTGATCTCCTTTGTGTTTCCTTACCGTTCCCACTGGAGGCATCCTTGTCTACACCTACCGTGTTGTCTGTCTTGACTAGACTGTAAATTCTGACTAGATTGTAAGGACTGTCTCTTACATGTCTGTGCACCGCTGGGTATGTCTTGTAGCGCTACAAAAATCTCAGTGATAGTAGTAGTAATGTTGGAATCATGCTCGTTGCTACTTTTTAGCTGCTCTGTTCACTGGGGCGACCCAACGGGGATGTGGGGTCTTGTGCAGGGATCTCATTGTGGGGTTGCATAAGGAACCTCATTTGCATAAATATTTGTATATTATTAACATGTGCTAACTTTTAGCAAACATAGAAGCATGAGGACTGAAACAGACCACATGGCCTGTCTAGTCTGTCCTTCCAAATCAACCACTGCAATAGTCCCCTTTTTTCCTCTTAATGAGTGTCTGGATAAAGAAAGACTACCAGATTTCTACATTACTATACTCCAGTGCCAACCGGTCAAGGCACATTAGGAAGTACTACAAACACTGCCCATTTAGAACCCATAACAAATCCATTGTATCATAAGATCACTACCAGGACTCACAAAGCACCAAACCCTACCTATCAAAAGGAAACACTGCAAATATTAAACCAATACATCTCAGAGAATACCAATACATCTACTGGGGAAAGAGAACAAGTGGCACTGTCAAATAGAAACTACATGAACAGAATACTTCAGTTCAGTTACATATGGATAACACAGACCGTCACCAAACAAAGATCAAAGGATCACAATTTAGAAATAGGAAGACCATAATTAAATTGGGAACCCCAAAAGCCAAACTTGGAATATACAACATCAGTGGAGAAATAAAACTATAAATTAATTTCCTCTTGTACTAAACAAAAACGCAAAGACGTTAGTGATACACATTTCCCAGAGCTGACATATTCCCGTTAATAAATTCAAAATAAAAACATTATTTTTCTACCTTTTGTTTGGGCATTTTATTTTTCAGTTGCAATTGCTCCAGTCACTTTCTTCTGGTTTCTTCACATCTTCTGCTTGCTGTCCATTTGTCCTTTCTTCTCTCTTCTAGATTTTTTCCATTCTCTCTATATATCTGCTTTACCATACTGATCTTTTTCCCCTTTTGCTCTTTCCTCTTTATTCCTTTATCATTCACTCAAATTTCACCCTTCCATCCTCAATCCCCACTTACTCTCCCAATACCCGGCCAATCGTAGATATCTCCAGGAGCAAGCAGGAATGTTGTCTTCACATATAGGTATCATCGGTACTGACGGCGCTTGCGTGCTGCCTTCCCAACTCTCCCTCCTCAGTTTTTTGTTTTCCGCGGAGCCAACAGGATGCATATCCTGTCATCACAGAAAATTTTATTCTTTTTTTTGTGGTCGCGTCTGCCTTCCTTCGACGCCAACCGGTACCGCCGGTTCTCTCTCCTTTTAAAAAAAAAAATGGTGTCTTAAATGTTTAGGTCCTGACCATTCTCCATCGGAGTGTCTCTCCTGCAGAAAGATGACCAAGAGGGGCCTGCAGAATAGAGCTGCAAAACATGGTACCCTTTTTGCCGCAGATACGATGTTAGTGGCATCGACGTCTTCCAGGGCTTCATCTTCCTCCCATGGATCTCAGGTAACTAAACTTAAGTCTTTTAAGACTGGCTGGTCCTCAAAGGGTAGATCTCCTTCTAAGTATTGAGATGCCACTGGCGTTGCCCTCGAGGAAAGTTCACCGGCAAAGCAGCCCCGGCAGGAGGCCTCGGTCTCCAAAGCATTAACAGGGCTCCGGAATGTTCCAGAGGCTTCCACCTCTGCAGAACTACTAGTACCATGTTCTGGGGTCGCTTCCACCGGTACCGACACCCAGGCATCGGCAGGAGCGATGGATCACAGAATCCTCGCTGTCGAACGCAGTCTAGCAGCCCTCTTAGCAGCTTGGGTACCGCTAAGACCGCTACAGACTGTTCCACAGGTATTGATACCGGTACCGAGTGCCTCGGCTGGTATACTTCCCCCCCCATGCCGAGCCTTGAATCCATCTCAGGTATCGACGGATCGGTACCAAGACACCCCGATACCGACTTCGAGCGCTACTGGTACCGTGCCTTGCAAGAACATCCAGTGCAGAGATACTTCAAATGGATGACTCTGCCGGTACTAGAGCTATCCTTCCAGAGGATCCATCTCCTTCTCCTCAACGAAGAATGTCTCCTGCATGATCTTATGCTAAGAATGTGGGAAACTCCTCTGACGGTGTCTCCACACTCTTGACGACTCAATACCATGTACCGAGTTCCAACCTGTCCTGGCTTTCAAAAGACTCAGTTACCACACCATTCAATGGTAGTGGAATCAGCAAAGCGTAGGATTAAGAGTGCTAAAACACATTCTTCCAATCCTCTGGGTCGTGAATCGAGGACACTTGATGCCTTTGGGCGTCGATGTTTCCAATCCTCCATGTTGGCAGCTAGGATTAGCTCTTACATTCTCCATATGGGAATGTTCCTCAAAGAAGTTACAGGTGACTTGGAGCTCATGAGCCCTCTTCTCCCTGAGGAAAAAAGGGGGGAATTCCTTACTCTGGTCAAACATGCCCAGGATGTCTCAAAATTTGTAAACCGTGCAACCTTTGATTGCTTTGAATTCATTAGCAGAATATCTGCTATATCCATCGGTGCATGTCGTATTGCCTGACTTCAGGCATCAGACTTAGAACAATGGGTGCAAGGTAAACTGGGAAATATTCCTTGCCAATCCTTGCCAAAGAGATTTTATCCTGTGCAAGACAAAGCTAATCAGATTGAATCTGAAAATACTTCTTTGAATAGACTATCAAAGTCTACAGCCAACCCAACAAAGAAAAGGTCAGTCAAGAAACCCTTTTTCAACAAGAAAAGGACATTTTACCCATCAGGGACACTGTCCAGTTCATATTCCCCAAAGGGGACAACAGAATAGACAGCCGAGGAAGCCACAAGTTCCAAGAGCTCAGCCGGCTGAGCAGACTCAGCCTCCTCAGGGGCTTTGACTCCTTCCTAGAGAACTTAGTTTTTCTGCCCCTGAAAGGTCCAGAACCCTCTACCATCACAGGCAGGTTAAGCCATTTTGCCAGAAGATGGCAACAAATAACTGGACTCTGTCCGTGGTACGAGAAGGGTACAGACTTCATTTCCACAGTATGCCCCCTCCTACAATGATAAGACAGTTCATTTCTCAGGTCCCTGCCACCAATCTCGTGGGTCAGGAGGTCGCATCACTTCTTGTTCAAGGAGCAATAGAAGAGGTACCCATACCCCAACAGGGAACGGGATTCTACTCCCCCCTACTTTCTCATACCAAAGAAAACAGGGGGACAAAGGCCTATACTAGACCTCAGAGAATTAAACAAATATCTGTTCCGGGAAAAATTCAAAATGATCTCCCTCGGAACACTCCTGCCATACCTTCAGAGTCAGGACTGGCTATATTCTCTAGATCTAAAGGATGCATATACGCATATTCTCATCCATACAGATCACAGGAAATTCCTTCAATTCCTTTTCCAGGGAAGACACTTCCAATACAGGGTTCTTCCCTTCGGTCTGGCTTCTGCCCCAAGAGTCTTCACAAAATGCATGGCAGTGATAGCAGCATTCCTGAGAACCCTAGGAATATTCGTCTTCCCTTACTTAGACGATTGGCTCATTCGAGCATCAACAGCTCCAGAAGCCAGCTTCGCTCTTTCTCGCACCATGCGAATCCTTCGATACTTGGGACTGGTCATAAACCTCCCAAAATCTCATCTCACCCCTTCTCAGTCTGTAGAATTCATAGGGGCTTGTCTAGACACAAGGCAGTCAAGGGCTTTCCTACCATGGCCACGGTGTCTTCGTATAGTACAGCTGGCCTCCCAAGCATGGGCGAAGGTCTTCCTGACTGCTCGGGAGATGTTTCAGCTTCTGGGGCACATGGCATCCACGGTCCATGTGGGTCCCTCTGCTCGCCTTCATATGCGAGCAGCCCAATGGACCCTATCCTCTCAGTGGACACAGGCCTCGGGTCGGATAACGGACAAAATCAGAAACTCCACACGTCTCATTTTGTCCCACAATGGTGGCAGTCACTGGAAAACTTTCTCGTGGGTTCTTCTTTCCAGCAGCCTCTATGCCAGGCCACCTTAACAACAGATGCGTCCAAGCTGGGTTGGGGGGCTCACTTACATGATCATAAGAACATAAGATATGCCATACTGGGTCAGACTGAGGTCCATCAAGCCCAGTATCCTGTTTCCAACAGTGGCCAATCTAGGTCATATGTACCTAGCAGTTTCCCCAAAAGACACAGGTTCCGCAATGCTTGTACTGGGTCAAGCATTGATATCCTGGGTCCCTTCTTAATAATGGTTTATGGACCTTTCCTCCAGGAACTTGTTCAAACCTTTTTTAAACCCAGCTACACTAACGGCTATCGACTCAGGGTCTCTGGACACCACAGGAGGCTTGTCTTCATATAAACCTCCTAGAGCTCAGAGCCATCTTCTATGCTGTCCGAGTTTTTCAGGCCCATCTCAGCTACAAGACAGTTCTGGTCCAGACCGACAATCAAGTAGCTATGTTCTATGTGAACAAGCAGGGCGGAACAGGCTCTCTGTTGCTATGCAACAAAGCTTTGCGACTGTGGGCCCTCGCCAGAGAGCTTCAAATCCACCTTCTAGTGGTATATCTTCCAGGCATTCAAAATCTTTGGGCAGACAAACTCAGTCGGATACTGCTGCCACACGAATGGTCTCTACACTCAGACCAGCTTGCTCGGGTATTTCAAATTTGGGGAATGCCAGATATAGACCTCTTTGCAAGTCCACAGAATGCCAAACTTCCCCGATTCTGTTCCAGAATTCCGGCTCAAAAGTGTCAAGCAAGGGATGCTTTCTTCCTCCATTGTGGTCGGGACTTCCTCTATGCCTTCCCACCCATTCCCCTCATTCCCAAAACCTTGTTCAAGCTTCATAGAGACAGAGGTTATATAATATTCTTAGCTCCACATTGGCCACAGCAAACATGGTATCCTCTGCTTTTGCGTCTCTCTCAGGCCACACCTCTGGAGTTGGGATGTGCTCCAGATTTTCTGTCCCAGGAAAACGGCACGCTATTGCACCCAAATCCCCAGTCCCTGCACCTGGTTACTGAAAGCCTAGGATTCCCAGATATCGACCTATCTCAACAGGTAAAGGATATCCTTGTGGCTTCCAGGAAGCCTTCCACAAGGCGATTCTACACCTTGAAGTGGAACAGATTCTCTGTATGGTGTTCTCAAAGAAAACGTAACCCCCATATAGTGCCTGTTGAATCGCTTCTGGAGTATCTACTCCATCTATCAGATTCTGGTCTTAAGACCAATTCAGTAAGGGTCCATCTTAGTGCCATTGCTGCTTTTCGTGGACTGCTGGATGGTCAACCTATTTCCCTCTCATCCACTCGTAGCGAGATTTATGAGAGGTTTACTTTTAACAAAACCTCCCATTAAGCCACCGCCGGTGGCATGGGATCTGAATCTTGTTCTCGGGCAGCTCATGAAACCACCCTTTGAACCTTTTAGCTACTACAGCTCTAAAGTTTCTTTCTTGGAAGGTCATCTTCCTAGTTGCCCTCACTTCTGCAAGATGCATCAGTGAGTTACAAGCTTTAGTGGCGGATTCTCCTTATACAAGATTTCACCATGATAAGGTAGTTCTTAGGACTCATCCTCACTTTATACCAAAGGTGGTTTCGCCTTTTCATTTAAACCAAGCGGTTTATCTTCCTGTATTCTTCCCTAGGACTCACGCCTTTAATGCAGAAAGGAATTTTCATACCTTAGATTGTAAAAGAGCCTTAGCTTTTTACCTTCAAAGAACTAAGCAACATAGAAAATCTTCTCAGCTTTTTGTTGCTTTTGATTCTAGTCATTTGGGACTTCCAATTTCCAAAAGAACTCTCTCTAGGTGGATTGCGAATTGCATATCCTTTGCATATGAGAGTAAGGGACTTTCTCTCGAAGGCCATGTCACAGCTTACAATGTGAGAGCAATGGCAGCCTCAATGGCTAATCTTCGCTCTGTGTCCATTGACATTTGTAGAGCAGCCACTTGGGCTTCGGTACACACCTTTACAGCCCACTATTGCTTAGACAAGGACTCCCGTCGGGATGCCTCGTTTGACCAGGCTGTGCTCCAGCATCTCTTTCAGACTTAGTACAATTCCTACCCGCCGTCCTGGGTTTCGATGCCAGAGATCCATGGGAGGATGCATGACCCATCTCACCTGGGGTTCGCAGCTAGCTGGGGTCATCCCCCTGGCATCTCTTAGCTGGGGAGTCCCCATATGTGAAGACAACATTCCTGCTTGTTCCTGGAGATAGCGTAAGTACTCACCTGTAACAGGTGATCTCCGGGAACAGCAGGAATAAGTCTTCACAACCCACCCACCTCCCCTAGGAGTTGTCTCTATCTATCTCTCTCTCTTTGTCTACTCTGTCCTTTGGTCTCAGTTATAAACTCAACTGAGGAGGGAGCGTTGGAAAGGCAGGAAGGCAGCACACAGGCGCTGTGGGATGCTCCCAAAAGCTTTCCTATTGGACGCTGGGGAGTGTTCCCGCGTAGGCTCCATCGGTACCGACGATACCCATATGTGAAAACTTATTCCTGCTGTTCCTGGAGATCACCTGTTACAGGTGAGTAACTATGCTTTTTCTTCCCTCCAGCACAAAATATCTTTTCCCCTCTCCATTCTCATTCCCCCAGCCCCATCCCCTTCTAGTCCTCCCCCAACATCAGCTCCCTTCTAGTTCCAGCCCCACCCAGCATCTGGTCCCTTCTAGTCTCATTCTCTTATGCCCCTGCATCAGCCCATTTCCAGTCCTAGCCCTTCCCCCAATCAGGTAATTTCCAGTCCAGGCTCCCCCTATCAGCCCATTTCCAATCCTAGCCCTTCCCATCAGCCATTACCAGTCCTATTCCAGCCCCCCATCAGCCCATTTGCAGTCCAAGCTCCCCCCATCAGCCCATTTCTAGTCCATGCTCCCCCCTCCATCAACCCATTACCAATCCTAGCCCCCCATCAGCCTATTTCCAGTCCAAGCCCTCCCCCATCAGCCCATTTCCAATCCTAGCCCCTCCCCCATCGGCCATTTCCAATCCTAGCCCCCCCATTGGCCATTTCCAGTTCTATCCTAGACTTCCCCCCCCCCCCCCCCGAAGAGCCCCACACCTCTCTAAGTGGCTTCAGTTTTTGCGAGAAAACAGGAAATGCTTGATACTGCCTTCAGAAATGCTACAGTGCTGACAGCTTGGAAGGCAGTACAGCTGCGGGAGCAAAGAAAAATGCCTCCGCAGCTGGTTAAATCTCCTGTGAAGGGACAAGTCAGCGAGGCAGCCTCACTGGCTCATCTGTTAAGGTACCTTGCCATTGAAGCTCTACTGCTGCTGGTCCACACCCCTGCCACTAGGGCTATGGCTTAAAAAGCACTCAGATTTGGCGGCTGGGCAGGAGCACCAACAGTTATGATCGGGCATGATTCAGCTTAATTAAGCTGGGCCTGCTCTTTGTAGTTGCACACCCAGTAGCGCCAGAACTGGTTGGGGTGGGTGACCGTTGAGTTAAATACAACAAAGAAAATTGACAATGAAAAATTCCAGAATTACATGTTGAAAAGTGTACACTTGCAGCTTGACACAATGGCACATTTCCCACATTTGCAGAATCAGGCAGGTGCAGGGCTTCTTTTGAGGGGGTAGGTGGAGATGAGTACTGGCATGTGGCACCTTTTTCATTGCCTGCTAAAATTGATCAATGGTCCTTATGTATTAACAAAAGAGCCCTGCATATCAGCACTGGCACCTTTTTCTAGGAAACATGCACTGGGCATAGGGAGAGGGGGGTGTACCTGAATGTGTGTCATGGAGAGCATTCGGTGGGGGTGCGTGCACATGTATGCATGTCATGGGGAGCAGGTAGGGACGCATGTGTGTGTGTCAGATTGTGCATGTCATGGGGAATGTTAGAAGCAGTGCATGCGTGCGTGGAAGAGTTTTGGGAGCTGCATGCACATGGTGTCTTGGAGAGTGTCAGGTGTGTGCATGTGTGTGTGTGTGTGTGCGCACGTCTGATGGGGAATTTCAGGGGCAGTGCCTGTATCTGAGTGGCCTAGTAGTTGGGGCAAGTTGCCTCAGGTTTGGAGGACAGCAACCTTGGACTGGGATTTCTAGTCCCACAGGCACGCCATGGGCAAGCCACTTAACCCTCTGTTGCCTCAGGTACAAAAACAGAGATTGTGAGCTCTTCAGGGACAAGGGAATATATACCATACCTGAATGTACACTGCTTTGAGCCAGAGAAAAGTGATGTATAAGCCTAGCTAAATAAATGAATGTGTGTGTCTTGGAGAGCATTGGGAGCTGCATGCACATGTGTCTTGGAGAGCATCAGGAGTGTGTGTGTGTATAATGGGAGAGTCAAGGGTGTGTGCATTCATATGTGCGTGTGTTATGGGGAGTGTCAGAGGGTGCATGCATGCACGCAAAACACCAGCCATCTGTATCATGGCAAATGTCAGGATGCATGCACATCTGTGTGTGTCAGAGGTGCTTGTGTATTGGGGCAGTAGGTGTGGTGGGAGGTGTTTGTGTGCATGTGTGTTGGGGTGATGAGTGTGTGAGTGTCTGTGGCTTTGTTTCTATGGATATGTGTGTCCTTGTCCCTCCCACCTTCTTGCATCCCCTCCTATCCTTCACTGCCCTCTCTTGCAATCTCTTTTCCCTCCACCTACCCATGCACTTTCCCTCCACCTACCCACGCACTCTCCCTCCCTTGCTACTCAACCTTGCACTCTCTTAAGCCTTTTACTCACTCACTTCCTCCTTCCCTTCTCGCTTAATGCACTCACTGTTTCTTTTCTGCTCTAACCCTGGCCCTTCCCTTATGTTCACCACTCTTCTATCCTCTTCTAGCATAGCCCCTTCCCTTATGCCACGCCTCTTTCTTTCCTTCTAACTCTGCCCCTTGCCTTAGGCTCTTCCCCCTCACCTACCCCTTTTTTCTGTGCCATCCTCCTCCCCTTCAGGTTTCAGTCCTGCTTTTCTGGCCGTTGGGACCTGGAGGTTCCTGCTGGTTTTTTCAGGCTTCAGTCTCGCTCATCTAGCCAGCGGGTCCTGAGGATTCTTGCTGGATTTTTCTGGCCAGGCCCAGGATTGCACCAGCTCTTCATCCTGCTGGTTTGGGTTAGTTGGAGGTGCAAAAGCATGTTGGTTTGCACATGCATAAACATTCACATGGGCGGACAAGAATCCAGTCATCTGGACCCTTAACAATAGGTGCTACGTTTAAGTGAAACACGCCTAAAAAAAAACCCAGTCAGCTGCAAAATATCATTAATATGCAATGTGTGCCTCGGAAGAAAATATCATTAGGATTCCCTTTATGGTTCTAAATTTTATCTTGAATAAGAAACTATATATTGCAGACGGATCACGTGATGTGGTGAGAGCAGCAGGTTGCCACTGCTAGCGCTCCGGTCTTCCCCGGCCCAAACCGCAAATTTATTGCCGTTTTGAATACCTAAAACCGGCCGACGAACACACTTGCCTAGGCACAGCGATAATCTTGGGCTTCAGCTGCTGTCGGGTGATTCCGAGAGGGATGGCATCCGCGGTAAAAACTGCTCGGAGGGAAAAGGAGCATGGAACCCCAGCACCTAAGATGGCCGACAACATGGCAATGCCTAAATCTCCAACGTCTCCGGTATTTGTGGAGGAGGTTTCGGCAGCAGTAGCGGAGGCATTATCCGTGCAATTCACTGCACTGAATGATAAAATGGATACTCTACAAGCCTCTGTCGGGGCCCTGGGGAGTAGGCTCCAAGAAGCGGAGGATCGCATCGGTAAAGCGGAAGACTGCCTGGAGACCCTTACACATGATCTAACACTGTTGAAATCCCAGATACAAGCCCACAAACTGAAAATGGATGATTTGGAAAATCGCTCCATGCGCAACAACCTGAGGGTGATGGGCATTGCAAATTAATTGCAGATAAAGACCTTACCCAGTACCTGGAAACTCTACTCCCTCAGCTATTTGAAGGCATTGCAGATGGCAGTAAATTGCGGATTGAACGAGCACATCGAGTGGGAGCCAAGCAGCCCCGCGATCAGCGGCCGAGAGTGGTTCTAGCGAAATTTCTCCACTTTCCCCAAAAAGAAGCCATAATTCGAGCCGCGCGGCAGAAGGGTGAGCTCACACACGAAAACATGAAAATTCGCATTGCCCAGGATTATTCTGTGGCGTTAAGTCAAACGCCAAGCCTACGCCCCCCTATGCCAAAAGCTTATTAACTTGAATATAAAGTTTTCTGTGCAATACCATGCCAGGTTGCACATGTTCCACGCAGGGAGCCACCGGTCCTTTGAATCCGCTGCGGAGGCCGGGCCCTATATTGAAGCGCTGGAGAGAGGGGAGTGACTGTTACTGGCGACTGCACGAGCAGCTCAATACATGATGCGGCCAGACCTTCGTCGGACAATGCCCAATTAACCTGAGGGGACAATGGCGGACCTTTGTTTAGGCCCGAAACCCGCGAATGCAGTTTATTGTGTTTGGAAGTCCCTTCTTGGGTTAGCCTCGGGTATGGACCCCAACGCCATGTGACAGAGACGAAGCAGGCCTGGGAAGAGTTCGGGGTGGCCGGTCTGCAGTTACAAGTCTGGACCTAAACCCCACCGAGGATTATTGCGGTGGTGGGTCGGAACGTTCCATGAGATGGACCCTCCGGCCTGCCCCGATATAGGGACTTGAATGGTTTGCTGTTCAATGTTTTCATTTAGTTCTGTTGGTTTTTTGGGGGGTTTTGTGTCTTTGAAATATTATGTTGCAAAGTGCTTGTGCAGTAAATATGGGAGGGGAGGAACAGCCCCTCTAGCCCGCCTGCGGTGTTGGGGTAGACCGAACACCGGGGGAGGCCTTTTTTACGTCCCTAGGGGGGTGGGTTAGGCTGTCTCTCGTCTACTAACCCCAGTTATCCACGTGATTAGTACAGGTACGCCGGGCACAGTCAGAGGAGAGCATGAGCCCTATTCGCGGCCCGCGGCCCGGGCAACTTATAGGCATCCGGAAGGGACCCACCCTTTAACCATGGGGCTGGGTGGGCCTAGGGACCCGGGGGGCGGGGGGGGGGGTAGGCGGGGAAGGCTCCAGCTAACTGGGTAGGAATCACTGGCTCCCCTGAGGGTAAGGCCGACGGCTGAGGCCCCTGGGACTGCCTCCAACCGGGGGGGGGATACCCGGAAGGCCTCTCAGGACGTTCTCTAATAGGTCCCTGTTATTGTAAGGGATTGATCAGTTAAAATGCGGGGCTACTGGTATGTTTGATTTTCTGAGGCCCAGCCAGTAACCCGTGGTAGAAATAGGAGGTGCAGTAGGGATTCTTACCGGGGCATGGGGGGCAGGGAAGACCGCACGCATCTAACTGATCCCTAGGAGGGGATCTCCTTGGCCCATCAGGGTCAGTGGAAGATAGAGAGACAGAGAGGGATGGGAGGGAGAGGGGGTGGGGGAAGAGTGGGGGGGGTATAGTCACATCCTAGACAGAGAGGTTTTGTATTGGGGGAGTAATCAGTATACACGGTGGAGGGAGCTCCAAGCTAGGGGGGCCCCCTCTGGGACATTGGTAACTATGTTGTTGGAGGACTCATATACCACCCAGATAACCTGAAAATAATTTCTTGGAATGTCTGTGGCATGGGGAGCCCAATAAAGAGATCTAAAATCTTGCAGGCTTTGGCCAGGTAATGAGCCGATATAGCTTTGCTTCAGGAAACCCACCAGATTGCCGAAGAGCACCGTAAACTTCACCGGGACTGGGTGGGGCAAGTATGGGGGGCCCCGGCTACGGGTAAGAAGGGTGGAGTGGTGGTGCTAATACATAAAAATGTCCGATTCAAAGTTAAAAACGACATTGTGGATCCCACGGGGTGATTTATTTTGCTGCAGGGCCTACTGGGTGGGAAGCCTGTCCTATTGGGGAACCTTTATTGCCCCAATGTGTTGGATTCTGCCCTGTATTCCCGCCTAGCGTCCCAAATAGAGCAATTGCCAGAGTTACCCCTGATCTTAGGAGGCGACTTCAATGGTGTGATGGACGTTGCATTAGATACCTCGAGGGGAGGGGGGCCAAGGGAAAGACTCCAGTCGACTCGTGCGCTGCTCCGTTTGTGCACTTGCTTGGGGCTGGTGGATCCCTGGAGGCTGCTGGACCCCGACGAAAGGGATTACACTCACCAGTCTCGTGCGCATGGCTCCAGCGCACGAATCGACTATTTGTTGATCACAAAAGGTTTGTTTGTCACTGTCGATGTGGCGCAGATGGGCCCTGTGGAGATCTCGGACCATGCTTTAATTTGTCTTGAGATGCGGTGGACTGGAGACAGCCCTGGGGCGCGGATTTGGCGTTTTCCATTGGAGCTCTATAAAGACACCCAGTTTCGTCAATTTCTGGCCCAACGATGGCAGGAATTTGAATCAGATCATAGCAGGCATCATGATGATCCCGAACTGGTATGGGAGACAGCAAAGGTCGTCCTACGGGGGGATATTATCGGCTACATGGCAAGGAAACGGAGACTACAGGCCGAACATATTATCCACCTTGAGAAGTTAGTTACGAAGATAAGAAGACGATATGCGGGTAATCCCAGCATAGCGCTTAAGAAACAGCTCTGGGAGACACAAGCGGCCTTAAATGAACTTTTACACCAGCGGGCAAAGAAATCCATTATGTATTACCGGTACCAATTGTATTGTCACGGGGATAAATCGGGCAAGTTATTGGCCCGCTGTTTGCGGGGCCCCCGAAGTTCGAGTTTGGTTACAGCACTCAGGGATGATCAGGGGATACTTCATAGCGATAGCCCGCAGCTAGCCCGTGTCTTTCGTTCCTTTTTCCAGACACTCTATACGGCTGAGGTGGGATCTCCCACAAGGATGGTGCAATATTTGAAAGATTTGGATTTGCCGCGGTTAAGTGAGGTGGAGAGGGCGGTGCTAGATCAACCGTTGACTATCCAAGAGGTGCAAAAGGTTATTGCTAAGGCGAGTTGTTATAAAACACCGGGACCGGATGGGCTGGGGGCTGAGTTTTACAAGATTCTCAATGACTATATCTCTCCTGCCTTAGTGGCCCTCCACACTAAGAGATCTGAGCAGGGCGGCTTTAAATGGGGAGGGAATCGGGCATATATTACCCTTATCCCCAAACCGGGGAAGGATCCTCTGCAGGCGGCGTCTTATCGTCCCATTTCATTACTCAATTTTGATCTTAAGCTACTGGCCAAAATCCTTGCAGATCGCCTGGCGGGAGTGTTGGGTCAGCTGGTTCATGAATTGCAAGTTGGATTTGTGAAAAATCGACACACAGTACGTAACCTTCGTAAAATCTTATCCTCGTTGGAATGGGTACAGCGTAGACAGATACCTTCGTTATTAGTGAGCTTCGACGCAGAGAAAGCCTTTGATAGAGTTGATTGGCAGTATCTACACTACTTACTCCCGTGCTATGGGCTTGGGAATGCCTTCTGTAATATGGTTCACAGCCTGTATGCCAAACCGTCTGCAGCGATTTATTGTAATGGGGTACTGTCTGAGGCCTTTCACTTACGCCGCGGCACCCGGCAGGGATGTCCTCTTTCCCCTCTTCTTTTTGTGCTCTCTCTAGATCCCTTTTTACGGAGAGTGGAGCAATCTCGTGAGATACGGGGAATTCGCATGGGCCCGCATGAGTTCAAACTGTCTGCCTTTGCGGACGACCTGCTGGTGCACTTGTCAGCACCTCGGGACTCCCTACCCTCGTTGCTACGGGAATTTCACACTTTCGGACGGTTTGTGGGTTTATGTATTAATACGGAGAAATCCGAGGCCCTGGATGTGTTGGGACAATTGAGGGGCGGGTGGCAGGGGGACTTCCCTCTCAGATGGGCAGAGGAGTACTTCAAATACTTGGGCATCCGGCTTACTGGTCAGCCTTCCCGGCTCTACCGATGTAACTTTGATTGGATCCTGGGTAGGCTGCGGGAACAATTGCTGGCGTGGGGATCCCTTCCCTTATCCCTGTCGGGGAGAATAGCGGCGATCAAGATGGTTATTTTGCCGAGGATACTCTACTGGATGCAGACTCTCCCTGTATGGTTGTTGAGATGCGATCTTCGGCGGTTAGAAGGCGTAATTTGGGGTTTTTTGTGGAAAGGAAAGCGAGCGCATATTCCCTATGGCCGGTTGGTGGGTACATGGAAACAGTGAGGACTGGAGCTTCTGGATCTAGAGGCTTATGCCCTGGCCTGCCAGTCGCGACACCTGGGGGACTGGCTGGGTGGAACTGAAGTATACACTCCAAGGGCATTCGAGGAGGTGCTCGCAGCGCCGAATACCTTGCTGGCTCTGTTGCATCAGGAGAACAGGCTGAGCTGGGGTGGAGTAGGGGATAGTGTGTTGCTGGGCTCGGTCTGGCAGACCTGGAAGCAATTGAACGTGTATTGGGGCAGGAACTGGAGGGTCTCGAGCTGGCTGCCAATTCAAGGCAACGCGCAGTTTACCCCAGGGACTGATACTGGACTGTTTCGTGAATGGGCCCAGAAGGGAATCAGCAATGTCGGCCATGTGGTTGGACCCTTGGGGAAATGTAAGCAGTTCCAGTCCTTGCGTGGGGAATATGAGTTGGGGTCTGGTCATCTTTTCGCCTACCTGCAGATCTCTCACTATGTCGCCTCGTTACCGGAAACGGAACTTCGGGCGGAGCGCTCGGCGCAGATTATAGAGTTTTTCGAGCTGGGGGGTGACGACTCGCCATCTATCAGAGTGCTGAGGAACCGGGTGGCTCCCTTCAGGCCGGTATCTGATTACCGTACTGTGGAACTGGCCTGGGCAGTAGAAATGGGGTGCGTGATCCCTCCCGGTACGGTCCTAAGAGCCCTACGGCACATAGTAGATTTGGCGGTGGGGGTCCGTTGGAGGGAAATACAATTTAAATGCATAACTAGGGTACATATTTCCCCTCGACGGGCCTTCCGCTGCCATATCACGTCAGATGGGCGCTGCCCGAGGTGTTTCGAGCCCCTTGCGACTTTATTACATATGTGGTGGGGGTGTTGACTCATACGTCCCTATTGGGCAAAAATTTGTTCCTTCATGGCTGGACTGCTGGGGCAACAGGTGGGTTGGGATGGCTCCCTAGTGGTGCTGGATGAACTACGCCCTACCCAGCCCAAGGGGAAATGGGCTCATTTACTGGTGTGCAAGGCATGTCTGGTGGGTAAGGGTCCCCTTCTGCGTGGGTGGAAGGAAAGACATCCGCCCTCCTTTTGGGAATGAAATACTTTTCATCAATTGATGCTCCTGGAGTGTAGGTGTGCCCGGGGTAGCATTTGACGGTGGCTGGCCTTTCAGAGGCTATGGGACCCTTATATTCAAATCCTGAGCCCGGGTATTCGTAATGAAGTGTTGCAAATGGGTCTGTAATGGCATATATAGAGTGGGATTCGATTTCATGGATCTGTATGGAGCCCCCGGGAATTATTCTAATGTGAGAGTGGATGGTGACTATGTGGGAGGGAGGGGGGAAGGTGGGTGGGGATGGATATATTCTGAAAATTGCACCTGTATGCTTGCTTGTACTCTGAGTTGGGGATAAGAAACAACCCCTGCTCTGAGTCTGCTTTTTTTTTTTTTCATATTTAAATTTTTTATTGACATACAACTTTAATCCAGAGTACAACCAGGTGGTAGCAACCACCATTCAGAATAACAATTCAACACCATCTTAAGATATATACACTAACTGAATATAATGGTCCAGAGCCAGCCTCCCCCCCCCCCTACCCAGCGGTAACTCTATCTAGAACTCCCCCCTACCCTCCCCCCCACCTCCCCCTACCCTCCCTCCCCGTCCCCCCCCCCCCCCCCCCCCCCCCCCTGTTATCGAGGCCTGTCAAGTTTTCAAATAATCCAGCATTGGGAGCCACTGATCATTAAATGATTCTTGCTTCCGGCGTCGCACCGCCGTTAGCTGTTCCATCAGAGCAATCCTCCGAACCCTACTCTTCCATTGTTCCCCTCCCGGGAGCTGGGCCTGTTTCCATGATCGTGCTATTTCGCTCCTAGCAGCCTGAATACCCGCCCGGATAGGCCGAGCCCACTTCTTGGGCCATGGGCCGGCCATATTCCCAGTAACCCCACTCCCATGTCCACCCCCAATTGCTCTCCAAATATCTCTTGCAATCGCAACCCCACCATCTCCCAGTACATGCGCACCTGAGGGCAATCCCACCAAATGTGGATAAAGGATCCTTTAGCCCCACACCCCCGCCAACACCAATCAGAAACCTCTGGAAACATCCTATGCAGTCTCTCTGGCGTATAATACCACCGGTACAATAACTTATAGGATGTCTCCCGCACTGCCACCGAAATGGCTTGGCGGCTAATATTAACATAAATCTTCCTCCAATCTTGAACCCCCATTTCCGTCCCCAGGTCCCCTTCCCAATCCAACTGGTATGTGAACTTTTCCCCTTCTCCCCCACCCAAGCCCCTGTACAGTTGGGTAATCAGCCCTCGAGATGAATCCCACCCTTGCCAGAGCGCCACCCTTCCATCCCTATTCCCCATCCACCCCTCCCTAATCCGCTGCTGAGATAGAAAATGCTGCACCTGCAAATATGGAAGGAAATCCCCCCCACGCAAATGGAACTTCACCCTAAGGTCCGAAAAGGGTACTATCCGACCCTGCTCAATAAACTCGGCAAATGTAGCCACACCCGCCCCCTCCCACCTCCGGAACACCCCCTCCTTGCCAGGGGCAAACCCCGGTGTCCCCCTCACTGGAGCCAACGGCGAGAAACATGCCCCTGGAGCAAAGTGACTGTTGGCCTTGCGTCACCAAGTGCCATAGATAGGGATTGTCCCGCCATCTCCCTTCTGGGAGCTTCCCAAAGATCCACGGCAAATACTTTAATTCCGTTTCACCCGCCCAGTACTGCTCAACCTCTCGGAAACGTTTCAAGCCCGTCAGCCCGGCTCGCCACTCAAACACCTGGCGCAATTGCGCCGCCATATAATACCGTATTACGTCCGGGACCCCTAAACCCCCCCCCCTCCCTAGGCTTGTAGAGGACCCTTCTGCTAACCCGTGGCCCGCTGTTACCCCAAATAAAGGCAAAGATCCGGTTCTGTATATTGCGCAGCTCCCTCCTTGGAACCTGTTTGGGCAGTGATTGAAACATATATAGTAGGCGCGGCACAATGTTCATCTTTACCGCTGCCACCCATCCCATCCATGATAACTCCTCCCCCTTCCATCCCTGCATATCCTTCAGCACTTGAGCAATCAGCGGGGGATAGTTGGCCCCATACATCCCTGTAGGATCGGCTGTGACTTGTACCCCCAAGTATTTGATAGATCTACTCGCCCATCTGAAGGGAAAGGCGCCTTTCAAACTATCAAGCACTGGAGTCGGTAACGTTATTGACAACGCTTCCGTTTTATCCCAATTCACCTTAAATCCCTATAGAGCCCCATAATCCCTAAGTTCCTGCATAAGCACCGTAAGTGAGACCTCCGGGGACGTCAAAGTGAATAAGACATCATCAGCAAATAACACCATCTTATGCTGGTCTCCCCCCACCCCAATGCCCTTGATAGCCGCCACTGTCCAAATCCTGGCCGCTAGCGGTTCCATGACTAATGCAAAAAGAAGCGGCGATAAGGGGCAACCCTGCCGGGTGCCCCGCCCCAGAGAGAAAAACTCGGAGTACCCCCCATTCACACACACCGTTGCGGCAGGTGAAGCATACAAAGCCTTGATCCACGCCCGAAATTTCGGGCCCAGCCCTATATGCGCCAATACCGCCTGAAGGAAGGCAAAGCTCACCCTATCGAACGCCTTCTCTGCATCGATAGATAAAAACATGGCCTGTTGCGCCTCCTTCCGCGCCAACCACCCCAGCTGCAGTACCCGTCGAATCCCATCGGCCGCTTGCCGACCCATAATAAACCCTGATTGGTCCGGATGAACAAGTCCCGGCATAAGAGGCCCCAATCGCGTCGCCAAGATCTTTGCCATGATCTTAACATCTATATTCAACAGCGATATAGGGCGATAAGAACTACACACCGCTGGGTCCTTGCCTGGTTTAGGTAAGACCACTATAGCCGCCTGGTGCATAGACTGCGGCAACTCCTCCCCCTGTAAGACCGCGTTAAAGACCCTAGACAAAATAGGACCCACCTCCTCCACCAGTTTCTTATAAAACACACCCGTGAACCCATCAATGCCTGGTGCCTTCCCCGGGACCAACTGCCGAATTGCCTCCTTCACCTCCTCAAGCCCGATATCAGCCTCCAAGTCCTCCCTCTCCAAGGTCCCCACCCGAGCGCTCCCCTCCCCTCCATTCCGTAGATATACCCTAAGGGCCTCCCCCTCTGGGGAAGGATTCGCGGTGTACAAACCACGGTAGTACTCCCTAAATCTTTCCCTGATCTCCGCATTTTTATACAACATCTTATCCCGCTCCCCCTTAATTTTTACCACGGCTTGCCGCTGCCTTAGAGCCTTTAATTTATGGCACAGGAGTCTCCCCACCTTATTGTCAAACTCATAGAACTGCTGGCCCACTCTCTCTAATTGAAAGGTTATCCGCTCCAGCTGAAGAGCATTTAGTTGCCTACGAGTCTCCTCCACTTTCCCTCGCAATTTTTCTCCCCCGAATTCTTTGTGGGCTCTCTCCAACTCAGCAAGAAGCCCCTGTAATCGACCCTCTTCCTGCACCCTACTCTTTTTCCTTTGTGCCCCTAGCTGGACCAGATGGCCCCTTACCACCGCTTTCAATCCATCCCAAAGTCCCCCCGTGGAAACCTCTCCGTTATCATTCAGGGCCATGTACTCCGTCACTACCCCCTTTAACCTCTGCACCACCCCCTGTCCCTGCAATAAGAATTCATTCAATCTCCAAAATGTCCGTTGCCCCTTTTCCCTTGGCTGCCCAAACCCCGCTCCTACCGGAGCATGGTCGGACCAAGTGACCACCCCTATATCCACCCGGTCCAACGCCTCCCTCCAATAGATATCCCCCATCAAGTAATCAATTCTGCTATACGAATCATGCACTGGGGAATAAAAGGTGTAGTCCCGATCCGTAGGGTGGGTGAGTCTCCATAGATCCTCTAACCCCCAATCCTTCATCCAGATCTGCAGTGGTCTCTTCTCCCCCCCCCCCCTGCCCCATCCTCTGCCCCGCCCTCCCATCTAGGGCGATATTACAATCCCCCCCACCAAAAGCTGCCCCTGCGCCTCCCCCTCTAACCACCTACCCAATCCCTCCCAGAACCCCTTTTGCTGCACATTCGGCCCATACACTGACAGGAAGGTTACCAGCTCCCCTCCTAATTCCCCCACTACCCCCACCGCCCTGCCATCCGGCTTCCGCACCACCTTGCTAGAAACAAAGGGAACATCATTTCTGACAAGGACTGCTACCCCCGCTTTCCTCCTACCCCCTTCCTCCGCCGCAAAAAATCCCCGGTAACGCCCTGATCCCATCAACCTCTCGTCCCTCACTCTCAAATGAGTTTCTTGAATAAACGCCACCTGCCAATTTTGCCTCCGCAACTCCCCCCACAGCAATTTTCTCTTCTGGGGAGAATTCAACCCCCGTACATTCAGGCTACCCACTCTTAACCCAGAAGCCATATTATTCTAAAGTGCTCCCCCCGCCCCCTTCCATACTCTGCCCAGGCCTCTTCCCCCCTCTCCCCCTCCCCCCCCCCACCCACTCCTCCCCCTCCCCCCTCCCCTCCATACGGAACCTCCTTCCGCAAACTACTGAGGATGTGACCCCCCCCTTGGGCACTCCAACTCCCCCCCTCCCGGTCTTCCTGCCTCTTCCCCCCCCTTCCACAATCACCCGTGGGCCCCCCCACAACCCCCAACCCCTGGAAATGTTTGCACCTTTCCACCCCCCTGAACTGCTACACATGAGCCCATGTTCTCTCTTACCCTTAAAACCGTTACAACAATATAAATTCAACATCATTTATAAAACCGATATGTATTGTTTTAGCAAGAACACAATGAACATTGAACAGTGAACCTGGTTTTTCAGAAGCTGGGGGGCTAACATATTCCTCCCCCAACCTCCCAGGGCACCCTCCCGGCCCTTACCCGGGGGGGCCTGTAAAATCTCGTGGGCCTCAGCTTCTCTGCTACTGCAGCACAGGCCTCTTTGCAGTTCCAGTCACCGGCCCGGGCCCCGCTGCGCCCATAAGGCCCTCGGCCCCCCCCCCTGTGCCTTTAAATACAATCAAATCCCCCAGACTACCCCCAAAGCCCCCAAAGGTCCTGTGGGCCCAGTTGTTGTCATTGTCGCCCTCTGCTCCAGATCTCGAACCACTCTGGCCCCTCAAGAGCTTCATCCTGTCTCAGAAGCGGCTGCAGTCGTCCCCTCACTTCGGGGCTCTCCGTTGTTCTTTCCCTGAAGTCTCTGCCCCTTCACTGGGACGCGTTCCCATCCAGGGTGCCCCGTGTGTGGGCTCACTTTCTCCTTTTCCCCTGCCTCTGTTGGCAACCGCGGAGCCCCCTCTTGCTTCAAAATCTGCCAGGCCTCCATTTCAGTTCGGGCCCTCCTCCCCCTTCCATTTATATCCATCAAAATGGCGAAAGGAAATAGCCAGCGATATTTATAATTCTCAGTCCGCAAATACTGGGTAATCTTTTTCATATCACGCCGTCTCTGCAACGTGGCCGCAGATAAGTCCTGATAGATTTCAACGTTATGTCCAGACCACGTGAAGTTCTTTCGCCCCATGGCCGCTCTTACCACCTTTTCCTTGACTGTGAAGGAGGATAAACATGCCACTATGTCCCACGGCTGACCCCCTCTCGCCGGGCCCAGAGCCCGGTGCGCTCTCTCCACTCCGATATCTGTCCCTTCCTCTCCCGGCTCTCCACTCTGCAACAGGGCCGCACATACCCTGCGTACCACGGCAGGAGCATCCGCAAATTCCTCTGTGTCAGGAAGGCCCCGCAGGCGCACGTTGTTACGCCTGGACCTATTCTCAAGGTCCTCCACTTTATCTTTCAGCAGCAGATGGTCCTCCCGTAGGCTCTGCAGCCCGGCCTCCGCCGTCGTGTCCTCCTCTGCCTGCTGTTCCGCTCGCTCTTCCAGCTCCTCAACCCGATGGCCTAGGTCGCGGACGTCTTCACGGATGCTCGCCATGGCTGCCTTCATATCACCCCTCATGGCTACCAGCTCTCTCTTTAAGGACCGCATCCAGCCCCACATGTCACCTCTAGAGCAACTTTCATCCGCTCTTTCTATTTCGTCCTCGGACTCATCATCCGATGCCATGTGCTCTGCCAATTCCCCGGCTTTCGACCCTCGGTTCTCCATATAGGGGGATTTAAATTTGGCCAGCTTTTTCTTTACAGACATCCTCACACTGACCGCTCTCGACTGGCACCCCTTTGGTTACCGAGAGGGGGTAAAATATGCACTTTTCCACCTAATTTTTCAGCGCCACGATGGGAGCTCGAACTTTAAGCTGCCATCATCCGGGTGACGTCACTTCCTCTCTTGGAGTCTGCTTTTTGTTGTTACTATTTGCTTGTTTAACGGTGTTTATAAATAAAGTTTATAAAAAAAAAAAAGAAACTATATATTATGTGAGAAAATAATTATAATTCTCCCTGATAAATACTAATAAACATAATGAGTCCATAGAGAACCCTAGCAATTAATGAATATTTGCAGTATGTTCAGATAACCTTGTGATTCTATTAGAAATACAAAAAAATTGTGTATTACAGTTCAACGTGCCATCCATTATAAACCTGAACTTTTTCTTGTTATACTATCAAAGTAATAAAGGATGCATTTATTTTAATAGTATAAAATGAAAGTTTTCTGCTTTATAATGAATGGAACTCAATTTTTTGCACTGCCAGTAGTCATAATGTTTTCTATTAGCACAAGTTGACTGAATAAATTACGAATTAAAATTCCTGGTAAGATTATTTTGATCTGGGAAGATATATGCAGATAGAATTACATACAATGTGGGGCTTTCTGGGCCCAATATTCAGTTGCACTGGCTATGTACCTCTAAGGCGCATGGCCGTTGCTGCTGAATTTTAACCCCATATTTTCAATCCAGGGCCCTATCCAGCCACCGGAGTTGAATAGCTGGGTCTGCCACAATGTCCCACAACACTGCACGGCACAGAAGATAACTGGGCAACTATATGCCCTGTAGAGTCAGGGATCTGTGCTGGGTCCGCTGCTTTTTGACATATTCATAAATGACCTGGAAAGTGGAATAACGAGTGAGGTTATCAAATTTGCTGATGACACAAAACTATTTAAAGTTGTTAAAACCCAGGAGGATTGTGGAAAATTGCAAGAGGATCTTGATAAATTGGAAGACTGGGCATCAAAATGGCAGATGAAATTTAATGTGGAGAAGTGCAAGGTTATGCACCTAGGGAAGAACAACCCAAACTATGGTTACACGATGCAAGGTTCCACATTAGGAACCACCACCCAAGAAAAAGATTTAGGCGTCCTTGTGGATACCATGTTAAAACCCTCGGCCCAGTGTGCAGCGGCGGCCAAGAGAGCAAATAGAATGCTAGGTATGATAAGGAAAGGAATGGAAAATAAAACAAAAGATATTATAATGCCTCTATATCGTTCCATGGTGAGACCGCACCTTGAATATTGTGTGCAATTCTGGTCGCCATATCTTAAAAAGGATATAGCAATTTTAGAAAAGGTTCAGAGAAGAGCCACCAAAATGGTAAAGGGGATGGAAGGCTACTCCTATGAAGAAAGGCTAAAAAGGTTGGGGCTCTTTAACCTGGAAAAGAGACGGCTGAGGGGAGATATGATAGAAGTCTATAAATTAATGAACGGAGTGGAACGGGTAAACGTAGATCGATTGTTTACCTTATCAGAATATAGAAAGACTAGGGGACATGCAATGAAGCTACAGGGTAAACTATTTAAGACTAATAAAAGAAAATATTTTTTCACTCAACGTGTAATCAAACTCTGGAATTTGTTACCGGAGGATGTAGTAAAGGCTGTTAGTGTAGCTGGGTTTAAAAAAGGTTTGGACAAGTTCCTGGAGGAAAGGTCCATAAACCATTATTAAGAAGGGACCCAGGATATCAATGCTTGAACCAATACAAGCATTGTGGAACCTGTGTCCCTTGGGGAAACTGCTAGGTACGTATGACCTAGATTGGCCACTGTTGGAAACAGAATACTGGGCTTGATGGACCTTGGTCTGACCTAGTATGGCATATCTTATGTTCTTATGTTCTTATGGTATGTCGTGAGCCGGGGCGGAGCGGAGGTGGCTCCCTTTGCTAATCGGGCAATGGCGATATTGAGCCACTGCCCAGTTAGCTCCCACGGGTAAAAATAGTCAAGGTTTTCCCATGCCTATCTTTACCCTGGGTTGCTAACTGGGCAGCGGGTCACTATTGCCACTGCCCGGTTAGCAAAGGGTGCCACCTCCGCTCCGGAACACCCATGACATACCCTGACTCTACACGGATAACATCAGGGCATATAGTTGCAGAACCAGGGGATATTCATCGGCACTAACCATGTTAGTGCTGATGAATATTCCTCTACAGCAGCATTTACATGTATACTGTTTTTTAAAAAATGTAAAAACTACCTAAAGACTAACTAATAACAAATTTAAAAAATGCCCTTAGATTAGATCCTCATGGACTTAATGATAAAATCGAGTGGGCTTTGTTTGTATGATGTTCTGCTAAACTTTGAAGTTCCTTTCAGTTTTAGTTTTTATTGTATATCGTACTTTGGCCATGTGTTAGGTAGATGACGTTGTGAATAGCGTTGTTTTTGGTGTGCTTCCCTATTGGTTGATGATCTCTTTAAAAATGGTTGACGTTAGACGCAGTCTATTGATGGCGAAGAAAGAATCTTTTGATTTATTAGTGAAGGTACCAACTAAAGACCCCTGAAGAAACCAATTCTTGGCGAAACAAAAGCTTTTGTCGGGGATATTTGGTTTGCTTTGACGTCTGATATCTACGGGCGTCTTTGCATTCATTGTAGACACTGAAAAATGCAATGAAAGCTCTTAGGCTGTTTTCACTTTGACTCTGTACCAGACCACGGAAACTCCAAGATAAGTAGATATAGACCTTTTAGGCATATGGTTTACTATCTGTTTGATTAGCTTTATTTCTGTTTTTTACAGGAACAGAAGATTTATTTCCGTGGGTATTTGTGCACTATAGACACTTTTTCTTCTTCTTTCTTCTAAAAATAAGTTAGTATATAGAAGTCTTTTGACTATTGAGAATCCTAAAAAGTACTTTTTGGATATAATTAGATAAACTGAAATAAAAAGTTAAAAATTAAAGAAGGCTTGTGACCTGTGATGTGAGCGTCAGCTATTCCCTATAACAGGTACTCAAATCCAGTCCTGGAGGGCTGTAAACCAGTCAGGTTTTTGGGATATCCCTAATGAATATGCATGAGATATATTTGCATGCACTGCCTCCATTATATTTGAATCTATCTCATGCATATTCATTAGGGATATCCAAAAAACCTGACTGGTTTGCGGCCCTTCAGGACTGGATTTGAGTACCTCTGCCCTATAGTGATGAATTTCGCTATATGTAGGGTCTAAGCCAGGGGTTCTCAACCCTGTCCTTGGGACCCACCTAGCCAGTTGGGTTTTCAGGATAACCACAATGAATATGCATGGGAGAGATTTGCATATAATGGAGGCAGTGTATGCAGATCTCTCTCATACATATTCATTGTGGTTATCCTGAAAACCCGACTGGCTAGGTGGGTCCCGAGGACAGGGTTGAGAACCCCTGGAAGTATTTAAATCGTAAATCCACTTTTGCTCTCTTTGTAACAGCAATTTACCTCTGTCTCCTCTTCTAATGTTATAAGGAATATGTTCTAAAACTGTACAACATAATTCTTCAAAAGAATGATTAAAAGATAAACAGTGCTGAACTAATGGTGTATCGATCCTTGCTTTACTAATACTGTATTTATGTTCCGCCAACCGTGTTCTTAAGGAGTGTGTGATCTTACCTATATATAATTTAAAGCAAGGACACCATAGCGCATATATAACAAAAGAAGTGTTGCAGGTAGTATTATATTTAAGTCGATGACTTTTATGTTCATATTTAGAACAGTTTATGGCTTCCATAAAACTGTAAAAGGAACAGCGATGACATTTTGCATGTCCCTGAGCAACAGTGAGGGCAGTCTGGCGAGGGACTGCTGAACATAACCAGTCCCTTACATTCTTGCCCCTACTGTATGCTATCTGCAGTGAATTCCCAGATAGCTTTGGATGGGTCATAAGAAGATTCCATCTTTTTCGTATGGAAGCTGGAAGAGTTACCTGCATGGTTCCTGGGTAGTACAGGCCATACCTTGCTTGTAGTTCTTGCATCAGCGGTCTACAGGCCAAAAATTCCTTCCAACATTCCATGGTTTGTTTGCTCAAGTCGGGAAATAGAGTAATTTTCTGTCCCTGAATTTGCAACGATGTACTCTTTCTAGCCACTTGTAAAATTTGTAGCACTTGAGGATATCAGAGTACTTTCATAACAATTGGCCATAGATATCTTACATTATCTGCTTTATATGAGGGAACTCGATGGGCACACTCTAGTTCAATTAGCCTGACAAAGGTAATTTGAAGTAGCTCCAGTACAATCCTTTCCAGATACCCAACCGGTCTGTGCCTTTGGCACCTTTTGGTACTCCTATCAGTCTGATATTGTTCCGTATTGCCCGATTATTTTGATCTTCCATTTGGTTCTCCAGCTTTTTAATCCGTTTTGTAAGAGAGCCCATCTGAGCAAGCAAGTTGTCGTGCTTTTGTATTTGTGTTTCCACTGTACTTAAATGCATATTTATGTCTTTCATATTCTCCTTGACTACGTTCAAATCTTCTTGTATAAGTTCAAGCGAAGTCGAATTTGTTGCTATCATTTCTTTCACATTCATTAACTCAGCTAGAATTTCCCGAAGGCCTTCTGCCGTCGTTTCTTTCCTCGTCGCTGCCATTTTGTGCGGGGAACTCACTTCTTGCTTTGAGCGCTTCGGAGCCGAACCAGCTCCCTGCTGAAAATCAAGCCATGCCGGTTTCATCATCGATATCTTCCCTTCCTCTCCTTTCGCTTCCAGAATAGGGGATGTAAGTTTTGTACCAAAATTATCAGAATTAGACTCAGGAGTCTTCAATGGTAACGGGAGCTGCAGTTCTAAACCTCCATTTTGCAACGCAGATGGCTCCGCCTCCGTCGTCTTTTTTTCTAAAAATAAGTTAGTATATAGAAGTCTTTTGACTATTGAGAATCCTAAAAAGTAGTTTTTGGATATAATTAGATAAATTGAAATAAAAAGTTAAAAATTAAAGAAGGCTTGTGACCTGTGATGTGAGCGTCAGCTATTCCCTATAGTGTTGATTTTTGCTATATGTAGGGTCTAAGCCATCCTGAGGTTACATTTGCCTTATTATGGAATCATTTTAGAGATTTTCTTGATAAAAAATAATTGACTGTATAGGTCTTTTTCTAAGGTCTTTTTTTTTAATTTCCTTTGAGAAGGTCTGGGGCTGGGCTGGGAGGGGAAGGTGGGTAGCACTGGAAATACTAATGGGCTGATGGGGGGAGGGCTAGGACTGGAAATGGGCTGATCGGGGAGGAGGCTAGGACTGGTAATGGGCTGATTGGGGCGGTTAGAACTGGAAATGGGCTGATGGGGGGGTTAAGAATGGGAATAGACTGATCGGAAGGGGGGCTAGGACTGGTAATGGGCTATCAGAGGAGTTAGAACTGGAAATGAGCTGATGGGTGGTTAAGAATGGAAATAGGCTGATCGGGAGGGGGTGCTAGGATTGGTAATGGGTTGATCAGGGGGGTTAGAACTGGAAATGGGCTGATGGAGGGTTAAGAATGGAAATAGGCTGATCGGGAGGGGGCTAGGACTGGTAAAGGGCTTATCAGTGGGGTTAGGCCTGGAAATGGACTGATTAGGGGGGCTAGGACAGGAATGGGCTGATTGGGGGGCTAAGACTGGAAATTGACTTATTGGGGGTTAGGACTGGTAATAGGCTGATGGGGGGCTGGCAGTGGAAATGAGCTAGGACTGGTAATGGGCTGATTGGGGGGGATAGGACTGGAAATGGGCTAATGGGGGAGGGAAGAAGAGTGCTGCTGGCCCTGGAAGAAAACTAGGGGCTAGGGCTACAAATGGGCTGATGCAGGGGGATGGGAGAATAAGACTGGAAGGGAGTGGTCTGCCAGGAGATGGAGGGAGCAGGAAAGGAGCTGACATGGGGGAAAGAGGGTGCTGGAAAGGAGCTGATATGGGGGAGGGGAAGGAGGGGGCTGGAATGGAACTGACACCTGGGATGTACTGAAGGGGGACTGGAAGGGAGCTGACACTTGGGGATGGGAGTGGTAGGTGGCTGAGTAAAGGGGAGGAGGCTGGAAGGGAGCTGACTGGGGGTGGCACTGAGAGTGGATCTGAGCTGATACCTGGGATGGTATTTGGACTAGAAGAGGCTGGACAGTGGGGAAGGAGGGGGACTGGAAGGGAATGGACACCAGTGGCATTCGTGGGAATGCAAGGCAGTTGACATTAGAAGGTACTGGGAGGTGAGGACTAGAAAGGGGGCTGATACTGTGGAGGGTTACTGGAACTGGAAATTGGCTGATGGAAGGAAGTGAAGAAAACAGAAGAGATAAGAAATGGCAGATGGTCTATAGACCACAGAAAGAGAGCTAAGAGAAGACAAGAAAGCAGAAGCCTCAGATCAGCACTGCATGATCAGAGAATAAAATGGTCAGACAACAAAGGCAGAAAAAATAATTGTATTTAATTTTAGTGACTGGACTTTGTGCTATCTTTATATTTTACAACTATACACAGTATACACAGTGTGGGGGGAACTGCATCTCTTATTTATCTGATGTTGCACTGCATGTGGACTCTGGCTTCTTGGAGTTTCAGTTTAAATTTTGTCTACATATTTTTATTTTTACTTTAGATTGTGGTTATTTATTCTGTACTTGGTGAGGGTCTGTGTTCTGAGTGTGTGACTGAGGCCAGGTGTTCTGTTAATATGGAGTTTGTACATAAAGATCTATACTGTACTGTAGAAATTTGACTTGTTTAGCTTTTCAAATAGGTGTATGGATGTTCCAGGGCCCACTGTAGTATTTACAGTGACTCTTTTTTTGGATGGGCTCCTAATATGAGTTTTGGAAGTTTGTGCTGATATGGTATGGTAGATTTGCTTTTTGCTGTAAGGTTTTGTATTAGTTCACAATATGCCTGGTACTGGAGAATGTTTGTTGTTGTTGTTAGTGAGATGATCAGAATCAGATTTTTTTTTTAAGATATTGAGTTCTGTGGGTGAATGTCCTGGTTCTGCTCTGCACCCACTGTGGATGCAAAATATATGTTGAAAAAGCAAAAGCAAGAACCATAATGCAGTTTATAACAACAAAATAAACATGAGTTATAATTTAGTTTTATAAACTGTGCTGTTGGTTCTCGCTCTCTTTTAGTTTCTTGGTGTGCAAACATCTTGCATTTCCTCCATATAATCTAATCTGCTTTTTGGTTTGGTTCAGTCCCTAACTGGAGTTCTGGAAAAGCCCCGCCCCCTCTATGGGGGGGGGGGCGCCATCTCATCCTTCGCCTTGGGCAGCAGATTGCCTTGAGCTGCCACTGTGTTCTGGGGATGTCTAGGCAGATGCCCCTGACGACGTTTATATCAGAAATGTCCAGTTCTCCAGGACCAAGCAGGAAGTCAGTCCTCACTTATGGGTGACGTCGGCGCCGACGGAGCCCTCGCGGAGCAATTTTCCCCAGCTTTCAAAGAAAGCCTTTGGGAATTGCAGCGCGCATGCGCGGTCGTCTTCCCGCCCGAAGGTGCCATCTTAGCCAGTCTTCTTTTTTCCGCGGAGCCCTACAGACGTCCCCGTCTTGTCCCCGCGAAAAAGTTGATTTTCTTCTTTATTTTATCCTTTTTTCCTTCGGTTCGACGCCGATCTTTTTCCCGCCCGGACTCGCGACGCCGGTCACGAGTCCTCTTACTTTTTTCGTTTTTTCTGACTTAGTCAGCTTTCGTTTTCGTTTTTTCCCTGGCAGCCCGGTCCTTTGACCTCGCAGGGGCCCTTTTTCCCCCGATGGCTGCCAGTGGGTTTAAGCGGTGTGGTCGGTGTGACCGAAATATGTCACTAACCGACACACACGACTTTTGCCTCCGCTGCCTGGGCCCGGATCATGAGGAACTGATCTGTGGGCCCTGCAGCAAAATGTCCTCAAAGGCGTTGAGAAGTCGGCGGCATCAGCGGGAGAGAATCTTCGCTGACCCCAGCCGTACCCGGACCTCGTCGGAGGCCTCCGCGTCGAAGGGCTCCAGCTCGGACCGTCGCCGGAGTTCCTCCGACCGGGGTTCTCCCTCCGGGGACCATCGTCGGAAGGTGAAACCCGCGAGGGCGGCGTCGGTGGACGCTCCTGGTTCCGCGAGGGCCAGGTCGCATAGCCCCGACAGCCGCCCCGGGTCCTTGGAGAAGGAACACATCCCGAAGCGACCTCGCCTGGAGTCGGAGATGCCTGCCCGGGTAAGTCCTGTGGTCCTTCTGGACTCGCCTCCGCGACAGCCGACGTCGGGCCCAGGTTGACGGCCTTGGAGAGCAGACTGTCTGCCTTCATGGACCAGCAGAGGGCACTGCTCGCTGGCTTCGCTGGCGCCGCTGCCCCGACCGCCGGGACGTCGACGTCCAAGTCGACCCCGGAGACCGAGCCGATCCTCGAGTCGATGAGAACTCGAGTCGATCCTCGGTCGAGGTCACCCTCGGCCTCCCGTTCGGGACCGAGGTCGCCGACGCCGACTCCCTCGGCGTCGGGGCGGCTGGCGCCGCACCCTGCCCGGGCCGACCCCACCGAGTCCTCGTCGGAGTCGGTCTGGGAGTCTGAGGAGGAAGAGTCACCTGATTCTTTCCGGACTCGGTGTGTCCCATCGGACTCACCGGAGTCCGAGCCTCGGAAGCAGTCCCCCCCGGAGGATGCCCGGTTCTCGGACTTCGTTAGGGATATGGCCAAGGCTTTGGCCTTCCCTGCGGATCCCGAGGAGGAGCCTCGAGCCGAAGAGCTCGACGCCCTCCAGTATGACTCTCCCGCGAGGGAACACTTTACTGTACCGGTTCCTCCTATGCTGGAACGACTACTCTTCCGCATGTGGGAGAGTCCGGCCTCCTCGCCGGTCCTGAGCAAGCGGGTCGATTCTATCTATCGAGTCCGCAAGAGCCCTGGCTTTCAAAAGGCACAGCTGCCACACCATTCCATGGTAGTGGAATCGGCCATGCATCGTCTTAAGAGCCAGAAGATGCACTCCTCGGTGCCTCCTGGAAGGGAGGCCCGTAACCTGGATGGCCTTGGCAAGAAGTGCTTCCAGGGCTCTATGCTCGCATGTCGTGTCCAGGCTTACCAGCTATACATGGGCATGTATCTCCGGGATCTGGCTAAAGAGCTAGCCGGATTCTCCGCTGGTCTGTCCGAGGAACCCTTGCGGAGGTTCCTAGCCTTGTCCACTGGCATTCGGGAATGCTCAAAGTTCATGTCCCGAGCAGCCTATGATGGCTTTGAAGCATCGGCTCGAGTGGCCGCAGCCGGCATCGGTGCCCGCCGACAGGCTTGGCTTCAGTCGTCAGACCTTGAGCCCTGGGTGCAGGACAAGTTGGTCGATGTCCCCTGCCGAGGCGAAAACCTCTTTGGCAAGCCCATGGCGGAAAAGGCTGCGCAAATTGAGACTGAGACTCTCACCAGGACCAGGCTTTCTAGGAAGACCTCCGCCCCTTCCCAGAAAAAGAAGGGCTCGGGGAAAAAGTCCTTTTACCCGAGGAAGGCGGCTGCCTACAAACAATACCCCCATTATCAGGCCCCTGCAGCTCCCCAACAGGGCCAGCAGGCCAAGGGACGGGGTAACGGGTCCCGTAGGCAGCAAGCCCCCAAGCCTGCACCACCAGCCCCTGCTCAGCAGGGTGGGGGCTTTTGACTCACTAAGCATAGCCTCTCCCCCCCCGCTGGTTCCTCCCAGCACCGGAGGCCGGCTGGTTCACTTCGCCCACAGGTGGTCCAGCGTCACCGCAGATGCCTGGGTGCTTCAAGTCGTGCGAGAAGGCTATCTTCTCCACTTCCATCGGGTCCCTCCCTCCTATTTTCCGGGAGAACCTCCACGACCCCCTCTGCACAGGGAGTTGCTCCTTCAGGAGTTAGCAGGTCTTCTGCAGGAACAGGCGGTGGAACCGGTGCCACACCACCTGAGAGGTCAAGGCTTTTATTCCAGGTATTTTCTGATACCAAAGAGAACAGGGGGCCTCAGACCCATCCTGGACTTGCGCAACCTCAACAAGTTCCTTGTGCGGGAGAAGTTCAAAATGCTTACCCTTGGAATCCTTCTGCCCTACCTCCAGCAGGGAGATTGGCTATGCTCCTTGGATCTAAAGGATGCCTACACGCACATCCTCATCCACCCAAGCCACCGCCAATACCTAAGGTTTGTGGTGGCAGGAAATCATTACCAGTACAGGGTACTGCCCTTTGGCCTGTCCTCCGCACCGCGAGTCTTCACAAAATGTCTCGCGGTCGTGGCGGCCCATCTCCGGCTTCACGGCCTCTATGTCTTTCCGTACCTCGACGACTGGCTCATCAGAGCAGCGTCCGCTCGGGAGGTCACCAACGCCACGCGCCGCACGGTGACTCTTCTGCAGCACTTGGGCTTTGTTATAAACTTCGCAAAGTCCACTTTGCTCCCCTCACAGGATCTCGAGTTCATCGGCGCAAGGCTGCACACTCCTCAGGCACGAGCGTACCTACCGCTCGACAGGGCTCAACGGCTCATGGACCTAGCCGACCGTTTTCGCAGCCAGCCCCTGGTCTCCGCCAGGCGCTTCCTGAGACTACTAGGCCATATGGCTTCCACCGTCCATGTGACCCCCAATGCCCGCCTGAATATGCAGTCTGCTCAATGGTGTCTCCGCCAGCAGTGGCGTCAAGCCACAGGCGGCCTAGCAGACCTAGTGCGCGTCTCCGAGCCGCTGATCTCGTCTCTCCGGTGGTGGCTCCGGCAGCCGAACCTCGTGTTCGGAATGCCTTTCCAGTCACCTCAGCCGACCCGGGTGCTGACCACCGATGCATCCCTCCTGGGCTGGGGAGCACATTGCCAAGAGGCACGTACTCAGGGCCTCTGGACCACGTGGGAGTCTGCTCAGCAGATCAACTTCCTGGAGCTCAGGGCGATCCGCCTAGCTCTCAAGGCCTTCTCCCACCTGACTTCCCACCAGTCCGTCCTTGTCCAGACGGACAATCAAGTTGCCATGTTCTACGTGAACAAGCAGGGGGCACGGGCTCCTTCCTCCTCTGCCGGGAGGCGCAGAAGCTCTGCTCTTGGGCCGTCAGTCACGGCATTCTCCTCAAGGCGGTTTATCTCCCGGGCCAGGAAAATTGCCTGGCGGACAAACTCAGCAGGGTCCTCCAGCCGCACGAGTGGCGTCTGGATCCCTTGGTAGTTCAGAAGCTCTTCCTCAAGTGGGGCCTCCCCACGGTGGATCTCTTTGCCAGTCCTCACAACCGGCAGCTTCCTCGCTTCTGCTCTCGTCAGCCACACCCCCTTCGGGTGGCGGCGGACGCTTTTCTGATCTCATGGTCGGGGAGCCTTCTGTACGCTTTCCCTCCCATCCCGCTAGTCTCTCGGACTCTTTTCAAGGTTCTCCGAGACAAAGCCTTCATGATCCTGGTGGCCCCTCGCTGGCCCAGGCAGCCGTGGTTTCCGCTCCTACTGCAACTGGCGGTGGAGGATCCATTCCCTCTGGGGGTACAACCGGATCTCCTCACTCAGGATCAGGGGTCCCTACTGCACCCCAACCTCAGGTCTCTCAACCTCATGGCCTGGCTGCTGAGAGGGTAGTCCTTGCTCCCCTTCTCCTGCCGGCGGAGGTGGAGGAGGTCGTCTTGGCTTCGCGACGGCCTTCTACCCGCAAATGCTACGCCCTTAAATGGCGTCGCTTTGCAGTCTGGTGTACCCAACAGTCTCAGGATCCCTTCTCCTGCCCGGTGTCGGTGATCTTGCAGTACTTGCTACACCTCTCTAATCTGGGACTTAAGTCCAACTCCGTCAAAGTTCACCTCAGTGCTCTTTCAGCACATCATGTGCCGGTGGACGGCGGACCTCTTTCCAGCGACCCTCTTGTAGCGAGGTTTCTCCGAGGTCTTCTTCTACTTAAACCACCTCTGCGCCCGCCAGCGCCTGACTGGGACCTGAATGTGGTTTTGCAGCGGATCACCTGTCCGCCTTTTGAACCTATGGCTACCTGTTCTCTCCGTTTTCTGTCTTGGAAAACACTGTTCTTGATAGCCCTCACTTCCGCTAGACGCGTAAGTGAATTGCAGGCCCTCGTGTCTGATCCCCCTTACACTAGGTTCTACAAGAATAGGGTAGTCCTACGGACTCACCCAAAATTTCTGCCTAAAGTGGTCTCCCCTTTTCACATCAATCAGGAGGTGGTACTTCCAACCTTCTTTCCCAGACCACACTCCAGCCGAGCTGAAACGGTCCTCCATACCCTGGACTGTAGAAGGGCTTTGAACTTCTACCTTGACCGTACGCGGGAGCACCGTAAAGCTGCTCAGCTTTTTGTGTCTTTTGACCCCAATAAATTGGGGCTCCCGGTCTCCAAGCGTACTCTGTCCATCTGGGTTGCGGACTGTATCTCTTGGGCTTATGGGGCAGCCGGACTCTCCTTGGAAGGTCGAGTCACGGCTCATTGCGTTCGGGCAAAGGCCACGTCAGTGGCTTACCTCCGCTCTGTTCCGCTGGCAGACATCTGCCGGGCCGCTACTTGGTCTTCGAGCCAGACTTTTGCGGTCCATTACTGTCTCGAGAGGGAGTCCCGTAGGGACAGTGCTTTCGGACAGGCAGTCCTCCGTAATCTCTTTGAGGTCTGAGCAACTCCTACCCTCCATCCCGGATGTGGGCTACCGGTGGGTGATAATTCAGCGAAGATTCTATCCTTCTGTGCTGCTGAGCTAGAGGGAGCTCATTTTTGTGCTTAGGGTCTCCGGTAGCCTTGAGCTTGGGAGTCCCATAAGTGAGGACTGACTTCCTGCTTGGTCCTGGAGAAAGCGTAGTTACTCACCTGTAACAGGTGTTCTCCAGGAGCAGCAGGAATCAGTCCTCACTACCCTCCCTCCTCCCCTTGGAGTTGCAATCGTCTGCTTATGTTCTTTTTGCAAATTTTTATGCTGTCTTTTTTAGCTATGTCATCTAACTGGCTAAGATGGCACCTTCGGGCGGGAAGACGACCGCGCATGCGCGCTGCAATTCCCAAAGGCTTTCTTTGAAAGCTGGGGAAAATTGCTCCGCGAGGGTTCCGTCGGCGCCGACGTCACCCATAAGTGAGGACTGATTCCTGCTGCTCCTGGAGAACACCTGTTACAGGTGAGTAACTACGCTGTTTGTGAAATCACACATGCACCTGGACATGCCTGCACTTTTTCAGACGTTCTGGCTTAGACGCCCAGATTTCTCTTGGACAGATTTTCTAAAATTCTCCCCTAGATGTGAGCTATTCTTTTTTCATTGTTAAATTTTAGTAAAATAAATTTTGAGAGTTCAATAATTAGGGTTTTCTACAGCCCTCTCATGTTTATCTGGATTTTCTTTAACATAAAATATAATTGAAAATAAGAACCTTATGGCAAAGCTAATCTACCCAAATTCACTCGTGGTGGAGTGCAGTGGGCTCTAGTGGAGCTCTAGCTTTCCTCGCACTTCTTTTTAAGTAAAGCTCGTCTGGTGTGGTGGAGTAGTAGGCTGGAAGCCTGTACTCAAATTCCACAAACACACTTTGTGACCTTAGACAGTCACTTAACTCTCCATTGCCTCAGCCTCAAAACTTAGATTGTAAGCCCTTTAGGAAAATGCCTACAGTACTAGACTATAACTCACTTTGAATTACTGCTGGATAAACATGAGCTAAGCATAAATAAATCCTATGCTGAATTATACTTTCCTTGTCACCGCCATTTCCCATGTTCCATGCATCCACCTCTCTTAGCACAGAAGCTAACTGTGGATCAACCCAGCATGACATTGAAGACCAATGAAAGAGATTTTTAGATTTTTCAGGCAGTGTGTCTGGGATATACTTCTAGAATGATTTTAAATGTTGTATTTCTTTGCAAATGGAAGAAGCAAAACAAATTGATATTTAGTTTCTGTTGATGCCTCAGTCATTGTAGACTATAGAGGAAATATGAGGACAGTTTTCAAAAATTTGCCAGAGTAAGCAGTTACCAGATAAATTCTCCAGGCTGAAAAGAGACTTCCACTTAGTGGCTAAAAATATATGCACAGGTTTCATAACCTTTAGCTGCAAGGAAAAGTGACAGGGAAGGGGGAATTAGGGTGAGGCATAATATACGCAGGCATTTCACTATATCTGTGGATTTCGTGCCCCTCAAAGACGTAGGTGAAGAGGGAGAGACACAAAGATGAAGACAGACATAGGTAGATAGAAACAGGCGACACAAACATAGACAGAGGGACAGATAGAGAGGCGAGGAGAGAGATATCGTCAGATGGGGAATGGGACAAACAAGAATGAAGGGGGAGATAGATGCACAGATGGAGATAAACAGAAGAACACACACACACACACACACACACACACACACATGGAGAGATAAAGACATTCATGCATATGGTGAGGAGGAGAGAAACAGAGATGGAGAAAGAATCGAGGGGAGATAGGGAGACATATACACATACAGATGGTAGGGAGGGATAGACACACAAACACAGACTGAGGGAGAGAGAGTAACACACATAAACAGAAATAGAAGGAAAAATACAAAGACAGAGGGAAAAATAAATACACACATTGTGGGTGATTTTATAACTGGGTTCCTAGTATTAGATACCCCAAATGTGCCTATTTTATAAAGAAAAATGGGTGCCTACTTTTCATTATAAAATAGGGGCATAAGTGGTAAGATAGGCATGGTGAATATAGGTGCAAGTACTTACATGATGAATCCTAAGGGTGGTGTAAATATCCATGCCTAAATATCTAAAGAATGCACATAAGATGTTATAAAGTACTCTGTGTGTAGATTTGCGCTCCACCTACACTCCACCCATGTGCACGCCCACACCAAAAGTATGTGCCATTGGCCTGATGAGAACAGCAACTGGCTCAAGTACGCACATAAAGGTCCATCCATACACCTGTCATTGAAAATAGGTGACTTAACACATTGATGTTGTGCAAATTTATACAGCTCCTTCAATCACAACACAGCACTGCTAAAAATTTGAAGAAGGAATCTCTTCCCTCTCTCAATTCCCCTTCTATGCCTTTGAAAAAAGAACTTGAGCGCATGGTTATTTGATTCCAGTCCCTTAGACCCGATTGCTTCTCTGGAACGATGAAGTAAACTGCAATGTGCTCATATTTCTTCCTACTAGTGGAGTGTTTTCTGGCTTTTCTCAGGCTTTTCACTCATCAGAGTCATGATCAGTGCACTAGCACTGAGAAAAAAGGCGCATTGCATGTGAGAGTGAGGTAGCCTCCAACTGCATTAGATACATAAGGAGTGGAGGAGTGGCCTAGTGGTTGGGGCAAGGTACTTCAGGCCAGAAGGTCAGGGGTTCAAATCCCACTAGAGGACAGCAACCTTGGGCCGGAAGGACTGTGGTTTCTAGTCCCACAGGTGCTCCTTGTGGTCTTGAGCAAGCCATTTAACCCTCCATAGCCCATGTTCCCTGTAAAATAGTTATCTCCAAGTTATAATGCCCTGTTCAATGTAATTTCAGTTTGTTCAATGTAAACCACACTGATGCAGAATAGCACAGTATATAAGAGAATATAAATAAAATAAATACATATAATGAGTGAGGCTTGGTGCATATGTGTGTCATTATCCGGCACACATTTGACATGCCCCATGCGATTTAATGTTATTGCATTGGACGTGTGTAAATTTGAATCTTTCTAAAATGGCTTGGGGAATGTCCATTTGATTTCCACATTGAATGGACATTTTCAGACTTGGAAATCACAATGAGGGCTTCTAAAATGGCCCTCAGAGATTGCAAGCTGGCTGACTGAACCTCCTCTCCCTCTGCCCTTTTAAGCAGCATTGCTTTTTTACCACACACACATTCAACTATGTGTGTGGTAAAATATTTACTGAAAGACTGATTATGCTTGTTTAGACCCAGAATCAGTGCAGCACTCTTGATTTCACTATCTACAGTAAGTTCATTGTTTATGTGTAATAAAACTGTTGAAATTAAGAAATTAGGTCGTCTTGTATAAATGTTAATTTGATATAATTTGCTTGCAATCCAGCCAGCAGGTTTGTGAGGACAGTACAGTGGGCGACATTGCCCTGTTTGCTCCAGCTCATGAACTTGGCAACCCTCCCTCATCAAGCCATGCATTGCAACTTACTCTTGTCAGGTTCCTTGAGCCCAGTGATGGTATCAGTGCCACTTCTGTACTTGACACCCCTATGTGACTGTATCACTTGCACAGGCCTATTTTTTTTACCATCAAATCAGTGCTGACTCATGGCAATCCAGCTGCCTGTGTCTTTTCTTGGCATTGTATCATTGGAAGTTGATTGCCAGGCCTTTTCTTTTGAGGCAATGAAAGGTAAAGTGACTTGCCTAAAGTCACAAGAAGTGCCAGTGGGCATTAAATCCTTGATCTTCTGACTACAAGGCAGTTGCTCTAACCACTAGGCTACTCCTCCACTCCAATATGATCCTGTTAGAGAGATGGTAAAGGAAGTGAAAACTAATATTACAGCTGAAGTCATAGTAACATGGTAACATAGTATATTGATGGCAGATAAAGACCAACATGGTCCACCTAGTCTACTCAGCAAGGTGGCAAGAATAGGTGCAGCTACTGCTCAGTACAGGTCACCCCTCCCCATGCCTTTGTTCAGGGGTGTACCCACTGCTTCGTGCAGGTCACCCTTATTTGTTGCAATATAAGAGATAGTTAAGCTTATTTTGATTTTATCCTGTTGCTATAAAGGGATCCACTGTGTCTGTCCCATGCTATTTAGAATTCTGTCACTGTATTTGCCCTCACCACTTCCATCGGCATCCAACACCCTTTCAGTGAAAACGTATGTCCTGAGGTTGCCCTTCAGTTTACCCTCTTGCAGCTTCATGTAATGCCCTCTAGTTTTACAGCTTTCCCGTCTTTGAAAAAGGTTTGTTTGTTCATTAATGCTCTTTAAGTATTTAAAGGTCTGTATCATATCTCCCTGTCCCTCCTCTCCTCTAGCAAGTATATATTTAGGTCTTCAAGTCTCTTCTCATATGTCTTCTGGCACAGATGCCATATCATTTTTCTCGCCTTCCTCTGAACCATTTCCAATCTTTTTATATCCTGTGCGAGATATGGTCTCCAAAACTGAACACAATATTCCAAATGAGGCCACACCAGAGACTTCTACCTCCTCCTTTCTGCTGGTAATTCCTTTTTGTATGCAAGCCAGTATTCTTCTTGCTTTGGCCACCGCCTTGTCACACTGTTTCGCTACCTTGAGATCCTCAGAAACAATCATCCAAGGTCCTTCTCCTGGTCCGTGCATATGAACCTCTTGCCCCCATCACATACAATTCCCTTGGATTTGTGCACCCCAAGTGCCTGACACTGCACTTCTTCATATTAAATCTTAACTGCCAAGCATTAGACCATTCTTCCAGCTTTTGTAGATCTTTCCTCATGTTATCCACTCTCTCAAGGGACTTCACTCTGTTGCAAATTTTGGTGCTATATGCAAAAAAACAGACTTTTCCCTTCAGTCCTTCAGTAATACCACTCACAAATATATTGAACAGTACCAGTCCCAGGACCGATCCCTGGGACATGCTGCTAGTCACCTTCCTTTCATCCAAGTAAGTCCCATTTACCATCACCTTCTGTGGTCTGTCAGTCAACCAATTTCTGAACAGCCTTGGGACTCATCCACAGGCTGTTCAGTTTATTGATAAGCCTCCTGTGAGGAACAGTATCAAAGGTTTTGCTGAAATCTAAGTAGATCACATCCATCACATGGCCTTGATCTAGTTCTGTCATCATCCAGTCAAAGAACTTAATCAGATTTGTTTGGCATGATTGTCCTTTGGTAAAACCATGTTGCCTTGAATCATGCAACCTATTGGTTTCGAGAAGTCTACTAATCTCTCTTTTAGGAGCGCCTCCATTACTTTACTTTTCCCACCACCGAGGTAAGGCTTACTGGCCTGTAGTTTGTCACTTCTTCCCTATTGCCACTTTTGTGAAGAGGTACCACATCAGCCCTTCTCCAGTCCTGTGGAACTTCTCCTGTCTCCAAGGATCTATTAAAATGTCCTTTAAAGGCCCTGCAAGAACCTCTCTGAGCTCTTTCAGTATCCTGGGATGTATCCCATCCAGTCCCATGGCCTTGTACACTTTCAGTTTGGCAAGCTGTTAAAACACATCATCTTCTGTGAATGGTATAGTATCTACTCAGTTCCCATTTGTATATTTGTCAATCACATGTGGTCCTTCTCCAGGATTTTCTTTAGTAAAAACAGAAGTATTTGTTTAGCATTTTTGCTTTTTCAATGTCATTTTCCATGAATGCATTCTCAGCACTTTTGAATCTTGTGATTTCACCTCTGATCTTCCTCTTCTCCCGAATATACCTTAAAAAAGGTTTGTCTCCACGCTTGATCTTTAGCCCTTTTTTCTTCTGCCTTGAATTTTTCCATCCTTATTTCTCTTTTTGTCTCTTTTAGCTTTATCCTATATTCTGTTCTGCGTTCCTCTGTGAACTTCTGAATTTTGTGAAAGCTGTGTTTTTTGTCTTAATTTGTGCAGTTATTTCTTTGGAGAACTAAATAGGTTTCCTTTTCCTCTTGTTTTTATTTATTTTCCTTACATATGTATCTGTTGACTCTTTTATTGCCTCCTTTAGTTTAGCCCACTGCAATTCCACTTCCCTTATCTCCTCCCTCCCTGCCAACCTCTCCTTCAGGCACTTGGCCATTTTACTGAAGTCAGCATTTTTTAAGTCTAGGACCTTGAACTTGCTGTGATTGGACTCGGCTATGATTTTTATCTCAAGCCACACCGTGTGATGACCACTGCTGCTCACATGGGCTCCCACCTGGACATTCGACACACTATCTCCGTTGGTGAGTACTAAATCCAGCATCAAACTTTCCCTGGTCGGTTCCGTCACCATTTGTCTTAGCAGTGCATCTTGGAAGGCATCCACAATTCTTTTACTACTTTCCAGATTTGCAGAAGGAATACTCCAGTCCTCAATGGGTAGATTAAATCACTCAATATGATCACTTCCGCCTTCATGGCCACCTTTGCAATATCAATAATCACGTCTCTATCCATTTCTTCAGTTTGAGTTGGAGGCCTGTAGACTACATCAGTATGGATGATGGTGCCATCTCCTCTTTCCAACACAATCCACAGTGCTTCTTCTTTCCCCCCCGTCCCCTGCATTTCAGCAGCTTTAATATTGCTTTTGACATATAGGGCTACTCCTCCTCCTTTTCTGCCTTCTCTTTCTCTTCTAAATAAATCATAGCCAGCTATGGCTATATCCCATTCATGTAACTCATTAAGCCATGTTTCTATAATGGCCACAATGTCGAAGTCCATTTCCACCATTAGGACTTCCAGGCCAGGAACATTTTGTGCTTTCTAGTATTTGTTGACTGGCTTGCCTGTATTTTGCATGGATTTTGTTCTGCATGCCTCTTCCCACTTGCCATTTGTGTATAGGTTAATAGGGTGGCTATTTCCAATGTTATGTTTTTGGTGGGGGTGACATCTCAAATTTGTTTTTCTCCATCCGTCACTCCCTTTCTCTAGTTTAAATGCCTGTCTACATAATGCCTGAATTTTTCACTTAGCATCCTTTTTTCTCTGACAGAGAGATGTAGTCCATCCACACAGTATAGCCTCTTGGTTTTTCTATTTCCCTAGTTGTCAGTATATCTAAATCCTTCTTGTATGCATCAGGTTTGGAGTCATGTATTAAAGTTTATTATGTGATGCAGCCTTTCTGCCCCTTTACCATGAACAGGTAGAACTTCCGAGAATGCTATAGTGTTAACAATGGGTTTGAGTTGCTCTCCCAGAATCTGGAAGTCCCTTTGAACTGTAGAGGCACTCTTTCTAGTCAGGTCATTTGTACCCAAGTGGATGATAACATCAATTTTGGAGTGCTCACTTTCTGCACTAACTATGCCAACAATTTGGTTCATATTCCTTCTGGCTGAAAAGCCTGGGAGGCATTTGACCATCTTCTGTCCTTTGAACCATGTTCCCAAGTTGGTGCCTCTGATGATGGAATCTCCAGGTATTAGTAGTTTCCTCTTTTGCAATGTTTTCTTCATGTCTGGTGCATTATCAGTGGATTGGGCAATAACCTCCTTATTTTAGGGCACTTCACTTTCCACTAATTGGGCACCATTTTCCAAGGCAGAGAAGGTATTATGCAAGGATAGCTCTTGATGGAGAGGGTGTCTCTGTATTACAGGTCACAACCTACCAGAGCCCACTGTGATCCATTTCTTCCTGGGCTGTTTGATTCTTTGTGGGAGCAGTGGTGGATTTTTTTCAATCTGTACCCATGAGGAGGTGTGTTTAATTGCAGCTAATTCTTCCCTTAATAGAATCAATTCTTTATGCATAGCAGATAACTTCAGACATATAGGGCAGCTCTTAGGCTTCAAATGATTCTTCTTAGAATGAGGGCACCACAGCTTTTGTATTGAATACATGACATGGTGATTAAGATGATTATAAAGCAGTTATAGGACAAGAAGAAAAGGTGGGTGTTACACCTAATTGGAGGACAGGTCTCAATCTATATGATGACTATATAGGCAAGGCACCCATGGGGTGGGCGGGGTGAGGGGTAGGGTGGGTTAGAATTTAAGTGTCCCTGGTCAGTAGACCTTATATGAACTTAGGGCACACTCAGATTTCTGATTTATAAAGGCTATACAAGGAATGTAGGCAAACTAAAGTTTCCTAATCTTATAACCAAAATTTAGGTTGTTTGCCACCAGACTATTGATCAAGGTGGCTGTGAAGAGATAGAAATGTGATACAGACAGAAAGATAGGAGGATCAAGAGGGGGTTTTTTTTACGTGCTTGTTCCCCTTCCCTTGGTGCAGTTACCCTAACACTCCCCAGTGCCTAAGAAGTATCATAAGAGAATTAAACAGGTAAGCAATAAGCAAGACATTTTTATATCAACAACCGGTCAAATAGTAAAGTAAGAAATCTTAGTTTTGTAGCATCTCTTGAAGTTATAATGGCAATTCCTGGATCAGATCTCTTGATCATGCAACAGAGTCATACCACTGTTCTCTTGTTCTGCGCTTTTCTTGACTTGTGTGGTGGATCTAGGGAATACGCTGCCTTTCATTGTCTGGGGACTAAATGCTTCATTGAGAGAGGGGAGATTGCTGGATAATTTGAAGTAGTCCTTGTTAAATCAACATTATTATCTGCAGTCCCTGCAAATTATCCTCTGATATTAAACTTGCTAAGATTGGCAACATTGGTTTTGCTAGCAGGTTGACTGTATTCCAAGATTTATTTATTTATTTTTATTTATTTATCCGGTTTTATATACCACATTCTCCTTCAATCAAAGTGGTTTACATTGATAGGTTAGATATAATTTAGGAGGGGGATGAAAGGGATAAAAGGAGGCTGTTTAAAATAAGTTGGCTATGGGTATTGGGAAGATCCATAGTGTTCAGAGAACAGAAGTGTTTTTAACATTTTGCGGAAGTCCTTGATGTCCTCTGTGGATCTCATATGTTCAGGTAGAGAGTTCCATAGCATGGGTGCGGCGAGTGATGTAGCTTTTCTGATGGTGGACTGATTTGAGCATTGGAATTCAGCAGGTGTAGTGAGCTTATTCATCATGTTACTACGCCTGGATCTTGTGCTATGGTCTTTCGTCCTTTTCTGGATGTATTTGTGATGATCCTGGCTGCCGTATTCTGGACCAGTTGGAGCGGGTGAATGGATTGCTTTGGGAGTCCTTGATAAATCAAATTTGCATAGTCCAGAATAAGGGTGATTACACAGGTACACTAAAAAAATTTTTTTTTATATTGCCTCTAATGTTTCGATTGATTTTTACGTTTTTTGGTGCGCTGAATCCAAATCTGGTAACCAATTTGCTCCATCACGTACAGATTTTTTGCTACATTGGGTTAGCAGTTTGAGGTGAACGTTTCAGATTGAGTGCGATCGAGATAAGAGTTTCTTGGATGAATTCTTTATACTAATTGTTTAGTAGTTATTCAAATAAGAAGAAAGAAAATTGTAACAAGGCAGCACATAAGAATAGAGTAATGTCAACAAAACACACTGTGATGGTAGCAAAATTGTCTGCACTTAAAACAGCCACATACATGTGCACAAACATTGAGCATATAAGAGCGAGGTTAGACACAAAGCAAAGCAAAGAAATGTGCAAAAAATGTTGTACAGGTATGTATGTAAGAATAGAAAACGCAAACCGCACCATTGCAATACATGAAGACAAACACCCGATGGTGTGAAAATAAAATTCTAATAAATGAGATCCGACACTGTGGTAATAACTAGCAAATTTTTATTTCAAAGTTTAGTAAAAACATGATATTTGTCAACACAGTTTAGATTTTAAAGTCATTCTTGGGTCAATCAATCTCCTGGTGGGCCCGTTTCTTCTTCCCCCGAATGCTTCTCTTGGTGCGCTGCTTGGCGTATTTTTCATCTGGGGTTTCCCGCAGCAGCAACCAGCAGAAATCAGCCATCATAGTGGTGTTCCATCTTCCTTGGTACCTTCTCTCTGCGTCCTTGATGTCCTGGTGAAACCTTTCACCTTGTTCTTCACTGTACGCCCCCAAGTTTTCGGGAAAGTAGTTCACATGGGAGTGCAAGAAATGGACTTTCAGGCTCATGTTACAGCCTTGTTCTTTGAAGGCATTGAGCATCCTGGCAACAATATCCTTATAGTTCTCATCCCGCCTGTTCCCCAAGAATTTGAGAACAACATCCTTGAAGGAATCCCAGGCTTCTTTTTCCTTCTCAGACATCGTTTCAGCGAATGCTCCATCTGAAATGAGTTTCCTTATATCAGGGCCAGCAAACACTCCTTCCTTTAGCTCTGCTTCAGAAAGTCGGGGGAACTTTGAGCAAAGGTACCGAAAGCACTCACCATCTTTTGGAAGGGACTTGATGAATTGCTTAATGAGACCCAACTTAATGTGGAGAGGTGGTAATAGAATTTTATCACGAGGTACCAAGCTCTCATGAAGAACATTTTTCTCACCGGGTCTCAAATACTCCCGAATTGGCCAGTCTTTTTTCCCCCAGTGTAGGTCGCGGGCCCGGCTATCCCACAAGCAAAGGAAGCAGGGATATTTGGTGAAACCGGATTGCTGCCCTAATAGCATGGATAGAATTTTAAAGTCTCCACAAATCATCCACTTATGCTCATCATAACGAATCTTCTGAAGAATCAGGGCCAAATTCTCGTATTTTTCTTGGAGAATAATAGAGTGAGCAATAGGAACTAAAGCGAATGTGTTGCCATTATGAAGAAGAACAACTTTTATGCTGTCTTTTGACGAATCAATGAACAGCCGCCATTCAGCAGGATCATACTTGAGTTTAAACTTTTCCATCACTCCGTATATATCGTTGCAAAATACCAAATCTTCCTCTTTGCTGAAATACTTCAAAAATTGTGTCTCGCGGTTGCGGTACCAATAAAAAGTTGTTCCTGGTGACAATAGATTTTTCTGTTTAAGCCGAGAACCTAGCAGTTGGGCAGCATCTTTTGGGAGTCCTAAATCATTCAATTCAGCTTGAGAGAAAAGTTCAGGTTTCGGATCTGGTTCAGTTTCAAACTCGGAAGTACTGGACTCATCGGGAAAAGCCATCTGATGAGTCTCATCATGATCAGAACCGTCCACACAAATATGATCCAAAGATTTTGGTGGTTCAGGCACAGGTACTTCGTTGCTATGAGGCATAGGCCTAATTGCTGAGGGAAGGTTGGGGTAACTTATTACGTTCTTATTTTCTAAGTTGTATCCCTTCACAATGCAAGAGCAAAAATAGCAGTCACTGCTGTGGTCTCTTTGTTCACGCCACATCATAGGTATTCCGAAACGAAATGCTTGTTTTTTACCTTTCATCCATAAGCGTAGATCTTCCTCACATGTCTTGCACACTTTGTGAGGAGCCCACGGTTTGTCTTGATCGCCTAACTTCAAACCGAAATAGGCGAAATATACTTTTTTAATAAATGCAGAAATGTTCCTCTGCCGCTTTTTCACGGTATATTCCCCACAAATAAAACAAAAACTGTCCGGAGAGTTGACGCAACCTCTGGCTCTGTGAGCCATCACAAATACGCAGCACTGCAAACTACAACTGTAGTGAACCACTTCGGAATAAAGCTGGATTACGACTGAGCAAACAAAAGGTAATAATGAACTTGCAAGAAACTGAAATTTGACAGGAACGTTCATGTCGCAACCACCGTGTTTGAGTGAGCGAACGAGGCGAGGCGAACAGGAAAGAACATGCGCCAGCGCGAGTACTGGATTTAGCCCCCCGCCTCCCAATTGTCCTGTTAATGTATAAAATGAATACAAAACACTCTAAAATATCATGAGGGAATGTTTCTAGTTAGTTAACCATTACAACCTCTATTTTGGGCCAAGAAAATAAACTGCAGTCGGCTAAAAAGAAATTATGTGAACATTCCTTATATGGGTAAGAAATCTAATTTTGCAAGAAAACGTGACGTGATGGAACATTTTGGCTATTTTTCCTGGATTCAGCACCCCAAAATCTATAGGAATCAGTTGCAAAACTGGAGGCAGTTTTTTGGTAGTGTACCTGTTATTGCTTGGCAAACTGATTAAAAGTGGTCATTGCTTAGAATGTGTTTGAGTCTTCGGATGACTTAAAATTTTTGGTGTGCTTTGGCGGCAGTTATGTTGATGTGGGTTTGGAGAGTCAAATTTTTGTCCAGAGTGATACCTAAATACTTCACTTCTTCCTTCACTGATATGGGCTTGTTGTGGATAGTGATTGTTTGAGGTGGTGAGAAAGCAGTGTTTCTAGTGATGAACATTGCTTCATTCTTGTCACAGTTCACCGAAAGTGAGTTAGTGAGCCAGTTAATCTTGTCCTCTACATCTGCTTATAGGGGGACAGGTCTGGATCTATTATGTTGACAGGGGCGTAGACCATGATGTCATCTGCATACAAATGGTAATGCATCCTGTGGTGTCTGATTATATTGCAAATGGGTTGTATGTATATGTTGAACAGAATGGATGATAGTGTAGAACCTTGGGGGATGCCGTGCAGTATATTGAACTTTGTTGATTTGTTTTTGCCACACGTGACCTGTTGTGTACGGTTGTTGAGGTAGGAGCTGAACCATTTTATGGTGTTGCTGCGTAGGCCGATTTCTTGTAGTCATTGTATCAGTATGGTGTGGGATATGGTGTCAAAGGCTGCAGAGATGTCCATAAAGATTAGGATGAATTCTTTTTTGATGTTATCAATGCCCCTTATAAGGTTGACGAATAGGGAGGGTAGTAGAGTCTCAGTGCCATGCTGTGGCCTAAACCCGTGCTGATGTGAGTCAAATGGTGCATTCTGATCAAGGTGATCTTGCAGTTGTATCTGTATGGATTTTTCAATGATTTTTGCGATGAATGGCAGGCTAGAGATCGGCCTGTAAGATTTTGGGTCCGCTGGATCAAAGGAATTTTTTTGAGAACCGGCCGTATGGCATCTTGCTTGAAGGCAGATGGCATGTAGCCCTGATGTAGGGAATGTTCACCATTTTTTTAATGTGCTTGCCAAGCTGATCCTTTGAGGCTTTGATCCATGCCACAGGGCAGGGGTCAGTTGAGGAGGTTGTTGTGTTAATTGTGTCCATGATATGTTCGATCTGTGCCAGAGAGGGAACAGTAAAATTCTCCCAGGTTGTCTTATGTGCATAGGTTATCAGGTTGGGTGCTGTGGTATCCTGGTGTTGGGGGAGGTTGCCATGTCTGCTGAGTTTGAAGTTTGCGTAAATTTGGGGGTCAATAAGGTGTATGTCCTGTTGCGCTGTGTCTTTGGTAAGTTGATGCATGATGTTGAAAAGCTCTCTGGGTTGGTGTGCTGACTTCATGATGGTGTTGGTGTAGTATTGTTGTTTACATTCATTAATCAAATTGTTGTATTCCCGCTGTTTGGCTCTGTATTGCTGAAGTGTGTCCTGTGTCTTGTGTCTCCATTTTCTTTCAAGTTTCCTTAGTGCTTTTTTGGCTTCTCTGATGTTGTCCGAGTACCAAGGTGTATTAGGTCTTTTACTAGTATGTAGGTGTCTAGAGTTTTTGTGATTGCTGCAGCTGTTGAGATAGTAGTGTTCCAGTTTTCAATGATTTTGTCTAGGTCTTGAGAGTCCTGCTGGAGCTTTGGAATTACTTCCTGCAGGAATGTCTTCTTGCTGAATGTTCTGAATTTTCTGTTTGGCCACCATGGTTCCTGATGAAGGTCAGAGCTCTTGATGTGCATCGTGAGTGTTATTGTGTGGTGGTCAGTCCAGGGGACAGGAGTGATTGTCAATGTTGATACCTGATCTTGCTTTATGAGGTTTTTTTTTGGAATAAATATTAGGTCTGGTCTTGTTCCATGTTGATGAGTGAGCGCTTTTATTATTTGGATGTATTTAAGTGCCTCCATTGCCCTGAGGAATGAATTGGCTTCTTTACCTGGTGATGAGCAAAGGTTGAAGTCCCCAAGGGTGATAAGCGGTTTGTGCTGCGAGCCATGTGAGCAGATTGTTTCCAAGATGGTGGAGAATTCCTTGTTTTTAGCATTCGGTGGCCTATAGATGAGGCAGATACTTAGGTATTTATTTGGAGATGGTAATAGTGTTGATCTCTGTGGAATCAGTAATTGTTGTGGTCCTGAATTTGTAGTCATTTCTTGCCAAAATTAGTATGCCACCTCCTAATTTTTGGGTCCGAGGGCAGTTGAAGGCTGTGAAGTCATGTAGGGTGATTTGGTTAAGAATAACTTCATCCATATCCTTTAGCCAGGTCTCCGTGATGCAGAAGATGTCTATCTTGTAGGTTTGCAAGTAGTCATGAATGGTGTTCGGTTTGTTTCTGATAGATCTGGCATTGACTAATGCATATTTAATAGGGACATTCAGGATGGGATTTGTGTGTGTGGTAAGATGTATATGTTATGGCTGGATTTGATTGTGCGCCCTGCATGTGGTGGTTCTTGGGGGATGATATATCAGTGTAGATAGGGTATGTGCAAGCAACAGTGGTGGCAGGTGAGTTGGAGCGGTGTGGGACTTGGAGGGCATAGAGAGAGCTAGGTGTATTGTGAACAGGGCCAGCAGGAGCTGGAGTTTTAGGTTAGTGCTGAGTACTTGCATATTGGTGTAGTCGGGGTTTAGTTGGCTTGAGGAAAGTAGATGCTTGGGTCAGACCAGGCGTATTAATTGTGCTTGCTTAGCACAGCTGCTACCGATGTGCTATATCCTTGTCTGGTGGAGTTTGTTCAGGATTAGGTGCATCCGAAGTTTTTTCACAGCAGGGCAGCTGATCCGGGAGGTGCACGGTTGTGAATGCCTGAGGTAGCTACCATGGTTGTAGTTAGAAGCCTGTTTTGAAGTAGAAACGGGAGAGGTTCTTGTCTTATTAGCTGTGTGTTGTCCAACACACATACAATTAAATGCTGCCGTCTATGCATTTACATTTACTGGGTTTGTATGTCCTTATCAGTGCCGATTTGTCTGGCTCCCTATGGTCTCCTCAGGGGTTTGTCCTTGCCCGCGGTCCGCACCTAAGGGCAACGCCAAAGCCCTCAGGTGTGGGCCCGCCAGGTGCAGAAGCGCCTGCTGGCACTCTCCTTTTGAAGTTCTGCTGCTGGTCCCTGATTGGTCCTGAGATGGAGAATGGGAGTTCAGGCTTCCTGCTTTCTGTCTTGCTGTCAATCAGGGCTTGCCAGTGCGGGAGAGAGTGCTTTATCCTGCTGGTGCTCTCCTTTTGAAGTTCTGCTGCTGGTCCCTGATTGGTCCTGAGACGGAGAGTGGGAGGAGTTCAGGCTTCCCGCTCTCTGTCTTGCTGTCAATCAGGGTTTGCTGGTGCTGGAGAGAGTGCTTTGTCCTGCTGGCACTCTCCTTTTGAAGTTCTGCTGGATGATGAACAAGCAATGCTTTTGGTTCTGTTGGATGTGCTCTCAGTTTTTGATACATTGGATCACAGAATACTGGTCAGGTGGATGAGAGCAGTAGAAATAGGATCGGTTGTGCCGAATTAGTTTATATCTCTTTGTCAATAGAATGTAGCAGGTTCAGCTAGCAAACGAAAGATCTAACTGAAAAATATTTCTTTAGAAAATACCCCAGGGATCCTGTTCATCAGCTGTCTTATTTATCTTGCATTTAGTGCCACTGGGATGTATGCTGGCATTATAGGAGCGTACATATATGTTTCATGCTGATGATCTGCAGTTATTATTGCCACACCAGCAGAATCCATCTGCAGTGGTGGAAATGGGGGACATTATTGACAGAGTACATGGTTGAGTGAATGAGAAAAGGGTTACTGTTGATTTTGTTTTGTTCATTTAAAGTTTTATTGGTATTTATAAATTACAACAACCAAACCGCTTGTTACAACTTGGTAAACAACAACCAGAACCAACAGCAAAGAAGATCCCCTCCCCGTCCTCCTCCCCCTCGACCCACCCTCCTCACCACTCCCCCACTCTTTACACCTACCTGACTTTAAGGATGATGGTCCCCAAACCACTCGTGTCACCTTACCCCTCTAGACCAGGGGTGGGCAATTCCGGCCCACGTGCACCACAACCCAACCTGGTTTTCATGACATCCCTAATGAATATTTGCATCCACTGCCTTCCATTGTATGGAAATAGGTCCATGAATATTCATTAGGGCCATCATGAAAACCAGGCTGGATTGTGGTGCACGAGGGCCGGAATTGCCCACCCCTGCTCTAGAATTAAACCACCCCTACTCCCGCTCCTACCAAAATGCCATGTTGTTCTAGCCATCACTATGCAGGCTTCCACTAGTATTCCCCTATATATCTGGGACAATACCCCTTTCCTACCCAGAGCTCCCATACAGACTACCTCGAACCATCCCTTCTCTTTCTCTGCATGAGTCTCCCTCTGCAACAGGAAGCTCCAGATCTGGATGCAACAAAAGTAATCCTGGTCCCCCAATTGGTACAGGTCACGAAGCTCCTCAAAGGGTTAGACTACCCCTCAAACGAATAACTGCAAGACATGCCCCGAGCTGCCCAGCGATGCAGGGAAAGCCTTCCTAGGCCACCCCCCTCCCAAAACAAGCAACAGCATTATAGTGGAAACAGTCCTACCAGCCAGAAGAACCTTGTGATGGTGCTGCCATATCCTCAGTGTGAAATTTACTAAGGGATTTGCTCCCCAGCGATACCTCCTTCTCCAGACCAGAACATCCAGGGGGTCTGATCCCATCAAGGTATCCTCGATAACCACCCATTGGCACTGCTTATCTCTTTACCGTGAATAGATTGCCTTCAATTGCACCGCTAGATAGTACTTAGAGAAGTCAGGGAGACCCAAACCCCCCTCACCACAGACACGCTGCAGCATGGCCCAGGCCACCCTAGGCGCTCGCCCATTCCAGATAAACTTGGTGGCCTGTTTTTGCACTCTCTGCAGGACTCCGCCAGGGACCTCCACCAGTAAACCTGGAAAAGGTACAAAAACTGTAGCAGCAGCATTTTTACCACCGCAATCCAAACTAACCAAAACAAGAACCCACATCCCCAGCTCAACAACAGGGACTTGACCTCCCGTACTAATGTCCTGTAATTCAAAACATACAGGTCCCTATGATCGCTTCCCATGTTAATCCCTACATTGCAGATATACTTATCCCTCATCTATGCTCAGTAGTAGTAATAGTAGTAGTAGTAGTAGTAGAAGCTTATAACCACTGTTGGAACTGTCAAATTCAAAATCTCAGATTTACCCCAATTTAAACTAAACCCTGATAACCTCCCATACTCCCAAAGTTCCCACATAAGAACCAGCAGCGAGACACGAGGACACAAGACAGCCAATATAACATTATCAGCAAATATTGATACAGGTAGTCCTGGCCCCAACTCATCTGGATCCGGGCCACCAATGGCTCCATTGTAAGCATGAAAAGAAGGGGTGACAGCAGGCAATTCTGCCGTGTATCCCACCCCAAGGGAAGAAAGACGAACATCCCCCATTTACCTTAACACATGCCTGGGGTCTCCGGTACAAGGCCCTCACCCAGCCTACATAACCCAACCCAAATCCCATCCATCCAGTAAGCAACTAGAGAAAAATACCAGGTCAAGGCAGTGGCCATGCTGGTGAGTGGGGGCAGTGGAACAAAGCTGGAGGTCAAACGAGGAGGTAAGGGAGAGGAGCTTTAAAGCATAAGGATCAGAGGGGTTAATGACATGAATGTTAATGACATGAATGTTAAAATCCCTGAGAATAAGAGTGGGGGAAGAGGAATCCAGAAAGAAGGAAAGCCACGAGTCTAAGTCAGTGAGAAAGGTAAAAACAGACTTGACAGGTGGTCGATAAATAACAGCTACCCAGAAAGGAAGTGAAGAGTCGGATGGAGTGAACTTCAAAAGAGGGAAAGGAGCGAGACTGAGGCAGCTGGAGGGGTTGGAATTGGCAGAAGGGAGAAAGTAGAAGCCCAACAACACCACCACCACAGCCAGTGGGACGAGGTGTGTGGGAGAACTGATAGCCCCCATGACAGAGAGCAGCGACGGATGCTGTGTCTTCTGGGAGGAGCCGGGTCTCAGAACAAGAAGATGGAGAGCATTAGAGATAAAGAGATCATGAGTAAAAGCAAGTTTATTAGAGACAGAGTGTGCTTTCCACAAGGCACATGAGAAAGGGAGAGAGGAAGGGGAAAGGAGAGGGATATGAATAGTCCAAGTGATGACCATATCTTAATATTTTCCATGGATCAAAATGTACACATTGTTCAGCAGTTGCCCGTCTGGTTTGCAGATGGAACGTTTTGCCGAAATTGTTTTATCAGCAGTATACCAAGCATGTTTACAAGGGCCAGTGCATTCCTCTCATTTATTTATTATTTCTAAATAGATGACAAGAAATCTATTTCTGATTTTTATGCCAGTTGTCTGAAATACAGCCTAATCTGCATCCAAAATCTGTGTTATGCGATTCTGAAGTATCAGCAATCAATGCCTTTGAGCATGTTCATCCAGATGCAAGTATTCATGGGTGCTTGTTTCACATGTCACAGAACATCTACAGGCGTTTGCAGGCAGCTGGTCTGCAGGAACATTATGCAAATAATGCTGAATTTGCATTGAAAATTCGATTGCTACCTGCTCTATCATTTATCCAAATGAAGAAATCCAAAACGGTTTTGATGAACTGATTTGCCATATTCCTGAAGAAGTAAATTCAGTTATAGATTATTTTGAAACTATATATATTGGCAGAATTTGTAGAAATTGAGCCCATGAAGGTTTATTTCCAATAATGCTTTGGAATAATTATGATCATGTTATCCTTGGCTTATCATGATCCAATGTTGCCAAAGCACGGCACAGACGTTTTTATACAGTGGTATCTTGCGATAACCCTTCTATTTGGCATCTGATTTCTTGCTTAAAAACTGAACAAGCTTATTTTCCCCTACGCAATGAACAGCTAACAGCTGGGTATGAAAAACCACAAAAGAAAAAATATAGAGACTATGTTCATATGTTATGAATTAAAACATTTTTGAAACTGATTTGTTGCCATATTTATGTGGAATTGCTCATAATTTGTCATTTTGAATGGGTTTTTACATATTGTTGAGCATTAGAGAGCTGTAACCGTAACAGACAGTGAGGGTCACATTGTTCAAAAATGTTTTAATCCATAATAATATGTGACCAATATAACAATTCTGCCAATTGTCTTTCACCGTTTGTCATATTCCCCAAATGTCTTTTACCCAACTAATTGACCCCTACTTGTTTGTGGTTAGCGTAGCGCAGCGCTTTTTAGAGCGTGGGAGTCTGCTGACGCGTCTTAGTGCATAGTGGAGCACAGTGCCTTTCAGAGCATGCAGGCCTGATGACGCATTTAGTATCTAGACCAGGTTCTGCAAAGGGGTTTCTCTCTGCAAGGGAGAACCACAGTCTATGTCCAGGAAAGTTGCAAACCACAGTTACAGAGATAGTAGAGCACAACATAGAATCTTTTTTTTTTCATTTCCTTCCTAAGAGTTCCAAGTACAACAGGGACCTTTTCACAAAAGACAGAGAAACATTAAGAATTCAGTTGGCTAATTCAGCTTCCATTGTTTGAATTTGTCTGCAAACTTGCTGCCAGGGAGGGGCTCTTGAATAGTGGACTTCCTGCAGACACCTGTTTGAATCTGGGCTCCACAGCTTCTCATACAGATAAGCTTATAGCTTTGTATCTTTTTAATAAGCTTGCAGCTTGGTATCTCTTACCTATTTTCTTATCTATTCTGTTGGTTGTATAGCTGATATACAATATTTAACTGCTGTTGGGTTTACCTATCCTGGTGGTTGTGTAGCTAAGTTAACGGCTGGTTTTACATTCACTTCTGGGAATAATCTGTCTGCTTGCATTCCTTGGGTAGCCCTCCAATGAGAAATCTAAAAGTGCCCTCGGTTCAGGTAAGGCCTGTTGGTCAAGAACACTTAGGTTCCCACCTCCCCCCACCCCTCGCCCCACCCATGCCTGGGCTGCATTGCTTATATAGCGGTCATATACATTGACATCTATCCTCTTAATTCGACCACACATGTCTTGTATTCAGTGCAATAACTGTGGTGCCTTCATTCTGAGACGAATCATCTGGAACCTAAGAGCTTGCCCTATATGTCTCAAGTTGGCAGCCCTACAAAATGAATTGACTCTATTAAGGGAAGAAGTAGCTGCAATGAAATGCACCTCTTCTAGGATACAAACCAAACAAAGTCCCCCACCGCTCCCACAGAGACTCAAACATCCCAGGAACAAATGGATCACAGTGGGCTCTGGTAGACTACGTCCGGTAATGCAGAAACACCCTGTAAATCAAGAGATATCACTGCATAGTGCCTTCTTTGCTTTGGTTAATGAGGATGCCCAAGCCAGGGAAGCTCAACGGCCCTTAAATGAGATAGTCAATGCCCAATCTCCTGATAAAGCACCAAATACGAAGAGACTCAAGGTACAGAAAACTACTACTACTTGGTGATTCCATCATCAGAGACACCAACTAGGAAACACAGTTCAAAGGAGGGAAGTTAGTCAAATGCCTCCCAGGCTCTTCATCTAGCAAGAATACAAACCAAATTGTTGATGTACTTAGCGCTGAAAGTGAGCACTCCAAAATTGATGTTATCATCCAGTTGGGTACAAATGACCTGGCTAGAAACAGTGCCACTACAGTTCAAAGGGACTTTCAAACTCTGGGGGAGAAACTAAAGCCCATTGTTAACACTGTAGCATTCTCAGAAGTTCTACGTGTTCTTGGTAAAGGGGCAGAAAGGCTAAATCGCATAAACAGCTTTAACACATGGCTCCAAACCTGGTGCAAAGAGGAAGGATTCAGATTTATAGGCGACTGGGGAAACAGATGGACCAACAAGAGACTATACTGTGCTGATGGACTACATCTCTCTGTCGCAGAGAGAAGAATCCCAAGTGAAAAATTCAGGCAGTATGTGGATACGCATTTAAACTAGAAAAGGGGGGTGACAGATGGGGAAGGTCAAGTTCTGGACGTCACTCCCTGCAAAAGCAGAACATCATCAGAAACAGACACACTTTTAAACCACACATCAAAAACAAGTGGGAAGAAGTGGACAGAACAAAATCAATGCAAAACACACACAAGCTAGTTAAATGCTGGAAAGCAATGAGCACAAATGCTTGAAGCTTATCCAATAAAGTTCCAGACCTGGAAGCCCTAATGGTGGAAATGGACTTTGACATTGTGGCCATTACAGAAACATTGTTTAATGAATCGCATGATTGGGATATAGCCATAGCTGGCTATAATCTATTCAGAAAAGTCAGAGAACATGGAAGAGGAGGAGGAGTAGCCTTGTATGTCAAAAGCAATATTAAAGCTACTGAAATTCAGGTGGCATGGGGAAAAGAAGAGGCGCTCTGGGTTGTGTTGGAAAGAGGAGATGGCACTGTCATCCATACTGCTGTAGTCTACAGACCTCTGACTCAAATCGAAGAGTTAGATAACGAATTGATTATAGACATTGTCAAAATAGCCACAAAGGGGGAAGCGATCATATTGGGTGACTTTAATTTATTTATTTTATTTAATTATATCTCTTATATACCGAGCTCTTCGATATCAGTGCGGTTTACATGGAACATCGGGTGTTTTACGGTGGGGATTACACCGTAATTACAAATAACAGGTAGCTCAACTTGGATAACAGTATTAACTATTTACATTTGTATGGATAACAGAAGAGTATTTACACACATATATATATATATATCAATCACTTTGAGGGTAGCTACATATGTTCGTGTAGCTTTGTTGTGAGTGGGAGAGTTGGTGTACTTTCCTCTGATCTGCTTAATCTACCCGATGTGGATTGGATTACTCCTTCTGGAAATAAGCAAAAAATTGTGGATGCTCTGAAAAATGTGTTACTTAGACAACTGGTGATGAAACCAACAAGGGAAAGCTCAATGCTGGATTTAGTCCTCACCAACGGTGATAGCATGTCAAATGTCTGGGTGGGTGCACCTGTGAGCAGCAGCGATCATCACACGGTGTGCTTTGAGATAAAAACCCAAGGTGCAGTCCAACTATAGCAAGCTCAAAGTCCTAAACTTCAAAAACACTGACTTCAATAAAATGGCCATGTACCTAAAGGAGGAGTTGACAGGGTGGAAGGAGATAAGGGAAGTGGAATTGCAATGGGCTAAATTAAAGGTGACAATAAAAGGGGCAACAGATAAATATGTAAGAAAAGTAAATAAAAACAAAAGGAGAAGAAAACCTATTTGGTTTTCCAAAGAAGTGGCTGCTAAATAAAGGCAAAAAACACAGCTTTCGCAAAATTCAAAAGCTTGCAAACAAAGGAACACAGAAATGAATACAGGATCAAATTCAAAGAGACAAAGAGAGAAATAAGGATAGCAAAATCAAAGGCAGAGGAAAAGATGGCTAAAGATGTTAAGTGTGGCGACAAAACTTTCTTCAGGTATATTTGGGAAAGAAAGAAGATCAGAGGTGGAATTGCAGGACTCAGAAGTGCTGGGAATGGACTTGTGGAAAGGGACATTGAAAAAGCGGAATTGCTAAACAAATACTTCTGCTCTGTTTTTACTAAAGAAAATCCTAGAGAAGGACCAACTGTGACTACCAAATATAATGATGGGAATGAAGTAGATATCACACCATTCACAGATGTTGTGTTAGAACAACATGCGAAACTGAAAGTGGACAAGGCCATGGGACCGGATGGGATACATCCCAGGATACTGAAAGAGCTCAGAGAGGTTCTTGTAGGGCTGTTAAAGGATGTTTTCAACAGATCCTTGGAAACAGGAGAAGTTCCTCAGGACTGGAGAATGGCTGATGTTGTACCTCTACACAAAAGTGGTGACAGGGAAGAAGTGTCAAACTACAGGCCCGTGAGCCTTACCTCGGTGGCGCGAAAAGTAATGGAGGCGCTTCTGAAGGAGGGAATAGTGAACTTTCTCAAAACCAACAGGTTACAAGATCCAAGGCAACATGGTTTTACCGAAGGACAATCTTGTCAAACAAATCTGATTGAGTTCTTTGACTGGGTGACCAGAGAACTAGATCAGGGGCATGCGATGGATGTTATCTACCTGGATTTCAGCAAAGCCTTTGATACTGTTCCTCATAGGAGGCTTATCAGTAAACTCGGTAGTCTGGGGATGGGTCCCAAGGTGGTAAACTGGATCAGAAATTGGTTGACTGATAGATGACAGAAGTTGATGGTAAATGGAGCTCACTCGGAGGAAAGGAAGGTGATTAGCGGGGTGCCCCAGGGTTTGGTCCTGGGCCCGGCACTGTTCAATGTATTTGTGAGTGATATTGCTGAAAGACTGAATGGAAAGGTCTGTCTTTTTGCAGATGACATGAAAATTTGCAACAGCGTGGACTCCCCCGAGGGAGTCCTTAACATGAGAAAAGATCTACAAAAGCTGGAGGAATGGTCTAATGCTTGGCAATTAAGATTTAATGCAAAGTGCAGAGTCCTGCACTTGGATAGCAGAAACCCAAGGGAAATGTACATGATAGGGGGCGAGAGGTTGTGTGCATGGATCAGGAAAAAGACCTTGGTGTGATTATTTCTGTAGATCTCAAGGTCGCAAAACAGTGCGACAAGGTGGTAGCAAAAGGCAGGAGGATGTTGGGCTGCATACAAAGAGGAATTACCAGCAGAAAGAAAGAGGTTCTAATAGCACTGTATAAGTCACTGGTGAGGCCTCACTTGGAATACTTAAAGGATGTAAAAAGAATGGAAACTGTTCAGAGGAAGGCGACCAAAATGATTTGGAGCCTGCGTCAGAAGACTTATGCGAAGAGACCTGAAGACCTAAATATGTACACTTTGGAGGAGAGGAGGGATAGGGGAGATATGATTCAGACCTTTAAATACTTAAGGAGAAATAATGAACAAACAAACCTCTTCCAAAGATGGGGAAGCTGTAAAACGAGAGGGCATAACATGAAGCTGCAAGGTGGAAAATTGAAAGGCAATGTCAGGAAATACTTTTTCAACGAGAGGGTGGTGGATGCTTAGAATGCCCTCCTGATGGAGGTGGTGGGGGCAAATACAGTGACAGAATTCAAAATGGCATGGGACAGACACAATGGATCCATTTATAGCAAGAGAATAAAATCAAAATAAACTAAATCATCTAACTTCTCAGCAAATAGAGGTGTCCTGCATGGAGCGGTGTGTTCACCCCTAAACAAAGACATGGGGAGGGGTGGCCTACACAGAGTGGCACCTACTCCTGCCACCTTACTTCTGCCATCTTACTGGGCAGACTAGATGGACCATACTGGTCTTTATCTGCCGTCATTTACTATGTTTCCCCCCTCCCCCTCCCCCTTCCCCTTTTTCAGATCCAATTAACTTGTATCCATACTTAGCAAAAATTAAGTAGCGGACATGGGGAACCCCTCCAGTAAGGCAGGGCAGGTGCCCCCTTCAGGTATGCTGGCAAATTATATGTATCAGAACTATAGCCTCGAATGATGTGCTTATTTATCCAATTAGTCCCAAATCACCAGGGACGATCCCTCTCTCCAATTCCTAGACACTGGTTCCTTCCGTCTTGGTGTGTTAAGTCATCTGCAGGGAGCCCTAGAGACGCAAAAGAGAGAGAGAGAAAAAAGTAAGAGTCCCAGTTTGTTAACTGTGTTTTTTAAATTTGGTATTCTGAGGGCATCTGCCTTGGCTGGGTTGTAAAATTCTATGGATAAGAAATTGAAGACAATGGAAAGGAAGGTTCCAATTTTAAGAATAAAGCTCTTACTAATCAAAATGAATCATTTATTAGAGTATTCACGACAACAGAAGCAGCCTAATGACACCTGCCCTACCGGTGACACCAAACCAGACCTCCTGCACTCTGCGCTGCAACAGGAGCTTATCTTTAGACTCCTGCCGCTGATTTATTGCTGTGCCGCGGTTTTCTCGCCCACTCAGACTAGTCTTTTGCCTAAACTGCGGGAAAATTTACTGGCGATGGCTTTTTGGGGCATAAAATTGCAGGTACAGTAACACTGCCCAAAACAGCCACGCACCAGAAAAAGAAGGAAACCACAGACAATATTACCCGCCCCCTCCTAAGCCTATCCTACTAGATCGAGCAACTACCGGGCTAAACCCGCCTACCCTGCTCCAATTATCTCTGCCCAGAGCACCCTGGCCCCGCCCCGGGGCGGTACCCCAAGTGTGTGTTGGGTTTTTTTCTCCGTCCTCGCGCTGCCCACGTTTGGAGGAGGAGCTTCTGCAAGATCCAATGCAAACCTGCCTCGGTCGCTTTAGCAGCTAGTGTGCGAGGATGAAAGGAGGCGGCCACATCTCTCCTTAACTTTAAAGCTGCCGGATGCACCAATAGCAGGGCGGGAAGGAAGCCGGAGCAGCCTGGCCCCTCGAGCCAATCGCAAGGCGGATTCGCCGGATGTAGGAGGAAACGGATTGTGAGAGGAAGTAGATTTCCTTGCCTCGCGCAGGTTTGATCCAGGTTAGTACAACGAGTAGTTTCAGTAGTGGGGATTGTTGGGCAAGTGCTGTTTTTGAAATCTGAAGGCTCATTTTTATGGTTTAAACCGGCATCTTGTTTTTGCGAGTACTCTTTAATTTTCCCACCTCTGGTCTGTAAAACTTGTATAAATAAACGCAACTCAATTGATCTCTCATTTAGGATGGAATATTCCTGTCCAAGAAATGATAAATGGATAGTAATTAGATGATCATCCTTGTTTATGCACCCTTTAGAATTTGTAAGAGGGAGATTTAGTGCAGAATGGTTTAAAAATTGTTTTAGACTGTAAAGTTGTCTATTTTTTTCCTTTCTCTGGTGAGTCTGTAGAGCATAGTTTGGTTTACGTAATTCATTTCTGATTTTTGTTATATTTTCTAATTATTTATCTTTATAAATACACTGGGCAGTAGATGTTACCATAGGGCTAAATCTGTGAATACTGCGCACTTTAAATATTGAGGAAGCTGCTTCACTGTGGCTGGGGAGGGATGATCTGTTGTGTTTAGTACTCCCAATCATTTTGAAACGTTGACCCCTGTTGACTGTACTGACATCTCTTTAAAATTTCTGTGCAGAATCCTTCTAGGTGTATATCTAGTGTTCTCATCAGGATCTTTTGAATGGGTGCACCACCTAGTCTGATGAATTGACATGGCAAAATAATGAGCAGGAATGGAAAAATGATTTAAGTGATTTTGTATTAAGATTTTAAAAATGTAGTAATATATGTAAATATAATATGAATAAATTAGACACTTGAATTTGGAACGATGACGCATCATTTATGGATCTTCCTGAAAGACAACTAGTCTGCTGCTGGCTGGATTATAGTGTGATCCACCTGGCTACTCCTTCATGTACTCTGCTGACAAAAATTTCTGGAGAGAACATTGCTATCTGACATTTCTTCTTCAGATGGTTTTAAACTGTGCTACATAACCTTTTTTTTTTAAATTAAATGTAAGCTTCTGTTACAGGTTGAAAGTCAGGGTGGTGCAGAGCCTCGAGTACAAACACTGTCATGTCCTCCCCCATCTTTCAGACTTTCTGCGCTGAAGGCATTGCATTGCACTGATTTCCATTCTGTAACAGCAGGTGGGGGTAGGGAAAAGAAGGGGATATGTGGTGCTGGACATGAAGATATAAAGAAGGGAAAGAGGGATGCTGGGCATGGGGAGAGTATGCAAGGGAAGGGGAGATGCTGGACTATGGGGGGAGGGAGTACAATTTTCAGCCGTATGCCACACCCCCAGAGACAGTTAAAGATTTTGCTTAGGACATAGGATACCTTTGGGCTGGCCCTGTGCATAAAGAACTGAGAAACTGCATATGCTGCAGAGAAATCTGAAAATTACTGGATCGGGTTTAAGACATCTCTTCCTGTTTTTTTCTTGATATTTTGTGCACAATTTTCTTAGATCTGTAAGGCATTCCTGTTTTGATAACATGGTATACTTACATGTAGCCCACCAACCAAAAACAACCCTGGGTCACACACAAAAATTATAGTTCTAAAGTAAATTATCAAGGTCAAGTCTAATACTCCTAAACACTGAGCTTCGGCATTGAATGTCCAAGTTGCCTGGATTGCGATCTTGCAGTCTGGTCAGCGGTGATATTCGGCTGCTGGCCAGATTTCAAAATCTGTTAAAATTAGGACAGTTAAATGGCTGTTGTAACGTTAGCGGTTTGAGTAACTGTGCAGCAGCTCAGTGTCACTGCTGCCTGGTTATCGCTGGGTGCCTCTTCTGCTCCACCTAGTGCGGATAGCCTTGCAGCTTATCAGTGCTGCTGGTACATTTTGACAAAGCCCTAGCCCCTGCTTCAAAAGACAGTGTTTGAGGGGAGAAGTTTGGGATGGTAATAGGTTATGTGGAAGAAGGAAAGATGAAATAGAAAAGGTGGTGGGAAGAGTAGACAGACTTTGTTTTTAATGCTTCAGCGTTGGGATCCTTTAATGAATTTTCTTGTTAGGGTTGACAACTTGATGTGTGGTCTGAGCCGACCCCGGTGTTGACTCAAGGTGTTGGTGTCATAGGAAACATTAAGTCTTATGCCCCCTCTGGCTGATAGTATCTGTTGTTTTTAGCAATGAATGTCCTGCTCTGTGCTGCCGCCCCACCCCCAAGAAGCTGCCGCCCTAGTGGTTAGGCCAGACCTGCTGAATAGTGCTTGAAAATCCATGTATGAAAATGTTGTCAGTTCCTTCTTTGTTTCTAATTGAGGATGCTACTTTTATTACTTATTTATGGCTGTAGGGAACCTGCATAGTAACATTTTGGGAGAGGCTGAAGTTGATGCAAGTCTTTTTGACCACTTATGTTTTGTTTTTGCTTTCCAGATAGTTGTATGTGTAAGTTTTAAAATGGATATTCGGCCAAGCCAAACTATTTATATCAACAATATCAATGACAAAATTAAAAAGGAAGGTAGGTACATTTTTAGTATTAAAGAACAATAGTAAATACATGTGGTAATGCCATTTATTTCTCATCTTCACATCTAGGGCTAGGTGTTTTCCCCTTTTGTATCCATGTATGACCTTGTCCTTCCTATGTGCCTGTTTCACCCCCCCTCTGCCAATCATATAATAGTCCGACTGACTCTTTCACAGGGTTCTTGCTTTAAATGTATCTGAAGAGGTTTTTTATTATGAGTTTTTGCCTCTATGGCAAGCTCCTTTAGAGGCAAACACTCATGCCCACAAATGCTAATATGCCTTGCATACCTTGGATTGCAAAAGAGCCTTAGCCTTCTGTTTGGAGCGAGCTAAAACCCTTGGCGGCACATATTCATAGGGATTAACAGGGTTTGCGGACTTGCAGAATGTACTAATCCACTGAGCAGGATATTCAGTGGCACATACCCAGTTTGTGCTGTGAATATCCCCTCCTAAGCTTTCTGAACGCCTTGGCGCTAACAGCTTAATATTGGGGCATTCCGGAAGTGGCACCCAATGTTAGCTGGTCAATAGCGATATTGAGCTGCAAACAGGGTAAAGTTAGGAAGAAAAAAAGCTGGCCTAACTTTACCTGGTTTAGCTACCTGGCTAGTGGCTGAATATTGCCACTGACCAGATAGCTAACTCACTGTTGGGGCAAACCAAAGTTTTCCATATCGTCCTACTAGACTAGTCCAGATGAGTGGGCTATCTCCCCCTAACAACGGTGAAAATATTCCAGAGGTTTCTTAATACCTCATTCTGCTATATCGGTCGAGGCACCTAGGGGCACACCTCAGTAATTCTCTATCTCTAGCAGATGGTGGATGCTTCGATGCAGCTCTGGTGAGTACCAGAAAGCTAAGCCTTTGTCTTGTGTGACTTTGTTTTTTTGAGGGTGCAGCCAGACTTTGTCTGCTGGGCGGTGCATACGTTGGGCTCTGGGTCCATTGGGACAACTCTTGGTGAGGCGTGCTAGGTATGCACCTTACTACATGCCAGTTTTGTATGCCATGGATCTGCGCGTGACAGTATTGTGCAGTGGTGGTGCTCACATGGCTGGAGTATGCATTGCAAAAGTGCCATCTTAGTGTGGCTTGAGCCTGAGAAGCTGGGCTGTTAGTGACGCGGAAAGTGCACATTGTTGGTACTGACACATGTCTTCTGAGGAACGCTGCCTGGTCCACAGAAAGTTCTGTCGTTGGATTCCAGCTTCGCTGCCTGCATAGAGGTTTCTGAGGCACCCTTGGGGGGCCCGCCCTCTCACAGCAGTGGACACAGTGGTGAACTATTCAAGCCTTGGACTCACTTTGCTGGCTACTCCCCTTCTCTTACATAAGAACATAAGATATGCCATACTGGGTCAGACCAAGGTCCATCAAGCCCAGTATCCTGTTTCTAACAGTGGCCAATCTAGGTCATACGTACCTAGCAGTTTCCCCAAAAGACACAGGTTCTGCAATGCTTGTATTGGGTCAAGCACCGATATCCTGGGTCCCTTTTTAATAATGGTTTATGGACCTTTCCTCCAGGAACTTGTCCAAACCTTTTTTAAACCCGGCTACACTAGCAGCCTTTACTACATCTTCCGGTAACAAATTCCAGAGTTTGATTACATGTTGAGTGAAAAAATATTTTCTTTTATTAGTCTTAAATAATTTACCCTGTAGCTTCATTGCATGTCCCCTAGTCTTTCTATATTCTGATGACGTAAACAATCGATCTACGTTTACCCGTTCCACTCCGTTCATTAATTTATAGACTTCTATCATATCTCCCCTCAGCCGTCTTTTTTCCAGGTTAAAGAGCCCTAACGTTTTTAGCCTTTCTTCATAGGGGTATCCTTCCATCCCCTTTACCATTTTGGTGGCTCTTCTCTGAACCTTTTCTAATAACGCTATATCCTTTTTAAGATACGGCGACCAGAATTGCACACAATATTCAAGATGCAGTCTCGCCATGGAACGATACAGAGGCATTATAATATCCTTTGTTTTATTTTCCATTCCTTTCCTTATGATACCTAGCATTCTATTTGGTCTCTTGGCCGCCGCTGCACACTGGGCCGAGGGTTTTAACATGTTATCCACAATGACACCTAAATCTTAATGCAATGCAATGTGTGCCTTCGAGTCATAACACTTATTAAAAGAGGGCTGCTGCACAGTACCCTGCCCTGTGCTTCTGATGTAAGCTGTGACCAACTTCCTGGGTGATTAACAGTCCTTGCTTGGATAGAAGGAGTCTTTCAAAATGGCCTTTTGACCTGCCACCTGGCATTAACACCTATTGAAAAAGTTTCACAGGTCTCTTGCCCCCTAGGTAGAAGGCCTCTTTGTAAAAGTCTCTAGAAGACTTTATTTGTTGCTCAAAGAATATTGACCCTGTTTTTCCTTCTATGCTAAGTTATATTCTGATTTGATTTCAATTAAAGCTCTTTGCTGCTGCTAGGCTCTGACTTATTATGAAATTTAAACTAGAATCTCTCTGCTGGGTATGACATCTAAGCTCTCTTCTGTGTTTTAAATTTAAATAGGATCCAGTGCACAGGTGGTTTTCCTGGCACTGGATAGAGTCTTGCTAAATGCTCGCATTACTCCTTCGAAATTTCTGAAGCTGCCATCTCCACCAAACAACTGTTTGCCATCCTTCGCAGGCTCTCTACGGTCTCCCCTCACTCCTCCGCAATGTCCATAGCACCAGCTCCGGCCTTACTGATGTCTTACTTCAACAAAGGCTAACACACCTTGTTAATGAAGACGTGCGTTTATTTATAATACAAAGCAGGGATAACTTGAATTTCACTTACAGTATTTAACTTCTTAATTCGTACTTATTTAGAAAGGCAAGTAATTCATATATCTACCTATGATTAGTTAAAAAGATATCTGGAAAACTATTAGAATAAAAGCACTTAATTACAGAATAGATAACTAGAAAGATAATTACAGAAGAAGAATATACTTCACCGAAAAAGCTTTACTTCATCCCTTGTCACACGTCGATTGAATGGATCCCTGATTCAACCAGACAAGAGAGACTTCTCAATCGGGAGTTTCTCTAGGCAATGCGTCCATTCCTAGATGAATCCATTTCTCTCTCTGTCTAGCTGAAAACAGGTACCCATTTTATCCAGTTGCAAGAACAATCCAGTTATTTCCTATCATGTGACACATACGTAGTATAGAGTCAGTTATCCATTAAGCACATCCAAGACACTGGCCAGGTGCTTGAAAATGCTCAAGGGAACCCCCCACCCCCCTGGTCTACATTACAATTGATGAATTCTTAGGAGAAATGTTTCCAAGGCAAGGTGAATTGTCCTGTTTTGTCCTGTTAATGGGTTTCAATTTGTCTGCTAGTAGAAAGGCTCCTAGGTGAAGTGTTCTTTTGTTCTCTGTAATGGGTCTCCATTTGCTTGCTAGGAGAAGGTCTCCTCCCTGATCTTTCCAGTATCTGTAGTTATGTAAATTGTTTCAGCAGTTTCAAGTGCCCCTATTCACAGATGAGGCATAGTCACTGCTGAGACATATTCACTAGTGGCATAATCAATAGTCAAAATTCATCTGTACCACATTCGGTCCTTTGACTATTGATTGTGCCTATACGATACTGGTAACATTGTGGGGACTTTGGGTGGATGAAATATAGTAATGAAACTGGGTATGCATTGAATAAAACAACATATCATAATTAATAAACAAATACAAATAATAATTCCCCCAATGATTTGTCTGAGGCTACCCATACTGGGCAGCCATCCAAATACCCAATCCCACCAATTAACATTAATATCTTGTTTAATATCTTTGGCTAGTTCTTGCAAAGCTTGAATATGAGACTGAATGGAAGTAGCATGGTCAGTTAAATTAAAGCAACACATGCCTTCAAAATGTTCACATCCATAATTGTGTTTTAAAAGTAAATAATCTATTGCTACTCGATTTTGCAAGACTGCCTTCCTAGTACTACTTAAGTCAATAAATAATTCTTGTAAAGCAACTGAAGTATGATTAAGACTTTTTACCATGGTGCAAGCTAAAGCATTAATTGTGCGAGTGTTATATAAGGCTAAACCAGGCACTCCCAGAAGGGAAACGGCTGCACTGGTATTTTCTACTTTAGAAAGTAAAGTGACTTTTGAATCACAATCTGCGGGTATCATAGCTGTTATTGTTCTTCTCTTTCTAATTTTAGTTTTAGGAGAGGGTGGCATAATAAGTCCTAATCGACTAAGAGTGCAAGGCCCCCCTGTGAGATTTCCTGGAATATATGTATAAGTGGTATTACCACAAGACAATAACCACCCTATTGGCAGTTTAACATTTCTACCCTAACTAGCTTGTACTATTGTATTATTACAATTCATAGTATTAGTTACATTTCTACATTTCCTAGTTGCATCACATAAAAGTATTATATCAATGTCCTTGGCAATTTCTTGTTGCATCTTTAGTTGTTGGCATTTCGGTATTTCATCAGGATTACATGTCATGTTATAACATACATCGCCTGGGGCGATATTATGGGTGATTATTTGAGTCATGTTATCCCAAAAATTGAAATTAGTGGGACAATCTCTGCAATATTCGTATAGCATGGGGTGTGTCCTTATATCTTCTTCATTTGCCCAACTGTCATTTTGTGTAGCTTTAAAATAGTACAACAAAACTCGAGCTGGTGTGAGTATTGCAATCAAACATGTAGTTAACAGATCCACTGGATTACGCATGTCCGAAAGGCAAAAGTTAGAAATGTTTAAAACTTTTCGGGCTAAATAAGTCCAGATATTCTGAGGTGGTTCTATCGCATCTGCTAAACACTTGGGCAAGTGTAATTCGGGTTGGGTTACCACTTGCACTCTCCAGTAACAGACTTTCCATGTACCAAAGATCAGGCTGGTAATGAGTGCCCATGTCACTACATGGCATATGAAAGCTTGCTGGAACCGATCCCGGTCCTTGATAGAAATATGCTGGTTCATTGGTTCAGAAGGTGTAGAGATAACCTATAATGAAAAGACATCATTTTATTCTTGCAGGTAACATTTGTTTGCTGGTATATATTCCCACTTTTCTTGTCCAGGTCTCATAATCAATATTATGTTATCATTCCCAGTGGCAATAACTTCTGCCTGCTCAGGTGGGTGATTTGGTGATTGTACCCAAATCCTTGCCCCGGTGTTTAAATTAGCAGATCCAAATCCAGCATCGCCTCTAACTGTTAGAGCAGTGGGGGCACTCCCCTTCTTTACTACTCCTCCATAAGTGGGGATGATAAGTAATTGGGCCACTCTGTCCCCAGTCTGGATCATTAAATCTGAGTTACCACTGTTCATTAGAATAATTTTTATCTCTCCTTGATAATCTGCATTAATCACTCCTCCAAGTATTTGTATGCCTTTCAGGGCCAATCCAGAGCGAGGGGCAATTAACCCAAAATGCTCAGGTGGTAACTGGACTCCTATTCCTGTTTCTATTAATTGCAAATAATGGACCTTTATTCTATATTCCTGCAGAGCATGTAAATCTAGTCCGGCTGCCTCTGGTGTTGCCCGATATGGGGCTAAGGCACCTTCTTTAATTTCCCAATATAGAATAGTGTTAGTGGCTACATAAGATTTGATTTGTAATGCGGGAGTCAACATCCTCATTAGAGGAGTTTCAGTTTCTGCAATTGGTCTATTGTTAAGGATCTGTAGTGCTGCAGATAAATGATCTCTCCACTTTTGCAGGGATCCTTCCCCTAATTTCCTAAGCTGTTCTTTGAGCAATCCATTCATTCTTTCTATAAGTCCTGCAGCTTGAGGGTAATAGGGTATATGAAATATCCATTCAATGTTATGCTGTCTACTGTGATCCTGTACAAGCCTCCCTTTAAAATGAGACCCATTATCACTTTGAATCTGAAGAGGGATCCCATAATATAAAGTAATAAGGTCTAATGTTTTAATGGTGTTAATCTGCGTAGCCCTCTTACATGGATATGCCACTAAGTACCCGGAATATGTATCCACAGCCGTGCATACATACTGACATCCCTTACTGGTAGGTAGAGGTCCTATGTAATCTATTTGCCATATCTGGCCTGGTAGTTTTCCTCGCCCTAAATGGCCATACACTATGTGTGGGACAGACCTGTGCTGTATATGCTGACAAATTGGGCATTGCAAGATAATTGTTCTAATGGCATCTAAGGGGATAGGGATTCCCCGTGTTTGTGCCCAGCGGAAAGTAGCTTTTTCACCTAAATGCCCACATTTCTGGTGAGCCCATTTTGCCATGCCCAGCAAGTCAGATTCTTTGGTGTCTGTTTGTGCTTCAGCAATTTTAGCTTGTTCATCAGTAATAGAGTTAAACCATCTGTCTAACGAATCAATAGCACAATGAGCATCTACATGATACACAGTTACCGTACTTAAAAGCAACATTTCCCAAATTTGCTGCCACAGTTCCTTTCCCCAAATTTCTCTTGAATGTATCTCCCAATTATTTTGCTGCCAGGTAGGTAGCCATGTGGCTAAGCCATTGGCTACTGACCAGGAATCAGTGTAAATATGACAAGTCCCTGGGGTCTCTTGTTTTAAAGCCTGAAATACTGCATAAAGTTCAGCATATTGGCTACTTTTCCCTTCACCTGTAGTTGTCAACAATTTTTTAGTAGTGGGATTGTAAGACACAGCCTTCCAACACCTTTTATTTCCCACATATTTAGCAGACCCATCAGTAAACCAAACATGATTTCTCTGTTCTGAGGTTAATTGTACAAATGGTTGTCCCCACTTCACTGGAGACTCTGTTGCTGTTAATTCATGATTTGGCAATTGCATGGTCTCAGTGTCCTTAAGAGGGGCTTGAGCTACCCTTTCATGTAAGGTAGCAGTTCCCCCTATACCAATTTTAGCTCTATCCTGAATATACCATTTCCATTTGATTATGCTTGCTTCTTGTGCATGTCCTATTCTGTGTGTCTTGGGGGAGCTCATTACCCACTGCATAATAGGAATTTCTGGTCTTAACATCACAGTGTGTCCTATGGTCACCTGTTCTGTATCCACCAAAGCCCAATAACATGCTAACAACTGTTTTTCAAAAGGGGTATATCTAGTCCCTGCTTCAGGAGCTTCCTCGTCCAGAATCCTAGAGGTACTTTTTTCTTTCCCTGTTTCTGCCATAAACTCCAATTAGCATACTGTTCTTGTACTGATACATTGAGCTCGAGTTCCCCAGGTTGAACAGGCCATAAATCTAAGGCTTGCTGTATAGCTTGTTTAGCCAGTTCAAAAGCCTGCTGCTGCACATCTCCCCATTCAAACTCATATTTCTTCCTAGTTATTTTATACAATGGTGCCAGTATTTGACTCAAATGGGGAATGTGCTGCCTCCAAAAGCCAAACAGTCCAATAAATTTCTGGGCCTCCTTTTTATTTCGGGGAGTATTAAATTCCATTATTTTCTGTTTGGCTTTTGGGAGCACTTCTCTATGACCCTGATGCCACTGTATGCCCAGGAATTTTACTGTCTGGGCTGGTCCTTGAATTTTTGCAGGGTTAATTTCCCAACCCTTCTTTTTCATGTGTGCAATGAGAGCTTCAAGATGTTCCTGCACTATCTCTTGTGAGGGCCCCTGCACTAAAATATCATCAATATAATGTGAAATTTGTACCCCATCCGGAGGTGGGAGTTCATCTAAGTGTTCTGCTACAATCCTGTGACAGATAGTGGGGCTATGTAAATACCCCTGGGGAAGTCTAGTGGGACAGTACTGTCTACCCTGCCAAGAAAATGAGAACTGCTCCCAATTCTCCGACGAAATTGGAATAGTAAAAAATGCATTAGCCAAATCTATGACAGCATACCATGTCCCTGCGTGTCTTTGAATATTTTCAATAAGAGTAATTGTATCTGGTACAGCAGCAGTCAGTGGAGGGGTATACTTATTCAATTCTCTATAATCAACTGTCATTCTCCAACTGCCATCTGATTTCTTTACCGGCCAAACCGGATTATTCCAGCCAGTGGTAACTGGCTTAATCACCCCTGCTTCTAGCAATTCCTGAATTGTTTCTCCTATTTCCTGATGTCCTCCCGGGATCCTATACTGCTTCATACTCACCATTTTAGTGGCGGGGAGCAGCTTTACTGCTGGCATTTTAAGGTGTCCTACAGTAATAGGTCTAGCAGACATGTAAGGTTTGATGCCAAATTGGTATTGTTCCTCATCAAGTATCAGTGTCAACCCTTTTAATATGTCTATCCCAATTATATACTCGGGAATGGGAACAATTAACACCGAGTATTTTCTCTTAGGTAACTGACCAATTTTCATTTCCAATGTGGTTTGTACAGCATCTGTTTTCCTTCCTCCCAGCCCAGTGATTGTAACATGCTGTCCTCTGAAATGTTTTGGATTTCCATAAATTAAGGTGGCCTCCGCTCCAGTATCTACTAAGGCTCGGACCCTCTGATTGTTCTTATGTTTCCAAAAAATTTCTAAATTTACATGGGGTCTCATGTCTTTGAGTCCACCCTTCAACTGGAGCTTGGCCTACTTCCTATTCTTGAAACAAATCCTGTGCCCATGAAAGATCAGGGTATAAGTCAGAAAGTGGTGCTGTGGGAATAACATTTGATCTTGCTTCTCTAATCTCACCCTCCTTCCTTTTCCCCTCATTCTTTCTCTCCTCTTCATTCACTTCAGAATTTTGTTTACTCACATGCACTGTTCCCTCTAAGCTGTGCGCGTGTGCGCGCGCACACACCTCGCCGAGCGAGCGCACATACTTTACAACAGAGCGCACAAAAATTATGGCTCTGATTCTGATAGAAAACAACACAGATGTCTTAAAATTTAAAAGTTATGATTGTAATTACTAGAAATTTCCCACTTCATTTAGTAATCGTCTATTTTCATTTAATTTGATTAAAATCAATGTGGTGTACATACTGTATTCTGACGTGTAGTCAAATTTTAAAGTATATAACTCCGAGTGTCGTTATGTGGCGCACAAAAATTTAACCTTCCTTCAAAAGCTGCACACAGCTGATATTTTATGCGCACACAGCCTACAGAAAATTAGAGGGAACATTGCTCACATGCCTATTTCCACTTTTCTTATACAGCCCTCTTTTCTTATATATTTCCCACATGCTCTGTGTGTCAATTCCATCAATCTGTTCCTTTTTAACACCATCTTTAAGGAGAGCAGTAAACATATCTTTCCTGGATACTCGGTTGTTTATATTTCCCTTCTGTCCTTCTGATCTATTCTCCCTTCTGTCACCAGCACTGTACTTTGGACCCCACTCTCCCAATTCACCTAATTGTCTCACTGCTTCTATTACTTCTGATAAAGGATTCCCTGTTTGATTTATCAGTAAAGTCATAATAACATGTTTGTAAGCTGGTGGAGCCAAACGTATAATCTTATTCCTCATTGATGCAGTCATGGCACAATTCATTAACTGATCAGCTTGCCCTATAAAAATAGCAGTTTTCATGCCTTCCTCTTTAATGCGCTGAATAGTGTCGTGCAAAGCAAACCATTGTTTATCATTTGGGGGCCAATCAGCTTCGGCAGGAAATTTAGCATTACATCCTTCTACTGCCAGTTGGAGTAAATTAGTCATATTTTGTGATATGTAATTACGAAACTGCTCTTGTATCACAGGGTCAACACTAATTAGACAAAATTTCCTAGAATCACCATGATCTAGCTGTACTCCTGCAGCTCCAGTTTCATAAATACGCACCATCCAGGTAATCAGTGATTCCCCAGGTTTCTGCCTAAACCTGTCCTGGATATCATTAATCTCTTGTTGATTAAAATCCTCCACAGTATCTAGATTAACTCCTCCAGGATTTTGGGGAGTACTCTGCACTTTCCTCCTATAAATCGGTTGTGCCTGATAGTTTTCATTACTAACTCCTTGCTCTTCCTCAGAGTTAGATGATTCAGTAGAATCCCAGATATTACCATCCCAGTCATCAGGATTCCAATTTACACCTGCTTTAGCAATAGACATGTGCACTTTCTTTTTATTTACTCTCCCCTTTTTTTTACGATATTTATACTGGGCCACCCTGACAGCTGCTCTCTCAGCAACCTGCTGATAAGTATCTAATTTATCCGTCAACAAACGGATTTGGCATTGTAGCATTGTTATCATATTTTGTAAATCACAATTCTGTTTTTCAAGTTGCTCAATCAAATCTACTTTGCTGGATTTTGTCTGATGTATCTTACGATATGCAGACAGCAAAAGCCAACCTCTCCTCCCCAACACACTCAATTCTATCCCTTTTTCAACAGGTATTTTTTGCAAGCATGTAAGGAGATTTACAGGTTTCGCATCTTTTAAAACAGATTCCCAATTCTCACTTAGTCCTGAATTGCAAGACCATTCTCTAGCTAACATTTCATAAGGCGCCTGATCCCATCCGGGGATATTTACAAAATCTTTATCTTCCTTTACAGTCTTTGTACTATTTACATTTTTTACTCTTCTTTTCAACATTGTTATAGCCTTTCTTTTTATCGCACCCCACTTCTGGTACCAAATGTCTTACTTCAACAAAGGCTAACACACCTTGTTAATGAAGATGTGCGTTTATTTATAATACAAAGCAGGGATAACTTGAATTTCACTTACAGTATTTAACTTCTTAATTCGTACTTATTTAGAAAGGCAAGTAATTCATATATCTACCTATGATTAGTTAAAAAGATATCTGGAAAACTATTAGAATAAAAGCACTTAATTACAGAATAGATAACTAGAAAGATAATTACAGAAGAAGAATATACTTCACCGAAAAAGCTTTACTTCATCCCTTGTCACACGTCGATTGAATGGATCCCTGATTCAACCAGACAAGAGAGACTTCTCAATCGGGAGTTTCTCTAGGCAATGCGTCCATTCCTAGATGAATCCATTTCTCTCTCTGTCTAGCTGAAAACAGGTACCCATTTTATCCAGTTGCAAGAACAATCCAGTTATTTCCTATCATGTGACACATACGTAGTATAGAGTCAGTTATCCATTAAGCACATCCAAGACACTGGCCAGGTGCTTGAAATGCTCAAGGGAACCCCCCACCCCCCCTGGTCTACATTACAATTGATGAATTCTTAGGAGAAATGTTTCCAAGGCAAGGTGAATTGTCCTGTTTTGTCCTGTTAATGGGTTTCAATTTGTCTGCTAGTAGAAAGGCTCCTAGGTGAAGTGTTCTTTTGTTCTCTGTAATGGGTCTCCATTTGCTTGCTAGGAGAAGGTCTCCTCCCTGATCTTTCCAGTATCTGTAGTTATGTAAATTGTTTCAACAGTTTCAAGTGCCCCTATTCACAGATGAGGCATATTCACTGCTGAGACATATTCACTAGTGGCATAATCAATAGTCAAAATTCATCTGTACCACAACTGACTACTTTTTTTTGCGAAAAGATCCATAATCTGTGCTCTTCTTTCTCCAATCCTCCACCTCTGTCGCCTCCTGTTCCCCTCTCTGATCCAGTTGTCTCATCTCCCTCTTCCCCGAACAAGGCACTGGCTCATACCTGGTCACAGTTTCATCCCATCACTGCTGCTGAATTATACAAGACTCTTTCCAGTGCCAGGAAAACTACCTGTGCACTGGATCCTATTCCCTCTGGCTGGTTAGCTGAGCCAGCCTTGCAACTGTTGCCTATCATCTTAACTATCCTGAATTCTAGTCTCTCCACAGGTATTTTTCCCACTCCTTGGAAATCTGTTGTTGTTCGCCCCTTACTCAAGCAACCCTCGCTGGATCCTTCTATTCTGTCACATTGGCGCCCGGTCTCAAATCTCCCCTTTCTGTCTAAAATACTAGAACGACTAGTGTTTATGCAATTAGCTTCTCATGTGGAAGCCACCAATACTTTGCACCCACGTCAGTCAGGATTCTGTTCAGGACATAGCACGGAGACGGTACTTCTTGCCCTCCTGAATGAAATTCATTCTGCACATGACCGGGGAGATATCATTCTGATTGTATCATTGGACCTATTATTGGCATTTGATCTTGTGGATCACAGAACCCTTCTTTCTTGTCTCTATGATGCTGGACTTCAGGGCACTGTATTACAATGGTTTCGCTCTTTTCTTTTTTCGTGCACTTTCTCTGTCCATTCTGATAACCAGTCTTCTTCTTCCATTCCTCTTTCATGTGGAGTCCCACAGGGCTCTGTTCTCTCCCCTCTGCTTTTTAATATTTTTCTTGCTCCTTTGCCCCTGCTAATTCAACAATTCCTGGTCTCCACTGACCTGTATGCAGACAATATTGTCCTTCTCTTTCATTCATCTCCGGTAGATGTGAATATCTTGTCTTTCAACGACTGTCTTTCCCATATTGTGTCTTGGCTTTCCTCCAATTTTCTCCATGTGAACCCCTCCAAGTCAACTGCTATGTGGGTGTCTTTGAGTACCCCATGTCCCACTATTGCCCCTCAGCTTGCCTAAACTGCAATTCCCTTGGTGTCCTCCTTTCGTTATCTGGGTGTCACTTTAGACTCTTCTCTCTCTTTTCACGAACACCTTCTGCCCTCATGCGCCATTCTTTTTATGCACTTAGACAGATCAGAGCAGTCTGCTCGCTGCTGCCTCCATTATCCCTTATCACCTTATTACTTGCTTTAGTCGTAAACAGACTGGACTATTGCAATGTGACTTTAGCTAACTTACCACTCTATCAGCTTCAACGCTTGCAATTGCTCCAAAATACAGCTGTGTGCCTCGCTACACATGCTCAACGATCAGATCATGTTACTCCTCCCTTGCTCCGTCTCCACTGGTTGCTACTTCGGTTTCGATTTCAGTACAGATTCCTAATTTTGACCCATCAGGCACTCTACATCTTGACACCACTGTACCTTGCCGATCTCGTCACCTTATACACGCCACACCGTCAACTCCGTTCACTTCACGCCAATCGGCTCTCTTCCACTTTCCTCTCAAGCGCACCTGGAGTAGACTCGACGTGCGCATTCTTTTTCCTCAGCCCAGCACTCTGGAACGCCCTACCGTCCTCACTCCGTCTAGAACCTTCCTACCAAACATTCAAAACATTACTCAAAACACACCTATTTCAGCAGGCTTTTGATCTCTCAAATGATGACATCTTGTAGATTATCTGTTCTTGCTCTACTTACTGTCCTGTCTACCTCTTTTCTGTTATAATATGGCGTTCCTTTCTTTTTCTGCAGCAATGTTCTGTTAACTTTTTTATTGTAAACTGCCCTAATGTCCTAACGTGGGCGGTATATCAAGTGTCAATAAAGATTAAAAGTATGACAGTAAGTTTGCCCTTGCTGGTGGTGGGGCGAATCCTGATAGGGAGCTCCTGGTCTCTGCGATGTCTTTCCCCCCCCACCCCCCCCCTGAATTCTTTTCATTTCTTCAGCAAACTTTGTCCTTCTGGCAAGGCAGTTCAGACCGTGGGGCCTTTGGGTCCTCTCATACTCTCTCTGCTTTGTGAGAAGGAGGTACTGCAACACAGGATAGTCAAAGCCTGGCCTGGGCTCTGCTGCCTAAGGTCTTGACCGAGATTGGAATCCAGAGATTCAGACTGTTTCTCTCTTTTGCTTGAGATCTGGAATCCAGTTCAGACACCTCTGGCAAGGACTTCAGTATTGAGGATGAGCTGTCATCTCTTTCAGAGGATCAAGATGATTCCCATATTATCTGCCTGTTCAGGAAGGATGGACTGGAAGTGTTGATTGCTTGTGTGTCCTCTGCTCTTGGTTGGCTTATCTTCATACGGCAGAACAGGCGCCACAGGTATACCCCTCTTGCAAGGGTTTTGGAAGCATTTCCTTTTCCAGGGGTTATCAAGATCATGGTCCACTTGGAGAGGGACTTCCCCCAGCTCCCTGTTGAAAGGAGTCAGGGTCTTGAAGAAGCTTTACGCCTTGCCACAGGAGGATTGCACCGTGAAGTTCAGCATGCTTCAGGTGGACATTCATATCACGGTGGTCATGAGGTGGACCACCATCTTGTTGGAAGATAGTGCGGCCCTGAAAGAGCACTTGGATCGCAAGATGGAAGCTCTCCTGAAGAGTCATTTTTCGACTTCCTCAGCTATTCTCCAGCTAATGGTATGTGCGAGTCTGACTTGAGCTCTCCCTCATTGGATTCAGTTGCGCTCTGGGAGATACCTCCATCCTCCTGGAATTGGCAGCAGCCTCTCTGTTGGAGGCCATGTATGATCTAAACTGCTTGATGGCTAAAGATATTGCCTTCTCAACGGTGGCACGATAGTGGCTGTGGCTTCACCACTGGACAGTGAATTCATCCTCTAAGTTCTATTTGCTCTGACTTGCCTTTAACGGGACGCTTTTGTTTGGGAGGGGACTTGGAAAAGCTGGTTAAGGATTTGGATGAGTCTAAACCTCATCGCCTGCTGGAGGATAGGTCCAAGGGGTCTGGAAAGCAAACCAATGCATCCTTTTCCGTGATGTCTGTCCATTATCCTCGTGCCCATTGGTATCATTCGGGAAAGCCCACCTTTCTTTCATTCTCCTTGTTTTCGGTCCAGGCTCATCCCTTTCATGAGGCTAGAGGATGCTAGGGGACTACCACCTCCAGATTTACCACCTCCTGTCCAGTACAATGATGGATTGGGGGCCCATTCTGGGATGCTTCCTGTGGCAGGCAAGGAGCCTATCCCAGGTGCCTTCATCTCTCCATGTGGCTCTGTGGCCAAGAAGGGCTGCCGTTCAGGCTGTTCTGGAAAGATTTCTCAGTCTACAGATGATCGCCCTGGTGCGATGAGTTTCTCGTGTCCCTGTACCTGACTGAGGTCTGTTTCTACATTCCTATGTGTGAGGATCAGCAATGCTTCCTCCGTTTTGCCATTCCTGGTTCTCATTTTCAGTTCGCTGTTTGTTTGTTAAAAAATTTGTTATACCGCTCAATACCATAGGCATCTGAGCGGTTTACAATAATTAAAATACAGGCTGCAAGAAAGGAAGAAAAGAACGCCATTTTAAAATAGTAATAGGAGAGAAAGAACAGAAAAGGCAACTAGTTATAAAATACGTCAGTAGGGAAGGCAGCTAGCTATAAAATACATCAGCGGGGAGGAGGGAGGGAAGACTGAGACGAGGGGGGAAGGTTAAATGCCAAGCTAAAGAGGTAAGTTTTGAGTTGTGCTTTAAAAGACTGATAGGACTCTTCTGCACGGAGGGAAGAGGGGAGTGAGTTCCAGAGTTTGGGACCCAGGAAATAAAAGGCTGAGGAGCGGGTAGATTCGAGATGGGCCTGTGAGGGAGAGGGAAGAGACATACGGTTTGTGTGAATGGAGCGAAGCAGGCGATGGGAAGTGCGGAAGTGTATTTGGTCTGCGAGATAAAGGGGGATGCCTGGTCTTCCCTTTTGGCCTCTCCACCACTCTGAGGACATTCTCGAATGTCATGGTGGTGGCTGTATTGAGGCATGAGGTGATCTGTTTTCACTCTTATCTGGATGACTGACTCATCTGAGCCAAGTCACAGTCGGAAGCATCTTGAATGTTGGTCCTAGTGATTCAGTTCCTGAAGAGTCTTGGCTGGTTGATCAACTGTGGGAAGAGTCACTTGCAGCCTTCCTAGTCACTGGAATTCTTGGGAGTGCAGTTTGACATGCATATAGGCAGGATCTTTCTACCTGAGGAGAGAGTGAGAAAGCTGTTGTCTTAGCTGGCAGCCTTCCAGTCAAAGTGGGCTCCCAGAGTTTAGGATTATCTAAGATTCTCAACTTGATGGTAGCATCAATCGAAATGGTCTCTTGGGTGCAAGCTTGCATGAGGCTGCTGCAGAGGTGATTGCTGTCTTGATGGTCTCCAAGTTCTCAGGATTTAGAGGTCAGTCTTTACCTACCTCCCTCAATGATGTCCAGCTTGCGTTGGGGGGTGGGAGAGACAGCCTCAGCACCTGAGAGAGGACACTTTGTGGTTCTTCCTGTCAATGGATGCCAGCCCGTTTGGCCTTTTCAATGGCCTCCCCAGCCAAATGGCTCAGGGCTGCTGAATAGCTGGGAGGCAGCGAGGTTCATTAACTGCCTAGAGCTAAGGGCCATTCATTAAGTATGTTATTTTTACCTAACCTTGTTCCATGTAAATATCTCATGTATATAGTTCACCCCTGTTATCCAAGTTTGTACTCCTGTTCCATGTAAAACCAAACAGCTTGTTGTTATGGTCGTTGTGTTATAATGTAAACCGCGCTGATACCGAATAGTGCGGTATATAAGAAATTGTAATAAATAAATAAATAAATTACACTCTACTGCACCTCTGGTCCTTGATCTGAGGCAGAGCGGTCCTGGTGTTCTCAGACAATGCCACAGAATGGTTTTAGAGACGGCCTCTTGTTCATTTGGGTAAAAAGGAAACTTCTAGCTTTCTTGGCGCAACACATTGCAGGTACCAACAATGTGGAGGTGGATTTTCTAAGTTGATGCTCCCTTAATCCCAGGGAGTGGGAGTTGAGCCAGTTGGCATTTCGGCAGATTCTGAACCTCTGGGGTTGTTCCTCGATGGACCTGATGATGACCTGGTCCAATGCCAAAGTGTGAAGGTTGTTGAGTCGCTTCAAGGAAGCGGGTTCCAAGGGTGTCAATGCTGTAGTTCAGCTCTGGCCAAAACAGTGCCTGCTGTATGTGTTCCCTTTGTGGCAGCTCATGGGCCATGTACTTCACCGTATAGAGTAACAGCCAGGCTGGGTTGTCTTGGTGGTGTCTGGCCACAGAGGACGTGATTCAGGGACCTGATGCATCTCCTGTGGGAACCTCTTCTACAAAGTCCTACAGTTTGGAGCTGTTGCGGCAGGGACCAATCCTTTTGGACCACCCCGCTCTCTTCTTGCTTACGCGCTGAACATTGCCTCTGAAGAACACAGCCATAAGAGCTCTTCTCCTGCCGTGGTTTTCACGCTCCTAAAAGGAAAGAGGGTCCACCAGCCTGTTTATTTAAACACTGTTGCCGTGTAAGGATCATCTTTGCTTGCCTTTTTTCAGGATGGCTTTGGCAAGGGCCTCTCCCTTAGTTCCTAAAGGTTCATATAGCTGCCTTGTCGGCTATTGGTAGGGCATCTTTATATTTATTTTTATTTATTTATTTAACGCTTTTCTATACCGCACTATTCGGCATCAGCGCGGTTTACAAGGAACAGGTTTGTACAATGAGGAACAGCCGTACATTAAACTTACATAGAACAGGGAATTTAAACATGGATAACAGGTGAACTTTATACATAATATATAATAGGGAGATTTAAACAAGGATAACAGGAGAACTTTGTACATTATATACAAAAGGGGATTGCATCATATCTGAGTTTATGATACAGGCCCTAAAGGGGATAGTTGGATGAGGTGGAGAGTTATCATTGGGGATTGGTTATAGCCTTGCAGCCAGATGTAAGTATTGTGGCGTTTCCTTCAGGGGGTACATCTTCCCCCTGCATTTAGTCATTCCCTCTTGGGCTCTCTGCTTAGTTCTCTGGGCTTTCATGTCTGAGCTCCTGAAGCAGGCCACACTTAAAGATCTGTCCCTTAAGACTGTGTCTGTCTGTCTTTCTTTTTGGCTCATTTTGCCAAGCAGATTGCAATCTTAGTGCTAAGAAGCATAGTCATGCAAGGATCCTTAGTTGTTTTTCTCAGAGGATACCATGTATATTCAACCCATCACCACCACCTTGCTCAAGGTGGTGTCATCCTTTCGTGTTAATCAGGTGATCTGTCTGCCCTCCTTTTCTAAGGAACAGTGCCAAGGGAAGGACAGGGAAATTTACCTGGTGGATGTCAGGGGAGTGCTTCTCCAGTATCTCAGTCAGTCCATTTTTTTCTAGGCCTGTGTAAAAGGTGACACAGCCACTAAATCTATCCTGGAGTGCTGTATCAAAGAGGCCATTGCCTCAGTATATCTATTGTAGAACTGGCTGTTTCCAGAGGGGTGTGTGTGTGCTTTCCACATTTGTGCAGGCATCCTTGTGACATTTTGTGGGGTGGCAACGTGGGCATGACTTTCCACTTTTTGTCAAGCATTAATGTTTGGATGTCCACACTCAGGCGAATATAGCCTTGGGCTCAGAGGTCTTGAAAGCTGTCATGTCTTCTTCCCACCCATTGGAATCATAGCGTTGGTATATCCCATGTGTCTGGACTGGTCTAGCAGGACTATATGGAAGGTGATATTTTGGATTGGTCAAGCAGGACTCAAGGAAAAAAGACATTATCTGGCAAGTAAAACATCACCTCCCCATATAGTCCTGCTAGACCAGTCTAGCACCCACGCCTGTGATCTGTTGTGGTCTGCTGTATTTCTGTGGTTGGCCCTGTAGGTCCATATCCTCTTTACAGGCCTTCTGTCTGAAGATGATTCTGTATATAATGATTCCTTAGATCAGACTGACCAAATTTACTGTCTCAAAGGGAACCCTTTTCTAAACAACTGTGTGATGTTAATATGTGGACAGAAATTCATTTTGCAGCTTTGGAAGTCTCTGTGGAGGCTGATCTGTGAGCCTCAACTTGCCCTTCATGTTTCATGCTTAGTTGGGCATAAGCCAGTGGTTCCCAACTTGTGGTACACCCCCTGTCCTAAGGAATATTTTTTTTTTTTTTTTTTTTTTTTTTTTCCCCCCCCCCCCCCTTTCTAAATCGCTTTATCTTCAAGTCAAACATGCAACATGCTGTCCTTGGAGGATACTTGTTATAGGTACACATCTAAGTCAGGTGTTTCTTTAACATATCATAAAGGTGTTCTTGATGGATATATTCCCATTAAGGGCTCATTGTTTTTGAGGAAGAAACATAATCAAATTGTTGGGGGCATGAATGCTTTTGTCTATAGAGCGTCTAGATGGATTAGCCTTTTTGGACGTGTCACCATGGAAGATAGACTGCAAAACAGTTGTTTTCATTTGCTATAGATTTGGGTAAGGATCTGTTCTTAAGTTTTAGAAATAGGCCGGTCTTGTATGCCCCAAGATTAGTTGTCTTCAGATCTTTCTAAATCAACTCAGGCTATTTGTAGAATATATTTTTAGAAACATGTCAGCAGTCCTTAGATACGGATGTGGAGTATTTTCTTATCGTCCACCAAAACGTTCGGAATGCATGGGTTATGCCCATCAGCCAGCAGATGGAGACAGACATAAAGCTGTGAGCTCTAACCTATATAAGGCCTCATGCAGCCACTAGCTTCCAAGTATTCTTTGTCCCCAGTAAATGGTCTGTAGTAGTTTGGGTTTGGGAGCCTATCATAGGATTGGATTCTTAATTGAGCACTGCAGCAGGGGGGAAAGCCAGGATTGGACCCACTCTGCTCTGTTGGGTGACACTTGGAGGAATCCAGGCCCTTCTTCCTAGCAGGTTGGTACAGGAGGACTCGGCCTTTCTTTTCTCTTAACTTTTTGGGTTATTTTATTTTATTCTTGGTGGTGGTAATGGTTGCGTTCCACAAGGTAGGTAAGGATGGACCAAGACCCCGAGTGATTGGCTTATACAGGCCAAGTCTGAACCAAAAACCAACTGGCCATGGCTTGGGTTCTTCATTTTGGTGCAAGGGGACCAATTCTGAGGGTCAGGACGTGTTGATGCAGAGGTAGCTCAAGGCTGGGGCTGTTGTATGCATTCACACTTTGGTCTCTCATAGGTTGACTTGCAGTGAATTGTGCTCCAGACTGGCTGAGAAATCCTTGGTATGCTGATCTTTTGCACCTTCAGGCGGTTTCTTTCTCTTCCCTCAGTGAAGGGTCCTCTCAGACAAGGCCCGGTCTTCATGGATGACTCTTCTGTTTTTATGGCTTGTTTATTTATTTTTATACCACTTTATCATGTCAGTCAAAGTTGTTTACATTGTAACTGGGCAATGGAAAGGTCGTGACTTAGGTACCAGGGCTACACAGAGGAGTTTCTCTGTTGCAGGTTTGTAAGTGATCGATGTCTCTGGCGTACACTAGTTTCTGGAGAGTGTTTGAGCTGGTGTTATGAGTGAGGCGATCTCACCACTTATGGCTTTGGTCTCCATGATTTTGTCTTTTCTTCATGAGGGTTTGAAAAAAGGCTTGGCCCTGTCATCCTTGAAAGTGCAGGTGGCACTATCAACCCTTTTTTTTTTTTTTGGGTCAGCTGAAGATTTTCTCCTTGACTTCCCTCTTTGATTATTGTCTGTTTTCTGAGGGGGATGGCACATTTGTGCCCTCTCCAACAATTCTGGAAAGAAAATGTTGGTCTTACCTGATAATTTTCTTTGAGTCCAGCTAGACCAGTCCAGAGGCCTACCCTATTTCTGCCTTTCTCAGCAGGGTTCCTGTTCTGACAGGCTGGTGAGGGATTCTTGGCCCTCAGTGGTCTGCATTTTGTTTGTGGGTGTTCATTCCTGGTCTTTCCTTCTAGGAAGAGTTTAAAAAATATTTATATGTAAATGCCTTATAATCCAAGGTGATATATTGATAAAGTTAGAAGGTTTTCTAGAGTCTTTGTTCTTATTGCTTGAATAGAGAGGTATTGGGAAGCTAGTGACTTCACAGGGCCTTAGACTACAGCGCTGTGAGCTCTAGCCTATGTATCTCCATTAGTTGGTTGACTGGTATAATCCATGTGTTCTGGACTGGTCTGGTTAGACTCCAGGAAAGAAAATTAGCAGGTAAGACCAAATTTCTCCTTTCCTAAAGTGTCTGATTAAATTTTGGAAATTTCAAGGAAACTTACTTTCCTAGCCATTTAGATGCTTTTCTTCAGAACGTAAACTTAGATACCTCTGATGATCCATTTGCTACTAAGTAAATAAATCTAATTGGGAGTCTGTTAAGATGAATGTGCTCATCATGGTTAAGACATTTCATTGTATTGTGTTCTGATAATATCATGAATTTTGTTAGATTTGCTCATTTACAATGTATGGATATTTTTGGCTAACTTTCTTTTTGGGTTTATTTTATTATCTCCAGGAACAAGCAGGAATGTAGTATTCCCATATGGATGAAATTGGTACTGATGGAGCCTGTGCAGGAACGCTCCCCAGTGTCCAATAGGAAAGCTTTTGGGAGCACTCCACTGTGCCTGCGCAACTGCTTTCCCGCCTTCCCAGCTCCCTCTTGGTTCTTCGTTTTTTTGGAGCCAGCAGGAAGCAAATCCTATCACCGCAGAAAAACTTTTTGTGGATAGCACCTCTTCCTTCCCGTCACCTCTGGCACTGTTGAAGACCTCGCCGGTTCCCTTATTCTTTTCTTGTCTTCTTTTAATTTTCTTTTCAAAAAAAAAAAAAAAAAACAGGCATATCGACACCCTTTTAAGCCTTAAGCCTACCATAGCCTTCCCACCTGTTTGGCATGGAGAAACCAGCTAAGAACATAAGATATTTATTTATTTATTTAGTGTACACTTGTATCCCGCCACTTCCAGCGATCAGTGGCGGTTTTCTATACAAAAGGGTGCGGTTGTACAGACCAGAATTTAAGCATACAGTAGGATTGCAGGGGAGGGTGAAAGTCACAGCAAACGGTTACAGATTTACATTTGATTTCTTGATTTTCATAAAATACATACATACATATATACATAAATTACATAATTACAGGATGCATTTCTTGTTGAATATGATTTTTAGTAGCCATGTTGTTCGAAAGGATTACATTGACTAGGTTAGGTTATAATGAGTCTGAAATAGGTGAGTCTTTAGTTTTTTCCTGAAGTCCTTCAGGTCCTTATTTGCTCTCAGTTTGTGGGGCATTTGGTTCCAGAGTCGTGGCGCCATAAAGGAGAACGCTCTGTTAGTGGTGTTAGCATTGAAATTTCTCAGGCTACTCGGGACTTGAAGGGTATTGCTATTTACTGTTCTTCTGCTTCTGTTGATTGGTTGTGCTGAGATTAAGGTGTTGAGGTAAGAGGGTGCTACATTATGAACAAGCGTGAATGTGGTTACTAATATCTTATATTGGATGCGGGCCGTGATGGGGAGCCAATGTAGCTCAATTAGGACGGGAGTGATGTGCTCTGTTAGACCTTTTTTCATGATGACTCGGGCTGCTACGTTTTGTGCCAGTTGCAGAATGTTAATGGTTTTTTTAGGCAGACCTTGTAGAATGGCATTGCAATAATCCAGGTGGGGAATGATGAGGGCTTGTGCCACTGTTCTGAAGTCGGAGTGATCAATAATGTTCCGTAGTGGTTGCAGGACTCTTAATTTGTGGAAAATGGCCCGATTGGTGATTCGGAGGTGCTTGTCCATATTTAGGTTGCTGTCCAGCATTACTCCTAGGTATTTTATTTCGGGCTTTGTGGTATAAACATTGTTGTTCATAGTAACCGTTTGTGGGGGGTTGAAGTCTTGTTTCCTGGAGATGCACATCACTTCTGTTTTTTTATGGTTGATTGACATATTGTTGCGTTGCAGCCAGGTTTGTAGTTCGCTTAGGCATTTTTCGAGTTGGTCTGCCATATTGGGTCAGACCAAGGTCCATCAAGCCCAGTATCCTGTTTCCAATAATGGCCAATCTAGGTCATAAGTACCTAGCAATTTTCACAAAAGACACAGGTTCCTCAATGCAGTGTCAAGCAGTGATATCCTGGGTCCCTTTTAATGATGGTTTATGGACCTTTCCTCCTGGAACTTGTCCAAACCTTTTTTTAAACCCAGCTACACTAGAAGCTTTTACTACATCCTCCGGTAACAAATTCCAGAGTTTGATTACACGTTGAGTGAAAAAATATATTTTCTCTTCTTATTCTAAAATAGTGGTTTAAAAAAATGTTCCAAGTGTGCCAGCACCATTTTAGCAACTGACACACATGATCGGTGTCTAAAATGCCTCTGCCCAGAACACCAGCCAACAGACTGTCCTCTCTGTCAAAAGATGACTAAAAGAGGCCTACAGAAGTGGGCCTTTAAGTTTGGGACACTCTTCACCTCGGACACGGTATCATTAGCGTCTCTTGCATGAGAGGAGGATGAAGCCCTCAACGATCACAGATATCCTCAAAGCCTAAGTCTGCATCGAAGCAAGACAAAATCTCCAGAGGTAGATTTTGCTCAAGGCATCGAGATCCCTCGGGCGTTGCATCTGAGGTGGTACTCCAAAGCCACAGAGAGGTTCTAGGATGCTCCCAAGGCCTCGACCTCCGTAGAGCTACTGGTGCCATGCTGCAGGATGATAGCTCAAACACTCACTCACAAAAGATACCCAGGCATCGGTAACCTTGATGGACTAGTGCATACTGGCCATCGAGCAGAACCTAGCAGCTCTCCTGGCAGCCTTGATATCTATCAAGCCATTGGCTCCAGGCACCGCCCCATCAGTACCGGCATCAGTACAGACATTGACACCAGTTGCAGCCACGACATCAGGACTCATGCACAAGGTGTTGACATCGGTGCCACCTATTCCCTCCCTTGAAACCATCACTGATATCTGTTCCCAATCCAAATACCTCACTGTGGCCGATACTGTAGCAGCAGATAAGCATGCAATAAATAAATCCAGGAGTCTTTTCAAAGATCCAAGCCAGTTTAATGTGCACATGGCTCAAGCAAAAGCAATTTCAAAATGGCTGAGCAATGGCTTCTAGTAAAACAACAACTTTTATAGCTTTCTTGTCCATTCTAAGCATAGGCAAACTTTTCATTGGTCCCAGTACCCCTCTCACCCATCTATTGGTCCCGGTACTGATATGGCTACCCAATCGGGACTCTGGAATGGGCTCAGCACCTGGTTGCCCCCCTTCTAGTCCCAATTACAATGGTCAGTGTCTCTAACTTGTTACATCTCTCCTCCAAGGTCGCTTAGCTTGTTAAAACATATGGGAAGCAGGGCACTGTAACCTTGCTTTTTGCAGAGTTAATTAATTCCATAGAAGCATAGCACACCTTATCAGTACCAATTAAACTTGTTTTTCTATATTTTCTAAGTTTCGTTTCTGCTTAGCTATGTTCAGTTAAACTGAGTTAAGTTTCAATTCTATGGTGTCATCATTCAGGGGGGTTTTCATTCCTCTGGGCCTAACTACAGGCTTCAGTTACAGGTCAAGCTGCTCAGGCCTGTCTGCTTAGTTCAATTAGCATGGATCATAGGCCGTCGCCTACCACATTCCCCCCTTTGATTATTCTCACCCGCATGTTAATAAGGTGTGAGAATCAAATCACATAATACTAGGTAAAGGTATCACTCTGTGGTATAGGGTAGTAAGTTCACATAGCTAATATCTTTGTAGCTGCCTTATGCTCTACAGTGTTATTAATAACTGAAGTTATCATTCGCAAGCAAAGTAGCAAGAAACAAGGGAGCAACAAGCAGATAGTCAAAGTCCATAGTTTGGCAAGAGTGGGAAAAAGAACTAAAGGATTAGAAGGTTCGGTTGCATCTTTGTTGTGCTGTCGTAAAGCTTCTGATTTAGACAGACCAGCTGTCCATCCTTCGTAGTAGATTGTGGTCCAGTCCGAACAAAACACAAACTGTCAACAATGGGGTGGGCCAATACCCACTCACTAGTAGTATTATGTAAATCAGTCTGATTGTATAGGATAGAATAGTTCAGTTCTTGCGTCTCCCAGGGCCACTGATCTCCCATCTTAGTTCCTCCACAATAGAAACAGTCAGAAGTGTGGAGACTAGATGCTATTGCTCCAGCAAGTTCAAGAAACAAGTTCTGGTGGTGGTATGAGGAATTGCAACGGTGGCTTGCATAGCCTTGTAGAAAGTCAAGATCTAGAACAACTTTTGGATTGGAGAGTATACCAATGCAAGTATAGGGAGAATGATAAATCAAGGTCTGAGTGACCTTCGGTCCAGTTCATGTTGTACTTATACAGGCTGCCCAGGGAGATAAGGCAAAAGTCATTTCAAAGCACTCCAAGGCTGCTGCCAAAATAAAGCAATAATAATAATTCATAATGGGCATAGTCTCTGGAAAATTGGTGGAACTGTCGACTTCCACAACAGATAACAGATGTAGGGTTGATTGTAGATCCTCAAGCTTCTGCCGTACGTAGACCTACCAGCTTTTTGGCAGGAGTAGGGCTGTAGATTCCAAAGTATCACTGTCCTCTGGGATGTCTCAATTTCTTAAAATATCATAGCATAGTCTCTTAGGCTATTATTGCTTCCTTAGAGCAGTTCACTCTTTAGGAGATCAAAACAGTCTTTTCAGAGTATTTAAACACAGTCTCTTAGAAGATTCAATTTCTTAACACAACACAGTCTCTTTCTGATGATTGCAGTTTTTTCCAGATGCGAGGCTTACCTTCAGATAAACAAACAGTCTTGAAACAGTGCAGTTTCTGAGGGACCAATAAGTCTTAGGTCCGTGGTTGTTGTCGTAGGGTGAGGTGCAATGGAGTCTCAGGATGCTATACAGTAGTCCAGTGATCAGGTTCAAGAGCAGCTGCTGGCTTCCCTTGATTATGATGGATCCAAGGTTCAAATTCTGCGACTTTTACTGCAGTTGGAGTTGTTGACAGGATGACGACATAGGGTCCCCTCCAATGCAGGGCTAACAGTATCTTTCTCCACTCTTTGATCCACACCGAGACTCCAGGCTTGAAAGGATGCAGGGGTGCAGGCAAATTGATGAGTAATCGATTTTGTACTCAGGTATGAAGACTTCTGCAAAACAGAACTTAAAACCAATAGTTCATGTCTAATAATTTCAGATCCTATCTGTCTCATATCTCCTTTTATTTCCTATACAATAGGCAGGGGTTGCCCATACAGAATCTCAAAAAGGGAAACTCCTAAAGACTTAGCAGGGGCTAAGTATATCCTAAGAAGGGCTATGGGAAGAACCTGGGGCCACTTCAGGTAAACCTCTTGGCAAAGTTTAGACAACTGAGATTTCAGGGTTCTATTCATACATTCTACTTTTCCTAAATTCTGAGATCTATAGGCAGTATGTATCTATTAATATCAATATCTTGGGGCTATACTTAATGGACTTGCTTCCTAAGGTTATCCACCCTCATTCTTTGTACAGGGCCCCATATGCATGCAAGGTTGTAAGGGTATACTTGAAATCTGGGTACACATTTAGACAGGGCTCTTTTCCTATTGTTAGTGCTCTAGTGAGGACTATCAGTTCAGCTTTCTGTGGTGAAGTTTCTGGGGCCAGGGCTGAGGACTCAACTACCAAATCAGGGGTCACCACTGCATATCTAGCACAACAATGTCCATTGATGATGAAACTGCCTTCAGCCACAAAGAAAGTCTGTTCAGGGTTCTCCATAGGGACATCAGTCAAATCCAGGTGGCTTGAGAATACAGTGTCCATAATTTCTAAACAGTCATGATCAGGGGATCAAGACCAACTGATAACAACATAGCAGGATTGAAAGCTTGACTGACCCTTCAGTTGTATCTGGGGTTTTCACACAACATACTCTAATACTTCAACATTCATAGATTTGTTAGCTAGTAATTTCCTTTGTATTTCATATTGGTTAGAACAGAGTGTGGTACAGTAACTTGAAGATCCTGTCTCAAAGGGATTTTTCTTTTAGTTTTTGCTTACTAGGAAGGCTGTAGCTGTAACAGCTTCTCAAATAAGGTCCAAGAAATTGAGTCAACACTCCCAGAACATTTCCTTGCGACTCATGAACATAGAGACTGCAAGGTTTTCTGGACATCGGGTAGACCCAGAACTGGTGATAACATCAGAGCGGTTTTCAAAGATCAAAAGACTGCATTCCTATTCAAGTCCCCATTCCAATGGAGACTTTTTCATTCCTTTGGTAGCTTGATACAATGTGATACAATGGTTTTGCTAGCAGCGCAAAATTGGGGATCCATATACAACAGTACCCTGTGGCACCCAAGAAGGCTCTCACTTGCCTCCTGGTGGTTGGAGTAGGAATACTGCATACAGCTGCTTTGCGTTCTGGTAAGGGTTCCAGGCGTTGAATTCCGCTGGACAACTGGAATCCTAGGTATTTAACTTGTTTGACATAATTATGCTTTGGCTCTTGAGACTTTGTATCCAGCCTCATTAAAAAAGTGCAAGAGTTCACTGGTGGCTGGTGGACATTCACTTTCTGAGTTGGTGGTTATGAGCAAGTTGTCCACATATTGAAGTAGAATTTTTTTCTTTTTTTTTTTTTTCTGGAGTTTCTGGATAACTTGTCAAATCTTTTGCTGAGTGAGGCGAGTTCTTGAATTCTTGAGGTAATCTTGTCCAGATGAGTTGGCCCCGCCTCCTTGTAGTGGGGTCTTGGGCTAAGCGTATGCAGAAAAAGGCATCTTTTTAAGTCCAGAATGATGAAATGTATAGCTTCAGCAGAGATCAGTTCCAAGAGAATATAAGGATTTTGGTACCACTGGTTGTATAGTTTCAGCTGCATCATTCATTCTTTCTTAGATCCTGCACTGGGCGGTAATCACCTGTCCCAGGCTTCTTGACTGGCTTGAGGGTGACAATGGCAGGGGCTATGTTCTTCGCTAGGCCAGGTGGATTATCTTCTGCCCATCCTCCAGGTGGGGCTATGAGGTTGGTAAGTGTACAGCTTGTTGCTTTGGATGCAGGTGAATAGAACCGCCATTCTTCTTCTTGGGGACAGTTAACACCATCAGGCCAGCAGATTTTGAGTTTCATTTTTCCCCCTTCAACAAAGGATATCTGTGCTTGAAGCTTTGCAAGCAGGTCTCGGCCCAAAAGTGGAATAGGGCATTCAGGCATATACAGGAACTGGTACATTATTATTATTTTTTTTCTAGTTCACACATGTGGTTCTGCAGAAAAGGCTTTGCGGAGAAAAACACAGGGGCTACTGGCTTTAGTATTCTGCTCCTGTATCCCCCATAAAAGTCCATATATTGGTCCCCTATTTTGCAGACTGACTCCTGGGGACCCAGGGAAACTGGAGAGTCCGGTCTGGCCTAGTCTTCATCCATGCTGTAGCCCTCTCAGGCTGCCACTCACGCTATAGCTGCTCCACTCTCGTGCTGAAACACTGTGCTTGGTTTTATTCTGTCTATGATTCTACAATCAAGTACTCCCTCCTGGGGTGGAGTCAAGATACGGGCATTCACTTCTCTAATGTCCTTCTTTTTCTATAATGGGCGTACTCACACCCAGTTTTTCACTTCCTCTGTTCCTTCGATTAGGATAACCTCACATCATTCAACTAAAATATCATTCACTTTCTCTGTTACATTTATTTTCACAATTCACACACCCTCTGATTAACTTTCATTTAACCATTATGCCCGCAAATTCATCCAGTTCTTTGCAATTTCCGTTCATTAGTTCAATCAAGTCCTAAAACTTCTCAGTGTATAATGCAGTTTTTTTTTTCAGTTCTAAACAAGTCTGGTCAGCTGACTTTAACTTCAAGTCCGGAGGGGTGTGACATTCCCCTGTTTCACAGGTGGCTAGCAAACTACTTGGGAATCTGTAGTCCCCCCCCGCCCCTCTCCTGGATTCTGTTTCTCCTAGCAATGCTCTATCCAGGAGGTTGATTTTTTTTTTTTTTTTTTTTTTAAGGATCCACTTCTCTGCTGTGGGCACATTAGTTCACGCCCACCGGGGGGGGGGGGGGTTTGACATCATCGGTGGACTGGGCTCCATCCCCCCCTTAAGCACTCTGAACTGAACTACTTACAGAGAGAGAGAGAGAGACGAGACAGGATATCTAGAAATTCTGGGGCAAAATCCTGATTGGGACAGAGACATTTCATAATCTTCAGTAAATCCCTTACTGAAATTCTTGATCATACTTGAAAAGACACTTATTATTTCTGTAAACATAGGGCAGGCAGGAAACACTTAGATTGAGCACATACATCCATTATGCTTCTTATAGAGAGAACTATAGCTATCTGTCAGCATGTCTCTGCAAAAGAAATTATTTTTTTAGTTCAGGAAGCAAATATTTAAAAGACATTCCGGATATTTTTCATAAAATACAGTACACCTTTCCTTTTTTTTTTTTTAAATACAGAAAAACAAATTAATTTATCTTAAAAGCCAATATTGTAAAGGTCAGTGTAGCTAACTGATTTGTTCATTAGTAACCAGCACAGAGGGGAAGCATGCATTCAAATGACTTATACTCATTCATAAAAAGATAAACTTTGTTTTTAAAACTTTTGGTTAAACAGAGCTAGTGAAACCAGAGAAAAAAACTAATTATAAATTCATCACGCTTCGATTAAATGAAGAGACTTTTCAAATCGGGAGTCCCTTTTCATTCCTAGGAGAAATCTCCTGCAGTCTCCAGCAGTCTCTTCAGAACCTTTTTTTTTTTTTTTCTGCAGGCTATGTGGAAGCCACACCCCTCTGCTCGCGGGGAAACAATTGAACTGTGCTCATAAAAAGAGACTTCTCATTCACATGGACAGAGAGATGCCAGAAAAAAACAATTTAAATCAATGTTAAGTCGTGATCTAATTACTTTGTAGATCAAAGGAAAAACAAAAACAGTTCTTTATCATTTCCTATTTAAACTGTTTCAGTGCTTACTGAAAATTTGAACATACAGCCGACAGAAATTCCTCTCACTTGGTCCGCAACCCATAAGGGATTAATACAAACTTAATCCTTTTCAGGCTAAACCCAAAAACTATCGGGACCCACAATCCTGACTAAACATTCTTATTAAATGATAAATAAATGATATATATTACATAACCACAGCAGAAGGAACAAAAACATATTAAATAAAACAGGTACAATTTGCCTGAAATAAGCACAAACTACCAGCATTGAGGTTTAAGCCTGCACAGGATTAGAAAGACGACACTTACATTCTTTCCTTCAGACACGCCCCCTGTCAGTTTTTCACACTGCAGTAGAAAAACTAACTGGGTCAGACCAGCTTTTTGATTTCTAAAAATGACTGTAGGTGTTTTGGGTCTTCATTCTGCTCTATTAATACAATTTCTTAATCAGTGAACTGTCACAAATTACTCAACAGAATAATCTCACACTTATAACAGAAGGGAAACTCGCAGTTTCAACAGATAGCAAAAATCAAATACACAGGACGGACAATACACCAAACGCTTCATCCGTTTCGCGACCTAGACGCAGTCACCCGACTAGGAACTGCGCTAGTCCAGAGTCCACTCTCGCTTGGTCCGTGCTGCCAGACCTCTCATTCACACTTCATTCACACAATCATGCTAGCAACGTATCTCAGAATGCATTCCTTTCTATCTATTCTGACTAGTCTTTTTCCCAATTACAAAAAGGATGAGGGTTTCACCCGGCGAATTCCCATGCGGGGTTACTCGGCCCTTCCTTGAGAGCTCTCTTACCAATTCCCAATATCTCGAGATTACAAATTCCAAGTTCCACTGGCAGTACTGCTCTTTCTATTTCTGTCTAGACATACCAAAAACCCAGTCCTGTCTGCTCTGACCAGGCTGAATCATGATTCTCTATAACAGCTGTACCTAGCGAATACTCATGCAAGGATTTTCAAACAAAGACTTAAGTCTTACCAAAGTTTTCAAACTGCAGTTCTAACTCATCTGTCTAGACAGGTTTTCAAAACTATACTTACCAGATCTGGTTCCCAAGCTTCTGAGTTGGATCCTGGACTCCCCCGGGTCGGAAGTGTTGGCCAGCTGGACTCAGTGCCTGCCGAGGCCAGGCAGAACTCCCTCCGATACAAGAGGATCGGTGGGCCCAGGGAAATTCCCCTGCGTCGGATTGGCATGGTTCCAACTGGACCAAACCTCAAGGCGAATTACGTGGATTTATTCACTTGAACACCATCCACCACTCGCACTTCCCGGCCAACGGCACCAAGAATGTAGCAGCAGATAAGCATGCAATAAATAAATCCAGGAGTCTTTTCAAAGATCCAAGCCAGTTTAATGTGCACATGGCTCAAGCAAAAGCAATTTCAAAATGGCTGAGCAATGGCTTCTAGTAAAACAACAACTTTTATAGCTTTCTTGTCCATTCTAAGCATAGGCAAACTTTTCATTGGTCCCAGTACCCCTCTCACCCATCTATTGGTCCCGGTACTGATATGGCTACCCAATCGGGACTCTGGAATGGGCTCAGCACCTGGTTGCCCCCCTTCTAGTCCCAATTACAATGGTCAGTGTCTCTAACTTGTTACATCTCTCCTCCAAGGTCGCTTAGCTTGTTAAAACATATGGGAAGCAGGGCACTGTAACCTTGCTTTTTGCAGAGTTAATTAATTCCATAGAAGCATAGCACACCTTATCAGTACCAATTAAACTTGTTTTTCTATATTTTCTAAGTTTCGTTTCTGCTTAGCTATGTTCAGTTAAACTGAGTTAAGTTTCAATTCTATGGTGTCATCATTCAGGGGGGTTTTCATTCCTCTGGGCCTAACTACAGGCTTCAGTTACAGGTCAAGCTGCTCAGGCCTGTCTGCTTAGTTCAATTAGCATGGATCATAGGCCGTCGCCTACCACAATACCTCAGAATACTGGTACCGATATCGAGCTTTGGGTGAACACGGCACGCGTCTGTACTTAAAGTCCTCCAATTCCAGTGTCTTCCATGCGGAATCGTGCGATTCCTGTGGGCTCCGGGAACTTCCTTCGTAACTGTTTCCACCAGAACAGTGACTCATGTCGCCTCCGGAGAACATGTCTTTTCAGGAATTCATTTAAGATTTAGCCAAGGGTGTCTCCATCACGGTAACATCAGAGAATGAGCTAAGGGCGGAGGAGTTGGAGATCCTCCAATACCCAACAGCACCAAAGGAGGCAGCCACTCTGCCGGTGCACTGCATCCTTCATGATCTTATGCTCCGTATGTAGGAGACTCCTCTTATGGTCTCCCCTCACAGTTGACACCTTGATACCATGTATTGGGTACCAGAGTGCCCGGGCTTCCAAAAACCGCAGCTCCCCCACCATTCCATGGTGGTCGAATCGGTGATGCGCAGAATCAAAAGCTCAAAGACCCACTCCTCTAACCCTCCACGTAGAGAATAGAGTACCCTTGATGCCTTTGGGCATCGATGTTTCCAGGCTTCCATGCTCTCTGCTAGGATTAACTCCTATATCCTCTACATAGGGATGTTTCTCAAGGAGGTATCCAGAGATCTTGAAGCCTTTGCCCGTCTTCTTCCAGATGATAAGAGAGCAGACTACCTTGCCCCAGGCAAGTATCAAAGTTTGTTAATAGGGCCACAAGCAGGGCCTCGGCAGTATGCATTGGTGCACACAGAATTGCTTGGTTTCAAGCCTCAGAGCTTGAAAAATGGGTTCAAGATAAGCTGGGCAACATACCTGGCAAAGACTGGCAAGATCAGGCCTCTCAATTAGAGTCAGAAGACACTACTCTAAAGAGACTGTCTAGAACAACAGCTGACCCTGTCAGAAAAAAGGCAACTGCACAGAAGTCTATCTGCAATAATAAGAAAATTCTATTCTTCTTATCCTTCTGCCTCTCAGTTCCAGACTTGAGCACCACAGGCAACAAACTCCTAAACAGAAGAAGCCACAGGAAGCTAAGCCTCAGTCTGCTCCTGTTTTTTGACTTTTTTTTTTTTTCTTTTTCTAGAGAACATTGCCACCTTGCCTCTGGAGGTTTCCAACCCCCCTCCACATAGGCAGACTGTCACTATGCCCACAGATGGCACCTCATCACCTCAGAGCAGTGGACACTAAACATAGTCCAGGAGGGGTACAGACCTCATCTGCAAACTCTGCCCCCTCTACTTTCATGGGGAAATTTCAAACACAGCCCCTTCTCACTGCTCTCCTACAGGATGAGGTATCTTCTCTTCTGACCTAGGGTGCCATAGAGAAGGTCCTGCCATCCCAACAGGGAATGGGCTTCTAATTTCCATACTTTCTCATTCCAAAGAACTCCGGAGGATATAGGCCCATTCTGGACCTCAGAAACCTCAACAAGTTTCTAGTTCGAGAAAAGTTCAACATCTCCCTTGGGACTCTTCTTCCCTACCTCCAGAGTCAGGACTGGCTGTGTTCTCTAGATCTAAAAGAAGCGTATACACACATCCTCATCCATCTAGGACACAGGAAATATCTACTTCACCTTTCAAGGAACATATTATCAATACAGAGTACTTCCTTTCAGACTCGCCTCTGCCCCAAGAGTCTTCACAAAGTGCATGGTGGTTGTAGCCGCAGCCGCTTATCTAAGGTCTCTGGGGATATTCATCTTCTCTTACTTAGACGACTGGCTCATAAAAGCAGACACCTCACTAGATACTGCTGGATACTGTAGGACTAAACAAGCAACTTCAAAATGAGCTCCTTCCTTCCTTACTGGCTTCCAAACTTTGCAACTCTCTCCCGATGAACCTTATAATTATGACTGATATTAAAGATTTTCACAAGGCCTTGAAGACCCTGCTATTTGCTGAAACTTATGATTTGATATATAATCAATAGTTTTTACCAATAGGTCAATTTTATTTCGTTAATTCTTTTAGTTTGTTTGTTAATGTCTTATCTACCCTATGTTATTTGTAACCTTCCATTTATATTGTGACCACTTTGATTGAAGGATAAGGTGGGATACAAATCTGTCTAAATAGAGGTGCAACTTTCCTTGCATCGTACCATCACAGTACCACAACACTTGGGATTTGTCATAAACATCTCAAAATCCCAGCTCGCTCCAACTCAAAAGCTAGAGTTCATCAGAACTCTGCTGGACACTCAACAGTCCAGGGTGTTCCTGCCCCAGCTCCGCTCTGTTCGTCTAATTGAACTAATGTCCCAGACGCTCCAGCGGGACCATCTGACTGCCCGCAAAATGCTGCAGCTCCTGGGGCACATGTTGTTCCCTATGCCCGCTTACATATGCGCACAGCCAATGGACTCTTGCCTCCCAATGGAGGCAGGCCTTGGGCCGTCTAAGAAACAGGATCAAAGTCAGTGCCCCTCTAGCAACATCCCTTCAGTGGTGGTGTTCTCCAGAAAATCTGCTCGTAGGATCACTTTTTCAGATGCCTCCACTTAAGTGCACTCTAATGACGGATGCCTCCAAGTTGGGGAGCACACCTGGGTGACCTAGCTACACATGGGATCTGGACAACGTATGAGTCACACTTCCAAATAAACCTCTTTGGAACCTTTGTGCCATCTGGAATGTCCTCCGTGTGTTTCAACACCACAACAGGTCCTAGTCAGAACAGACAATCAGGTAGCCATGTTCTATGTGAGCAAACGGGGAGGAACAGGCTCATGGCCCTCTTTGAGGAAACTCTTCACCTGTGGTCCTTTGCCATCTCTCATCAAATACACCTCAGAGCGGTGTATGTCCCGGGGGAGCTCAATGTCTTGGCAGACAAGCTGTTATGCATCCTTCTTCCCCCACGAATGGTCTCTCCATCTGGACAAGCGTCCTACATCTTCCAGACCTAGGGAACTCTAGACATAGATCTGTTTGCTACTCCTCAGAATGCCAAGCTTTCTTGCTTCTGCACAAGGACTCCCAACAACCAACAGTGGAAGCCTTTCACCTACACTGGGGTCAGGGTCTGCTCTATGCTTTCCCTCTCATACCTCATTCCCAAGACACTTCTCAAGCTTCAGTCTGACAAGGGCTCCATGATTCTCATAGCCCCTCACTGGCCATGGCAACCGTGGTTTCCACTGCTACTACGTCTGACTCAAACTCAACCTCTCCGATTGGGATCTGCACCTGAGCTCCTCTCCCAGGACAATGACTCACTGCTCCATCCCAGTCCACAGTCTCTCCATTTCACAGCTTGGCTGCTGAGAGCATAGCATTGCAGGGCATTGACTTTCCACAAGAGGTTAAGAAAATCCTACTCATTTCCAGAAAGCCCTCCATCAGACATTCATACACTTTCAAGTGGCGTAGATACTCCATCTGGTGTCCCAAAAAGATCTTGATTCTATTTCCACTCCAGTGGGCAGGGCCGGATTTACCTATACGCCATGTACGCCATGGCGTAGGGCCCACAGCCGGCAGGGGCCCACAAAAAAAGAACCAGGTAATTTTTTTTAAACACAATTAAAAAAAAAAAACCTGGTGGCTGCCGCCGCGGGGCCCCCTCTGCTGCCGCGGGGGCCCCGTCTACAAGCTGAAGCCGTCGCGTCTGGGTCGGGGTCTCTCCCTCCCTCCCTCCCTCGCTGCAGGCTGCGAGAGACGCGAAGATAGAGCGTCTCCTTGCGTCTGTGTTAAGCCCGCAGGGGCTGATGGGAATCCCATCAGCCCCTGCGGGCTTAACACAGACGCGAGGAGACACTCTCCCTTCGCGTCTCTCGCAGCCTGCAGCAAGGGAGGGAGGGAGGGAGAGAGACCCGACCCGACCCGACGGCTTCAGCTTGTAGACGGGGCCCCCGCGGCAGCAGAGGGGGCCCCGCGGCGGCAGCCACCAGGTTTTTTTTTTTTAAATTAAATGAGGCCCCTTATGCAAATGAGGTCCGCACCCCCCTTGGGCCGCCCCTGCTGGGGGCCCACAATTTTTGTTGGCGTAGGGCCTCACTCAAGGTAAATCCGGCCCTGCCAGTGGGGACACTCCTTCAGTATCTCCTTCACCTATCCTTGACAGGTCTAAAGACCAATCTCAATGCCATTGTGGCCTCTCATATCTGCTAATGGCATGTTTTTATGAGAGCTCTTCTGCTGTCCATGCCGCCCATCAAGCCACTTCTGATGGCTTGGAACTTCAATGTCGTCCTAATGCAGCTTCTCAAGCCGCCCTTTGAACCATTGGCCACAACCTCCCTGAAGTTCCTATCTTGAAAGGTACTCTTCCTCATTGCTGCGTCAGGCTCTGGTGGCAGACCCCCCCCTCCAAATACCCGGTTCCACCATGACAAGGTTATCCTTCGGACTCGCCCATACTTTATGCCAAAAGTGGTGTCTTCTTTCCATTTAAAACAGTCTGTTTACCTTCCAGTCGTCTTTCCTAGACTGCGTGTGTCTCGAGTGGAAGCAACTCTGCACACTCTTGACTACAAGCGTGCATTGGCCTTTTATCTCCAAAGGACTCAAGGTCATCGTGTCTCTCAATTGTTCATCTCCTTTGACCCTAGCCACCTGGGTCTACCTATATCCAAACGTACACTCTCCAGATGGATAGCGGACTGCATTTCATTTGCCTATGACAAAGTAGGATTTGCCCTGGAAGGGCATGTCACTGCTTGCGACGGTCGCACCATGGCCGCCTCGATGTAAAACCTATACTCAGTAGCCTTGACGGAATTTGCAAGGCAGCAACTTGGTCTTCCGTCCATACCTTTGCTGCCCATTATTATCTGGACAAGAATTCCCACAGGGATGCCATGTTTGGTCAAGCTGTACTCTAGCACTTCTTTCAGATTTAGATACAACTCATACCCTCTCTCCCGGACTTTGACGGTACCAGAAATCCATGTAGAATCCATGATCTCTCGAGCCTACTCTGAGGCAAACCTCCACTTGTTCTGAGGTCACTTCATCTGGCATCTTGGAGCAAGGGAGTCCCATATGTGAAGACTACTTTCCTGTTTGTTCCTGGAGATAGCGTGGTTACTCAGGACAGCAGGAATTTAGTCTTCACAATCCACCTTCCTTCCCTAGGAGTTGAAGGGTTTCATTTACTTTCCTTTCTCTGTTACAAACTCAACTGAGGAGAGGCAGCTGGGAAGGCATTGTGCAGTGGAGTCCCCCCAAAGGCTTTCATATAGGACGCTGGGGAGGGTTCCCGCGTGAGCTCTGTCGGTGCTGACATCACCCATATGTGAAGACTAAATTATTGCTGTTCCTGGAGATTATCTGTTTCAGGTGAGTGACTGCACTTTCTTATTGCTCTTCCTTGTGGATCATATTTGTAAATATTTCTTTTGTAATTGTCCTTGAGGAAAATATTTCTTCAGAGAAGAGTGGTGAATGCTTGAAATTGCTTCCTAATGGAGGTTAAAACAGTAACAAAATTCAAGAAAGCATGGGATACCAGTAAAGATTTTATTTAAAATCTGATCCATTTAAATCGAGATTTAAACTGCTAGTCAGGAATTTTCTGCATTTGATAATACAGACATTCATTTCCAAGTTTCATTCTCTATTTGCTGGATGCTTTTATGAATAGATTTACCCAAAGTAGTGTGTAGCAGGGCTTGACAAACCTCAGGCGCCAGGTCACCATGGCGACTAAACTGGATCTGGTATCTGGGGCTCAGAGCACAAGTGGGCAGAAGGGCTGCAAAAGGCCATGAGATTGGCGCTGTCTGCCCATGGGGATCCAGTCTCCCATGGGCAGATAGCGCCTATGTCAAAAAAGCGTGGGACAAACACAGAGGATCTCTAAAAGGAAAAAAGGGGACTATTGTAGTAGTTGATATGGAAGAGTAGACTAGATAAGCCATGTGGTCGTTTTCTACCATCATGTTTCTATGTCCTTTTTTGCAACACTTCTGCCTGTTGGATGTGGAGTCCCTGTGGGCAGACAGCATGGGTCTTGGCCACAAAAAGGACCTCAACCACTGAGAGCCTGCAACCCTCCCCCCCCCCAAAAAAAAAAAACCAAACAAACATTAAAGTGTAGAGCAATGCTTTACAAACCTTTTATCCAATATGACCCCATTTTACCAACTGAATATTTACATGACCCCAGATGATGATGATATCAAAATAGCGGGTCTCCAGCCTCCGTCCCCTCCCTCCACTCATCTAAAGCAACAGCAACAGTGGAAACAGCAGCAGCAGTCGGCACAGTGTCCTTTGTGTCATTGTGCAATGTGTGCTTACGTACCCCAGCAGCTGGAATTGGTTTCCAGTCTAACAGGAAGTTTTCCCAATAGGGGGTAAGGGCCTATAAATGTTTACTGGCTCACAGACTACATGCTGGACTGGTAACTAACTTCCACTACTTGGCATAGGTCACAGAGAAAGTCCAGAGAGAGAGAGAAATGGCCATATTTCTGTGACCCTATCTACTGATGATGATGTGACTCCATTTGGAGTCCTGACCCCAAGTTTGGGCACCACTGGTGTAGAGGCTGAAGAAATATTAAAGTGGCAACCAGTTTGATTTAAGGAAGAATGGTGTGTGGGTGGGGAGAATGGAGGGTAAGGGTGAATGCAAGAGGTGGGGGAAGGGAAATGGAAGGGGGGGTGCAGAAGGGAAGAGTGCAAGCAGTTGGAGGGTAAAGCACCATACACACCTACACCTAAACACCATAAAGGATCAGTGGGTGTGGTGCAAGAGGGAGGAGAAATGGGGCTTGATTTATCAAACTGTTATGGAAATTAACCAGACAATATTGCAGAAATAAAATGTTTGTTCATTTTGGTCACAGCTCTGGGGAACACATATCCCAGAATAATGATTCTCTGCCCGCCCTACACATCACCAGCAGTTTGTTTAAATAGAACAATCAGGTATACATTATCTTAGACACACCTCTACGTTTGGCTAATGCAACACATACAAAGCAATATAGTCACAGCTGCACACAAGAAAATCTTAGCAAAATTACCCTCTTTGGTGGGGGATACTACTAAACATATTTAAGAAAATAAGATATGCCATACTGGGTCAGACCAAGGTCCATCAAGCCCAGTATCCTGTTTCCAACAGTGGCCAATCTAAGTCACAAGTACCTAGCAGTTTCCCAGGAAAGACGCACAGGTTCCACAATGCTTGTATTGTGGCAAGCAGTGTATTTCCCTGGTCCTCTTTTTAATAATGGTTTATGGACCTTTCCTCCAGGAACTTATCCAAAAGAGTTCCACTATACTACACTGACAGCTTTTGCTACATCTTGCAGTAACAAATTCCAGAGTTTGATTATGAGTCGAGTGGGAAAAAAATATTTTCTCTTGTTAGACTTAAATGGCTTACACTGTAGCTTTCTTGCATGTCCCCTAGTTTTTCTACTTTTTGATGGCATAAACATCGATCTAGATTCACACATTCTACTCCATTCATTAATTTATAGACCTCTTTCATATCTCCTCTCAGCCATCTCTTTTCCAAGTTGAAGAGTCCTAACCTTTTAAGCCTCTCCTCTTAGGGATATCCTTCCATCCATCCCCTTTACCATTTTGGTGACTCTTCTCTGTACTTTTTCTAATAGCGCTATATCCTTTTTAAGATATGGCGACCAGAATTACACACAATATTCAAGGTGAACACTATATCCTTTGTTTTATTCTCCATTCCTTTCCTTATGATTCCTAGCATTCTATTTGCCTTCTTGGCTGCTGCTGTACACTGAGCGGAGGCCTTTAAAGTGTTATCCATGATGATGCCTAAATCTTTTTCCTGAGTAGTGGTTCCTAATGTGGAACCTTAAATCTGTAACCATAGTTTAGGTTGTTCTTTCCTAGGTACATAACTTTGCACTTCTCCACATTAAATTTCATCTGCCATTTGAACGTCCAGTCTTCCAATTTAAAAAGGTCCTCTTGCAATTTTTCGCAATCATCTTGTGTTTTAACAACAGCTTTGAATACTTTTATGTCCTCTGCAGATACGATTGCAATGCAATGTGTGCCTTTGAGTCAGTCCTGACTCCTGGTGACCCAGAAGCTCCTGGGTTTTCTTGGCAGTATCACCGGAAGTAGATTGTCAGGCCTTTCTTCCGAGGCAATGGAGGGTTAAGTGACTTGCCCAAGGCCACAAGGAGTGCTAGCGGGAATTGAACCCTGGTTGCTTGGTTACCAAGCCAGTACTCTAACCACTAGGCTACTCCTCCACTCAGATACGATTACCTCACTCGTTATTCCCATTTCCCAGGTCATTTACGAATATGATGAAAAGCAGCGGACCCAGCACAGAATCCTGGGGTACTCCACTATTCACCTTTCTCCATGGGGAAAATTGGCCATTTAACTGTGCCCTCTGTCTTATTTTAACTAGTTCCTGATCCACAATAGTACATTACTTCCTATACCATGACTTTCTGATTTTGCCAAGAATTTCTCATGAGGGACCTTGTCAAAGGATTTCTGAAAATCCAGATGCACTATATTAACCGGCTCATCTTTGTCTACCTGTTTATTCAGACTTTCAAAAAAACATAACCGATTAGTAAGACAAGACCTTTCTTGTCTAAAGCCATGTTGGCTGTCTCTCCCATTAAGCCATGACTATCTACATGTCCAGTAATTTTGTTCTTTATAATGGTTTCTACCATTTTTGCCTGGTACTGACGTTGGACTTGGACACCAAGGACAGCACACTGCCACGTGAAACCAGCAACACAGTACAAGACGTAGGCAGGTGAAGGTTCTCACCAAACTTTATTGATCCAATTATATAAAAAAAGAGGGAGACCTGACCCGACACTGGCCGTGTTTAGATAGATTCTTCTTCAGGGGTTGGCTCACCTTGATGTTAAAAATACATTATAAATAAATAACAATGATAAAACCAATAAATAACAGATACAATAAATAAAACAACATGGAGGAACACAATAAGAATAAGGATATAAATAATAAATCAATAGCAAATATAAAAATCATATCGTACAAAAACTTATTATTCATAAACTATTATCAATGTGTGTGATCCCTGAACATATATGAACATAAATGGGAATTGAGAACATATATTAAAGTTAAAATACTGTTAAAACTTAAAACATAAATATGGGAAAAACCATTAATACCAGCGACCATCTACTGCTGACCCGATCGGGGTTGAAGCGCCGAGCAGGCCAGCAAGCACTCCTCTCGGTCCTCCGGCCCAATCCGGGCTGTGGGAGGAACAAAGGCGGCATATTTAAAGCACCGCCAGCGGCGGGAATAGCCTTTTCCAACCAGCGACCATCTACTGCTGACCCGATCGGGGTTGAAGCGCCCAGCAGGCCAGCAAGCACTCCTCTCGGTCCTCCGGCCCAATCCGGGCTGTGGGAGGAACAAAGGCGGCATATTTAAAGCACCGCCAGCGGCGGGAATAGCCTTTTCCAGCCAGCGACCATCTACTGCTGACCCGATCGGGGTTGAAGCGCCGAGCAGGCCAGCAAGCACTCCTCCGGCCCAATCCGGGCTGTGGGAGGAACAAAGGCGGCATATTTAAAGCACCGCCAGCGGCGGGAATAGCCTTTTCCAACCAGCGACCATCTACTGCTGACCCGATCGGGGTTGAAGCGCCGAGCAGGCCAGCAAGCACTCCTCTCGGTCCTCCGGCCCAATCCGGGCTGTGGGAGGAACAAAGGCCGCATATTTAAAGCATCGCAGACAGGCAGGCCCGCGCCTGTCGGGCCCGCGCCTGAGGACCTCGCCAGAGGGCCCTTTGGTGTGGCCCTTAGGCGGGGCACTACAATCACCATTGTACAACTAGAGAACATTCTACTAAGAATAACACAAGCCCTTCGTCAATCCACTCTATCACCAAGCTACGCTATCCAGTCTCATCAGCCACTCTTATCTGCAGCCATCTTGGAAGCTCCCCGATCAGGGTTGAGCCCAGCACGAGCGCCAACGCCCAGCAACCCTCTTCCCAGTCACATGCTCTGGAGGGACTGAGCCTTGCTGCCACCAGACCGCCTACACTCAACGAGAAATCATCATCCAAGCCGTGCACGGCAGAGCGCGAGCACCTCATGCCCTTCTAAGATTCTCCCAGCACAGCAAGTATAATTCCACAATCAGTATAAAGTCAGCAGCTTGAAACACAATATCTAACACATAGGCTATTACTATCATCAACAGCATATCTTCCACCAGGACTGTTGTCAGTAGTCAGACTGTAAACAATTAGCATCGCATCACTTTTAGTACTGTTGTCAGTAGTGTATCTAACCAGCACCGTTGTCAGTAGACAACCTGCAAATAGTTAGCATTATTCCACACTATTACTGTTGTCAGTAATATATCTACAGTCAGTACTGTTGTCAGTTATCTGTAACCAGCTTACAAATAGTCATTTCTTTTAGCTCTATTGTCAGTAGTACACATTACTGTTATCAAGAGTATTCTATTAATTGAAACAATTACCAGCAGCTAACCAGCTTGAAAATCTCTCAAACAATTTATTACTGTTGTTAATGGTATATTATCTCATTACTGTTGTCAGCTGTCATTACCATTGTCATTACTGTTCCCAGTAGTATAATATCTCATTACTGTTGCCAGTAATACCTTATTAATCATAAACATAGTAAGATAATAGCCAGCCAGTAACTCTCAATCAATCTATTACTGTTACCAGTAGCATATTATCATCTACCAGGTTTACTATCAGTTACAATCACAATAATATACTGTTGTCAGTAGCTTATGCCAATCAGGATTGATACTGTTTCTAGCAGCTCTACTTACAACTCCTGCATACTCCAAATCCCCATTGGAATACCTTGCTCACATCTACTTACTCTACTATATTACTCCATAGCTCCACCAACACCAACCCTTTAAAAATGCCACGCTCAAACATCAAAAAAATGAAAATATTCTATATTGGCTTAGTCTTAGCAATACTAGCTATTGACTTAACCCTAAGCCTAAACAGCTTAAACCACAAAACAATCCCTATTATTCATACACACATGCGAAACAACTACCAAATTGGACACAATTATCAAATAACCATCCCAGATCAAATTTACATAGACTGATTCACATAAAACAAATAAACACAATACAAACACTCAAGGGAACACACATAAATAATACACCTTCCCTCTCATGTATTCTTATCAACGCAAGGTCGATGAAAAACAAACTACCTATATTTAATGATTTAATATCCGACTTAAAACCAGACATATTATGCGTTACAGAAACCTGGCTCTCAGATACCGATTCAGTCTACATAAACCAACTTAATACAGAAGACTATGACACCTTCTATAAACATAGAACTAACAGAAAAGGCGGAGGTGTTTTAATGATGACAAAAAAGGTACTATGCGCCAAAGCAATACAATCCAATATTTCTGACAAAATAGACACACTACTAATAAATATTGGCTTCATGAAACTTTGCTTGGTATATAGGCCCCCAAACCAAAAATCAGACTGCATTGACTCTCTCATTGAACTCCTCAGCTCCTCAACTGAACAACACCCCATAATGATGCTAGGAGATTTCAACCTTCCCTCGCTACCAACATCGGAATCTAAACTATTTTTTGATACTATCTCCGACATAGAATATCATCAAATAATAAACACATCTACACACATCAAAGGTGGAATTCTTGATCTTGTCCTTCTCCCTAACTCACTCTTCAAACTAATCAATCCAAATTCAGTTGAATGCACTCAAATACCCTGGTCAGATCACCACATTATTAAACTAAACCTGACTTATCCATCCACTAATACTAACAACAACATCAGAAATGTCACAACCACAAGATTTAAAAAGTTTAACAATGATGAATTTATTGACTTAACAATCCCCCACCTCGTCACAACAGAGACGAATTTAGATAACATTGTTAAAAACTGGCATGACACCATCTACAATGCCGCAAAAACTAATCAAATACACAAAAAGAGTAACCACTCTAACACCAATGCCAAACCATGGTTCAATACTACACTAAATCAGATGAAAAGGAACCTTAGAAAACTAGAACATAACTGGCGTAAATCCAAATTGATGATACACAAAGAAATATACAATAATCTACTCACTAAATACAAAGATACCTTGGATAGCACAAAAAAAGAATATTATGCCAAAATACTCTCAAAATCATACAACAGACCAAGAGAATTATTCTCCATTGTCAGAAATCTAACCAACCCCCAAACTTCTGACAGCGAAATCACAGACATCTCAGTCCAAACTTTAGCCCAACATTATCAAAACAAAGCAAAATTGCCATCAATACCTATAAACACTATCCTCTTGTCACACCAACATACAAACGAATGGTTAGAGTTCCATCCTATAACTAAAGAGACACTAAAAAACATCATCTCTGGCCTCAACACCACAACATCCTATCTAGATCCATGTCCAGTAACTTGGATAAAAAACACACTACCAATCTTATTGCCCTACATTCTCTCAATAGTAAACCTCTCACTTACCCAAGGCTACCTCCCACCATCTCTTAAACACGCACAAATCCGGCCAATCCTCAAAAACAGCAAACTGGACAAAACATCCCCAACGTCATATAGACCCATATCAAGCATACCTTTTTTGGCCAAAATAATTGAAAAAGTAGTTCAATTACAAACACAAGATTTTCTTGACTCATCCTATCCTCTTGATGAGCAACAATATGGCTTTCGGCCCTGCCATGGAGTGGAAACACTCCTCACAGTTTTAATAGATGCACTCCTAAGAGAGATTGACAATTCTAAACAGGCATTTATCCTACTGTTCATCGACATATCAGCTGCGTTTGATAGCGTACACCACACAATAATGCTCAATAACTTAAAACAAATAGGATTAAACTCTACAGTACACAAATGGTTCTCATCCTATCTAACTGATAGAACACAAAATGTAAGAATTGGAAATCAAAACTCCACCACCTACAAGCAAGAAATTGGATTACCTCAAGGCTCAGCGCTGTCAGCTCTACTTTTCAATATTTACATAAAACCAGTCTGCAACATATTCAAAAGCTTTGGAGTAAAATATCATCTCTACGCAGATGATATTATGCTCTATATTCCATTCACAATTCCCAACCTACCGCTTCAACTCTTATCGGATTGCTATAATGAAGTCACAACTTGGCTAAAAACACAAAACCTCCACATAAATCACGCTAAAACCGAAGTTCTAATCGTAACCAAGAACAGAACCTATATCCCTCCATCACACATAAGACTCCAAAACCAAGAAATCAAAATAAAAAAGGAAATAAGATATCTAGGTGTCATGCTAGATACACACCTTACGATGGAAACTCACATCAGCAATACCATAAAGAAAATCTATTTCAAACTTAAAACCCTTAAACAACTTCGTCCACTAGTTTTCACACAGGACTTTATCAACATAATACAAGCTACAATAACCCCACACTTTGACTTTGCCAATCTAATCCTAATAGGCTTAACAAAACAAAGTATAAAACGATTGCAATTCGCACAAAATGCTGCAGCTAGAATCACATTGAAAATCAATTCCCTTCAACACATATCACCAATACTAGCCTCCCTTCATTGGTTACCAATTCAAAGTAGAATAATCTACAAAACAATAATAACAACATTCAAAGCCTTATATGCTTTGGCCCCACCCATGTTATGTAACTTAATACACAAAGAACCAGCTAAGCCTACACACAGAAAAGGACAACTATGCAGATTAAAAATCCCGAAAGATTTCACAAAAGCCCACAAATCAACAAACAATAGAGCATTTTCGCACATAGCCCCTACTATCTGGAATTCCCTTCCAGAGGAGCTACGAAAGCTAACAGATCACAGAACTACGCAAGAAACTGAAAACCTATCTGTTCACCAAACATTATAACATAAATAACTCAATATCTACAATAGACAAAGGTTAAATAGACAATCCGGTTGCTCTATGCAATAAACCTTTAACCTATACAGATAGCACTCTCCAATGATGATCTTCTGACCTCTCCCATGTAATCCATGTATATATATATTCATATATAACTTGTATATAGTTTCCACACTGTTCGGTATTATACCACATTGTTTGCTCTATACTTTATATGATGTTCCTTGTAAATAAGTTCTGTATTATTGCAATGTTCCATGTAAACAAACTTGATTTGTTAATTATTGTTAACTGTAAACCGCAACTGAACTCTTGGAAGATGCGGTATATAAATGTGAATAAATAAATAAAATAAAAAATAAATAAATAAAATAATACCGGCAAATACATAACATCCAAACCATTAAAAGATATTAATAATAATACTACATAAAAAAAATGAATAAATTACTAAAAGAGAACTCATAAAAGAGGAGAACTATAAGGCAGGAGTGACCAAGGCCTGAACCACCAAAGATGACAAAAACTTATCACTAATGATGACTGATCATGCTACTTGGGTATGAACTCTATTATATAATATAAATCAGAAACCTTAAAATGATAAATGAACAAAGGTTTGACTTTTTTTTTAAAAAACCCCGAATGGGGAGAAAGTGAGGGAGAGGAACAGGAGTGAACCAAATTTACCTGAGCGGACTGTACTGAGGTATGGTAGCACAACCGATGGTGCTAAAATTGATACCACTTTTCATGGCTAAAAGGTGTAGGAGAACAAGAGTTATAAATTTAAAATTAAAAATATTTTTATAAAAAATATTTTTGCTTACTTCAAACAAACTAAAATGTAAAAGAGTGTATGTAATCGCTAAAAGTGGCAAACCACCTATTGGTTCTAAAAAATATAACATAGTAGCAATGTTTTAATTAAACGCTAATGCATTGACTACATTAAAACGGTTTAAAAAGCAATCGAAACCAAAAGTGATATCTGCCACAATTATGCAGAATACACTATATTGCCACACTCTTTCTAAATATGAAGGCAAGCTGTGAAGGTTTGTCTATTAGCCGCAACAAATCCCGGTGTTTGTGCCACATTCAGGAGTCAAAAGTGAAACTAACTAGTTTGAAGCACCTCTCTTGTGGCTTTACTGACATAGCATTGCACAAAAGTGACACACAAAAAACACCATAGGATCTGGATCTGATACTCACGAATTTAATGTTAATACCCTATCGTTAAAGTAAGGATGAGCTTTGAATTCTGGTATTCATCGTTCTTTATGATGCCCGACTCCCAAGAGCCTGTAAATAAATGAACCGTGTATCTACTCACATATCTCGACCGTGACTAAAACAAGAATCCTAGACCGGCACCAAAAACTCGCAGCACTGCAATAGTAAAAAACGCTGGCGCATGCGTGTAAGCATTTATAGTAACCACGGGCACGTCAGGGTTATATAACCAAGGTTATACTGAGATCTACAACGAAAATCGAACTCAAGATATTAGTAATGACTATTATTTGCTATTGTTACTGGTAAAGCCTTTTGTACATAAAAAAAGCATATAATCCATCTAACGATATGTGATGGAATAACCAGTGTTACAACCCGCATATCCATGGTGATTGCATAGCTTCCAAAAATTAGTGGCAATTGTTCTTAGCCCCACACTAGGCAGGGGCACAACGGTGCGTGCTTGTCAATGTCTATCTCACCTACAGGAACCTTGACCGAGTAGGTATCTTTGGCCAAATATAAATAATCATTAAAAACTTATCATTAAAAATACTACAGAAACTTATATACCGCACTTAAAAGAACAAATAACACCAATGTATTATCTGAAGTCAAAAGCGCTTATCAATGATGAATGAAATATGAACCATTAAAAGTGAAACAGAGAAAAAAGTTGTAAAATATGCCTAACCTTGAAGGTACTTGCATCTTAGGCTATAAGTAATATTGGCATTGTGATTATGTTCATAAAAAAACTGAAAAGTCACGTTCTGCATTCAAACCATGTGGAACAAGAGTATTAAGATCAAAAATATATCTTTGTTCCATCTGCAACAGTGTCCTATCTATGTCTCCGCCCCTCCAATTTTGTTTAACCTTCTTTATGACGCAAAATTTTAAATCTGATAGTGTATGTGCCCGATCTATCCAGTGTTGCACTAACGGATTGTCTATTGCACGTCTCCTAATGCAACTCTTATGCTCTACTATGCGCATCCGGATCTTCCGTTTGGTTTTACCCACATATAAAAGGCTACATGGGCACTATATAATGTATATAACATGGGTAGTGTCGCAGTTTGCAAAATCATCTATATAGAACTGCTTCTTTGTAATTGGATGAATAAAAGCTTTTCTTACCGGTAAGACATTTAAGCAAACTGAGCAATGGCCACATTGGTATTGTCCTTTATGAACAGAAAGTGGTTTTCTTTCTGTGAAGGCAGACGGCACTAACAAGTTGCGGAGGTTAACATTACGTTTGTGTGCCACCATGATTTTGATGTTCCCACATAAGATCTCCATAGAAATCGATATTGTATTTCTCGCAGTCTCACAGATTCCGACAGACCTTTCACTGTGGCAAACGCCTCCGCGAGCTTCCTGACCGTCAAGCCCGGCATCCCATCTCCCTGCCACCGTACAGCTAACGTCTCGAGGGCCTTCCCCAAACCCGATCCCGCCAACTCTCTCCACAAATCATGTACCGTTATCTTCTCCTCCAAACTCTGCATCAAAGCTAGCATACTACCTGGTCCTAAGATTGCTCCCCCGCCTTTCTGCACCTGTCGCACATAATGTCGAACCTGCAGGTAGAAGTAAAAGTCCTTCGCATTCATCCCATATCTGCTCTGCAGCGATTGAAACGAGTCGCGCTCTGGGGTCGAGGCCATTCTCAAATGCCCAATACATTGCACTCCGCGCCCCTCCCATCACCTAGCCACCAAAGCATGCCTGCCCGGCAGGAAGTCTCTATTGCCCCGTAAAGGCAGCAGATCCGTTCTTCGCCAAGACTGATGCTGCCTCTGGCACACTACCCTCCACACCTGCCTGACCGCCTTCATGCACACCGACATCCTCCACCACTCAGGTAGATCCCTATTCCCACTATGGAGCAGAACCAATCTATGCTCTGGCCGCAACATCGCATCTACAAGCTCAAGGGGTATCGTTTCGGCCGTACCCAGCAGCACATCTCAGAGAGGACGCATCAAGCTAACCACATTATAGTCTCGCAACGACACCAGCCCTCCCCCACCATCCTCCAAAGGCCCCATCAAGGCCTCTAACGCAATTCTGGCATTCTTACCTCTCCATAAAAACTTGCAAACTAAAAGTCTGCAGAAGGCACATGTCCCTTCGTGCGATCCAGAGCGGGGCATGGCGAAGTAGGTACAACCATCGAGGGAGCTCCACCATTTTGAACAATGCAATATAACCCATCAAGGAAATAGGCAGCTCCCTCCAGCGTTTTAACGTCGCAATGGTCTTTGCCAATCGCGGCCCTATATTAACAGTATAAAGTTGAGATATATCCTCCGGAATCTGCACACCCAAATATCTGAGTTGCCCCTGCGCCCACAACAACGGGAACTCCCCTACCCACTGAGAGCGGACTCTCCCCCTACATCCAGCACCATCGACTTAGACCGGTTAACCCGCAACCCCGAAAAAGCACTGAACTCCTCAATCTGCTGCAAAGCCACTGCCAACGATGTTGGTGGGTCCCTCAAACACAGGAGCATATCGTCAGCAAACACACTTTGATTCCACTCTGTCCCCATTGGATCCCCCGGACCACTTCATTTCGCACAAGAGACACCAGCAGTGGCTCCAGTTACAGAACAAATAACAAGGGGGAGAGAGGGCATCCCTGCCTTGTGCCTCTCTCAAGAGAGAGAGACTCCGAGAACTCCCCTCCCATAGTCAAACATGCCAATGGGTCACAATATAAAGCCTGAATCCAGCGTAGAAATGCACCTTTAAAACCAAACTTCTGGAGTGCCGCAAACATGTAGGACCAAGACACACGGTCAAATGCCTTTTCGGCATCCAAACTCACCAGGACTAATGGCTCTTCCCGCAACAGGCACAATTCCATACCCATCAATACCTTACCTGATATTCAAGCACGCTCCTCTACCCTTAACAAACCCGGACTGGTGTTGCCCCACCAATCCCAGCAGAAACTGTTGCAGTCTCGCCGCCAACACCGACGCTAAAATTTTCATATCATAGTTGATTAATGAAATGGGGCGGTAGGACGCCAGATCCTCTGGGTCCTTACCTGCTTTGGAGATAACTGTGATCGCCGCTGTACGCATATCTCTCGGGAATCCACCGGTCTCCAACACTTCTTGATATAAGGCCGCCAGCGAGGGCGTCACCTGGGTCTCCAAAAGCTTGTAGAATTCCGCTCCGTAGCCATCTGGCCCTGGAGTCTTATGCGGCGACGACCCCTTGATAACCGTCTGAATCTCTGTGCCTGAAATCACCGCGTTCAATTCCTGCACTTCCTCCTCTTGCAACTGTGGCAACTGTATCCTCTCCAGAAATGTCCTCCCTTGGGTACCGTCTCCCACCTCTGCCGAGTATAATTCTTGATAGAACCGTCAAAAGACCCCCATAACTTCCTGCCGGACCCCCTCTTTATCCTTCATAGTAGCTATCACCCGTGACCCTCCCCCATTTCTAATCAAGCTCGCAAGCAGTCTCCCTGTCCGATCACCGTAACGAAACAATTGATGCCTATAGTACTGCATCGAGTATACTGCCTGTTCATGAAGCACCTGATTCATCCGCCTTTGTACTGCCAAGTATTCCTCCCTAACACGCCTACCTGACCCCTGCACGTCTTGCTTCTTTAGACGTTGTAGTTCCTGAGCCAGCTGCAAGACAGTATCATCCACTCTCTTCCGTTCTTTTGCAACAAACGCCATGATATGCTGTCTCATCACTGCTTTTCCCGCCTCCCAGAAAACCGCCACCCGTTCGACACTATTCTCATTAAACCGAACATATTCCTCCCAACACTGCTTCAAGTAGTTTGCGAAATCTATGTTTTGCTATAGGTGCCTGGGAAAGGACCACTTAGATGGAGCCCCCCATTTTCCTTTCCAGTCCATCCGGACCATGGCATGATCTGAAATTACCACCGGGTCAATCTCCACCACAAGCACCTTGCCAAAACATTGCTTCGATACGAGGATATAGTCAATCCGAGACCAAGATTGATGGGCTCGTGACAGGTGGGTATAGTCTCTCTCTCTCCTCATGTAGGACCCTCCATGCATCGATTAGCTTCCCCAATCTGCACAAATAGCTCACTCCCTTCTTGCTCCAACCTCCTCCGGGCCGCAGCTGTTGCCTGTCCAACTGCGGGTCGTGTGGGCAATTAAAGTACCCCGCTACAATGACCGGTATGTGTGTAATCCGCCCTACCTTAGCCAGCACATTCTTGAAGAAAAGGTGATCATAAACATTGGGCGCATAGATATTACCCAAAAGTACTTCTTCCCCCTGAAGCTTTACATGAAGAAAACTATATCGGCCCTGGGGGTCTGCATCTTCGTGCAACACCTCCATCGAGATACCTTTTTGCACCAGAATGGCCACTCCCTTTTTCCGTCCCCCCGAGGAGGCCGCATACACACCTCCCACCCAATCCCGCTTAAGCTTCTCATGCTCTCGCACACTCAGATGTGTCTCTTGCAACAGAGCGATCTGGGCTTTGGCCTGTTTTAGGGCTTGCAGAATCTTAGTCCGCTTAACAGGCGTGCTCACCCCTCCCACATTCCAAGTTACCATACGTACGTCAGGCATAATATTCCACACTTCTCGACATACTGCTCAAGCAATATACTGCTTTAAAAGCCCAGGTCCTCCCAGCCACGGCCCCAGGCCCCGTTCTCTCTCCTCGCCTCTCACCCTCTGACAACCCGCACTCTCTGCCATTGTCTCTCACAACTCTACCCTCTTCTCCCTTTCACACACGTCCCCATTCCACCACTCCTCCACAATGCCATACCCAGCTCTATCGCCGGGATCGAGAGCTAGTGTGTCGCTGCAGGGTTGCCCCACCAAATAGCTGCTCACCTCTGCGCAGAGTTCAACAGTCTAGGACACCACCAACTCCCCATCCACCCTCTCCCAACAATCTCCCTCCACTCTCACCTCAACTCACATGCACACCAGCATCTCCACAGTTATTCTCCCCAGCTCTCAACAGGGTAAACAAAGTAAAACCATTCAGCAGATCCTAGACACCAGGTCCCTACAGTTTTAACATGACAGTCCAGATCATTGCTGGGCACTGCTGGCTGCCAGATTCTCCCTCTCCATGCTGTCCACAAATCGCTTGGCCGCAACTGCATTATCAAAAGAGTGATCTTGGCCCTGCTTCAAGACTCTCAAGATCGCTGGGTAAGCCAGAGTGAAATGGATTTTCCTCTGAAACAGGGAGGCACAAATGGGAGAAAACTCCTTCCTCTTCGATGCCACAGCCGCTGAATAGTCCTGGAAAAGAAGCAGCTTCTGATTATTGTAAGACAATCCACCTTTCCTCCGATAGGCTTGCAGAAGCTGTTGCTTGTGTTGGAAGTTCAAAATCCTGGCATCCCCGATCGTCGTCCAATCCTGTGTGCGCGCTCCACTCGCAGCTCCCCGACCAGTGCATGTAGGCCCAATTCTTCCAGAAGCCAGACTTTGATAAACGGCACCAGTTGGGCATCAGTCTTTTCCTCCGAAACTCCAATAATCCGAATGTTGTTCCTGCGGGATCTGTTTTCCAGATCCTCCACTTTCGCTTGCAAAGACTGTGTTTCGCCTGGGCAGAGGCCACTCTCTCCCGCCGGCCCTCCTCCTCCTCAATGGCGACCATGCGGTGCTCCAATTCCTCCACGCGTTTTCCAACCTCGGTCAGAGTCCCCCATCGCATCCAGCTTTTTCAACACTTGGTCAAATTTGGGGTCTAATAACTTGACCACCTCTCTGGCCACCTCATCTGTTGCGGACGTCATGCTGTCGGCTCCCGGAGACGCCGGCTGCAACAACGCGGTCACCGCGGGCCCCGGTTTCCCGCTCTTCTCCCTCTCTTTTTTTGGGGTTACCGGCATGGCAGAGAGCTGGGAGTCGGCTCGTTAGAAGCAGCGCAGCTTCCCTTCGGCACCAAAGGAGACCTCGGCGATCCGGCTCAGCAAAAGAAGGTTCTTTCAAAGATAAGTCGAGGCAGCCCTGGAGCGAGCCAGGATCCTTCCTCACTCGCTCATGCGTCACGTGATCTCCTTGGGAGGGTTTTAAATCGCCTGGAGAACAGATCCTAGCTACAGGATCACTTCTTGCTGCCAGACCAGGGTGATGCTCTCCTGACACGTGACCTCTCTCCTTCATGGCATCAGGGAGGCTGTCAGGTTGGAGGTGAGACTTAAGTACAACATCTCTGTAGGTCTCGTATATATACTTATCTGTCTTCCTTAGGTCCTCCAAGTCTACTATTCTAGCCTCTAGAGATTGGACTCGTTCCCTGAAAGCAAAGAGCTCCTTGCACCTAGTGCACACGTAGGACCCCTCACCAACTGGAAGAAAATCATACATGTGACACTCAATGCAAAAGGCTGGAAAGTCCCCATCTCGCTGCTGGACTGCTGTCTGCATCTTACTTTTTAATGTTTTGTTTAAGTATTTAAGTTTTTTACTTAAGTTTGCTTGGGATACTTATACTAATACAGCTATACCTAATATGTTTAATGGACTTTGTTCACCTCAAGATTAATTAATCTCAGATCCTTAATCTGTTCCTGATGAGGATAACAGCCACACCTGAAAGTGAATATGAGCACCTCCTTCTGTTTAATAGGTTTGAGAGCCTGTAAAGCTAAGATTATCTGTGGGGTGGGTGGGAGGGAAAGAAGACAACAGTAAAAACTGGCTTGCTATACAGTGCCCTGACCTGTACTTCTAAGGGTAACGTCTTACCAATTTCCTGGGTGAATCACACAGCCCTTGGTTTGATAGAGGGCCTTTCAAATTACCCCTTTGATCTGTCACTTGCCTTTAACACCTATTTAAGACAACTTCACAGATTTTTTTGCCTCCTAACTGGAAGGCCTCTTTGTAAAGGTCACTAGAAACAAGTTTTTCTTTCTACTCTGAGACTATTCTACTTCTATGCTAAGCTATACTCTTATTTGATTTAAAGAAAAAGCTCTCTGGTAATACTAAGATTTGATTGACTCAGCAAAATCACTGAATTTTAAAATACACAGATTTATCAGCTTTAACCTAAATAATTCCACTTTTTCAACAAGATTTAGAGTATATTCCAGAAGATAAATACTTACAAGTCCAGATCTTTTTCCATCTGTAGCAGTCCCTGTTGGTACTGTAGTTTTTTCAAGACTTCTTATCAGAGATGCACAGATTCTGAACTCATGGCCTGGTGAAAGATTTTACTGTCTTTTTGTTTATAGAGTTCATCAGAGGGGTTCAAACCAGAGAAGGACTGCTTTTTGTCAGTTTCAGGCAGTCGGATAAAACTTCTGAGGTAATGGATTGTTTTGCCCAGTTTACATATTCATTTACCCCTATTCTCAGTTAGTCACATGCACATAGACTTACACAGACCATCATAGACTACATTCTTTATCATCCCTCCAGTCCATTCCAGAAACATGAGTTATCTCACTTCACAAGCAGCTGGACATTGAGCATGGCAGGTTTTGATGGTGTTGTGATACAAAGGCTCTATGTATCACCCCCAGGACCAGTATTCTCAGTCTCCAGCAGCTGTTGAGAAGCTTCTGTACAGTCTGGACTCCACTGAATGGTCTGAACACCAACCCCCTCCCCTCAAAAAGAGATTCCTTTTAAAATTTGGGACATTGCTCTCTGAGAGTTGAAGAGAGCCTTTGACAGTAGATTAGAAAGGAGAAGCTAAGGATCATTTTGCAGAACCGGGGCTGTTGGATCAGCCAGGTTCTTTCTATTGGGTGTAGTGCCTGCCTGGTGGTCCTGGTCTCCTCCTCCTCTTTGGAATTGGCATTTGTCTGATTTAGTATTAGGCTGGAGGTCTGCCTGTCCACGTCACTTGGCTTGTATTGATTTGCGATAGCACTGTAGTTGTATTAAGAAAAAAAAATACAGAAAGTAAACTGAGTTAGAAGAGAAGTGGCAAGACCGTTCTCTGCTGCAGATAACAGGGTCGACTTGGAGCTACCTCTTAGGCCGTGACCATTTTACTTTTGGTTTTGCTTTTTCTCCATTGGGACGTTTTTGGCTTTCGTCAGGGTTTTCCCTGCCCGCAGTGAAAGTGGTCTGCACTGCTTGTGGGAGCTAGTGGGGGATGATGTCAGCCGCCGGCTTCTGCTGTGATTGTGAGAATGAGGGCCGGGCAGTGGAGGAGGTGCTCTTTGGGCTAAATCTGTCGGGGAAGGCTGCTTAGGCCTCACATGTATGATTTTTCTCCCAGTTGGTGAGAGGTCTTACGTATGCACTAAGTGCAAGGAGCTCTTTGCTCTCAGGGAACAAGTCCGTACTCTAGAGGCTAGAGTAGCAGACCTGGAAGACATAAGAAAGACAGAGAAGTACATGGACGAGACCTACAGGGATATAGTCCTGAAGTCCCACCTCCAGTCTGGCAGCATCCCTGTTGCCAAGGAGGAGAGAGGTCACGTGACAGGAGAGCATCACTCTGGTGTGGCAAGACGTGATCCTGTAACTAGGACCTGTCCTCCAGGTGATGTAAAACTCTCTCGCACCGAGGACGTTTCTCCAAGGCCATGTGCCCATGAGGGGAGGGTTAGGACAGCTGTTGGTGATTTGATCATTAGGCATGTAGATAGCTGGGTGGCTGGTGAATGTGAGGATCGCCTGGTAACATGCCTGCCTGGTGCGAAGGTAGCGGACCTCACGCACCGCCTAGATAGGATCTTAGATGGTGCTGGGGAGGAGTCTGCTGTCTTGGTACATGTCGGTACCAATGACGTAGGAAAATGTGGTAGGGAAGTTCTGGAGGCTAAATTTAAGCTTTTAGGTAGGAAGTTGAAATCCAGAACTTCCAGGGTAGCGTTCTCCGAAATGCTTCCTGTTCCACGTGCAGGACCCAAAAGGCAGGCAGAGCTCCGGAGTCTCAATGAGTGGATGAGACGATAGTGCAAGGATGAGGGGTTTGGATTTGTTAGGAACTGGGAACATTCTGGGGAAAGGAGGGGCTCTTCCGAAGGGATGGGCTTCACCTTAACCAGGATGGAACCAGACTGCTGGCATTAACCTTTAAAAAGGAGATAGAGAAGCTTTTAAACTAGAAAAAAGGGGAAAGCCGACAGTCACCTAAGAGCGCATGGTTCGGAAGAAGGTATCCTTGAAGGATACTACCGAAAGCAGTGAGGTTCCAAAAAACAGTAAAGTAGCCCAAATGCCCTTGAGTATGGTGCAGACAGAGCGTAAAGATTTCAAATTACCCATGCCTACCAATAGCCAGATTAATATTAATAAAATACAGTCTCTGAAATGCTTGTATGCAAATGCTAGAAGTCTAAACAATAAGATGGGAGAGTTAGAATATATAGCAGTAAATGAGAAGTTAGATATGTTTGCAATCTCAGAGACATGGTGGAAGGAGGATAACCAGTGGGACACTGTGATACCTGGATACAAACTATATCGTAATGATAGAACTGATCAAATTGTAGGAGGGGTTGCACTCTGTTAGAGAGGGCATTGAGTCAGAAAGGATTAAAGTTTTGCAGGAAACAAAATTTGCTGTAGAATCTCTATGGATTGAAATTCCATGTATGAAGGGGAAGGTGTTAGCAGTGGGGGTGTACTATTGACCGCCTGGCCAGAATGAACAAATGGATGATGAAATGCTTAAAGAGATCAAGGAAGCTAACAAAAGTTACAGCAGAGTAGTAATAATGGGTGATTTCAATTACCCCGGTATCAACTGAGTCAGTGTCACGGCAGGACATGCTAGGGAGATAAAGTTTCTAGATGAAATAAATGACTGCTTCTTGGAGCAGCTGGTTCATGAACTGACCAGAGAGGAAGCCATACTGGACCTAGTCCTTAGTGGAACACCAGATCTGGTGCAAGAAATAAGGGTGTTGGGACCACTTGGCAATAGTGATCATAGCATGATCATGTTTGATTTAATTAGTGGAGGAGGGATAGTAAAGAAATCCACAGTACCACCTTTTAACTTTCGAAAGGGAGACTATGATAAAATGAGGAATATAGTTAAAAAACTAAAAGGAGCGGTTGCAAAGGTTAAAGACTTACATCAAGCAAGGGTGTTGTTTAAAAATACTATCCTGGAAGCCCAGACCAGCTGTATTCCACGCATTAAGAAAAGTGGAAGAAAGTCCAAAAAACTGACAGCATGGTTTAAAGTTGAGGTCAGAGAGGCTGTTGCTGCCAAAAAATCATCTTTCAGGAAATGGAAAAAAGAGCCAAACGACAAAAACTGGAAACAGCACAAGCACTGGCAAGTTAAATGCAAAGCATTGATAAGGCAGGCAAAGCGAGAATTTGAGAAGGAACTTGCTACGGAAGCAAAAACACGAAATAAAGACATTTTCAAGTACATTCGTAGCAAAAGGCCTGTGAGAGTCAATTGGACCATTAGATGATAGAGGGTAAGAGGGGCAGTAAAAGGAGACAAGGCTATAGCGGAGAGACTGAATGAATTCTTTGCTTCAGTCTTTACTGAGGAAGATGTAGGGATGTTACCCAAGACTGAAGTGGTATTTAAAGGTGATACTGCAGAGGAATTGAGAGAAATATTGCTACACCGGGAAGATGTATTACAACTATTTGATAAACTGAATAGTAGCAAATCACCTGGAACGGATGGTATACATCCAAGAGTGTTGAAAGAACTGAAATATGAGATTGCAGACCTGCTATTAGTAATATGTGAACTTTCATTACAATCATCTGTAATACCTGAAGATTGGAGGATCGCCAATGTAACCCCAATTTTTAAAAAGGGTTCCAGGGGTGATCCGGGAAATTACAGACCGGTGAGCCTGACATCAGTACCAGGGAAAATGGTAGAAACCATCATAAAGAACAAAATTACACAGCATGTAGATAGTCATGGCCTAATGGGAGACAGCCAACTTTGCTTTAGACAATGAAGATCTTGTCTTACTAATCTGATATGTTTTTTTGAAGGTGTGAATGAACAGGTAGACAAAGGCGAGTCGGTTGATATAGTGTATCTGGACTTTCAGAAAGCCTTTGACAAGGTCCCTCATCAGAGACTTTTGGCAAAACTAAAAAGTCATGGGATAGGAGGCAGTGTACTATTGTGTATCGGGAACTGGTTAAAAGATAGAAAGCAGAGGGTAGGGCTAAATGGCCAATTTTCCCAATGGAAAAAGGTGAATAGTGGAGTACCCCAGGGATCTGTACTGGGTCCGCTACTTTTTGACATATTCATAAATGACCTGGAAAAGGGAATAACTAGTGAGGTTATCAAGTTTGCAGACGACACAAAACTGTTTAAAGTTGTTAAAACCCAAGAGGACTGTGGAAAACTGCAGAGGATCTGGATAAATTGGAAGACTGGGCATCCAAATGGCAGATGAAATTTAATTTGGACAAGTGCAAAGTTATGCACCTAGGAAAGAACAAACCACACTATGCTTACACGATGCAAGGTTCCACATTGGGAACCACCACCGAGGAAAAAGATTTAGGAGCCATCGTGGATAACATGTTAAAACCCTCCGCCCAGTGTGCAGCGGCGGCCAAGAAAGCAAATAGAATGCTAGATATCATAAGGAAAGGAATGGAAAATTAAAACAAAAGATATTATAATGCCTCTGTATCGTTCCATGGTACGACCGCACCTTGAATATTGTGTGCAATTCTGGTCGCTGTATCTTAAAAAGGATATAGCGTTATTAGAAAAGGTACAGAGAAGAGCCACCAAAATGGTAAAGGGGATGGAAGGCTACTCCTATGAAGAGAGGCTACAAATGTTAGGGCTCTTCAACCTGGAAAAGAGAAGGCTGAGGGGAGATATGATAGAGGTCTATAAATTAATGAATGGAGTGGAACGGGTAAACGTAGATCAATTGTTTACGCTATCAGAATATAGAAAGACTAGGGGACATGTAATGAAGCTACAGGGTAACAACCTATTTAAGACTAATAAGAGAAAATATTTTTTCACTCAACGTGTAATCAAACTCTGGAATTTGTTACCAGAGGATGTAGTAAGAGCTGTTAGTGTAGCTGGGTTTAAAAAAGGTTTGGACATGTTCCTGGAGGAAAGGTCCATAAACCATTATTAAAAAGGGACCCAGGATGTCAATGCTTGACCCAATACAAGTATTTTGGAACCTGTGTCTTTTGGGGATACTGCTAGGTACGTATGACCTAGATTGGCCACTGTTGGAAGCAGGATACTGGGCTTGATGGACCTTGGTCTGACCTAGTATGGCATATCTTATGTTCTCATGTTCTTAGGCGTCGGAGAGTTTAGGTCAGCAATTACAACTGTCTCCTTCACATTCGGTTCCCGCAGTTATGGTGGGAACCGTGGCCATTTTGATTGGGCCCAGCACGTCACTGCCTGCAATGGGAGAAATGCAGGATTTTGTTCCCATGCCTTCCAGCGATTTGACTCTCCTGGATTTGAACCTATCAGGCTCTCCAGCGGTTCCCTTCTCTCCAGATTCTGTCCTGCTTCTCCACCAGGCCTACGGCTTGATGCAGGGTCTAGGGGACAGCGTGCTGAGAGTGGTCCCACAAAGAGGGAAGAACCTTTTGGCTGCATCTCAACAGGGGACTGTGCCAGTTCTGGGGGAATCTATACTCAAACAGAGAATATTGGATGTTGAGCTTTGGGAGGACCAAGCGTCGGAACACTCGAGAGCCTCTGAGGACCCCTTGGAAGGTCCCTCCGGGACTGCTACTTCTGGAGAGAGATCTGCACTTGTAAGTATTTACTTCTGGGAATTTTTCTAAATCTTAGTGAAAAAGGAATTCTTTAGATTAAAGCTGATTAATCTGTGAAACCAATGTATTTGTTAAATCAGTCAGGGCCTAGTATCAGCAAATAGCTTTTAGTTAAATTAAAAACTCAACAGGTATCTTTCAGTATAAGTTTAAAACCCATCAGAATCCATTAAATACCCATGAAATGAAGATCCCAACAAATGAATAATGAAACCCCTTGACTTATTTTTGTCGGAGCTAGTCGTCAAAGTGAGTGGAACACTTCCACACACCACCGCGACAACTCCTTTTTCATAAAATTATTTGTTTAAATTATGTCGTAAGAATCAAACTTAACACTTAGCTCTATCAATGACTTGTCAAAGACAGATGAGGAATAAACATATCACTAAAACGCCAGAATTTCAAATTGACGACGTGCCACACGTTTCGGGTTCAGCATCCAAATTTTTCAACCCTGCTTCAGGCCATCATAAACTGGCGATCACAGTTCCATTCCACTCTGAATCCGTGAGCTGCTTCAGTGGGGGCACAGCTTACTTTTATGTTTCGACATCTGACGTCACTCACATCAGATGACTCAATTTGTTAAGGGGAACCCACTGACAAGGGAACACCTCACAAATGCAAATAAAACTCAAATGATGGTATGCCAGTCAATTTGTGCGTTGAGCCCATTAGGGGCGACAGAATTAAGGCAGTAAATCCACCGTTCCTTATCGTTCCTCCAGTTTAGTCCTCTACTTCTGGGTTGTGCACCTCTTCCTGCAGCTAGGAGACTGGGCATGTCAAAGTCGTGACATCACTGGATATAGCCTGCTGGTATCTCCCATCAGCCCCCAGTGTGTCCAGTCTCCTTGCAGCAGGAGGACATAGTGAGCCTAGCTTCTGGGCTCACTTGGGGGGAACAGATAGGAGCATTTAGTGTGACAAATTCTGATTTTACTTTTGATTTTTACCTTTCATTTACTTTTAATTTTACTTTTAATTCAGTTACCTTTGGTTAATTGACAATCGGGGATTAGTTCCCTTTAGTTAGGAGCAAATTTCCTTCTTTACAGTAATTTTAAATTTGAGCCTGGTTCTTTAAATTAGTAGCAGTTCTCGCCTTCCCTCCTTGTCAGTGATTTTCACTTGCTGCAGGCATTTGCCGGTGCGGATTTCTCTCCCTGGACTGTACGGGAGAAAGCTCCGGGACCCGTACAGCCACACTGAAGCTGTGTGAGACGGAGCCTCTCCATTGCTGCGGGATTTTAATTTTACTCTGTGGAACCAGCTGAGCGATCCTCGCTGCGGCTGCCAGGCGCATCAGCACAGTTTGAGGATCGGAAGAATTCAAGGAGATAGGAGCAGGCTGTGTGGCTTTTGGCCCTGCAGGTAAGGCCTTCGGGCTCTGTTGGTCTGCTGAGGCCTCATTTTTGCAGCGGCGGCTGTTCTTGGCGCCAAAATTCATTGGCGAAGGGGCAGCCATTTCCTCTCTAGGTATTTGGACCGCATCGCGAAAGTTGCCTGCGTGAGGAAAACAACAGGCAGAATAGCTAAATTTTTGGGCCTAGTGTTTGTTTCTTTCTTTTGTTTGTAGTTTTTTTTTTGAGGCCAGGGGGTTCCTCAGCATTAAGGGGGACTGTTGTCAATCCTCTTTATAGAATAATAAGAATAAACTTAAAAATAGGACAGCAGTTTTGGCATTGATCCCTGATACCACATGTTCTTTCCCTCCTAATCATGTCTCTGAGGAGCATCTGTTCAGGCCCAGGATATTAGGCAAATTGCCAGCTTTTGGTTTCAAGGGCAGAGCCCTAACTTGTAGTTTGCAGGAGGGAAAGCCTAGAAGTGTGCCTTTATGTAGTCTATAGTGAAAGTTGCCCAAAATTCACAGGGACAGGTTTAGCAAACCTTAGAATGTACAAAAATAGACTGGCAGTTAAACTGCCAATCTGGAAGTGCCTGTGCTACGGTCTATGGCCACCAGAGGGCAGCTGGTACACTCAATAGTGCCTTTCTATGACTGTGCAGGCAGCCATTATCTGCAGATCAGGAAAGAAATCACCACAGAGCCTCGGTGATGTGATGTAAGGTCTGAGAATCCAGTTTATATGACTAAGATTTAAAGCTCTTAATTTCTGTATCATTGGTCGGGCTCTGCTGCCCTAAAGGCCACCGAATGACAGCGCTGCTCATGAATCACATAAAGTATTCAGTGCCCCCATCCCTGGGGGGTGAGTGGTACCATACAATATCATATTACTCATCAGGTTCACACAGGCAACAACCTCTCAGACCTCCATTTGCAAGGTGGTCGGTGTATCCCACTGCTATTTCTCTGACTGCAGGGAGGCCTGGTAAGGTGCTTGTGGGTTTCATAGCAACACTTAGCAGGCCCTTCCCAAGAAATTCTCATTTATTACTAGAGCAGGGTTTCATTTCATTTCTCTGGTTGCGGTTAATGCACAGCGTCAGGGGCTGTGTTCGAAAGCTTGGGTCCCATGGACTTCGGTGGGATTTCAAAAAGAAAAAAACTCGCTTTAGTGAGAGAGAGCCTTGTTCATTTTTAGCTAACACTATTGATTTTACTTTTGATTTTTACCTTTTGCGACTGGATCCCAAGGATGCGACACTGTTTGCTTCCAGGGGTACTTTCTATTTTGCTCTTCAGCTCCCTGGCAAATGCAGTAGGCTGGCAGGGGGTGGGCAACGCCTCCTGCAATGCAGAATCTCCCAGGATAATGGAGGGAAGGACCACTGGGTGCAGCGGGGGCTGGTAGCTTCTTGCAAAGCTATAGTAGCAGTTTGGGTAATTTTAGCGGATCTGCTTTGATTTCATTGGAGTTGGCGGAAACTTGGTTTTTGGAGTCCTATCTTGAAAAAGAAAAAAAAAAAGGGCATAGCTATGTTGATTTACCAGAATCTCCTTCCGCTATCCATAGAAGGTCCTATACAGCGTTTAAAGTCGATTTATATGGTAGGATAATATTTTGGCTTAGCTGCTGTGATATAGCGCTATGTTCCGCTGTGAACCTATTCAGGTCAAAAGGAATTATGGTGATAACTCTCTTGGACAGTTGTAACAGGTGCTTGGGTGAGCGCCATGGCCAGTCCACAGATGTGGAATGCTCTGCCATAAGCATTATGTCATGGGAAGAATTTTATAGTTGTGTGGTTTCTTAATGGAAAATGTTCCCATTTAGTTTGACTTTACAAATCTACCGTAAAATCTTATAATTTGGCAATGTCTTAATTTTGGCTATATGGGGTTTAATTTTACATATGGAAAAGGTAGCTCAGCGGAGAGGGATTGCGAAATAGAACTCTGGCCTTTGGAGCTATCTATGCTCCCATTCCATTTATCAGAGGTTCTCCTGTACGGAGAGTCTCTGCTAGTATTCAGTGAATGCCTTAATGGGGGGCCAGAACAGCTAGGCTAGTTCTCTAGCAGCAATGGCAGCGGCTCAGACTCTAGTAGGCATACTTCATATGCTGGGCTTACAGGATGGCTTCTGCGCTGATTGGCATCAGCCAAGGTGACTGCCCGTTTAGACTGTGAATGTGGAGTCAGCCTGGAGGAGGGGCCTTGCGTTCTCTGGACAATGCCCTGCATACACTGAATCCCTTCAATTCGATCAGCTGCTGGCAGGACACAAGGCACGCTCGCATGCTTTTTTTTTTGCTTCAGTGGTCTAAAAGTGGAGTCTTTGCCAGGTGGTATAATGGGAACTTGTCTGCAGTTTCTCGGCTTCTTTATTGCTGACTCAATTGCCACTGCAGAATGAGAGCTGTATTTCATATCACCAGGTGCTAGTTGAACTTAAAATATAAAGTCCATCTTTATGCAGTCAGACGGAATGGGGCGTTACTCTAGCAGGACGGCCGTGGATTAGTATGCCTGTGTTTGGGAGTTCTTTCTACTTCATATTGTTGGCACGGAAAGAACGTCTCTTAACATATTCTGAAGGCATTTTTGGTTTAGAGGTGTCTTTGTAAAATAAATAAATAAATAATAAAAATAAATAAATAAATAAAGAAGGAAGGAAAATAAAGAAAGTATTCAGCTGTCCTGAATTCGCCTGTTCTTGATTGACATTTTGAGGCTAAGCAGGGGCACGCCTGGGTACCACGTGGCTGGGTGCACACCTTGCACTTCCAGGGTGTGCGGACTCACTGTATGGAACAGAGCCCTAGCAATCTTCTTTATCGCAAGATGGTGAAGTAGATGATTCACTGAAGCGATCGTTGGGGGCATTGCTCTGGCCTTACAAGCTCCCATTTTTGGAGCCTGGGGAGGCGAGAGCATGCTTCCGCTGGTCGCAGTGTTACGGCAGTCTACTCGCCTGGAACAGGAAAGGATCAGGGAGTTGAATCGACTACAGCCTGATTTGCTTTATGGGGCAAATGTGCATTATGGCTTGATTCAAGCGCTAGCTAATATTATTGGCTTCCTTGGGGTTCACCCAGAGGTCTCTCTGGTGGAGGAATGGGGCAGCTGATGGTTCGTCCCAGTCGAGGGTCAGTAAGCTCCCATTAAGTCTTTGTCTTGTCCTTTCCCCGTGGGCTCTCATAGGGCAACTAGTTGGCGTATCGGGGCTTTCGGAGAAAGGTGCTCTTGGTAGCGCCCGGTTGGGCGAGACAGCCGTACTAGGCTTTTCTCATTCATCTACTCGACAGGCTTTTCCTAGAAGTTGTCGGTAGCGGACGTTCTGCTGCGGCTAGGTCCGTGACGAATGTCTCAGGTGGATCTGTGCCCGCCTACGATTTGGCTTTTGTAGGGCGGGGCCCAAGTAGAAGGGTTATTCTGCGGCAGTCTTCGCCGCCTTGTTGAGAGCAAGGAGGCAGGCTGCTTCTGCTACGTAGGTTCATGCTTAGCGCCTTTTGGAAGGCTGCTGATCACGGCGGCAAGTCCGGGCGACAAAGGTGTCTGTATCCTTGGTCTGAGTTCTCTGCAGGACAGTGTCTGAAGGAACTAGCGGCCAGTTCCTTAGAGGATCCAGCGGGCGACTTTCCGGCTGTAGGAGTCTGTGAAGGGAATAGCGCTAGGTGTTCGGATCGATGTGTAGCGTTTCCTTAAGTTGGGATCCGACTGCGCTACTCAAGGAGAGTTCGGATGCCGCCGGGGGATCCCGATTGGGCCTTAGAGGCGTTAGCTAAAGAGTCCTTTGATTCTCTACTCCAGGCGTCGGTAATGGATTTGCTGTTATAGACAGTGGCTTTGATAGCTCGTTGTTCAGTGCGACAAGTTTCGGAGTTTCAGGCGTTGTCATCTAATGAGCCGTTTTCACCCTTTCTGGATAGAGGGTGGTGTTTGCGAGCAGTCCTGTCATCCTTCCAAAAGGTGGTTTTCTGATTTTTCTCCTGAGCCTATTGGTTTCTCTTCCAGTTCTCGGTTTTTCTGGAAGGGGAGGTTTTTATTCGTAGCTTACACCGATAGGAAACATTACATGCAGGGTGCGATGTTCGTTTCTTTGTTTTTGTGTGCTGGTTGGAGGTCCCCACAAAGGGGAAGCAGCAGCAAAGGCGGCCATTTCGCACTGAGTTAAGGCGGTGGTTGCCTCAGCTTTCTGCTGGCGTGGTTGTATGATTCCGGGGGGCTTTCTGGCTCTTGCTACCAGGGCACAAGCGGCTTCATGGGTGAATCACCGTGTCATTCCACCAGGAGGGATTTGTAGAGCAGCTTCCAGGTCGTCTCTTCATTTCCTCAGTAACCACTACTGCCTAAATGTTTTGGCAGTAAAGGCAGCCTGTTCCGGGTCGGCAGTGTGGTGAGTTGGCTTGATAGGTCCCTCCCAATGATTACTGCTCTGTTACATCCCAGAAGTAGAGGACTAAACTGGAGGAACGATAAGGAAATAGAAATTACACTTACCTGGTAATTGTCGTTCCTTGAGTTACGACAGTTTAGTCCTCATTCCCACCCAGGAGTGTGATTTCTTCAGAGTTTATTTTCAGGCGGAGTGAAGCACCAATCTCAAGGAGTAGACAGATCCTTTCAGTTTCTAGATCGCAGTGAGTATCCCTCTCTGTTCTTTCTTTCTTTTCTCTTATTTAAACGAGGTGTGATGGTATAGGATACGTGTTTGCATAGGAGGGACATGAATATAAAGTAAAAAAAAGAGAGAGAAAAGAAAATATAAGACGGATACGGTTTAAAAGGCTCCTCCGGTTGAAGAATGGGGAGTTATTTAAAGTTATGGTATAGTTACTTATTTGTTGTTCCTTTGAGTTTACTTTGTCAATAGTACACTGGAGGCTGATGGGAGATACCAGCAGGCTATATCCAGTGATGTCACGACTTTGACATGCCCAGTCTCCTAGCTGCAGGAAGAGGTGCACAACCCAGAAGTAGAGGACTAAACTGTCGTAACTCAAGGAACGACAATTACCAGGTAAGTGTAATTTCTATTTGTTCACGCAATTGCAACCTCTGTTCACGGTTTCCCCCTCTCGGATCAATTGGCTCCGACTCAAGGACCCGCCAGCACAACAAATTAAAATCATGAGCATGTCAACAGTGTTCCACCATAGGAGCTGAAAGAATCTTTGATCGCAAACGCGAAGCATGTTCTGACAGTCAAATTCTAATAGGGCGTATAGTATGCCCCACATAATATTTCACACAAGGGCAGATTATGAGATAAACCACATAAGTGGAGGAACAGTCTGTATAACAAAAAGATGAATAAAGTCCTGGAGGTGTGAACATCTATTCATTCTTCCCCTGGTATAGTGAGACCACAGTGAACACAACTGTTACAGGGGTAATGTCCCCTTACATCTTGATGATATGAAGGGCGATCCAACACATGTGGTGTTTTCACAATCAGATCTCTTAAATTAGCCTTATGCAAATAAGCTATACATAAGGCTTTATTATGAAAACAAGAGTGAAGCCCCAAAATAGGTCAGAATTGATGCAATAGTTTTACTACCCTTGACATGTTTCTAGTATATGGCAAAACACCCGTAATTGTATCTGCTTCTGGCCGGGTAACAGAGGGAAACAAAAGCCATTCTCTATGGACATGTTTGGCTCGTTTGTACGCCTTGTTGACTACCGTGAGGGGATAACCCCTTTGGAGCAACCTCAGTTTCAAATCATGAGCTTGTAAAAAGAACTCATGTGAAGTTGAACAATTGCGGCGAAGTCTCAAAAACTGTCCGAATGGCAACCCACTTTTTAGTGCAGTGGGATGGAAACTAGCATAACTAAGTAAAGTGTTGCATTGAACAGTTTTTCTGAATAACGTTGTTTCTATGCCAGAAGAAGTCAGATGTACCGTGACATCTAAAAATGGTATACTGCTAGTGTCCATCTGTGCAACAAAACGAATGTTGGTCTTACAGGCGTTAAGCCGTTGAATAAAAAGATCCAGATCACTTTTAGTGCCAGTCCAGAGGAAAAAGACATCATCGATGAATCGCTTCCAGAATGGAACAAAACAAAAAGCTGGATCAGAGTAGACAAAAGTGGATTCGAAAATGGCCATGTAAATAGTAGCTATTGACGGCGCTACCGTAGCTCCATCGCAGTCCCCAAGATTTGCAGATAAAATTGCTGACGATAAAGAAAAAAATTATTATATAGAACCAAATCCAACAAATCAAGCAGAAAAGATCTGGGGATCCTGTCCGGAAGATCCAAAGGATAATCGGTGAGGTAAGCAATAACCTCATCCTGATTCGATGTACAGTCACTCTACACCAACATCAGAGTGACCAGGTAGGTCACACCTCCAGGACTTATTCATCTTTTTGTAATACAGATTGTTCCTCCACTTATGTGGTTTATCTCATAATCTGCCCTTGTGTGAAATATTATGTGGGGCATACTATATGCCCTATTAGAATTCGACTGTCAGAACATGCTTCGCGTTTGCGATCAAAGATTCTTTCAGCTCCTATGGTGGAACACTGTTTACAATATGCTCATGATTTTAATTTGTTGCGCTGGCGGGTCCTTGAGTCGGAGCCAATTGATCCGAGAAGGGGAAACCGTGAACAGAGGTTGCAATTGCGTGAACAACGGTGGATTTACCGCCTTAATTCTGTCGCCCCCTAATGGGCTCAACGCACAAATTGACTGGCATACCATCATTTGAGGTTTTATTTGAGTTGAATTTGCATTTGTGAAGTGTTCCCTTGTCAGTGGGTTCCCTTTAACAAATTGAGTCATCTGATGTGAGTGACGTCAGATGCCGAAACACAAAAGTAAGCTGTGCCCCCACTGAAGCAGCTCACGGATTCAGAGTGGAATGGAACTGTAATCGCCAGTTTATCATGGCCTGAAGCAGGGCTGAAAAATTTGGATGCTGAACCCGAAATGTGTGGCACGTCGTCAATTTGAAATTCTGGCGTTTCTTAGTGATTTGTTTATTCCTCATCTGTCTTTGACAAGCCATCGATAGAGCTAAGTATTGTGTTTGATTCTTACAACATAATTTAAACAAATAATTTTAAGAAAAAGGAGTTGTCGCGGTAGTGTGTGGAAGTGTTCCGCTCACTTTGACGACTAGCGCCGACAAAAATAAGTCAAGGGGTTTCATTATTCATTTGTTGGGATCTTCATTTCACGGATAAGTTTAAAACCCAGCAGAGAGCTTTTAGTTTAAATTTAATACTCAGTCAGGGTCTAGCAGCAGCAAAGAGCTTTCAGTTTAAATTTAAAACACAACAGAGACATGTGTGAATCACCCAGGAAATTGGTCACAGATTACCTTAGAAGCACAGGATAGGGTGCTGTGTGGGAGTCAGTTTTTAATAAGTCGTCTTTCCCTTCCTCCCTCCCCGACACCCACCCACCCCTGGTATCATTGTAGCTTTATAGGTGCTTAAATCTCTTAAAGGAAAGGAGGTGCCATATTCACACTCAGGTGCAGCTATATATCCTCATCGGGCATGCATTAATGACCTGAGATGAATTAAGATTCCGGTGAACAAAGTACATTAAACATATTAGGTATAGTTTTATTAGTATAAGTATCCCTAGCAACCCTAAGTAAAGAACTTAATTACCTAAACACAACCTTAAAACTAAGATGCAGACAGCAGTCCATCAGCGAGATAGAGGTTTTCCAGTCTTTTGCATCGAGTGACCCATGTATGATTTTCTCCCAGTTGGTGAGGGGTCTTACATGTGCACACTAGGTGCAAGGAGCTCTTTGCTATCAGGGAATGAGTCCGAGCTCTGAAGGCTAGAGTAGCAGACTTGGAGGGCATAAGGAAGACAGAGAGGTACATAGACGAGACCTACAGGGATATAGTACTGAATTCCCACCTCCAGTCTGGCACCATCCCTTGTTGCCATGGAGGAGAGAGGTCATGTGACACGAGAGCATCACCCTGTTGCGGCAGGAAGTGATCCTGTAGCTAGGACCTGTCCTTCAGGTGATGTAAAACCCTCTCGCACCGAGGAGGTTTCTCCAGGGCCATTTTATTTATTTATTTAGCTGTATTTATATTCCGCTTTTCACCAGGTCAAAGCGGTCAATTGGGGGATACATTTAACACGAGGGGATATGACACACATACGTTAATACTTACAGGGAACATGGGCAATGGAGGGTTAAGTGGCTTGCCCAAGACCACAAGGAGTGCCTATAGGACTAGAAATCCCAGTCCCTCCGGCCTGAGATTGCTGTCCTCAGGTGGGACTTGAACCCCCGGCCCTCCGGCCTGAAGTACCTTGTCCTAACCACTAGACCACTCCTCCCTCAAGGAAAATGACCACTAGACCATGTGCCCACAAGGAAAATGTTAGGACAGCCATTATAGTTGGTGATTCAATCATTAGGCATGTAGATAGCTGGGTGTCTGGTGGACGTGAGGATCGACTGGTAACATGCCTGCCTGGTGTGTAGGTAGTGGACCTCTCGCGCCACCTAGACAAGGTCTTAGATAGTGCCTGGGAGGAGTCTACTGACTTGGTACATGTCAATACCAATAACATAGTAAAGTGTGGTAGGGAGGTTCTGGAGACTAAATTTAGGCTTTTAGGTAGGAAGTTTAAATCCAGAACCTCCAGGGTAGCATTCTCCAAAATGCTTCCAGTTCCACGCGCAGGACCCAAAAGGCAGGCTGAGCTCTGGAGTCTCAATGCGTGGATGAGACAATGGTGCAAGGATGAGGAATGAGGATTTAGGATTTGTTAGGAACTGGGGAACATTCTGGGTAAAGGAGGGGTTCTTCCAAAGGGATGCACTCTACCTTTACCTTAACCGGAATGGAACCAGGCTGCTGGCATTAACCTTTAAAGAGGAGATAGAGCAGCTTTTAAACTAGATAATAGGGGAAAGCCGACAGTTGCCCAAGAATGCATGGTTTGGAACAATGTATCTTTGAAGGATACTAGCAAAAGACTGAAGTTAGGGCATATCAGTAGAGACTTTACCATAAAGACAAAAGTAGCCCAAATGCCCTGGAGTACAGAGCAGACAGAGCTTAAAGATTCCAAATTACCCCTGCCTACTGATAGCCAGATTAATATGAATAAAATATAGCCTCTAAAATGCTTGTATGCAAATGCTAGAAGTCTAAAAAATAAATGAAAGGTTAGATATGATTGGTATTTCAGAGACATGGTGGAAGGAGGACAACCAGTGGGACACTGATACCTGGGTACGAACTATATTGTAATGATAGAGAAGATCAAATTGGTAGAGGAGTTTTGCTCTGTTAGAGGGAGCATTGAGTCACAAAGGATTAAAGTTTTGCAGCAAACAAAATTCACTGTAGAATCTCTATGGATTGAAATTCCATATAAGAAGGGGAAGGCGATGGCAGTGGGGGTGTACTATTGACCACCTGGCCAGAATGATCAAATGAATATTGAAATGCTCAAAGAAATGAGGGAAGCTAACAAAAGTTACAGCACAGTAGGGTGATTTCTATTACCCTGATATTGACTGGCTCAGTGTCATGGAAGGACATGCTAGGGAGATAAAGTTTCTAGATGAAATAAATGACTGCTTCTTGGAGCAGCTGGATCATGAACTGACCAGAGGGGAAGCCATTTTGGACCTAGTCCTTAGTGGAACACAAGATCTGTTGCAAGAGATAAGGGTGTTGGGGCCACTTGGCAATAGTGATCATAGCATGATCGTGTTTTGATTTAATAAATGAAGGAAGGATGGTAAGGAAATCCACAATACTACTTTTTAACTTTCAAGAGAGAGACTATGATAAAAAGAGCTGTTGCAAAGGTTAAAAATTTACATCAAGCTTGGGTGTTTAAAAATACTATCTTGTAAGCCCAGACCAGCTGTATTCCATGCTTTAAGAAAAGTGGAAGGAAGTCCAAAAAATTGCCAGCATGATTTAAAGCTGAGGTCAGAGAGGCTGTTGCCAAAAAAGCATATTTCAGGAAATGGAAAAAGGAGCCAAATGACACAAACTGGAAACAAGACGAGCACTGGCAAGTTAGATGCAAGGCATTGATAAGGCAGGCAAAGAGAGAGTTTGAGAAGCTTGCTGTGGCAGCAAAAACACATAAAGACTTTTTCAAGTACATTCGTAGCAAAAAAAGCTGTGAGAGTCAGTTGGACCATTAGATGATAGCGGGGTAAAAGGGGCACTAGGAGGGGAGAAGGCCATAGCGGAGAGACTGAATGAATTCTTTACTTTGGTCTTTACTGGGGAAGATGTATTAATGTTACCCATAACTGAAATGGTATTTAAAGGAAATGCAGCTCCACCAAGAGCTCCCTGATCGGGGTTGAGTCAGCCGCATCCAGCTGCCGCCGGTCCCAGCCAGCCTCCCTGCATTCGTCTGCCCAATCGGGACCTACTGCCGAGCTTAAAAGCCACGCCATTGGGCATCAGCCCACATCCGACCACTGCTCCACCAAGAGCTCCCCAATTGGGGTTGAGCCAGCCGCATCCAGTCGCGCCCAGTCCCAGCCGGCCTCCCTGCACTCATCTGCCCAATCGGGGCCTACCGCCGAGCTTAAAAGCCGCGCCATCAGGCTCCAGCCTGCGCCTGGCAGGCCTGCGACGGAGGGCCTCGCCAGAGGGCTCTTTGGCATGGCCCTTCGGCAGAGCACGAAGGCGGATATGTCTCCATCCGTCGCTGACCCCAGCACCCAGCTTCTGCGCTGCTAAACGTCACCTCCAAGACTCTCTCAACCGCTCGACAGCCCAAGACTCTCTCAATTGCTCCACCGCCGAGGAGTCAAGCCGTGCTCACACCAACACACCATGTCGGCGGGGAACCACCTCCATTACCAAACGACAACTAATGTAGGTCTCTTACCTAGCCACTCCGTACATTTTACAGTTGATTTCCACCAGTGTCTGCTGCTTGTGTTTGCTGTGCCTAGCTGCCTCCCGCTTCCTGCAGTACTATACCTGTGCTCAGATAGACTGTCTTTGTTTCTTTGCCTAGTTGCCTCATGCCTGCAGTATAATTGTTCCTTTTAGAACGTGCTAAAAATTGTTATTGTGATACAAGCTAGCCATACAAGACAGACACTGCCATACATAGTAGTCATTGCTACACAACTTAGTCAATGCTATACTGAGTGGTCACTGCCCCTACAGCTCAGTATGGCCACCTCCCTCCTAACCCTCATCAGCTTTTACCTCCTTGCCAACTCACTCTATGGCACCCTGGCTCTCACCACCAACCACAACTCTATTCCAATCCTACAAAGCTTAGGAAAGAGATGTTACGGCAGCACCTGCCATCCACCAACAGAAACCTACCATGATCTGCACCCACACTTACTCTACATATTGCTCCAACACCCTGCGAAGTCCAAGGTGGTGCAGCTCCAAAATCCTCGCAACCTGAAGTGCACTCTCATAAATGCACGGTCAGTCCGCAACAAATGGCCAGCCATCTCTGACCTTATAACACACCTTGACCTAGACATCCTACTGGTCACGGAATCATGGCTGTCCAATTAAGATTCAGTCCTCCTAAACCATCTCGCCCCTCCCAACTTCTCGATCCACACCTGCCACAGAGCAAACCGCAGAGGCGGAGACACCTTCATCCTAGTAAAGACGGAGCTCCAATTTCAGCTGCTCATGTCCAACAGTACAACACACCTGGACTCAATCACCATAACCAACAAATACAGTACCATCAGCCTAATCTACAGATCCCCATCCTCCTCCCCTGAAGACCTCTCAACCATAAATGACCTTGCCTGCAACCCCAAGAACCCTCACATACCCAACTGGGTAATGGGGGACTTTAACCTGCCAGCCCTCCAAAGTACCCACTCCAAAGCCTTCCTTGAAGCACTCAATGAACTGGGCTACGAGCAGATAGTCGATGCACCCACCCACCTGAAAGGTAATACACTGGACCTTGTCTTCGCCCCAAGACCAGACATAAGCCCGAACTACAACTTCAACCTAGCCATCACCCCTGTCCCATACCACAGCTTAATCAAATTTCAGATGCCCATGCATCAAGACGGCAACACTCCCAGCAAGGCAGCCGAGGCTTCCCTGGCATCCACAGGATGATTCAGACTCTTTGACAAAGAGGAGATCCTCAGTGAAGTCCTTCCAAATCTCAAGCTGACATCACCCAACATGGATGCTATGATAGCCACATGGAACAACAGCCTGAGCTCGTACGCACACCTGCCTACCTCAGAGAAGCCGCCTAGAAGAAGGAAATCAGCACGTTGGTTCTCCACGGAACTACGGACCTCACTACTCCTTCTCAGGAAGCTAGAAAGAAGATGGCGATGCTCCCGTTCCCCAGTTGACTGGACAGTCTACACCTCCCACTTAAAAGTACACTGAGAAGCAATCTCGGCGAAAATGAAAGAACATTACTCTGAACTCCTGCGACGCTCTCTAAACAAGCCTCAGGACCTCTTCAACATAAGTGAAGATCCTGATGAAAGAACCTTCGCCCTCCCAACCAAGTCTACTACATCCTCAGGAATTTGCAGACTACCTACAAGCCAAAACCAACCATACCAATGCCACCACGAAGCCCAGACCTGATCACAACCCACACCTACTAACACCGCTCACCTCATTCACACCGCCATCTGAGAGATGCATCAAGGACACCATCGCGGCCATCAACATCACCACAGCTCCAAACGACCCCTGCCCAGCATTCTCGATAAGATCGCTGCGTGTGGAACTCAGCCCAATCCTAGCCAAGATCATAGACCTGTTCTTCTCAACAGGAGCTTTCCCATCAAGCCTAAAACAGACGTCCATCTGGCCCCTTCTAAAGAACAATAAACTGGACCCCCAGAAGGTTTTATCCTATCGAACAATCTCAAGCATCCCCCTGCTAGCCAAGATAATCGAGAAGGTCACCCAACGTCAAATCCAGCATCACATCGAGACCACTGCCCCTCTCGAGCCATGCCAGCATGGCTTCAGAGAATCTCATGGCGTCAAGACGCTACTCACCGTGCTATTCAGTACCTTAATCACAGGGATAGACAACATCAGACGTGGTTACGCTCTTATCTTCATGGACAGTACCTCTGCGTTCGACTCCATCAACCACGAGCTGCTCCTGACACGTTTCCATGAGAAGGGAATCCATGGTTCAGTCTGGAGCTGGTGCAAGTCATACCTAACAGACAGATGTTCCACTATAATTGTTTCCCTGATCTGTCTATTGTTCTGTGTTGTCTTGACTAGATTGTAAGCTCAGACGAGCAGGGACTGTCTTTTTGCTTATATTTCTGTACAGCGCTACGTGCGTAGTGCTATATAAATGCTAAATAGTAGCAGTAGTAGTAGTAGATCGCAACAGGTACGAACGGGCTCCATGACTCAGAACCTTTTCAACAAAGACAAAGTGTTCCCCAAAGCTCCTCACTTTCTGCTCTCATGTTCAATATATATATGCAGCCCATCTGTACAATCATCCGCTCCTTTTAATATCTCCTGCCTGATATATGCTGATGATGTGCTGCTATTCACTCAATTCTCCATAAACCAACCAGACTTGTCATTAGTGAGCTGCTTCAATGCTGTCACTGACTGGCTCCACTCACAGAGTCTCAGAATCAATTTCAATAAGACAGATGTACTATTCATCACAAGAAATCAAGCCTTTACCCCTCCCGCATCAATAAAGGTGAGAGACACGGAGCTCCCAAGCAGAACCACCATCCGCTACCTGGGCATCACGCTAGACCGACACCTCGACATGAAAGCACACATAAGCAACACCATCAAGGCAATTTTACCATAAAATACGAACACTTTGGCATCTCCGACCCTTGCTGCAGCCAGATGACTTCCGAACAATTTTCCAAGCACTTGTAACCCCCCACTTCGATTACGCCAACGCGATCCTGCACGGACTCCCCAAGAACACACTGAACCCTCTACAGTTAGCAATGAACGCTGCTGCCCGCTTCCTATACAGGGCCTCCAGAAGAGACCACATGTATCCAGTACCTGCTTATAGTGATTGTAAACCACGCTGATGCCCTTCAGCCTGGGCAGTATATCAAGAAATTGCATAAACATAAACATAACCCCAATCTTAAAAGACCTACATTGTAGGTGAGCCGGTAGTTGATCGGAAGCCAAAGTATTACTGCTGACCTTCAAAGCCATCAACAAAAGATCCTCCACCTCCCTAACGGACCTTCTACACCCCACCCCTCCAAACAGATCCAGAAGGACTTTCACTACCAACACACTAGCAATCCCCAAAGAAATAACAAAATGCTCTCAGGCAACAAAGAACAGAGCCTTTGTGCTCTAAGCACCTACATGCTGGAATGACCTCTCAACCACTATCCGAGCGATCACTGACCTTACCCAATTCAGGAAAGCACTAAACCACCACCTTTTTCTTCTACATTACTCACACACCAGCGATACAACACTACCCACCATACCCCTACCCACCTTGACAACAGCACCAGCATGACCTAATCATGTTGAGGCAACCGCACTCATCAGCCCAACTGTCTAAGTTGTAAATATTGGACAATCCTGTATATAGTTATTTGAGCACGCCATGTTGCTACAACAATTCAGTGACACATTGCTCATCTTGTATATAGTTACCCCAGTTCTAATCCAATTTTCAATACCCGTTCAATGTAAGTACAATGTAGCTTACCTCCTGCATTGTACATATAAATGATAATTGCAAACCGCACTGATTTTAAAGAGCGCGATATAGAAAAGCTTTAAATAAGTAAATAAAATAAATAAATATCATTAGACCGTGAAGATGTATTACAACTATTTGATAAACTGAAGAATAGCAAATCACCTAGACCGGATGGTATACATCCAAAGGTGTTGAAAGAACTGAAATATGAGATTGCAGATCTACTATCATTAAAATCATCTGTAATACCTGAAAACTGGCAGATGGCCAATGTAACGCCAATTTTTAAAAAGGGTTCCAGGGGTGATCTGGGAAACTACAGACCAGTGAGCCTGACGTCACTACCGGGAAAAATGGTTGAAACCATCATAAAGAACAAAATTACTGAATATGTAGATAGTAATGGCTTAATTGGAGACAGCCAACATGGCTTTAGCCAAGGAAGGTCTTGGCTTACTAATCTGTTATGTTTTTTTGAAGGTGTGAATAAACAGGTAGACAAAGGTGGGTCGGTTGATATAGTGTATCTGGATTTTCAGAAAGCCTTTGACAGGGTCCCTCATGAGAGACTTTTGGCAAAATTAAAAAGTAATGGGTTAGGAGGCAGTGTACTATTGCAGATCAGGAAGTGGTTAAAAGATAGAAAGCAGAGGGTAGGGCTAATTGTCCAATTTTCCCAGTGGAGAAAGGTGAATTGTGGAGTACCCCAGAGATCTGTGCTGGGTCCGCTGCTTTTTAAAATATTCATAAATGACCTGGAAAAGGGAATAATGAGTGAGGTTATCAAATTTGCAGATGACACAAAACTACTCAAAGTTGTTAAAAACCCATGAGGATTGTGGAAAATTGGAAGAGGATCTTGATAAATTGTAAGACCGGGTATCCAAATGGCAGATGAAATTTAATGTGGGCAAGTGCAAAGTTTTATGCACCTAGGAAAGAACAATCCAAACTATGGTTACATGATGCAAGGTTCCACATTAGGAACCATCTCCCAGGAAAAAGATGTAGGCGTCATTGTGGATAACATGTTAAAACCCTCTGCCCAGTGTGCAGCGGCAGCAAAGAGAGCAAATAGAATGCTAGGTATCATAAGCAAGGTCAAAAAGATGCTCCGCCCCCTGGTTCTCTCCTGAGTTGCGAGCATCCCTTACGCAACTACGTAAACTTGAACGCCGATGGCGCAGATCGCATTCAACTGAAGATCAGACCGCTTACCGAACCCACCTTGCAATACACCGAGAATCAATCACTACCAAAATGAAACAATATCACACTGACACCTTAAAGAGGTCTCTGAACAAGCCACGTGATCTTTTCAATCTAGTAAACTCCCTCTCAAAAGAACCTTCCCCGATACAGCACAGCGAAATTCACCCGCAGGAATTTGCGGATTATCTACAATCCAAGATCGTGCAAACCAATAAAGTGATAGCAGCCCCATATCAAGAACCAATGGGCCTATCACCACTTAACATATTTTCTACACCATCCACTAAATGTATCGAGGACACCATAGCATCTCTCAACACCTCCACCGCACAACTGACCCATGTCCAGCTTTTTGGATCAAGGAGCTACGTGATGTGTTCAGCCCTGTCATTGCAAAAATAATGAAACTATCCTTCACTACATCATATTTCCCCACTTCACTTAAGCAGACTTCCATTAGACCACTATTGAAGAACCCCAAGCTTGATCCACAAAGAACTGACTCTTACCGACCAATAGCCAGCATCCCCCTCTTGGCCAAAATAATTGAGAAAGAAGCACAACGGCAAATTCAAGACCACATCGATGCTGCCTCCCCCTTAGATAGCTGCCAACACGGATTCAGAGAATATCATGGGGTAGAGACACTACTCACTGGTCTTTTCAATGAAATCATCACTGGAATTGACAACATCCGTCAAGGTTTTGTGCTCATATTTCTAGACATTGCCGCGGCGTTCGACTCCGTGAGTCACGAAATTCTCCTCGGAAGACTGAAGGAGAAGGGAGTCTGCAACAGTGCACTAGAATGGTGCAAATCTTACCTTGACGACAGATGGCAATATGTGAAATCAGGATCAGAGGAGTCAACACATTTCCATCAAAAGCAAGGAGTACCCCAGGGCTCATCGTTATCCTCATTACTTTTCAATATCTACATGCAGCCCATCTGCAATATCATAAGATCATTCAACGTGAATTGTTTGATATATGCAGACGATATCCTATTATACATGCCCTTCTCCACAACTCACATGGACCTGACCCCCCTCACAGACTGCTTCAACGCAGTTTCAACTTGACTCCAAACACAGAACCTTCGCATCCAACATAAAAAAACGGAGGTGCTATTCATCACCAGAGACACCTACTTTACCCCCCCATCCCATGTCAGTGTCAATGAAGCTGATTTGAGAACCAAAGATGCAATAAAATATTTGGGAGTTACTTTGGATCAACATCTTAACTTGAAAAGCCACATAAGCAACATAGTCAAAGCCGTCTACTTCAAAATACGCTCTCTCAAGCACCTACGCTCCCTATTGGACCCAGATGACTTCCGAACCATATATCAAGCGCTGATACTGCCGCACTTTGATTTTGCAAATTCCATCTTACAAGGTCTCCCCCAATCCACATTAACCCCCTTACAGTTGGCCATGAACACCGCAGCTAGGATCCTTTACGGAGCATCCAGATATGACCACGTGACCCCCATTCTCAAACAGCTGCACTGGCTACCAATCAATGGGAGAATCACCTTCAAAACCCTTCTATTAGCTTTCAAAGCAATCAAAGGTATTTCAGCCTCCTCACTCACTCATCTTATCCACTTTGTCCCTCCCAACAGATCCAGAAGATCAACAGCTGTAAACTTGCTTGCAATACCAAAGGCTTCGACAAAGTACAACTTATCAACCACAACAGGTCTTTCAGCTGTTACGTACCCAAATGCTGGAATGCTCTACCCCCTGACATTAGGGCCATAGCCAGCCTATATCAGTTCAGGAAGGCCCTCAAAACCCACTTGTTCCTCCAACACTTACCTGACAGCAATTGATCCTAGATATACCCTCCAGGAATTGACCCAATTTAGTTAGAAAAGACCTACATGCATTATCTGACTTTTATCTATCCTTCCAATGTAAATAGATTATGTATATAGTTGACCCTGTTTTCCATGTTTATACTCCTGTTCGATGTAAACCTGACAGCTTGTTGTTATGGTCGTTAAGTTATAATGTAAACCGCACTGATGCTAAATAGCGCGGTATATAAGAAACTGTAATAAATAAATAAATAAATAAGGAAAGTAATAGAGAATAAAACTAAGGATATTATAATGCCTTTGTATCGTTCCATGGTGTGACTGTACCTTGAATATTGTGTGCAATTCTGGTCGCTGTATCTTAAAAAGAATATAGCGTTATTAGAAAAGTTGCAGAGAAAAAAACACCAAAACGGTAAAGGGGATGAAAGGATACTCCTATGAAGAAAGGCTAAAAAGGTTAGGGCTCTTCAACCTGGAAAAGAGACGGCTGAGGGCAGATATGATAGAGGTCTATAAATTAATGAATGGAGTGGAACGGGTAAACGTAGATAGATTGTTTGCGCCATCAAAATATAGAAAGACTAGGGGGTATGCAATGAAGCTACAGGGTAACCTTTTTAAGACTAATAAGAGAAAATATTTTTTCACTCAATGTATAATCAAACTCTGGAATTTCCTCCAGGAAGTTGTCCAAACCTTTTTTTAAACCTGGCTACACCAACAGCTTTTACTACATCCTCCGGTAGCAAAGGTCCATAAATCATTATTAAAGTGGACCCAAAATATCCACTGCTTACCCCAATACAAGCATTGTGGCACTTGTGTCTTTTGGGGAAACTGCTAGGTACTTGTGACCTAGATTGGCCACTGTTGGAAAGAGGATACTGGGATTGATGGACCTTGGTCTGACCCAGTATGGAAGACCCCATTTCGTCAGAGTATTCCGGCAGAGTTGGCGACCCTGATTGCCCAGGCTTTGGCGTGCTAAATATACCACAGGATTCCCATCCCAGTGTGGAGCGTCTGGAAGATCTGCTTCTGCAGGGCATAAGGACTTCTCAAACTGCATTTCTGGTTCATAGGGCCTTCAAGCAGATGATTGAGGCTGAATTGGAGGTACCAGAGGCCGGCAATGTTTTGGTCTGCAACGAGGCCAGGCAATGTCTCGGTTGTATCAGTTCCCGTCACTGGGAAAGGAGTGCTCAAGTTACCAAGGGTCAATGCCCTTGTTTTGGCGGTTACTAAGAAGACAACTATCCCTGTTAAGGGCGGAGCAGCTTTGAAGGATACACAAGATAAAAAGCTTGACGCTTTTAACGCAGTCATTTGAGATCAATGCCTTAGTGCTACAGGCTTCCATTTGTGGGGCCTATATGGCACAGGTGTTTGTTGGGCCCAAGGCTTGCCGGACTCAAGAATGAAACCCTTCAGCAGCTGTTATCTGAGGCCACGAAACTGAAATCTGGTTCTGCGCACCTGGCCAATGCCTTTTAATAAACAGTTATTGTTTCAGTGAACTCTCCTGTTCATTGATGACAAAATTTAACAGGTGCTACAAATGCCCTCCTCAACCCCCTCCCCCGCCCCACTGCTTGCAGTATACAAAGATTCTGCTTGACATGAGAGCATTTTATTCCTCCAAACCATCCTATGGCTGAACAGTTGTCGCTGCTGATCCCAGCAGTACCCTTGGCCTGTTCGCTAATGCTCATATAGCGCCCACCTTCCATGAAATTAAGGCAATCATGCTCCTTGTCGTGATATTGACTCCAACTTGGACTATATCCACTCTCACCTGGAAAAGATTTCATCCATCTCTGACATCAGTTTATCCCTCCATTACTTTGCCATACTTATGCGAGCTGCCACTCAAGTAAATTCAATAAGTAGCTCTCAGGTTCAGGTTTGGCCCTTCCCCCTCCCAGGCTTGCAATGAGGTCCTCCATATGCCCCAGTACTTGACAGCTTCGGGGCATCCCCACCACATATGGAAAGAAATCCCCCTTCTGTCTACAGCTCATCCAACACTGACCGTCCTTAAGCTTCCCCATGTATACATCCTGTATAAAACTTTATAAGCAGGAGTCAGTCAGGGAAACTGCTAATGAAATTCCCCTTGTCTGTTCAAAGATCTTATCCCACAATTCCGTTTCCTCCTCCCATTTCCTCATAAAGAGCATTTTGCCTGAGTCCAACTGCCTCACTATTGTGTATACCTTTGATAATAAACCCTTAGAACCCTCCCACATGGTGCACACCTTTTCAAATTCTGACCTCTGGCCCACATTTTTCCCCCTTCCCTCCCAGACTACACATAGTGAACCACCTGGTTGTAAAAAAAAAAAGTTTCTGTCCCAATCCTGGGTTAATTGCTGCTACAGCTCCCTCAGGGTCTACTATCTGTCTCATCTGTACTAAGCCTGCATCTCCCCATTCCCTATATACTCTGTACATCTGTACCAGGGGGAATTGATCTTTAAACTGTATGGGGGTATGTCAGTACAATGCTTTTTTCCTGCACAGGCTCTCCCGGTATCTATCCCAAACTCAGAGAGTGTTGCACAAAAGGTAAGCCCTCCTCCTCCTCCCCCCTCTCCCCTCTCCCCTCTCCATCCTTTGCAACCAGAGCCTGTGGCCCAAGGGCATAATGCCACTTCATTCCTGCTTTATCTCGCCCCAATGCTTTGCCTATCCCACTTGTCCTCACTCAGTCAGTCCGCTCAGTAAAACTCCCATGTAATACCCCCTAACGTTTGGTATGCCGGGTCCCTCAAAAGTACCTTCCTGTTCACCCACGACGCGCACGCCTTCAAAATCTCATCTGGGACGGGAAGAGCCATGCACAAAAATAGCAACTGGAGTAGGATATTCATCTTAATGGTAGCTATCCTACACATCCAGGACAATGTGACTCGTTCCCACCATTCTAAATCCCCTCTTATAGTGAACCATAATTTCTCATGATTGAGCTTATATAATTCTTCCTACTTATTCCCCACTTGAATCCCCAAGTATCTAATAGTTCTTTGCCCACTTAAAGGAAAAGGTCATCCGTAAGCGTTCCTTCAACCCCTGATCCAGATGGATCTTCATGATTTCTGTTTTGGACATATTCATTTTATACCCTGACAGTTTACTATATGGAAATCTCCTGTACCAAGTTTAGAAGGGTAGTTAGAGGGCGTGCCACTGTATAAATTGTCATCTGCGAATAGTCCTATATATTCCTTAGGGTCCACTCCTATGTCCCGCACATTGACATTGGACCCCCCACCCTTTCCGCCAGCGACTCTTATCACCAGAGCAAGCAGCAGAGGGGACAGGGGCCATCCCTGCCGCGTTCGCCTGCCTAAAGCAAATTCCTCTGAGTAAACCCCATTCACTCGTACCCGCACCTTCAGGCAGGCATACAATGCTCTAATTCACCCATTAAAAGGGCTTCCACAACCCATCCTCTCCAACACAGGTGTCATAAACCCCCACGCCACCCTGCTGAATGCCTTTCTCAGCATTGACCGCCACTAAGACCACATCCTTGGCTCCTTCCTTTGCCTTTTATATCAAATTTAATAGTTTCTGAATGTTGTCTTTGGCCTGCTGTCCTGGGATGAATCCCACCTGGTCCTTCCTAACCACCCTCCCAAATACAATCTGGAGGTGGTTAGCCAAAATTTTTGGCAGCATCTTGGCATCTAAATTAACGAGATCGGGTCTTACAGACCACAGACCGTCAGATTTTTTCCAGGTTTAAGGAGTGCTGTTATACCCACAACATACATGGACTTTAGAACAGCCCTTTTCGGCAGCACCTCGTTGAACACTTTTGCGAGTTGCACAACCAATATATCCTGGTATTTTAGATAGAACCTAGCAGTATAACCATCTAATCCAGGAACGTTTCCTCTCTTCATACTAGCAATCGCCCTCCGCACCTCCCCCTTTGATGTCAGTGTCCAGCCTGGTCGCTTCCTGTGGGGTCAAACTACTCATGCTAAACTCCCACAAATAGGTGACAATATTCTTCGAGGCTTGTTGCTCACTTTGATATAGCTTGTGATAATATTGTCAGGATACCCCTCTTCTAACTGACTCTGAGAACTGGGGCGCTCCCAAGTCATTCCTAATCTTCAGGAGTTGCTGTCGCTTCACCTAGGCCTTCAATTTGGCCACCAACAGCCATCCAGCTTTGTTACCCCACTCAAAATAGTGTTGCTTTGCCCGCTCCAATTGAAACCCGGTATCTCTCTGCATAAGCCTAGACAGTTGGGTTCTTACCTCGTTAACCCTTGCTTTCATGGCCTTTCCCCCTCTGCTGTGCAATCTCCTCCAGTTGCCTGAGCTCTTCCCTTCTCCTCCTCCTCCTCCTCCTTTCATTCCCCTTTTTTTGATAGGTCCCCTCTGAAACCAACATACCTCTCACCACTGCCTTCAAGCAATCCCATTGTATCCCAGCCCCCACCTCACCACCTCCATTAAGATAGTAGTAGGCCTCAATGGTATCTCTCACATTTTGTGCTGCAGTGGCATCTGTCAAAACAGATTCATTCATCCTCCAAAACTTTTAATCCAGGCTCCCTCTTCCGCCACCTCAGCTTCATCCTTATGGGCATGTGATCTGGGCACGTCACCTCTCCAGTTTTGATCCCTGCCAATAGTGTCCCCCATGTGCAGTCAACCCATAGCATATCTTTTCTGCTGTAGCTCTGGTGAGCGTGAGAAAAGATGTAGGCCCCCCTCCTCCAACTGCTCTCTGAATTGAGTAACTCAACCATTTTAGCCAGCTTTTTCCATTGACTCTGCCCTGTACACTCTGGCTCCTTGAGTTATCCACCCTGGGTCTGTTGTCATATTAAAATCCCCTCCTAGTATCAGAGGACCTGCGGAGACATTCTGTAATCTCTGTCATCTCATTGAAGAAGTCCCCCTGTACGGCATTGGGTGCATAAATATTTGCAAGTGCCACAACCACGCCGGCTCATTCCAATTCTGTTGGTAAGTATCTGCCCTTCCTATCTGGCATCTCTTTTTGTGCCCCTCTGCTATCAGAATAGCCACCCTCCCCTTCTTGTTCCCCCATTTAGAGGCTAGTCATGCAATTGATTATTTCTTACATTTCCTCAGAAGACCCACTTGTCCCCTTTTTTTTTAAGTGGGTCTCCTAACGAAAGGCCACTGCAGCCCTCATCCGGGTTGCCTCCCTTCATATGAGGTTCCGTTTCTGCCAGATACTAAGCCTTTCACATTCATAGAGACAAACTGAGAAGACATGCCTTGCCCATCCATACTCACCCTTAGCATTCATCCTGCCCTTATCACACACGCAGCGTTCCCTGCTCAACCCTTCCCGCCCCTCTCTCCCCCCCCCCACCTCTCTCCTTCTATCCCTGTTCCACCACTCCCTCACCTGACATATGGATTAGTGACCCGCAAAACTGACCCCTCTCTACACCCTTAATCTATATCCCCTTATAATTTCTTCAACCTATCCTCACTCTCGTCCATTCATACCCCCTCCTCATCATGTAAATCTTTCCACCCATTCCCTATCCCCCAGTGTAACAAATATCCTATCCTCTATATAATACAATCCCTTAACCCACACACACAGTGAACATGTTAAACAGTCGTCCCCTCTTAATAGCCCACCATTAATACCTGTAATCTTTCCCCCTCCCTTCCCTCTCTTAAAGTAACAGTCCTCCTGTGCGACCCTACTTAGGATGTGGCAGTTGTTCGAGCTGCTCTAACAGTCCACCTTTATTCGGCCTGTGCCATCTCCTTTCTTTACTGTCTTCTTATCCACAATAATCAGAGAATACAGTTCAGGAGACCTTCAGTCGTCCCCACTTTCTGCTGCTTCCGTTTCTCCATTGCTGGTGCCACCTTTTCCCATCTTGTATGCAAATGCTAGAAGTCTAAAAAATAAGATGGGAGAGTTAGAATATATAGCACTAAATGAAAGGTTAGATATGATTGGAATATCAGAGACATGGTGGAAGGAGGACAACCAGTGGGACACTGTGATACCTGGGTACAAACTATATCGTAATGATAGAGCTGATCAAATTGGTGGAGGGGTTGCTCTCTATGTTAGAGAGGGCATTGAGTCAGAAAGGATTAAAGTTTTGCAGGAAACAAAATCTGCTGTAGAATCTATATGGATTGAAATTCCATGTAAAAGGGGGAAGGCAATGGCAGTGGGGGTGTACTATCGAGCGCATTGCCAGAATGACCAAATGGATGATGAAATGCTCAAAGAAATCAAGGAAGCTAACAAAAGTTACAGTGCAGTAATAATAATGGGTGATTTCAACTACCCCGGTATCGACTGGGTCAGTGTCACGTCAGGACATGCTAGGGAGATAAAGTTCCTAGATGAAATAAATGACTGCTTCTTGGAGAAGCTGGTTCATGAACCGACCAGAGGGGAAGCCATATTAGACCTAGTCCTTAGTGGAACACCAGATCTAGTGCAAGAGATAAGATTGTTGGGGCCACTTGGCCATAGTGATCATAGCATGATCGCCTTTGATTTAATTAGTGGAGGAGGGATAGTAAGGAAATCCACAGTACTACCTTTTAACTTTCGAAAGGGAAACTATGATAAAATGAGGAAAACAGTTAAGAAAAAACTAAAAGGCGCAGTTGCAAAGGTTAAAGACGTACATCAGGCTTGGCTGTTGTTGAAAAATACTATCTTGGAAGCACAGACCAGCTGTATTCCACGCTTTAAGAAAAGTGGAAGGAAGTCCAAAAAACTGCCAGCATGGTTTAAAGGTGAGGTCAGAGAGGCTGTTGCCAAAAAAGCATCTTTCAGGAAATGGAAAAAAGAGCCAAACAACGAAACCTGGAAACAGCACAAGCACTGGCAAGTCAAATGCAAGGCATTGATAAGGCAGGCAAAGGGAGAATTTGAGAAGAAGCTTGCTGCGGAAGCAAAAACGCAAAGTAAAGACCTTTTCAAGTACATTCGTAGCAAAAAACCTGTGAGAGAGTCAGTTGGTCCATTAGATGATAGAGGTGTTAAAGGAGCACTAAGAGGCGACAAGGCGATAGCGGAGAGATTGAATGAATTCTTTGCTTCAGTCTTTACTGAGGAAGATGTAGGGATGTTACCCATGACTGAAGTGGTATTTAAAGGTGCGGAAGAATTGAAGGAAATATCGATACATCGGGAAGATGTATTACAACTATTAGATAAACTGAAGAGTAGCAAATCACCTGGGCTGGATGGTATACATCCAAGGGTGTTGAAAGAACTGAAATACGAGATTGCAGACCTTCTATTAGTAATCTGTGAACTATCATTAAAATCATCTCTAATACCTGAAGATTGGAGGATCGCCAATGTAACACCAGTTTTTAAAAAGGGTTCCAGGGGTGATCCAGGAAACTACAGACCGGTGAGCCTGACATCAGTACCGGGAAAAATGGTAGAAACCATCATAAAGTATAAAATTACTCAGCATGTAGATAGTCATGACCTAATGGGAGACAGCCAACATGGCTTTAGACAAGGAAGATCTTGTCTTACTAATCTGTTGTTTTTTTGAAGGAGTGAATAATCAGGTGGACAAAGGTGAGTCAGTTGATATTGTGTATCTGGACTTTCAGAAAGCCTTTGACAAGATCCCTCATCAGAGACTTTTGGCAAAACTAAAGAGTCATGGGATAGGAGGCAGTGTACTATTGTGGATCAGGAACTGGTTAAAAGATAGAAAGCAGAGCGTAGGGCTAAATGGCCAATTTTCCCAATGGAGAAAGGTGAATAGTGGTGTACCCCAGGGATCTGTGCTGGGTCCGCTGCTTTTTGACATATTCATAAATGACCTGGAAAGTGGAATAACGAGTGAGGTTATCAAATTTGCAGATGACACAAAACTATTTAAAGTTGTTAAAACCCAAGAGGATTGTGGAAAATTGCAAGAGGATCTTGATAAATTGGAAGACTGGGTATCAAAATGGCAGATGAAATTTAATGTGGACAAGTGCAAGGTTATGCACCTAGGGAAGAACAACCCAAACTATGGTTACACGATGCAAGGTTCCACATTAGGAACCACCACCCATGAAAAAGATTTAGGCGTCATTGTGGATACCATGTTAAAACCCTCGGCCCAGTGTGCAGCAGTGGCCAAGAGAGCAAATAGAATGCTAGGTATCATAAGGAAAGGAATGGAAAATAAAACAAAAGATATTATAATGCCTCTATATCGTTCCATGGTGAGACCGCACCTTGAATATTGTGTGCAATTCTGGTCGCCGTATCTTAAAAAGGATATAGCGATTTTAGAAAAGGTTCAGAGAAGAGCCACCAAAATGGTAAAGGGGATGGAAGGATACTCCTATGAAGAAAGGCTAAAAAGGTTAGGGCTCTTTAACCTGGAAAGAGACAGCTGAGGGGAGATATGATAGAAGTCTATAAATTAATGAACGGAGTGGAACGGGTAAACGTAGATCGATTGTTTACCTTATCAGAATATAGAAAGACTAGGGGACATGCACTGAAGCTACAGGGTAAACTATTTAAGACTAATAAAAGAAAATATTTTTTCACTCAACATGTAATCAAACTCTGGAATTTGTTACCGGAGGATGTAGTAAAGGCTGTTAGTGTAGCTGGGTTTAAAAAAGGTTTGGACAAGTTCCTGGAGGAAAGGTCCATAAACCATTATTAAGAAGGGACCCAGGATATCAATGCTTGAACCAATACAAGCATTGTGGAACCCTGTGTCCCTTGGGGAAACTGCTAGGTACGTATGACCTAGATTGGCCACTGTTGGAAACAGAATACTGGGCTTGATGGACCTTGGTCTGACCCAGTATGGCATATCTTATGTTCTTATCTCAAGTGCTTGAGAGGTACGTCTGACGATCCCTCTTCCACTAGTTGAATACATTCAATTTCCATTACTTGCAGCTCTAGACTGCTTCGCGAAGGTTACTTGCTTTTTTTGTAATACTGTTTACGGAAAAGGCAATACCAGCTGGAAATAACCATCTGTACCTGCCATGCATCTGCTGCAATTTATGTGATCGGGCGGAAAGACTGCCGCTTGACCATCATTGCTGTAAATAAATCATTGTATACTGCAGTTTGACATCCATGCCAGCCATGCTTTTATTGATGTCCTCATCTTTTTCATTAATCCACTTTTTTAAAATGTAGACAGAGGATTATGTCCCACTGTCGCTGCTCACTCCCTGGGCGCAGGGTTCTGTCCGTGCGGTCTACCCTCCCCCCCTCCAAACCTTGAGATAAGCTACTCCCAGCAGTTTTTTTCAGATTTATCTCTCTTCCAACACATGTCTTTTCCCACTCACTCATAGGTCATGTTCTTGATTGCGTCCTCTCCTCCCCAGCCATATACCCAATGCTTGTTTCTTTACCCGTTCCCTGGTCTGATCATTTTTGTGTCATCTTCCTTCAGTGTGCCCTTGCAGTTATACCCAGTTCCAACCTTCCAAGGTCTTCCTTCTCCATCTTGAGTCAAAATCTCTCTTCTCAGACCCTTGATTGCTTCCCTTCAGCTACTGCCATTTTCCCATCTGATTTTTCTTCTCTCTGTGGACGTGCAAGCAAACCTCTGGCATTCAGCTGTCTTCAACCCTGGATACCATTGCTCCTCTCTGCCTTTGCAGCTGGCTGGTCTCAGTAAATCTGTTAGCAGGGATGCCTTTGAAGCCTCTCAACTGGGTAATGGTGACCACTAATGCCAGTCTCACTGGGTGGGGAGTGCATTGCAAATCGCAAGTTGCGCAAGGCCTTGGATGAGAGCACTTGGTCCATCAATCGTTTGGAGATGAGTGGTGTTTCTAGCCCTGCGTTTCTTTTGGCCCTTCATTTACAACAGGGTAGTGAGAGTTTTCTCCGACTGTGCCATCACGATAGCTTACAGCAGTCGTCAAGGAGACACAGGAAGCCTGGCTTGAGTGGAAGGAATTGGACTGCTCTGTTTTTGGGTGTAGGCGAATCTCCTAGTGCTCTTGGTGGCTCACATGGCCAGGAAGTTGAACATGCAGGCCAACTTCCTCGGTAGCTGTCAGTTGAATGCAGGGGAGTGGTCTCTAGATCTGTCAGTATTTCACAGCTTTGTCCATTACTGGGGGAACCGATAATGGATCTGATGGCCTCTACCAGCATTGCCAAGATGAACCGCTTCTTCAACTGTTGGAGAGTGTGGATGTCCAAGAGTCTGAAGTTCTGGCGCAGTCCTGCCAACGGGCGGTGTTCTTTACATGTTTCCTCCCTGGCTGCTGATTGGACGTCTACTCCAAAGAATAGTCACATGGTGGTCTAGTGATCCTGTTTGTGCTGGATTGGCCTCAGAGGCCATGGTATGCAGACCTGGTTCGGTTGACAATAGATGAGCCATTGCGCCTGCTGGCGAACGCCAGTCTCCTATCCCAGGGTCCCATTCTCATGTCTCAAATGGATTGAGTCTCACTTATGGCCTGGGTCTAGAAAGAGCTAGATTAAGGAAAAAGGGCTACTTGGCCCAGGTTATTGCTACCTTGCTGTGGGCATGCAAGCATTTCACATCCTTGTTGTACGTTCGAGTTTGGAAGATTTTTGAGGATTGGTGTTCGGACAATGGGCGCTGTGTGCTTTCGGCCTCTCTGCTGGATGTGCGTGCATTTCTGCAAGCAGGATTGGACAAATGTCTTGCTTTAAATTTGTTGCAGGAGCAGGTGGCTACCCTAACTTGTTATGTGGTCAGGTGCAGGGAGTCATCTCTTGCTATCCATCCAGATGTGATTCGTTTTCTCATGGCCATCGAGCAGGTCTGTCCACTGGTTCGGCCCTTGATGCTGCCATGCGATCTTAATCTGGTTTTGTTGGCTCTGACAGGATCTCCTTTTGAATCTATGAGTGGGGTACACTGAAAGATCTTACTTTGAAGACAGTGTTTCTGGTAGCCATCTGCTCAGCCAGGAGGATTTTGGAAATCCAAGCTTTGTCATATAGTTAACTTTCTTAGACAAAGGTCTTGTGTCCAGTTTCTTTTTTTCCTAAGGTGGTATTGGCATTCCACCTCAGTCAGCCTATGTGCCTTCTAGTCTTCATTTCCATGGGGCACAGTACAGAGAACTGGAGGTTGCAACTGTTGGACGTGCACAGAGGCCTCCATCAGTATCTAAAGTGAATAAAGCCTTTTCAGAAGTCAGATCATCTTTCTGTGCTGTTTGGGGGGGAGTCCGTGCAAAGGAGAGCCAATGTCTAAGGCTTCTATGGCACGGTGGTTGAAGTTGGCAGTTGTGTCAGTGTATTTGATGAAATGAAAGCCTCTTTGCCTAGGGTTGCATGTTCATTTTGACCAGGGCGTAAGCTATCTCTTGGAATTCAGTCTAGTCCTTCCAACTGATATCTGTAAGGCAGCGACATGGTTGTCCTTTTTTACCCTTTGTGTGTCACTACTGACTGGATGTGCAAGCCAAGAATGATGCTTGGTTTGGGGCCAGTGTGCTGCGGGCAGGGCTCGTAGATCCCTCCCAAGTTTGAGTACTGCTGTGGTACATCCCATGTGTTTGGACTGGACCAGAGGGACGATAAGGTGAAATTAGTCCTTACCTGCTAATTTGCTTTCCTTGATTCCCTCCAGTCCAGTCCTGAACCTGCCCATCTTCAGTTCTTAAAGCAAACCTGGATTGAGAAGAGTCTGTTGTTTGTACAGTATCCAGGATTTTTCATGATTGAGCATCCTTCTAATGTATTTCTTTATCAGTTTGAGAGAGCTCTAAGGCAATACTCTCCAAAATGGGGACGTCCCTATAGTGTCGGTTATCTCGAGGGGGCTTACTCTGGTTCTCCTTTTTCGCTGTTAAGCTGTATAAAGTTTTCTGTTCTATTCGAAAGAGGTTTTGTTTTCTTTTTAAAGAGCGATAACATATTGATTAATATTGCTCTCTTTGAAGTCTGCTTTGTCATTAGGATACTGGTCTTGGGGGTGGTGCACAGAGCTCTTGCATCATGACATCATCAAAACCTGGCTTGCTCAGTCTCCAGCTACTGGTGAGGGAAAATAATCACGCATCTGGACTGATGAGACTCAAGGAAAGCTAATTAGCAGATAAGGACTAATTTCACCTTGTGAACTGTTCTTCTATTCCCTAACATTACCCCACTTTGGTTCTATAAAGAGCCATAAGCATAAAGGTGGGGACCTGAGCAGAGAGAACAAGTAAGGGAACATTACATGTAACATTCTGTTTATAATACTACAAAGCATATTCAGCACAGCATATAGACACATAAGACAGTTCCCGCTCAATAGAGCGTACACCTTATTCAAAATAAACACAACAAATGGGACCAGTAGTAAACAAGAGGAAATGGATAGTAACACCTCTTAGTATATATGTCTTTACCCTTGGATTTACACACACAACTTGAGAAGGAAATAGCAGCAAACACAATAAGGAGGAAAAACAACTCCAACTGGTACAAGACGTAGTAGGATGGAGTTACCCATGTATTCAACTTATCTAAAGAGAGAGCATTGCTTCAGCTTGTACAAAACGTTTTTAAAGCTTCTAGAGCCATTGCAATAGTTACTTTACATAGCTCCAAGAGTCCTTACAATATAAATAAAGTTCACAGGTATGGCAGTCCTCTGGCCATTCTGACCCAGCTCCTCAAGCACGAGGCAATGGGATGATCAGTGAACTCTTTTCATGTGGTTGGTACATGGTTGTCTTCAGGTGCAGGGTAGCAGTCAGAAGCCACAGGGTCCTGTGCCTTCATGTCCCCATCCGGAGCAGGTACTAGCCTGACAAAAAGCACACATCCAAGGATCAAGACCTTATAGCTTCCTAACAGTCTTGTTAGTAAAACCTAATAGAGACTTTTTCCCAGCAAGAAGCGAAAATTCTTCCTCTGGTGAACCTTGATGCCATATCATCCCTTCAGTCCAGTCCCAACGATTGGGTTCTCCCCCACCTTCAGCCTTGAGGCATGGATCTCTTGGAGGAGCAGCCAGAATCTGATTTGCCAAGGCCGGAGGTCCCCCCACCCGGTTTTGGCAGGAGCAGCGGCCATGTTAGATTCAGCCGTGCTTTTCCTCAGCTAAGGTGATGGCTCTGAAATCTAAGGCAAAACAGCACTGACAGCGTTTATGCTGCTAGTAAGCAGGGGGAACTGGTTTGCTTGGCAGATTTTATTTTGTCATTAAATAAGGTTTATGTGTGAAAGAAACAGCAGGTTTCCAGCCCTACTCAGCCTTCCATTATGCTGGCTGAAGCACTGCAGGGGTCTCCTGTGTCTAGTCAGGAGCTCCTGGTGAAGAGAGCTAAGACTGGTCTGGATCTGTGGGGAGCACCAGACTCTCCCCACTCCCAGAATTTGGAGAATACCGGGGAGGGTCCTTCCTCCCTCTGGGAGGACCTGCTTGGCACAGACTGGAGGAGGGTGAAATCCCTGTGGGCGAGGACCCTAAGGTGTGCAGGATGTTTCAAAAGGAGAACATGACGGCTCTTCCATATCGTGTCTCCGGGCCAGTCCAGGGTACGGTAGGGGTTGTCAATCCCCTTCAGCAGCTGAGGACTGAAAACTCCAAGTTTTGCTGACAGCCTAAACCACTCCCCCTGTTGTCAGTTCCCCAGTCTTTCAGTCCTCAGCAGCTGAATAGGACGTCTGACTGACTGTCTCCCTGGTGTGCCACATAGTGCTTTTATTATTTTGGTTCCTTTTATTAGTAGTTTCTTAGCTCTAGCAGGGCTGATTGCTACTATATTTCCTGCTGAGATCAATAAAGCCTGTCGTTTAAAAAAAAAAAAACAGTGGACGCTCCGGCTGATTTTGGGCAGCAGCAGAAGGCAGAGCCTGCTTTCGGGTTCAGGAGGTCTACTATGCCGGAGGATTGGTCCTGGGAGCCCCAGTAACCATTCTCCTCTGAGAGGCAGCCGTGCTTTCTCCCGCTAGCAGCGGGACGGCAAGAACACGGTCCTGAGCTGTACCGGTAAGGTAGGGGCTCTTCTATGTAGCGTCAGGGTTTTCCTTCTTGGGCCGGGGGCGCTGCGATAGTATCGGAGGCTTCTGAGGACCGGCGGGACTAAGGGTTTGCGGGAAACGTCGCATTTCTGTCTCACTTCAGCTTAGAACCAGCTCCTTTTTTCTCGGCGGTTTCTCGCGGCTTGCAGGCACATGGACGGCAAGGCGGGCCTAGACACAGAGAAGTCTCTCCTCTCCTCTCCTCTGAAAAGGCGGGAACGGCGGCCATCTTGGTGGAGCCATCTGTTTCGCCTGCGGAGCATCATAAGCAAGGAAAGAAAAGGGCAAAATCTAGCAAAGATTCTGCGGCTGCGGTTAAGCCCTCCCAGAAACTGCCTGAGGCTCAGAGTGTTTCTGCTTTCTTTTCACCTGAGTTTATTTTGGCAGTGCATAAGGCCTTTCTTTTAAAGTCCTCTCAAACAGGCTCTTCTGTTCCCAGTGCTGATTTGTCACAGGTACCTCTTCCTGCAGGGAATGCCTTGGACGCGGAGGAGGGTACTTCTCAGCAGTTTTCAAAGGCGGAGGCCGATCTAGGTGCTGGGATAGAGCAGGTCTCGCAGCCTCGGGGATTAGAGGACGGAGAGATCCTCTCGGAGGCATGCTTTGACCCTTGGCCGGTGGAGCTTGAGGATGGTGAATTAATGCCAGGCGAGGATCCTAATGTTAGGGTTTTTCGCAAGGATGAACTGGGGGCCCTTATTGCTCATTCTTTGGGAGCTCTCAACCTGACTCTGCCCGCCGTGTCTCAGGAACCACTGGAGGATCCTTTATTACAGGGATTTAAGGCAGAAGAGCACTTTTTCCCAGTGCATCGCGTCATAAAGCAAATGATTGAGTCTGAATGGGAGTTTCCAGAGGCCACTCTGCGTGGTAGTCGTGCCTTGGGTCGCCTATATCCAGTTCCACAGGAGGAACGGGAATTAATGAAAATGCCTAGAGTGGATGCCTTAGTGTCAGCGGTGACAAAAAAGAACGATTCCGGTGGAAGGCGGAGCGGCTCTTAAGGACCTTCAGGATCGTAAGCTGGAGGGCCTCTTGAAACAGGCCTTTGATGCCGTGGCTCTCTTGCTTCAGGCTTCTATTTGTGGAGCTTATGTTTCTAGAGCATCCATCCGCTGGCTGCAAAGCGAAGGTAGTGCAGATCCCGGAGAGGGGTCTGCGGCTGAGGGGGAGCTAAGTTGGAGTCAGCGGTGGCTTACATGGCGGATGCTTTCTATGATTTGGTCAGAATTGCCGCTAAATCCATGGCCTCGCTGGTTGCGGCCAGGCGTTTTCTTTGGTTGCGGAATTAGAAGAGGCGTCCGCCGCCCAAGTCCAGACTCAGTAAACTTCCGTATAAGGGGAAGCTACTCTTTTGGAGAAGCCTTGGAGAAGATTGTTAAGGATCTCGGGGACTCCAAGGGGGGGTCGGCTGCCGGAGGATCGTCCAAAGGCATCTAAAGTGAGTGCTGTACAGCGAGGGCAAGGTAGAGATTCTTGGAGGTTCCGAGGAGCTCAGTTTGCTCCCTATCCCAGGGGCCGTTTCGGGTCTCGTGGGCAGTCCTTTCGCGGAGCCAGAGGTTTCGGCAGGGGCTATTTCAATTCCCAGCAGGCATCCACTAAAAAGGCACAATGAAGTTCGGCTGATCCAGCCGGAGACTTCTGTGGGAGGTCGTTTACAGAAATTTCTTTCGGCCTGGACCGCTATAACTTCGGACAAATGGGTACTAGAGATTATTCGCGACGGGTATGCGCTGGAGTTCACTTGCCCATTAGTCGAGGCCTTCCTAGAGTCTCCCTGTGGTCTGGGACCAAAGAAGCAAGCCATCGCCGAGATGTTGAAGCGATTGTTATCCCTGCAGGCAGTGGTTCCCGTACCTCCCGACCAGTGCGGATTAGGTCGATACTCGATTTATTTTGTGGTTCCCAAGAAAGAGGGATCTTTTCGACCAATTCTCGATCTCAAGGATGTGAATCGTGCGTTGCGAGTTCCGTATTTTCGGATGGAGACGTTAAGATCCGTCATTCGAGCGGTGCGTCCCGACGAGTGGCTCTCGGCCATAGACCTAAGAACATAAGAACATAAGAACATAAGAAATGCCATACTGGGTCAGACCGAGGTCCATCAAGCCCAGTATCCTGTTTCCAACAGTGGCCAATCTAGGTCATACGTACCTAGCAGTTTCCCCAAAAGACACAGGTTCTGCAGTGCTTGTACTAGGTCAAGCATTGATATCCTGGGTCCCTTTTTAATAGTGGTTTATGGAACTTTCCTCCAGGAACTTGTCCAAACCTTTTTTAAACCCAGCTATACTAACAGCCCTTACTACATCCTCCGGTAACAGATTCCAGAGTTTGATTACACGTTGAGTGAAGAAATATTTTCTCTTATTTGTCTTAAATAGTTTACCCTGTAGCTTCATTACATGTCCCCTAGTCCTTCTATATTCTGATAGCGTAAACAATTGATCCACGTTTATCCGTTCCACTCCATTCATTAATTTATAGACCTCTATCATATCTCCCCTCAGCCGTCTCTTTTCCAGGTTAAAGAGCCCTAACCTTTTTAGCCTCTCTTCATAGGAGTAGCCTTCCATCCCCTTCACCAATTTGGTGGCTCTTCTCTGTACTTTTTCTAATAACTCTATGTCCTTTTTAAGATACGGTGACCAGAATTGCACACAATATTCAAGGTGCGGTCGTACCATGGAGCGATACAGAGGCATTATAATATCCTTTGTTTTATTCTCCATCCCTTTCCTTATGATACCTAGCATTCTATTTGCTTTCTTGGCCGCCGCTGCACACTGGGCGGAGGGTTTTAACATGTTATCCACAATGACTCCTAAATCTTTTTCCTGGGTGGTGGTTTCTAATGTGGAGCCTTGCATCGTGTAACTATAGTGTGGGTTGTTCTTTCCTAGGTGCATAACTTTGCACTTGTCCACATTAAATTTCATCTGCCATTTGGATGCCCAGTCTTCCAATTTATCCAGATCCTCCTGCAGTTTTCCACAATCCTCTTGGGTTTTAACAACTTTAAACAGTTTTGTGTCATCTGCAAATTTGATAACCTCACTAGTTATTCCTTTTTCCAGGTCATTTATGAATATGTCAAAAAGTAGGGGACCCAGTACAGATCCCTGGGGTACTCCACTATTCACCTTTTTCCATTGGGAATATTGGCCATTTAGCCCTACCCTCTGCTTTCTATCTTTTAACCAGTTCCCGATCCACAATAGTACACTGCCTCCTATCCCATGACTTTTTAGCTTTGCCAAAAGTCTCTGATGGGGGACCTTGTCAAAAGCTTTCTGAAAGTCCAGATACACTATATCAACAGACTCACCTTTGTCTACCTGTTTATGCACACCTTCAATAAAACAGATCAGATTAGTAAGACAAGATCTTCCTTGTCTAAAGCCATGTTGGCTGTCTCCCATTAGGCCATAGCTATCCACATGCTGTGTAATTTTGTTCTTTATGATGGTTTCTACCATTTTCCCTGGTACTGACGTCAGGCTCACCGGTCTGTAATTTCCCGGATAACCCCTGGAACCCTTTTTAAAAATTGGTGTTACGTTGGCGACCCTCCAATCTTCAGGTATTACAGATGATTTTAATGAAAGTTCACAGATTACCAATAGCAGGTCTGCAATCTCATATTTCAGTTCTTTCAACACTCTGGGATGTATACCATCCGGTCCAGGTGATTTGTTACTATTCAGTTTATCAAATAGTTGTAATATATCTTCCCGGTGTAGCGATATTTCTCTCAATTCCTCTGCAGTATCACCTTTAAATACCACTTCAGTCTTGGGTAACATCCCTACATCTTCCTCAGTAAAGACTGAAGCAAAGAATTCATTCAGTCTCTCTGCTATAGCCTTGTCCCCTCTTACTGCCCCTTTTACCCCTCTATCATCTAATGGTCCAATTGACTCTCTCACAGGCCTTTTGCTACGAATGTACTTGAAAAAGTCTTTATTTCGTGTTTTTGCTTCCGTAGCAAGTTTCTTCTCAAATTCCCGCTTTGCCTGCCTTATCAATGCTTTGCATTTAACTTGCCAGTGCTTGTGTTGTTTCCAGTTTTCATCATTTGGCTCTTTTTTCCATGTCCTGAAGGTTGCTCTTTTGGCAGCAACAGCCTCTCTGACCTCACCTTTAAACCATGCTGGCAGTTTTTTGGACTTTCTTCCACTTTTCTTAATGCGTGGAATACAGCTGGTCTGGGCTTCGAGGATAGTATTTTTAAATAACACCCAAGCTTGCTGTAAGTCTTTAACCTTTGGAACCGCTCCTTTTAGTTTTTCCTAACTATATTCCTCATTCTATCATAGTCTCCCTTTGAAAGTTAAAAGGTAGTACTGTGGATTCCTTTACTATCTGTCCTCCACTGATTAAATCAAACATGATCATACTATGATCACTATTGCCAAGTGGTCCCAACACCCTTATTTCTTGCACCAGATCTGGCGTTCCACTAAGGACTAGGTCCAGTATGGCTTCCCCTCTGGTCGGTTCATGAATCAGCTGCTCCAAGAAGCAGTCATTTTTTCATCTAGAAACTTTATCTCTTTAGCTTGTCCTGCTGTGAGACTGTCCCAGTCGATACCGGGGTAATTGAAATCACCCATTATTACTACTCTGTTGTGGCTTTTGTTAGCTTCCTTGATTTCTTTGAGCATTTCATCATCCATTTGTTCATTCTGGCCAGGCGGTCGATAGTATACTCCCACTGCCATCACCTTCCCTTTCATAAATGGAATTTCAATCCATAGAGATTCTACAGCAAATTGTGTTCCCTGCAAAACTTTAATCCTTTCTGACTCAATGCCCTCTTTAACATAGAGCGCAACCCCTCCACCAATTTGTTCAGCTCTATCATTACGATATAGTTTGTATCCAGGTATCACAGTGTCCCACTGGTTATCCTCCTTCCACCATGTCTCTGAGAGTGCAATCATATCTAACCTCTCAGTTAGTGCTATATATTCTAATTCTCCAAGCTTATTGTTTAGACTTCTAGCATTGGCATACAAGCATTTTAGTGACTGTATTTTATTAATTTTATTAATATTAATCTGGCTATTGGTAGGCATGGGTAATTGGGAATCTTTATGCTCTGTCTGCTCCTTACTCAAGGGCATTTGGGCTACTATACTCCCTTTTGGAACCTCACTGTTTTTGGTAGTATCCTTCAAGGATACCTTTGTCCGAACCATGCGCTCCTGGGTGACTGTCGGCTTTCCCCTATTTTCTAGTTTAAAAGCTTCTCTATCTCTTTTTTAAAGGTTAATGCCAGCAGTCTGGTCCCATCCTGATTAAGGTGAAGCCCATCCCTTCGGAAGAGCCCCCCCTTTCCCCAGAATGTTCCCCAGTTCCTAACAAATCCAAAACCCTCATCCTTGCACCATTGTCTCTCATCCACGCATTGAGACTCCGGAGCTCTGCCTGTCTTTTGGGTCCTGCACGTGGAACAGGAAGCATTTCGGAGAACGCTATCCTGGAAGTTCTGGATTTCAACTTCCTACCTAAAAGCTTAAATTTAGCCTCCAGAACTTCCCTACCACATTTTCCTATGTCATTGGTACCAACATGTACCAAGACAGCAGACTCCCCCCAGCACTATCTATGATCCTATCTAGGCGGTGTGTGAGATCTGCTACCTTCGCACCAGGCAGGCATGTTACCAGGCGATCCTCACGTCCACCAGCCACCCAGCTATCTACATTCCTAATGATTGAATCACCAACTATAACAGCTGTCCTGACCCTCCCCTCATGGGGACATGGCCCTGGAGAAACGTCCTCGGTGCAAGAGGGTTTTACATCACCTGGAGGACAGGTCCTAGTTACAGGATCACTTCCTGCCACACCAGGGTGATGCTCTCCTGTCACGCGACCTCTCTCCTCCATGGCAACAGGGATGCTGCCAGACTGGAGGTGGGACTTCAGGACTATATCCCTGTAGGTCTCGTCCATGTACTTCTCTGTCTTTCTTATGTCTTCCAGGTCTGCTACTCTAGCCTCTAGAGAACGGACTCGTTCCCTGAGAGCAAAGAGCTCCCTGCACTTAGTGCATATGTAGGACCTCTCACCAACTGGGAGAAAATCATACATGTGACACTCAATGCAAAAGACTGGAGAACCCCCATCTCGTTGCTGGACCTCTGTCTGCATCTTAGTTTAAAGCTTGTGTTTAGGTCTTTTAAATTCGGTATATAATAAGGATTGGTGTAGATGCTTATACTAATAAAAGTGTATCTAATACCCCTAATACACCCTGTGAACCTGAAGCTTAATTAATCTCAGGTCCTCTGTGTATGACTGATTTGGATTAAGAGCTGCACCTGAGAGCAGCCCCTTTCCTCTAAGATGTGCAAGTACCTATAAAACTACAATTACCCCAGGGGTGGGTGGGTGCTGGGGAGGGAGGGGAGGGAGATAAGTCCTATTAAAGAGGGCAGTTACAAGGTACCCTGTCAACCCTCAGCAGGGGGATGGGGGTACCACACAAAGCCCAGTTAGTTGAGAGAGGCAAGGTAAGTACAGCTGAGAGGGCTGAACTAGCACACCACTAAAACAAACAATAAATAATTAAACAAACAGTTAGACAAACAGTAAAAAATTAAATAAACAGCTAGAACTCACAGTAAGATGTCCCAGGAGGCAAATATCCCCTCACTAGCAGAGCTCTGTAAAAGTACAGCCCTTCTCTGGTCAGAGAAAAGCAAACTAAAACAGACTATGCACACGTGGAGAAACAGGAAGAAGGCTACACAATACCTCAGGGGGAGGGGGAGGAGTCAGGCAGGCAAGGACAGGAAAAAAGTTTAAACAAACAGCAGGTTCTGGGGAGAGAGATGTAATTCAAAATGGCTACCACACAAAGCCCAGTTAGTTGAGAGAGGCAAGGTAAGTACAGCTGAGAGGGCTGAACTAGCACACCACTAAAACAAACAATAAATAATTAAACAAACAGTTAGACAAACAGTAAATAATTAAATAAACAGCTAGAACTCACAGTAAGATGTCCCAGGAGGCAAATATCCCCTCACTAGCAGAGCTCTGTAAAAGTACAGCCCTTCTCTGGTCAGAGAAAAGCAAACTAAAACAGACTATGCACACGTGGAGAAAACAGGAAGAAGGCTACACAATACCTCAGGGGGAGGGGGAGGAGTCAGGCAGGCAAGGACAGGAAAAAAGTTTAAACAAACAGCAGGTTCTGGGGGAGAGAGATGTAATTCAAATGGCTACCACACAAAGCCCAGTTAGTTGAGAGAGGCAAGGTAAGTACAGCTGAGAGGGCTGAACTAGCACACCACTAAAACAAACAATAAATAATTAAACAAACAGTTAGACAAACAGTAAATAATTAAATAAACAGCTAGAACTCACAGTAAGATGTCCCAGGAGGCAAATATCCCCTCACTAGCAGAGCTCTGTAAAAGTACAGCCCTTCTCTGGTCAGAGAAAAGCAAACTAAAACAGACTATGCACACGTGGAGAAAACAGGAAGAAGGCTACACAATACCTCAGGGGGAGGGGGAGGAGTCAGGCAGGCAAGGACAGGAAAAAAGTTTAAACAAACAGCAGGTTCTGGGGAGAGAGATGTAATTCAAAATGGCTACCACACAAAGCCCAGTTAGTTGAGAGAGGCAAGGTAAGTACAGCTGAGAGGGCTGAACTAGCACACCACTAAAACAAACAATAAATAATTAAACAAACAGTTAGACAAACAGTAAATAATTAAATAAACAGCTAGAACTCACAGTAAGATGTCCCAGGAGGCAAATATCCCCTCACTAGCAGAGCTCTGTAAAAGTACAGCCCTTCTCTGGTCAGAGAAAAGCAAACTAAAACAGACTATGCACACGTGGAGAAAACAGGAAGAAGGCTACACAATACCTCAGGGGGAGGGGGAGGAGTCAGGCAGGCAAGGACAGGAAAAAAGTTTAAACAAACAGCAGGTTCTGGGGAGAGAGATGTAATTCAAAATGGCTACCACACAAAGCCCAGTTAGTTGAGAGAGGCAAGGTAAGTACAGCTGAGAGGGCTGAACTAGCACACCACTAAAACAAACAATAAATAATTAAACAAACAGTTAGACAAACAGTAAATAATTAAATAAACAGCTAGAACTCACAGTAAGATGTCCCAGGAGGCAAATATCTTATGGAGGCTTACCTACACATTCCGATCCGGGCGGAACATCAACGGTTTTTGAGGTTTGCGGTCCCTATGGGCCACTTCCAGTTCCGAGCTTTGCCCTTCGGTCTAGCGATGGCCCCTCAAACTTTCACAAAGGTGATGGTAGTGGTTGCGGTGGCCTTGTGGAAGGAAGGTGTCAGGGTACATCCGTATCTCGACGACTGGTTGATCAGGGCCGATTCGCTCTCAGACTCGGTCGCGGCAACAACTCGAGTGGTGCAGGTGCTGGAACAGCTCGGTTGGGTCATCAACCGAGCAAAGAGTCAAGTGCTTCCGGTGCAACAGCTTACTTACCTCGGAGCCTTCTTCGATACGGAACGAGGGGCAGTATTCCTCCCCGAGGGCAGAGTGGTGAAGCTCTTGCGTCAGCTTCGCACGTTCTTGCGCCTCCCTGCTCCCTCGGCGTGGACCTATTTGCAACTTTTGGGTTCCATGGCGGCGGCCTTGGATCTCGTTCCGTGGGCCAGAGCGCACATGCGTCCCCTTCAACAAGCATTGCTCTCCAGGTGGTCTCCGCTGCATCAGTCTCTCTCTCAGCGGTTGCTCTGTCCAGAGAGAGTGCGTCGCAGTCTACTTTGGTGGATGGGATGTCAAGCATCTTTGTGCCGGGGTTCCCTTGTGGGATCCGCAGTAGGTGCTGGTGACAACAGATGCCAGTCTCTCAGGCTGGGGAGCTCACTGTCAGTCGCGAGTGGCGCAAGGAGTCTGGTCGGTGGAGGAAAGCTCCTAGTCGATCAATCGCTTGGAACTCAGGGCGGTGCGTCTCGCGCTTCAGCATTTCCAAAGCTTGCTAGAGGGCGCAGCGGTGCGTGTTTTCTCCGACAACCTGGTGACAGTATCGTATATCAATCGACAAGGGGGCACAGGCAATGTGCTTTTGTTGGAGGAGAGTCAGCAGTTGATGTCCTGGGCAGAAGAGCATCTGCTGGCTTTGTCGGCGGCGCACATGGCGGGCAAGGACAATGTGCAGGCCGATTATCTCAGTAGAAATGTTCTTGATCCCGGGGAATGGGAACTGAACGCAGCGGTGTTCCACGACATTACGGCTCGCTGGGGCAACCGGTAATGGATCTGATGGCGGCTTTTTGCAATGCCAAAGCGTCTCGGTTTTTCAGCAGACGCAGGGAACACATGTCGGAGGGGTTGGATGCCTTAGTCCAGCACTGGCCGTCGGACTCCCTCCTGTATGTGTTTCCTCCGTGGCTGATGCTCGGTTGGGTCATTCATCGTGTACCCCGTCACAGAGGGACGGTGATTCTCATTGCTCCGGATTGGCCTCGCCGTCCCTGGTATGCGGACCTCGTCCGTCTCCTGATAGATTCTCCTTGGAGGTTCCCCGTTCGAATCAACCTGTTGTCTCAAGGACCCATGCTGATGCCGCTGGTGGATCGCTTCTTGCTTACGGCTTGGCTCTTGAGAGGGCTCAGTTAAGGCGCAAGGGTTATGCGGAATCGGTGGTGTTCACTTTGTTGCGCTCTAAGAGATCTGCCACTTCGCTTGCATATGTTCGGGTCTGGAAGATTTTTAAAGCTTGGTGTGGTCGACGTAGCATTCAGCCTAGTTCGGCTACATTGCTGCAACTTTTGCTTTTTCTTCAGGATGGTCTAGAAAAGGGTTTAGCCCTTAGCACACTCAAGGTGCATTTGGCGGCCTTATCTTGTTTTAGGGGTACAGTGCAGAATCGTAAGCTCTCGATGCATGTGGATGTCCATCGTTTTTTTCGGGCGGCCAAGATTATTAGACCTCCGTTACGCCTGGTAGTGCCTCCTTGGGCTTTGAACCTGGTTCTGGAGGCATTGACGCGCCCGCCGTTTCACAGAGGCTCTTCGGAGAGTTTGCAAGAGCTTTCGTGGAAGACAGCGTTCTTAGTGGCGTTGTGTTCGGCGAGGAGGATTTGCAAGCTCTCTCTTGTAGAGAACCCTACCTTCAATTTTTGCCGGAGAAGGTGTTATGGCCTGTGCCTTCCTTTCTGCCGAAGGTACTATCGTCTTCATGTGAATCAGTCAGTGGCATTACCGGTTTTTCAAGGTCATTCCGGTTCCCTGATGGATCGCTCGCTCCGCAGGTTGGATCTGGGGCGTGTGTTGAAGTACCTTACGGCTACAGAATCTTTTCGCAAATCTGATCGATTACACAGGTACACTACCAAAAACCTGCCTCCAGTTTTGCAACTGATTCCTATAGATTTTGGGGTGCTGAATCCAGGAAAAATAGCCAAAATGTTCCATCACGTCACGTTTTCTTGCAAAATTAGATTTCTTACCCATATAAGGAATGTTCACATAATTTCTTTTTAGCCGACTGCAGTTTATTTTCTTGGCCCAAAATAGAGGTTGTAATGGTTAACTAACTAGAAACATTCCCTCATGATATTTTAGAGTGTTTTGTATTCATTTTATACATTAACAGGACAATTGGGAGGCGGGGGGCTAAATCCAGTACTCGCGCTGGCGCATGTTCTTTCCTGTTTGCCTCGTTCGCTCGCTCAAACACGGTGGTTGTGACATGAACGTTCCTGTCAAATTTCAGTTTCTTGCAAGTTCATTATTACCTTTTGTTTGCTCAGTCGTAATCCAGCTTTATTCCGAAGTGGTTCACTACAGTTGTAGTTTGCAGTGCTGTGTATTTGTGATGGCTCACAACTCTCCGGACAGTTTTTGTTTTATTTGTGGGGAATATACCGTGAAAAAGCGGCAGAGGAACATTTCTGCATTTATTAAAAAAGTATATTTCGCCTATTTCGGTTTGAAGTTAGGCGATCAAGACAAACCGTGGGCTCCTCACAAAGTGTGCAAGACATGTGAGGAAGATCTATGCTTATGGATGAAAGGTAAAAAACAAGCATTTCGTTTCGGAATACCTATGATGTGGCGTGAACAAAGAGACCACAGCAGTGACTGCTATTTTTGCTCTTGCATTGTGAAGGGATACAACTTAAAAAATAAGAATGTAATAAGTTACCCCAACCTTCCCTCAGCAATTAGGCCTATGCCTCATAGCAACGAAGTACCTGTGCCTGAACCACCAAAATCTTTGGATCATATTTGTGTGGACGGTTCTGATCATGATGAGACTCATCAGATGGTTTTTCCCGATGAGTCCAGTACTTCCGAGTTTGAAACTGAACCAGATCCGAAACCTGAACTTTTCTCTCAAGCTGAATTGAATGATTTAGTCCGGGATTTAGGACTCCCAAAAGATGCTGCCCAACTGCTAGGTTCTCGGCTTAAACAGAAAAATCTATTGTCACCAGGAACAACTTTTTATTGGTACCGCAACCGCGAGACACAATTTTTGAAGTATTTCAGCAAAGAGGAAGATTTGGTATTTTGCAACGATATATATGGAGTGATGGAAAAGTTTAAACTCAAGTATGATCCTGCTGAATGGCGGCTGTTCATTGATTCGTCAAAAGACAGCATAAAAGGTGTTGTTCTTCATAATGGCAACACATTCGCTTCAGTTCCTATTGCTCACTCTGTTATTCTCCAAGAAAAATACGAGAATTTGGCCCTGATTCTTCAGAAGATTCGTTATGATGAGCATAAGTGGATGATTTGTGGAGACTTTAAAATTCTATCCATGCTATTAGGGCAGCAATCCGGTTTCACCAAATATCCCTGCTTCCTTTGCTTGTGGGATAGCTGGGCCCGCGACCTACACTGGGGGAAAAAAGACTGGCCAATTCGGGAGTATTTGAGACCCGGTGAGAAAAATGTTCTTCATGAGAGCTTGGTACCTCGTGATAAAATTCTATTACCACCTCTCCACATTATGTTGGGTCTCATTAAGCAATTCATCAAGTCCCTTCCAAAAGATGGTGAGTGCTTTCGGTACCTTTGCTCAAAGTTCCCCCGACTTTCTGAAGCAAAGCTAAAGGAAGGAGTGTTTGTTGGCCCTGATATAAGGAAACTCATTTCAGATGGAGCATTCGCTGAAACGATATCTGAGAAGGAAAAAGAAGCCTGGGATTCCTTCAAGGATGTTGTTCTCAAATTCTTGGGGAACAGGCGGGATGAGAACTATAAGGATATTGTTGCCAGGATGCTCAATGCCTTCAAAGAACAAGGCTGTAACATGAGCCTGAAAGTCCATTTCTTGCACTCCCATGTGAACTACTTTCCCGAAAACTTGGGGGCGTACAGTGAAGAACAAGGTGAAAGGTTTCACCAGGACATCAAGGACGCAGAGAGAAGGTACCAAGGAAGATGGAACACCACTATGATGGCTGATTTCTGCTGGTTGCTGCTGCGGGAAACCCCAGATGAAAAATACGCCAAGCAGCGCACCAAGAGAAGCATTCGGGGGAAGAAGAAACGGGCCCACCAGGAGATTGATTGACCCAAGAATGACTTTAAAATCTAAACTGTGTTGACAAATATCGTGTTTTTACTAAACTTTGAAATAAAAATTTGCTAGTTATTACCACAGTGTCGGATCTCATTTATTAGAATTTTATTTTCACACCATCGGGTGTTTGTCTTCATGTATTGCAATGGTGCGGTTTGCGTTTTCTATTCTTACATACATACCTGTACAACACTTTTTGCACATTTCTTTGCTTTGCTTTGTGTCTAACCTCGCTCTTATATGCTCAATGTTTGTGCACATGTATGTGGCTGTTTTAAGTGCAGACAATTTTGCTACCATCACAGTGTGTTTTGTTGACATTACTCTATTCTTATGTGCTGCCTTGTTAGAATTTTCTTTATTCTTATTTGAATAACTACTAAACAATTAGTATAAAGAATTCATCCAAGAAACTTTTATCTCGATCGCACTCAATCTGAAACGTTCACCTCAAACTGCTAACCCAATGTAGCAAAAAATCTGTACGTGATGTAGCAAATTGGTTACCAGATTTGGATTCAGCACACCAAAAAATGTAAAAATGAATCGAAACATTAGAGGCAGTTTAAAAAAAAATTTTTTTAGTGTACCTGTGTTATTTGTGTTATTTGCGGGTCCGCGTAAAGGTAAAGCAGCAACGAAGGCTTCGATTTGCCAGGTGGATAACACGGGCTATAGCAGCTGCATACGAAGCTAGCGGTAAAACACCGCCAGGTGGTCTCAGAGCTCATTCCACTCGGGCTCAAGCGGCCTCCTGGGCTGAGTTTGCCTTGATACCTCCAGTAGATATCTGTTGGGCCGCGATGTGGTCCTCTCTCCATACCTTTGCTAAGCATTATAGATTGGATGTTCTGGCCAGACAGGATGCCAATGTAGGGGCTTCAGCCATTGTGGCAGGTCTGGCGGGTCCCTCCCGATTTTAGGTACTGCTTTGGTACTGCCCTACCGTACCCTGGACTGGCCCGGAGAGACGATATGGAAGGAGAAATTAGGTCTTACCTGCTAATTGTCTTTCCTTGAGTTTATTTATTTGTTTAACAGTTTCTTCTATACCGCCCCTTCCAGAGATCAGGGGTAGTTTACATTGAACAGTGAACAAAAATTTGTATACGTCTATTGTAAACGGGGGCGCTGGGCGTGAATGTCCACAGTCTTGGCAAAGGCAAAATACTATTATGACTTGCAAAGGATTGTGGGGGATGTAGTCCATTCATACCAGAATCAGCCGTTCACAAAATAATGAGTTGTGTTGCTCGAGTGTAAGCAAAGAAAAATATATTTTATTCATGGGGTTAATTCTCCCACACAGATTTACTTGGTAACACAAAAGGACACTTGCTTCAGTATTGTACTCAGGAAAAACAAATCATGATATAAGGTAACTGAACTTCTTAAGCAATCAAACAAATAAAGACCTTGATGGGAAACAGAAAAGGTCTTTTTGAGGGCTCCTGCTAATAACTTTTAGCAGTGCTCCAAAAGCAAAAACAAAACCCAAAAGTAACAAAAACTGTTCTTTTTCAAGGATAACTTTCTTCTATTTACACACACAAACAGTAGTTTCCTTTCAGAGCTCACGTGTAATTGTGCATGGCTCAATTACCAATAATTAGCCAGCTGCAAACCCCTTTGCTGGTTCACTTTCTCTACGTGGCTCAAATCCTACCCTAAAGCTTTCTTGCAGACTTTTCTGGGTAGATAAAAGAACAAATTATAGTTCCTTTTGGTGGTTTTTGTATTATTGAGAAAGTATTTTACCACAGCAGCCTAGACAGAGAGCAGTCCATGTATTCTAACTGATCATTTGAAATATCTTTCTTCAAATATCATAGAATCAATATCATGGTCTGGCTCAGAGGAATTCCTTAATGGATCACTCTCAGGATAATATTTGTTTCCCTGCTGCCTTCCAGGTGAAGAGCTAGGGCATAGATCAGAGTTCATACCTGAGCTTCTTTTGCTGTTAGGTTTCCTCTCCAGATATCCTGGCCAGTAAGTAGTCCAGCTTTTATGTCCAGCCTTCCAATCAAGATCCCTGAACACTGGGTCTCTCTTCACATACCTTCTTGCACTGGTCTTAGGGCCCCTTCCAAATGCAGCAGTCTCCTTCAAAGGTGCCGTCTGGGAATTCCTGGCTCTGTAACCCCACTCCTCTGGCTTCCTCCAGTCCAATGGAATATGCCTGCCTCTGGAATGACTCCCAACACACGTACTGCTGTGGGCTCCTCCTTTAGACCTCCAAGATGTCTTTCTCTTCTTCCTTCCACGTTGCTGCTGCTTCCTGATCTCTGAGTTCCTGTTCCTGATCTGATTCTGTGTAGAATATGTTTTACTTTTAACTTGAGTAGAGGGATACTCCACCCTAGCACAGCCCAGCTGTGCTGAATCAAGCCCTGCCCTTGGAGATGAGTGATTGAGGATTACCTCATAGCTCTCCTGATTGAACACACGTTTCCCCACTTCAGCTCTTCTAGAGGCTGTTTGAAACCTGGTGCATTCTGGGACTGGTAGTCTTTTATGAAAACATTCTGTTTTAGTATTTCTACCAGCAAAGACAGGTTGCTTGTTCAGTGCCAATTCACCTCTATTATAGCTCCCTCCTGAACTATGATAAGCTTCCTTATCACACTGTATACTTTACATGGAACAAGGTTTTAACTATATACAATTGTGATTACAGGGAACATATTTTTAAACGTTAGCTGGAACATTGATTTTAAACTATGTACAGGTTATAATACATGGAACATAAGATAACTAATTACAGATAGTTCTCTCCGGGCCAGTCCAGGGCCCACCCGGGGGTTACTCAGCTAGGTTTTCTTCAGGAGGTTCTTTCTATCTGAGCGTAAGAGGTGCTTTCAGTACTAGTGTTTCGTTCAGGAGTCATGGTTTTTGGGACTTCCTTGCTATCCTTCAAGGGCCTGGTTCCCGTCTTGGTTTAATTCTTATGAAGATTTTTAAAAAAAAAAAAAAGAAAGAACCCCCCCCCCCCCAAAAAAAACAAAAAAAAAACAAAACAAAAACAGGAGCAGAGATTCCAACATCTTAATTGGTTGCCCACGCCCGTCAGTGTTGCGTTATTCTCGTGGGCGGTTCTTCACTGGGAAATATAGAGAGTTATCAAGTCTTGTCTTTTTGGTTTGGTTCTATACTTTATTTTTCTGCTTTGCCGACTAGAGAAGTTGAGCTGCTTTGTCAGAGGAAGACTGGGGAACTGACACCAGGGGGAGTTGCTTAGGCTGTCAGCAAAACTTGGAGTTTTCAGTCCTCAGCTGCTGAAGGGGATTGACAACCCCTACCGTACCCTGGACTGGCCCGGAGAGAACTCAAGGAAAGACAATTATCAGGTAAGACCTAATTTCTCCTTATTAAACACTCCCTAATGGCTTTAAATATTGCCCTGCGCGCAGAGTTGGCAGAGGCGCCATTGGAGGACCCCCTAATGCAGGGGTTCAGAGGCAACCAGGTGTGCTTCCCAGTGCACAGAGTGATTAAACAGATGATTGAGGAGTAGTAGGAGATCCCGGAGGCAGGCCTCAAGGGGAGTAGAGTGAAGGGGAGCAGCACGTGGGTTGCTTGTACCTCATACCTCAGGAGGAGAAGGAAGTTCTCAAACAACCTAAAGTGGATGCCCTGGTGCCTGCAGTGATGAAGACGACTACGATTCCAGTGGAGGGATTGGTGACGCTTAAGGACCTGCAGGACCGCAAAATGGAGTCCCTCCTTAAACAAGCCTTTGATGCCAGTGCCCTGACCTTGCAGGATCCATTTGTGGAGTGTATGTTACCAGGGCTTGCATTCGTTTGCTCCAGGCTATGGCGGCGCATGAGACAGAGGCTGCAGTTATGGCACAAGAAGGGGCTTCCTGGAGTCTGCATCCGCATACCTGGCAGGTGCCTTCTACAACTTAGTATGGGCTCTTCGAAAACCATTGTGTCCGTCGTGGCTGCTCGCTCGCTTGCTTCTCTGGATAAGGAACTGGGTGGCGGACATGTCTTCCAAGACACGCCTGAGTAAGCTCCCCTTTAAGGGCAAATTGCTCTTTTAGGGAAGTGCTGGATAAATTGGTAAAGGATTTTTGATGAGCCTAAAGGCAGGGAGCTGACAGAGGATGGTCCCAAAGGCCCCAAGCAGGCGACCCCGCAATGGGGGCAACCTCGCAACCTCCGGAGGTTTTGGGCTAACCGGTTTGCCGCCTCCTTCAGGGGATGCTACAGACCCAGGGGCCAGCCATTTCGAGGCTACGGGGGGACAGGATGTGCCAGTTTTGTGGCCTCCCAGATCTCCATTAAGAAGGCTGAATGAATCCAGCGAGTCCCAGGTGGAGGTTGTTTATAATGCTTTTATTCCTCCTGGGCCGAGATCACTTCTGACCAGTGGGTGCTAGAGATCATTCAGGAAGGATGCACACTAGAATTTGTATCTCTTCCCTTCTCCCATTGTCCTTGTGCAGTCCCTGTGTCCAGCAGCAAAGGCGACAGCACTGCAGGATACCCTTTGCAGGCTAGTGAGCCTGGAGGCTGTGGTGTCCGTACCACTCGATCAGTGCGGACTGGGGCAGAAAGAGGGGGTCTTTCGGCCTATTCTGGATCTCAAGAATGTCAATGTTTTTCTGTGCATGCCTCACTTTCACATGGAGACATTGTGCTCAGTGACCTCGTAGGGCACCGGGGGGAGTTCCTCAGGACTTTGGACCTCACAGAGGTGTACCTGCATATCCCAGTTTGGCTGGAACATCAAAGGTTCTTACGTTTTGCTCTGCCCATGGACCATTTTCAGTTCTGGGCACTGCCCTTTTTGGCTAGCCACAGCACCATGAACCTTCACCAAGGTGATGGTGGTGGTAGCAGTGGCCCTGCGGAAAGAGGGCATCATGGTCCACCAGTATTTGGACAACTGGCTGAGCCAAGCTTAGACGGAACAAGAGGCGAGGCTGGCCACTCAGTGGGTGGTGCACTTCCTTCAGTCTGGGATGGGAAGTCAGTCTGGCCAAGAGTCAATTACAACCCGTCCAGCATTTGGAATATCTGAGGGTGCAGTTCGATACAACAACGGGTCCTGTCTCTCTTCCCGAGGATAGGATATGGGAGATTCAGCAACAGATTCACCAGTTTCTGGCCATGAGAGAACCAACAGCATGGTATTATCTGTAACTGCTGGGATCCATGGCGACAGTGTTGGAATTGGTACCTTTGGACATGAACTCGCATTTGGCCTCTCCAGCAGGCGCTGCTGACGCACTGGTCTCCACAGAGACAGATGCTCTCCTACAAACTGACTTGTCCAGACCCGGTTCGGGACAGTCTGGATTGGTGGCTCTGGAGAGAAATCTTGGTGACAGGGGTGTCCCTGGAACCACCGAATTGGGTTCTGCTAACGACAAGATGCCAGCCTCATGGTTTGGGGAGTGCATTGTCTATTGCAGGTGACTGAGGGACTGTCACCTGCAGTAGACCATGCAGCCACAATTGGAGATGAGGGCGGTGTTTCTGGCCCTTCAGTACTTTTGATTGTTTATCGAGCACATTGTGCTTGGACAATGCAGCCACGATGGTTTATATCAACCTCCAGGGAGGCATGGGAAGCACGGCCCGGGCGGAGGATGTTCATCCTCTCTTCTTTGGGCAGAGCGATGGCTCACCGCTCTCTTAGCAGCACATGTGGCTGGCAAGGACAATTTCTGGGTCAATTTCCTCAGTTATCCCTATTTGGACCAGGGCGAATGGGAGCTGAATGAGATGGTGAGGCACTGGGGCAAGTCAGTCACGGTTCTGATGGCATCCTTTGCCAATGCCAAGGTGTCCAGGTTTTTCAGTTGATACAGGGAACACGTGTCCAAGGGATTTGATGCCCTAGCACAGCCATGGCCGACGGATGGTCTCTTGTATGTGTTTCCTCCCTGGCCACTGATCGGTCGGCTCTTGCAGCGCATAGAAAAGCACCGAGGAATGGTAATTCTCATCACCCCTGATTGGCCATGCATGCCGTGGTACCCAAACTTGATACAGCTTCTGTCAGGCAAGCCATGGTGGCTCCCTTGCCGGAGAAATCTGCTAATGCAGGTCCAATACTAATGCCGCAAGTGGATCGATTCTTGCTTATGGCCTGGCCCTTGTGCAGTTGAGGTGCAAGGGATATTTGGCCTCAGTCATTGCCACCCTCTTACAAGCCAGGAAGAAGTCCACTAGTCTGACCTAGATAATCATCTGGCGAGTATTCGAGAGCTGGTGTAGTTAGAATAGCATTCGACCATTGGCAGCAGAGATCTAGGAGATTCTGTTATTCCTACAGGATGGCTTGGAAAAGGGATTGGCACTCAATTCTGTAAAAGTACAGATGTCGGCAGGCAGATTCAGGCAGGACCGTTGCGACTCATCTGGATGTGCTCCGGTTTTTGAGAGCCATGAAGCAAATCCGGCCACTGGTGCACCAGGTAGTGCCTCCCTGAGATCTTAATCCGATGCTGGCGGTGCTGGCGGCAGCTCTTTGAGTTCTTGACAGGAGCCTCGGTGAGGCATGTCACTTTAAAAACAGTGTTCCTGGTGGCCATGTGCTCGGCACGCAGGATCTTGGAGTTGCAAGCGCTGTTGGTGCTGGGAGCATTTTCTCATTAAAGGAGAAGGTCTTGCTGTGGCCGGTGATGTCCTTCTGACCTAAGGTGGTGTCTGCTTTTCACATCAATCCGGCAGTGTCTCTCTCTGTGTTTCTGGGTTTGGGGAACTCTGAGGAGGATCAGCAGCTGCACAGAATTCTGAGTAGATATCTGAAGATAACGGAGCCGTTCCGTAAATTGGACTGTTTGTGTCTTGTTTGGGGGCCCTTCGTAAGGGAGAGCCCGCCTCAAAAACTACCATAGTCTCATTCACCCAATGGGCTATCGTGGCTGTGTACGGGGCTAGAAGCAAACGGATGCCGACGGGATTGTAGGCCCACTTGACTCAAACCTTGGTGGCCTCTTCAGCAGAGCATAGTCAGGTTCCACCAGTGGACATTTGTAGGGCTGCAACATGGGTGTCACTACATACCTTTTGCTTGTCACTATCGCCTTAATGTACAAGCAACAGAAGATGCAAGTTTTGGGGTGAGAGTTCTCCAGACACGACTCACGGGTTCCTCCCATACTTAACTTCTACTCTGGTACATCCCAGTTGTCAGGACTGGACCGGAGGGATGATATGGAGGGGTGAAAGTGAAATGAGACCTTACTTGTTAATTGTCTTTCCTTGAATCCCTCCAGTCCTGTCCAGTAGTCAGGTAGTCTATTGTTTCAAGGATGATGGTGTGGCGAGTCCAGCAGGATGGAAAAGAAGGGGGGGGGGGGAGAGAGAAGGGATAATGAGCAGAAAAAAAACCAAACAAACCAAAAAGGGAACAATATTCTGTTTTGGTGGATACTTGTCCATATTACAGGTGCGGTTGTTGGCCGGGCAAGTCGTGTACATAGTTTGAATGTGGAATGCATTTAGTTTGGGGTATACTACTTTGCTGTCTCCTGTGGGGCAGTTTTTCAAGAGATTTATTGTTGTTTATAGGATATGCTCTTGTTCTTCTGCTTTGTTAATAGGATACTGAATCCTGGAGCTGAAGAGGGAGCTCTTACATGGGAGATCAGAATTCTGACATACTTAGTTCTTAGCTGCTGAAGGTGGGGGTGAACCCAATCATTGGGACTGGACTAGAGGGATTCAAGGAAGGACAATTAGCAGATGTCTAATTTCGCCTTTTTGTATCTGATCACTGGATTGTAAGGGTTGGCATGGTTCTTCAGACAAGTCATAGCCCACTTTCTGCACTTGTTTGTTAGAAATAGAACACAGTGTCCTGATTAAACTCGCACAGTATCCAAGGAGAGAATCATGAAATAAGTCATGGGGTCCAGGCAGCACCTTTAGAGCTCTGTCTGTCAGACAGGGTGTCATAAGGAGGGAGTTTGTCTTTTTTTCACAGGGAATACACTTTGTGCATGAGAGCAAGTACAATGACCTCGACCAAGTTTAATATGCAGAAATCTTAGTTAATTTTTGTTCTCTATGACACCAGTTATTATCTTCCGTTTTCTCAGAAGATTGCACTGATGGAGAGTTAATACTAAAACTAGTACAAATTTTGCATTGCTTAAGTACCTCTATCAGAGGAAATGACTTCGGCAATCCCATATCTACTCATAAAAAGTCCTACAGAAGTTTGTCAACAGTGACACAAAGATCAACCAGCACCAATACACATACAAATTAAACATTTCTTCATTTAAGAAGAGTTAAGAAGATCAGGAAATCTTTCAAAACAAAGTACACTTCCTAATTTAGGAAAATAGAACAATCAGTTTATGACTTAAAATAAACGAATGAGATTACCCTTAAGGCCCAGAAAGAGGATTAAATTTATCCAAATGCACTTCTATGTCTAAACAAAACGCAAACCAGAAAGGACAAGTAAGTCTGTGCCAAACATGTTCTTAATATGTAACTCTATGGTATAGCGTGCTGTTCATCATTCACAAAAGATTGAATCCACAGTCATGAAAAGAAACATGCAAGTAGTTTGCTATGATAACACAAAGCTGAACAAGCAATACAGAATGACCACTAAACAAGTTGTAGATTAACGTTTTGCAGCTCAAAGATGTTTGTAAAATGCCACTTTATTAGTACAGGCTTAGGGGTCATTTTGAAAGCCCCATTCATGCTTTGGATGTCTGAAACGCATTTAAGTTTAGACCTGCTCAAGGCAGAACAGACATCTGAAAAGTGCTCGTTTTGGCCAGGGCTGGCCCAACCACTATGCAAAGTAGGCAGACACTTAGGATGGCAGTTTTGAGCGAGGGTGGGGGGGAGTTGACAAAAAGCAAGGCATTCAAAGCTAAGCAATAGATTCTGACAGTCGGGGGGAGGGGGGCAAAAGGCCCTGGGTTTGGCTGGAAAACATCCAGAGGGTGTACAGAAGAAAACGCTCTATCTTCCACAGTAGTTGGCACAAGTTCAATGATAGCAGTAGAGGTTTTTTGAACTCTGGCTGCCCATCCTAACCCGCTACCGTAACCATTAGGCCAGCGGTTCCCAAACAGTGGATTGTGAACACAAATATAAAAATATATACAGGCATGTTCTGGACAGCATCACAAGTGTATGTCTCTGTGGCTGGCAGCTGTGGATGAAAAAATCCAGAAATTCAATGGCATTATCTAGATAGTTGCTGCCGTTTGAATATCGGAAGTGTGTGGTCACTATCGGGATAATTGCCACTATTATCTAGATAGCGATAGTTTTCATCTGCTATCCAGACAGCACTTAGCACATCTTTTTTGCTGTCCAAAATTATCCGTATAACAGAATTAGAAATTGCTGCTATGTGGATAATTGCTCTCTGTCCCAACTCCCCAGACCGTCCTGACACTATTCAGATAGTGCTGCTGAGTATCTGGCTTGGCTTACTATTTATTTGGGTAGTAGCTGCTGCTACCTGGAGAAATGCATTTGAATATTGTTCCAATTGTTTTTTGGCTACTGTCGGGTAAGGTTTGCCTCTTTGCAGATAATACCAAAATCTGCAATAGAGTAGACACCCAGGAAGGTGTAGATAACATGAAGAGGGATCTAGCTAAGCTTGAAGAATGGTCTAGAATTTGGTAGCTGAGATTTAATGTTAAAAAATGCAATGTCATGCATTTGGGCTGCAGCAATCCAAGGGAGCAATATAGTATAGGGCAGTGATGGCTAACCTTTTTGAGCCCGAGTGCCCAAACTGCCGCACAAAACCAAAGAATTTCCTCAAAGTGCCAGCACGTCATTTGCATAAGTGGTCTTATTTGCATAAATATTTGCATAATGTTACCATACACTAACTTTTAGTAAACATGTCTCTTAATGAGTGTATGGATAAAGAAAGACTAAAAGATTTCTACATTACTATAATCCAGTGCCAACCGCCAGGCACATTAGGAACTACTACAAACGCTGCCCATTTAGAACCCATAGCAAACCCGCCGTATCCTGACAGCATTACCAGGACTCACAAAGCACCATACCCTACCTATCAAAAGGCAACACTGCAAATATTAAACCAATACATTTCAGTGAATACTGGGGAAAGAGAACAAGTGGCAACGTCAAATAGGAATTTCCTCTTGTACCAAACAAAGCGCAGATGTTAATGATGCACATTTCCCAGAGCTGACATATTCCAGTTAATAAATTCAAAATAAAGAGATATCGTTCTACCTTTTGTGCATTTTTTTCAGTTGCAATTGGTCCAGCCATTTTCTTCTGGTTTCTTCATGTTTTCTGCTAACTCTCCATCGTCTGCTGTCCATTTGTCCTTTCTTCTAGTTTTTTTTCCATTCTCTCTCTCTCTACATCTGCTTTAACATACTAATCTTTCTCCTTTTGCTCTTTCCTCATTCCTATTTCATCCACACAAATTTTACCCCTCCATCCTCAATCCCCAATTACTCTCCCAATACCTGGCCAATTGTAGATTTTTCATCCCTCCTACACAAAATATTTTTCCCCTCTCCATTTTACTCTCCCAGCCCCATCCCATTCTAATCCTCCCCCAACATCAGCTCCCTTCTAGTTCCAGTCTCACCCAGCATCCATTCCCTTCTTCAAGCCCCCCACTTCCCCTCAGCCCATTTCCATTCCAAGCCCCGTCCCCATCAGCTATTTGCAGTTCAAGCCCCCCACTTCCCTCAGCCCACTTCCATTCCAAGCCCCATCCCCAACAGCTATTTGCAGTTCAAGCCCCCTTCCACTCAGCCCATTTCCAGTCCTAGCAACCCCCCCAACCCATTACCAGTCCTAGCCCCCCATAGCCCACTCCCAGTCCTAATCCCACCAGCCCATTTCCAGTCCTAACCTCCCCATCAGCCCACTCCCAGTCCTAATCCCCCATCACTCAATTTATAGTTTAAGCCCCCCCATCGCCTATCACCACTCCTAACCCCCCCCAGCGCCCATCACCACTCCTACCCCCCCCAGCCCAGCGCCCATCACCACTCCTAACCCCCCCAGCCAGCCCAGTGCCCATCACCACTCCTAACCCCCCCAGCCAGCCCAGTGTCCATCACCTCTCCTAACCCCCCAGCCCAGTGCCCATCACATCTCCTAACCCACCCACCCCTGCCCATCACTACTCCTTACACCCCCCAGCACAGCCCAGCCCATCACTACTCCTAACCCCCCCCAGCCCAGCCCAGCCAATCACCACTCCTAACCCCCCCCCCAGCCCAGCCCAGCCCATCACCACTCCTAAGCCCCCCAGCCCAGCCCAGCCCAGCCCATCACCACTCCTAACCCCCACCCCCCACCCCAGCCCAGCCCAGGGAAAATTAAAAAAAAAAGAAAACCTGTCTGCTGCCGCTGTCGGGGCCGCCGCGGCAGAATCGAGCGTGCCGCGGGGCCCCCCTGTACCCACCGGCAGAGCCTGTCCTCCCCGTAGCAGCTCTCTCTTTGGAGCTGCAGTCAGACGCGCCGGCTTGCCGGGAGCGAGGGAAGAGGTCCCGCGCGGCTAGGTTAAGCCCGCCGGGGCGGGTGGGAAGTTACCATCAGCCCCGCGGGCTTAACAGAGTCGCGAAAGGGAAACTCTTCCCTTCGCGCTCTGCAAGCCGGCGAGTCTGACTGCAGCTCCAAAGAGAGAGCTGCTACGGGGAGGACAGGCTCTGCCGGTGGGTACAGGGGGGCCCCGCGGCACGCTCGATTCTGCCGCGGCGGCCCCGACAACGGCAGCAGACAGGGTTGTTGTTTTTTTTTTCGATGGCGGACCTTCCCGCGTGCCAGCTGCAAGGCCTTCGCGTGCCACAGCTGGCACGCGTGCCATAGGTTCGCCATCGCTGGTATAGGGGGTGAAGTACTTTTGTCCACTAAAGAAGAGCGGGACCTAGGCATGATTGTGTCTAATGATCTTAAAGTAACTAAAGAGGTAGAAAAGATGACGGTGAAAGCTAGAAGGATGCTTGGGAGCATAGGGAGAGGAATGGCCAGCAGAAGAAAGGAGGTGATAGTGCCTCTGTATAAGTCTTTGGTGCGACCTCATTTGGAGTACTGTGTGCAGTTCTGGAGACCGCACCTTCAAAAGGATGTGAACAGGATGGAGTCGGTGCAGAGGGTGGCTACTAAAATGATTAGTGGGCTTCATTATAAAGCATATGAGGACAGACTTAAGGATCTTAATATGTACACCTTAGAGGAAAGGCGGGATAGAGGTGATATGATTGAGATGTTTAAATACCTCTGTGGCATAAATGTTCAGGGAGAGAGCCTCTTTCAATTGAAAGCAAGCTCTGCCATGAGGGGACATGGAATGAGGGTGAAAGAAGATAGATTCAGGAGTGATATGTGGAAATATTTCTTTATGGAAAGAGTGGTGGATCCGTGGAATAGTCTCCCAGTGGAGGTGGTAGAGATGAGGACAGTAACTGAATTCAAAGAAGCATGGGACAAACACAGAGGATCTGTAAAGGAAAAAAGGGGACTGTTGTAGTGGTTGATATGGAAGACAGACTAGATAGGCCATGTGGTCTTTTTCTGTCATCATGTTTCTTTGTTAATCTATTCAGCCTGTCCTTGCCTAGGCAAAATTTACACTATCTCCTTTTCATTTACATCCTTGACCTGTAGTTATGGGGCATGTTTTGTGTGGGGTTTAGGACCTTTTTTTGAGAGACACGGGTTCCCCCCCCCCCCCCAGATCATTCCAGATATCATCCTACTCAGATACTCTAGTCCTCTATTTATCTGTCTCGGGGTAGTCTAATGCCTCTAGGAAAATTCTGAGGTTAAACTTTTCATGGACTGTATTTCATTTTTCTTCCAAGCTCTGTGATTTTATATCTCAGCAGCTTTAAATGATGTTTGATGGTAATTCAGCTGTTACTTTGCATACTGGTAAAGCCCCCCTCTGTTTTACGCTGTCATTTTAGAGAAACTTTGATTAGCTGCTAGGAATTTCTCAAAATCATGGGGAAAGTTTTAAATTTGGGAATTAGCTGGCAAAATTTGCATCCATTTTAAAATGTTGTGTTTTTATTTAAGTCTTATCTGCCGACGATATGCATGTTATCTCAATACTACCATCTTTGCTCTATATTGATGTCTACTGGCCAGAAGCAAGTGGCTACATAACAGGGTTCTGCTAAGAACTGCAGTCTGTGGTCCTTGGATGAGCTCTTACAAACACAGAGGATCTCTAAAGGAAAAAGGGGACTGTTGTAGTTGTTGATATGGAAGGGCAGACTAGATAGGCCATGTGGTCTTTTTCTGTCGTCATTTTTCTATGTTTCTAGTTCTCCCGGGACTGGCCCGGATAGAAGGAAGAAGAAGATTACAGCAGTGCTTTAAGAGGGGATAATGCTGATTGAGCTAGAAATCTGCAGCAGGAGGAAACTGCTTGGCCAAAGAAACAGCTAAAACTTTTTTGCCTTTTTGTTTCTACAGAACTAAAGCGATCTCTGTATGCCCTGTTTTCTCAGTTTGGCCATGTAATGGGCATCGTGGCATTAAAGACGATGAAGATGAGAGGACAGGCCTTTGTCATATTTAAAGAACTTGGTTCTGCAACTAATGCTTTGAGACAGCTACAAGGCTTCCCATTTTATTCTAAGCCAATGGTAAGTAATTACAGTAAAAAAAAAATTGAACAGTGATCCAAGAACCATTTTTAAACCAGACTTTGCATGTTTCTTTGCATTTGTATATTTTGTATGCATGTGTTTGTATGTGGGTATGTCATGAATTCTAAACTGGTGGAAGAGGGCGGCATTGCTATGCCTGACTAGGTAGGACACCAGATTAGGCTTAGGACGCTGGCGAAGGTGAAAAGAGGTTCTGGAAGTCAGAAGAGGACTGGAAGAGAAGCAAAATAATTTGTAACAAATTAAGAATAAGAAGCAACATTGTACAAAAATAAACTAAATAGAGTAAAACAAGTGATTTTTAAAAGTCATGCTACCTTGATTTGTAAAGTTTTCGCTGACGCTTGTATTTGAAAACATTTTCCCACCTCTGCCAGTTACTGTTAAATGTGTGGAAAGCATCCATAATTTGCAAGGATTCAGTCAATGTGAAGTGCAAAGATTGTACTTTACATCTAAAAATGATGCACATGACTTGGAAATTTTGTTTTCTCCAAGGTTTGGGGCTTAATGTATTTCCCAACTGCACTCCCATTGCTGTCCTTGAGTATTGTGTGCACACTGTGACATGTTCAGGGTCAGAGGCTTGCTTGGGCAGTTGCCATTAGACATTTGATAGACTCCCTCCCAGCCATGAAACTTGAAAATTAGAACAGAGAGAATGAATGGTCCTGTTATTTTTTATTTAAACCTTACCCTGATTCCATTAGCTATGTTGTATTGGCCTCTCGAGTAGATACCATTTCTTTCTGTGCAGAGCTTCTGTTCCCTCCCCTATTAGTTTTCTCATGCAGGCCTTCATTCACATTAGAGTCTCATGGTAGGTATGCATATGTTCATCTGTCCACAAAAGAAGAGCAGGGCTTGGGTGTGATTTTTTTTTTCTGATGATTTTAAGGTGGCTATACAGGTAGAAAAGACTATGGCAAAAGCCAGAAGGATGCTTGGATGCATAGGGAGAGGAATGGCCAGCAGAAAAAAGAAGGTGATAGTTCCTCTATATAAGTCTCTGGTGCGACCTCCAAATCTGGAGACTGCACCTTCAGAAGGGCATAAACAGGGTGGAGTCGGTGCAGAGGGTGGCTACTAAAATGATTAGTAGTCTTTGTTATAAAGCACATGAGGACAGACTTAAAGATCTTAATATGTATAATTTCGAGGAAAGACTGGATTGAGGAGAGATGTTTAAATACCTCCATGGCATAAATGCACAGGAGGAGAGTCTTTCAATTGAAAGTAAGCTCTGTTATGAGGGGACAGTCATAGGATGAGGGTGAAAGAGGATAGACTCAGGAGTAATATGCAGAAATATTTCTTTACGGAAAGAGTGGTAGATGCGAGGAATAGTCTCCCTGTGGAGGTAGTTGAGGTGAGGAAAGTATCTGAATTAAAAAAAAAAAAAAAGCATGGGACAAACACAGAAGATCTCTAAAGGAAAAAAAGAAGGGCTATAGTATTTGATATGGAAGGGCAGACTAGATAGGCCATGTGGTCTTTTTCTATGTTTTTATGTCTGTTTCTATGTCATCTTCTTACTTGCAACATAGTCTGGTGGGAGAATCTACCAATGTAGCAGGTGCTTTTGTGGTGGATATTTTATTACCAGTCAGAGATTGGAAGTGGAGGATAAAGATCACAGAGTTATAGTTCAGTTTATTTTTGTGAAATTTTTCTTTTTTTCATTTTGGTCAAAATTCTACTTTTACGCAGAGTACAACAGGTTGAAACATAGTTGTCAATAAAAGTGTAGTGGTGCAATTATACTGTGCAGAGTGTACTGAAATATAAAATGTTGTTAATTTCAAACAGCGCATACAGTATGCAAAAACTGATTCAGATATAATCTCCAAAATGCGTGGCACCTATTCTGACAAGGAAAAGAGAAAAGAAAGGAAGAAAGCAAAAGTTCAAGAGCAATTACCTAATGCAGCAAATAAGAAGCCTGTGCAGGTAAGCTGACTAACTTAGATGTTTGCAGTTTCTAAGGGGAATGGCCATGGGCATGTTTTGTGTGTTCTATTGAACTCTTTAGACTGATGTCCAACACTGGCATCTCTACGGCAAGGAGAGCTGGTAATTTTAATATTCATTGTACTAGTGCCTTGCAGCATATTACAAAGAAATCTTAGGATACCCATTTATCTTTAGGCAGGGAGATTACAAACTGAATGAGCTGAAGAAGAAATGTGAGCTCTCTGGTCTTCAGGATTCAGTTCTTTAAGAACAACGTTACATTTGGTATACTAAAATGTGCCAAAGATCAAGCTAACTTTAAACTTGCACCGATTGATAGTCTTCATACTACTAAATGAGATTTTCTTCCCACCTTGGTTTACTATAACTAACTATAAATACTGGATATTCTAATATTGTGCTTTCTCGTTTAATGTCAGTATTGACTTTACAAATATTTGTGTGATTGGTTGGTTGCCAAGCAGGGCCAGCCCAAGGGTTTCTGTTGCCCCAGACTGCCGCCCTGCTGCCACAGATTCTGTTTGAGGGAGACTGCTTGGCTCGGCAGCGGCCCATGGCAGGCCATCTGTGCCGAAGCACATGGTCTGCTGCGGGCACCATACCATGCTGCCCTCAAAGGTCTGCCGCTATAGGCAGCTGCCTAGCTCCTAGTGAACAGGCCAGCCCTGTTGCTAAGCAATGCTCATGCCAGAATTGAGACGTAGCTATTTAGACCTTCGGGATATGTATCCTGAGGGTTATAACCAGTTGTCTCTGTACTTCTTTCTGAGTAATCTCTCAGAAACACAAAACTCTTAACTTGGTTATGAATTGATATATCTTTTTTTTTTTTTTTTAGTAGAGATTTACATGTTCTACATTTTCTTTTCTTAAGCAGCTTGTGTATTGGCTTCTGCTGTTTGCTAGTGCTGACAGTTTGTTTTTGTGAATCATTGAAACATTCTGATATTTTGACAAAATATTATTTCCAAGGATTAAACTAGATGTTATAATGCAGAACTAATGGAACTACATTGCCTATATAGTGGTCACATACGTGCCATCTATCGTTCCTAACTTTGGTTAAAAGCCACATCGTCTTCATCTTTTCTTCTTCCTCTTCTGGGACTGCATAAACAACATGTCCTGTATTCAGTGCAATAAGTGCGGTACTTTCATTCAAAGAATGAATCATTTGGCGCCTAAGAGCTTGTCCTATATGCCTAAGGGAGGAGTGGCCTAGTGGTTAGGACAAGTTACTTCAGGCCGGAGGGCCGGGGGTTCAAGCCCCACCTGGGGACAGCAATCTCAGGCCGGAGGGACTGGGATTTCTAGTCCTATAGGCACTCCTTGTGGTCTTGGGCAAGCCACTTAACCCTCCATTGCCCATGTTCCCTGTAAGTATTAGCGTATGTGTGTCATATCCCCTCGTGTTAAATGTATCTCCCAATTGACCGCTTTGACCCGGTGAAAAGCGGGATATAAATACAGCTAAATAAAATAAATAAATAAAATAAAGTCAGCTGCCATGCATGAAGAACTACTAAAACAGAAAGTCATTGAAAAACCACCATTGGATTCTTCCAAAAGTTTCAATATACTTGTCTTAATACTTTTTTGTCGGGACCGACCAACATGAGAGGGGAGAAGTAAAGTTCCCGCCTCAGCGTCGGGAGGGCCCTTTTATTCAACAAGTTTGAATTACTGTGATGCTTGGTAATAGTGTAACTAACACTTATCTGAAAAACAGGCGATGTAATCTCCGCAGTGAATAAATTCCGGGTTCCCAAATGGCACGACATGCATGTTTCGGGCTTGCAAAGAGCCCTGTATCAAGTGTTCCCCTCGGTCTAAACTGAAAAATCCTCGGTCCGAGGGGAACACTTGATACAGGGCTCTTTGCAAGCCCGAAACATGCATGTCGTGCCATTTGGGAACCTGGAATTTATTCACTGCGGAAATACTTTCCCGACAAAAAAGTATTCAGACAAGTATATTGAAACTTTTGGAAGAATCCATTGGTGGTTTTTCAATGACTTTCTGTTTTAGTATGATTTTGTAGTCATTTGAGGTGTGGAGGTTTTTTGTACATTGATATGCATGAAGAACTGACTCTACTAAGGAAAGACCTAGCTGCCATGCATAAAGAAGTGTGTCTACTGAGGGAGGAAATGGCTGCAATGAAACGCACCTCTTCCAGGATACAAACTGAACAAAGTCCACCACCGCTCCCACAAAGAATTAAACGTCCCAGGAACAAATGGATCACAGTGGGTTTTGGTAGATTGCGACCTGTAACACAGAGACATCCTATACATCAAGCGATATCCCTGCACAATGCCTTCTCTGCCTTGGCTAATGAGGATGCCCAATCCAAAGAAACTGAAGGGCCCTTAAATGAGTCAGACAATGCCCAACCCCCTGCTAAAGCACCAAATATGAAGAAAACCTCACCAAACAGAAAACTACTACTACTTGGAGATTCCATCATCAGAGGCATCAAATTGGGAACACAGTTCAAAGGAGAGAAGAGAGTCATGTGCCTACCAGGCTCTTCAGCCAGCAGGAATACAAACCAAGTTGTTGAATTACTTAGCGCAGAAAGTGAACACTCCAAACTTGATGATGATATCCACTTAGGCACAAACGACCTGGCTAGAAACAGTGCCTTTACAGCCCAAAAGGACTTCCAATCTCTGGGAGAGAAACTCAAGCACGTTGTTAACACTGTTGCATTCAAAGAAGTTCTACCTGTTCTTGGTAAGGGGACAAAAAGGCTGCATCGCATTAACAGCTTTAATACATGGCTCCAGACCTGGTGCAAACAAGAAGGATTCAAATTTATTGGCAACTGGGACAACAGATGGACCAACAAGAGACTATACTGTGCTGATGGACTACATCTCTCCGTCGCAGGGAAAAGAATCCTAAGTGAAAAATTCAGGCAGTATGTGGATATGCATTTAAACTAGGAAAAGGGGGTGACGGATGTGGAAGGTCAACATCTGCATGCCACCCCAGCAAAAGCAGAACAACATCAGAAACAGACACACTTTTAAACCACACATCAAAAACATGTGGGAAGAAGTGGGCAGAACAAAATCAATGCAAAATAAACACAAGTCAGGAAAATGCTGGGAAGCAATGAGCACAAATGCTCGAAGCTTAGCCAACAAAAGTCCAGACCTGGAAGCCCTAATGGTGGAAACGGATTTGGACATTGTGGCCATTACAGAAACATGGTTTAATGAATCACATGATTGGGATATAGCCATAGCTGGCTATAATCTATTGAGAAGAGACAGAGAAAATGGAAAAGGAGGAGGAGTAGCCTTGTATGTCAAAAGCAATATTATTTTATTATTTATTTATTTGGCATAAATTTGTATACTGCTACTTCCAGCGATCAGCAGCGGTATAAGCTACTGAAATGCAGGGGACATGGGGAAAAGAAGAAGCGCTCTGGATTGCGTTGGAAAGAGGAGATGGCACTGTCATCCATATTGCTGTAGTCTACAGACCTCCGACTCATATTGAAGAGAGAGATAACGAATTGATTATAGATATTGCCAAGATAGCAACAAAGGGGGAAGCAATCATATTGGGTGACTTTAATCTACCTGATGTGGATTGTATTACTCCTGCACATCTGGGAAGAAGCAAAAAAATTGTAGATGCTCTCCAAGATGCATTATTTAGACAAATGGTGCTGGAACCAACCAGGGAAAGCTCAACGCTGGATGTAGTGCTCACCAACAGTGATAGTGTGTCGAATGTCTGCGTGAGTGCCCCTGTGAGCAACAGCGACCATCACACGGTGTGGTTTGAGATAAAAGCCATGGTACAGGCCAATCATAGCAAGCTCAAAGTCCTAAACTTCAAATACACTGACTTCAATAAAATGGCAGAGTACTTAGAGGAGATGACGGGGTGGAAGGAGATAAAGGAAGTGGAATTGCAATGGGCTAAACTAAAGAAGGCAATAAAAGGGGCAACAGATAAATATGTAAGAAAAGTAAATAAAAACAAGAGGAGAAGGAAACCTATTTGGTTTTCCAAAGAGGTGGCTGCTCAAATAAAGGCAAAAACACAACTTTCGCAAAATTCAAAAGCTTGCAAACAGAAGAATACAGAAATGAATACAGGATCCAACTCAAAGAGTCTAAAAGGGTAATAAGGATAGCAAAATCAAAGGCAGAGGAAAATATGGCTAAAGATGTTAAGGGTGGCAACAAAACTTTCTTCAGGTATATTCAGGAAAGGAAGAAGGTCAGAGTTGGAGTTGCAGGACTCAGAAATGCTGGGAAAGGACACGTGGAAAGTGACACTGAAAAAGCGAAATTGCTAAACAAATACTTCTGCTCTGTTTTTACTAAAGAAGATCCTGGAGATGGACCAGCTATGACTCCCAAATATAAAAATGGGAATGAAGTAGATACCACACCAGTCACAGAAGACTAGGTGTTAGAACAACTTGCTAAACTGAAAGTGGACAAAGCCATGGGACCGGATGGGATACATCCCAGGATACTGAAAGAGCTCAGAGAGGTTCTTGCAGGACCGTTAAAGGATGTCTTCAACAGATCCTTGGAAACAGGAGAGGTTCCTCAGGACTGGAGAATGGCTGATGCCGTACCTCTACACAAAAGTGGTGACAGGGAAGAAGTGTCAAACTACAGGCCCGTGAGCCTTACCTCGGTGGCGGGAAAAGTAATGGAGGCACTCCTGAAAGAGCGAATAGTGAACTTTCTCAAAACCAACAGGATGCAAGATCCGAGGCAACATGGTTTTGCCGAAGGACGGTCTTGCCAAACAAATCTGATTGAGTTCTTTGACTGGGTGACCAAGGAACTAGATCAGAGGCATGCGATGGATATCATCTACCTGGATTTCAGCAAAGCCTTTGATATTGTTCCTCATAGGAGGCTTGTCAACAAACTCAGTAGCTTGGGGATGGGTCCCAAGATGGTAAACTGGATTAGAAATTGGTTGACTGACAGACGACAGAAGGCGATTGTACATGGAGCTCACTTGGATGAGAGGAAGGTGATTAGCGGGGTGCCCCAGGGTTCGGTCCTGGGCCCGGCACTGTTCAATGTATTTGTGAGTGATATTGCTGAAGGACTGAATGGAAGTGTCTTTCTTTTTGCAGACGACACAAAAATTTGCAACAGAGTGGACTCCCCCAAGGGAGTGGTTAACATGAGGAAAGATCTACAAAAGCTGGAAGACTGGTCTAATGCTTGGCAACTACAATTTAATGCGAAAAAGTGCAGTGTCATGCACTTGGGTAGCAGAAATCCAAGGGAAATGTATGCGACGGGGCGAGAGGTTGGTATGCACGGTTCAGGAGAAAGACCTTGGTGTGATTATCTCTGATGATCTCAAGGTGGCAAAACAGTGCGACAAGGCGGTGGCAAAAGCCAGGAGGATGTTGGGCTTCATACAAAGAGGGATTACCAGCAGAAAGGAAGAGGTACTTATGCCACTGTACAGGTCGCTGGTGAAGCCTCACTTGGTTTGGAGACCGTATCTTGCAAAAGATGTAAAATGACTGGAAACTGTTCAGAGGAAAGTGACCAAAATGATTTGGAGCCTGCGTCAGAAGCCTTATGAGAAGAGACTTGAAGACCTAAATATGTACACTTTTGGAGGAGAGGAGGGACAGGAGAGATATGATTCAGACCTTTAAATACTTAAAGAGAAATGATGAACAAACAAACCTCTTCCAAAGACGGGGAAGCTGTAAAACTAGAGGGCATAACATGAAGCTGCAAGGTGGTAAATTGAAAGGCAATGTCAGGAAATATTTTTTCACTGAAAGGGTGGTGGATGCTTGGAATGCCCTCCCGATGGCAGTGGTGGGGGCAAACACGGTGATGGAATTCAAAAAGGCATGGGACAAACACAGTGGATCCCTTTACAGCAATAGGATAAAAACAAAATAAACGGTACCATCTAACCTCTGAACCATATAACGTCTCAACAAATAGGGGTATCCTACATGGAGTGGTGGGTTTACCTTTAAACAAAGACATGGGGAGGGGTGGCCTGCACAGAGCGACAGGTGCACCTACTCTTACCATCTTGCTGGGCAGACTAGATGGACCATGCTGGTCTTTATCTGCCGTCATTTACTATGTTACTATGACTTTTTGGGATATCCATGCTTATGTGTATGTGATTCCAAAACATCCCATTTGGGATTCCTTAGCATCCACTGGCAAACTGAAGATTTAGTGTGGATGGAATACTAAACAGAACTGGTCTGATATTGCAAAGTACTTATCTAACTAGCAGCACCTGTTATCCAGATTAGAAATGTAGAAACATGATGACAGAAAGACCACATGACCTATCTAGTCTGCCCTTCCATATCAACCACTATAACGGTCCCTTTTTTTGCTTTAGAGATCCTCTGTGTTTGTCCCATGCTTCTTTGAATTCAGATACTATCCTCATCTCTACCACTTCCACTAGGAGACTATTCCATGGATCCACCACTCTTTCCATAAAGAAATATTTCCGTATATCACGCCTGAATCTATCCCCTTTCACATTCATCCCATGTCCCCTCGTAGCAGAACTTGCTTTCAATTGAAAGAGACTCTCCCCCTGTGCATTTATGCCACAGAGGTATTTAAACATCTCAATCATAATCACCTCTATCCCGCCTTTCCTCTAAGGTGTACATATTGAGATCCTTAAGTCTGTCCTCATATGCTTTATAATGAAGACCACTAACCATTTTAGTAGCCACCCTCTGTACTGACTCCAGCCTGTTTAAATCCTTTTGACGGTGCGGTCTCCAGAATTGCACATAATACTCCAAATGAGGTCGCACCAAAGATTTATAAGAGGCACTATCACCTCCTTTCTTCTGCTGGCCATTCCTCTCCCTATGCACCCAAGCATCCTTCTAGCTTTTGCTGTCACCTTTTCTACCTGTTTAGCTACTTTAAGATTATCAGACACAATCATGCCTAGGTCCTGCTCTTCTTTAGTGGACAAAAGTACTTCACCCCCTATACTATTATCGATCTCTTGGATTGCTGCAGCCCAAATGCATGACCTTGCATTTTTTAACATTAAATCTCAGCTACTAAATTCTAGACCATACTTCAAGCTTAGCTAGATCCCTCCTCATGTTATCTACACGTTCCTGGGTGTTGTCATGAGGCTGGTACTAATAATGAAGCAAAGTTGAAAAGAAACCCTGTTTCTCACAGAGATCTAGATGTGCAATTACCTCAAAGCACAGCTAGAGGGGGCAGGAGTGATCATACAGAAGCTAATGAGGCTAGGAGATCTAACCAGTTGCACCTGGGAATGAGCCCGGGAGATTCAAAGAGAAGATCCCTTTATAAGCAGAAGTTTAATTCTAGCAAAGCAGAGTGGGAGAGAAAAAGCCAAGCAGTAAGGAGCACGGCTGCAGAAAGGGAAGCAGCAGAACAAGGAGCAGAAGGACTTGGAGAAGGAACAAGGAGCACGGCTAAGGAAAGGAGAGACCTGAAGGAAGGAATCCTCCTTCAGCAAGCCCAAGGGAATGGAATTCACAGAGGTGGAGTTCAGAGGGGCCAAGCTACCAGAGCAGCTGTTCAGAGGGAGTCTGCTGGGGAAGGCAGTCAGGCTGGAGAGTGTGCCACTCCCTGCTCAAGCAACGTTCCTGAGTCCAAAGCTGAGAGACGTATCCAGAGAACTAGGTTTGGAGGAAGACCTGCAGTCACTGGAACCTGCTGGACAAGTTTTACCAGGTACTCGAGGAAAAGGAGTTTTTAGCAAAGCTACTTTACCACTGAAACATAGAGCTGAATCCATACCAGGTTTTGCTAAGCTGCCAGGAAGCATAGCACTGCCCAGAAGCTACCGGCAGAAAAACTGTTCTAAGAACGTCTCTTTTGCAACAGTTTTTCTGCCGGTAGCTTCTGGGCAGTGCTATGCTTCCTGGCAGTTTAGCAAAACCTGGTATGGATTCAGCTCTATGTTTCAGTGGTAAAGTAGCTTTGCTAAAAACTCCTTATCCTCGAGTACCTGGTAAAACTTGTCCAGCAGGTTCCAGTGACTGCAGGTCTTCCTCCAAACCTAGTTCTCTGGTTCTCTGGATACGTCTCTCAGCTTTGGACTCAGGAATGTTGCTTGAGCAGGGAGTGGCACACTCTCCAGCCTGACTGACTTCCCCAGCAGACTCCCTCTGAACAGCTGCTCTGGTCTTATCTATTTTCAGCTCCTTGTGTGCACATAATAACACAGGTACACTAAAAAAAATTTTTTTTAAACTGCCTCTAATGTTTCGATTGATTTTTATGTTTTTTGGTGCGCTGAATCCAAATCTGGTAACCAATTTGCTCCATCACGTACAGATTTTTTGCTACATTGGGTTAGCAGTTTGAGGTGAACGTTTCAGATTGAGTGTGATCGAGATAAACGTTTCTTGGATGAATTCTTTATACTAATTGTTTAGTAGTTATTCAAATAAGAATAAAGAAAATTGTAACAAGGCAGCACATAAGAATAGAGTAATGTCAACAAAACACACTGTGATGGTAGCAAAATTGTCTGCACTTAAAACAGCCACATACATGTGCACAAACATTGAGCATATAAGAGCGAGGTTAGACACAAAGCAAAGCAAAGAAATGTGCAAAAAATGTTGTACAGGTATGTATGTAAGAATAGAAAACGCAAACCGCACCATTGCAATACATGAAGACAAACACCCGATGGTGTGTGTGAAAATAAAATTCTAATAAATGAGATCCGACACTGTGGTAATAACTAGCAAATTTTTATTTCAAAGTTTAGTAAAAACACGATATTTGTCAACACAGTTTAGATTTTAAAGTCATTCTTGGGTCAATCAATCTCCTGGTGGGCCTGTTTCTTCTTCCCCCGAATGCTTCTCTTGGTGCGCTGCTTGGCGTATTTTTCATCTGGGGTTTCCCGCAGCAGCAACCAGCAGAAATCAGCCATCATAGTGGTGTTCCATCTTCCTTGGTACCTTCTCTCTGCGTCCTTGATGTCCTGGTGAAACCTTTCACCTTGTTCTTCACTGTAGGCCCCCAAGTTTTCGGGAAAGTAGTTCACATGGGAGTGCAAGAAATGGACTTTCAGGCTCATGTTACAGCCTTGTTCTTTGAAGGCATTGATCATCCTGGCAACAATATCCTTATAGTTCTCATCCCGCCTGTTCCCCAAGAATTTGAGAACAACATCCTTGAAGGAATCCTAGGCTTCTTTTTCCTTCTCAGACATCGTTTCAGCGAATGCTCCATCTGAAATGAGTTTCCTTATATCAGGGCCAACAAACACTCCTTCCTTTAGCTTTGCTTCAGAAAGTCGGGGGAACTTTGAGCAAAGGTACCGAGAGCAACTCACCATCTTTTGGAAGGGACTTGATGAATTGCTTAATGAGACCCAACTTAATGTGGAGAGGTGGTAATAGAATTTTATCACGAGGTACCAAGCTCTCATGAAGAACATTTTTCTCACCGGGTCTCAAATACTCCCGAATTGGCCAGTCTTTTTTCCCCCAGTGTAGGTCGCGGGCCCGGCTATCCCCACAAGCAAAGGAAGCAGGGATATTTGGTGAAACCGGATTGCTGCCCTAATAGCATGGATAGAATTTTAAAGTCTCCACAAATCATCCACTTATGCTCATCATAACGAATCTTCTGAAGAATCAGGGCCAAATTCTCGTATTTTTCTTGGAGAATAACAGAGTGAGCAATAGGAACTGAAGCGAATGTGTTGCCATTATGAAGAACACCTTTTATGCTGTCTTTTGACGAATCAATGAACAGCCACCATTCAGCAGGATCATACTTGAGTTTAAACTTTTCCATCACTCCGTATATATCGTTGCAAAATACCAAATCTTCCTCTTTGCTGAAATACTTCAAAAATTGTGTCTCGCGGTTGCGGTACCAATAAAAAGTTGTTCCTGGTGACAATAGATTTTTCTGTTTAAGCCGAGAACCTAGCAGTTGGGCAGCATCTTTTGGGAGTCCTAAATCCCGGACTAAATCATTCAATTCAGCTTGAGAGAAAAGTTCAGGTTTCGGATCTGGTTCAGTTTCAAACTCGGAAGTACTGGACTCATCGGGAAAAGCCATCTGATGAGTCTCATCATGATCAGAACCGTCCACACAAATATGATCCAAAGATTTTGGTGGTTCAGGCACAGGTACTTCGTTGCTATGAGGCATAGGCCTAATTGCTGAGGGAAGGTTGGGGTAACTTATTACGTTCTTATTTTTTAAGTTGTATCCCTTCACAATGCAAGAGCAAAAATAGCATTCACTGCTGTGGTCTCTTTGTTCACACGCACATCATAGGTATTCCGAAACGAAATGCTTGTTTTTTACCTTTCATCCATAAGCGTAGATCTTCCTCACATGTCTTGCACGCTTTGTGAGGAGCCCACGGTTTGTCTTGATCGCCTAACTTCAAACCAAAATAGGCGAAATATACTTTTTTAATAAATGCAGAAATGTTCCTCTGCCGCTTTTTCACGGTATATTCCCCCCAAATAAAACAAAAACTGTCCGGAGAGTTGACGCAACCTCTGGCTCTGTGAGCCATCACAAATACACAGCACTGCAAACTACAACTGTAGTGAACCACTTCAGAATAAAGCTGGATTACGACTGAGCAAACAAAAGGTAATAATGAACTTGCAAGAAACTGAAATTTGACAGGAACGTTCATGTCGCAACACCGTGTTTGAGCGAGCGAACGAGGCGAGGCGAACAGGAAAGAACATGCGCCAGCGCGAGTACTGGATTTAGCCCCCCGCCTCCCAATTGTCCTGTTAATGTATAAAATGAATACAAAACACTCTAAAATATCATGAGGGAGTGTTTCTAGTTAGTTAACCATTACAACCTCTATTTTGGGCCAAGAAAATAAACTGCAGTCGGCTAAAAAGAAATTATGTGAACATTCCTTATATGGGTAAGAAATCTAATTTTGCAAGAAAACGTGACGTGATGGAACATTTTGGCTATTTTTCCTGGATTCAGCACCCCAAAATCTATAGGAATCAGTTGCAAAACTGGAGGCAGTTTTTTGGTAGTGTACCTGTGTAATTCAGCCAAGAGTGTAGGGAAACAAGGCTTTTATTTCCCCTCTATGCAAGGGTTCAATTAAGACAGTGGAAAGGCTCCAGGGAGTCCAGCTATAGAAACTCAAGGTATGAAAGCTTTATTCCTGCTAAAGAATGCTTAACTCCTAGACACACTGCTAAAGCAAATACTCCCTTTGTAAGAAGAAGGAAGAAACCAGAGTGGTTTCAAGAATTAACAAGAGAACTTAAAACCCAGTCTTATTGGAGGCAGGTCAGTGGAGACAGTCCATGGAAAGCTGTAACGGCCAGGGACAGTATTTACTCCACGGGGAAAGTAGTGACGCAGAATCTATGCACGTAGAAGATATAAATGCTATTCCCATGCCTCAGGAAGAAGATATGTATTGTGGGTTGTGTATGACTACTAGCATAGAGTCTATTGCCACCGTGTAAATAGGAAGAAAACTTGTTTAATTGTTTTTGTTTGGAATGAACTGAATTCCTCCATTTTCCTTGGCACTAATTGTGAAGCTACTAACAGTTAGCCCACCTGCTTATTACTGGAACCTTTTCAAACAAAGGACATTCTTTGATTTCCACTGTCTTAATTGAACCCTTGCATAGAGGGGAAATAAAAGCCTTGTTTCCCTACACTCTTGGCTGAATTATTATGTGCACACAAGGAGCTGAAAATAGATAAGACCAAACTCCATTTTTGGCCTTACATTTACACCACGCTCCTTGAAAATAAATATATCGTGGAGCATGCCCTTACCGCCCTTGGCCAATAGGGGCTGCCACCATGACAGTGTCTACACTATATTGCAGATTTTGGTATCATCCGCAAAGACGGAAACCTTACCCGTCGGCCCTTCTGCAATATCACTAACAAAGAAAATAATTGGACCAAGGACAGATCCCTGGAGCTCACCACTGATAACCTCCTTCTCCTCAGAGTGAGCTCCATTTACCTGTACCCTTTGGGTTAGAAATTGGTTGAGTGGGAGGTGACAATCAGTAGCTTTAGGGTCCATCCCTAGGGTGCTCAGTTTGTTTATAAGTAGCCTGTGAGGAACAGTGACAAAGACTTTTTACTGAAATCTAAGTATACCACATCTAGGGCTCTCCCTCGGTCCAATTCCTTGGTCATCCAGTTAAAAGATATCAGATTTGTCTGACAAGACCTGCCTCTGGTGAATCCATGCTGCCTCGGATCCTGTAATCCTTTGGACTCCGGAAACCTCACTATTTTCTCTTGCAGCAGCGCCTCTAATAATTTACTCACCACCAAAATTAAATGAACCGGTCTGTAGTTTTCAATCACATCCTTACTTCCGCTTTTGTGTAAAGGGACCACAGGTGTCTCTCTCCAGTCCTTTGACTGCACTCCCAACTCCAACGAGGCATTGAAAAGGTCAGTCAGTGGAGCTGCTAGAACGTCCCCAAGTTCCCTCAGTATTTTCGGGTGTATCCCATCCGGTCCCATCGCTTTGTCTACTTTAAGTTTAGCTAGTTTCTCACGTCTTTGAAAATTGTTCAAGATGCCCTCACTTCTGTTGCTGTTTGTGGGCGTTTTCTGAAGTACTGCTCCTGGTTCTTCATCTGTGAACACAGAACAGAAATATTTGTTAAGCAATTCTGCTTTATCCTCATCAGCTTCTACATATTCACCTCACAATAATTGTCATACTTACCCCCACTCAATTCTACGTTTTTCATTTTAACAACAAAGATTGAGTTGTACTCTACTTGTACATAGTTTGTAAACTGTTAATTATTAATGTTTTAAATTGATGTATTGTAGTTGTTTATTGTAAACCGCCCCTGATCTCAGGAAGGGGCGGTATAGAAGAAATACAAAAATCAATCAATCAATAAATAAAATATTCCTCCCGTTCACCCTTCTCACTAAGATATCTGAAAAATGTCTTAGCCAATGCAAAATAAAATGGGGGGGATATTTCCTCCTCTTTTTTGAATCTTTGCTTTCCTGATTACTTTGCTAGCTTCTCTCTCTGTGATCTCTTGAATTTCGTGAAGGCCTCCTTTTTCTTCACCTCTTCAGCTACTTCTTTTGAAAACCATAGCGATCTCCTTTTCCTTTTACCTTTATTTAGCATTTTAACAAAAAGGTTGGTTGCCCTTAAAATATCCCCTTTCAGTTTTGCCCACTGTTTTTTCTACATCCCCCAACTGTTCACATCCCACTAACGACTGCCTGAGATATTTGCTCCACTTGGCAAAGTTAGTTTTCTTAAAATCTAAGACCCTTGCTTTTGAATAGATTTTTACAGCCCTAGTCCTAATACTGAACCACACTATCTGGTGATCACCATATGCAAAATGATTTCTCACTATAACATAAACACTTTCACCATTGGTAAGCACCAAGTCCAGTATGGCTCCTTCACCTGTGGGTTCTGTTACCAGTTGTCTGAATAGTTCTGCCTGTAGAGAATCCAAGATCGCCTTACCTCTTTCTGGTTTAACCCACAGTGCCTCCTCTCTCCCTTTTAAGCTCTGTAGTTCCAAAGCTTTAATATTATTTTTTACATATAGTGCCACTCATTCTCCCCTTCTTCCTACCCTGTCCTTTCTGAATAAAGTATAGCCTGGTATAGTTACATCCCAGTCATGGTTTTCTGTGAACCATATTTCTGTAAGTGCCTCTAAATCCAAGTCAGCCTCTCCCACTAAAGCTTCAACATCTGGGATCTTATTTCCCAGGCTACAGGCATTTGTACACACCGCTTTCCATATGTTGCTCCTTTTACCCATTTCCATAAAGATATTTAATGTTTCACTTACCTGCGGCTTTCATCACCCATCCCCAATGTATCTAGTTTAAACTCCTCTAGTTGGGTCTATCTGATTTTCAGCAGTACTATCTGAATAGTGTTGCTGAAAATCATTACAGTTAACCCAATTCAACCCACGTATATCTCCCACATAAATATCCAAACGACAAGGGAAACACACACAAACATTCAATTTTTGTCAGAACGTTCACCATGAAGAATTAACTTCCTCTCGAGGTGCAATGTTCCTTTTTATCTTTTTTATCAGGACCACAGCCCAACTAAGGTCTTGAGAGATAAAACCCCCAACACCAACTGCAATATATATCCTCAAAACCAAGAGGTCACTTAGCTGAAGCGCTGTATCATTGTCCAATCTGTCGTCTTCTTCAAAACAGCGCAATTGAATTACAAAAGCACGTTCAACTGCAGCTTCAGCTCTCATTCATGAAAATGGCAACGCCATCAAGATCAATCAATCTCGGTCCTGTAACCCAACGTTGTGTTTCAGGCCAATGGTGTTCATGGCCCTTTCTCAAACCATGTCGCTCATCACATCTCCGAAAGTCCGGTGATTTAAATCCTCCAGGTATTGAGCACCTGAGCAGTTGGTACTAACCTAAAGGCTCATGGTAGTTGTAGTAACTTACTGTCTTCTCTAGAGAATACTCCACCAATCCAAGGATTGATTCAGCCCATCCGGTGTTATAGAATGCAAGTTGTAAATCCAAAATTGTTCCTGATAACAAAGTAAAGAATCTCTATCTCCCCCTCGAACTGATAATGGGGTATGATCCAAAATTCTCCAACGAAGATCAGTAAAATGATGATGATGATGATCCTGGCAATGCATTGCCACCGGAGCCGACATTACAGCATTTGTAATACGGGATTTATGTTTCTGCAAGCGTCACTTCATAGTCCGATTCGTTTTCCCAACATATATTTTATGACAAGGGCAAATTAAAAGATATACCACAAAGGAGGACAAACGGTTAGTATGATATTTACTGTAAATCCGTCGACCATTATTCGGGTGTTCCCAAACCGGGCCTTCCAGTGTGGAAACACAAAATTTACAAGTGGTACAAGAAAAAATGTCCTGGGGTCGTGCACTGGTGTGACTCCCCTGAATTATGTATGGTCCAATCTGCGATATTCCTCCCCCATTGAAAAGCAATCATCAGTGGTTTTTGAAAAACGGCATGTAAAGATAATATAGGCCAATGGGATTTTAAGATCTTCAGTACTGTGGTGGCATGTGGCATGTAGGGTAAAATGCCTACATAAGAAGAACCTTCAGATTGTTGTCTAGCGCCACTCTGATTGTCCAAATGCCACCAATCACTATAATTAAAACTGATAAAAAAAGATAAAAAGGAACATTGCACCTCGAGAGGAAGTTAATTCTTCATGGTGAAAGTTCCGACAAAAATTGAATGTTTGTGTGTGTTTCCCTTGTGGTTTGGATATTTATGTGGGAGATATACGTGGGTTGAATTGGGTTAATAGTTAATTTGTACCTTATAGAGGATGGCTTCTGATAGTTTGGAGTTAACTTCAAATACTGCCACTTTTGCGTTTACTGAGGATAAATTAATTCAATTAGCTAACCGTCCGTTTATTATTTGAATTATTGGATCAGCCTGATGTGGAATCAACTTCTTCCTCTACTTCTTCTCCCTGGCTTGAGTTCAAAAATTTGCACAAAAAACAAGTGCGAATTAAATTACAAGCAGCCGGGACTTCCGGTTGGGCAATGAGCTGATCGGATCGCATACGATCAGCTGCAGGTAATCTGCCCCACAAAACGGCTACTAATCTCTATAAAAGTGGGCACCAATCCCATATTTCTCTCATTTAAGATACGGGGGATCTTTGGTGCTGGGAGCAGCCTCTAAGCGACACTGAGAGCCCGATGGCAGCGAAACCGCCAAGGAAGGAGAAGTTGAGGGCTACAGAGGGCAAAATGGCGGAGGGAGCACCAGTCAGCCCGAAGCCTAGTGGTTCCACGGACCTGGTAAAAGAAGTGAGCGCTGCAGTGGTCCAGGCGTTGGATACCCGATTTCAAGAATTAGTAGATCGGATCCAGAATGTCAGCCAGAACCTCACTGATTTCGCAGGGCGAATAGACCAAGTAGAAGCCCGGGTCTCAGACGTTGAAGATGCCCGGCACTCCTTGGAAACTAAAGTGGCGGCCCTAGAGAACATAGTTAAGCAACAGGGCGACAAACTAGACGAGCTCGAAAACCGTGGGCGACGAAAGAACCTACGGTTTATTGGAATTCCGGAGAGCGTGGCTGATGGCGCGCTGTATCTCCAGGAACAAGCAGGAATAAGTCCTCACATATGGGTACGTCGGTACCGACGGAGCCCGTGCGGGAAAGCTCCCCAGCTTCTTAGAATAGAAGCTTTTGGGACCTCCCACTGCACATGCGCACTGCCTTCCCGCCTTCCTGAACAGCTCTCCTCAGTTTCTCTTTTTCCGCGGAGCCAGCAGGTCGTGTTCCTGTCACCGCTGAAGAAATTGTTATTTTATTTGTTTCTTTAGACCGCGTACCTGCCTTCCCCATACCGATACCGGTATCGCCGGTCTTTTCTTTCTTTCTTTAAAAAATTATAATTCTTTTTTCTTATTTTTTAGCTTTTTGGTCACTTCAGAGAGGCCTCTCGGCCTACTCAATTTCTCCTCATGGAGAAGCCAGCCCCTGGATTTAAGAAGTGTACCAAATGTAATGCTGTTATTTCAGTCACAGACACCCATGACTGGTGTCTGAAATGTTTGGGGCCTGACCATTCCATACCGGACTGCCCATCTTGCTCCCACATGTCTAAACGTGGGCTGCAGAACCGGGCCAACAAATTCCATGTGCTGTTTGCTTCAGAGAATACAGCATCACAGTCATCCAGGTCTTCTTCTCCGGATGGATCTCAGGTAACCAAACCTTCTGTGGGCAAGTCCTCAAAGAGCAAATCTCCTTCAAAGCATCGAGAGGCTCTTAGCTTAGAACTTGAGGACCCTGCCCCAGCCAAACAACCCCGGCGGGAAGTCCAACTTCCAAAAACGCCAATTCAGGGGTCTCAGGTTGATATCGATGCTACGGCCTCGACAGATCACCTGTTAGCCTGCTCTGGGGTACCGGGTCACTCCGGTACCGACATCCAGGCAGCTATGGCGTCCATGGGCGATACTGTACAGTCCATGCAGCAGGCCGTCATGGCTTTCATTAAAGCTGCAACGCCATCGGTTCCGCTTTCAGCGGTTCCGGGCCCGATACCGGTATCGTCCGCCATGCCGGTATCGAGGCCGTCCACCTCTAAACGCAAGTCGGTACCGTATGGGCTTTCGCTCCATACCGGTTCCATACCCGATACGCCCGATATCGATACCGATCGGTACGCGTATCGTGCGTTAGAGGAAAGCACCGATTCCTCTGAGGATTTTCACTCCTCTGATGATTCTGCTGAGTTTTCACTCAACTTACCTGAGGAGCCCTCTTCTCCTAAAAGGAGAATGTCCCCTCCAGAGGATTTGTCCTTCCAGGACTTTGTTTTAGATATGGCTACAGCCCTTTCTATTACCACATCCTCTGAAAAGGAACCCAGATCCAAAAAACTGGATATTTTGGGATACTCAAAGGCCCCTAAGGAGGCAGTTACCCTGCCTATCCATGAAATCCTTCAAGAACAACTGATGGATTTCTGGGAAAATCCTTTGACTTTGTCTCCTTATTCCCGTAGGTTGGACACCATGTATAGGGTTCCTCCTTCTCCTGGTTTCCAAAAGACTCAATTGCCTCACCACTCTATTGTGGTGAAGTCTGCAATGAAGAAGATTAGGAGTACCAAAAGGCACTCTTCCACCCCTCCAGGACGGGAATGTAAGACTTTGGACTCTTTTGGTAGGAAAATTTTCCAGGCTAGTATGCTTATAGCCAGGATTAATTCCTACAGTCTCTATATGGGCATGTTCCTGGAGGAACTTGCCAAAAAGGTGCGGCATTTTGCCCCCTTTATCCCTGAGGATAAAAAGCAGGGATTCCTTTCCCTAGTGAAACAACTCTTAGAGGTTTCTAAGTTCTCTAATAGGGCAGCATATGATTCCTTTGAGGGAGCCAGTAGGGCTTCGGGCATTGCTATTGCAGCCCGACGTCTTGCTTGGCTCCAGGCCTCTGATCTGGAACCTTGGGTTCTAGATGGCTTACGGAATCTGCCCTGTACAGGTGAGAACTTATTTGGGGAAGAGTGGCAAATCAAAGCCACCCAGATGGATGCTGAAAATGCCACCTTGGAAAGACTTTCAAAGTCCACTTCAATTCCTACTAAGAAAAAGTCTTTTAAAAGGCCTTACTATAAGAAGGCCAGAGTTGCTTCAAATACTGGCCAGCAGTCTTCTCAACCTCGCTATACTGCTAAGCGTCAGCAATCCAAACAAGCACGAGCTAAGCCTGCAGCAGCTACTGTAGCTCAGCAGGCTCCAACCCCTCAGGGGTTTTGACTTGCTCCTAGGGAACTTGCCACTTCTGGTTCTAACACAACCAGAACCTCTCACCATACCCGGAAGGTTAGTTCACTTTGCTCCCAGATGGGAACAAATCACAACAGAACAATGGACCCTCTCTATCATTCGAGAGGGTTACAAACTTCATTTCTCCAGCCTTCCTCCCCATCATATGGTGAGACCATTCAATTCTCCCCCATCTCTCCTAACCCTATTGGGTCAAGAGGTTTCTTCTCTTCTTGCCCAAGGGGCCATAGAAGAGGTTCCTCTTCCTCAACAAGGGTCCGGTTTCTACTCCCCTTATTTTCTCATTCCAAAGAAGACAGGGGGATTCAGACCAATCCTAGATCTGAGAGAATTGAACAAATTTCTCTTCAAGGAGAAATTCAAAATGCTGTCTCTCGGCATTCTCCTTCCTTACCTTCAGGGTCAGGACTGGCTTTGTTCTCTAGACCTACAGGATGCGTATACCCATATACTCATCCATCCATCCCACAGAAAGTATCTTCGCTTTCTGTTTCAGGGAAAACATTTCCAATACAGAGTACTCCCCTTCGGTCTAGCCTCTGCTCCAAGAGTATTCACAAAATGCATGGCAGTCGTAGCCGCATTTCTAAGAGGCATGGGAATCTTTGTCTTCCCATATCTGGACGACTGGCTCATCAGAGCTCCAACTCAGTCACAGGCCCAGATTTCCCTGGACCACACAAGGAGCCTTCTGCAGTATCTGGGACTGGTAGTAAACCTTCCCAAGTCTCAACTCATCCCTACTCAATCTCTAGAATTCATAGGGGCCCAGTTGGACACCATCACTGCAAGGGCCTACCTTCCACAGGTTCGAGGCCAGCGCCTCCTGAGTTTGGCCTCCCAAGCTCAGTCCAGCACTCACTTGACAGCCAGGGAAATGCTACGCCTACTGGGTCATATGGCCTCCACAGTGCATGTGGTGCCCTATGCTCGTCTTCATATGAGAGCAGCTCAATGGACCCTGGCCACTCAGTGGACTCAGGCGTCAGGAGCGCTCTCAGACCAAATACAAACCTCCGATCGTCTGTTTTGGTCCCTCCACTGGTGGACTTCCACCAAGAATCTGTTGTTGGGGGCTCCATTTCAACCATTGCTACCCCAAGCAACCCTCACAACAGATGCCTCCCAAACAGGGTGGGGAGCCCATCTGCAAACTCTCTCCACTCAGGGCACTTGGTCTCTACAAGAGACCACCCTTCATATCAATCTTCTGGAACTGCGAGCAATTTACCTTGCCCTCAAGGTCTTCCACTCCCTCCTAGCCAACCTGACTGTCCTAGTTCAGACGGACAATCAGGTGGCCATGTTTTACATAAACAAACAAGGAGGGACGGGCTCTCTGTCGCTTTGCAACGAAGCTCTAAGACTATGGGCCTTCGCCAGAGAGCATCAGATTCACCTGCTAGCAGTGTATCTCCCAGGAGTTCAAAACTCTCGGGCAGACAGGCTCAGTCGAGTTCTGCTGCCACACGAATGGTCCCTACATTTGGACCAAATAAACCGAATCTTTCAGGAATGGGGGACCCCGGACATAGACCTCTTTGCAAGTCCGTGGAATGCCAAACTTCCCCGGTTCTGTTCCAGAACTCCGTGTCAGGGAGCTCAGGCCACGGACGCCTTTCTCCTGAATTGGAATCAGGCATTCCTATATGCCTTTCCACCCATTCCTTTGATTCCCAAGACTCTGTTCAAACTCCAGAGGGATCATGGAACTATGATCCTCATAGCTCCACGCTGGCCACGCCAAGTGTGGTTCCCTCTACTTCTACAGCTCTCCCAGGGATCCTACTTGGATCTGGGAGCTGCGCCAGACCTCCTGTCTCAGGAGGAGGGGACTTTGTGGCACCCAAACCCCAAATCCCTTCACCTCAGTGCTTGGTTACTGAAGGCTTAAGCCTTCAAGACTTTCATCTTTCCCAACCAGTGAAAGATATCCTTTCTGCCTCTAGGAAACCCTCTACCAGGCGTTCCTATGCTTTCAAATGGAAACGTTTTTCCATTTGGTGTGCTCAGCAGGGTCTTGACCCTCTGGCACTTCCTTTGAATTCTCTTCTTGATTATCTCCTGCATCTATCCAATGCAGGCCTCAAGACGAATTCGGTAAGAGTCCATTTAAGTGCTATTGCAGCATCCTTGAAACATATAAATGGACAACCTATCTCCTCTCATCCTCTTGTTGCAAGATTCATGAGAGGCCTGACTCTCACTAAACCTCCCATCAGACCACCCCCGGTCGCATGGGATTTGAATCTAGTGCTCGGTCAACTTATGAAGCCACCTTTTGAGCCAATGTTTTCCACCTCCTTGAAATTTCTTTCCTGGAAGGTCATCTTCCTCATTGCAGTCACTTCGGCTCGCCGCATCAGTGAGCTGCAGGCTTTAGTGGCTAATCCACCTTACACAAGATTTCATCATGATAAGGTGGTCCTTAGGACGAATCCCCACTTTATGCCTAAAGTGGTCTCGCCTTTTCATCTTAATCAAGAGGTATATCTACCTGTCTTTTTTCCAGCTCCTCATGCATCCAATGCAGAGAGGAACCTTCATACTCTGGATTGTAAAAGAGCTCTCGCTTTTTACCTTAATAGGACTCAGCCACATCGAAAGTCTTCTCAACTTTTTGTGGCCTTTGATCCTTCCCATTTGGGACTTCCAGTCTCCAAGCGTACACTTTCCAATTGGATTGCTCAGTGTATTTCTTTTGCTTACCAGAGCAAAAACATTTCTCTGGAAGGCCATGTCACTGCTCACAATGTGAGGGCCATGGCAACTTCTATGGCTCATCGGCACTCTGTTTCCATAGATCAGATCTGTCGAGCCGCTACCTGGGCCTCGGTTCATACCTTCACAGCCCATTACTGTTTGGACAAGGACTCCCGCCGGGATGCCTTGTTTGGCCAGGCTGTCCTCAAGCACCTGTTCCATTCCTAAACAACTCCTGCCCACCTTCCCAGAATGGATGCCTGAGATCCATACGAAGATGGCGAACCTTTACAGGGGATCCCATGCATCTAAGCTAGGGAGTCCCCATATGTGAGGACTTATTCCTGCTTGTTCCTGGAGATAGCACAGTTACTTACCTGTAACAGGTGATCTCTGGGAACAGCAGGAATTAGTCCTCACAACCCACCCACCTCCCCTAGGAGTTGTATCTTTATCTATCTATCTTCCTGTCCTCTCTCTGTTGACTCAGCTATAAACTCGAAACTGAGGAGAGCTGTTCAGGAAGGCGGGAAGGCAGTGCGCATGTGCAGTGGGAGGTCCCAAAAGCTTCTATTCTAAGAAGCTGGGGAGCTTTCCCGCACGGGCTCCGTCGGTACCGACGTACCCATATGTGAGGACTAATTCCTGCTGTTCCCAGAGATCACCTGTTACAGGTAAGTAACTGTGCTTTACATTCCTGCAGACCTGGATAGAGAAACTGTTACAGGGCAAAAATGAAGACCCTGTAAAATTGGAACGTGTTCACCGGCTGGGCCAGAGGCGGGAACAACTGCGGCGTCCGAGAGCAGTTATCGCTCGATTCCTGGACTACAGGCAAAAAGAAACGGTGCTGAGAACGGCCCGCGGCCGAAACATGCAGCAACAGGACTCGCCACAAATATTGGTATTCCAGGACTATTCGGCGTTAGTGAGCCAACAGCGGCGAGCATTCTCCGAGGTCTGCACACAGCTCCGAAACCAGGGTGTGCGATTCTCCCTGCTTTACCCGGCTCGGTTGAGAGTAGAGATAAACGGACAGACTCGATACCTGACAACGCCGGCGGCGGCAACATCTCTGCTGGGAACTATACCATCTCAACTTGCCTCTCCCCCGTGAAAATTGTGCCGGGCATTTGGATGGAGAAGTGCTCTCTTGCTGGAAGAGTGAGGCTCGAGACCTGTTCGGGGCCTGAACTGTGGCGGTTGCTCTAATCTTGGTTCCAAGGGCTATATTGTTGCACTTTTTGTTCTGTCTAAACTGGCCCTGCTACATTCGGATACAGTGTTGAGCTGTTCCTTTGAGTGAAAGTTTAATGCTTTTCTTGTTTCACTGTTGCTATCTTTGCTTTACCCTATGGGTTGTAAGGTAGGGGTGGTTTCATTGATATAATTATAGGCGATATTTAGTGTGAGGGAATGTGTAGGGGGACGGGCGGGTGGTTGATTTTGGGAGGAGGGGTTCCTTTTTATTTTATTTTCCTTTAAGTGATCTATTTATTTAATTTTAATTTTCCTATATATAGTTCGGGGCTCTTCCCTTTCCCGCTCCTCCTTCCATGGTTAGGAGTGGGGAAGGGCTACTTGAGCCGCGTGCTGGCACTGCCCCCGCTTTTCAGCTTAATTTAAAAATTTAATCAAGACCCCGATAATGAGGGGTGGGGAACAGGCCTGCAGATTGATCCCTCGCGTTTGCAGAGAGTAGTATCACACGGATTACAACCGTGAGATTGGACGGTCCTCGGGCAGGCAGCTCCGGCGGAGCCAGATGTAACACTGGAACTCCGCAGCCTCAGCCCAGGACCCTGTTTGGAGTGAAAGTTTAATGTTTTTATTGTTTCATGGTTGCCATTTTTGCTTTACCCTATGGGTTGTAATATAGGGGTAATCTTATTGATAATTGTGGGTGATATTTGGGTTGAGGGAAGGAATAAGGAGGGATTGAGCTTCTCCTGCACCGCCAGCTGACTTGGCTGCCCAATCGGGGCACTTCGGCACCATTTAAAAGAAGGCGCTAGCCTCCAGCAGCCCTCTCATCATCCGCGTGCTCTCCCAGGAGGGATTGAGCTTCTCCTGCACCGCCAGCTGACTTGGCTGCCCAATCGGGGCACTTTGGCACCATTTAAAAGAAGGCGCCAACCAGGCGCACCCGCGCCTGAGGGCCCTTTGGCACGGCCCTTAGGCTAAGGCGTTTAAGGCTAATACAGATCCAGAACTGAGACACGAACTGAGATAACGAAGAAAAACCTACTACAACATCCTGGTACTGCTGGAGCTCACCTAAAATCGAGCTCGCGTACCTTCACCATATCAGCCAGATCTTCAACGCAGCAAGTATAGCCTACTTTGAACGTCTAAATAGATAGACCATCTAAGCAGTCTATTACTAAATTATATTAGCTTATCCTACTCTTCCACCTCAGTTAGCATACATACATCCCTATCACGGCTAGCTAATTACTGTGATAGTTAGCATGTGTATTCCTTTCAACCATAAGTAATATATATAATTGACTTACTATCGCAAGCCTTGATACACCATTGCATGCACATAACCTTGTATGTTAATGCTGCCGGTAACCTAAACACATTACTGCTAAGACTTTTCATCTCAAACAACACTGTAGAGCATTACTGTTGTCAGTAAGTTAATTATATTACAGTCCGATCGCTACAGTTGTTAGTAATCTCCTAAATAACCATTATCAGACTTACTGTTGCCAGTAGATCAGTTATAATTTACTGTTGCCACTAGATCAGTTATAATTACTGTTGCCACTAGATCAGTTACAATTTACTATTGCCAATAGATCAATTGTAATTACTGTTACCAGTAGATCAGTTATAATTTACTGTTGCCACTAGATCAGTTATAATTTACTGTTGCCACTAGATCAGTTATAATTACTATTGCCAGTAGATCAGTAACTGTTCCAGTAGCTCAGTTACAATTACTGTCGCCGGCCGCCCAGTTACTGCTGCCAATAGCCTAGTTACAATTACTGTTGCCAATAGCTCAATTGTAATTACTAGCTGGCCCATACTGTTGTCAGTAAATCATCTTCTTAATACTCTGCAGTACTTATTACTATTACCAGTACAAGAAAACTCATCTCATAGACACAAATGACACACACAACAACCATGCTTCTAAAAGCGTCCTACACCTGCATCCTCCTAACAATCCTAATTGACCTAACACTAAGGGGCTTGTTTACAAAGCCGCGGTAGCGGTTTGCGATCGTAATCGGAGCCGCGGCCCCATTGATTTCAATGGGGCCGCGGCTGCGATCGCGATCGCGAACCACTACCGCGGCTTTGTAAACAAGCCCCTAAGTCTTAACAGCAAAAACTACAAGACAATTCCAATCATACATACAACAAACCGGAACAATCTCCATATTGGCTATTATTCCCCACACATCCAGACTAAAATAAACTACCACAGACTCATCCAAATAAAACAAATTAATCTACAACAAGCCACCCAGCCTAACAACCATCATAAATCAACATCTTTATCATGCATACTTCGAGCATTTATAAGTATGGTAGAATGCCAGTTTTTGACCGCTTCATCCAGGGTTGTTGGGGATAGAACAAGGTGAGGGATTGTATGCTCGATCATTAAAAAAATAAAATCCCTATAATTAACGATCTACTGACTGACTCAAAACCTGATATACTATGTATAACGGAGACTTGGCTCTCGGATACAGATACAGTTCTCCTAAATCAACTTGACAACTCAAACTATGATATATCCTACTCACATAGAGCCAACAAAAAAGGAGGTGGTGTATTGATTATGACAAATAAAAAGCTAAAAAAATCCTAGCTAATTCAAACAACATTGACACTCTCATTATAAAAATAGACCACCTCAGAATCTGTTTAATCTATAGACCCCCCAACCAAAATGCAGATAGCCTCCACTCACTAATTGAACTCCTCAACTCATCCTCTGAACTGAATCCTCTAATTGTTCTAGGTGATTTCAACCTTCCCTCACTACCAATAAATGAATCCAACCTCTTTCTCGAAACAATATCTGATTTAGACTACCATCAAGTAATAAACACACCTACCCACACCAAGGGTGGCACCCTTGATCTTGTACTACTACCCAACTTAATCTTTAAACTGTTTAAACCAGACTCCTTAGAATGCTCTCAAATACCTTGGTCTGATCATCACCTTATCAAACTAAACCTCAACTACAATACCAACTGCACCATAAAACACACAAGAAATGACATGACAATAAAATTTAAGAAATTTAATGAAAATGAGTTTCTGGATTCTACAATCCCTCACCTTGTTCTATCCCCAACAACCCTGGATGAAGCGGTCAAAAACTGGCATTCTACCATAACCAATGCAGCCCAAATAAATCAAATTAATAAAAAGCTAACCCACTCAAAAACCAACCGTACACCATGGTTTAATAGCACATTAAAACAAATGAAAAGAGAACTAAGAAATCTAGAACGTAAATGGCGTAAAACCAAATCCACCATTGAGAAAGAAATATATTACAACCACCTCACACAATATAAAGATACCATAGATAACTCAAAGAAAAATTATTATGCTACAATACTATCAAAGTCTTACAATAGACCAAGAGAACTATTTTCTATAGTTAGCAACCTAACAAACAATTCTCAAGCTTCTAGCAAAGAAATCACTGACATCTCAGCACAAACACTTGCCAATTATTATCAAAGCAAAACAAAACTATCACCAATAACCTTAGACCCTATCTACAAACCTCTCCATATTCGAAATGAATGGCCAGAGTTTCACCCTATATCCAAAACATCATTAAAGAACATCATTCTCAATCTCAACACCACAACTTCTTACCTCGACCCCTGCCCAGTAATATGGATAAAAAACACACTCCCAACTCTCCTATCCTTCATACTTCCTATGGTAAATCTATCACTACTCCAAGGCTACCTCCCTCCCACACTTAAACATGTACAAATTAGGCCGATCCTGAAGAATAACACACTTGACAAAACCTCCCCAAAATCTTACCGACCTATCTCAAGTATACCATTCTTAGCAAAAGTCATAGAAAAAACTGTACAAATACAGACACAAGAATTTCTTGATTCTTCCTACCCTCTTGATGACCAACAATACGGATTTCGCCCCAAGCATGGAGTCGAAACACTTCTGACTGTCCTAACTGATACACTATTAAGAGGAATAGATAACCACAAAAAAGCCTTCATCCTCTTATTTATTGACATTTCTGCTGCTTTCGATAGTGTTCACCATTCAATAATGCTTAACAATTTAAGATACATAGGAATATTCTCCACAGTTCATAAATGGTTCACTTCTTATCTGAGCAATAGAACCCAAAATGTTAGAATAGGCAATCAAACATCCGAATCATATAAATTTGAAACAGGTTTACCACAGGGCTCAGCGCTTTCAGCTCTATTATTTAATATATACATAAAACCAGTTTGCAATATCTTTAAAAAATATGGAGTACTCTATCATCTATATGCTGATGATATTATGATGTACATCCCATTTACAATCCCTAACATACCGTTGCAACTCCTATCGGATTGTTTTAATGAAATAACTTTATGGCTAAATGCCCACAATCTTCAAATAAACCATTCAAAAACCGAAGTACTAATTGTCACTAAAAATCAGGATTATACCCCACCAACACATATAACACTTCAAAACCAGGAAATTAAAATAAAAAACGAAGTGAGATACTTAGGAGTTATTATAGATAAACACCTCACATTAGATACCCATATCAGAAACACCACAAAGAAAATTTACTTCAAACTCAAAATACTTAAACAACTTAGACCACTCGTATACACACATGATTTTATCAGTATAATTCAAGCCACCATAACCCCTCACTTTGACTTTGCTAATCTTATATTATTAGGCACATCAAAACAAAACATTAAAAGACTTCAACTTGCACAAAATTCATCAGCAAGGATTATAACGAAAACACACTCTCATCAACATATAACACCAATACTATCATCCCTTCATTGGCTACCAATTCAAAGCCGGATAACATACAAAACACTAATAACTGCATTTAAAACACTATTTGATATGGCACCTCGCACATTAAGTAACTTAATTACTAAAGAACATTCAAAACCTACTCAAAGAAAAGGTCAATTAAACAAACTTAAAACCCCCAAAGATTTCATAAAAACAAATAAATCAACAAACAGAGCGTTCTCACATGCAGCCCCAATAGCCTGGAATTCCCTCCCAGTTGAACTAAGAATGTTAACAGAGATTAATGAATTCCACAAAAAATTGAAAACCCACCTTTTTACAATACACTACAATAATATAGACCAGCCCTCAAAAGAATTAGATAAAGGCTAAGCAGTTTTTGTCTAACATCTTACTATAACAGAAAAAGATAACCCTCCCCATCTGCACCTGAACTACTCATTACGATTATACCCCACATAATACGTATATGTATATAATGTTGCACTGTTCTGTGCTAATCTGTACTACATTTTCTGTTTTCTTTACATTGTTTATTGTTATATGACGTTATATGTAAAACAAACAATGCTTTGTTGACTGTTGTTATTTGTGAACCGCAGCTGATCTCTGGAAGCTGCGGTATATAAGTGCTTGTTAAATAAATAAATAAGGGGGCGGGTGAATGGTTGATTTTGTGAGAAGGGGTTCTTTTTTATTTTATTTATTTTATTTTAATTTTCTTTGTTATTTATTATTTAATTTTATCCTTTCTATATATAGTTCGAGGCTCTGCCCTTCCCGCTCCTCCCTCCATGGTTGGGAGTAGGGAAGGGCTACTTGAGTCGCGTGCTGGCCCTGCCCCCGCTTGTAAGTTTGCTTTAAATTTAATTAAGACCCGGATAACGAGGGGCGGGGAGTAGGCTTGCAGATTGCTCCCTCGCTTATGTAGAGAGTAGTATCGCTCTGATTGCAACTCTGAGATTGGACGGTCCTCGTGCAAGTAGATCTGGCGGAGCCAGGTATAACACTGGGTCCTGCAACCTCTGCCTAGGACTCTGTTTCGAGTAGAAGCTTAATGTTTTTATTGTATCATTATTGCCATCTTTGCTTTACCTTATGGGTTGTAACGTAGGGGTAGTCTCATTACTAATTGTGGGCGATAATTGGTGTGAGGGAATATGTAGGGGGGCGGGTGGGTGGTTGATTTTGTGAGGAGGAGTGTTGTGTTTTTTGTTTGTTGGATTTCGCCGAACAATCCAAGGGTCAATATAGCGTTAATCTCGTGGGGAGCGAGGATGAAGGTGCATAGGGCACAGCTTTGACCCACTAATAGGACTTAGGAAGGATGATAGCTGTTTTTAATGAGTTATGCTCACTGTACATTTGGGGGATAGGGGGGGCAATCCCGATGCTCATAGGGAAGCTGTCCAACTTGGGTGGACTGGATAGCTGACTAGTGGGAGGACAGGGGGGGGATGGTCGGGAGGGGGGGGGCGTAGGGGGGGGAAGCGCACACTTTATTGTTCCATGAGATACAGCTCTATACAGCTCAGATGTTTACTGGGAGGGAGCTCCAGGCTGGGGGAGCTCCCTTGTTGAGGTTAGGTTTCGCTTCCTGGATACACTTTGACACTGCCCCATGCCACTGAAGGTTATTACTTGGAATGTCTGCGGATTGGGGACCCCAATTAAGCGCTATAAAACCTTGCAGGCCTTGGCCAGACAGCAATGTGATGTGGCCCTCCTGCAGGAAACCCATCAATCAGAGGCAGAACATAATAAACTCTGTCGGGGCTGGGTGGGGCAGGTTTGGGGATCCCCGGCACGCGGGAAAAAGGGGGGCGTAGTAATTCTGATTCATAAGCGAGTGCACTTTGCTATGGAAAAGGTAGTGGCATCGGTGGATGGGCGCTTTCTTTTGTCGGCTGGTAGACTGGAAGGGAAGCCGGTGATTATTGGTAATCTCTATGGCCCTAATAGGATGGAGCCTGGCTTTTACAACAGTCTCGCCTCTCAAATTGAACAGCTCCCGGAGTTCCCCTTACTCCTGGGGGGGGATTTTAATGGGGTTCTAGATGTCGACCTAGACACCTCTAGAGGGGGAGAAGCGAGAGAGAGGATTCCGTTGGCGCGGGTGTTACAGCGTTTTCACGGTAGACTCGGACTAGTGGACCCATGGCGCTTGCTGCATCCCTCGGAGAGGGATTTTACCCACCAATCCCGGGCCCACGGGTCTAGCGCTCGAATTGACTATTTCCTAGTATCAGGGGCCTTGTTTGCTAAATTGGGGGAGGTGCAGATCGGCCCATTGGAAATCTCAGACCACGCGTTGGTCGGGATGGAGTTACATTGGGTGGCAGTACAGACCCGGACGAGACTCTGGAGACTTCCTTTGGGGCTGTGCCAGGATGTTAAATTCCAACATTTCTTGAAGCAGCGCTGGCGGGAGTTTCTGAGTGACCACCAGTGCCATAGCGAGGACCCGGAATTGGTATGGGAAACAGCAAAAGTAGTGTTACGCGGTGACATTATTGGGTTGGCTGCCCGAAAGCGACGGCTGATAGCAGAGCGAGTGATTGGCTTGGAGCGTTTGGCTACCCGTCTGCGCAGGGTGTGTGCTCGTCACCCGACAGCTGCGAATAGGAAGAGACTTTGGGAAGCGCAGGTGGATCTCAATGAATTATTACACCAAAGAGCCAAGAAATCCGTCCTTTATTATAAATATCGTCTACATTGCTTTGGGAACAAGCCAGGGAAGCTACTGGCGCGTTGTCTGAAGGGGCAACGGGGGTCCCCCTTAGTGACGGCCATCAGGGATGTGCAGGGACGACTATTGAAAGACTCTGTTGAACTTGCTCGGGCCTTTCGAAATTTTTTTCAAGATTTATACAGGGCGCAACCCCCGTCTATGGTAGACCTTGATGAATATTTGAAATCGTTGCGCCTCCCACGGCTCACTGCGGAACAGAGTGAGCTTTTGGAACAACCTATCACCGCGCAAGAGATATCCTCCGCGATTTCCGCAGCTAGTGGTAATAAGTCACCGGGGCCGGATGGACTGGGGGCGGAGTTTTATAAACTTCTCGAGGAACCAGTGAGCCCCTTACTTGCGGAGGTTTTTAATGGGAGGGCGGAAAGAGGAGCCTTCCGCTGGGGAAATAACCACGCCCACCTAACGCTGATCCCTAAGCCGGGTAAGGACCCGTTGCTGGTAGGGTCCTATCGTCCTATTTCCCTGCTTAATTTCGATATTAAATTAAACGCGAAGGTTTTGGCGACACGGCTGGCAATGGTCATAGGCCACTTAGTTCATGACTCCCAGGTGGGGTTTGTAAAGGGGAGACACGCGGTTCGTAACTTGCGTAAGATCTTAGCGTCGCTAGAATGGGTTCATGCTCATCGGTTGCCCTCACTGCTTATAAGTTTTGATGCAGAGAAAGCCTTTGACAGGGTGGATTGGCATTTTCTCCGTCAACTTCTTCCGCGATATGGGCTGGGAGATAAATTTTGTAGGATGATAGGGAGTCTATATGTGCGGCCTATGGCAGGGGTACTGTGCAATGGTATCCTCTCTGAAGAATTTCTTTTGGAACGGGGCACAAGGCAGGGATGCCCCCTATCCCCTCTACTATTTGTTTTGTCACTAGACCCTTTGATCCGGACTATAGAGGCTTCCAAAGGGATACAGGGAATCCGTATGGGCTCACAGGAGTTTAAACTCTCGGCCTTTGCTGATGATATTTTGGTTCATCTGCTCTCCCCGGAACAATCACTGCCGCAACTTTTAGAGGAGTTTGTGCCCTACGGTAGCCTCGCTGGGCTGTGCATCAATAGGGATAAATCAGAGGCATTGGATGTTTCTGCGCAGCTGTGTGGGAATTGGGTGGGCAACTTCCCCCTTAGGTGGGTGGGCGAGGAATTTATCTACTTAGGCATAGTGCTGACTCGCAACCCTCAAATGCTGTATTCGCGCAACTTGGAACGGTCCCTAAAGAGGCTTCAGCAACAATTGAAAGCATGGGAATTACTCCCGCTATCCCTATCAGGGAAGATAGCAGCGATTCAAATGGTGATTTTACTACGATTGTTGTATTGGTTTCAAACGCTGCCAGTTTGGGTGCTCCGACGTGACATTCGGCGATTTGAGGTCGCCCTTCGACAGTTTCTCTGGAAAGGAGGGAAGGCGCGTATCTCGTGGGCACGAATGGTGGGGTCTTGGCGTGAGGGGGGGATGGGTCTCCCGGACCTTACGGGATATGCTATGGCGTGTCAGGCTCGACACCTCGGCGACTGGCTGGGAGGGACAGAAGTGTATACTCTGTGAGTTCTGGAGGAGTGTTTTGTGGCGCCCTTGACGTTGTTGGGGGTTCTGCATGGGACTTACCATACCCTTCCTCGCCATGTCGTGCGTAGTGAGCTGATTGGTTCTGCTCTGCGAACCTGGAAGCACCTTAACCTCCGTTGGAACACCTCGTGGAGGGTTACCAGCTGGCTCCCCTTACAAGGCAACGCTACCTTTCTCCCAGGCTCGGAGACGAAGGTTTTCCGGGAGTGGGCCGCCCGGGGTATCCAGAACGTCGGGCACATGGTCGAGCCTTCCGGGCTATGTAAATCTTTTTTGGCTCTAAGTAGGGAGTTCGAGCTATCTTCTAGGCACTGCTTCGCTTATATGCAGCTCGCGCACTATGTGTCTTCCCTTCCCTGCGAGGCGTTACATGTGGACCGCTCTGCGCTGATTCTGCAGTTTTTTGGATTGGGGGAGGAGAATCCCCCAACGATCTCGGATTTTAAGAAACGCTTGGCTGGCCTTCGTATTGCCTTTGACTATTGGGGAGTTGAGGCAGCTTGGGAAAGGGAATCGGGAGAGGAAGTGCCCCCGGGGCTGTTCTTCAGGCCTTACGAGGGATAGTGAAGTTGTCCCTGGAGGCCCGTTGGAGGGAGACACAATTTAAATGTGTAACCAGGGTGTATTTTTCCCCACGGAGGGCATTCCGCAGTCGATTAACCATGGATGGGACTTGCCCGAAATGTTCAGAACCTATGGCAACTCTATTCCATATGTGGTGGGGTTGTCGATTAGTACGCCCCTACTGGGCTAGGATAAATACTTTTCTGAATCGCGTATTACAGCGACGTGTGAGATAGACTGGGGCCCTTGTGGTGTTCGATCGACTCGATCCCCCCTGCCCAGTGGCGGAGGGGGAAAGGCTGTTGGTGCGCAAGGCCTGCTTGGTTGGGAAGGGGCCCATTCTGCATCTTTGGAGGGAAAGTAGTCCACCTTCCTTTGGTGAGTGGCGTAATTGCTTCCATCAAATGATGCTCATAGAGAGATGGGGTGCACGGGGCAGTGTCAAACGCTGGACAACATTTATGCGTGTCTGGGAGCCTTATATACAACAGTTGAGTACTAGATGTCGTAATGAGGTCTTACATGTTGGTAGTTGAAGAGACAGGTGGTTGGTGAGCGAAGTGGAGTGTATGTAGCACGGTGGGAGGGTACGGAGGGCATAGGGTGGTGTGCTTTGGGTAAGGGGATAGCGGGGGGAGGGTAGTGGGTGGTGGGGAGTGGGGGACTCTGCTGGGAGAAAACATTCCACCTGTTATCTTTGTTTTGTTTATCCTCTGTGAGGGGATCAGAGTACACCCCTCTGAGGATATTTGTACATTGTATATGGAATTTGTTGGTGGTTATCAAATAAAGTATATAAAAAAAAAATTACAAGCAGCCACTATGGCTCAATATTTAAAACAGCGGATGATTCCGAGGGGTTTCCGTGTTTTAAAACCGCCACATATGTTTCAACAAGATAAGAAGTTTACTGGGACTTGGGATAGTATCTTGAATAAATGTGGCCTGGATTTAATCGGTCTATTGGTGGAACATTTGACAGAGGAGGAACATATGGTGAAAGAACAACTACAAGGTATGGAAGCAGATTTGATATCATCTTTATCTAAAGACCAGTTTCAGTTGCAATGGAAAGAGTATGAGTTACAACTAAATCAATTTTCTGAATCAGTAAAACAAAAAAAGGTCATAAAATTTAAACGAGATATGGGAGATTGAGACAGACCAGGTTTATACCTGGAGGAAGAAGTCCCAAGGGGAGAGAAAAGTTAGGCGACGACAAGTGGCTTTTGAAGATTCTACTGAAGATAATATTGATTCTTCTGAAACTAGTTCTTCTGACAATCGATATAGAGGGGGAGCTTATCAGCATCCTTTTTCCTCAGTCACACCGGCCTTATCATTCGGAGGAGAGTCGGAGGGGACCAATCACCAGATCTCACATGAGATATCAGTCATAATTTTATCTAAGGTAGCTTTTAACGTTTGATCAAATGTGGGTATTGCAATTGGGCCTCTCATTTGTCCCTACCTCATATTATGATCCTTTTCGCATTCGAGTTGCCCTATACCGATTTTTTTCGGAAACTCCAACTTACACATTTTTTTCAAAATCGAATGGAAGACAATCTGATGAGGGATTCTTCTTTAATTTCCAATTCTTCAAAATGGATTCCACCGGGCCCACTGGATGCTATAATTTGGTTTTACGTGATTTGTGTGTTATGGAAGAGAGCTCAAGTGGTTCCTTTTTCAAATTTTTCAAAACAACAATATTTGACATTAAGGTCATTGAGTGCACAACATGATATCGTTATTCAAAGAGCGGACAAAGGAGAGGCCATTGTGGTGCAGGATCGGAGCCAGTATCAGCGAGTTGTTTATGAACATCTTTTGGATGTCAGATATTATACGCTTTTAACTGACGATCCAACTGGTTCTCTTCAACAGGAAATAAAGGGATGTACGGATGAGGCATTACATTGTAATTGGATTACTTTTAAAGAACATCAATTTTTGAATAAACGATTTCCTAAAATGCCGGTATTATATATGGTACCTAAGATTCATAAGGATCTTAGGAATCCACCTGGCCGTCCAATTGTCTCTTGCCGCGGATCTTTGTTGGAACCCTTATCCAAATTTTGTTACCTGTTTTTTCGACCGCTGTTACCAATGATCCCCTCTTATGTACGGGATTCCTTTCATTTTTTTGCAAAAATTGAAGGATACAGCAGGTGACAAGAAGGACTGGTTTTTAGTCACCATGGATATACAAGCCTTATACACCAGTATTAATCAAGAGGCAGCTCTGTTGATGGCGGCTCAAGTCCCCTTTGTTCTACCAATTAGATTACCCAAGGAGTTTATTTTATTATTACGGTTAGTACTAACAAAAAACTTTTTTTGTTTTGAAGGTAAATTTTACCATCCAATACATGGCATAGCCATGGGTGCCACGGTGGCGCCTTCCATAGCGACATTCTATATGGCAGAGTTTTGAAATGGTCCATATTTACCCCTCTGAGTGGTTTACGAAAATACGTATTTGGTCCAGATTTTTGGATGATATCTTTTTTTTCTGGATGGACACGGAGCAGACGCTAACCGATTTTTGTATGTGGATAAATACGTTGTCCCCTGAGTTAGTTTACACCAAAATTTCATCAAGACACCATTGAGTTTCTTGATTTGAAATTGTTCAAGGTCGATTCGGAGGTTCATACTACATTACATCGCAAGTCTGTACAACGAAATACTTTATTGCATTATAGTAGTTATCACCCTGGCCCATTACGGCGGGGTCTTCCTGTGGGACAATTTATTAAATTACGTTGCCTGTGCTCTTCAGTGGAGGAGTTTAAATTACAGGCCAGAGATTTGAAACAACGCCTTTTGCAACGGGGATATCCACCATCTATAATTTCTAGGGCATATTGCTGAGCGCATTTTAATTATAGTGATTGGTGGCATTTGGACAATCAGAGTGGCGCTAGACAACAATCTGAAGGTTCTTCTTATGTAGGCATTTTACCCTACATGCCACATGCCACCACACTACTGAAGATCTTAAAATCCCATTGGCCTATATTATCTTTACATGCCATTTTTCAAAAACCACTGATGATTGCTTTTCAACGGGGGAGGAATATCGCAGATTGGACCATACATAATTCAGGGGAGTCACACCAGTGCACGACCCCGGGACATTTTTCTTGTACCACTTGTGAATTTTGTGTTTCCACATTGGAAGGCCCGGTTTGGGAACACCCGAATAATGGTTGATGGATTTACAGTAAATATCATACTAACTGTTTGTCCTCCTTTGTGGTATATCTTTTAATTTGCCCTTGTCATAAAATATATGTTGGGAAAACGAATCGGACTATGAACATAAATCCTGTATTACAAATGCTGTAATGTCGGCTCCGGTGGCAGTGCATTGCCAGGATCATCATCATTTTACTGATCTTCGTTGGAGAATTTTGGATCATATCCCATTAACAGTTCGAGGGGGAGATAGAGATTCTTTACTTTGTTATCGGGAATAATTTTGGATTTACAGCTTGCATTCTATAACACCGGATGGGCTGAATCAATCCTTGGATTGGTGGAGTATTCTCTAGAGACGACAGTAAGTTACTACAACTACCATGAGCCTTTAGGTTAGTACCAACTGCTCAAGTGCTCAATACCTGGAGGATTTAAATCACTGGACTTCCGGAGATGAGATGAGTGACATGGTTTGAGAAAGGGCCATGAACACCATTGGCCTGAAACACAACGTTGGGTTACAGGACCGAGATTGATTGATCTCGATGGCATTGCCATTTTCATGAGCGAGAGCTGAAGCTGCAGTTGAACGTGCTTTTGTAATTCAATTGTGCTGTTTTGAAGAAGACAGATTGGACAGTGTTACAGCGCTTCATCTAAGTGACCTCTTGGTTTTGAGGATATATATTGCAGTTGGTGTTGGGGGTTTTATCTCTCAAGACCTTAGTTGGGCTGGGGCTCTGATAAAAAAAGATAAAATGGAACATTGCACCTCGAGAGGAAGTTAATTCTTCATGGTGAACGTTCCGACAAAAATTGAATGTTTGTGTGTGTTTCCCTTGTGGTTTGGAAAATCATTACTGAGCACCCTGTCTCAATCTGTGTAGTGCTAAGGCAGAGCATGGGAAGTCCTGATAATTATCTGGACAGCAGCAATGTTCAGAAAAAAAGCTGCCCAAAAGTTATCCAGATAGTCTATTACTGATCACCACTATCCGGCAGTGATGGCATTATGCAGATATTCAGTGGCACCTGCTTTCCAGATACTGGAGGTGAATATGCATATTTTATTTAAACTCAGCTAGCATTGTGAATGCCACAATCTGCATGCTTCTTAATTGCTGGGCCAAACCTTTATTATGGGGAAGGGCATTCAGCAATTGCATATACATTTGTGGTCAACATTATTTGCCCCTTGCAGTTCAACCCCTTAATGTCCAATATCTCCTTAAGTGGCCAGAGAAATGTCTTTGGACTACATATGCACACATATATGACACATAAAAGAATCAAATAAAACAAGACCAATTAAAAAAAGAAATAGTATTAAAAACTGGGACATTGCCAGGACATTATTGGCACCTATACTGTTTATGTTTCCCTTGTTTATACCTTGTATTTCTTGTGACCGCTTTGATTGAAGGAAAAGGCGGTATAAAAAACTTGTTAAATAAATAAATAAATTCAAATCGGCATGAACAGAAGAACCATATTCCCGTTGCAGTAAAATTAGACGCTCCTGCGATCAATTGTCAGTACTCGCATGACTTGAATCAACCAATGAATGATGGCTCTAATGTTTAAAATGGCCACACTCACTCCCTGTTCCCATTATCACATTGATGAAGACAAGAGATCTGCCCGAGACCGTCAGAAAAGCCATTATCGCCAAACATGAAACTTAAAGGGGTACAAAGCCATCTCTAAAGACCTTGGGATTCCTGTGTTTAAGGTTTGCAATATTAAGAAATTTTCAGATCATGGAACTGTCAAGAACCGCCAGGATGTCATGGGAATGGGAAAAGTAATCCAAGAAGTCTTCGAAAGTTAGTGCAAACTTTTGAAAAAGACCACGTACAACATCCAAAGAACTTAAGGCTGAACTGGGACAATCTGGAGTGGTGGTTTCAACCTGCACCATAGGCTGCACACTAAACAAAGAAAGACTTCATGGGCGAAGGCCAAGGAGGACCCCACTGCTCAAAGACAGACAGAAAAATGCACGCTTAATCTTTGCCCAAACCCATCCAGAGAAACCATAACCCTTTGGGAAGATGTTCTGTGGACAGATAAAACTAAACTTGAGCTCTTTGGCAATGCAGACCAACGATACATTTACAGGCAAAGAAATGAAGCTTATAAAGAAAAAAACACCCTTCCTACAGTTAAATAAGGTGGAACTTCCATAATGTTGTGGGGCTGTTTTGCTGCCTCAGGAACTGGAGGCCTGGAACATATTAAAGGAATCATGAAGTCTGAACTACTAAGGTATTCTAGAGCAAAATGTACTTAGTGTCAGAAAGCTAGGGTCAAAGGTCATGGGTCCTCTAGCAGGATAAAAAGGAACAAATGGATTGTTTTAAACTGTCCAACAGTATGTCCTGATCTCAGTCCAATCGAGAACTTTTGGAAAGAACTGAAAACTGCCATTGGTAAAAGGAATCTTGGAAACATTCATGAGCTGGAACAATTTGCAGTTAAAGAGCGAAGGAAACTACCAGCAGACAGATGTACGAAACTTATAGATGGCTACAAGAAACATTTGGAGGCTATCATCACTGCTGTGGTTTGTGCAACCAAATATTAGTGAAGGGTGCCATTAATCCTGTCCAGGTCATGTTCAGGTTTTTTTTTTTTCCTCAGAAATTACTACGTTTACGTTACATGGACATCGTTTTTTATTATTGTTTTATACTTTGAACATACTATTAAGATATTATGATGACATACAAGTTGGAATATTTCCAATTGTTTCTCAAGATATTGTATACAACATAGCTAAAATGTAATGGCGCCAATAATGTTGACCAGAACTATATACAGACTGACTTCATAAGCTGCCTTTCCTACAAGTTCCCTTCTTCCACCTTAAGCCCACTTATTCTCTTTATTTTTGGGCAACTGCATCTGTATCTTTCACCCCACTTCGATACTTTTTCATCGCACTTCGTAAAGCTGCAAGGAGGTAAATTTAAAGGAACATCAAGAAATACTTTTTCACCGAATGGGTGGTGGATGCCTGGGATGTCTTCACGAAGGAGAAGGTGGGAGCAAAAACAGCTATTGAATTAAAAAAGGCATGGGACTGACACTCTGCAGTAAAAGGATGGCATCAAAGCAAACTTAAATAACTTCATAAATGGAGAGGGGTGACCTGCCCGAAGCGCTGGGTGCAACTCCACAACTCTAGCCACTTTACTGGTCAGACTAGATTGAACATGCTGGTTGTTGCTCTGGATTAGGACCACTTGGTGCAGAAGGCATGCTGGAAAGCCTGGAAGGCAAGCACTATCACCCGGAGCTCTAAGAGGTTGATCTGCTGGAGGCTTTCCTCCTGTGACCAGCTGCGCTGATTGCGGAGGTTGTTGCAATGGGCTCCTCAGCCCAGTTTGGAGGCATCCATGGTAAGGATCCTCTGGGGGGCAGGGACCTGGAAGTGCATCCTGGCTTGCAGGTGCTGGAGCTGTTGCCACTAGCTGAAGGAGTCAGCCAGAGATCGGCGATGTTGCTTGTGACTACTGGGAGCTCAGAACCCACTGGGCTGGCCGCATGTGCAGGCAGGCATCCGGGGTGACATGTAGTGAAATGCCATGTGGCCCAGAAGGCAAAGCATGCTCCTGATGCAGCCCCTTCATTGGGACCTACTCCAGCAGGAACTATGAAGGACCATTCACCAATGCAGAGATTGGACCAGGGGACTGGTGACATACACCTGGTCCTGGAGGTGACCTGTGGCCTGGGTCCACTGAGTCCACAGAGTCCATTGAGTCTGTTGCATCTGAAGATGTGCCAGGGGTGTAACATGCACTGTAGAGGCCATGTGTCCTAGGATGGTCAGCATCCTGAGAGCCATAACTCGGTGACTCAGTTGTGTCCTGAACTAAGCTTGTCGGCTTTTGAAGCCGGTTCTGCAGGAGGAAAGCCCTTTACTGAATTGTCGAGTAAGGCTCCTATGAACTCCAGCTGTTGGGTGGGCTGAAGGTGGGACTTGGGGTTGTTGTTGTTAAGTGCCGTCGAGTCGGAGTCGACTCATGGCGACCCTCTGGATAGCTATCCTAAATTGTGTTCGGTCTTCAGTCAGGCGACTCATTGTTGACAGACTGGTACCCGTAGCTGCTGTTATTGTATCAATCCATCTCATTGCTGGCCTTCCTCTTTTGCGTTGACCTTCTATCTTGGGACTTGGGGTAGTTGATCATAAAACCCAACAGCTCCAACACCTGAATGATCAGTTGTGAGGAGTCCCAAACTCCCTTCGGATTGGTGCATTTTATGGGCCATTCATCAAGACAAACATCCCCAGCATTCAGAAGAAGGCTGCCACTATCGCGAGACATTTGTTTTGAAGACTCGGGGGACTAAGGCTGGGCTGAAAGGCAGCCCTTAATATTGAAAGTGCTCCCCTCCCAGGACAAATCTGAGATACCGATCCACCCCACTCGCAGGACGTATGTGGGTAGACATATCATTTAGATCCAGGAAGCATAGCCAATCTCCTCTTTGAAGGTACAGGAGCAGGGTGCCCAGAGAAATCATCTTGAAGCTTTCTCTCACCAAGTAAGTGTTTTAGGTCTCAGAGGTCCAGGATGGAATGGAAACTCCCCGTCTTCTTGGGAACCAGAAAGTAATTGGAGTAAAATCCCCGCCCACATACTCCTGGGGAACAAACTCAATAGCTAGGTCGGCCAGGAGGGCAGAGATTTCCTTCTGAAACTGTTCCTGATGTGGGGATGGGGGGTGGAAGTCAAGGTGATATGCCCTTGGGGGCCAGCTTGGAGAGGTGCAACCTGTATCCTTTCAGGATTATTTATAGCACCCAGGAGTCCGAGGTTATGAGAGGTGAAGTGTGAGCCTTTCCCATACCAAGGGTTTAGTACGGTGACCCCTGGTAGATTGGTTTTGCTCTGGAGGAACTAGTCTAAATTCTACCCCGGGCTTAGGCTATGAGGCTGGTTGGGCCTTCTGGGGCTTTTCTGTGCTGGTGCTGGCGGGGGCCTGCTGCTTCTGCTGGGAGGTTTGGGGTCCAGGCAAATATTGACACCTACCGGAGTGGTAGATCTTCTGGTCCCCTCCTTGGGACCGCCTATGGTAAACTGGTTTAGATGTGCACCAGGAGAGTCTGGTAAGCATGATATGCTGCTTCTCTATAATGCCAGCTTTCTCTTCCACCTGTTCACCAAACAAGTTCTCACCACAGCACAGTACATCCGCTAGTTTATTCTGAACAGACTGTTCTAAGTCAGAGGACTGGAGCTAGGCAAGTCTCCTGGCCCCAATGCCCACTGCAGCCACTCTCGATGCTGTCTCAAAGGTGTCATAAGTCACCCGGATGAGGAACTTTGAGCAGTCCTTGCCATGGCCCTCTAGGTGCAAAACTGCTCCAATTTCACAGGACGAAGGAACAGATAGGTTAGTTATGTCCCTCATAATGTCAGAGAAATATGCTCATGTGGAGCTGGTATGAGGCCACTCTGGCAAAAAGCATCAAGTCTTGGAAAAACCTCCTCCCGAAAGAGTCCAAGGTCCGAGCCTCCCTTCCTGGGGGCAATGAAGAATGAGTCTTGGTGCTCTTAATCCACTTTAGGGCAGACTTGACCACTAAGGAGTGGTGCAGGAGCTAAGATTTTGGAAACCAGAAGATTTCTGTACCCTGAATGTAGAGTCAAGTTGTCTACTCACTAGAGGTACTGCGAGGGGTCTTACCCACATCTTCATCTGTACCCTCTGCATGATGCAATGTACGGGTACAGTCACTGCCTCCTTAGGCACTGAGGAGTACTGCAGGATTTCCAACTCCTCTGCCCTAGGTTCGTCTTCATTTCCCGGAGAGAATGGTATGGCCTTGGACATATCCCTCACAAAATTCTGGAAGGTCATGTCCTCAGAAGATTTGACACTTATGAGGCGGGAAAGGGTCTGATGGGAGCTCCAGGGATGTGCACTCTGAGAAGTCATCTGATTCCACATTAGTTACCCAGCCATTGGAGTTAGACTCGGAGGAAATCAAAATACCTCTAATCCTGTGCCCTGAGGTCCCTTTTGCATCAAGAACGGGTGCTTCTCTGAGAATGCTGATGCTCTGAAGCCTGTCTGGGCTTTGAGGATGCATCGGATCCCAAGATGCTGGAGAGGGAAATTAGCTGTGCTGGAACCCGCATCCGATCCCTTTGATGTCCCGATGTTGATGCCTCTGACGGGGAGCAGCGCATGCTTTTCCAGAATCGCTTGTAGTACGATCAGTGCAGATACTGAGCCCTCAGCGCACTGCATCACAAACAGGGCTGCCATGCAATCCTCAAGTATATTTAGGAGCCATCTCTCCATGGCTGCCAATTCCAAAGGGTCAGAGGACTGAGTAACTTCGACCGATGTATTCAGCATCTGTTCGGGGATATCTGTGGTTTGGGCTCGACTATCGGGAGGCTGTCATTGACCCTCCGAACCCTTGGATATTGAGCAGTCCTCCCAGTGTGACACCTTCAAGGGGCACTCACGCAGCCCACCATCACTTTTGATGCCACGTTATGAAGGGCTCCGATGCTGATGCACTTGGGCCTTTTCTCAGTACTTGGTCCGAGTACACTGCAACGTCATTGGGGACGATGTCAGTTCCCTCCCTGGCAGGGGGCCGACCCATGGTCCAGGACAGTGTGGGTGCTTGGCTCTGACTGAGTTCTAGGCCCTCGATGTCAATGCCCCTCCAATGTCCTGAACTGCCTTCGAAGGCATGGAAGCACTGATGGTGCCGCTGGATTAGAAGTTGAAAAATACAAAGGAAGAAAAGAGCAATCAAAAAAGAATCACGATAGCAGGCAGGAAAATGCAAGGCAAGAAAAATCTAAGTAATTAAATACTCTCAAAGGGAAGCAGCGATTACCGACGGAAAGTGTACTGGAACACGTCTGTGGGGCTCTGCGGAAACAAAAGACTGAAGATTATGGTGCTGCGGCGGCAGGTAGGAAGGGGGCCCATAGGTGTGGAGCCTCCCAAAACGTCCAATAGAAGCTGGGGAGCATTCTTATGTGAGACTCCATTGGGGACATCACCTATGCATGAGGACTTATTTCTTGCTCATCTACAGAGAATAGAGGTTTTGGTTCAAAGTGATTATTCTGTGAATCACGTGGAGAGGGAGAAGATCCTGAAGTACCAAGAAATGCAGTTAGAGACCAAGAAAATGTGGCAGAAAGATACAGAAATATTTCCCATCATATTGGGAGCCATGGGCTGGATGAAGAATTTCCAAGCACATCTTGACAAACTACCCATACATGTTACATTTTACATTTTACGAACTCCAGAAGGAAACTCTCTTTGACATGATGCAAGTATTATGCCGCGCATCAGCAGTAAATTTTAGAGACTGAGATCACACACCACATACCCTGGCTTAGAAGCGAGGTTTATGACTGTCATGGTATGTGCAAAACTAACCCAATTGGAGAAACTGCCCTATATAAGAAGGGCACAAAAAAGAGTGATTCACTAGATGAACAGAGTTCGCAAGAAGGAAGAAAAGATAAATAATGAAGAGCTGCTGAGTAGATGCATTTGTAGGCAAGCAACAGAAACTTGAACTGCATATCAAAGCAGATGGAAAGCAGCAGTTGGTAAGGCAGCCTAATGACTTCAGGAGAAGGGTCGCTATATTTTCATATATATACCCCACAGATTATGTAATCTATTGCTTCCCAAGGTAGGGTGTGGGGATTTAAGTGGGTGTGAGCTGCACCCATCTTTCCTCTTGGGGTCCGATAACAGCCCTTTGTTACCATATTCGGGGGTCAACATTACCTCACCCACCTCAGTTTTCCTGTTCAACGGCATCTGGAGATCCACCACCACTTCTCCTGCTGACCCAGCTCCTCTCTCTTACCATCATGGCGCACAGCGTCCAGGCCATAGCGGCCTCTGTCCTCCATTCCCTTGGCAGAGATCTGTCGGGCCACCACTTCTGTTTATACCTTACCAACTCATTACTGCCTGGAGAAGGAGTCCTGCTGGGTCAGTGCCTTCAGCCAGGCTAGTATTCTGTAATTTGTTCGAGGTGTAAGGCAACTCCGGCCCTTCGGTGTGTTCAGGCTACCAGAGAGCTGATTCCTTGCTTGATACTTGGGGTTGCTCATGGGTCTGGTGTCTTTGACTCAGGTGCTTTTTCTCATGGTTCACCTTTTTCTGGTCACCCATGGCTTTTACAGGTTTATCCGTAGCCTGTAGCTAAGGAGGACTGACTTCCTGCATGTTCCTGGAGAAGGCGTAGTTACTCATCTGTAACAGGTGTGTTCCGGGGACAGCGGGAATCAATCCTCACAACACTCCCTCCTTCCTGTGGAGTTGCTTTTCTTTTTGCCGTCTTGTTCTATGTTGTCATACTGAGGCAAAATGGCACCCTTCGGCAGAAAGGGGACCATGCATGCATGGTACATCTCCCAAAGGCTTTCTTTGAAAGCTGAGGAGAGAACATAAGAACATAAGATATGCCATACTGAGTCAGACCAAGGTCCATCAAGCCCAGTATTCTGTTTCCAACAGTGGCCAATCTAGGTCATATGTACCTAGCAGTTTCCCCAAGAGACGCAAGTTCCACAATGCTTGTACTGGGTCAAGCATTGATATCTTCGGTCACTTCTTAATAATGGTTTATGGACCTTTCCTCCAGGAACTTGTCCAAACCTTTTTTAAACCCAGCTACACTAACAGCCTTTACTACATCCTCCGGTAACAAATTCCAGAGTTTGATTACACGTTGAGTGAAAAAATATTTTCTTTTATTAGTCTTAAATAGTTTACCCTGTAGCTTCATTGCATGTCCCCTAGTCTTTCTATATTCTGATAAGGTAAACAATCAATCTACGTTTACCCGTTCCACTCCGTTCATTAATTTATAGACTTCTATCATATCTCCCCTCAGCCGTCTCTTTTCCAGGTTAAAGAGCCCTAACCTTTCCTTCCATCCCCTTTACCATTTTGGTGGCTCTTCTCTGTACCTTTTCTAAAATCGCTATATCCTTTTTAAGATACGGCGACCAGAATTGCACACAATATTCAAGGTGCGGTCTCACCATGGAACAATATAGAGGCATTATATCTTTTGTTTTATTTTCCATTCCTTTCCTTATCATACCTAGCATTCTATTTGCTCTCTTGGCCGCAGCTGCACACTGGGCCGAGGGTTTTAACATGGTATCCACAATGACGCCTAAATCTTTTTCCTGGGTGGTGGTTCCTAATGTGGAACCTTGCATCGTGTAACCATAGTTTGGGTTGTTCTTCCCTAGGTGCATAACCTTGCACTTGTCCACATTAAATTTCATCTGCCATTTTGATGCCCAGTCTTCCAATTTATCAAGATCCTCTTGCAATTTTTCACAATCCTCTTGGGTTTTAACAACTTTAAATAGTTTTGTGTCATCTGCAAATTTGATAACCTCACTCGTTATTCCATTTTCCAGGTCATTTATGAATATGTCAAAAAGCAGCGGACACAGCACAGATCCCTGGGGTACACCACTATTCACCTTTCTCCATTGGGAAAATTGGCCATTTAGCCCTACCCTCTGCTGTCTATCTTTTAGCCAGTTCCTGATCCACAATAGTACACTGCCATGACTCTTTAGTTTTGCCAAAAGTCTCTCATGAGGGACCTTGTCAAAGGCTTTCTGAAAGTCCAGATACACAATATCAACCGACTCACCTTTGTCCACCTGTTTGTTCACTGCTTCAAAAAAACATAACAGATTAGTAAGACAAGATCTTCCTTGTCTAAAGCCATGTTGGCTGTCTCCCATTAGGTTGTGAATATCTACATGCTGAGTAATTTTATTCTTTATGATGGTTTCTACCATTTTTCCCGGTACTGACGTCAGGCTCACCGGATCACCCCTGGAACCCTTTTTAAAAATTGGTGTTACATTGGCGATCCTCCAATCTTCAGGTATTAGAGATGATTTTAATGATTGTTCACAGATTACTGATAGCAGGTCTGCAATCTCATATTTCAGTTCTTTCAACACCCTTGGATGTATGCCATCCGGCCCAGGTGATTTGCTACTCTTCAATTTATCTAATAGTTGTAAGACTTCTTCCCGATGTATCGATATTTCCTTCAATTCTTCCGCACCTTTAAATACCACTTCAGTCATGGGTAACATCCCTACATCTTCCTCAGTAAAGACCGAAGCAAAGAATTCATTCAGTCTCTCCGCTATCGCCTTGTCGCCTCTTAGTGCTCCTTTAACCCCTTTATCATCTAATGGACCAACTGACTCTCTCACAGGTTTTTTGCTACGAATGTACTTGAAAAGGTCTTTATTTCGCGTTTTTGCTTCCGCAGCAAGCTTCTTCTCAAATTCTCTCTTTGCCTGCCTTATCAATGCCTTGCATTTGACTTGCCAGTGCTTGTGCTGTTTCCAGGTTTCGTCGTTTGGCTCTTTTTTCCATTTCCTGAAGGATGCTTTTTTGGCAACAGCCTCTCTGACCTCACCTTTAAACCATGCTGGCAGTTTTTTGGACTTCCTTCCACTTTTCTTAAAGCGTGGAATACAGCTGGTCTGGGCTTCCAAGATAGTATTTTTCAACAACACCCAAACTTGATGTACGTCTTTAACCTTCGCAACTGCTCCTTTTAGTTTTTTCTTAACTCTTTTCCTCATTTTATCATAGTCTCCCTTTCGAAAGTTAAAAGGTAGTACTGTGGATTTCCTTACTATCCCGCCTCCACTAATTAAATCAAAGGCGATCATGCTGTGATCACTATTGCCAAGTGGCCCCAACACCCTTATCTCTTGCACTAGATCTGGTGTTCCACTAAGGACTAGGTCTAATATGGCTTCCCCTCTGGTCGGTTCATGAACCAGCTTCTCCAAGAAGCAGTCATTTATTTCATCTAGGAACTTTATCTCCCTAGCATGTCCTGACGTGACACTGACCCAGTCGATACCGGGGTAATTGAAATCACCCATTATTATTACTGCGCTGTAACGTTTGTTAGCTTCCTTGATTTCTTTGAGCATTTCATCATCCATTTGGTCATTCTAGCCAGGTGCTCGATAGTACACCCCCACTGCCATCGCCTTCCCCCTTTTATATGGAATTTCAATCCATATAGATTCTACAGCAGATTTTGTTTCCTGCAAAACTTTAATCCTTTCTGAGTCAATGCCCTCTCTAACATAGAGCGCAACCCCTCCACCAATTTGATCAGCTCTATCATTACGATATAGTTTGTACCCAGGTATCACAGTGTCCCACTGGTTGTCCTCCTTCCACCATGTCTCTGATATTCCAATCATATCTAACCTTTCATTTAGTGCTATATATTCTCCCATCTTATTCTTTAGACTTCTAGCATTTGCATACAAGCATTTTAGAGAATGTATTTTATTCATGTTAATTTGGCTATTGTTAGACATGGGTAAATTGGGATCTTTAAGCTCTGTCTGCTCCATACTTGAGGGCATTTGGGCTACTTTACTCTTTTGTGGAACCTCTCTGCTTTTGGTAGTATCCTTCAAGGATACATTCTTCCGAACCATCCGCTCTTGGACGACTGTCGGCTTTCCCCTAATATCTAGTTTAAAAGCTGCTCTATCTCCTTTTTAAAGGTTAATGCCAGCAGCCTGGTTCCATCCCGGTTAAGGTGAAGCCCATCCCTTCGGAAGAGCCCCTCCTTTCCCCAGAATGTTCCCCAGTTCCTAACAAATCCAAAACCCTCATCTCTGCACCATTGTCTCATCCACACATTGAGACTCCGGAGCTCTGCCTGCCTTTTGGGTCCTGCGCATGGAACAGGAAGCATTTCGGAGAATGCTACCCTGGAAGTTCTGGATTTCAACTTCCTACCTAAAAGCCTAAATTTTGCCTCCAGAACCTCCCTACCACATTTTCCTATGTCATTGGTACCGACATGTACCAAGACAGCAGACTCCTCCCCAGCACTATCTAAGACCTTATCTAGGTGGCGCGTGAGGTCCACTACCTTCGCACCAGGCAGGCATGTTACCAGGCGATCCTCACGTCCACCAGCCACCCAGCTATCTACATGCCTAATGATCGAATCACCAACTATAACGGCTGTCCGTTATCGTGTGGGCTCTGTTGGTGCAGACATCGCCCATATGTGAGGACTGATTCCTGCTGTCCATGGAGAACAACGTTTATCAGTGCTGTTCTGGTGGGGGGTTTTTTGTTTACCACTGTGTCAGGTTTCCTCACATCCAGTTTCTTATCTGTTAGAATGGGAATGTCCCAAGTGATCATAACCTCTTCATTCTCTAATTCTGTTAGGGTCATAATCCCAGTGTTTTTCAGGGACAGCGATGTAGTGTTTACAGAGTTTCCAGTGTATGAGGGATGCTACTTTGTGCCTTTCTGCATAGAAATTTCCCACTATCAGAACTTCACTGCCAGCTATGAGGTGAATCACTGTTTCCAGGTTTTTCTTACAGAACTGACATATTTCTGTTTTTGCCAATTTTTTCAGTACTGTATGTAAACCATCTCATCCGCAATCCTCTGTGCTGGACTACAATTATCAATCCGCTCTCTTGGGAGTCCACTCTGTTACAAATTTTCATGTCATCTGCAAGAAGACAGACTTTTCCATTCAGTCCTTCAGCAATATCACTCACAAATACATTGAACAGGCCTATCCCTGGAACACCCCACTAATTGCCTTCCTTTCATCCAAGTGAGTTCAGTTTACCATCACCTTCTGTCATCTGTCAGTAATCCAATTTCTGATCCAATTCACCACCTTGGGACCCATCCCCAGGCTGTTCAGTTTATTGATATGCCTCCTATGAGGAACAGTATCAAAGGCTTTGCTGAAATCTAGGTAGATCGTAACCATTGCATGCTCTTGATCTAGTTCTCTGTTTACCCAGTCAAAGAACTCAATCAGATTTGTTTGGCATGATCGTCCTTTTGATAAAACCATGTTTCCTCGAATCATGCAACCTATTGATTTCAAGAGAGTCCACTATTCTCTTTCAGAACGCCTCCATTACTTTTCCTGCCACTGAGGTAAGGCTTACTGGCCTGTAGTTTGTCACTTCTTCCCAGTTGTCACTTTTGTGAAGAGATACTACATCAGCCCTTCTCTAGTCCTGTGGAACTTCTCTGGTCTCCAAGAATCTATTAAAAGCATCCTTTAAAGGCCTTGCCAGAACCTCTCTGAGCTCTTTCAGTATCTTGGGATGTATCCCATCTGCTTCTATGGCCTTGTCTACATTCAGTTTTGCAAGCTGTTCACACATAATCTTCTGTGAATGGTATAGTATCTACTCCTTTTCCATTTGTATATTTGTCAATCACAGGTGGTCCTTCTCCAGGATTTTCTTTAGTAAAAACAGAAAAGCAGTATTTGTTAGCATTTTTGCTTTTTCAATGTCACTTTCCACGAATCCATTCTCGGCACTTTTGAGTCTTGCAATTCCACCTCCAATGTTCCTCTTCTCCCGAATATACCTGAAAAAAGTTTTCTCTCCATGCTTTAGATCTTTAGCCATCTTTTCTTCTGCCTTTGATTTTGCCATCCTTATTTCTCTTTTTGTCTCTTTTAGCTTTATCCTGTATTCTGTTCTGTGTTCCTGTTTGAACTTCTGAATTTTGTGAAAGCAGTGTGTTTTGTGCAGCTATTTTTTTTGGAGAACCAAAGCGGTTTCTTTTTCCTCTTGTTTTTATTTACATTTCTTACATATGTATCTGTTGCCTCTTTTATTGCCTCCTTTAGTGTAGCCCTCTGCAATTCCACTTCCCTTATTCCCTCCCACCCTGTCACTCTTCTTTCAGGCATTTGGCCATTTTAATGAAGTCGGCGTTTTTTAAGTCTAGGACTTTGAGCTTGCTGTGGTTGGACTCTGCCTTTATTTTTTTTCTCAAACAACGCCGTGTAATGATCACTGCTGCTCACATGGGCACCCACCCGCACATTCGACACGCTATCTCCGTTGTTGAATACTAAATCCAGCATCGAACTTTCCCTGGTCGGTTCCATCACCATTTGTCTAAGCAATGCATCTTGGAAGGCATCCATAATTTTTTTTTTTTTTTCTTTTTACTACTTTCCAGATTTAGAGAAGGAATACTCCATTCCACATGGGTAGATTAAAGTCACCCTATATGATTGCTTCCCCCTTCATGGCCACCTTTGCAATATCAATAATAGTCAGTATCCATTTCTTCAGTTTGAGTTGGAGGCCTGTAGGCTACATCAGTATGGATGACATTGCCACCCCCTCTTTCCAGCATAATCCACAGCGCTTCTTCTTTTCCCCATGTCCCCTGCATTTCAGCAGCTTTAATATTGCTTTTGACGTATAGGGCGGCTACTCCTCCTTTTCTGCCTTCTCTATCTCTTCTAAATAAATCATAGCCAGCTAGGGCTATATCCCATTCAAGTGACTCGTTAAACCATGTTTTTGCAATGGTCATAATGTCCAAGTCCATTTCCACCATTAGGCCTTCCTGGAGTGATGTCCTGAACGTGTTCCTCCATCCATCAGCCCCTTTCCCTAGTCTTAATGGGCCTATTAGTCTTAAATGGGCCATATTGTAGCTTCATTACATACCCTCTAATCCCTACTTTTTGAAGAAGTAAACAAAAGATCTACTTCTATGCGTTCCACTCCATTCAATAGTTTATAGACATCTATTTATATCTCCCTTAACCTGTCTTTTTGCCAAGTCAAAGAGCTTTTTTTTTTTTCTAAATTGAGAGTTTTGAAATCTACAGTTCCACTTACAAAAGAAAACCATATAAAGCACCAATAAACAATATAGGAAAATATACAGGTCAAGCCCACATCATAGGAAACTGCTGTCATTCATAAGAAAAGGGAAAAGAAATCCAACAAATTAGGCAAAAAGATGCCACATAAGGAGGAACCTTAATTCCGTAAATCCCAAACCAACTCTTCACTACTTCTTTCTAGCCAAACAAAATTTCTCTAGCTGGGAAACATCCTGGAACACAAAGGTATTCTTCCCTTTAACAATAATAATACATTTACAGGGAAATGGTAAGTAAAAAAGTAGCCCCAAGGGGCCAATACCTGAGCTTTTAAATCCAGAAACTGCTTCCTCTGAAGATGCATGCTCCGTGTCACATCTGGAAATACATTTAACTTCTGTCCACAGAACTGAATATCTTTATACTTACTGTAAAATAACCTCTAAGACTTTTTACTTTAACTGCTTCAGAGAAAACGTAACCAGAAATGTCTTACGTTTTAGAAATATTGTCAGCAGTCTTCCAAAAGTGTGCAGGGAGTTTCTGGCTCTCAGAAGGATGGAGTACGTCCAAACTCTCTTCAACACGGTTAACCTCTTGAGACTTGTTAGGGGTATAAAAAGCTTGTATCACCTCAGTTACATCAAGTATTTTTAGCACATCAGTATAGCATTTCTTTAACAAAATTTCTGCAGACGACAAATGAGTACAAGGAAAGTTCTTAAATTCTCTAGTGCTACCAGCCTGCAATGAAGGGAATCTATGATATGAGCCATATTAGTTTGCTGGAAAACCTGCACCTGTGAATCTAACTGCACTTAGACACTAAGCTATCCAAATCATGTAATTTAACGAGTTTCCAGGGAAAAAAGACAGAGAAGAAACAGTTGAACTTAACTTATTTTTTATTTTTATTTTATTTAGCAAACATTTATATACCGCTGCTTCCAGCGATCAGCAGCGGTCTGATTACACAAGGAGAACATAAGGAGGACTGTCAATCAGTACAGTAAAATTTGGGTGTGTACAGGTTGATCAGGAGGGTAGGCACATCACACGAGGGGTTTGTTAGGTATATGAGTACTAATTACATATATACATTATACATAAATGAGCAGGAGTACATAAATATGTTCTGGACTTAGACCTCTTAGGTTAATTCAAATTATAATGACTCTGGAAAAGATGAGTCTTGAGGTTTTTCCTGAAGACAGTTAGGTCTTTGCAATCTCGTAACTCTGGCGGCAGATGATTCCAGAGTGTAGGTGCTGCGTATGAGAACGCTCTATTACTAGTAATGGTTTTAACAGTTCTTATATCAGCTGGAATGAGGAGGGTGTTGGAGTTGCAGGTTCTTCTGCTTCTGTTGGGTGGTTGTGAGCATATCAAGGTGGAGAGGAAGGATGGAGCAATGTTATGTAGGAGCTTGAAAGTGGTCGTGAGTGATTTGTATTTTATACGAGCCGTGATGGGGAGCCAGTGGAGCTCAATCAATACCGGGGTGATGTGATCAGCAAAGCCTTTTTTCGTGATGACCCTAGCGGCTACATTCTGCGCCATTTGCAGAATGTTCAGAGTTTTCTTTGGGAGACCCTGCAGGATGGCGTTGCAGTAGTCGAAATGTGGCATGATGAGTGCCTGGGCAATGGTCCTGAAGTCATGAGGTTCGATAATGCTCCTTAGCGGTTGGAGGACCCTAAGCTTGTGGAATACGGCTTTGTTTGTTTTGCGGAGGTGTTTCTCCATTTTTAGATTACTATCGAATGTTACTCCCAGATATTTTATTTCCTCCTTCGTTTGGTAAGTATTGTTACATAAGGTGATTGTTGCGGGGGGATCGAAGTTTGGCTTTCTGGAGATGTACATTACCTCTGTTTTTTTGTGGTTGATCGTCATGTTACTTTGGAGTAACCAGGCTTGCATCTCACTTAGGCATTCTTCGAGTTGGGTGTAGTTTGGGTTGTCAGTGTCGAGTTGAGTGTACAGCATAATATCGTCTGCATAGACATGGTATTTGATATTATGATGTTGGAAGATTTTGCAAAGTGGTTGCATGTAAATATTGAACAGGAGTGCTGAGAGAGCCGAACCCTGTGGTATACCCTGTGTTTGCGTGAATGCTTCTGCCTTTTCTCCGTTGAACTGGACCTGTTGCATTCTGTTTGATATGTACGAGGAGAACCTTTTTAGAGGGGTTCCTGTTATTCCAATGGATTTAAGCCTGTTTAAGAGGGTGCCATGGTGAACTGTATCGAATGCTGCAGATATGTCTATGAATATGAGTAGAAACATTTTCTTTTTGTCTTCTAAACCCTTGAGGAGGTTGTCAAGCAGCGCAAGGAGTAGTGTTTCAACGCTGTGATATCGTCTGAATCCATATTGTTGTTTATCCAGGGTTTCGTTGTCATCCAAATGGTCTTGCAGTTGTAGTAACACGGCCTTTTCAATGATTTTGGCCAGGAACGATATGCTCGATATTGGTCGATAGGAAGCGGGGTCTTCTCTATTGCTTGTTTTGTTTTTTAAGACAGGTCTTATGATAGACTTCTTTAGTTGTGTGGGCATGATTCCTTGTTGCAGTGATAGGTTTACTATGTGCGAGACAAGTTGAATGATGTCCTGTTTCACTGCCTTGATCCAGGTGGCTGGGCAGGGATCTAGTGGGGAGGTGGTGGTGTTGATGCTTGTGATTATGTTAGTTATTTGTTTGTCATCAAGTTTGTGAAATGCGTTCCATATCATGTCTTGACTGTCGGTGGTTGCCATGGTTGGGTTTGGCACTGGGGGGGTTGGGCCCAGGTATTGCGTGGGAGTTGAAGCCGTGAGTTTGCTTGCATAGTGGTTTGCCAAAGTTTGAGGCTTGATTACGTTGTCAGCATGGTCAACCAGTGTTGTTTTTGTTAGAGATTTGACCAGTTCGAATAATTCGCGGGGCTTATTGATGGCTTTGTTCAGTAAATTTGTATGATGAGTTCTTTTTGCGGAGTTCATCTCTTCTTTATATTTTGCGAGGAGGGTCAGGTATTCTGACTTGTGTACAATGGATTTTGTTTGTCTCCACTTCCTCTCTGATTTACGGAGTGCCCTTTTCATTCCGGTCAGTGTAGCTGTGTACCAAGGTTCCGATCGAGGTTTAGTTGAGTCTGTAGTGGTTTTCCATGTAGGGTTTGATGTTTTTTGTATACCTTCGTTCCATCTGCTGGTTAGAACCTCAAGGTCCGTACATTCCATATCTAGGTGGGAGGCAATGGAGCCTATGAGATTTTCCTTGTTGAATTTGTTGAAACTCCTCTGCGTGTGTGTTGTCCTCCTGGATTTTGCATTTTTGGGTGGGGAGGGCAGTTTTACTTTGAGATCTACTTGGTGGTGGTCTGACCATGGTACTGGAGTTATTCTGATCACGGGTTTCACCTCGCCCGTCCATTGGTTGGTGGGTAGGAAAACCAAGTCTAGGGTATTTCCCTTCACGTGGGTAGCGTCAGTTATGATTTGCTGGTACCCCAGTTGTTCCATGGCTTCCATGAAATTGTTTGCATGACTAGTTGGTAGTGATGCTAAGTTCAGGTCTCCCAAGATGATTTGGAATTTTCTGATCTGAGTGGTGGAGATGCTTTCTAGTGCTGAGGCAAGTGTTTCGTGCATTGATGAGGGGGACCTGTAGATAAGACAGATAGAAAGAACTGAGTTTTCTACTTTGAGTATGTCTATGTCCATATTTGAGTTTAGGGAGGTGGTTGTTAGTTGTAAGATGGTTTTGGCTATTACGATGACACCTCCACCCCTTTTATTGGTGCGTGGGCAGTTGAACACTGTATCCAGGTTTGTTTAGTTGATTTATTATTGCAGGGTCGGAGTCAGTGATCCAGGTTTCAGTTATACAGAGGATGTCCGGTTGTTCATCTGAGATGATGTTGTGTAGGATGTGCGTTTTGTTCCTTATTGATCTGGCGTTGATGAGGATGATGCTATAGTCCTCATGCGTTGTTTGGGAGGTAGGTAAGTGGTTGGTTTGGATTTGGCCAGGCTTGTTTCCCTTCATTTTCAGCGACTTAGGTTTCTTGCATCTCTGAGCCCTGTTTATGCTAGGCACGAAATGGCTCTGAGTTGGTGATGGCTCGTTGCTAGCCCGGTGGATTATATTGAGTGAGGGAGGTGGGGGTATTGGTAGGGGGTAAAGGTAGTAGATGGGTCTGAATAAGTGAGTCAAACTATAGCGCACATTGGGGTGGCATGAGTGTGCTTGGGCGAATATAGACATGCATAGTATTAGAAAAAAATAGAGTGGTTCCATTTCACAGCTGTTCAGAAGCCCGTTGTGTCTGTGTTAGTATTATGGTTGCTAGTGTTACAGTAAACAGTATACACTGGAATAGTGTTTGCAAATATCCCAGTAAATAGTAACAGTATGTATCACAGAGCAGTACAAATAGCAGGAACTGTATAACTGTAGGACTGTTAATGTCACTGTATCCCAGTAACAGTAACAGTATATATCTCAGAACAGTATGTATCACAGTAACAGTAACAGTAACAGTATATATCTCAGAGCAGTGTGTATAACATGGACAGAATTTATAACAGTAAACTGTCTAGCAGTGCAGTGTATCAGAGCACGTGGCAGTGTAACAGTGTTATTACAGAAATGGTATTATATACTATATAACAGTGACACAGTGACTAAGCTAGTGACGGTTAGCAGTATCGGTGTCCGTGCTATTGGGTGCATAGTATGACAAATGACTGTTGCTAGTCGTGACCCGGCTTCAGTTAGTTATGTCTGCTAATTAGTTTTGTTGATCTTGTGCTTGAGAGCTTACCTCCTCGAGTTAAGTTCCGTCTGTAAAGCTCAGGCAGCGTGGCTTTGTTTTATCTTGATGGTGGTAGATCAGATCATAGCTCGGAGATCCAGGTGGTCGGCTGGTTAAAGGTGGCTTCGGCGAGCTCTACCTGTGCCGGGAGCTCAAGCCGTAGGTTTGGTCTGCGGTCTTGCAAATCTGATCTTTTCGTCAGCCTGAGGTGGTTTTGGGGTGTCACTTTTTCGAGAGGACCACCGCCTAAGGGCCACGCCAAAGGGCCCTCTGGCGAGGCCCTCAGGCGCGGGCCCGCCAGGCGCGGGCGCGCCCTGTAGGGACGCCGCTTTTTATGGCCCTCCTGGGAGCTCAAACTCCTCCTCTCCCACTGCCCCGATATGGGCAGGAGCACCTCCCACTGCCCCGATAGGGCAGGAGTGGAGGAAGTGAAGTGAGCAGTCGGGCGTTCACTTCGGCGAAGCGGCTCCCTCGGTGTAGGGACGCCGCTTTTTATGGCCCTCCTGGGAGCTCAAACTCCTCCTCTCCCACTGCCCCGATATGGGCAGGAGCACCTCCCACTGCCCCGATAGGGCAGGAGTGGAGGAAGTGAGCAGTCGGGCGTTCACTTCGGCGAAGCGGCTCCCTCGGTGTAGGGACGCCGCTTTTTATGGCCCTCCTGGGAGCTCAAACTCCTCCTCTCCCACTGCCCCGATATGGGCAGGAGCACCTCCCACTGCCCCGATAGGGCAGGAGTGGAGGAAGTGAGCAGTCGGGTGTTCACTTCGGCGAAGCGGCTCCCGCGGTGTGGTTATTAATCAATGTTCTTAATAGTCCCCCACAAGCCCTTCAGAGTGACCTCCCCACTCCAGGGGCATGTCCGGAGGCTTGGGAGACTCCCAGGACATCACTGTCTTGAGAATAGCCACCTGAGTGCTCGCTCTAAAATCCTGAGAAGGAGGCTCACCCTCTATAATCGTAGATGATAAAGGAGGTAGAGGGTGGGGTGGTGGTGGTCTATTTCCAGAGTGCAAATACATGCCATCTAAGGAAAACTGATTCACAGATACTGGGATGACATGCTTGTCCATAGGACTGGCAGTTTTACCTTCTGGTAATATGGAGGTCTGCACTTTCATCCCACTTTTATTTTTTTGTTTCCCCATAAAGTTATTACTTGCCATAGAAGATGGGCAGTTCAAGACAAACCAAAGAAACTCTACTGAAGCTCCGAAGGGGCTTGACCTGCCCCCTTCTGACCACATTCTGTGGCTGGGGTGGCAGTTTTTAAAGTCCAGGGGGGCCTTCTGCTAATGTCACAAGTTACCTCCTGGATGCCTGCCTGCTCCTTCGATGCTGAATCCCCAGGCAGGAAGCCAGCGGCGGCAGCGGCAACAAAAAGGTCTTTTGTGGGCCGATGGGTAAGCCCCTGATCTCCAACTCACTCGAACAGCAATTCCCCCAAGGTGAAGAGCTTAACATTTTAAGCCTTTCCTCATAGGGGTATCCTTCCATCTCCTTTACCATTTTGGTGGCTCTTCTCTGTACCTTTTCTAATTCTGCTATATCCTTTTTAAGATACGGCAACCAGAATTGTATACAATATTTAAGGTGCCGTTGTACGATGGATTGATACAAAGGCATTCAAATATCCTTTGTATTATTCTCCATTCCTTTCTTTATGATTCCTAACATTCTATTTGCTTTCTTGGCCATTGCTGCACACTGGGTAGAGGATTTCAACGTATTATCAATGATGCCTAAATTCTTTTCCTGGGTGGTGGTTCCTAATATGGAACTTTGCATCATTTAACTTACTACCAGTACTGCTGATCATTTGTATAGTGGTACAAGGTCTACTCAGTGCTGTACAGACACATGTAAAAGACTGTCCCTTCTCATCATAGCTTACACCACAGCTGAGGATCTCGAAGAGGTGGGTTTTTAGCCTGGATTTGAAAAGGGCCAGAGATGAAGCCTGACATTCAGACTCAGGTAGTTTTGTTCCAGGCATAAGGAGCAGCATCGTAAAAGGATTGTGGTCTCTGTAAAAAGATGTCCACCAAGGCCATTAAGAATAGTCAGCAGCAGCATGACAAGATCTTCCAAAGGTCAGACTCTGCCCCAGAGTCTCCAGCGATGCCACACTCCAAGGCCCCATCCAGGACCCTGGAGCCCCAAAGTGACCATGCCGCCTCCGACCGAGTCCATGGGTCCTCTGAGTGCAGCACCCCAAGCATGGGGCACCAGAAGAAATTCTTCAGGGCACCGTCCCTGGATGAGTCAGGGAAGGCGGGTAAGTCTCGCACTCTGTTCCACAGTCCACACTGCGAGTCTGAGGGATCGGAGTGGGAGTAGCCGACCAAAATTGCCCGAAAGGATTCATCGGTCTCTGGTGACCAGCCTCTCACCCCCAAGGCCATCCTGGTCAAGCACTTCACCTTGTTGGAGCCGACGCTGGGCCCGAGATCCTCTGTGCCCGTGCTGAAAGTTGCAGAGCCATCTGGACTGGAGACCAGAATGATGGCCTGGGAGTGCAGCTGGTCTGCCTTCATGGTCCAGTAGTGGGCCTTAATGCCCAGTTTATTTTATTTATTTGATTTTTCTAAACCACCCCTTCCAAAGATCAGGGGCGGCTTACAGATAACAGAACATTTTACATAGAACAATGGTTTAACTTTTTACATAGTAAATTTTTGGGAGTAACAAAACAGATTAGGATATACATTTGGCTACAAACCCAGTTCCGTCAGATCATCTGTCCAGACCTCGAGATTTTCCCCTAATGTCGAGGTGCTCCTCGAGCATCATCAGCCTCGAGTTGATCCTTGACACCAGTCTCGATCCCAGTCCTGATCTTTGGGACCAAGGTCTTCCCCAATGAGTGGCCGTGGCCTTGCTTGCAGAGCCTCTGGGCCTAGACAGTCGGGCTCTGAGCCTAACCTCGCAACCCAGCCTGCCATTGACTCCTCCACAGACTATGAGTCAGACCGGGAAACCAAGGACAAGGAATCTCCGGACACCCGTTGCTCCCATGACATGCCCTCTGACCCTTTTCCCTCTGAGACATTGCGCCGGTCTCCGCCCGAAGATATGGCCTTCCTCTGCTTTGTGCGGGACATGTCAAAGGCGGCATTGTTCAACAGAATCAGAGGACGACCCTCGCCCAGAGGAACTCAAAATTTTTATTTATTTATTTAATAATTTTTCTGTACCGCCTTTGTCCAAAGCGGTTTACAAAGAACAACATAACAATTATATAAGAATTGTTTTTACATTACATTAAACATGGGAAGTCAACTTGGAGATAAATATGGGGTTGTTTGACGGAAAGATAGACTATGCACATAACAAAGCAGTTATCATATACAGGGAGTGAAAAGAGAAGGGGTGATATGAGCGGTCAGGAGGGGTAGGATGCTCTAATTGAGATTACTTAATGTCATTGAGTCCATAGTATTCAATGAATAGGTGTATTTTGAGTGACTTTTTGAGGTCGGAAATTGATTTTGCTGCTCTTATGTTTTCTGGTAGTGAATTCCAGAGAATGCTCTGTTACTGGTTTGCTGTGTTTTGCTCTTGAGTGGGTGAATATTCAGAAGGTTCTGATTGTTAGATCTTCTTGGTCTTTTGTGCGTTGAGGTGATTAGTTCTGAAAGGCAGGGCACCGAGAAATTGTGCAAGATTTTAAAGGTGGTGGTTGTGAATTTGTATTTTATCTGCTGTGTTATTGGAAGCCAATGTAGGCTTCTTAGGATCGGTGTTATATACTGCCGGGTTGCACTGGAAGTAAGGACCTGGCAGCAGTGTTTTGAACTAGTTGAAGTGGGTATAGAGCATTCTTTGGTAGGCCATGGTAAATAATGTTTCCATAGTCAAGGTGTGGTGTGATGATTGCTTGCAGTATGGTTCTGAAATCAGTCTCCTGTAGCAAGTGTCGTAGTGGTTTGATGAGTTTTAGTTTCCAGTATGCTAGTTTGGCTGCGTTTTTGATGTGTGCAGACAAATTGAGGTTGTTATCAATAGTTATGCCCAGATATTTAATCTCTTTTTTATTGTTATTTTCGTGTCTCGTGTTATCTTCTCCTCCAATACGAGGCCCCTCTAAAGGAGGCACTTACAATGCCTGTTCCCCCGATCCTGGAACGGCTGTTTCTCTGCATGTGGAAAACTGGCATTTTGGTGCCCATCGTGAGCCAATGGTTGGACTCGATGTATCGGGTACGCTGGAGCCCGGGATTCCAGAAAGCACAACTGCCACATAACTCCATGGTGGTGGAGTTGGCCATGCATCGGCTTAAGAGCCAGAAGACTCATTCCTCGGTGCCTCTGGGCAGGGAGGCCTGCGCCTTGGATGCCCTGGGCAGAAAGTGCTACTAGGGCTCAATGCTCATCGACCAGATCCACAAACCGATTAGGGTCAAATTTATAGAGTAATAGAATGCCAATAGTGTTCCAAAAAATTACTCCAAACAAACAGACTTTCACAGTAGAAACTCGGAGGGTTTCAAATTAGAATATCTTATAAATGCACGGAACTCGTCTCAGACAATTCGGCTGATAATAGCTGGATTGAAAAGAACTTCATCAGCACAGCCTGATAGCATCAATGACTTGTTCCAGCTCTTTTTAAATTTATATACCCTCTCCCTTTGTGCGTATCACAAGTGCTGGTCTCATGTTAAAAATATATTATAATGGAAGTTTGATACGCACAAAGGGAGAGGGTATATAAATTTAAAAAGAGCCGGAACAAGTCATTGATGCTATCAGGCTGTGCTGATGAAGTTCTTTTCAATCCAGCTATTATCAGCCGAATTGTCTGAGACGAGTTCCGTGCATTTATAAGATATTCTAATTTGAAACCCTCCGAGTTTCTACTGTGAAAGTCTGTTTGTTTGGAGTAATTTTTTGGAACACTATTGGCATCGACCAGATCCAGGCATAATAGCTGTACATGGGCATGTACTTGAGGGACCTGGCGAAGGAGCTCACTGGGTTCTTAGCTGGTCTTTTTGAGGAACCTCTCCACTGGTTCCGGAGCCTGTCCTCTGCCATTAGAGATTGCTCCAAATTAATGACTCGAGCAGCCTATGACTACCTCGAGTCGGCGGCTAGAGTAGCCACGGTGGGCATCAGCGCCCAACATCAGGCTTGGCTACGGTCTTCTGACCTGGAGCAATGGGTTCAGGACAAATTGGTTGATGTCCCTTGCCAAGGAGTGAATCGCTCTGGCATACCCATGACTGATAAAGCTGTAGAGTTGGCGTCCAAGTTCCTGACAAAGACTACACATTCCAAGAAGACGGCTACCCTTCCCTGACAGAAGATCCCAAGTAAAAAGCCTCCTTATTCAAGGAAGGGAAGGGCTTATGGAAAACCCTCAATATCAGGCCTCCCCAGCAGGGTCAGCAGACTAAGGGACAAGGGCATGGCCCTAATAAGCTGAAGACTCCCAAGACCCCAGGCACCAGCTCCGGCACAGTCTGGCGGGAGCTTTTGACTCCTTGGGCCCACCTCAGCAGCCCACAGGGGGATGTCTGATCCTGTTTGCCCACCGGTGGCTAATCATTGCCACCGATGCCTGGGCATTCCAGGTGGTAAAGGAGGGCTACTTCCTCCACTTTGAGCAGACTCTCCCTCCATTCTTCCCGGTAGAGCCCACCAGGACTGCCCTCCACCAGATCTCGCTACTGCAGAAACTCGCCGGCCTTCTCGAGGACAAGGCAGTGGAACCCATACCCCCACACCTCTGGTCCTTGTACCATAAAGTAAGGGGACCTAAGGCCCATCCTAGACCTGTGGGACCTGAACAGGTTCCTGGTGAGGGAGAAGTTCAAGAAGCTTTCCCTTGGGATGTTGCTGTCATACCTCCAGCAGGGAGACTGCTCCTTAGACTTAAAGGATGCGTATGCACACATCCTCATCCATCCCAGCCACAGGAAATACCTCAGGTTCACGGTAGGGGATGGCCACTACCAGTTCAGGGTCCTGCCCTTTGGCTTGGCCTCCACCCCAAGGGTCTTCACCAAGTGCTTAGCGGTGGTTGCAGCCCACCTCTGCCTCCAAGAGGCCTTCATCTTCCCCTACCTGGACGATTGGCTCATCAGAGAGGGCTCAGCTGCTGAGGTGCAGCAGGCCACGGCCCACACCATCAGCATCCTACAACATCTGGGGTTCGTCATAAAACCATACTACTACTACTACTAAGCATTTATAAAGCGCTACCAGGCACACGCAGTGCTGTACAATGAAAACACAAAAAGACAGTCCCTGCTCACAATCTAAAAAGACAAAGCAAGAAAAGGAGTAGAAAAAAGATAAGAACACGGGCAAAGAGACAGGACAAAGGACAAAACCACCTCAAGTCTCACCTCCTCCAAACACAGTGGAGTTCATAGGAGCCCAGCTGGACACCCTTCAAGCCAGAACGTTCCTACCCCAAGACAGGACTGACCGCCTCAGGGCGCTGGCCTCAGACATACATGCAGACGCACTGTCTGCTCACCTCATGCTATGCCTGCTGACCATGATGTCATCCACGGTCCATGTCACCCTGGACGCCCACCTCCACATAAGGGTAGTCCAATGGTGCCTCCGTGCCCAGTGGACCCAGGCCACTAGACGGCTGTGGGACAGGTGATGGTGACCAACCAACTTGCGGACTCCCTTGGCTGGTGGCGGTTCCAGCATTGTTTCCAGGAAAGATGCCCTTCCAAGCCCCTGATTCCCAGAAGGTCCTCACTACTGACACCTCCCTGCTGGGTTGGGGGGCTCATTGCAAAGATCTCTGCACTCGCAGCTGGTCACAGTCAGAGAGCCAACTGCAGATTAACCTGCTGGAGCTTCAAACTGTATTCCTGCTCTCCGAGCCTTCTGCCACCGCCTGCAGCACCAGTATGTGCTCATCCAAACGGACAACCAGGGAGGCACAGTGTTGTACCCCCTCTGCCAGGAGGCAATGGGTCTCTGCTACTTTGCGGTCTGCAATAGGATGCTTCTGTGGGCAGTGTATCTGGCGGGCCAGCTCAACACCCTAGCAGGCAAGCTGAACAGGGTCCTCCAGCTGCACGAGTGGTGGCTGTACCCCATGGTGCCCTCTCAGCTCTTCTGGCTCTGGGGAGTTCCGCTGTTGGATCTCTTCACGAGTCTGACCATCACTCAGCTGGGCCGCTTCTGCTCCCACCAACCGCACCCCTCACAGGTGCCAGTGAATGCATTCCTCATCCCATGGCTGGTAGGGCCTTCTCTATGCCTTCCCACTCACACCGCTATCAGCCAAGACCCTTTTCAAGGCTCAGCACGACAGGGTGTTGCTGATATTGATTGCCCCCCCACCCCCCGGTGACCCAGGCAACCATGGTTCCCGCTGCTCCTTTGCCTGCCCTCTGCGGCCACGGTCCCCCTGAGGAGTGCCCCGGGGTAACTGTCGCAGGAGGAGGTCTCTCTCCTACACCCCAACCTGTGGTCCCTGTTATTAATGGCTTGCCTGCTGAAAAGGTATCCTTGGTCCCATTCAACCTCTCAGGGGAAGTAGAGGAGGGTCTTCTTGCCTCCCTTAGGGTCTCCATGAGACGAACCTATGCCTTCAAATGGCATGGATTCTCAGTGTGGTGCGCAGAATGGCAAGTTAACCTGTTCTCGACTCTGTGCGGCTTGTACCGCAATATTTGCACCACCTGTCCCAAGCAGGACTGAAGTCCATCTCTGTCAGGGTGCACTTGAGTGCCTTAGCAGCACACCACCACCTCATTGAAAGAAAGCTCTTCTCTGTCCAGCCTCTTGTGACCTGCTTCTTGTGGGGCCTCCTGTTATCCAAGCCCCCAATCCACCCCACAGCGATGGAGTGGCACCTCAGTGTGATGCTATCCAAGCTCACCGGCCACCATTCGAGCCCCTGGCTACCTGTCACCTGTGGTACCTCTCATGGAAGGTTGTCTTCCTAGTGACACTCATGTCCGCTCACAGGGTCAGCGAGCTTCAGGTGTTGGTGGTGGATCTGCCGTACACAGGGTTCTGTAAGAGCAGGGTGGTGCTCCACATGCACACCAAGTTTCTTCCTAAGGTGGTGTCCCCTTCCACCTCAATCAGGAGTTGGTGCTCCCCACCTTCTTTCCACAGCCTCACGCCAGCCGAGCGGAGGTCGTACTGCATACCTGGACTGTAAGAGGGCCCTGTCTTTCTATCTTCAGTGTACCCAGGGCCATCAAAGCCTCCCAGCTTTTTGCCTCCTATGACCCCTGTCAGCTGGGGGAGGCGATGACTAAGCAAACTCTGTCCACTTGGGTGGCAGACTGCATTGCCCTCACTTATGAACAGGCTGGGCTCTTGCTGGAGCACCGGGTTACGGCACACTGCGTCAAGGCCATTGTGAAATCTGTGGCAAACCTGTGTTCCTTCCCTCTGTCGGACATCTGCCAAGCCGCCACTTGGTCTTCAGTCCACACTTTCGCAGCTCAGTACTGCCTGAAGAGGAAGTCCTGATGGGACAGGGCCTTCGGCCAGGCCGTACGTCATCATCTATTCGGGGTGTAGGCAACTCTTGCCCTCTGACCCGTCTGTATTCAGGCTACTGAAGTGCTGGTTCTTACTGGACATTTGGGTCTCTTGAGAGTCTGTCTCCTTAAGACTCACTTGCTGTTGCTCACGGCTCACGTTTTCCTGGTCACCGTGGCATTTCTGCAGGTTTTTCAGTAGCCTTTATCTAGGGAGTCCATAGGTGAGGACTGACTTCCTGCTTGTTCCTGGAGAAAGTGTAGTTACTCACCTGTGACAGGTGTTTTCTGTGGACAGCAGAAATCAATCCTCACAACCCTCCCTCCTCCCCATGGAGTTGCTTCTTTATCATTTTTGCCATCTTTAGCTATGTCATTTGACTGAGGCAAGATGATACCCTTGGGTGTGAAGGGGACCATGCATGTGTGTGATGCATCTCCCAAAGGCTTTCTTTGAAAGCTGGGGAGAAGCTTCCACGCAGGGCTCTGTCAGCATCGACGTCACCCCATATGTGCGGACTGATTCCTGCTGTCCCCAAGAACACATGTTAGAGGTGAGTAACTATGCTTTTCTTTCAGTTTTTGGCAGGTTCTGTTATTATACCCTCTTGATTTAAATATAGGTTTTGTAGCTTGAAAGTAGCAGTACATTATCTCCTCTTTATCTGCAGAAGTCCACTTAACTGTAGTTAAACCACATAAATTAATGAAAAGGTTAAGAGTATTATTTCCTGTCGCAATGAGTCCATGAAAATGCTCACCATGGCCTTTATCTGTGGCAGGGATGTTATCTGCATCTGCACTACCACTATTGTTAGCCCTAGTGTGGAAGCTACTGGTAGAAACTGTTTTTTTTATCCTGGGTGATGTGCAGCCAGTATGTATTTTTCTTTCCTACCATACTTCAATTGTAGTATTGCTTGGCCGAGATTTAGTATAGGTTTTGTACAACGAGGTCACCATGTGAAGGTATTCGGCAAGACTTGGGGAAAAACTATATTCTCTTCCCCTCACAGATGCACAGCAATTCACCAACCACTGCTAGTGGGCAGTCGTCAAATTTTATGCTGAACATTCCTTTGCCCCCCCCCCCCCCCTTGTTAGCCTTCAACTCTACTTATTCAACTTGCTGCACAGTTTGCCTGAACAGACTTCCTAAGTTTGACATGCTCCCTTTCTGGCCATATTTAGATCTACTACTACTGATCATTTCAATACCACTACAAGGCGTATATAGCACTGTACAGTGACATGTAAGAGATGGTCCCTGCTCAACAGAGCTTACAATCTTATCAAGACAGACAGCTCAACAGCTGATGACTGACTACAGTATGTCTAGGGGAATTGTAGGGAACTAAATGTTGGAGAGCAGGAGACTACGCGGATCAGGATCCAAAAAAGAGGTGAATTTTTAGCCTGAATTTGAAAAGATCCAGAGATGAAGCCTGATGTACCAACTCAGGTACTTTGTTGCAGGCATAAGGAGCAGCAAGGTGGAAAGATAGACATCTGGAGTTGGCAGTGGAAGAGAAGACCACAGATAGAAGCTATTCACTAGAGGAGCGGAGTTTCCAAGAAGGGATGTAAAGAGAGATATAAGAGAGAAGAGATAGTGAAGGACAGCAGAATGAATGCACTTGCAGGTCAGTAGAAGAAAATTGAACTGGATACAGAGAGGGGGCCAATGAAGTGACTTGAGAATATAAGAACATAAGATATGCCATACTGGGTCAGACCAAGGTCCATTAAGCCCAGTATCCTGTTTCCAACAGTGGCCAATCTAGGTCATAAGTACCTAGCAGTCTCCCTAAAAGAGACAGGTTCATCAATGCTCGTATTGGGTCAAGCAGTAATATCCCGGGTCCCTTTTTATAATGGTTTATGGACCTTTCCTCCAGGAACTTATCCAAACCTTTTATAAACCCAGCTACACTAACAGCTTTTACTACATCCTCCGGTAACAAATTCTCTTATTAGTCTTAAATAGGTTACCCTGTAGCTTCATTGCATGTCCCCTAGTCTTTTTATATTCTGATGATGTAAACAATCGATCTACGTTTACCCGTTCTACTCCATTCATTAATTTATAGACCTCTATCATATCTCCCCTCAGCCATCTCTTTTCCAGGTTGAAGAGCCCTAACCTTTTTAGCCTCTCTTCATAGGAATATCCTTCCATCCCCTTTACCATTTTGGTGGCTCTTCTCTGTACCTTTACCTTTTCTAATAACGCTATATCCTTTTTAAGATACAGCGACGAGAATTGCACACAATATTCAAGGTGCGGTCTCACCATGGAACGATACAGAGGCATTATAATATCCTTTGTTTTATTTTCCATTCCTTTCTTTATGATACCTAGCATTGTATTTGCTCTCTTGGCCGCTGCTGCACACTGGGCGGAGGGTTTTAACATGTTATCCACGATGATGCCTAAATCTTTTTCTTGGGTGGTGGTTCCCTATGTGGAACCTTGCATCGTGTAACCATAGTTTGGTTTGTTCTTTCCTACGTGCATAACTTTGCACTTGTCCACATTAAATTTTTAATCTGTCGTTTGGATGCCCAATCTTCCAATTTATCAAGATCCTCTTGCAATTTTCCACAATCCTCTTGGGTTTTAGCAACTTTAAATAGTTTTGTGTCATCTGCAAATTTGATAACCTCACTCGTTATAGTCATAAATGACCTGGAAAAGGAAATGTCAAAAAGCAGTGGACCCAGCGCAGATCCCTGGGGTACTCCACTATTCACCTTTTTCCATTGGGAAAATTGGCCATTTAGTCCTACCCTCTGCTTTCTATCTTTTAACCAGTTCCTGATCCACAATAGTACACTGCCTCCTATCCCATGACTTTAGTTTTACCAAAAGTCTCTGATGAGGGACCTTGTCAGAGGCTTTCTGAAAGTCCAGATACACTATGGGGTATGTTTACTAAACAGCGCTAACGGCGCAGCTGCGCAACATTATTGCGCAAAGCATTATAGGGCGCCTTATGCTGCACCTTAGGTTATGGCACTGTGAGGGTGTTTTTGCTGGCAGCATTGATTTAAATTAAAAAAGGAAATGCCTCAGACAGCCTTCTTACATAACACCACTGTGGGATCGAACCCATGACCTCTGCCTCCACAGTCATTGCAGTAACCAATGGGCTACATCTTTATAGCTTCTAACACTGCGCTGGCATGAACTTAGGGTTAACGCGCGTTTATGTGCCATGGCGCCCTCTATCGCACGATACCGTTTCCTTGCAACCTTACCTATGGACCGCCCACTTTCTTATATGGCATTCTGCACATTAACGCTGCAACTAGCGCCTGTAACATTAAGACAGTTTAGTAAACATACCCCTATATCAACTGACTCACCTTTGTCTACCTGTTTGTTCACACCTTCAAAAAAACATAACTGGTTAGTAAGACAAGGTCTTCCTTGTCTAAAGCCATGTTGGTTGTCTCCTATTATGCCATGACTTTCTACATGTTGAGTGATTTTTGTTCTGTATGATGGTTTCTACCATTTTTCCCGGTACTAATGTCAGGCTCACCGGTCTGTACAAATGATTTTAATGATAGTTCACAGATTACTAATAGCAGGTCTGCAATCTCATATTTCAGTTCTTTCAATACCCTTAGATGTATACCATCCAGTCCAGGTGATTTGCTACTCTTCAGTTTATCAAATAGTTGTAATACATCTTCCCGGTGTATCGATATTTCTTTAATTTCTTCCACAGTATCACCTTTAAATACTATTTTGGTAATTGGTAACATTCCTACATCTTCCTCAGTAAAGACTGAAGCAAAGAATTCATTCATTCTCTCCGCTATAGCCTTGTCCCCTCTTACTGCCTATTTTACCCCTTTATCATCTAATGGTCCAACTGACTCTCTCACAACATTTTGCTACAAATGTACTTGAAGTCTTTATTACGTGTTTTTGCTTCCACAGCAAGTTTCTTCTCAAATTCTCTCTTTGCCTGCCTTATCAATGCCTTGCATTTAACTTGCCAGTGCTTGTGCTGTTTCGTCATTTGGCTCTTATTTCCATTTCCTGAAAGATGCTTTTTTGGCAACAGCCTCTCTGACCTCACCTTTAAATCATGCTGGCAGTTTTTTGGACTTCCTTCCACTTTTCTTGAAGCGTGGAATACAGCTGGTCTGGGCTTCCAAGGTAGTATTTTTAAACAACACCCAAGCTTGATGTAAGTCTTAACTATTTTCCTCATTTTATCATAGTCTCACTTTTGGAAATTAAAAGGTAGTACTGTGGATTTCATTACCATCCCTCCTCCATTAATTAAATCAAACGCGATCATGCTATGATCACTATTGCCAAGTGGCCCCAACATCCTTTATCTCTTGCACCAGATCTAGTGTTCCACTAAGGACTAAATCCAAAATGGCTTCCTCTCTGGTTGGTTCATGAACCAGCTGCTCCAAGAAGCAGTCATTTATTTCATCTTGAAACTTTATCTCCCTAGCATGTCCTGCCATGACACTGACCCAGTCAATACCAGGGTAATTGAAATTACCCATTTATTATTACTGTGCTGTAACCTTTGTTAGATTCCCTGATATCTTTGAGCATTTCATCATCCATTTGTTCATTCTAGCCAGGCAGTCGATAGTACAATCCCACTGCCATCGTCTTCCCCTTTTTACATGGAATTTCAATCCATAGAGATTATACAGCAAATTTTGTTTCTTGCAAAACTTTAATCCTCTGTGACTCAATGCTCTCTCTAACATTGAGTGCTACCCCTCCACCAATTTGATCAGCTCTATCATTGCGATATAGCTTGTACCCAGGTATCCCAGTGTCCCACTGGTTGTCCTCCTTCCACCATGTCTCTGAGATACCAATCATATCTAACTTCTGATATAGTGCTATATATTCTAACTCTCCCATCTTATTTTTTAGACCTAGCATTTGCATACAAGCATTTTAGAGACTGTATTTTATTCATATTAATCTGGTTATTGGTGGTGGGGGAGGGGGGTAATTTGGATCTTTAAGCTCTGTCTGCTCCGTACTCAAGGGCATTTGGGCTACTTTTGTCTTTAGTGGAACCTCTCTGCTGATGTGCCCTAACTTCATTTTTTTGGTAGTATCCTTCAAGGATACATTGTTCCGAACCATGTGCTCTTGGGCGACTGTCTGCTCTCCCCTATTATCTAGTTTAAAAACTGCTCTATCTCCTTTTTAAAGCCTGGTTCCATCCCGGTTAAGGTGAAGCCCATCGCTTCGGAAGAGCCCCTCCTTTCCCCAGAATGATCAGCAGTTCCTAACAAATCCAAAACCCTCATCCTTGCACCATCGTCTCATCCATGCATTGAGACTCCGGAGCTCTGCCTGCCTTTTGGTCCTGCGCTTGGAATGGGAAGCATTTCGGAGAACGCTACCCTGGACGTTCTGGATTTCAACTTCCTACCTAAAAGCCTAAATTTAGCCTCCAGAACCTCCCTACCACATTTTCCTATGACATGTACCAAGACAGCAGACTCCCCCACAGCACTAAGAGCTTGTCTAGGTTGCATGTGAGGTCCACTAGCTTCGCACCAGGCAGGCATGTTACCAGGCGATCCTCACATCCACCAGCCACCCAGCTATCTACATGCCTAATGATCAAATCACCAACTATAACGGCTGTCCTAACCCTTCCCTCATCAGCATATGGCCCTGTAGAAACCTCCTCAATGCGAGAGGGTTTTACATCATCTGGAGGAGAGGACCTAGCTATAGGATCACTTCCTGCCACATCAGGGTGATGCTCTCCTGTCTCGTGACCATGGCAACAGGGATGCTGCCAGACTGGAGGTGGGACTTTAGGACTATATCCCTGTAGGTCTCGTCGGTCTACCTCTCTGTCTTCCTTATATCTTCCAAGTTTGCTACTCTTGCCTCCAGATATCGGACTTATTCCCTGAGAGCAAAGAGCTCCTTGAGCCTAGTGCACACGTGAGACCCCTCACCAACTGGGAGAAAATCATACATGTGATACTCAATGCAAAAGACTGGAAAACCCCATCTCGCTGCTGGACTGCTGTCTGTATCTTCGTTTTAAGATTGTGTTTAGATATTTAAGTTCTTTACTTACTAAGGGTTGCTGGGAATACTTATACTAATAAAACTATACCTAATATGTTTAATGTACTTTGTTCACCTGAAGTTTAACTAATCTCAGGTCCTTAATGTATGCTGATAAGAATGAACAGCTGCACCCGAGAGTGAATATGGCACCTCCTTTCCTTTAAGACCTATAAAGCTACGATTATCCCAGGGTGGGTCATTGGCAGGGAGGGACAGAAGACATATTAAATGCTGACTGTTATGCAGTAACCTGTCCTGTGCTTCTAAGGTAATCTGTGACAAATGTCCAGAGGGAGTCCCACAGCCCTTGCTTTGATAGAGGGAGTCTTGGGTATTAAATTTAACCAGAAAGCTCTCTGCTGTGTTTTAAATTTAAACGGAAAACTCTTTGCTGCTATTAGTCCCTGACTGATTTAACAAATACTCTGGATTCACAGATTAATCAGCTTTAATCTAAAGAATTCCTTTTTCCCCAAGATTTAGAAAAATTCCGAGAAGTAGATACTTATAATTGCAGATCTCTCCCCAGAAGTAGCAGTTCCCTTTTGTAGTCCTTCAAGAGAAAGAGGGGATCTCCAGGAACAAGCAGGAACGAGTCTTCACATATGGGTATCGTCGGTACCGACGGAGCCTGCGCGGGGACGCTCCCCAACGTCCAGTAAGAAAGCTTTTGGGAGCATCCCACAGTGCCTGTGCGCTGCCTTCCCGCCTTTCCTAACCGCCTCTCTCCAGTTCTTCTTTTCTGCGGAGCCAGCAGGTCGTGTTCCTGTCACCGCTGAAGAAGTTCTTTATTTTTCTTTATTTCTTTGGTCGCGCGTCTGCCTTCTTCGACGTCGGACCGTGTCAGACGGCTGCCTAGGGTGAGAACTTGCACAATCTTGACGATGCATATATTCATATGATTCTTGCAAAGTATTGTGGGTATTGTAGTTCATTCACTCCCAAACACAGCTGATGACAATAATTTGAGTTGTGAAACCAAGTGGTAAGATCAATAAAATACTTCTTTTATTGATGGGGTTTAATTCACCCAGCACATGTATGCTTGATAGCACTATAAATGAGGTTACTTGCTTGCAGTGTTTAAATGGATAACAAAAAGTCACAAAGTAAACCAGAAACAACCTTCAGCTTGTCAGGCAATTAGCTAATGTTTTCTTAGCAAATAATTACCAAATACAAAGGCACAAGGAAAACAATAAACTTTGCTGGTTAGGTTAACTTCTGCTTATTTTCCACGCAGATCTCAGCAGTGATTCTCCCTTGCTCACACACACAATCAGGTGCAGCCCTAATTACTATCAATGGACCAGCTGAAAGCCTTTAGCTGGCTGGCTGCTACTGTGTGAGCCCAAATCCTGCTTTAAGAGCTGTTTGCAGTGGAAATAAAGAACAAAGTTAGGTTTCTTTGTGATGGCTGATGTGTTTGCTCATAGAAAACTAGCAATAGCATTTAGATAAAGAACAGTCCATGTAAATAGTTTCATCTGCTGTATTTCCCCCTGCATCAACAATCATAGGGTCAATATCATACATTGGCACAGATGAGTCTTTCATTAAGGCACTATCATGAGAATGCTTATTCCCTTGCTGCCATTCTCTATTATAGATAGGGTCTGGATCAGTGTTCATACCTGAGCCTCTCCTGCTATCATTATTCCTCTCTGTATAGCCTGGCCAATATGTAATCCAATTCTGATGTCCAGCCTTCCAATCTTGATCCCTGGACACTGGATCTTCTCTCACATACCTTCTGGCCTTGGTCTGAAAGTCCCTTCCACATGCAGTCTTCTCTCTTCCAGGTAGCCACTGGTGATTCCTATCTCTGCCACTCCATTCCTCTGGCTGAATCCAGTCCAATGGACTCTGCTGGCCTTTGGAATACCTCCCAGTATGAGTACTGCCTTGGAATCTCCCAGACCTTCCAATGGCCTTTCTTCTCTTCCTTCCAGAGAGTTTCCTTCTCTCTCTATCGGCTTGGCTTGGCTTCTGTTTCTCCAGGTGATACTGGTGCTTGTAGCCGTTGCTGAAGCTCTCCCCTCTGTATCTCTTCCTGAAGCTGTTCTTGAAACTGTTGCTGAAACTGTTTCCTGAAGAATAATCTCTATTCTTATTCTTTCCTAATGTGTGCTGCTCCCTAACACAGCGCAGCTGTGTTGAATCAAGCCCTGCCCTTTGAGATGAGTGCTTAGGGATTACCTCATAGCTCTCTTGATTGCACACACATTCTCTCACTTCAGCCCCTCTCATGGCTGCTGGAAAGCTGGTGCATTCTGGGACTGGTAGTCTTTTATGTGAAAACTCTGTTTTCTCAATTCTACCAGAACTGACAGGTTGCTTGTTCAGAGTCACATCATCTTTTCTATAGCTCCTACCTGAGCTATGATAAGCTTCCTTATCACAACCGGTACCGCCGGTCTATTCTTCTTTCTTCTTTAAAAAAAATAAATAAACTACCGTTTCCCAGTTTGTGCAACTTTTCCTTTTGGGCCTTAGGCCTAGAAAAATTTTCCTCATGGGAAAGCCCGGGTCCGGGTTTAAAAAGTGCACGAAGTGCAGCGGTACTCTTTCTATCACAGACACCCATGACTGGTGTCTAAAATGTTTGGGTCCTGACCACTCCATCACCGATTGTGAGTCCTGTTCCATGATGTCTAAAAGAGGTTGACAGAATCGAGCAGCCAAGCTCAGTACCCTGTTTCCCTCTGATGCAGCTTCGGTGGCATCGACATCTTCCAGGGCTGCTTCTTCCTCCCATGGATCTCAGGTAACCAAACATAAATCCAGCCGGTCCTCGAAGGGTAGATCTCCCTCTAAGTATCGAGATGCCTCCGGGCTTGCTCTCGAGGATCCTGCACTGGCAAAATTACCCCGGCGGGAGGCTCCGGCTTCCAAAGCTTCATCTATGGGGTCACAGGTTGACATCGATGGCGTGGCCTCGACCGATCACCTGTTGCCATGTTCTGGGGTACCGGTGGTTTCCACTGGTACCAACATCCAGACATTGGTTGCGTCGATGGATCAGAATATTCTGACCATGCAGCGTGCCATTACGGCATTCATACAAGCTGCGACGCCCACGGTACCGCAACAAACTCCGTTGTCAGTACTGGTTCCGGCACCGGCACCGATATCGGTTCCGGTGCCGGTACTGATTGCATCGACATCGGCTTCGGTGTCGACTGCAGCGGTACCCTGTTCTGTGATGCCTATCGGTACCGATCACTCCCGATGTCGATACCACTCGGTACACGTATCGGGCTCTGCAAGAGCATCCAGACAGGCGATACTTTGATTCCTCCGAAGACTCTGATGAATCAGAGGCTTCTGTCGAAACATCGGTACTCCTTCCTCAGGAGCCCTCTTCTCCAGAAAGAAGAATGTCTCCTCCAGAAGACTTGTCTTTTCAAGACTTCATTAGGGAAGTGGCCAGGGGCCTCTCTATTTCAGTGGCCCCTGAACCAGAGCCTAGAGCCAAGAAATTGGATATTTTACAATATCCTAAGGCTCCTAAAGAGGCAGCTACTTTACCAATTCATGAGATCCTTTATGATCACATGTTGGGCATATGGGAGACACCTCTTACTACCTCCCCTCATTCTCGCAGGTTGGACACCATGTACCGTGTTCCTCCTTGTCCTGGCTTTCATAAGATTTAGCTTCCTCACCACTCTATTGTGGTGGAGTCTGCTATGAAGAAGATAAAGAATGCAAAAAGACACTCATCTAATCCTCCAGGAAGAGAATGCAGAACCTTGGATGCTTTTGGCCGGAGAATCTTCCAGGCCAATATGCTTACTGCCAGAATCAACTCCTATAGTCTCTATATGGGGGATGTTTCTAAAGGAAGTTACAGATCATCTGCAAACTTTATCTCCTTTTATCTCAGAAGATAAAAGGGAGGAGTCTCTCACCTGGCTTAAACATGCCCAGGATGTTTCCAAATTTTCCAACCGTGCAGCCTTTGACTCTTTTGAGTGTGCCAGCAGAGCCTCAGCTATTGCCATAGGTGCACGCAGACTTGCTTGGTTACAAGCTTCTGATTTGGAACCCTGGGTCCAGGATGGATTAGGAAATCTTCCTTGTACAGGTGAAAACCTTTTTGGCAAGGATTGGCAAGCAAAGTCCACTCAGATGGATGCTGAGAATTCTGCCTTAGATAGACTTTCAAAGTCTACTTCTGCTCCTGTTAGAAAAAGGTTATTCAAAAAGGCTTTCTTTCCCAAAAAAGGGAAATATCCTGGTTATGGTCACCAGGCATCTTCTGCAGGTCGTTTTGCTGCAAAGCGTCAGCAACAACCTAAACAAGCCAAGCCTAAGGCTGCAAGGACTGCTACGGCCCAACAGCCTCAGCCTCCTCAGGGCCTTTGACTTACAACTAGAGAACTTAGCCTTTCTGGCTCTAAAAGAACCAGAGCCTCTCACCATTCCAGGAAGGTTAGCTCACTTTCCTCCCAGATGGGAACAAATCACAGCAGAGCAATGGACCCTCTCCATCATAAGGGAGGGGTACAAGCTTCATTTCTTAAACCTTCCTCCTCACACCATGGTGAGACAGTTCAATTCTCCAACATCTCTCCTCGACCTTCTGGGTCAGGAGATTGCTACCCTTCTTGCCCAAAGGGCAATAGAAGAAGTACCCCTTCTTCAACAGGTTTCAGGGTTCTACTCCCCCTATTTTCTTATCCCAAAGAAAACAGGGGGCTACAGACCCATATTAGATCTCAGAGAATTGAACAAGTTTCTATGCAAGGAGAAATTCAAGATGATTTCTCTCGGTGCTCTCCTTCCATACCTTCAGAGTCAGGATTGGCTTTGTTCTCTAGATCTCAAGGATGCGTACACCCATGTCCTCATCCATCCAACACACAGAAGGTTCCTTCGCTTCCTTTATCAGGGAAAGCACTACCAATACAGAGTGCTTCCTTTCGGCCTGGCCTCTGCTCCAAGAGTGTTCACAAAATGCATGGCAGTAGTAGCTGCATTTCTACGCACTTTAGGAATATTTGTATTCCCATATCTGGACGACTGGCTCATCCGAGCTCCATCCCAGTCAGAGGCCCAGGCTTCCCTAGCCTGCACAAGGCGTGTTCTTCAGTATCTGGGACTTGTAATAAACATCCCAAAATCACAACTCACCCCTACTCAGTCATTGGAGTTCATAGGGGCCTTGCTGGATACCACAACTGCAAGGACCTATCTTCCCCAGGCCCGTTGCCTACGCTTGGTGTAGTTAGCCTCTCAAATTCAGTTAAAGTCCCATTTAACTGCTCGAGAGATGTTACAACTGTTAGGCCACATGGCATCCACCGTGCATGTGGTTCCTTACGCTCGCCTTCACATGAGGGCAGCTCAGTGGACTCTGTCCACCCAATGGACCCAGGCATCAGGTTGCCTGTCAGACAAAATAGCAACCTCCAGTCGCCTCTTTTGGTCCCTCCAGTGGTGGAAGTCCACTCAAAATCTGTTGCTGGGGTCCCCCTTTCAACAGTTGCTACCCCAAGCAACAGATGCTTCCCCAAAGGGTTGGGGAGCTCATCTACAAGATCTCTCCACCCAGGGCATCTGGTCTCCACAGGAGACATCTCTACATATCAACCTCTTAGAGCTCAGAGCAATCCTTCTAGCTCTCAGAGTCTTCCACACCCTGCTCAGCTACAAGACAGTCCTCATCCACACAGACAACAAAGTAGCCATGTTCTACGTAAACAAGCAGGGCGGGACTGGCTCTCTGTCACTTTGCAACGAAGCTTTGAGATTGTGGGCCTTCGCCAGAGAGCATCAAATTCATCTCATGGCAGTGTATCTTCCAGGGGTTCAAAACTCTTAGGCAGACAGACTCAGTCGAGTTCTGCTTCCACACGAATGGTCCCTCCATGGGGACCAGATAGCCAGGATCTTTCGAATTTGGGGAACCCCGGACATAGAGCTGTTTGCAAGTCCATGGAATGCCAAACTTCCCCGGTTCTGTTCCAGGATTCCGTGTCAGGGAGTTCAGGCCAGGGATGCCTTCCTCCTCCACTGGGGCAAGACTTCCTCTATGCCTTTCCACCCATTCCCCTAATTTCCAAGACACTGTTCAAGCTTCAGAGAGACAAGGGGTCTATGATCCTCATAGCTCCACGTTGGCCACGCCAAGTGTGGTACCCTCTACTTCTTCATCTCTCTCAAGCTCCCTCCCTGTACTTGGGATCTGCTCCAGACCTCCTGTCCCAGGAGGAGGGAACGTTGTGGCACCCAAATCCCCAGTCTCTTCATATCAGAGCCTGGTTGCTGAAGGCCTAGACCTTCAAGATTTGCATCTTTCTCAGCAGGTGAAGGATATCCTTCATGTTTCCAGAAAGCCTTCCACTAGACGTTCCAATGCTTTTAAATGGAAAAGGTTTACCATTTGTTGTGCAGAGAAGGGTCTTAACCCTCTTGCTATACCTCTGAATTCTTTACTAGAGTATTTGCTGCATTTATCCCATGCAGGCCTTAAAACGAATTCAGTAAGAGTCCATTTGAGTACTATTGCAGCATCCCTTAAGCCTCTCAATGGACATCCTATTTCCTCTCATCCTCTTATTGCAAGATTCATGAGAGGCCTTCTTTTAACTAAACCTCCCATTAGACCACCTCCAGTGGCATGGGATTTGAATTTTGGTTCTTGACCAGCTTATGAAGCTACCCTTTGAACCCTTAGCCACTACCTCCTTGAAATTCCTTTCCTGGAAGGTTATTTTTCTCATTGCAGTCACCTCAGCTCGCCGTATCAGTGAGCTGCAAGCCTTGGTGGCTAATCCTCCTAATACAAGGTTCCATCATGACAAGGTAGTCCTCAGGACTAATCCACACTTTATGCCTAAAGTGGTCTCACCTTTTCATCTGAACCAGGAGGTGTATTTACCTGTCTCTTTTCCAGGACGTCATGCATCAAGTGCAGAGAGGAATCTTCATACCCGGGATTGTAAGAGAGCACTTGCTTTTTACTTACAAAGGACACAGCAACATAGAAAGTCCTCTCAACTATTTGTTGCTTTTGATCCCTCTCATTTAGGACTTCCAGTCTCTAAGAGAACTCTGTCCAATTGGATTGCTCAGTTTATTTCCTTTGCCTACCAGAGTAAGAACCTTTCTCTGGAGGGCCATGTCACAGCTCACAATGTGAGGGCCATGGCAGCCTCTATGGCTCATCTAAACTCTGTGTCCATCGACCAAATCTGTCGAGTGGCCACCTGGGCCTCGGTTCATACCTTTACAGCCCATTACTGCTTGGACAAGGACTCCCGCCGGGATGCCTTGTTTGGTCAGGCTGTTCTCAAACACCTGTTCCATACCTAATCAACTCCTACCCCCCCCCCCCATCCCTGGTTGGATGCCCGAGATCCATGGGGGGAGGTAGAGCCCTTCTCAGGGACTCACAACCTTGGAGATCTCCCTGGCATCTCTAGCTGGGGAGTCCCCATATGTGAAGACTCATTCCTGCTTTTTCCTGGAGATAGCACAGTTACTTACCTGTAACAGGTGATCTCTGGGAACAGCAGGAATAAGTCTTCACAACCCACCCACCTCCCCTAGGAGTTGTATCTCTCTATCTATCTTTCCTTTCCTCTCTCTCTCTCTCTTTGTCTCAGCTTAAAACTCGAACTGGAGAGAGGCGGTTAGGAAAGGCAGGAAGGCAGCGCGCAGGCGCTGTGGGATGCTCTCAAAAGCTTTCTTACTGGACGCTGGGGAGAGTTCCCGCGCAGGCTCCGTCGGTACTGACGATACCCATATGTGAAGACTTATTCCTGCTGTTCCCAGAGATCACCTGTTACAGGAAAGTAACTGTGCTTTACATGAGCATAGCGAGACTGGTGTAAGATCAGCTGCGTAGCTGAATTTTTATCAGATTGAAGGGGAGAGAGCTCATTCAGAGGGAGACCAGCTAGGAGGAGGTTGTAATAATCTAGATGGGAGATGACTAAAGAGTGGTTAAGGGTCTTAGTGTGTTCAGAAAAGAATAGGCAGATTTTTGCTGATGTTGTAGAGAAAGAAAGACGTTTTAGCTATCAGTTCGATGTGTGTGGAGAAAGAGATGGAAGCATCAAAGATGACCCCAGAGTTGCGAGCCAAGAAAACATGGAGGAGTAGAGTATTATCCATAGAAATAGGGAAGGGAAGAGGTTGGTGTAGGCAAAAGATAAGATAAGCTCAGTTTTGGCCTTGTTCAATTTCAGACGGCGGTGAAAAATCCAGGCAACAATGTCAGGCAGAAATACCGGCCTGGATTCCCAGGAGATTTCAGGTGTAGAGGTGTAGATCTGAGAGCCATCAATGTAAAGATAGTACTGAAAACCATGAGAGGGGATGAGTGCACCAAGGGACTGGGTATGGAGAGAGAAAAGAAGTGGTCCCAAGATCCAGACTAAAAACTCCTTATCCGAGATTACTTTTAAATCTCAACCACTTATCTATAACAAATACTTTGTCCTAGAATCTCTTGGATGTTTGGCTTAACTACATTCTGAATTCCTTGAATCCGGGATTGTATATTTTTATATGTCTTTACAGCACTACTGCGTGAGATTATATTTGTTTGCTTATGGATGCAAGCAAGGTGTATTTAGTACTTTTAAATTGATAGCTTTTCTAGGTTTTCACCATTTCACTGTGTTTTGTTTTTCTGTTAGGCAATACAGATTACAACTTCCCAACCAAGTTCATCATCACAGAGTCAGCAGGTAAAGCTTTGTGATAAATTCTGTTTAAAAAATTAACTGATTAGGGATTCTGATCATAAATAAGCTTGTAAATATCTTCATTTAAAAGTTGGTACAGTAGAAACGTTCCGTTTGCATTAAGCAAGTGGTCACATTCTTTGCTCAGGAAGCTGTAAGTAAAGGCTTGATGTTTTGAAGTTGAGTAGGTTAATTATCACCTTTCATTTGCTGCTGCTTATACAGTCTGAGAGGTATGGGTGCTTGGATTTTGGCTAGAAACATGCTGCACAACTGTTTGCATGCAAATGAAGTGCTATAGATTGTTCTTCCTTATTAAACTAACATTTGCCTGTTCTGATTACTGTAAGCCTAACAGACTTTGTACATGATTGGAGCATTATTAGTGTGAAAGCAGAGCAAGTAAAGTTTTCATGTAACTGATTTCTTTGTCTTTGAGTATACAGTGGTATGTTTTAGTCTTGTACATATGAAGGCAACATATTGCACTGTGCAGGTTTGGAGAATGCTAAATTGCCACGTCCCTTCTCCAAATGCTTTCTCATTATGGGGTTACTTCAATCCAGTTGGGGTGACTTAAAGTGGGAAAAAGTGTTCTAAATGGCATGTGTAGTAGCCAGTAAATAAGTTTTAGTAAAGTGATCTGAAAAAAAAATGAGTAAGCAAGCTGTCTGTAGCTTATATATATTGTGGGGTTTTTTTTTAAATTGCAGGTGCCGGATAATCCACCCAACTATATTCTTTTCCTAAATAACTTGCCTGAAGAAACAAATGAGATGATGCTGTCTATGCTCTTTAATCAGTAAGTGTCCAGGGAGAGAGATCTTCCTAAAACCTCTCTGAAGCAGGCCCCTCTAATGATGATGGCGGTTACGTGTTGTGCAGTGTTTTAGTTTGTCAAAGAAATAAAAAATGGAATCTAAGAAAAGCAAATATTAACTTTTTTTAAAGTAACAGGATTTTATCTTATTTAAAAGGAATAGTAAAATACCTTGCAAGGCTAATATTGAATTTTGAAAACCCTGACAGAATTATCAAATAATGGAAACCATAGGAAGGGTAAATGCAAAAGTCTTTGAAAACATTCAGCTTTTAAACTAGAAATGCTGACTATGTTTTAGTGGTAAGAGTCAGATTTTTTTAGCCTTAAACTGAGTTTATGAAGGCTCAACTTTGAAAATATATTTTAGAGCAAATCCATATTCTTTCAAGTATAATCAAATTCACTGTGAAGTTTAATGCACTAGCAGCTAATTCAGAAATTATAATGGCCTTGTATTTGAGTTATTAGCGTGTATTGTGAGGCAGAAAGCGGGAAATGGAGTGAATTCAGTCGTTGGAAGTGTTTAGTCTATTAAAATGTGTCTTGGGGTGTCTCTTTTTTTATTATTATTTTTTTAAGTAAATAACAAACGCAAAGCATCGTTACAGAATGCAATAAACAAAAGAACAAATAAATTTCTTCTACATCATATAATAGAAACATTACTGCAGAAAAAGACCACATGGCTTATCTAGTCTGCCCTTCCGTATCAAATAAAGCGGTATAAAAATTTCTAATAAATAAAAAAAAAATAGTCCCGTTTTTACCTTTAGAGATCCTCTTTGTCTCATGCATTTTTGAATTCAGATACTGTCCTCGTGTCCACCACCTCCACTGGGAGACTATTCCACACATCTATCATTCTTTCCATAAATAAATATTTCCGTATATTACTCCCGAGTCTGTCTCCTTTCACTCTCATTCTTTGTCCCCTCGTAGCAGAGCTTGCCTTGAATTGAAAGACTCTCCTGTGCATTTATGCCACAAAGGTATTTAAATGGGTCTGTCATATTGCTCCTATCCCGTCTTTCCTCTAAAGTATACACATTAAGATCTTTGTCTTTCCTCATATGCTTCATAACAAAGACCACTAACCATTTTAGTAGCCACCCTTTGCACCAACTCCAAAAAGGTGCGATCTCCAGAATTGCACACAATACTCCAAATGAGGTCGCACCAGAGACTTACACAGAGGCATTATCACCTCCTTTATTTCTGCTTGCCATTCCTCTCCCTATACACCCAAGCATCCTTCTGGCTTTTGCAGTCGCCTTTTTTACCTGTTAAGCTACTTTAAGATCATCAGACACAATTACGCCTAGGTCCCGCTCTTCTTTTGTGGACAGAAGTACCTCACCTCTTACACTGTACAGCTCCTTTGGATTTTTGCAGCCCAAATAAATCATGCATTTTTTAGCATTAAATTTCAGCTGCCGTATTCCAGACCATTCTTCAAGTTTAGCTAGATCCCTCCTAATGTCGACTCCTTCCTGTGTGTCTACTCTATTGCTGATTTTAGTATCGTCTGCAAACGAGCAAACTACCCAACAGCCCTTCCGCATTATCACTAACAAAGATGTTAAACAGAATCGGACCAAGGACAAATCCTGCGGCATACCACTGGTAACCACCTCCTCCTCAGAGTGCACTCCATTTACCTGTACCCTTTGTCGCCTCCCACTCAACCAATTTCTAACCCAGTTAGTAACTTTAGGGTCCATTCCTAGGGCGCTCAATTTGTTTATAAGTTGCCTGTGTGGAACGGTGTCAAAGGCTTTACTGAAATCCAAGTACACCACATCTAGGACTCACTCTCGGTCTAACTCCCTGGTCACATTCAAAGAAATATATCAAATTTACGACAAAACCTGACAAATCCTGCCTCTGTTGAATCCATACTGCCTCGCATCCTGCCATCCAATGGACTCCAGAAGCCTCTCTTTTAGTAGCCTTTCCAATAATTTGCTAACGGCAGTCGCCTCTTCCTCCCCTCCCCATCTCAGGCCCACCTTGAACTCACCCGTCACTCTGCATTTTTCTTTCTAGGCCCTGCCTTATGGAATTTGCTCCCACAATCACTTCGCACTGAACTATCCCTCCCCCGCTTCAAAGTTCTTAAAACTCATTTTTTTCTGCCAGGCCTTTGATCTCCCCTCTTCTACCGATGGCACCACATCCCCCAGCCATGCCCCCCACCTCTCATAATATTTTCCCCTCATATTTTCATTTGCTCCTCTGCCCCCTTCCCCTTCCCTGTCCCTTGTCACCATGTTCTTTCTCTGGACCTGTCTCTGTTCTCTATCTTTTTCTGTTTTGTCTATCCCTGTCCTGTCTATCGATGGCGTTTCTTTCTGACTTTATTTTTCAGTAGCCTCTATCTATTTTGAATTGTACACCTCCCTGACGCTCCGGCATGGGCGGTTTATCAAACTCTACTAATAAAGATAAAGATAACCAGTGTCATCTTTATGTCCACTTTTGTGTTAAGGGACACATGTGCCTGTCTCCAGTCCTCTGGCACCACTCCCCACTCCAAAGAGGCATTGAAAAGGTCAGTCAGAGGAGTCGCTAGAATGTCCCCAAGTTCCCTCAGTATTCTTGGATGTATCCCATCTGGACCCATGGCTTTGTCTACTTCTAGTTTAGCTTGTTCCTCTCAAACACAATCTTCTGAAAGTCGCTTGAGATTCCCGCTGCTTCTGTTGCTATTTTTGACTGTTTTCTGAGGTCCAGCAGGCCGTTCATGAACAGAAATATTTGTTAAGCAATTCTACCTTATCCTCTTCAGTTTCTGCATTTAATCCACATTAATGGGAGGAGGGAGTTTTATTTAAACAGGAAAAAAAAAGCATTCACATGTCAATGCAGCAGTAGTACCAAATGAATATACCAACCTTCTATTACGTATCCTATCATGTGGATCAAGGACTATGATTTTTAAGGAAATCTAAGTGAAGTGGATAAAAAAAAATAACTTTTCCCTCAGTGTGCCACCAAACATTTGCACGGAAACTTCAGAAAGAAGTTGACTCCAAGAGCTAAGGTGGGAGATTTTAACTCCAGAAAGGCCATGAGATATTGGGAAAATGGTGATTTTCTGGCAGCAAAATATAACATCCTTTTTAGGGAACTACGACTTCAGAATGGAGTTCTTATCTGTCTCTGAAACAAAGGAAGCTATTAAAGTAGCTCTTGCTGCAATATTGTCAGAAGACGAGTCTAGAAACTCCGATACATCCAAACTATCAGGAGAATCTAACTGGTCAAGCTCTCCTGAAACATCCTTATCAACAAAACTGCTTTCAAATATTTATAAAATAAAATTAACAAGGACAAATAATGTGTAATAGGAAAATTTAAGCACCTCAGATTCCTTGAGTGTTTTAGCCTAAAATAACATGATACAGTAATGAATAAGAAATGAGAATAATTCAGTAAAAATAATACAACATTGAGAGAGCCCCATAAAACAGCCTTATAAAGTGTTTTTGTCTGAAAAAAACTGGTACTGCAGCAAACAAGAACTGCACAGGAAAATGATTTCCTTTATTTTCCCCTTGCTGTGCCTGCCTTATTTCATACCTAATGTCTTACTATAGTTATGTTTATATAGCTTAAAGTGTTAAAGTTGATGATGGGAGAGTTGTCTTCGTATGGAAATTTAGACACCATTGGAGAGGAGATGAGGAGGAGGAGCAGAAAGCAGTGCCTAACAATACATTAATACTCATGATGGCACACTGTGTGTATTCAATTTCAAAAGGTGATAAATGGAAGACAAGTCTCCTCCTTATCGCCTTTTTTTTTTAGCGTGTATGCTTTCATGTGGTTTATATGTATAAATGTTTTTTGGGTTCAATGTATCTCCAGGAATAAGCAGGAATGAGTCTTCACATATGGGTATCGTCGGTACCGACAGAGCCTGCGCGGGAACGCTCCCCAGCGTCCAATCAGAAAGCTTTTGGGAGCATCCCACAGCGCCTGCATGCTGCCTTCCCGCCTCTCCCAACTGCCTCTCTCCAGTTCTTCTTTTTCCGCGGAGCCCTCAAGTCGTGTTCCTGTCACCGCAGAAGAATTTCTTATTTCTTTATTTCTTTTCGTGGTCGCGTCTGCCTTCTTCGACACTCTACCGGTACCGCCGGTCTTTCTTTTCTTCTTTTTAAAAAAAATATATATCTGTTTTTCATTTTCTTCAGGTGCACTTGCCTTGTCTGGGCCTTAGGCCCAAACACTTTTTTCCTTAACATGGAAAAACCTGCCTCAGGTTTTAAAAAGTGCACAAAATGTGGCGGTACCATTTCCGTCACCGACACCCATGACTGGTGTCTAAAATGTTTAGGTCCTGACCATTCCATCACAGATTGTGGGTCCTGTGCTATGATGTCTAAAAGAGGTCGGCAGAACCGAGCTGCTAAGCTCAGTACCCTGTTTCCCTCTGATGCGGCTTCGGTGGCATCGACGTCTTCCAGGGCTGCTTCTTCCTCCCATGGATCTCAGGTAACCAAACATAAATCCAGCCGGTCCTCAAAGGGTAGATCTCCTTCTAAGTATCGAGATGCCTCTGGCGTTGCCCTCGAGGATTCTGCACCGGCAAAATTACCCCGGCGGGAGGCTTCGGCTTCCAAAGCATCATCATCGGGGTTCCAGGATGTTCTCGATGGCTCGGCCTCGACAGATCTCCTGGTGCCATGCTCTGGGATACCGGTGGCCTCCACTGGTACCGATTTCCAGGCATTGGCGGCGTCGATGGGCCAGAGAATTCTGTCCTCGAACGCAGTCTAGCGGCTTTCCTTGTGGCATCGACGCCCTTGGTACCGCAACAGACTACTCCACCGGCTCCGGTTTCGGTACCGATAGCATCGGTATCTGCTATGCCGGTACCCTGTCCTCCGATGCCCTCCGGTACCGATTATTCCCGGTACCGATCTTGGTCGGTACGGGTATCGGGCTTTGCAGGAGCATTCGGACATACGATACTTCGATTCCTCTGAAGAGTCTGAGGATTCTGTTGATGCAGCGATGCTTCTTCCTCAGGAGCCCTCCTCCCCCAAGCGAAGGATGTCTCCTCCAGAGGACTTGTCTTTTCAAGACGTCATCAGAGAGGTGGCTCGGGGCCTATCCATCACTGTGGCCTCTGAGACAGAACCAAGAGCCAAGGAGTTAGACATTTTACAATATCCCAAAAACTCCTAAGGAGGCAGCTACCTTACGCATTCATGAGATTCTATATGATCTCATGTTAAGGATGTGGGAAACACCTCTTACCACCTCTCCTCATTCTCGCAGGTTAGATACCATGTATCGTGTCCCTCCTTGTCCTGGTTTCCATAAAATTCAGCTTCCTCACCACTCTATTGTGGTAGAGTCTGCCATGAGAAGGATTAGAAGTGCAAAAGGACATGCCTCTAATTCTCCAGGACGTGAATGCAGAACCCTGGATGCTTTTGGACGTAGAGTCTTTCAAGCTTCCATGCTGGCTGCAAGAATCAATTCCTATAGTCTTTACATGGGAATGTTCTTGAAAGAAGTCACAGATCATTTGCAGACTTTGAGTCCTTTAGTTTCTGAAGATAAAAGACAGGACTATCTCACTTGGCTCAAACAGGCCCAAGATGTCTCCAAATTTTCCAACTGTGCAGCTTTCGATTCCTTTGAATGTGTAAGCAGAGCCTCTGCTATTGCCATAGGTGCACGTAGAATTGCTTGGCTTCAAGCATCTGATTTGGAGCTCTGGGTCCAAGATGAATTGGGGAATATCTCTTGTACCGGTGAAAACTTGTTTGGTAAAGATTGGCAGGCAAAAGCCAATCAGTTGGATGCTGAAAATTCCACTTTGGATAGACTATCCAAATCTACAGCTGATCCTGTTAGGAAAAAGTTGTTCAAAAAGACAGCTTTTTCTAAAAAGAAAAGATTTTATCCTGCTTATGGGCAGGCTTCTTCTGCAGGTCAGTTTTCAACCAAAGGTCAGCAACCACCCAAACAAAAGAAAGCAAAGGCTGCTAGGCCTCCACCGGCCCAGCAACCTCAGCCTCCTCAGGGCCTTTGACTTTCGGCTAGAGAACTTAGCCTTTCTGACTCTGGAGGGTCCAGAGCCCTCCACCATTCCAGGAAGGCTATGTCATTTTGCTCCCAGATGGGGACAAATCACAGCAGAGCATTGGACACTCTCCATCATAAAAAAGGGGTACAAGCTTCATTTTTCAAGCATGCTCCCTCCCACGCTGGTGAAGCACTTCAATTCTCCGACCTCTCTCATCAACCTGTTAGGTTAGGAGATTACCATCCTTCTTGCCCAGGGGGCAATAGAAGAAGTGCCTCTTCATCAACAAGGCACAGGGTTCTATTCCCCTTATTTTCTTATCCCAAAGAAAACAGGGGGATACAGACCCATCTTGGATCTCAGAGAATTGAACAGATTCCTTGTCAAAGAGAAATTCAAGATGATTTCTCTCGGAGCTCTGCTTCCATACCTTCAGAGTCAGGATTGGCTTTGTTCTCTAGATCTCAAGGATGCGTATACCCATCCATCCAACCCACCGAAGGTTCCTTCAGTTCCTGTTTCAAGGAAAGCACTACCAATACAGGGTGCTTCCTTTTGGTCTGGCCTCTGCACCAAGGGTGTTCACAAAATGCATGGCTATGGTAGCTGCATTTCTACGCACTCTGGGAATATTCGTCTTCCCTTACTTGGACGACTGGCTCATTCGAGCTCCGACTCAGTCAGAGGCTCAGACATCCCTATCCTGCACAATACGTATCCTTCAGTATTTGGGGCTGGTAATAAACATCCCAAAATCCCATCTAACTCCTACTCAGTCTCTAGAGTTCAAAGGAGCGTTGCTGGATACCACAAGAGCAAGGGCCTATCTTCCCCAGGCCCGTTGCCTTCGCTTGGTGCAGTTAGCTTCTCAAGCAGTGTTGAAGCCCTTTCTAACTGCTCGAGAAATGTTACAGTTGCTAGGCCACATGGCATCCACCGTGCATGTGGTACCATATGCTCGCCTTCACATGAGGGCAGCTCAGTGGACTTATCCACCCAATGGACCCAGGCATCAAGCTGCCTGTCAGACAAAATAGCAAACACAAGTCGTCTTATTTTGTCCCTTCAGTGGTGGAAGTCAACTCAAAACCTGTTGCTGGGGTCCCCCTTTCAGCAACCATTGCCCCAAGCAACTCTTACAACAGATGTGTCTCCAATGGGTTGGGGAGCTCATCTGCAGGACCTCTCCACCCAGGGTGCCTGGTCTCCACAGGAGAGTTGTCTACATATCAATCTCTTGGAACTCAGAGCAATCTTCCTTGCTCTGCGAGTGTTCCATACCCTGCTCAGCTACAAGACAGTCCTTATCCATATGGACAATCAGGTAGCCATGTTCTACGTGAACAAGCAGGGGGGAACAGGCTCTCTGTCGCTTTGCAACGAAGCTTTGCGACTGTGGGCCCTCACCAGAGAGCACCAGATTCATCTTCTGGCAGTGTATCTTACAGGCGTTCAAAACTCTTGGGCAGACAGACTCAGTCGAGTTCTGTTTCCACACGAGTGGTCTCTGCATGCAGACCAAGTGGCCAAGATTTTTAAAATTTGGGGAACCCCGGACATAGACCCCTCTGCAAGTCCGTGGAATGCCAAACTTCCCCAGTTCTGTTCCAGAACTCCAGCTCAGGGGGCTCAGGCCAGGGATGCTTTCCTCCTTTACTGGGGTCAAGACTTCCTGTATGCCTTTCCACCCATTCCCCTAAATCCCAAAACCCTATTCAAGTTTCAGAGAGACAGAGGTCGCATGATCCTCATAGCACCACATTGGCCACGCCAAGTGTGGTACCCTCTACTTCTACAGCTCTCTCAAGCTCCCTCCCTGGAGTTAGGGTCTGCACCAGACCTCCTATCTCAGGAGGACGGAAAGTTGTGGCATCCCAATCCCTAGTCTCTGCATCTCAGGGCTTGGTTGCTGAAGGTCTAGATCTCCAAGTTCTTGATCTTTCTCAGCAGGTGAAAGCTATTCTTCACGCTTCCAGAAAGCCTTCCACTAGACGTTCTTATGCTTTCAAGTGGAAGAGGTTTACGATTTGGTGTTCGGAAAGGGGTCTTAACCCTCTTGCGATACCTCTGAAATCTTTACTGGAGTATCTTCTTCATTTGTCTAATGCAGGCCTTAAGACAAATTCAGTAAGGGTCCATTTGAGTGCTATTGCAGCCTCTCTTAAGCCTCTAAATGGACAGCCTATTTCCTCTCATAGCAAGATTCATGAGAGGCCTTCTCCTGACTAAGCCGCCCATTAGACCACCACCGGTGGCATGGGATTTAAACTTGGTTCTTGGGCAGCTCATGAAGCCACCTTTCGAACCCTTAGCTACACCTCCTTGAAATTTCTTTCTTGGAAGGTTGTCTTTCTCATTGCAATCACATCAGCACGTCGCATCAGTGAGTTGCAAGCCTTAGTACCTAATCCACCTTATACAAGGTTCCATCATGACAAGGTAGTCCTTAGGACTCATCCACACTTTATGCCTAAAGTGGTCTCACCTTTTCACTTGAACCAGGAGATATACCTACCTGTCTTTTTTCCAGGACCTCATGCATCAAGTGCAGAGAGGAATCTTCATACCTTGGACTGTAAAAGAGCTCTAGCTTTTTACTTGCAAAGAACACAGCAACATAGAAAGTCCTCTCAACTTTTTGTTGCTTTTGATCCTTCTCATTTGGGACTTCCAGTCTCCAAGAGGACACTATCGAATTGGATTGCTCAGTGTATTTCTTTCACCTATCAGTAAGAACATTTCTCTGGAAAGCCATGTCACAGCTCACAATGTGAGAGCCATGGCAGCCTCTATGGCTCATCTGCACTCTGTGTCTATCGGCAACATCTGTCGAGCAGCCACCTGGGCCTCGGTTCATACCTTTACAGCCCATTACTGCTTGGACAAGGACTCCCGCTGGGATGCCTTGTTTGGTCAGGCTGTTCTCAAACACCTGTTCCATACCTAATCAACTCCTACCCACAACCCTGGTTGGATGCCAGGGATCCATGTGGGGAAGTGGAGCCCTTCTCAGGGACACACAACTTCTGGGGCCTTCCCCTGGCATCTAAAGCTAGGGAGTCCCCATATGTGAAGACTCATTCCTGCTTGTTCCTGGAGATAGCACAGTTACTTACCTGTAACAGGTGATCTCTGGGAACAGCAGAAATAAGTCTTCACAACCCACCCACCTCCCCTAGGAGTTGTATCTCTCTCTCTCTCTCTCTCTTGCTCACTCTCTCTCTTTTCTGCTCGCGCTCTCTCTCTTTTCTGCTCGCGCTCTCTCTCTTTCCTGCTCGCTCGCTCGCTCTCTCTCTCTCTTTCCTGCTCGCTCGCTCGCTCTCTCTCTCTCTTTCCTGCTCGCTCGCTCGCTCTCTCTCTCTCTTTCCTGCTCGCTCGCTCTCTCTCTCTTTCCTGCTCGCTCGCTCTCTCTCTCTCTTTCCTGCTCGCTCGCTCGCTCTCTTTCCTGCTCGCTCGCTCGCTCTCTTTCCTGCTCGCTCGCTCTCTCTCTCTCTTTCCTGCTCGCTCGCGCTCTCTCTCTCTTTCCTGCTCGCTCGCGCTCTCTCTCTCTCTCTCTCTCCTGCTCGCTCTCTCTCTCTCCTGCTCGCTCTCTCTCTCTCTCTCTTTCCTGCTCGCTCTCTCTTTGTGTCAGCTTTAAACTCGAACTGGAGAGAGGCAGTTGGGAAAGGCGGGAAGGCAGCACGCAGGCGCTGTGGGATGCTCCCAAAAGCTTTCTGATTGGACGCTGGGGAGCGTTCCCGCGCAGGCTCTGTCGGTACCAACGATACCCATATGTGAAGACTTATTTCTGCTGTTCCCAGAGATCACCTGTTACAGGTAAGTAACTGTGCTATACTCCGCCTTGCCTTTTCAATATGTTTTTATCAGTGTATGTTTTATTAGTTGATATATTTATACTTTTATCTTTGTTTTATTCTTCCATTATTCATGTTTTTAACTTTTTTTTTTATTAATTGTACACACTTTTTTTTTTTTTTTTTTAAGATTTATACCCCCTGAGGAAGGCTATGGCCGAAACGTGTTGGGGTTTTTTTTTGACACAATAAAGCACCTGTGAACTTCACATACCATTCGCCTGTTGTGTTTTCTCTAATTTCCCTAGCCACAAAATTGCGAGAAGATAGGAGTCCTGGTCATGATAGACATAATTATTTTTATTCCAAAACTTTTAAAACTAGAGGTGGGCATTTTACATGTTAATGTGGTTTAACATGTTTAAAGTGTTAACTAGCATTGCAAACTTGAACACCTTAAGGCAGGAGTGCCTAAATCACTGCCTGTACCACCACTGTTGCTGCTTTTCTCCCCAGCCCCCACTGTGCTCCTGTATGTCTCCTTTTTCCTTCCTCTTTCCTCAGTCCTTTCACTTGCTTAAGAACATAAGATTTGCTATACTGGGTCAGACCAAAAGTTTGTCAAGCCCTGTATCCTGCAGTAGCCAATCCAGGTCACAAGTACCTGGCAGGAACGTCTGGCAGCAACAGCGATTTACAAATGCTGTCTTTTGCTGATCCTAGAGTCTTCCCTTTGCTGCTTCGCACCCCTGCTAGAAGCAGGAAGATGACTCGGAGGGGATGGGACATGGCAGAAGAAAGGCACTGGAGCCAGTGAGAGACTGCATTTGTAAATCCACTGCTGGGAAGCGCTGAAAGTTAAAGGCAAGCGGAAGGATCAGAGAGGGAGAGATGCCTGGACTCTCTGCTTCTCTTTTTCTGTCATGTTCCTATCCTCTCCTTATTCCCATCCAGGACTGAGGAAGGCCGCATTGAGCAGCATTGCCAACTCATGCCCTATATGTAGCCCGGTGCCATTAGTGTGCATTATTTTGGCAATTTAAGAAGAAATTCCTGCAAATGACATGGGGAACTAGACAATGAACATTTTTGGCCTGCATACCCCTGTTAATTCTCTGTAACCCATGGTCTAATTTAGCCTTTTTTCTACCTTTGTGTGCCTTTTGCTGTTATGTTTTCCTCCATGCCAAACTCTGTCCTCTTGCATTTAATTTTCAGAGTTATTTTACCCTCACACCACCAGACAGACAGATATTCTGCACTCTTTGTGTGTAATTTCTTTCCAAGTTTTATCTTCAGTTGGAATAAAAGAGTGTCAAATGCAGTACTGATTGACTATGTCTTGGATGCATTTAGCTAAGTGATTCACCAGAAAAAGTAAATTGGCAGGAAAAAATACCTATTTAAAACTTAATTCACAGAATTCCCCATTCAAAAAACGTTTACACTTGCAAGACCAAAAAAATTTATTTATTTTTTGTGTGTATATTTATACAATTTTCAATGTCGTGTCATGTACTCGTATCACTCAAACATTGACTACCCAAAATGAAATTGATATTGAAAAATGGGAGCTCAGTTCAAAGGCACTAACATCATTGCTCCTAACAGAGTCCAATATCCGATGTATAGATGATCAATAAATCCACAAGTCTCTGTATCACAACAGTTACTACGACTTATCTTTTATGTAAGCTTGACTAGAACTTCCACTTTTATAGAGCATTGTAATAGAAAACTCCTCCTCATAAGTGACTACAATTTTCTCAACAATCTGTAGCGTTTCTTTAGACTACTGAACACAACCATTATATCATTCATATTCTTATTATAGTTAATGATTTTTCTTCTCTTTTGAAAACAAGTTGTGAATAGGTTTATTTTCTACTTATAGTACTGTAATAGATTAGATATATTTGACTGTAGATTTCAGATCAGTACTACTTTGCATTGTAATTTTGATTTTTTTTTCTCCCTCCTTTCTAAGGTTTCCTGGATTCAAAGAAGTGCGGTTGGTACCTGGAAGACATGACATTGCATTTGTGGAGTTTGAAGCTGAAGGGCAGGCAGGTGCTGCTCGTGACGCCCTGCAGGGTTTCAAGATTACTCCATCCCATGCTATGAAAATCACATATGCTAAGAAGTAACATTTGCAAATAGTCTTGCAAGAGTACTTTTGTGGAATTATTTATGTTGATGTTTTTAGTTATCCTATTTGGAAAAAATGTGTTCTTTCCAGGAGAATTGAGATGCTGATGTAACAGGTCTCATTTAAGTATGATGTGGGATTACCACATTGCTGAGTCACTGAAGAATCTTTAGTGCAACAGTTTTTGTACAATCAATACTCAAACATTCTGCTCTTGCTTGTGTCTGGCTCATTGGAATTTAATTTATGAAAAATCTATCAAGCCTGAAATACTAATAAAGGTTTTATTAAAAACTCTAGCAGTTAATGTGCATATTTCATATAGATGCAGATACTTTGGGCTCAATTCAAATGAAAATTTTGCCTATCATATAATGTGAAATTCAGGAGGGAATAGTGATCCAGAATCATTACAGGGACTAAATTTCAAATAGCTATTTCTGTTTTAATTGTGATCCTCTTAAACATGAGTGTTTGTATAACTTTTGAACCTATAGTTCTCCTCAAGGACACACTCTCCGGAGGGCCGGCATTGGATCCAAGGGCCTCGGTGTCTATGCCGAATGTTGCACAGCCTTTGGGCCTTGAGTCCCACATGACAGCCCTGGAGCAGAGTCTCTCCTCCTTCTTGGCCTTGCAGTGAGCGTTGATATCAGGCCCCTCCCCAGCATCATCGGCCCCAACACCGGGCCCCCTGGCCTCTGGGGTGCTTATGGGCATCGAACTTGGCCCCAAGTGCCATCGGCCTTGGGTAAGTCCTCAGCATCGATCAAGGTCTTGATCACACTCCTCGGGAATCTGGTCCTCCCCGGCAAGTTTCTGGGAGTCCCACCTCCCCCCCCCCCTCCCCCCCCCCAGTTCCTCGGAGCTGCCCCCGGGGCTGACTCCTTGACACCCTCTGGCTCCAATTGGGAGACCGAGGACAAGGCCTCCCTGGAGATCTCCCAACACCAGGACGTCCCCTCTGAGCAGTCTCCCCTGGAGCCTCAGTGCCACTCCCCGCCTGAGGACATGGCCTTTCATGTATTTATTTATTTAGACAGTTTTGTATATCACCTTATCCTTCAGTCAAAGTGGTCAAAACACAAATGGGGATACATTAACACGAGGGGATATGAGACACACACACTAATACTTACAGGGAACATGGGCAATGGAGGGTTAAGTGGCTTGCCCAAGACCACAAGGAGCACTTGTGGGACTAGAAACCCCAGTCCTTACGGCCCAAGGTTGCTGTCCTCTAGTGGGATTTGAACCCCCAGCCTTCCGGCCTGAAGTACTTTGCCCCAACCACTAGGCCACTCCTTCATGACTTTGTGATATGGCCGGGGCTCTCTCAATCCAGATTGAGTTGGAGGAGGACCCGTGCACTGAGGAGCTCGAGATCCTACAATATGAGTACCCTCCCAAGTAGACTCTCATGGTGCCGGTTCGAAAGGCTGCTTCTCTGGATGTGGGAGTCCCTGGCCTCGGTGCCGGTGGTCAGTCGACACCTGTATGCCATCTACTGTGTCCGGAAGGGCCGTGGGTTCCATAAGCCACAACTCCCCCCACAACTTGATGGTGGTGGAGTCCTCCATGCAAAAACTGAAGAGTCAAAAGACCTACTCCTCAGTTCCCCTCGGCAGGGAAGCCCAGGCCCTCAACACCATGGGGTGCCATGCTAGTACACCAAATACAGGCTATGAATTGTACATTGGGATGTACCTTAAGTGCATGATACAGGAACACTCGGGGTTCCCGGCAGGCCTCGCCGGGGAACTTCTGTAACGGTTCCAGTCCCTAGCAGTAGGCATCTGGGACTGTTACAAATTCCTCTCCTGTGCCACCTATGACTGGTTTGAGTCTGCGGCCAGGGTTGCAGCCACTGGCATCGGCGCCCTGCACCAGGCATGGTTACAGACCCCAGACCTGGAGTAATGGGTACAGGAAAAGCTCCTGGATGTCCCCTGCAATGGCGAGAACCTATTCAGGAAACCATTGTCTGATAAGGCTGTGGAGACTGAGGCCAAGGTTGTGACCTGGCAGAGACTCTTCAAAAAGACCTCAACCCTCCCCAGAAAAAACTCCTCCCATTCCGGCCACTAACTAGCTTTCTCGGGGCAGCCTCACCAAGCCTCACAGCTAAAAGGCCAGGGACATGGGCCCAGGAAGCCCAAGGCTCCCAAGCACCAGCTACTGCCCAACCAGGGGGAAGTTTTGACTCCCTGGGCTAGGCCTATCCTCCCTCAGGAGTCCCACCTCAGCCCACAAGGGGTCGACTGGCCTCTTTTGCCCACAGAGGGCCAGCATCACCACAGACCAGTGGGTTCTGCAGGTGGTGCAGGAGGGGTACTTCCTCCATCTGCAGCAGAACCCTCCAGATGTCTTCCTAAGAGAGCCACCACAGCTTCTCCTCCTCCAGGCCTTGCTCACCATAGAACTCGCATGCTTGTTTAGGGATAGGGCAGTAGAACCTGTACTCCAACACCCCTGGGAAAAGGGGTTCTACTCGAGGTATTTCCTTGTCTCTAAAAGAACAGAGGGCCTCCTGGCCCATCCTTGATCTGCGCAACTTGAATAATATCCTGGTGCTGGAGAAGTTCAAGATGCTCTCCCTTGGAACACTGCTGTCTTACCTCTGCCAGGGAGATTGGCTCTGCTCCTTGGATCTCAAGGATGCTTACACCCACATCCTGATCCACCCCTCCCACGTACATTACCTGAGATTTGTGGTGGAGTTCAGCACTATCCGTATATGATGCTGCCATTTGGCCTCACTTCTCCAAGGGTCTTTACAAAATGCCAGGTGGTCATGGCTGCCCATGTGTGCCTTCAAGGGCCCACGTCTTCCCTTATCTGGACGACTGGCTCATCAAAAGAAGCGCACCTCTCATGGCCAGTCAGGCCGTAAGGCTCATCATTTCCACCCTGCAGCATTTGGGGTTCATCAACTACCCCAAGTCCAGCCTCTCCCCCGGTCCAAGACTTGGAATTCATAGGGGCTCAGCTGGACACTCTGCGGGTCAGGGCCTTTCTCCTTGTGGAAAGAGCTCACCGCCTGATGCATCTGGCAAGGGACGTGCAGCGCTGCAGTTCGGTGCCAGCTTGCCTACTCCTCCTCCTGTTAGACCACATGGCCTCGACAGTTCATGTTACACCTCTGGTTTGCCTACACATGCAGGAAGCCCAGTGGTGCCTCCATTCCCAGTGGATGCAAGCAACAGGCAGGCTGAAGTACAGAGTGAAGGTCACCCACCAGCTGGCAGCCTCCCTCACCTGGTGGCAGTCCCTACATCACCTCAGGGCAGGGATGCCCTTCCAGGCACTGACTCCTCAGAGGGTCCTGATGACAGACGCATTCCTTGTGGGCTGGGGTGCACATTGCGAGGACCAGTGCACCCAAGTCACCTGGTCCCCAGAGGAATCCCTCCTGCAAATCAATCTTCTCGAGCTCAGGGCCATCTTTCTGGCCCTTCAGGTCTTCCACCACCTCCTGAGCGACCTCCCGGTCCTCATACAGACAATCAGGTTGCCATGGTCTATGTGAACAAACAGGGGGTAACAAGCTCCTACTCCCTTTATCAGGAGGCAGTGGCCCTCCACTCCTTCACAGTGCGCAACCATATCCTTCTGAGGGCGGTGTACTTACCGGGCCATGACAACTGCCTGATGGACAACCTCAGCAGGGTGCTTTGGCCTCACGAGTGGTGCCTAGACCCAAAGGTGACCCAAAGGCTTTTCTGCTTCTGGGGAAGACCCTGGTTGGACCTGTTCGCCTCCCCGGACAACTCACAGCTGCCCAAATTCTGCTCTTCTCAGCCACACCACAGAAGGGTGGTGGCAGGACGTGTTCCTGATCTCCTGGTCACAGAGTCTGCTTTATGCATTTCCACCGACACCTCTGATAGCCAAGTGCCTTTTCAAGATCCAGAGCGAGCATGCTTCAATATTCCTGATTTTGCCCAGGTGGCCCAGGCAGCCCTGGTTTCCCCTGCTGCTCTCCCTGTCGGTGGCAACTGCAGTACCACTAGGCCGGGACCTGGACCTCCTATCCCAGGAGGGGGGCTTCATTCTACACCCCAACCTGGGGACCCTAACGCTGACAGTCTGACTGCTGAAAGGGTAGTACTGGCTCCTTTCATCCTCCCAGATGAGGTCGATGAGATCTTGCTGGCCTCCCGGAAGCCATCTACCAGAAGGGTTTACACCTTCAAGTGGAGGAGCTTCTCCATCTGGTGTGCAGAAAGAATGAGAACCCATTCTCCTGTCAGGTAAAGCTCGTGCTGCAGTACTTGCTGCACCTCTCACACTCTGGCTTGAAATCTAACTCGGTGAGGGTGCATCTCAGTGCCATAGCGGCTAACCATCACCCTATAGAGGGGAAGCCCCTCTCAGACCAGCCTTTGATCTCCAGATTCCTCAGGTTCCCCCTGCTATCCAAGCCCCCTCTTCGCCCTCCATCAGTGGAATGGGACCTCAATGTGGTGCTCTCCCAGCTCACTAGGCCGCCATTTGAGCCTTTGGCTACCTGCCACTTGAGACACCTTTCCTGGAAGATGGCCTTCTTGGTGGTGCTGACGTCCATTCTCAGAGTAAGCGAGCTGCAGGCCCTGGTGATGGACCCCGCCCTATCCAGGTTCTATACGAACAGAGTGGTACTTTGTACGCACCCCAAATTCCTTCCAAAGGTGGTGTCTGCTTTTCACCTCAATCAGGAGGTAGTTCTTCCCACCACCTTCCCACAGCCGCACACCAGCAGGGAGGAGGTCGTCTTGCATACCCTAGATTGCAAGAGGGACCTATCCTTTTATTTATAGAGAACCAAGGCCCGTCAAAGCTCCTCAGCTTTTTATCTCCTATGACCCCAGCAGACTGGGGCTACCTGTGTGGCGTACTGCATTGCCCTTGCTTATGAGCGAGCTGGCCTCTCTCTGGAGCACCAGATCACTGCTCATCGTGTAAGAGCTATGGCCACATCGGTGGCCAACCTATGCACAGTGCTGGTGCAAGAAATCTGTAAGGCTGCCATGTGGTCTTCACTCCATATATTCACAGCCCACTACTGCCTTGAGTCCCGCAGGGACAGTGCCTTTGGCCAGGCAGTGATCAGAAGCATTCTCTGTGTATAGGCAACTTCGCCCTCCAACCTTTCAGTGTTCAGGCTACCGGAGTTATGGTGATGCCGGACGCAAGGGTCTCCAGAGTCTCTTGGTAGGGACTCGCCTTTTGCAACTCACCACCTCCCTTGGGTCGCTGCTGCTGCTGTCATGGTTTGGGCCCCAGCAGCCTGGAACTAGGGAGTCCCATATGTGAGGACTGACTTCCTGCTTGTTCCTGGAGAAAGCGTAGTTACTCTCCTGTAACAGGTGTTCTCCAGGCACAGCAGGAATCGGTCCTCACAACTCTCCCTCCTCCCTTTGGAATTGCCTCCTTTACCTTTTTGTCTTTTGCCTAAGCTATGAAATCTGACTGAGCAAGATGGCACCCTTGGGCAGGAAGGGGACCACGCATGCGTGATAGCATTACCAAAGGCTTTCTTTGAAAGCTGGGGAAAGGCTCCGCATGGGCTCTGTCGGTGCTGACGTCACCCATATGTGAGGACTGATTCCTGCTATCCTTGGAGAACATGCTTTTTCATCCTGGGCTCGTCTGGGTAAAATACAGTCTTTGACCTTGTTTATTGTATTTGCATTTGTCAACCACAGCTGTGGGGGCAACTTAACCTTCCATGTGCATGGTTTGTCATTGGGTTCAGCATTATTGTGTTTTTTGAATGCTGTTTCCTTCCTTTTTGGCGCATATGGCTTCTGTGGTCACACATGTAACTGCTGTGCCTGCATGTGCAAAGTAACATGCACTTTCTTATCATTCCTCCATTCCAGTCCCCACTTATGAGTAGTTGTCTCTCACCAGCAGCTTGGAGACTGAGCATGTTACTCTTTCTGACCTCCCCATAGATAGATGTCACCTTCTACCAGCCCCGAGTATCTCTGTCTCCAAGCAGATGGTGAGTCATGATCCCAGGACAGGGACTTACTAAAGGGACAACTAAGGAACAGATAGGTTTGGAGTTAAGAAGAAAAAAGGAAAAGATACCAAAAAGTATTGGTGTGAAGAGCTAGCGTAGATCAACATAGTAGTTTATTTGCAAGTTACATATGCAAAGTAACGTGAATCGCTGTGCCAAGCAGGAGAGATGTTGCATGTCAACACACAAGAAATGCGTGAATCCCTTGTGTGAACACTGCACTATGGAGCAAGATGAACAGTTTATGCTGGACCATGTGGACAAGGATACTTTTCCCAGTCAGGATTCTTAGCAGGGCAAGGCTTGCGCAGAGCCTTTGCACAGCTCTGGTCCTCCTTCCCCAGGCAGGGTCTGGGAAAGAAGCCATTTTCAGTGATCAGGGGAGCAGCTCAGGCCATGCCCTTAGGTTCAGGGTTCCTGCTGTCTTTTTTCTTATCATTCTTTTAGGAGACATGCTACTCTTAGTAAAGCAGCAAGAGTCAGAGCAGGGAAATGTCCCAGCTTTCAGCCCAGTCAGGCCCCAATACCTTATTTATTTATTTCTTTTTTATACCGCGCTCTTTAGAATCAGTGCGGTTTACATGTATACTAACAGGTACTTTTTATTCCCTTGTCCCTGAAGGGCTCACAATCTAAATGTACCTGAGGCAATGGAGGGTTAAGTGGCTTGCCCAAGGCCACAAGGAGTGGCCATGGGACTAGAGACCCCAGTCCCTCCAGCCTGAGGTTGCTTGTCCCCATGCGGCGAATTGAACCCCTGACCTTCCAGTCTGAGGTAACCTGTCCCAACCACTGAGCCGCCACTCCTGTTGACACCAGCACTTACAGGGCGCAGGCGATACCCTGAACTGGCTGCCACTTGTCAAGGTATCGCCTGCGCCCTGTAAGTGCTGGTGCCAACAGGAGGCCTTGGCTGACTCACTTCTCTCAAGAGCCGAGGTCAGAGGTCAGCTGAGATGATAAGCCTGGACTGGTTGATGAGGTTTCTTTACTGGAGAAAGAACTGGAAGATTCACAGATTATCTGCCTCTTTTGGAGAGATGAATTGACAGCCCTGATTTCTCAGGTGGCCTTTTCCATGCAAATTTCAGATATCCCTGTGACTAGTACGGAGTTGTAAGGTCACCCTCTTCTTCGGGAGGTCTGTAGACTTATCAAGGCCTTTCCTTTTCCCCAGGTCATTCAGGACATGATCTCTGAAGAGTGTTCTCCTGATATCTCTGAGAAAATTATCAAAATCCAGAACAAGATGTATATCCTTTCTCAGCAGGAGTTGGATAAGTGACTGCACTTTCCGAAAGTGGACACAGATATGTTGCAGCTGTAACCCGGCATACCATCATGCCAGTAGAGAGTGGGGCAGCTCTTAAGGTTCATTTGAGTGGAGTGGAGTGGAGGAGTAGCCTAGTGGAGTGGGGCAAGGTAGGAGTGGAGGAGTAGCCTAGTGGTTGGGGCAAGGTACTTCAGGCCGGAAGGTTGGGGGTTCAAATCCCACTAGAGGACAGCAGCCTTGGGCCGGAAGGACTGGGTTTCTAGTCCCACAGGTGCTCCTTGTGGTCTTGGGCTAGCCACTTAACCCTCCATAGCCCATGTTTCCTGTAAAATAGTTATCTCCAAGTTATAATGCCCTGTTCAATGTAATTTCAGTTTGTTCAATGTAAACCGCACTGATGCAGAATAGCGCAGTATATAAGAGAATATAAATAATAAATTTGGATCATAAGCTGGAGGCGTTCCTCGACTAGTTTCTCGGCCTCGTCCCTTATCCTTCAGGCAGCGATATGTGGAGGCTTGGCTGCACGGGCTCTCTTTAGTGGATGTAGTTGCTCCTGGAGGATGATACTTCTGCTTGGTTGGAGTTGTCTGTGGCATACCTGGCCATTACCATGTATGATCTTGTCTAGCTAGCGGCCAGGGACATTGCAGTGATCACAGTGGTGAGAAAGTAGCTCTGGCTGCAGAATTGGGTGGTGGACATGGCTTCTACATCCCATCTGGCCAAGCTCACTTTTAAGGGAAAGCTCCTTTTCAATGAAGACCTCAAAGCTCCTAAACGATCTGGTGGATTCCAAGCCCCAGTGCCTTCTGGGGGATGAGCCTAGGGGAGCTTGAAGGTATGCATCCTCTTCCTTTTTTCTTTTCTTTGACACTTCTGTAATGCCTGAGACTCTTGTTGGTACTAACCATGAAAGACATTCCTTGATTTCTCAGGTTTCTGGGCCAGGACTATGCCTTTTTGTGGGGTGTGCAGGTCCAGTAACTCTTCAAGGATCAGCCCCTCCCAGATAGAACAATGATGGGTGGAGGGTTCATTCTGAGGTGCCTCCAGTGGACAGCTGTCCATGTCTTTTTCACCAGGAATGGGCCTGGGTCAATGTAGATCATTGGGTGCTCGATGTTTTGTCCTGGAGTTCAGGGAGCCTATTTCTGATGCCTTTGTGGTATCTCCCTGTGGTTCCAGAGCCCAAGAAGGCTGCAGTTTGGGCCACTCTGGAAGGCTGGTGCACATCCAAGCTGTTGTACCTCCCTCACTCAATGAGGCTTTAGAAGGTACTCCATATATTATTATGTGCTAAAGAAGGATGGTTCCTTCAGACCCATTCTTGACCTAAAAGGAGTAAATGCTATGAGGGTTCCTCATTTCTTGATGGAGACACTCCCGTCCATCATTTTAAGCTGTCCACAGCAGGGCATGGCTCCCCTTGCTTGATCTGGAAGAGGTGTACTTCTAAATTCCCATTCAGGAAAATCAGCAAAGATTTCTATGCTTTACTATTCTGGGTGTTTACTTTGCACTCTCCCCTTTGGCCTCACCACAGCTCCAAAGACCTTCTCCAAGATCATGGCAGTTGCAGCAGCAGCAGCAGCTCTGTGGTGCGAGGGCTTCTGTGTACACCTTTAAGTTGACAACTGGCTTTTTTGGGCCAGGTCTAATCTGAAGTGGTTGAGGTGTCTCTAAAAATATAGGATCGGAAGGTCTTGGCTGGGTGGTGAATTAAAGCAAAAATCCCCTGGATCCCTCTCAATCCCTGGATTATCTAGGAGCTCTGTTCAGGCCCCCCCCTGTTGGCAGAGTCTTGACTGCTAAGAAATTTTCTAAATTTCTGGTGCAATTGGTGGCTTTCCTTTGAAAACGAGATCCCAGGGTTTGGGACGGTCTTTAGCTCATGAGCTCTATAACAGCTAACTTGAAATTACTCCCTTGGACAAGGGCTCATATGCAACCTCTCCAACAGTTCCTTCTGTCATGGTGGTTGCCTTACTCGCAAGACTTCTCGATCAGGCTTCCCCTTCTGCCACTGGTAGCATAAGCCTGATTTGGTGGTTTTGGCTGCAAGTTTGAACAAGGGACTGAATCTGCACAATCATCCAGTGCCTTATCCTAACGTCGGATTCCAGTTTGTTTAGCTGGGAGACTCATTCCGAGGGTCAGTCGATGCAGGAGTGTTTGATTCAGGTGTGAGGTGGCTTATTTTATTTATTTATTTAACGTTTCTTATATACCGTGCTATTTAAAATCAGTGCAGTTTACATACAACAGTAACTTTTATACATCGCAGACGACTAGGCTGTGCTGTATTTACAAACAGGTGTTATAACTTGGGACATAGGTAACTATATACAGGTTGGAGATAAGGTCGGAGGCCCAGGCGGGCCTCTCCTTGGATAGGGACTATTTACAATAGCAATATGTACTGTGGCAAGGTAATCTATCCTGAATATGGGGGAGGTGAGAAACATAAAGAATTCACCCTAGTAAAGGGTCCCCTTTTAGGAGTGCAGGGTGAAAAAACCACAGCCACATCTAATAGACAGAAAACCCCCAGCTGGAACAGGTTTCATGCAGTGTCTGATAGAGTAAGAAAGAGGGATTACAGACACGAGGTCCAAAACCCTTTAACAAGTTCCCTGATTACTCAAGTACCAGAAGGCAGGGGGATTGCCAACACCTGGGAAGGAAAGAGGTGGGGCTAGAACCCTGGAGGTATAAGCCTATGCTAGAGTATAGAGAAAGGAGGAGAGGAGAGAGAGCAGAGCAAGGAAGGAAGAACGGAGGAGAAACCAGTGAAGGTGCTGACTTCTGCAGAAGAGCCGAGGTATCACGAGCTGAGAGTGCTGAATTCCCTGCAACAGGTTGGCAGCAGAGGTGGAGCCAGGAAGTGGTGAAGCTCCCAGACCACTGGAGAGGTTGTCAGCTGAGCAGTCTGACCGGGTGGGTGAGCCAGAACCCATGCAGTTGGGAGAACCAGTGTCAGAGTTGGGGGAAGAAGATATCTTTATGGATTGCTCTCTGTGCTAAGCTTTAGACATGGAGTCTTGAGAAAGAGCCAGCCCTGAAAGAATTATCCTCCTTGAAAAGTTTTGTTTCACCTGAAACGCAGCCTAGAAGGGATTGAGGCTGATAGAAGCCAAACTGCCACAGAAGATTAAGCTTGTTTGGACTTTATGCTGTAATTAACAAGGACTAACAGGAAAGTGGCAGCCTGGCTATCAAAGGCTTTGCGTCTAAAAGTAAGAAGACTTTAAACAGCCCTTTTTGGGTCCTTTTGTTTACTTTGCCAACCATCTGCTGTACCTTAAGCAAATCCTACAGATATAATCCTGTAACTGGTACCTTGAACCTCCTTTTTGTGAGAAATAAATTTTCTGTTATAAGCCTTACCTCGGTGACCATAACTACAACCTTCTACCTGAAGCACAAACACACCTTAGCAGTACTACACTTCCCAGAAGACACCATAAGAAAATGGGCTGATAAGGAAGGTTTCCTCAATCACCCCGCCCCTCTAAAACTAGAGACTAGTGGATTCAGGTGTTGTGCTTGTGACAGTACATTCTGATAATTATATGGTATGCATGGTCTGCAATGGGGCTGATAGGTGTTACTGCATCATCAATCACTGGGTGTACTAGTGGGGCAGTCGTGGTGGAGGGGGGTGGTTGTTTATGAACTGTCCTCAGAACAATGTGTGAGGAAAAGGTGGTGCTTCAGAGCCTTCCTAAATTGGGTAAGTTCGGGGATTGCCCAGATGCTGGACGGAAGGGCGTTCCAGCATCTGGGAGCATAGAAACTAAAAGCCCTGTTTATCGTTGCTTGGTTGCTTTTTATTATTGCTTTCGGAATTACTAGTGTGTTGACAGCTGCAGACCTTCTGGATCTGTTAGGGGGTGTGGGGTAGATTAGCTCTGTGAGGGAGGCGGCTGAGAGCTTGTTGATGGCCTTTGATGGGCCAAACCCATCTAGTAATGACCTTCAATCGCCTAGAAGCACATGCCATTGCCTGGCCCTCTGGCATCTTCATCACCTGGATGCAGGCCAAGTGATCCAGGTGTTCTCAGACAATGCTGTGGTGGTTGCATATGTCAATAACCAGGATGGCACCAAGTGTGTGGGAGTGGTCCTGGAGATGATCCTCTTGTTGTCATGGGCAGAGCAGAATCTTCTGCCACTGTCAACCCAGCACATTGTAGGGATGGACAATGTGGAAGCGGACTTTCTCCGTAGACAAGTAGGAAGTAAATCCTCATTTATAGGCGACATCCCCGATGGAGCCCCTCATGGGAATGCTTCCCCGCTTCCATTGGAAGCTTTTGGGAGGCTCTACCGCACATGCATGCATCTGCCTTCCCTCCTGCCTTGGTGCCATCTTATCTCCAGTCTTCTTTTTCCATGGAGTCCCTAGGATGTGTTCCTGCCATTGCTGTAAAAAGCTTGACACTTTTTTTTGCCCTCTTGTGGGTCCTTTCTTTCATTAGTATCTACCACCTGTCAGTTGCACCAGCTTCCCTGCCAACATCTGCAGGGGGTTTTGCCTTTTTTGTTTTTTTTCCTTCTCTGCCATTTTTTCTGGCTGACAACATTGAGCCATTTGACCTCGCTGTGGTCATGTTCCCGCTAAGTGTGCATGTGCCATCTTGGTCAATGAACGGTACAACTGGTGCCTTGGGCCCAGCCATGAGCTTGTCTTGTGCAATTTGTATTTGCAGATGGCGAGGGGCCTGAAGGACAGGGAGAAGCAGTGGGAGTCCCTCTTCGGGTCGCTGTATTTAGCATCCTCAGCCCCAGCATAGACATCGGCCTCAATGCCCTTGCGGATCTCTGCCAAAGCATTGCACAGTGCCCGTGTGCAGTCGGAGCCAAGGGGCTGTGGTGCCATGGAATAGAGATTCTCCATCAAATCTGGTCGGAACCGAGGAAGGAGCCATCGTCAACTCAGACATCAAAGGGGGCCTCCAAGCAGTGGCCCAAGAGCCACATGCATAGACACTGGAGCCCTTCCTGATGCAACATTGAAACTGATGGCCGGGAGCAACCTGCTAAGCTTCCCCAGCAGGAGGAGTCTGTTCCCAGGATCCCAGCAGGCTGCTGGCAGTCTCCTGATGCACTGACCATTGTGGAGTCCTTGAGGCAGGTGACAGAGTTGGTGACCAAGGTTGTTATCCTGGCCCCAGTGCCTTCGGAGACAGCGATGCTGGAAGGAGTGCCTTCTGGTCCTCAAGGCACTCATGGTGTGGTACTCTTGGCTGGGCGGCCCACTGCATGCAGTCCAGCCCATCCTGGAAACCCATGTACTCCCTGCCGAATCAGGGCTATCCTGCTGGCGTTCAGAATAGACACTGGTTCCTACAGCTATCTCCTTGTCCAGTGTCTCGGTTTCCAATGATCTGGTGCCCCAGTGTCGTCACATAGTACAACATTAGTCTCATTGATGCCAGAGTTCACCGCCTGATTGGTGGCAGCGTCAGGAGGAGGCCTGGTGCTACTTTGACTTCCTCTTGTAGTCGGGATGGGAAATCAAGGAAGAATTGGTGGTGTCTGAGTGGGAGTCTGTGGATCTGTCCTCAGACCCTTTCTGCTCCATACAAGTGACGGAGGTTGGCCCCGCAGGACATGTCCTTTCAGGCCTTCGTCTGGGACATGGCTAAGGCCATTTCTTTCTTGCTGGAAGTTGAGGATGAGCTGAGGGCAGAGGAATTGGAGATCCTCCAGTACCCCTTGGCTCCTAAGGAAGCTGTTAACGGTGCTTGTGCACCAGATCTTACAGCGGCTGCTGCTAAGGATGTGGGAGAACCCTCTCACGGTGCCAGCCATCAGTAGGCGACTCGGCTCTATGTATCTGCTCCAAAAGGCCCTGGCATTTGAAAAATCTCAGTTGCCCCATAACTCCTTGGTGTTGAAGTCTGCCATAAAGTGGATCAAAGCACCAAGTCCTATTCCTTGGTGCCACCGGGCAGAGAAGCCAGGACCCTCGACTCCTTAGGCTGCAAGTGCTTTCAGTACTCCTACCAGCTTTACATGACCGTTCCTGAAGGACAGCATGCCTGATCAGAATGAGTTTGGCTCCCTCATATCCTTGGAGTGTCTTGATTCCTTCCACATGCAGGTGGGGTAGGGCAAGGATTGTTTGAAGTATATGGTTCATGCTACTTACGATGCCTTTTGAGTCTGCTGATTGGGGGGGGGGGGGGTGGCTGTGGGCATTAGGGTGCCCCACCTCGCTTGGCTTCAGTCCTCGGACCTGGAACAGTGTGTCTAGGACATGCTGGTGGATATGCCTTGCTGGGTGGGAGAACCTCTTTGGTAAGCAGGTAGAGGAGAGAGGGCAGGTGAGATCAAGAAGGATCATATGACCCTCTCCAGGCTCTCGAGGAAAACAGCGAACCCCTCTCATAAGAAGTACCAGGGGAAGAAGACCACCTACCAACACAAGCACCGGTACTATCAGAGTCCGCAGAGTGCTCAGTCAAAAGCGCAGGCCCCGCATCATTAAAGGCAGGACAAGCCTCAGATGGCCCAGCCCACTCCTCAGCCAAAGTTGGGGGTGGGTTTTTGACTTGTTTCTGAGGCGCATAGCTAATCTCCCAGTGTCTGATGAGGTGCCCCCTCAGTTGGGGAGGGCTCATCTACGTCACACACAGGTGGCTGCTCTTTACCTCAGACGCCTGGGTCCTGCATGTTGCCTAGGTCATTTATCCCTGTGGTGATTGGAAAGATTGCAGTGAGCAGAGGCTGGCTCCATATTTGTTGGCATATGAGCATCCCCAATGTAGCATGGAGCAGCCATCTCAGACACATATGGTTGGAGATGACATGATGGCCTTGATGCACCTTACATAGGGAATCTACCTGCAGAGCGGCAGGATGTCTACCAGCACAAATCACAAGCACTGTGCAAGTGTTGGCATTGCCCCAAACCATAGCAACAACCATGGTGCACAGCACATGTGGTGTGTATTAGCTGTGTGGCTCAGGATGTGTAGCACTGCAGCTAGATCGCCTCCCCACTATCCAACAAATGTCTGACAGGTGCTGCTGGTATATATGCATGGCTGTCAAAAATGTATGAACAGCAAAGAATGCTGTGACAGGCAAGGGTCCTGGATGGCCCACTGTGTGGCACCCTATTGTAATGCCATATGTATGTGACAAGCATGCAGCAAGACTGCTCATCAGAGGCACTGGTGCAACAAGCTCTTTTGAGCAGGGACTGTCTTTTTGTGTTTTCATTGTACAGCGCTGCGTGCGCCTGGTAGCATTTTATAAATGCTTAGTAGTAGTAGTAACAAGGAATGTACACCTAACAGATCTATTTCAACAGGGTCCAAGAGGGAGCAGTGCGATGGTATGTGGACCGTTTGCGTGAAGGACGAATGGCACATACAGAATGTAACGGCCCCAGCAGCTGCAAGCAGGCCTGGTGGAAGGTTTCCAGATCCTGATGATGGGGAGGTGCTGGCCCTGTGTTCCCATCTGTCCATGTTGTTGGACAGGATTACATATATGACAGTGATCCAGAGAGGATGTTTCCCCAGACTCATTCATGCACAGTCTGAACAGCCATCTACTCCATGCGACAATAGTAAGTGTCATCCCAACCTGAGCAAATGCATGTGCAACCCCAGTATTCAGCATGGTTGTGCAGCACAGCAACATGGTGAGCCTCCCCAGTCTTACATCGCCAGTGCACATGAAGTTGTGTTGACGCACATCGACCATTGCTCAAACACCCATCCAATGGGTAATACAGGCTGCTTATCTCCAGGAACAAGCAGGAATGAGTCTTCACATATGGGTATCGTTAGTACCGACGGAGCCTGCGCGGGAACGCTCCCCAGCGTCCAGTAAGAAAGCTTTTGGGAGCATCCCACAGCGCCTGCGCGCTGCCTTCCCGCCTTTCCCAACTGCCTCTCTCCAGTTCTTCTTTTCCACGGAGCCAGCAGCTCGTGTTCCTGTCACCGGTGAAGAAGTTCTTTATTTTTTCTTATTTCTGTGGTTGCGCGTCTGCCTTCTTGTGACCGGTACCGCCGGTTTTTTCTTTTCTTTCTTTAAAAAAAAAAAATCCTTTTCTTTCCTCACTGTGCATTTTCTTTTTTGGGCCTTAGGCCTAAGAAATTTTTCCTCATGGAAAAGCCCGCTTCCGGGTTTAAAAAGTGCACAAAGTGTAGCGGTACTATTTCTGTCACCGACACCCATGATTGGTGTCTAAAATGTTTGGGTCCTGACCATTCCATCACGGATTGTGTGTCCTGTTCCATGATGTCTAAAAGAGATCGGCAGAACCGAGCAGCCAAGCTCAGTACACTGTTTCCCTCTGATGCAGCTTCGGTGGCATCGACGTCTTCCAGGGCTGCTTCTTCCTCCCATGGATCTCGGGTAACCAAACATAAATCCAGACGGTCCTCGAAGGGTAGATCTCCCTCTAAGCATCGAAATGCCCCCGGGCTTGCCCTCGAGGATTCCGCACCGGCAAAATTACCCCGGCGGGAAGCTCCGGCTACCAAAGCTTTATCTATGGGGTCACAGGTTGACATCGATGGCTCGGCCTCGACCGATCACCTGTTGCTGTGTTCTGGGGTACCGGTGGTTCCCACTGGTACCGACATCCAGACAATGGTGGCGTCGATGGATCAGAACATTCTGGCCATGCAGCGTGCCATTACGGCATTCATACAGGCTGCGACGCCTCCGGTACCGCAACAGACTCCGTTGTCGGTACCGGTTCCGGCACCGGCATCAGCTCCGGTGCCAGTACCGATTGCATCGACATCGGCTTCGGTGTCGACTGCAACGGTACCCTGTCCTATGATGCCCATCGGTACCGAGCCGGTACCGGTCACTCCCGATGTCGATCCCACTCGGTACGCATATCGGGCTCTGCAGGAGCATCCAGACAGGCGATACTTCGATTCCTCCGAAGACTCTGATGAATCAGAGGCTTCTGTCGAAGCATCGGTACTTCTTCCTCAGGAGTCGTCTTCTCCAAAACGGAGAATGTCTCCTCCAGAAGACTTGTCTTTCCAAGACTTCATTAGGGAAGTGGCTAGGGGCCTCTCCATTGCCGTGGCCCCTGAGTCAGAGCCTAGAGCCAAGCAGTTAGATATTCTACAATATCCTAAGGCTCCTAAAGAGGCAGCTACCTTACCTATTCATGAGATTCTTTATGATCACATGTTGAGTATGTGGGAGACTCCTCTCACCACCTCTCCTCATTCTCGTAGGTTGGACACCATGTACCGTGTCCCTCCTTGTCCTGGCTTTCATAAGACTCAGCTTCCTCACCACTCTATTGTGGTTGAGTCTGCTATGAAGAAAATAAAGAGTGCAAAAAGACACTCATCTAACCCTCCAGGACTTGAATGTAGGACTCTAGATGCTTTTGGCTGAAGGATCTTCCAGGCCAATATGCTTGCTGCCAGAATCAACTCCTATAGTCTCTATATGGGGATGTTTCTAAAAGAAGTCACAGATCACCTGCAGACTTTAGCTCCTTTTATTTCAGAAGATAAAAGGCAGGAATTTCTCACTTGGCTCAAACATGCCCAAGATGTTTCCAAATTCTCCAACCGTGCAGCCTTTGACTCTTTTGAGTGTGTAAGCAGAGCCACGGCTATTGCCATAGGTGCACGCAGGATTGCTTGGTTACAAGCCTCTGATTTGGAACTCTGGGTCCAAGATGAGTTGGGAAACCTTCCTTGTACAGGTGAAAACCTGTTTGGCAGGGATTGGCAAGCAAAGGCCACTCAAATGGATGCTGAGAACTCTGCTTTGGATCGACTTTCAAAGTCTACCTCTGCTCCTGTTAAGAAAGGATTGTTCAAAAAGACATCTTTTTCTAAAAAGGGAAAATATTATCCTGCTCATGGGCAGACATCTTCTGCAGGTAGTTTTGCTGCAAAGCGTCAGCAACCACCTAAACAAGCCAAGTCAAAGGCTGCCAGGCCTACCACAGCCCAGCAGCCTCAACCTCCTCAGGGCCTTTGACTTGCAACTAGAGAACTTAGCCTTTCTAGCTCTGGAAAAACCAGAGCCCCTCACCATTCCAGGAAGGTTGACTTACTTTGCTCCCAGATGGGAGCAAATCACAGCAGAGCAATGGACCCTCTCCATCATAAAGGAGGGGTACAAGCTTCATTTCTTGAGTCTTCCTCCTCACACCATGGTGAAACAGTTCAATTCTCCAACATCTCTCCTCACCCTTCTAGGTCAGGAGATTGCTACCCTTCTTGCCCAAGGGGCAATAGAAGAAGTACCTCTTCTTCAACAGGGCTCAGGGTTCTATTCCCCTTATTTTCTTATCCCAAAGAAAACAGGGGGCTACAGACCCATATTAGATCTCAGAGAGTTGAACAAGTTTCTATTCAAGGAGAAATTCAAAATGATTTCTCTAGGGGCTCTGCTTCCATACCTTCAGAGTCAGGACTGGCTTTGTTCTCTAGATCTCAAGGATGCGTACACCCATGTCCTCATCCATCCAACACACAGAAGGTTCCTTCGGTTCCTTTTTCAGGGAAAGCACTACCAATACAGGGTGCTTCCTTTCGGTCTGGCCTCTGCACCAAGGGTGTTCACGAAATGCATGGCAGTAGTAGCTGCATTTCTCCGCACTCTAGGAATATTCATATTCCCATATCTGGACGACTGGCTCATTCGAGCTCCATCCCAGTCAGAGGCCCAGACTTGTCTAACCTGCACAATGCGTATCCTTCAGTATTTGGGACTAGTAATAAACATCCCAAAATTCAATCTCACCCCTACTCAGTCTCTGGAGTTCATAGGGGCCTTGCTGGATACCACAACTGCAAGGGCCTATCTTCCTCAGGCCCGTTGCCTACGTCTGGTGCAGTTAGCCTCCCAGATTCAGTTAAAGTCCCAATTAACTGCTTGAGAGATGTTACAACTATTAGGCCACATGGCATCCACCGTGCATGTGGTTCCATATGCTCGCCTTCACATGAGGGCAGCTCAATGGACTTTGTCCACCCAATGGACTCAGGCATCAGGTTGCCTGTCAGACAAAATAGCAAACTCCAGTCGTCTATTTTGGTCTCTCCAGTGGTGGAAGTCCTCTCAAATCCTGTTGTTGGGGTCCCCTTTTCAGCAACCGCTACCCCAAGCAACTCTCACAACAGATGCTTCTCCAAAGGGTTGGGGAGCTCATCTGCAAGATCTCTCCACCCAGGGCATCTGGTCTCCACAGGAGACTTCTCTGCATATCAATCTCTTGGAACTCAGAGCAATATTCTTAGCTCTCAGGGTGTTCCATTCCCTGCTCAGCTACAGGACAGTCCTCATCCATACGGACAATCAAGTAGCCATGTTCTATGTAAACAAGCAGGGAGGGACTGGCTCTCTGTCGCTTTGCAACGAAGCTTTGCGACTGTGGGCCTTCGCCAGAGAGCATCACATCCATTTTCTGGCAGTATATCTTCCAGGTATTCAAAACTCTTGGACGGACAGACTCAGTCGAGTTCTGCTCCCACACGAGTGGTCCCTCCACATGGACCAGGTAGCCAGGGTTTTTCGAATTTGGGGAACCCCGGACATAGACCTCTTTGCAAGTCCATGGAATGCCAAACTTCCCCGGTTCTGTTCCAGAATTCCGTGTCAGGGAGTTCAGGCCAAGGATGCCTTCCTCCTTCACTGGGGTCATGACTTCCTTTATGCCTTTCCACCAATTCCCCTAATTCCCAAAACACTATTCAAGCTTCAGAGAGATCGAGGGACCATGATCCTCATAGCACCACATTGGCCACGCCAAGTGTGGTAACCTCTACTTCTACATCTCTCTCAAGCTCCTTCCCTGAACTTGGGCTCTGCACCAGACCACCTGTCCCAGGAAGAGGGAACATTGTGGCACCCAAACCCCCAATCGCTCCATCTCAGGGCTTGGTTGCTGAGGGCTTAGACCTTCAAGATTTTCATCTCTCTCAGCAAGTCAGAGATGTTATTCATGCCTCTAGAAAGCCTTCTACTAGACGTTCCTATGCTTTCAAATGGAAAAGATTTACCATTTGGTGTTCACAGAAGAGTCTCAACCCTCTTGCAATACCTCTGAATTCTCTACTAGAGTATCTCCTGCATCTGTCTCATGCAGGTCTGAAAACGAATTCAGTAAGAGTCCATTTGAGTGCTATTGCAGCGTCCCTCAAGCCTCTCAATGGACAACCTATTTCCTCTCATCCTCTTATAGCAAGATTCATGAGAGGCCTTCTTTTAACTAAACCTCCCATTATTTATTTTTATTTATTTATTTACATTCTCTTATATACCGCGCTATTCTGCATCAGTGCGGTTTACATTGAACAAACTGAAATTACATTGAACAGGGCATTATAACTTGGAGATAACTATTTTACAGGGAACATGGGCTATGGAGGGTTAAGTGGCTTGCCCAAGACCACAAGGAGCACCTGTGGGACTAGAAACCCATCCTTCCGACCCAAGGTTGCTGTCCTCTAGTGGGATATGAACCCCCGACCTTCCGGCCTGAAGTACCTTGCCCCAACCACTAGGCCACTCCTCCACTCCACATTAGACCACCTCCAGTGGCATGGGACTTAAACCTGGTACTTGTCCAGCTCATGAAGCCACCCTTTGAACCTTTAGCCACCACCTCCTTGAAATTTCTTTCTTGGAAGGTTATTTTTCTCATTGCAGTCACCTCAGCACGCCGCATCAGTGAGTTGCAAGCTTTGGTGGCTAATCCACCTTATACAAAGTTCCATCATGATAAGGTAGTCCTCCGGACCAATCCACACTTTATGCCTAAAGTGGTCTCGCCTTTTCATCTGAACCAAGAGGTATATTTACCTGTCTTTTTACCAGGACCTCATGCATCAAGTGCAGAGAGGAATCTTCATACCTTGGATTGTAAGAGAGCTCTCGCTTTATCTCCAGGAACAAGCAGGAATGAGTCCTCACATATGGGTTCGTCGGTACCGACGGAGTCTGCGCGGGAAAGCTCCCCAGCTTCCCAGAAAGAAAAGCTTTTGGGAGCCTCCCACAGCGCATGCGCGCTGCCTTCCCGCCTTCCTGACCAACTCTCCTCAGTTCTTCTTTTTCCACGGAGCCAGCAGGTCGTGTTCCTGTCACCGCTGAAGAAGTTCTTATTTTAATTTATTTCTTTGTCCGCGTGTCTGCCTTCCCCGATTCCGGACCGGTACCGCCGGTCTTTTTTCTTACTATTCTAAAAAAAAAAAAAAAAAACTTTACCTTTTTTCCCCACTTGGTGTATTTTTTGTTTAGGCCTTAGGCCTTCACGAAACTCTCCCTCATGGAGAAACCAGCTTCTGGTTTTAAAAAATGCACCAAGTGCAGCGGTACTATCTCGGTTACAGACACCCACGAATGGTGTCTTAAATGTTTGGGGCCTGACCACTCCATTCCGAATTGTCCGTCCTGCTCTCTGATGTCCAAACGTGGCTTACAGAACCGAGCAGCCAAGTTTCATATGCTGTTTTCCACAGACACTCCAGCATCAACATCCTCCAGGTCTTCCTCTCCTGATGGATCTCAGGTAACCAAACATTCTTCCGGCAGGTCCTCAAAGGGCAAATCTCCCTCTAAGCATCGAGAGGCCCTTGGGCTTGACCCTGAGGACCCTGCCCCAGCCAAACAACCCCAGCGGGAAGCTCCGGCTTCCAAAGCTTCTCCTATGGGGTTACAGGTTGACATCGATAGCACGGCCTCGACCGATCACCTGTTAGACTGCTCTGGGGTACCGGCTCATACCGGTACCAATATCCAGGCAGTCGTGACGTCTATGGATAATACTGTTCAATCCATGCAGCACGCCATAATGGCTTTTATTAAAGCTGCAACGCCCTCGGTACCGCAACAAGCGTTTCCGACTCCGGTTCCGGTACCACAACCGATACCGGTACCCAGAGCATCTACTTCCAGCAGGATACCGGTTCCGGGGTTCTTTCCGATACCGATCCGGTTCCGGGTACGCCCGATGTGGATACCGGTCGATACGCGTATCGATCTCTGGAAGCTAATAGACGATACTTCGAGTCTTCTAATGATTCCGATACCTCAGATGACTCTGCTGAAGGATCTCTTACTCTTCCTGAGGAGCCCTCTTCTCCAAAGAGGAGAATGTCTCCTCCAGAAGATTTGTCCTTTCAAGACTTCATTATTGAAGTAGCTAAAGGACTCTCCATTTCAGTAACCTCTGAAAAAGAACCTAGAGCAAAAAAATTAGATATTTTGGGATACTCTAAGGTTCCCAAAGAGGTAGTCACCTTGCCCATCCATGAAATTCTTCAAGAACACATGATGGACTTATGGGAGACTCCTCTCACCCTATCTTCACATTCTCGTCGTTTGGACACCATGTATCGTGTCCCTCCTCCTGGTTTTCAAAAATCTCAGCTCCCTCACCACTCTATTGTGGTACAGTCAGCTATGAAAAGGATAAAGAGTACCAAAAGACACTCTTCCACTCCTCCAGGAAGAGAATTTAGGACTTTGGATGCTTTTGGTAGGAAAATCTTCCAAGCCAGTATGCTTATTGCCAGAATCAATTCATACAGCCTCTATATGGGCATGTTTCTGAAGGAGATTGCACTAAAGATGCGCCATTTCCTCCCCTTTATCCCAGAGGATAGGAAGGAGGAATTCCTTCTTTTGTTAAAGCATACCCAAGATGTTTCAAAGTTCTCCAACAGAGCTGCCTTTGACTCCTTTGAGGGTGCTAGCAGAGCCTCAGGCATTGCCATAGCTGCTCGCAGAATTGCTTGGCTCCAGGCCTCTGACCTAGAACCCTGGGTACAAGATGGGTTGGGCAATCTGCCCTGTACAGGTGAAAATCTGTTTGGCAAGGAGTGGCAGATCAAAGCCACTCAAATGGATGCAGAGAATGCTGCTTTAGATAGACTTTCTAAGTCTACCTCTACCCCTGCCAAGAAAAAATCTTTTAAGAAACCTTTCTACAAAAAGACCAGATTTTCCACAAATACTGGCCAACAATCTTCCCAAGTTCGCTTTGCTCCTAAGCGTCAGCAATCTAAACAGGCCAGAGCAAAACCTGCAGGGACTGCTACAGTCCAGCAGTCCCAACCCCCTCAGGGTTTTTGACTTAATTCTAGAGAACTTAGCCTTTCTGGCTTTACAACAACCAGAGCCTCTCACCATTCCAGGAAGGTTGACCCAATTTGCTCCCAGATGGGAGCAAATCACATCAAAGCAGTGGACCCTCTCTATCATCAGAGAGGGCTGCAAACTACATTTCTCCAGCCTTCCTCCCCATACCATGATGAGACATTTCAATTCTCCCCCATCTCTCCTGCACCTGTTGGATCAGGAGGTGACCACCCTTCTTGCCCAAAAGGCAATAGAAGAGGTTCCCCTTCTTCAACAGGGGTCAGGGTTTTACTCCCCTTATTTCCTCATCCCCCAAAAAACAGGGGGGGTACAGACCCATCCTAGATCTGAGAGAATTGAACAAATTTCTATGCAAGGAGAAATTCAAGATGCTCTCTCTAGGTACTCTCCTTCCATACCTGCAGAGTCAGGATTGGCTTTGTTCTCTAGATCTAAAGGATGCGTACACACATATACTCATCCATCCATCCCACAGAAAGTTCCTACGGTTTCTGTTCCAGGGAAAACATTTCCAATACAGAGTACTCCCCTTCGGTCTAGCCTCTGTTCCAAGAGTGTTCACCAAATGCATGTCAATAGTGGCTGCATTTCTACGCACCCTGGGAATTTTTGTTTTCCCATACCTGGATGACTGGCTCATCCGAGCTGCATCTCAGTCCGAAGCTCAGACTTCCCTGGACCACACCAGACGCATTCTGCAGTGTCTGGGACTTGTAATCAATCTGCCAAAGTTTCAACTCACCCCTACTCAGCCTCTAGAGTTCATAGGGGCCTGGCTAGATACCACCACTGCAAGGGCCCATCTCCCTCAGGCCCGTTGCCACCGTCTAGTGCACTTGGCCTCTCAAATTCAGTCCAGAAGCCTCTTGACTGCCAGGGAGATGCTACAACTGCTAGGCCACATGGCATCCACAGTTCATGTGGTGCCTTATGCTCGCCTACATATGAGAGCAGCTCAATGGACCTTGTCCACCCAGTGGACTCAAGCATCAGGAGCTCTCTCAGACCAAATAGCAACCTCAAAACGCCTTTTTTGGTCTCTCCAATGGTGGATGTCCACTCAAAATCTGTTGTTGGGGGCCCCCTTCCAACCTTTGTTACCCCAAGCAACCCTCACAATAGATGCCTCCCAAACAGGTTGGGGAGCTCATCTTCAAGACCTCTCCACTCAGGGCACTTGGTCTCCACAGGAGACCACCCTTCATATCAACCTCTTGGAACTGCGAGCAATTTTCCTTGCTCTCAAGGTCTTTCATACCCTCCTCAACAACATGACAGTCCTTGTTCATACCGACAATCAAGTAGCCATGTTCTACATAAACAAACAAGGAGGGACTGGCTCTCTGTCGCTTTGCAACGAAGCTCTAAGATTATGGGCCTTTGCCAGAGAGCATCAAATCCATCTCCTGGCAGTATATCTCCCAGGAATTCAAAACTCTTGGGCAGACAGACTCAGTCGAGTTCTGCTTCCACACGAATGGTCCCTGCACAACGATCAGGTACTCAGAATCTTCCAGAAATGGGGAACCCCGGACATAGACCTCTTTGCAAGTCCGTGGAATGCCAAACTTCCCCAGTTCTGTTCCAGAATTCCGTGTCAGGGAGCTCAAGCCAGGGATGCCTTCCTCCTTCATTGGGATCAGGGCTTCCTGTATGCCTTTCCACCCATTCCTTTGATTCCCAAGACTCTGTTCAAACTTCAGAGGGATCAAGGATCTATGATCCTCATAGCGCCACGTTGGCCACGCCAAGTGTGGTACCCTCTACTTCTGCATCTCTCCCAGGGCCCCTCCCTGGATCTGGGAGCTGCGCCAGACCTTCTGTCCCAGGAAGAGGGAACTTTGTGGCACCCAAACCCCAAGTCCCTTCACCTCCAAGCTTGGTTACTGAAGGCCTAGACCTTCAAGACTTCAATCTTTCTCAACAGGTGAAGGATATCCTCCATGCCTCTAGGAAACCTTCCACCAGGCGTTCTTATGCTTTTAAATGGAAGAGATTTTCCATTTGGTGTGCTCAGAAGGGTCTTGACCCTCTAGCACTACCTTTGAATTCTTTACTGGAATATCTCCTGCATCTTTCCAATGCAGGCCTTAAAACAATTTCAGTAAGGGTCCATTTGAGTGCTATTGCAGCATCTCTTAAGCCTATCAATGGACAACCTGTTTCCTCTCATCCTCTTATTGCAAGATTTATGAGAGGCCTAACTTTAACTAAGCCTCCCATTCGGCCTCCTCCGGTGGCGTGGGACTTAAACTTGGTTCTTGGTCAGCTTATGAAGCCACCTTTTGAACCCTTAGCCACTACCTCCTTGAAATGTCTTTCCTGGAAGGTTATTTTCCTTATTGCAATCACTTCCGCTCGCCGCATCAGTGAACTGCAAGCTTTAGTGGCTAATCCACCTTATACAAGGTTCCATCATGATAAGGTAGTCCTTAGGACAAATCCTCACTTTATGCCTAAAGTGGTCTCACCTTTTCATCTTAATCAAGAGGTATATCTACCTGTCTTTTTTCCAGCTCCTCATGCATCCAGTGCAGAGAGGAACCTTCATACTCTAGATTGTAAAAGAGCTCTTGCCTTTTACCTCCACAGGACACAGCAACATCGAAAGTCTTCTCAGCTTTTTGTTGCTTTTGATCCTTCTCATTTGGGACTTCCAGTCTCAAAAAGAACACTATCCAATTGGATTGCTCAGTGTATTTCTTTTGCTTACCAGAGTAAGAACCTTTCTCTGGAGGGCCATGTCACCGCTCACAATGTGAGAGCCATGGCCACCTCTATGGCTCATCTTCATTCTGTATCCATCGATCACATCTGTCGAGCAGCCACCTGGGCCTCGGTTCATACCTTTACAGCCCATTACTGTTTGGACAAGGACTCCCGCTGGGATGCCTTGTTTGGTCAGGCTGTCCTCAGACACCTGTTCCATTCTTAAACAACTCCTGCCCACCTTCCCTGAATGGATGCCTGAGATCCATAGGAAGATGAGGAACCCTTGGAGGGGGATCTCCCCGGCATCTCAGCTAGGGAGTCCCCATATGTGAGGACTCATTCCTGCTTGTTCCTGGAGATAGCACAGTTACTTACCTGTAACAGGTGATCTCTGGGAACAGCAGGAATTAGTCCTCACAACCCACCCACCTCCCCTAGGAGTTGTATCTTTCTATCTCCAGGAACAAGCAGGAATGAGTCTCCTCACATATGGGTACGTCGGAACCGACGGAGCCTGCGCGGGAAAGCTCCCCAGCTTCCCAGAAAGAAAGCTTTTGGGGCTTGCCACAGCGCATGCGCGCTGCCTTCCCACCTTCCTGACCAACTCTCCTCAGTTCTTCTTTTTCCGCAGAGCCAGCAGGTCGTGTTCCTGTCACACCGCTGAAGAATTGTTATTTTAATTTGTTTCTTTGGCCGCGTATCTGCCTTCCCCGATTCCGGACCGGTACCGCCGGTCTTTTCTTCTATTTAAAAAAAAAACAAAAAACCTTACTTCTATTTTCCCCACTTGGTGTGTTTCCAGTTAGGCCTTAGGCCTTCACTAAATTTTTTTCCTTCATGGAAAAACCAGCTTCTGGTTTTAAAAAATGCACCAAGTGCAGCGGTACTATATCAGTCACAGACACCCATGAATGGTGTCTCAAATGTTTGGGGCCTGACCACTCCATTCCGGATTGCCCATCCTGCTCCCTGATGTCTAAACGTGGCTTACAAAACCGAGCAGCCAAGTTTCATATGCTGTTTTCTACTGATACTGCAGCATCGACATCATCCAGGTCTTCCTCTCCCGAAGGATCTCAGGTAACCAAACATTCTTCTGGCAGGTCCTCAAAGGGCAAATCTCCCTCTAAGCATCGAGATGCCCCCGGGCTGGACCCTGAGGACCCTGCCCCAGCCAAACAACCCCGGCGGGAAGCTCCGGCTTCCAAAGCTCCTCCTATGGGGTTACAGGTTGACATCGATGGCACGGCCTCAACCGATCACCTGTTAGACTGTTCTGGGGTACCGGCTCAAGCTTCCGGTACCGATATCCAGACAGTCGTGGCTTCCATGGATCATACAGTCCAGTCCATGCAGCAAGCCATCATGGCTTTCATTAAGGCTGCAACGCCCGCGGTACCGCAACAAGCGGTACCGATACCGGTTCCGGTACCACAACCGATACCGGTACCCAGGGCATCCACATCAACCAGGATACCGGTTCCCGGTTCCGGGGTTTTTCCCGATACCGACCCGGTTCCGGGTACCCCCGATGTGGATACCGATCGGTACGCTTATCAATCCCTGGAAGCAAATCGACGATACTTCGAGTCTTCTGATGATTCTGATTCATCAGATGACTCTGCTGAGGTATCTCTTACTCTTCCTGAAGAGCCCTCGTCTCCAAAAAGGAGAATGTCTCCTCCAGAAGATTTGTCCTTTCAGGACTTCATCCTTGAAGTAGCTAAAGGTCTCTCTATTTCAGTTACCTCTGAAAAAGAACCTAGAGCAAAGAAATTGGACATTTTGGGATATTCTAAAGTTCCCAAGGAGGCAGTCACCTTGCCCATTCATGAAATTCTTCAAGAACACATGATGGACTTATGGGAGACTCCTCTCACCCTATCTCCATATTCTCGTCGTTTAGATACCATGTATCGTGTCCCTCCTTCTCCTGGTTTTCAAAAAACTCAGCTTCCTCACCACTCTATTGTGGTGCAGTCAGCTATGAAAAGGATAAAGAGTACCAAAAGGCACTCTTCTCCTCCAGGAAGAGAATGTAGGACTCTGGATGCTTTTGGTAGAAAAATCTTCCAAGCCAGTATGCTTATAGCCAGAATCAATTCATACAGCCTCTATATGGGCATGTTTTTGAAGGAACTTGCACAAAACATTCGCCATTTTCTCCCCTTTATCCCAGAGGATAGGAAGGAGGAGTTCCTTCTTTTGCTAAAGCATACACAAGATGTTTCAAAGTTCTCCAACAGAGCAGCCTTTGACTCCTTTGAGGGTGCTAGCAGAGCTTCTGGCATTGCATTAGCTGCTCGCAGAATTGCTTTGCTCCAGGCCTCTGATCTAGAACCCTGGGTCCAAGATGGGTTAGGAAACTTGCCTTGTACAGGTGAAAATCTGTTTGGTAAGGAGTGGCAAATTAAAGCCACTCAAATGGATGCAGAAAATGCTGCGTTAGATAGACTTTCCAAGTCTACCTCTACCCCTGCAAAGAAAAAGACTTTTAAAAAGCCTTATTATAAGAAGGCCAGATTTTCTACAAATACTGGCCAACAATCTTCCTCAGTTCGCTTTGCCCCTAAGCGACAGCAATCTAAACAAGCCAGGGCAAAACCTGCAGGAACTGCTGCAACCCAGCAGTCCCAACCCCCTCAGGGTTTTTGACTTAGTTCTAGAGAACTTAACCTTTCTGGCTCTGCAACAGCCAGAGCCTCTCACCATTCCAGGAAGGTTAACTCATTTTGCTCCCAGATGGGAGCAAATCACTTCAGAACAGTGGACCCTCTCTATCATCAGAGAGGGCTACAAACTACATTTCTCCAACCTTCCTCCCCATACCATGGTGAGAAGTTTCAATTCTCCCCCATCTCTTCTAGACCTCTTGGGTCAAGAGTTGACCACCCTTCTTACCCAGAAGGCAATAGAAGAGGTCCCTCTTCTTCAACGGGGGTCAGGGTTCTACTCCCCTTATTTTCTCATACCCAAGAAAACAGGAGGGTACAGACCCATTCTAGATCTGAGAGAATTGAACAAATTCCTATGCAAGGAGAAATTCAAGATGCTTTCTCTAGGCACTCTCCTTCCATACTTGCAGAGTCAGGACTGGCTTTGTTCTCTAGATCTCAAGGATGCGTACACACATATACTCATCCATCCATCCCACAGAAAATTCCTACGGTTTCTGTTTCAAGGAAGACATTTCCAATACAGAGTACTTCCCTTCGGTCTAGCCTCTGCTCCCAGAGTATGCACCAAATGCATGGCAATAGTGGCTGCATTCCTACGTGCCCTGGGGATTTTTGTCTTCCCTTACCTGGACGACTGGCTCATCCGAGCTCCATCTCAGTCCGAAGCCCAGACTTCCCTGGACCGTACAAGGAGCATCCTGCAGTATCTGGGACTTGTGGTCAATCTCCCAGTCTCAACTCATAGAAACATGATGACAGAAAAAGACCACATGGCCTATCTAGTCTGTCCTTCCATAATAACAACTACAACAGTCCACTTTTTACCTTTAGAGATCCTCTGTGTTGGTCCCATGCTTTTTTGAATTCCATTACTGTCCTCATCTCTACCACCTCCACTGGGAGACTATTCCACGGATCCACTACTCTTTCTGTAAAGAAATATTTCCGCATATCACTCCTGAATCTATCTCCCTTCACCCTCATCCCATGTCCCCTCGTAGCAGAACTTGCTTTCAATTGAAAGAGGCTCTCTCCCTGAACATTTATGCCACGGAGGTATTTAAACATCTCAATCATATCACCTCTATCCCGCCTTTCCTCTAAGGTGTACATATTAAGATCCTTAAGTCTGTCCTCATATGCTTTATAATGAAGCCCAATAATCATTTTAGTAGCAACCCTCTGCACCGACTCCATCCTATTCACATCCTTTTGAAGGTGCGGTCTCCAGAATTGCACACCATACTCCAAATGAGGTCGCACCAAAGACTTATACAGAGGCATTATCACCTCATTTTTTCTGCTAGCCATTCCTCTCCGTATGCACCCAAGCATCCTTCTAGCTTTTGCCGTCGCCTTTTCTACCTGTTTAGCTACTTTAAGATCATCGGACACAACCACGCCTAGGTCCCGCTCTTCTTTAGTGGACAAAAGTACTTCACCTCCTATACTGGATTGCTCCCTTGGATTGCTGCAGCCCAAATGCATGACCTTACATTTTTTAACATTAAATCCCAGCTGCCAAATTCTAGACCATTCTTCAAGCTTAGCTAGATCCCTCCTCATGTTATCTACACCTTCCTGGGTGTCTACTCTATTGCAGATTTTAGTATCATCCGCAAAGAGGCAAACCTTACCCGACAGCCCTTCCGCTATATCACTAACAAAGATGTTAAAAAGAATCGGACCAAGGACAGATCCCTGGGGCACACCACTGGTAACATCCTTCTCCTCAGAGTGAGCTCCATTTACTTGTACTCTTTGTCGCCTCCCACCCAACCAATTTCTAACCCAAGCAGTAACTTTAGGGTCCATCCCTAGGGTGCTCAGTTTGTTTATAAGTCGCCTGTGAGGAACAGTGTCAAAGGCTTTACTGAAATCTAAATACATCACATCTAGAGCTCTCCCTCGGTCCAACTCCCTGGTCACCCAGTCAAAGAAATCAATCAGATTTGTCTGACAAGATCTGCCTCTGGTGAATCCATGCTGCCTCGGATCCTGTAATCCGCTGGACTCCAGAAACCTCACTATTTTCTCTTTCAGCAGCGTTTCCAATAATTTACTCACCACCGAAGTTAAACTAACCGGCCTGTAGTTTTCAACCACATCCTTACTTCCGCTTTTGTGTAAAGGCACCACATGAGCCTTTCTCCAGTTCTTTGGCACCACTCCCGACTCCAACGAGGCATTGAAAAGGTCAGTCAGTGGAGTTGCTAGAACGTCCCCAAGTTCCCTAAGTATTCTAGGGTGTATCCCATCCGGTCCCATCGCTTTGTCTACTTTAAGTTGAGCTAGTTTCTCACGAACACAATCTTCTGAAAATTGTTCAAGATGTCCCTCGCTTCTGTTCTTATTTGTGGGTGTTTTCTGAGGTCCTGCTCCTGGTTCTTCATCTGTGAACACAGAACAAAAATATTTGTTAAGCAATTCCGCTTTATCCTTATCAGCTTCTACATATTCCCCCCCTGCACCCTTGAGTCTGACAATACCACTTTTGCCCTTCCTCTTCTCACTAATATATCTGAAAAATGTCTTATCCCCCCATTTTATTGCATTGGCTATTTCCTCCTCCTTTTGAATCTTTGCCTTCTTGACATGGGACTCACCCCTACCCAGTCCCTGGAATTCATAGGGGCCTGGTTAGATACCACCACTGCAAGGGCCTACCTTCCTCAGGCCCGTTGCCATCGTCTAGTCAGCTTAGCCTCCCAGACACAGTCCAGAAGCCACTTGACTGGCAGGGAGATGCTACAGCTACTAGGCCACATGGCCTCCACAGTACATGTGGTGCCCTATGCTCGCCTACATATGAGAGCAGCTCAATGGACTTTGTCCACCCAATGGACTAAAGCATCAGGAGCTCTCTCAGACCAAATAGCAACCTCCAAACGTCTCTTTTGGTCTCTCCAATGGTGGATATCCACTCAAAATCTGTTGTTGGGGGCCCCCTTCCAACCACAGTTGCCCCAAGCAATCCTTACAACAGATGCCTCCCAAACAGGTTGGGGAGCTCATCTTCAAGAACTATCCACTCAGGGCATCTGGTCTCCACAGGAGACTGCCCTTCATATCAATCTCTTGGAAGTTCGAGCAGTATTCCTAGCTCTCAAGGTCTTTCATACCCTCCTCAGCTACCAGACAGTCCTCATTCACACAGACAATCAGGTAGCCATGTTCTACATAAACAAACAAGGAGGAACTGGCTCTCTGTCGCTTTGCAACGAAGCTCTAAGATTATGGGCCTTCGCCAGAGAGCATCAAATCCATCTCCTGGCAGTATATCTCCCAGGAATCCAAAACTCTTGGGCAGACAGACTCAGTCGAGTTCTGCTTCCACACGAATGGTCCCTGCACATGGATCAGGTACTCAGAATCTTTCAGAAATGGGGTACCCCGGCATAGACCTATTTGCAAGTCCGTGGAATGCCAAACTTCCCCGGTTCTGTTCCAGAATTCCGTGTCAGGGGGCTCAGGCCAAGGATGACTTCCTCCTTCATTGGGGCCAAGACTTCCTATATGCCTTTCCACCCATTCCTTTGATTCCCAAGACTCTGTTCAAACTTCAGAGGGATCAAGGATCTATGATCCTCATAGCTCCACGCTGGCCCCGCCAAGTGTGGTACCCTCTACTTCTGCATCTCTCCCAAGCCCCCTCCCTGGACCTGGGAGCTGCTCCAGACCTTCTGTCTCAAGAGGAGGGGACTTTGTGGCACCCAAACCCCAAGTCCCTTCACCTCAGAGCTTGGTTGCTGAAGGCCTAGACCAGGGGTCTGCAACCTTTAAGACATAAAGAGCCACTTGGACCCGTTTCCGAAGGGAAAAAAAAAACTGGGAGCCGCAAAACCATTGCGACATTTAAAACAAATCTAACACTGCATATATTGTTTCTTACCTTAATGCTATATACGACCCCCTACTTTTCCTGTTAAAATATAGGTGTTTGGCCTATACTCGCCGTATAAGACTACCCCTCTTCCGTCGCACACCAAAAAAAATACGCCAGAAAATATAACAAGAAGTAACAATATTTGATTTCAAAATTATGATGATTTTGTAGTCAAATCACTAATATGAAATAAAATTATTTTTTCTACCTTTGTTGTCTGACCAATTTATTCTTTGATCATGCTGGTCCCGATCTGAGGCTTCTGCTTTCCTGTCTTCTCTTAGCTCTTTCTGTGGTCTATGGTCCATCTGCCAGTTCTTATCTCTTCTTTCGTTTTCTTCACTTCTTTCCATCAGCCTATTTCCAGTCCCAGTAACCCTCCCCAATATCAGCCCCTTTCCAGTCCTCACTCCCAGTACCTTCCAATGTCAACTTGCATTCCCATGATTGCCACTGGTGTCCATTTCCTTCCAGTCCCCCTCCTTCCCCACTGACCAGTCCCTTCTAGTACAAATACCATGGCAGCCCCTCTCAGATCCAGTTCCATTCTCCCATCCCCTCATATCAGCCCATTTGTAGCCTTAGCCCCCAGTTATCTTCCAGGGCCAGCAGCTGTATCCTCCCCTCCCCACAATCAGCCCATGCCCAGTCAAAGCCCCCCAATCAGCTCGCTTCCAGTGCTAATCCCCCCTCAACCCCATTACCAGTGCTAGCCTCCCCTAATCAGCCCAATACCAGTCCTACCCCCCATCAGCTCATTACCAGTCCTAGCCTCCCCTAATCAGCTCATTTCCAGTGCTCGTCCCCTCAACCCCATTACCAGTGCTCCCTCCCTCCCTCCCTCCCTCCCTCCCTCCATCCATCCATATCAGCTCCCTCCCTCCATGTCAGCCCGCCTCCCCAATCCCTCCATGTCAGCCCCCTCCATGTCAGCCCCCCTCCCTCCATGTCAGCCCCCTCCATCCCTCCATGTCAGCCCCCCTCCCTCCATCCATATCAGCTCCCTCCCTCCATGTCAGCCCCCTCCCTCCATGTCAGCCCCCTCCATCCCTCCATGTCAGCCCCCCTCCCTCCATCCATTCATATCTGCTCCCTCCCTCCATGTCAGCCCCCCTCCCTCCATGTCAGCCCCCTCCATCCCTCCCTTCTTCTGCAGCCACGGTTCCCTGCCTCTTACAGAACCGCGGCTGTGCTTTTAAAATCATCTCGGAGCCCTTCCTGTCTTGACGGGCTCCGTGCAGCATTGTCCCGCCTCCAAAACTTCCTTTAGAGGCGGGACAGTGCTGCACGGAGCCCGTCAAGACAGGAAGGGCTCCGAGATGATTTTAAAAGCACAGCCGCGGTTCCCTAAGAGACAGGGAACCGTGGCTGCAGAAGAAGGGAGGGAGCTGACATGGAGGGAGCCCATAACGCGACGTTTAAAGCGGGCAGTGTGCTCCGGAGCCGCGGCAAAGGTGAGAAAGAGTCGCATGCGGCTCCGGAGCCGCGGGTTGCCGACCCCTGGCCTAGACCTTCAAGACTTCAGTCTTTCTCAACAAGTGAAGGATGTCCTCCATGCCTCTAGGAAACCTTCCACTAGGCGTTCTTCAGCCTTTAAATGGAAAAGATTTTCCATTTGGTGTGCTCAGAAGGGTCTTGACCCTCGAGCACTCCCCTTGAATTCTCTATTGGAATATCTCCTGCATCTCTCCGATGCAGGCCTCAAAACGAATTCTGTGCGAGTCCATTTGAGTGCTATCTCAGCATCTCTTAAACCTCTCAATGGACAACCTATCTCCTCTCATCCTCTTATTGCAAGATTCATGAGAGGCTTAACTTTAACTAAACCTCCCATTAGACCTCCTCCGGTTGCATGGGACTTAAACTTGTTTCTTGGTCAGCTTATGCAGCCACCCTTTGAACCATTAGCCACTACCTCCTTGAAATTTCTTTCCTGGAAGGTTATTTTCCTTATTGCAGTCACTTCAGCTCGCCGTATCAGTGAAATGCAAGCCCTAGTGGCTAATCCACCTTATACAAGATTCCATCATGATAAGGTGGTCCTCAGGACCAATCCCCACTTTATGCCTAAAGTGGTCTCCCCTTTTCATCTTAATCAAGAGGTATATTTACCTGTCTTTTTTCCGGCTCCTCATGCATCCAGTGCAGAGAGGAACCTTCATACTCTAGATTGTAAAAGAGCTCTTGCCTTTTACCTCCATAGGACACAGCAACATCGAAAGTCTTCTCAACTTTTTGTTGCTTTTGATCCTTCCCATTTAGGACTTCCAGTCTCCAAATGAACACTGTCCAATTGGATTGCTCAGTGTATCTCTTTTGCCTACCAGAGTAAGAACCTTTCTCTGGAGGGCCATGTCACAGCTCACAACGTGAGAGTCATGGCCACCTCTATGGCTCATCTTCATTCTGTTTCCATCGATCAGATCTGTCGAGCAGCCACCTGGGCCTCGGTTCATACCTCTACAGCCCATTACTGCTTGGACAAGGACTCCCGCCGGGATGCCTTGTTTGGTCAGGCTGTCCTCAGACACCTGTTCCTTTCTTGAACAACTCCTGCCCACCTTTCCTCAATGGATGCCTGAGATCCATAGGAAGATGAGGAACCTTTCAGGGTCCCATACCCTTGAGGGGATCTCCCGGGCATCTTACCTAGGGAGTCCCCATATGTGAGGACTCATTCCTGCTTGTTCCTGGAGATAGCACAGTTACTTACCTGTAACAGGTGATCTCTGGGAACAGCAGGAATTAGTCCTCACAACCCACCCACCTCCCCTAGGAGTTGTATCTCTTTCCCTTTCCTTTCCTCTCTCTATTGTCTCAGCTTTAAACTCGAACTGAGGAGAGTTGGTCAGGAAGGCGGGAAGGCAGCGCGCATGCGCTGTGGCAAGCCCCAAAAGCTTTCTTTCTGGGAAGCTGGGGAGCTTTCCCGCGCAGGCTCCGTCGGTTCCGACGTACCCATATGTGAGGACTAATTCCTGCTGTTCCCAGAGATCACCTGTTACAGGTAAGTAACTGTGCTTTCTCTTCCTTTCCTCTCTCTCTCTATTGTCTCAGCTTTAAACTCGAACTGAGGAGAGTTGGTCAGGAAGGCGGGAAGGCAGCGCGCATGCGCTGTGGGAGGCTTCCAAAAGCTTTTCTTTCTGGGGAGCTTTCCCGCGCAGGCTCCGTCGGTACCGACGTACCCATATGTGAGGACTAATTCCTGCTGTTCCCAGAGATCACCTGTTACAGGTAAGTAACTGTGCTTTACTTACAAAGAACACAGCAACATAGAAAGTCTTCTCAATTCTTTGTTGCTTTTGATCCTTCTCATTTAGGACTTCCAGTCTCTAAGAGAACACTGTCCAACTGGATTGCTCAGTGTATTTCTTTCGCCTACCAGAGTAGAAACCTTTCTCTGGAGGGCCATGTCACAGCTCACAATGTGAGAGCCATGGCAGCCTCAATGGCTCATCTAAACTCTGTATCCATCGACCAAATCTGTCGAGCGGCCACCTGGGCCTCGGTTCATACCTTTACAGCCCATTACTGCTTGGACAAGGAGTCCCGCTGGGATGCCTCGTTTGGTCAGGCTGTTCTCAAACACCTGTTCCATTCCTAATCAACTCCTACCCTCCTACCCTGGTTGGATGCCAGAGATCCATGGGGGGAGGTAGAGTCCTTTTCAAGGACACACAACCTGGGGTCTTCCCCTGGACATCGTTGTGCTGGATATGCAGTGGTGACCCTGGATCTGGTGGTTGAGTCCTCAGCTCTGGCCCCGGGGACTTCAGCACAAAAGGCTGAACTGATAGCTCTTACTAGGGCATTGATATTAGGAAAAGGGCTCCACGTAAATTTTTTGTGACAATGAGAGCTGTGCCGAGCCGATGGAAACAGAAGAAAACAGCGAATATGCCTTTAAGACAGGAGATAGGCCAGGTTTTCACAGGGCTAAAACTACAGCCAAGCAAAAGAAGCACGTACTGGCTGAGGCTAAGCCTCATCCAAGCCCTAACGTAGGTGCAGGCTTGGACTCTAATGACAACCACCTGTGCAGAGATAAGGGAGTGGTAGCTAGGAAGCAGCTTTTTAAACCTGCTTCAGTGCAGAGAAAGAGGAAAGAAGGGAGATGTGGGAAGCTTAACTCCACGTTGGAGAACAGTTCCAGCAACAGAGGAAGCAGTCCTTGTTTGAGAGGTACGCTTGATCCAGAGTCCAGCAGATGGGTAGCTGGAAAGGTTGCTGACAAGATGGAACAGAGTTCAGTGCAGAGTGTTCAAGAGCCAGTTCAGAGAACCCAAGCTGCCAGAAGGTGGGTGAACACAGTTACAAATGGAGGTGACCAGAACCCAGCCGAGGGCAGAGAAGCAGAGTTGAACACAATTGAAGCATTAAGGCAATTGTTCCAGGGAAAGAAGTCCCACTCTCAAGGTACAACTATTTCTTATCAGGGAGAGCAGTTCTGGAAAGAAATCCAGAAGTTTCTACAGAATAGTAAGTTTGAAGGAATTACTGAGGACCCAGAAAGAGACAAACAATTTGTAGTGCAGGAAGACATGCAAATTGACTTTTTTGGGCAAGATTCTGTTTGTGATGAATCTCCAATGGATTGTTCTTTATGCAAGAGGGAAGTTTAAAAGTTGCTAGAAAAGGACTGAGGAAAAGAAGTTCTTCTGAGGAGCAATCTTTCACTTAGCCAGGAGAATGCTAAGAGCTTCTATTAAGGTAAAGAACTTTACTGAAACCAGAGTGTGATAACTAAAGCAGCATTTGATAAATGAAAATAATTTACCTGTGCTGAATGAATGGGAAAGAAGCTGTAGTTCACGTGCTGAAATGTTTGCTGAAAACAGCTGACGTGTTTAAAAGTGTTTTCAGTTGTATTTTTGTTTCTCCAGTTGTATTTTTGTACTCCAGTTGTATTTTTGTTTCCTGTGAATTTTTGGAGAATAATCCTTTTGCCTGCGTTTGAATTTAATGCTCAGGAGGAACCCAAAATAAAATTCTTGTTTTGCCTTAACAACCCCCAGTGGTCACACACTACTTTGTCTTTGAGTAAACAAAAGAACTACAAGTCCCAGGATTCCCTGCTGGAGACAAAGATAGTAAATCTTTATTTAAGGACAAATATGGCAGCTCTTTGCCTGTAAGCCTCTGGCCCAGGCAGGGGGTCATCACAGTGTACACTGACTCTAAGTATGCTTTCACAACTTTACATGCTCATGGAGCCCTGTACAAAGAGCGAGGGTTGATTGCCTCAGGAGGAAAATCCATCAAGTAACGCCCAGAGATATTGACATTACTAGATGCTGTGTGGGTCCCCAAGCAAGTTGCAGTCATGCACTGTCGAGGTCACCAGACAGGAGAAGGAGAAGTTGCACAAGGGAATAGGTTTGCTGACACCACTGCCCGAAAAGCAGCCACAACTGGACAAGGTTTGGCCCAAGATACCTCAGTCCAGGCAGCCTTGTTCCCTGTGCCCCTTAGTTCATGGGCTCCCAGATACACCACCAAAGAGTTAGACTACTTCTGTGAAAAGGAGGGGGGGGGGTCCTAACAGAGGAAGGTTGGATAGTGCTGCCACCCCCAGAGGGAAGTTCACCTCCAGGTCCCACTATAATTCCTGAAGCATTAGGTCCAGCCTTTGTTCAAGCTTTCCACCAGGCAACACACTATGGGAAGACTGCCATGGAGAAAGCTCTTAAGCCCCATTTCTGTATCCCATTGTTAGGACGCCTGTCCGCCTCAGTGGCTCATCAGTGTCTAATATGTGCCAAGAACAATGCCAAGCAAGGTCCTAATCCACCCCCAAGAGTCCAGTCAGTAGGAGTTACCCCCATGAGTAATATTCAGGTGGACTTTACTGAAATGCCACGAGCAAATGGATACCATTACCTGTTGGTCTTAGTTTGTACCTTTTCTGGGTGGGTAGAAGCTTTTCCCACCAGAACTGAGAAAGCCAGAGAAGTCACCAAGATTCTGCTCCATGAGATTATTCCCCGATTTGGAATACCATTGACTACAGGATCAGACAATGGGCCCTCGTTTGTATCCCAGGTAACCCAGCAGTTAGCACAAGCCCTACAAGTGCAGTGGAAGTTACATACAGCTTACAGACCCCAGAGTTCAGGAAAAGTAGAGCGTATGAATCGAACTTTGAAATCCCAGCTATCTAAACTCTGTCAAGAAGCCCACCTGAAATGGCCCCAGGTTCTTCCTGTAGCTCTCCTTAGGATACGCTCAGCCCCTACAAAGTCATTAGCAGTTTCCCCTTTTGAGATTCTGTATGGGCGACCCCCGCCTATTGTGCAAGGAATAAAAGGAGATATGAAACAGATTGGATCTGAAATTACTAGACAAGAACTGTTGGCTCTAAGTTCTGTTTTGCAGAGTCTTCATACGTGGATACAAGACCAGCTGCCCATCAACCTGACAGAACCCCTGCATCCTTTCAAGCCTGGAGCTTCGGTGTGGGTCAAAGAGTGGAGAAAGACACCGTTAGCACCGCATTGGAAGGGACCCTATGTTGTCATCCTGTCAACCCCTACAGCAGTTAAAGTTGTGGGACTCGAACTCTGGATCCATCACAGTTGAGTAAAGTCAGCAGCCGCTCCTGAACTTGGTCATTGGACTTCAGTGAATGACCCTGAAACCCCATTGCGGCTCACTTTGTGACGACAAACACTACTGTAAAAGACTTTAAGAATCTACAGCCCTACTCCTGCCACCCACTGGAAGCTGGCAGGTCAACGTACGGCAGAAGACTGAGGATCTACAACCTTACCCCTGTCATACGTCATGAAAGCTGACAGGTTAAGTACGGTGGAAGAAGGGAAAAAGAAGACTTCAGGTTCAGAGTTCCCAACTTCAGGTTGATCCTCCAGACTGTGATCATGATGTTTTCTCATTTTTGCTTCATTGCTGAGGTAGCCTTGGGGTCCCTTGGAATGACTTTTGCTTTACCCCCCTGTGCAGCTTGTATAACAACTACCTGAACTGGGATAAAGGTCACTCAAACTTTGCTCTACCATTCTTACTACACTTGCACTGGTGTAGTTAGCCGGTGTGTGTATAATAATGGTACAGAGTTAAGTATCTGTACAAAGGGAAAAAGTAAGACTTGTTTTAACCCCCATCAGAATCCCTCTTACTATGTTTTAGAATTGCGATGGAATGATGAGGATGGGGCCCTCTTAAATGCTACATGCCAACTTTCCGACCCCTAAGTATCGTCAATTCACAGAGGGTAGTTTTCACTAATAAATCAAATATATTTTCCTCTACCGTTCTCAAGGCTATGTATCTTTGCCACTGTCTCGTATCTTCAACTCTATAGAGAAACTTCTCATATATTACTTTTACTTAAAAAACAATATAAGTAATTATAAGGGATATATAGGTCTCAGGCTTCTCACAGCACTGGCCAAAACAGACTGTGTCCTTAGCCTCAGTGCTAATTTGCATCAACGACCTGTATAGAAATATCCCCTTTTTTTTGGCAATCTTTGATGTTGATATAACGTTCTCTATGATTTAATGTAACAATGTGTGCTTATCTGATAAAATTTAAACACCCCAACGCCACCATCCGGCTCCGTTCATGCGTTTCACAGACGTGGGTTTCTTCAGGGGGAATTGTTCAAGCACTCAATGGAGTATCTCATCTTTAGTTGTTTGGTGTTTTCACATTTTCATAACTAGTTAAGAGGAATCACAATCAATATTAATGGCATGCCTTGCATCAAGTTATTTGCAAAGAAAAAAACACTCTAATATCTTGCCAACATATATGCAATTTAGTGATCATACCTTAATAATACAAGCTGTTTCTGCTTCTTCGGTTTGTCAATTGATCACAAAAAACGCCACGCATGCCATTAAGGGGATATTTCTATACAGGTCGTTGATGCAAATTAGCACTGAGGCTAAGGACACAGTCTGTTTTGGCCAGTGCTGTGAGAAGTCTGAGACCCATATATCCCTTATAATTACTTGTATTGGTTTTTAAGAAAAGTAATATATGAGAACTTTCTGACCCCACACAACCTGCTATCCTATACTTTGATGCTTGTGATGCTATGAACCGCAATGACTATTATAAATGTGGGTCATGGGAGCAGACTTACTATCATAATGATAAATACATGTGTCTTGAAGGAGCATATGGGTGGGGCCAATGTACTGGAAGCCTCCCCCATCCACTTATAGTTGTTGTTGTTAAGTGCCGTCGAGTCGGAGTCGACTCATGGCGACCCTCTGGATAGCTATCCTAAATTGTGTTCGGTCTTCAGTCAGGCGGCTCATTGACGACAGACTGGTACCCGTAGCTGCTGTTATTGTAGCGATCCATCTCATTGCTGGCCTTCCTCTTTTGCGTTGACCTTCTATCTTGCCAAGCATGATGTCTTTCTCTAATGATCTCTCTCTTCGCATGATGTGTCCGAAGTATGAAAGCCGAAGTCTTGTCATCTGAGCTTCTAAAGAAAGCTTAGGTTTGATCTCCTCTAGTACCGACTGGTTTGTTCTTCGGGCAGTCCATGGTATACACAGTATTCGCCGCCAGCACCATAATTCAAAGGCATCAATTTTCTTCCTGTCTGTCTTTTTCACTGTCCAGCTTTCACATCCATATGATGTTATTGAAAATACCATGGCTTGAACAAGTCGAATCTTTGTATGGAGAGACACATCTCTGCTCTTGAGAATCTTATCTAGGTCTTTCATAGCCATTCTGCCAAGAGCAATGCGTCGTCTGATTTCTTGACTGCTTGTTGCTTCTTTATTGATAGTTGATCCAAGTAGGTTAAAGTTGTTCACAATTTCAATTTCTTCTCCTTCAACGATGAACCTGTTGATTATGCCAGTTGTCATGATCTTTGTCTTCTTTACATTAAGGTGCAGGCCCATTTTGAGACTATGTTCTTTGATTGTGAGAAGCAAATGTTTCAGATCATCTTCGCTTTCAGCCAGTAATGTGGTATCATCAGCATAGCGAAGGTTGTTGATGAGTCTTCCACCAATCTTCACACCTCTGTTGTCTTCATACAGTCCTGCTTCTCTGATGATTTGTTCTGCATATAAATTAAACAGGTAGGGGGAAAGTATGCAGCCTTGTCTTACACCTTTGCTTATTTTAAACCATTCTGTTTCTCCTTGTTCCGTTCGAACTGTTGCTTCTTGATCAATGTACAGATTACGCAAGAGAACGATCAGGTGTTCTGGTATACCCATGCTTCTTAATGTGGCCCAGAGTTTCTCATGGTTTACACAGTCAAAAGCCTTGCTATAGTCGATAAAGCACAAATAGATATCCTTTTGGTATTCTTTAGTCTTTTCAAGGATCCATCTCACATCCGCAATGATGTCTCTCGTTCCTCGCCCTTTCCTGAACCCTGCTTGCACTTCAGGTAGTTCTTGTTCTAGGTATGGCTGTAGTCTCTTTTGAATAATCTTCAGTAGAATCTTGCTGGCATGTGGGATCAGAGCGATTGTGCGATAATTTCCACAGTCAGTTGGATCACCTTTCTTTAGTATTGGTATAAACACAGATCTTTTCCAGTCAGTTGGCCATGATGTTGTCTTCCATATTTCTTGGCAGAGCCTTGTAAGTACGGTAACAGCTGCATCAGATTGCTGCAATACTTCTATGGGAATGCTATCAATGCCTGGTGCTTTGTTCTTTGATAAGGCTTTCAATGCTGCTTCAACTTCTTCTTTCATCACCAATGGTTCCTGATCATAAGGTATAGGTTGAAACGGCTGTTGGTCCACTTGATCTTTATCATATAAAAACTCTGTATATTCCTTCCACCTTTTCTTGATCTTCTCAGAATCATTCAACATAGAACCTTGAGCATCTTGTAACATTCCAATTCGGGGCTGGAACTTTTTCTTTAACTCTCGCAGCTTTAGGAAAGCCGATCTTGTTCTTCCTCTAATAGTTTCTGCTTCTATTTCCTTGCAAGTGTCATTGTAGTACTTTTCCTTGTCCTGTCTTGCTGCACGTTGGAAATCTCTGTTGAGTTCTGCGATTGTCTTTCTTTCTCCTTTGGCTTTAGCTTCTCTGCGTTTCTGGGCAATTTTCAGAGTTTCTTCCGTCATCCATTTTGGCCGTTTTTGCTTTTTCACCTTTTGTAGAGACTTCTCGCTTTCTTCCAGCACAACCTTCTTGATGTCATTCCATAACTCTTCCGGAGCTCTGTCATTTGTATCTAAAGCAGCAAATCGATTTTGCAGGCAGTCTTTAAATTCCAGTGGTATATTCTCAAGGTCATATTTTGGTGCATTCATGAGTGGTTTGCTCTTTTTCAACTTTAGCTTGAGTTTGCATACTAGTAGTTGATGATCTGTACCACAGTCAGCTCCAGGTTTTGTCTTTGTTGATGTTACAGAGCTTTTCCATCGTTGACTTCCACAGATGTAGTCAATTTGATTTTTATACAATCCATTGGGTGAAGTCCATGTGTACAGTCGTCGCTTGTGTTGCTGGAAGAAGGTGTTTGAGATGAATAGATCATTGGTCTTGCAGAATTCTATCAATCTTTCTCCAGCTTCATTTCTGTTGCCAAGTCCATATTTTCCAACTACTTTGCCTTCTTCTTTGTTGCCAACTTTTGCGTTCCAGTCACCCATGACTATCAGGATATCCTGTTTGCATGTTCTGTCAATTTCAGCTTGTACTTGTTCATAGAACTCTTCAATTTCATTCTCTTCTGCAGCTGTTGTTGGGGCATATACTTGAATTATAGTTGTGTTGATAGGCAATCCTCGTAGACGAATAGAGATTAAGCGTTCGCTGACTGCATTGTATTTCATTACAGTTCTTGCAAGTTTCTTCTTTATTATAAATGCAACACCATTTCTTCTTTGTCTTTCATTTCCAGCATAGTAGACCATGTGATCATCTGATGCAAAGTGCCCGATGCCAGTCCATTTCAGTTCGCTGACACCCAACAGATCAAGTTGTACACGTTCCATTTCATTCTTGACCACCTCCAACTTCCCTTGGTTCATGCTTCGTACGTTCCATGTTCCAATGTGTAAGACATCTTTACAGCTTCTGACTCTCATTTCATGCGCAGCTACATCAGCAGTCAGACTTCCCGAGGGCTTTGATCCAACCACATCATAAATGCTGGCTTTACTCTGAAAAGTCTTCAGCTCTTCCCCAGTAGCTAGTTGAGTGCCTTCCGACCTGGGAGTCTCATCTTCCAGCACCATAGCACAATTTGTTTTGTTGTAACTATCCATTGGGTTTTCATGGCAAGATACAGAAGTAGATTGCCGGGCCTTCCTTCCGCGCAGTTTATAGTACCGCCTCCAAAGATGCATATTTCTGTCCAAAGTGGGAATGTGTGTATTATGCTACTTGGTCTGGTGGCCCTACTGGGCGAGATGGGGATAATCGTATAGCCAGCTTAGAAAGGCTACGGTTACCTGAGCCCCATAAGTGTAAAACAGGTGCTTGCAATCCTCTACGGCTCCTTATTCTTAAACCCAACCTGTGGAAGCAGGCATATCGATTTGGTCTACGTATAGCAGGGAGTGGAACCGACCCGGGAACCTTCTTGCATGTACAGCTCAATACTAAGACCCATGTTTCTGCATCTTATCGCATACATCATACTTTTTATGAAGCTATGTAAGCAAGGTTTGAGATCCCCCATACTTCCCAAAACCTATTTATTGAACTAGTTGGAGCTGTAGCATCCAGTCTCCAAATTTCTGATTGCTTCTTCTGCGGGGGGATGAAGATGGGAGACCAATGGCCTTGGGAAGCACAGGAATTGAATTACTCCGTCCCATATAATCATACTGATATACATAAAACCACCAGTGAGTGGGTGTTAGCTAACCCTATTGTTGGTCGGCTGTGCTTAGCTCACACCGGACCACAGTTCACTATGCAAGTCGGACAGCTGGTCTGTCTAAGTCAGAAGTTTTACAATGCTACCACTAAGAAGACGTCCTGGTGGTCAGGTGTAGATGCTTCTGAACCTCCCAACCCTCTAGTCATCTTCCCTAACCTTGCTAAGTTATGGACTAATCTGGTTTCTCACAATACCTGGCAAGCCCCGCCTGGACTTTATTGGATTTGTGGAACCCGAGCATATGCCAAGCTCCCTTACCACTGGGGAGGAGCATGTGTATTGGGGACAATACGACCTTCTTTCTTTCTTCTGCCCACGTCCCATGGGGAGCAATTGGGTTTTCCTGTGTATAGGAGTAGACAAAAGCGAGAAGCATTAAAAATAGGCCAGTGGGACAAGTGGGATAATGAGGAATGGTCACCTGAAAGAATCATATCATACTATGGACCAGCCACGTGGACACAAGATGGGACCTGGGGATACCGCACTCCTGTGTATATGATAAATTGTATTATACGTTTGCAAGCTGTTGTTGAAATAATAACAAATGAAACTAGTAAGGCACTAACTCTTTTGGCTAAGCAAGCTACTCAAATGAGAACAGCTATTTACCAGAATCGTTTAGCACTAGATTACTTGTTAGCAGCTGAAGGTGGGGTATGTGGAAAGTTGAATTTAACTAACTGTTGTTTGCAAATTGATAATGAAGGCCAAGTTGTCGAAGGCATAGCCAAACAGATGCGGAAGCAAGCCTACGTGCCAGTCCAGAAATGGCGTGGACTGGAGCTTGATGGATGGTTTCGGCTCCATGTTTTCAGGAATAGGTGGCCTGAAAACCCTTGTGTTTGTATTAATAATATTGATTGTGCGCTTGTTTCTCCCCTGTCTCTTACCCCTATGCTTACGCACTATAACCTCAGTTATTGATAGCACTGTAGAGCGAAAGGCAGCAGCTAAAGTGTTAGCTATGTGGCAGTATCACCCTATACCCCAAGGTAATGCTTTTCACCGAGTGTAATATGTGATTAACTTCTCACCCTCTCTGATTAGGGGTGAGAATAATCAAAGGGGGTAATGTGGTAGGCTATGGTCTATAAGACGTGAAAGGCCTGTTAGTCAGGCCCGGAGTTCTCAAACCCCCCCTCCCCCAATCATGTGTTAGAGTTGCTAAGAATTAATAGTTAGAAGAATCAGTTTATTACAAAGCTTGCACAATATCTCCATACTAAAAGGATACTTTTGCATTCCTGAAGCTAGAAATGACCTTGCAGTAGAAATGTATCTATACCTAAGACTGTGCCTTTGTTAGAATTGTCTGAGAAGGGGGAACAGGGAGCTAAGCCCAGAAAGGGTCCCCGATTGGATAGATGTGAGGGGAGTTGGGACCAATAGAAAGTTTGCATGTTTCAAACTGTTAGAAATGTATATAATGAATTTGCTTCTGTATAACTTTGCTCAGTCATTTTTGGACTCGTTCCTGCCTGGGCCTTGTGCACAATAAATTGGCTTGGATCCTGTAACGACTCCTGGTATTATTTGGTTGTCTGCACTTCTCTGCTGCATTGGTGGATGTTTGCTCACTGTCCTAGCAGGGTGACCACTCACTGACAGGCCTCTGGGTTTGTGACTTTCAGCCTGTTATGGTGCACTACCATGTCTGCACCTGTATTCCTCCTAGGCATCTTGGTGGTCAGCTCACTTCAACTATTGCCCCCTCTCTTCTCCTTTGTGTTTGCCCTGCTCCTGCCCTTCATATTTCCTTACACTCAAGCCAAACCATACTGCCAGAATGTGCTAGTATGGTGGGTAAAGCTAGCCCCTGCTCAGAGGCTGATATTAGCTGCACCCATGCTAGTGGTGTGTTTGTATGGCTACCTTGTGACTACCACACCTACCCCTGCCACATGCTCTGCCTCCCCCTAACCCCATCTATTCACACTTTGCAGGGTTTTAGCACATTCATCTTGAGGCAGCGTGCACACCCCAAACCCCCTGCAGCTGGCTAGCGCACTTTAGTAAACATGCCCCTAAGCTTGTACCTGAGGCAATAGAGGGTTAAGTGACTTGCCTAAGATCACCACAGTTGGATTCAAACCCTGGTTGTATCTAGTTCCAGCTCCACAGCTCTAACCATTAGGCTGTTCCTCCACTCTTGCATAAACCGGAAGTCGGTGTTTAGGGGAAGGAAGGGAGGCAGAAGTGCAGGTCTTAAAAGGCAGGAACCATGATGCAGTGCCAGAGAGTTTAGGTAAGCACTGTGTCATGGTTTCAGTGGCATTGCCTCTGCTGCAGACCCTGGAAAGGGGCAGTAATGGGGCACCCCTGGAATGTTGGCGCTCTAGGCAACCACCTAATTCACCTAATGGTAGTGTGGTAGCCTATGGCCTAGCATGGCCTGCTATGAAAGGCCTGTAACTCAGGCCTGGATTCCAACCCCCATTATAGCTAGAAAAGAACCAAGAATCTGTGAAAAATAAGAATACTGTTTTAACTTGCTTAATAAGAAGTTTTCATGAATTCATAAGTCTTCTATTATTCTCTTGTGTGTGAAAGAACAGAAATGTTTCAAAATATACATTCCAGGAGCCAAGGTTAGCCTTGAAGTAAAGCTGAGAACTGGACCATTGTTAGAACGGTCCCGAGGGAGGGGGCCGGTTGCTAGGCTCCGGAGGGATTTCTAATTGGATAATTGGAGAGAATGTATATCCAATGAAAGGTTTGCATGTATCAAATGTATTGAGCTAGAACCAATGGAAAGTTTTCATGTATCAAGCTGGAAAAGTGGTATAAAAAGTTATGTCACGAGATACTCATTACACGATTGAAGGAAAAAGGCATCGGTAGTTCAGCGCTGGAATGGTGCAAATCTTACCTTGACACCAGAATGCAATATGTAAAATCTGCAACAGGAGAATCAAATCTTTTCCACCAAAAACAAGGAGTACCGCAAGGGTCATCTCTTTCATCTCTCATGTTTAACATCTACATGCAGCCCATCTGCAATATCATCAGATCTTTCAACGTGAAAGGTATGATATATGCAGATGACATCCTACTTTATATGCTATTTTCGACAATGCAATTAGATCTACTGCCCATAATAAATTGCTTCAATGCCGTATCAGAATGGCTCCTCTCACAGAACCTCCGCATCCAACATAAGAAAACTGAGGTTCTCTTTGTTACAAGAGACCCTAACTTCATTCCACCAGCACAAATAAGTGTCAAAGGAGCTGATCTATCCACCAAGGAAGCAATAAGATACCTTGGAGTCACGCTGGACCACCGTCTCAATATGAAATCACACGTTAACAATATAACAAAGGCTGTATACTTCAAGATACGCACACTCAGGCATCTACGCGCATTACTGGACCCAGACGATTTTAGAACCATCTTCCAAGCACTCATCCTACCACATTTCGATTTCGCCAATTCAATTCTACAAGGTCTCCCACAATCCACCCTAAGTTCTCTTCAACTTGCCATGAACACTGCTGCAAGGGTTCTACAAGGAGCATCCAGGAGTGATCACGTGACACCAATTCTCAAATATCTTCACTGGCTCCCGATACAAGGCAGGATCATATTCAAAACCATAATTCTCACATACAAGGCCATACATGGTTTGTCTGCAAACTCTATAACTGATCTCACACAAGTTTTACCTCCAACTAGAGCCAGAAGAAAAATAGCGACAAACACCCTAATTATGCCGAAGGCCATAACAACCTGTAGCCAAGCAACAGCGAACAGAGCCTTCATGTTTTGCGCCCCAAAACATTGGAACTCCCTACCACCCGAAATTCGTGCCATAACCGGCATAGTCCAATTCAGAAAGGCCCTCAAACATAACCTATTCATCAAATACTACCCCACATAAAGTGCTTAATACTTACCACAAACTTAACAGAATTCCCTCCTTTTCCAAACATTATTGATAATATTACATAATTACTTCTCTCATGTGATCGAATTAGCAGATTAATATTCTATGTATATAGTTCAATGTATATAGTTTTACCCCCATATTATCCATGTTTATCTTATCCAAATTTATTTTCCTGTTTTATGTAATACCGAGCAGCCTGTTGTTCTGGTCTTTGGTTCTCTGTAAACCGCGCTGATTGTAAATAGCGCGGTATATAAAAATTGAAATAAATAAATAAATAAATAAAATGTCTTTATGGAGAGCTCCGCTCAGTTCCTTTGGAAGCTATGACTAATTGAGCCATGTGCACATTAAACTGATTTGGACCCTGTCAATTGACTCCTGGACTTATTTATTGACTGCAGTTTGCTGCTACATTTCTTGGTGCGTTGTTCGGGAAATGCGAGTGGTAAATGGTATTCAAGTGAATAAATCCACGTAATTCGCCTTGAGATTTGGTCCGGTTGGAACCATGTCTGTCCGACTGCAGGGGAACTTCTCAGGCGCCGCCAGCCCCTATTGTGCTGGAGAGGGTTCTGCTTGCCTCGGCGGGCTATTGGGTCCAGCTGTCCAACAACTCCGACCCGGGGGAGTCCAGGATCCAACTCAGAAGCTTGGGGACTTTGGGAACCGGATCCAGTGAGTAGAATTTTGGTTTGAAAGTCTAGACAGATGAGAAAGAGCAGTACTGCCACTTGAATCTTGCATGGCCATTTGAATCTTGCTTGAACTTGGAACTTGGTAAGAGAGCTTGATCACCTCTCAAAGGCGGGCCGAGTACCCTTGCGTAAGAGAAACAAGGCAAAACCCTCACCTTTCTAGTATTTGAAACTTGCTTGAGACTAGTCAGAATAGATAGAAATGAATGCATTCTGGGATACGTTGCTAGCATGAGTGTGAATGAAGTGTGAATGAGAGGTTTGGCAGCACGGACCAAGCGAGAGTGGACTATGGACTAGCGCAGTTCCTAGCCGGGCGACTGCGTCTAGGTCACGAAACGGAGGAAGCATTTGGTGTATTGTCCGTCCTAACTGTGTATTTGATTTTTGTTATCTGTTGAAACTGCGAGTTCCCCTTCTGGTATAAATGTGAGATTATTCTGTTGGGTAATTTGTGACAGTTTACCGATTAAGAAATAGTATTAAGAAAAGGAAAAAGACGCAAACACTTGGGCTAGTTATTGTAAAATCAAGGAGCTGTCTCATTCATTTTAGTTTCAGTACAACATGAAACGAAACTAGCTAGGGGAGAGTCAGGGCGTGTTTTAGAGACAGTAAAATGTGCAGTGTCTTTTTAACCCTGTGAGGGCTTGTTTTCAGCGTTCTGAAGCTGAGCTGATCTGTGATTGTTTTAGGAGAGTTGTGCCTGTTTTGTTCAATATGTTCTAATAAGTGATGTTCCTTCTGTTATGGTCATGTATTGTGTATCATTTGATAGGAATATTTAGTCAGAATTTTGAATCCCGATAGTTTTGGGCTTAGCCTAGGAAAGGGTTAAGTTCTTATTAACCCCTTTCCAGCTTCTTAGCTGTTCTAATATCTCAAGCCCTGCTTTGTGGTTACGGACCAAGTGTGGAGGATTTTGTAAAGCTAGTATTACATGTTAAACTTTAAAATAAATACTTTATTCCGATCAGATAGGCAGATCTCATGGTCCAGACAGAAATGATAGAGAAATTAAGAAAATCTTGAGTGAATAAGGAAGTTTACCGTGCTTGAATTCTAGTTCTTGATATACTACGGCAAGCACCTAATAGCAGACATGCTTATTGTTAATAAAAATAAAATAAGGGAAAAAGTGTATATGTTCGGTTCTTTCTATTGGAATTGTTATCACACGCTCATGTTGTCTGCCTACCCTTTGTTCACAGTAATAATATGTTTTTTTTCCTAATAAGTGCACCCAGAGGAACATTATTGTATAGTTCTGATTCATAGTCCATAGGAAAATGCAGCCTGAATAGCCGCCCCTCTGTCTGTTGTTAACTACGTCACCATGGGGAGAGGAAGGGGGGTCAGAGTTAGCAAGGGCTCTGCTGGAGACTACAGATTAAATAAATAAATAAATAAATCTCCCACCCTATTAGAAATGCTCTGTGAAAGGGGGGTGGCCAGTGTTAGTTACTTCATGGCCCCGTAGTTTCCCGTGTTTATCAGATTGTACAGAGAATATTTCCTGATCAGTTCTACATAGGATTCCTGGTTAAATGTTTAAAAAAAAAAAAAAATAAAAAAACTGCCCGTTTATTATCTTCATAGGCCAGTTCCCTCAGCACTGCCATCATCCCGGGCAGAGCCTGGAGAAGGGGGGAAGGGGGATACCTCCCTGCAAATGTCACTAGCCACCTCCGCAGCCCCGGCACAGTTTAAAGTACCAATGACACTACAAGTAGGGATTTATTTGCTAATTCAGCCTGATTGCCGTATGCCTTCAGATGTACAAATACCAGTAAGAGAGAGGGTCACGAAATCCTAATCCCATTGCACTAGGTCCAGGGCCAGCTTTGCACTAGCCATAAACAGTATTATTCAGAATCCAAATAGTGCAGGCAGCCCTCACTATACCCAGCAGCCCAGGAGAATTTGCATTTTTTTTGTCAGTCAGTCCCAGAGAGATAAGACAGAAATTACAGAAAACTGGATGGATTTGCGGGTATGATAGTTAATGAAAGTTGATCAGAAAATATGTGAATTGTTGAATGTGATAGAGAAAGTAAAGATGGAGAAGAAAACAGATCTTCTTGCTGATGCTTTAGTTGAATGATGTGGAGGAGGTTATCCTGATCGAAGGAGCAGAGGAAGGAAAAAAAAAACTGTTGCAGAGAAGAAGGACATTAGAGAAGTGAATGCCCGTATCTTGACTCCACCCCAGGAGGGGAGGAGGGAGTACTTGATTGCAGAGTCATAGACAGAATAAAACCAAGCACAGTGTTTCAGCACGAGAGTGAAGCACCTATAGAGTAAGTGGCAGCCTGAGAGGGCTACAGCATGAATGAAGACTAGGCCAGACCAGACTCTTAAGTTTCCCTGGGTCCCCAGGAGCCTATGGTCAGTCTGAAGAACAGAGGACCAATATATGGACTTTATGGGGGGTACAGGAGCAGAATACTAAAGCCAGTAGCCCCTGTGTTTTTCTCGATGCATCACCATTATCAGAACTACTGGGGCTAAGGCCACAAAGCCTTTTCTGCAGAACCGCATGTGTGAACTAGGGGGACAGAAGAAAATAATGTACCAGTTCCTGTATATACCTGAGTGCCTTATTTCACTTTTTTGGAACCGAGATCTGCTTGCAAAGCTTCAGGCACAGATAGCCTTTGCTGAAGAGGGAGAAATGCAAATGACTGTGAACCCAGAGCCTGCTGGATTGATGGTGCTGACTGTTCCTCGAGAAGAGAAGTGGCGGTTCTATAACACACCTCCAGTCAAGTCAACAAGTTCCGGTATACCCGCTAACCTTATAGCCCCACCTGAAGTATGGGCAGAAGATAACCCACCTGGCCTAGCGAAGAACATAGCCCCTGTCATTGTCACCCTCAAGCCAGAAGTGGAACCAGTGCATGTGAAGCAGTATCCTCTTCCCTGACCAGCCATTGCAGGAATCCACTGCCATTTAATGAAACTGTTGAAGTATGGACTTTTTCAAAGGAATGTCAGTCACCTTGGAACACTCCCCTTCTTCCTGTTAAGAAGCCTGGGACAGGTGATTACCGCCCAGTGCAGGATCTAAGAAAGAATGCATGATGCAGCTGAAACTATACACCCAGTGATACCAAAAATCCTTACATTCTCTTGGGACTGATCCCCGCTGAGGCTGCTCACTTTGCTGTTTTGGACCTGAAAGATGCCTTTTTCTATGTGCGCTTAGCCCCCACCAGTCAACTTTTGTTTGTTCTTGAATGGCAAGACCCTACAACAGGGAGGTGGGGCCAATTCACTTGGACTAGATTACCTCAAGAATTCACCTACTCTCTTTAGTGCTACCCTGAATCAAGATCTTTCCAGCTACTATGTGAACCCAGGAGAAAGGGTTCTTCTCCAATATGTGGACAACTTGCTTATAACCACCAACTCAGAAAGTGAATGTCTACAAGCCACCAGTGAACTCTTGCACCTTTTTAATGAGGCTGGATACAAAGTCTCAAGAGCCAAGGCATAATTATGTCAAACAAGTTAAATACCTAGGATTCCAGTTGTCCAGCGGAATTCGATGCCTAGAACCAGAATACAAAGAAGCTGTATGCAGTATTCCTACTCCAATCACCAGGAGGCAAGTGAGAGCCTTCTTGGGTGCCACAAAGTATGTTGTATATGGATCCCCAATTTTACGCTGCTAGCAAAACCGTTGTATCAAGCTATCAAAGGAATGGAAAAGTCTCCATTAGAATGGGGACTTGAACAGGATGCAGCCTTTTGATCTTTGAAAACCACTCTGATGTTGTCACCAATTCTGGGTCTACCAGATGTCCAGAAAGCCTTTCAGTCTCTATGTTCATGAGTCACAAGGAAATGTTCTAGGAGTGTTGACTCAATTTCTTGGACCTTGTTTGAGAGCTGTTACAGCTACAGCCCTCCTAGTGAGCAGTCTTCCAGTTACTGTACCACACTCTGTTCTAACCATAATGAAACACAAAGGAAACTTATAGCTAATTCACAAATGTTGAGGTATCAGAGTATGCTGTGTGAAAATCCCCAGATACAATTGAAGGTCAATCAAGTTCTGAATCCTGCTACATTGTTATCAGTTGGTCTTGAACCCCCTGATCATGACTGTTCAGAAACTATGGATATTGTTGTGCCAGATATGCAGTAGTGACCCTTGATCTGGTAGTTAAGTCCTCAGCCCTGGCCCCAGGAATTTCAGCACAGAAAGCTGAACTGATAGCTCTTACTAGAGCACTGACAATAGGAAAAGGGGCCCTGTCTAAATGTATACCCAAATTCCAAGTATGCCCTTACAACCTTGCATGCACATGGGGCCCTATACAAACAATGAGAGTGGATAACCTCAGGAAGCAAGTCCATTAAGTATGGCCCCGAGATTTTGATATTATCAGATACATACTGCCTACAGATTTCAGAATTTAGGAAAAAGTAAAAATGTATGAATAGAACCCTGAAATCTCAGTTGTCTAAACTTTGCCAAGAGGTTTATCTGAAGTGGCCCCAGGTTCTTCCTATAGCCCTTCTTAGGATATACTTAGCCCCTGCTAAGTCTTTAGGAGTTTCCCCTTTTTGAGATTCTGAGAATCTGTAGCCTATTTATAGGGAGTAAAAGGAGATGTGAGACAGATAGGATCTGAAATTATTAGGCATGAACTATTGGTTTTAAGTTCTGTTTTGCAGTGTCTTCATACCTGGGTACAAAATCGACTACCCATCAATTTGCCTGAACCCCTGCATCCTTTCAAGCCTGGAGTCTCGGTGTGGATCAAAGAGTGGAGAAGGATACCGTTAGCCCTGCATTGGAAGGGACCCTATGTTGTCATCCTGTCAACTCCAACTGCAGTAAAAGTCGCAGAATTCGAACCTTGGATCCATTATAGTCGAGTAAAGCCAGCAACTGCTTTTGAACCTGATCACTGGACTACTGTACAGCATCTTGAGACTCCATTGCGCCTCACCCTATGACAACAACCACGGACCTAAGACTCATTGGTCCCTCAGAAACTGCACTATTTCAAGACTATCTGTTTATCTGAAGGTAAGCCTCGCATCTGGAGAAAGCTGCAATCATCAGAAATAGACTGTGTTGTGTTAAGAAATTGAGTCTTCTAAGAAACTGTGTTCAAATACTCTGATCTCCTTAAGGCAATAATAGCCTGAGAGACTGTACTATGATATTTCAAGAACCTGAGACATCCCAGAGGACAGTGATACTTTGGAATCTACAGCCCTACTCCTGCCACAAAGCTGGTAGGTCTACGTACGGCAGAAGCTTGAGGATCTACAATCAACTCTACCTTTGTGAAATCCGACAGTTCCACCAATTTTCCAGAGACTATGCCCATTATGAATTATTATTATTGCTTTATTCTGGCAACAGTTTTGGGGTGCTTTGAAATGACTTTTGCCCTACCCCCTTGTGCAGCTTGCATAACCACCACCAGAACAGGACAAAAGATCACTCTTTCTATAAAGCCATGAAATCAGACTTTGAAGTTCCTCCTGCCACCAGAACTTATTTCTTGAATTAGCAGGAGTAGTGGCATCCGGTCTTCATGTTTCAGATTGCTTGTTTTGTGGAGGAACAACAATGGGAGACTAATGGCCTTGGGAGGCCCAAGAACTGAACTATTCTATCCTATACAATCAGACTGATTTACTAGTGCGTGGGTATCGGCCCACCCCATTGTTGGTAGTTTGTGTTTTGTTCGAACCGGACAACAACTTACTATGAAGGTTGGACAGCTGGACTGTCTAAATCAGAAGATTTACAACAGCACAACAAAAAAGACATCTTGGTGGTCCGGCATAAATGCTCCTGAACCTTTTAATCCTTTAGTTCTTTTTCCCACTCTTGCCAAACTATGGACTCTATCTGCTTGTTGCTCCCTTGTTTCTTGCCACTTTGCTTGCGAATGATAACTCCATTTATTAATAGCACTGTAGAGCGTAAGGCAGCTACAAAGATACTAGCTATGTGAAACTACTACCCTATACCACAGAGTGATACCTTTACCTAGTATTATGTGATTTGATTCTCACCCTTTCTCACTTGCGGGTGAGAATAATCAAAGGGGGGAATGTGGTAGCCTATGGCCTAGCATGGCCTGCTATGAAAGGCCTGTAACTCAGGCCTGGATTCCAACCCCCATTATAGCTAGAAAAGAACCAAGAATCTGTGAAAAATAAGAATACTGTTTTAACTTGCTTAATAAGAAGTTTTCATGAATTCATAAGTCTTCTATTATTCTCTTGTGTGTGAAAGAACAGAAATGTTTCAAAATATACATTCCAGGAGCCAAGGTTAGCCTTGAAGTAAAGCTGAGAACTGGACCATTGTTAGAACGGTCCCGAGGGAGGGGGCCGGTTGCTAGGCTCCGGAGGGATTTCTAATTGGATAATTGGAGAGAATGTATATCCAATGGAAGGTTTGCATGTATCAAATGTATTGAGCTAGAACCAATGGAAAGGTTTTCATGTATCAAGCTGGAAAAGTGGTATAAAAAGTTATGTCTTTATGGAGAGCTCCGCTCAGTTCCTTTGGAAGCTATGACTAATTGAGCCATGTGCACATTAAACTGATTTGGACCCTGTCAATTGACTCCTGGACTTATTTATTGACTGCAGTTTGCTGCTACAGTAGCACAGGCCCAGAGAATCGTTTGCAGCGCTGTCCTTTCATAGGAAGACTTCTTGTTGCTCATGTTCTGGGAGTAAGTGCTTTTCAGGTATGGCAGGTTTTGATTATTACTGCCTTTGGAAACTCCGAGACCCAGCAGTCTAAAAGAGAGAAGAGCTGCGGGAACAGAGAAATGATCCGGCTGCTACTTTCTTTTTTTTGAGGCGGTGGTGGCGGGCGACTAGTGCCGGCGCCCTCCTGCTGCGCTTATCTGACTTACCAGGTAGTGCTGGCCCTGGGGTGGGGGCAGGGAAGGCTTGGGTGCTGGGAGAGAACTGTGATTGGAGTGAGAGAGCTGAGGAGTTAGGCTTTATGATGGAAAAATTCTGCACAAAAATATATGAATAAAACATGCAGAATTTAAAATACTGTGAGCAAAGTTTTCTCAATTTTTGTGTGGAATTTTACATTTTTTTTACACAGAATTCCCCCTATTGTAAGTCACAAAGAAGGTCAGATATAATTTTGTTGCTCATTTCAAAATGATTGGTTTTCAGCTGCATAGCAGCAGCACATTTGATCCTACTTCCCTCTGCTGCCTGAGACACTCTGCCTCTATCTACCATCTCTGCATATCCACCTTAAAGAGACGGGCTCCTACATTATGATGTCACCACAGGATACTGAGCATGCTCTACCCTGTGTCCTTCTTCTAGTTAGTGCTGTTACTCACCAAATTGATGCTGTAGATCATCTAGTGCCCCTTCCTGATTTTTCCTACAATTGTCCAAGCACCACCAACTTTAAAAAGAAAAAATTGAATACCACCACTTTAAGATCCCCGCCACCAATGCAGGAAGATCTATCTCCAAAGTTCCCCTTCATCTGAGTGTGAGGATATCAAAAGTTCCAACTTTCGTATTTGGTATGTTTCTCTGTAGGCCTGGGGTTACCAGTCACTGCCTCTCACCTCCCACCCAGTAAGACAACTGTCCCCTCCCTCACAAGGCTCCTTCTAAGCAAAGCAAATGCAGACAATATGCAAATTAGGTATGCAGTATGCAAATTACATCTGCCTTTGGTTCTTTGGTTCACAAACAAATATAGTCCTGCAATCAACAAGGAAAAAAAACCCAGTCCCCCTAGGACAACCAGGATGTGTCTCCAGCGCTAGAGACCTGGATGACTTGCCTCCTCCCACATAGCTTTCTCTCCCTTGCTACCACCACCCCATTGGCAAGCCATCAGCCGGTTAGACTTCCATGGGAGTCTCATCTGATGATTGCAGTTCTTCCGCACCCACTTCCATTCCCTCCTGGAGGTCCTCACACTCCTCTCCCAGGAGTTTAGTTTCCATGTTCTCATTCCATGATCCCCTGAGTTAAGCCCTCTTGTTCTTCCCCCTCCTCCCTTGTGAGCATAGAATGGTCAGGGGAAGGGGGTTCAGGTCTCCCTAACCTTTAAGAGGACAACAGCTCGTGCTCTACTCAGGGCCTTCCTACGGAGCCTGTTTTTTTTCTGACCTGGATCTTTATACCAGGGACTCTCGGACATCCCTCTTAGGTTCTCTTAATAGCCTCACTATTAAAATACTGAAAGGGGCAAAATGGTAGAAACCATTATAAAGAATAAAATTACTGAACCTGTAGATAGTAAAGGTTTAATGGGAAAAAGCCAATATGGATTTAGCCAAGGAAGGCCTTATCTTACTAATCTGTTATATTTTTTTGAAGATGCAAATAAACAGGTAGACAAAGGTGAGCTGGATGATATAGGGGTATGTTTACTAAACTGCGGTAATGTCATTTGTGTTAGGTTCCGCGGTAAAGGTACAGATGCCCATATAAAGGTTTGGGTGTTGCATCGTTACAGCAAGCTGTAGCAGCTAACGCGCGTTACAAGGCGCCTTAAACTAACGAGCGTTACAAGGCACCTTGTAAGACACCTTGCAAGGCACTATGTAAGTCACCTTGCAAGGCGCCTTACAGGGTGCCTTGCAAGGTGCCTTATAAGGCGTCCTATAGGGCCTCCTAGGCTAAGTGCCATATTAGGCACCCTTGGACAAGGCACCGCAGAAGACACCATGGGCTATGGAACCATAGGTTATGGTGTCCTAGGTTAGTGTGCCCTAGGGACTGCAAGGTGCCTCAGGATGACATGCATGACCTGTGCGGAACAGAGACAGATGTAGCCCTAACACTAGATAGAGCACTCAGGAAAGGCAATGAACAGGTGAGTGAAGGAGGGAGAAGTGGGAGCCGCTTGACCTGTCATATCTGCGGGCATCCCATTTGCCTGCTAGTACTGATGACAAACATGGTGGGGCAGCTGTACCACAGCACAGGGTGTTGGCAATGTAAAGTACCGGAAAAACAGTTGGTGGCAGACTGGGAATACGTGTCCCCCAGTGGAGGCAGAGGTGGCAGGATAGTTACAATGATGGGTGGACAGAGGAGTGGTGGTGCCATGCAGATCAGGCACAGGCGAGGCAAGCATGAAGAGGCGCAATGCAGGAAAGTGTAGCAGTGCATGACATGGGGTGGCAGCCTGCACTGGCAGACAGGACTCTACACAGCTGACAGATGCAGATAGACAGACCGAGGGAATGTTGGCAATTGTGGCGAGGGTATTATGGGCTGGAAGCACAGATCTGCAAATATATGACCTCTACAGGCATGCACACTATTTGAGTAGGACAGGCATGAAAGGAGGGATCAATGAGGAACTAAACCCATGAACACTGCCAAGAATGGCATTGTATTAACCAGTAGGCTATACCTCCATGGTGTATGTCACAGCAATGTCTGGGTACAGAAGGACTGCATGTCACCGCAAAAAACTGTCTCCCCTGAGTGCCAGCATAGGGTAACCCCACCAGTACCCATGATGCAATGCACATGCTGAATAGCAGTCTTCAGCTGATCACCAAATGGGGTCTGCACCTCTCCGGTACCTCAGCTTGGGAAGACAAACTGACAGTGCATGATACTGGCACAGAGTAGCTACAGACCATGCCATTGTGCAGGTCTGTGTTCACCTTGAGGGATAGGATGGGTGCCCAGCACTAGGTCCGCAGTACATGTGGTGCTAGAGATAGGTCCTGCTGTACATCCCCATCACTACCAGTGTGTGACAGGTGTTCTTTGCAGTGCAGCCAAAAGTAATTTGGTGTCCATCTGTATCCTGCACTTACATGCGGCCCTGTGGGACCAAACACCAGCCAGATTGGTGTGTACCCTATGTTAGGGTCTGGCTGACATGGGCAGCTGTTATCAGGGCAGAGGGGTTCCTAGAATTGCAGGAGTTGGGTGTAGCAGTACCCTTCTAGGTTGCAGTGGTATGCACTACATCCCCCAAAGGGCCCACATCACCCTTCTTGTAGGTAAAGAACAGGTGCCCCTGCCCGGGGGAAGCAGCCTCCATCCTGTTTGTATGAGACAGCCCTCCAGGGTTGGTGGGCCACAGCCATACCTATGACTGGAACAGTGGCAGACCAGCAGTAATGCTGGGGTTAGGTCTGGAAAACCCCAACTGCCTCCTGCCAATCACCAGCAGGCAGCACAGTCAGACTGTACCTTATAGGTGTTCTGACCATGCAGTTTAACTGCAGACAGTCCACCAGCCTACTCACAGAAGAACTATGTGCAGCAAGCAAGCAACTCAGTGATTGGGACCCCAGGACTGGGGAACACAAATATATCACTGGAGGCAGATAGTGTAGAGGGCTATGTGGGAACCTAGACCTGCCATGGTCACTGCTCGGTCAGAGTGAGTGCCCTCCCAGCATGCCATGCTGTGGCCATCCTGTCCATGCAGGTGGTGGTCAGGCACTACAGTGTCCCAGCCACTGCCCCACACCCTGTGAAGATGCATCCTGGCCAATCTGCCCTGTCCGGGCCATACCCAAAATACCTTGCTCCTCATTATGCACCTATTCAGGCTAACGCTGGTAACAGTGGGACATTTTGGGCCCTGTGAAGGGTGGGCAGCCACAGAACAATGGATAGACATACACACATGCTCACTCCTATTTCAGCATTGTACAAAGATAGGGGTGGTTGGCAACCCTGCCCGCCACACTGGTCCTGATCACAGTGCCGACATTGCTAAACTGTGCAGGGGGTAGTAGTAGTGCTCTGGTGATAACTTCAGCTCAATGCTGGGGCCAACAGCCTGACTCTCCATGCATCTTTGGATTGTGGAGCCTGTGTAGGTGGGTGTTTGTACCCCTGTTCGCCGCTGCTTTGGGCTTTGCACATGTTGCTGTTGTATCTGCATTGTAGGGTAAAACATAGGGACATGCTCTGCAGGAACCACAGCTGGGGCTTGAACCTGTGACCCTCTGCTTCTGGACACTCTGGCTGGGTGTACTGCACCACACTGTTGCCACAGATGCACAATAGTCCCTGGGGCTACCTGTACTTTTCCTCAGCCAGACTTTGTATGTTGCACTGCACACCACGTACTGATGCACGGCATGGCCTAGGTCCACTGCAGGGAGGTGGCACTTCCCCCTCCAGCACGGGCACACCGCCCCCTGCCAAGCTGACATGACCATTTGCTGTCGGTGCTGGTAGTGCGCAGTCCCAGGCCATCCACTGTGTAGGTAGGCACCCGCCTAGGGAGCGGATTCCGGGGTGGGGGGCCATACATGGACATCCTCACATCCCCCCCATCACTGCCTACCAATATTATGTCCCTTCCACATGGAGGCGGGATGGCTGGGGGGATGTCAGGTCAGTGCCCTAGCAACTATTGGCTAGGGTGAACCAGGTAGATATAGGTGGATTGTGTTTGGCCTTGGTCAGCTGCTATCTTGCTGATTTTTGGTTTCTATGTTCCTATGTGCCACCTAGGCATCCGCCTGGTCCACCCTGTTCCCCAGCTGCCCATGCTACATGTCCCGCCTGTGACCCCCTATGCCCCATTTGCACCATCGCCATTCATACTTTGGCACTATGGTGTTGCTGAAAATGGAGCACTACTATCACATTTCTTGGGCTCCCTGCCTTGGCTGTACATTGCTGACACTTAAATGGTTTCTCTCTCCTGCAAATGTGCATCTAATGGCAGGTTGTCATTCGATTCAGCCCTTCAGTTCAGCACGTTAGTGTGAAAGGGGCCTCTCCCCGCCCACTCTCCGCCCATTGACCCCTTATCTCCGCCCTCTCTCCACAGGGAGGTTAACGATCGTTAAGTAACGTTAACGCGCGTTATGTAACATTACCGCAGTTTAGTAAACATACCCCGTAGTGTATCTAGATTTTCAGAAAACCTTTGACAAGATCCCTCATGAGAGACTCTTGGTAAAATTAAAAAGTCATGGGGTTGGAGTAGGTGTAGTAATGTGGATCAGGAACTGGTTAATAGAAAACAGAGTAGGACTAAATGGCCAATGTTCTCTATGGAGAAAGGTGAAGAGTGGAGTACCTCAGGGATTTGTGCTGGGTCCGCTGCTTTTTTTTTTTTTTTTTATTTTATATTCATGAAATTTTACAAAATAGTCAAGAAAGTTACAAAAACATTCTTGAAGAAAACAGGTAGATATCTCAAAGAAATAATCATCATACATAATAGAAATCAAACAATACAACTCAAATTGAGACAGAGATATCTTAACATAAGAACATAAGATATGCCATACTGGGTCAGACCAAGGTCCATCAAGTCCAGTATCCTGCTTCCAACAGTGGCCAATCTAGGTCATATGTGCCTAGCAGTTTCCCCAAGAGACACAGGTTCCACAATGCTTGTACTGGGTCAAGCATTGATATCCTGGGTCCCTTCTTAATAATGGTTTATGGACCTTTCCTTCAGGAACTTGTCCAAACCTTTTTTAAACCCAGCTACACTAACAGCCTTTACTACATCCTCCGGTAACAAATTCCAGAGTTTGATTACACGTTGAGTGAAAAAATATTTTCTTTTATTAGTCTTAAATAGTTTACCCTGTAGCGTCATTGCATGTCCCCTAGTCTTTCTATATTCTGATAAGGTAAACAATCGATCTACGTTTACCTGTTCCAATCCGTTCATTAATTTATAGACTTCTATCATATCTCCCCTCAGCCGTCTCTTTTCCAGGTTAAAGAGCCCTAACCTTTTTAGCCTTTCTTCATAGGAGTATCCTTCCAACCCCTTTACCATTTTGGTGGCTCTTCTCTGAACCTTTTCTAAAATCGCTATATCCTTTTTAAGAAACGGTGACTAGAATTGAACACAATATTCAAGGTGCGGTCTCACCATGGAATGATATAGAGGCATTATAATATCTTTTGTTTTATTTTCCATTCCTTTCCTTATCATACCTAGCATTCTATTTGCTCTCTTGGCCGCCGCTGCACACTGGGCCGAGGGTTTTAACATGGTATCCACAATCACGCCTAAATCTTTTTCCTGGGTGGTGGTTCCTAATGTGGAACCTTGCATTGTGTAACCATAGTTTGGGTTGTTCTTCCCTAGGTGCATAACTTTGCACTTGTCCACATTAAATTTCATCTGCCATTTTGATGCCCAGTCTTCCAATTTATCAAGATCCTCTTGCAATTTTCCACAATCCTCTTGGGTTTTAACAACTTTAAATAGTTTTGTGTCATCTGCAAATTTGATAACCTCACTTGTTATTCCACTTTCCAGGTCATTTATGAATATGTCAAAAAGCAGCGGACCCAGCACAGATCCCTGGGGTACACCACTATTCACCTTTCTCCATTGGGAAAATTGGCCATTTAGCCCTACCCTCTGCTTTCTATCTTTTAACCAGTTCCTGATCCACAATAGTACACTGCCTCCTATCCCATGACTCTTTAGTTTTGCCAAAAGTCTCTGATGAGGGACCTTGTCAAAGGCTTTCTGAAAGTCCAGATACACAATATCAACTGGCTCACCTTTGTCCACCTGTTTATTCACACCTTCAAAAAAACATAACAGATTAGTAAGACAAGATCTTCCTTGTCTAAAGCCATGTTGGCTGTCTCCCATTAGGCCATGACTATCTACATGCTGAGTAATTTTATTCTTTATGATGGTTTCTACCATTTTCCCAGTACAGACGTCAGGCTCACCGGTCTGTAGTTTCCCGGATCACCCCTGCAACCCTTTTTAAAAATTGGTGTTACATTGGCGATCCTCCAATCTTCAGGTATTAGAGATGATTTTAATGATAGTTCACAGATAAATAATAGGAGGTCTGCAATCTCATATTTCAGTCTTTCAACACCCTTGGATGTATACCATCCGGCCCAGGTGATTTGCTACTCTTCAGTTTATCTAATAGTTGTAATAGATCTTCCCGATGTATCGATATTTCCTTCAATTCTTCCACACCTTTAAATATCACTTCAGCCATGGGTAACATCCCTACATCTTTCTCAGTAAAGACTGAAGCAAAGAATTCATTCAGTCTCTCCGTTATCGCCTTGTTGCCTCTTAACCCCTCTATCATCTAATGGACCAACTGACTCTCTCACAGGTTTTTTGCTACGAATGTACTTGAAAAAGTCTTTATTTCGCGTTTTTGCTTCCGCAGCAAGCTTCTTCTCAAATTCTCCCTTTGCCTGCATTTAACTTGCCAGTGCTTGTGCTGTTTCCAGGTTTCGTCGTTTGACTCTTTTTTCCATTTCCTGAAAGGTGCTTTTTTGGCAACAACAGCCTCTCTGACCTCACCTTTAAACCATGCTGGCAGTTTTTTGGACTTCCTTCCACTTTTCTTAAAGCGCGGAATACAGCTGGTCTGGGCTTCCAAGATAGTATTTTTCAACAACACCCAAGCTTGATGTACGTTTTAACTTTTTCAACTGCTCCTTTTAGTTTTTTCTTAACTATTATCCTCATTTTATCATAGTCTCCCTTTCGAAAGTTAAAAGGTAGTACTGTGGATTTCCTTACTATCCCTCCTCCACTAATTAAATCAAAGGCGATCATGCTATGATCACTATTGCCCAGTGGCCCCAACAACCTTATCTCTTGCACTAGATCTGGTGTTCCACTAAGGACTAGGTCTAATATGGCTTCCCCTCTGGTCGGTTCATAAACCAGCTACTCCAAGAAGCAGTCATTTATTTCATCTAGGAACTTTATCTCCCTAGCATGTCCTGACGTGACACTGACCCAGTCGATACCGGGGTAATTGAAATCACCCATTATTATTACTGCGCTGTAACGTTTGTTAGCTTCCTTGATTTCTTTGAGCATTTCATCATCCATTTGGTCATTCTGGCCAGGCGCTCGATAGTACACCCCCACTGCCATTGCCTTCCTCCTTTTACATGGAATTTCAATCCATAGAGATTCTACAGCAAATTTTGTTTCCTGCAAAACTTTAATCCTTTCTGACTCAATGTCCTCTCTAACATAGAGAGCAACCCCTCCACCAATTTGATCAGCTCTATCATATCTTCCACACTAGCCCACAATACAAGGGGAGAGAAATCGACAACCATATAATAATACCCAAAACTGTAAATGAAATGGGAGCAGCTGTCTAGCTATGGCAAATATATTTATGAGAGATCTAATGAGGGCACCTGTGGGGACTCCAAACGCCTGGCACTAATGAAAGCAATAAGTTGGGAAGGTTCATAAAAAATATAAGAAATCGATTTGTATTTCACTAGACATTTACATGGATGCTTAAGAAAAAACTAACCCCCCAACTGAAGAATACCAGGAAGTAACAAAAGGAACTCCTTACGGCGCTTCTGCGTATCCCTAGCTAAATCAGGATACACTCTAACCATTAACCCTTTAAATAAAAGATTTATTTTCCTGAAAAAAAAGCTTCAAAAGTCACTCTCTATCTGATAATAGAGCAAAAGTAACCAGCAATGTAGAGGGGATTGGATTCTCATTCTCAGATTTCTCAAGTAACTCAGTTAAGTTAAGAACATTCCCCTGTTCCCGACCACCCCCTGCCATAGCCTCTCCCGAGGTTATTTTAGCCTTAGGCAGATAATACACTCTAACCAAAGGGGGAATTAACTCAGGCGACACACCCAAAACCTCAACTAAGTATAACCGAAACATTTCTCTAGGAGATATAGAAATAATTCTCGGGAAATTAATTATCCGGAGATTATTTATCCTAGAGAGATTATCCAGTTGCTCCAACTTCACTTGTGTGGACAAAAAGTTCTTTCTAAAAGCATCCGCTTGCTCTTCCAAGGTTTCCACCTTCAGACGTAAATCAACCACCTCCGGTTGTAGAGCCATAACTTTTTGTTCCAAGCCTTCCACAGCAAGATCAAGATTATTCAATTTCTTCTCTACAGATGTTACGCGTGGGACCAGGGCCTCACCCAAAGAGAAAATCGCCTGCCAAATTGACTCTAATGTAAAAGTCTCTGGACGCTGCAGGGTAAATGGCTGCCCCAAAGAAGTCTCCAAGGGGTATGTTTACTAAACCGTCTTAACGTGCGCCCAGCGATAGTGTGCAGGATGCCATAAAAGGAGTGGGAGTTTCAGTCTTAAAGTAGCAAAACGGGATTATCGTGCGATAATGCGCGCTGCTGCGCACATTATCGGGCAAAGCGCCACTAAGCACGTTAACACACGATAATCTTAAGTAGGCACGTAGACATGCAAACATAGAAGCAGAGGTGTAGCACAATGGTTAATACACAGGCTGCTGGTACAGGGATCATGAGCATGATCCCCCAGTGAGCCTAATGCATAAGGTTGGCTGAGGCATCACCCTTTATGTTTAAGTAGTGATTTTTGAGGCATTTTACTTTTATTTTAATTAGTGCTGCCAGCAAACACACCCTCACAGTGGCGTAACCTAAGGTGCCGCATATGGTACCCCATAACTCACTCCATAGGGCACATTATAAAGTGCACTGTCTGCCAAGGCACCCTATAATGTCCCCTATAGGACACCTTATAAGGCGCTTGATAGGGCGCCTTATAAGGCGCCTTATAAAGCACCCTATAAGTCGCCTTATAGGGCACCCTATAAGGCGTCTTATAAGGTGCCTTATGGGGCACCTTAAGGTTACAGTACTCTGAGGGTGTTTTTGCTGGCAGCACTAATGTACATTAAAAATAGACAATGCCTCAGACAGCCGTATCAAATAACCCCACCATGGGTTTGAAACCATTGACTCTGGCTTCACAGGCAGAGAAGTAACCAGTGGGCTACAACTCTATAGCTGCTAACAAACACCTGGCTGGCTGCAGAAGGACTGCACGTCACCACACAAACTGTCTGCTGTGGTGACCAGGATAGGGTTAACCCACCCATACCCATGATGTACTACACATGCAAAGCAGCAGTCGACAGATGGGCACAAGATGGGGTATGCACCCCCAAAGCACCTCGGCCTGGTAGGGGGAACTGACCGTGTGTGATACTGGCACAGAGTAGCCACAGACCGTCACATTGTGCGGATACTGTGCTCACCCTGAGGGTGAGGTGGGGCGCCCAGCACCAGGTCCACAGCACCTTTCATGGCTGAAATATGCCATGCTGAAGGTCCCCATCAGTGCTACTGTGTGTGATAGGTAGTTCCTGCAGACACACCTAGGATACATCTGTGTTCTTCTGTATTTCTCAGTCATGTCTAGCCCTTATGGGCTATGATACACCCAGAATAGTGCATATCCTGTGTTGGCGCCATGGTCACATGGGGTAGGGGTAGGGGTAGGGGTAGGGGTAGGGGTGGGGGTGGGGGTGGGGGTGGGGGAGTTTGGGCCCATAGGTGGATTATGTACCACCACCCAACCCCCACCCTCTGTGGCTCAGGGTGGGAAACAGGATCTCCCACCAACAGAGCCACATTCTACCTCCCCACACTGGTGGCAGTAGAGAGGACCATCAACCCCAGTCCTGCTGGGGAACAGACATGCTACAGGGCAGTAAATGTAGACCTGTACACATCCATAAGGCAATGGATGACAGACAGCAGGCCTGGAACTGCTCAGCTGCCCCCCACCACTATCTGACATTCTCCAGCAGCAATCCTCCAGCTGCTGCACCCTGCAAGATGTTCCATCCAGACACATACTAGCTGCAGATAGTCTGCTAGCTAGTCAATAGTGCCTGTTCCTGGAGAAAATGCATGTACCCAGAACTGGGATGTCAGCATACACACCAAGCAGATAAGTCAGTGATTGGGCCCCAAAAGAGAACCCATAAACATCATATGAAAGAAATACTCTATAGCACTATGGGGGAACCTAGCCATGCCGTTGTCACTGCTCAGTCAGGGTGAGAGTGACCTCCCAGCAGGACATGCTGTTGCCACCCTGTCCATGCAGGTGGTTGTTGGGCACTACAATGTCCGAGCCATTGCCCTATGCCCTGTGCAGATGCATCCTGGCCAGGCCACCCTGTCCGGGCTATACCCATGGTACCTTGCTCGTCATTATGCACGTTGGCAGGCTTACACTGGCAACAGTGTGGGCTGAGGAAGGTGTTGGCAGACACCACACACTGGATAGTGTGGCGGTCGCACCCCTACCAGGCGGTCGCCTAGTAGGGACGGGAAGCCATCTTGAATTCCTCTTTACCAAGGATTGTAGTTGTGTATAGAGATAAATGAACCAAGTGGTTGTTTCAAAGCACACAGGAATTTTATTAGCTTCTGTGGCAAGCGGGTAACAAATCTTTAAAACAGTTGTACACTCAAATCAAAGAAAATAAAGGATAATCTTCTCCCATTAAAGCAAAGCTTACAACCAGTGTTGTAGTAGAATTATTTACACAGGCTTTCTTTCTTTTCCCTTTATGATGCTTCTCAATTCCGTAATCATAAAGCACATGTATTTACAATTCCTAACTTCTCACTGCTCTCAGGCTTTCATTACTTAGCCACAATGCACATATCACAGTCCATCTCAGAACAAGCTGAAGTCAGGTCACTTTCTTTACCTTCTACCTCCATGCTTTCTGCTAAGCTGTATCTTGGCAAGGTTTGAAAACGCTCGGGCACTTTATGCTTAATGTCCTTTAACAGGTTAAACAGCCTATTCCACTGAATGGCCCCTTCCCCTCTAGGTAGGACTTCAACGGGCTTCTCCTGTTCAGTTTCTCCTGAAAACCCCTTCTTCCTAATCCGGGTTTTCCCAGGCCTAAACCTCTCTTCAGAGTCAGAGCAAGAAACACAGGGTTTTGGCTTTACTGCAAGCAGAAGAGAACAGAGCAGACAACTCCTGTCTGCCATGGGAGATCAGATCCTCATGGGCAGAACAGGTGGGGAAGGCTGTGATCACAGCCAGGACGGGACTCAAAGATGGTTCAAGATGTAGGCACCCTAGGCCAACCTTAAGCCTTATTGCCCAGCTAGCTGTCAGAATTTATTGTTTAGCTTTGAATGGTCTGCCCTTTGCTGCTGCCCTAGGCAACTGCCTAGATTGCCTGATGGTCAGGCCATCCCTGATGGCAACCTTGATGCAGTTTGCCTGCGAGGAACAGAGCAGAGGAGCAGGCTGAGGTGCAATATATTCTCTGCGTAGAAGTGTGTGTAGCTAGTCTTGGCAGATACAGAATCAGATGAATCCTAGTCATATGGATTTACATCAGAATCATCAGATATTCAAATTTAATGACTGAAGAAGATCTTGTGGTTAGCGTGTTAAGTGATGAGGAAGTAACATAGAAAATGATCGTAGCTAAAGACCATGAGGCTGATCCAGTTTGCCCATCCATATGAAGTACTAAGCTCCACCATTCCTTCCACTTCGGCAGAGATCCTCTGTATTCTACTAAGTGGAGTCTCACTGAGACTCATACAAAGGCATTATCACCTCCTTTTTCATGCTCTCCATTGCCCTCCGTATGCACCTAAGCAGGCTTCTAGGTTTGTTGACAATATCTCTATCTATCATCCGATACCATCACCTCCAGGTCCTGCTTTTCCTTCATGCACTGAAGTACTTCACCCTATATACTGTATCACTTCCTTCTAGTAAAGTCATGAGATATCAGATCGTGTAATTATTTGTATTTTAGAAATTACACTATCCTCTGCTTTATCAGGGTTTTCATTAATTTACTCATCACAAAGATTACACTAATCAATCTATAGTTTCCACCCTCTTCCTTACTTCCACTTTTGTGGACAGGAACTACATATGATCCAATGGAGAAAAGCACAGGGGACCTCACAAAAACTAAGAAATACCAGTACAAGATGAGAAGTCCAAAATAAAGAGTTTATTCAAGATACCCCAAAGGGTAAACACACTATACAGAATTAATGTATGCTGCATATTCCAGGAACCTCATATGCCCACTTTTTGCCAGTCAAGTAATATAACTTATATGTGAATGACATTAACATTTGATGCATGGCATGTGGATAGACTACCTTGTGGCATCGTCAGATTGTACTGTACCAAGCCTTAACTGTGCCCTGTGTGACTTGAAAACCTGGTGCCCCCTTCCCTATGACATCAGACTTTTGTTATTAGCCCCTATCTCCCCATGACCAGCATAGCTCTTCTGCCCCTATCCCCCCATGTCCAATATCTCCCCATTTTACACCACCTCCTCAAGTCTAGTCCGCTCCGCCCTTGATGCCTGCCCTTGCCCCGCCACCACTTTTCCTGGTGATGGTGACATCAGCGGACCTCCAATAAAAAAGAACGTGGGCCTTTCCAACTCTGCGCTTGCATGGCTGGACTGATCCCTCTCTCCTCTGACATATGCATGTGTCAAACGAGGGAGGGAGTAGACCAGCCATGCAAGTGTGGTGTTGCAAAGAACCATGGGGCCCGATAATGAGTTGGCAGCACATAGAACTCCCTGCCGACCCTTAACTCCGGATATCTGGGGTCATATGCGACCTCAGCATTGAATATCCGGGGATCACTGCAGACACAGGAAGCCGCAGTTGCTAACCATGCAGAAGTGATATTGCATGCTGCCCGGTTATCTCTTGCGCCTTAAAAATAGGCGAGGAAACCCCTCACCTATCTTTAAAGTGCAGATCGCTAACCGGGCAGCATGCAATATTGCTGCTACCCAGTTAGCGCTTATCACCGCCTCTGCTCCATCCCAGAACGCTCCCGACATACCCCAATGCAAAGCGGATACCATCAGGGTGCATAGGGAAATTACGAGGGGATATTCAACGGTACTAACCATGTAAGTGCCGCTGAATATCCCCAGTTAAAGCATTTACATGGTTTACTGGGCCTTTCGAATATTGGGCCCATGGGTTTCTTTTTAAATTGGAGATCCGTTGATGCCACCATCAGCAAGGGAGCAGAAAAAGCGGTGGTGTGGCAAGGGATGGCCAGGCAAGCAATGCGGGAGCCAAGGCCGGCAGAAAACCAGCCCTAAATGCACCCTTAAGTTTTTTCACCCTGTGTGGCTGCACCACTGGCACAGGCCTAGGTACAGCCCTGGACATCACATCTACCTTGATTCTAAGATGTTCATTCATTGGGCCAGAGACCACAGTATTCCCAGGAGAAGGCTTCTTTTTTCTCTTATCCTTGGACAGCATCAATAGGGCCAGAAATTAGGCTCCTCACTTTTCCTCCAATGCTCCTAAGGGGCTCCCAAAGGGTGTAGCCTGCTTCTTGTGGCACACTCCTTAAGGCACACCATGGCCGTCCACCAATGGCTGCATGCCTCGGAGAAGCACAGTCTTATGGGGGCCTTTGGCTGACGTCGGAAGGCTGTCCCAGGTGAGCCTGCCACGGGTGATGGAACTCTGCTCCTCCTCTGTCCTCTCTGCATGGTAGCTGCACAATCCAGCTCTCCCCAAGCTAATTAATAAATCTTAATGAATAAGTGTCACTGCACAGTTTCCTAATTCACTTGCTGAAGAGAGATTATTCCTGAGGAACCAGTCCCTTGCATAAAGTTATTCCAATTGAAAGCTAGCACCTACAACTTTCATATTGATTGTTATAGCTACATATTTCATTTCATTTCATTTATAAAATTTTGATATAATGTCCTCAGTGGGGGAGAGTTTCTCCCTCGCTGCTCTGTTAAGCCCGCGGGGGCTGATGGGAAGTTCCCATCAGCCCCCGTGGGCTTAACAGAGCCGCGAAAGGGAAACTAGTTCCCTTCGCACTCTGAAAGCCGGCGCGTGTGACAAGCTGGAAACAGGGAGCTGATACCGGGGAAGGCAGGATCTGGAGGGCAGGCTCTGCCAGGCACAGGGGGGGCCCCGCGGCACACTCGATTCTGCCGCGGCGGCCCCGGAAGCGGCAGAAGACAGCTTTTTTTTATTTTAAATTTTGGCTGGGCTGGGCTGGGGGGGTTAGGAGTGGTGATGGGCGCTGCGGGGGGATTAGGAGTGGTGATGGGCGCTGGGGGGTTAGGAGTGGTGATGGGCACTGGGGGGGTAGGAGTGGTGCTGGGTGCTGGGGGGGTTTAGGAGTGGTGATGGGCTATGGGGGGGGCTTAAACTAAAAATTGGGTGATGGATTAGGACTGGAAATGGGCTGGTGGGATTAGGACTGGGAGTGGGCTGAAGGTCAGGGGTTCAAATCCCACTAGAGGACAGCAACCTTGGGCCGGAAGGACTGGGGTTTCTAGTCCCACAGGTGCTCCTTGTGGTCTTGGGCAAGCCACTTAACCCTCCATAGCCCATGTTCTCTGTAAAATAGTTATCTCCAAGTTATAATGCCCTGTTCACTGTAATTTCAGTTTGTTCAATGTAAACCGCACTGATGCAGAATAGCGCGGTATATAAGAGAATGTAAATAAAAAAAATGGGGAGGTTAGGACTGGTAATGGGCTATGAGGGGGCTTAAACTGAAAATGGGGTGATGGGGATTAGGACTGGAAATGGGCTGGTGGGATTAGGACTGGGAGTGGGCTATGGGGAGCTAGGACTGGTAATGGGTTGGGGGGTTGCTAGGACTGGAAATGGGCTGAGTGGAAGGGGGCTTGAATTGCAAATAGCTGATGAGGGACGGGGCTTGGAATGGAAATGGGCTGAGGGGAAGTGGGGGGCTTGAACTGCAAATAGCTGATGGGGACGGGGCTTGGAATGGAAATGGGCTGAGGGGAAGTGGGGGGCTTGAACTGTAGTGTAGTTTCTGTTCATTGTAAACCGCGCTGATGTCGAATAGTGCGGTATAAAAGAAACTGTAAATAAATAAATAAATAAATAGCTGATGGGGAGGGGGACTTGGAATGGAAATGGGCTGAGTGGAAGGGGGCTTGAACTGCAAATAGCTGATGGGAAGGGGGGCTTGGAATGGGCTCTTAGGGGAGGGAGCTAGGACAGGAAATGGGCTGATGGAGGGGCTAGGATAGGACTGGGAATTGGGTGTTGGGGGAGCTAAGTTTGGAAATGGGCTGTGGTGGGGGCTTGGATTGAAATGGACTCATGGAGGGGCTAGAACTGGAAGTAGGCTCATGGGGGGCTTGGATTAGAAATGGGCTGAGTGATGGTGGGGCTAGGAAAGGACTAGAAATGGGCTGATGGGAGGCTGGTATTGGAAATGAGCTGATGAAGGGACTCGGATAGGATTGGAAATGGACTGATGGGGAGCCAGGACTGGAAATGGGCTGATGTGGGGACTAGAAGGGAGTGGATACTGGGTGGGGCTGGAATTAAAAGGGAGCTGATGTTGGGGGAGATTAGAAGGGGATGGGGCTGGGAGAGTGAAATGGAGAGGGGAAAATATTTTGTGTGGGAGGGAAGAAAAATGTACAATTGGCCGGGTATTGGGAGACTAAAAAAGGAGAAAGATTATTATGTTAAAGCAGATGAAGAGAGAGAATGTAAAAAAACTAGAAGAGAAGAAAGGAGAAATGGACAGCAGACGATGGAGAGATAGCAGAAGACACAAATAAACCAGAAGAAAGTGACTGGAACAATTGCAACTGAAAAAAATGCACAAAAGGTACAAAGATATCTCTTTATTTTGAATTTATTAACTGGAATATGTCAGCTCTGGGAAATGTGCATCATTAGTGTCTGGGCTTTGTTTAATACAAGAGGAAATTAATTTATAGTTTTATTTCTACAGTGTTGTTGTACATTCCAAGTTTGGCTTTTGGGGTTCCCAGTTTAATTATTGCCTTCCTGTTTCTAAATTGAATGAAATCATTAAAACATTATAAATTGCCAATAAATTGAAATGAAAACCAAAGGATTGTGAATCAAATTGATTCTCTGACAATACAAAGATTCCAAACTTTACAAATGAGTTTACATAGTTCAGGCAACTTTATAAAGAGTTTTTAGATACTAAAATCTTGTTGTTAAGGTTTAATTGACGTGCTGGCACTTTGAGGAAATTCTTTGGTTTTGTGCGGCAGTTTGGGCACTCGGGCTCAAAAAGGTTAGCCATCACTGCTTGAGGCAATCGTGTCCAAGTGAGTTGGCCCCGTCTTCCTGATACAGGGTCCTGCCATTCAAAGGCAAACAGCAATTGGCTAATTGGGGCTAATCTTATGCAAAAGAATGCATCCTTCAAATCCAAAACAGTAAAGTGAGTAGCTTCAGCAGGAATCAGTCCTAGGAGTGTATAGGGATTTGGCACAACTGGATGTATGGTTTCGACTGCTTCATTTACTCTCCTTAGGTCTTGCACTGGGCGGTAGTCACCTGTCCCAGGTTTCTTCACTGGCAAGAGAGGAGTGTTCCAAGGTGACTGACATACTTTAAGTAGGCCATACTCCAGTAGTCTTAACAAGTGGCGGTGAATGCCTTCAATTGCTGCTCTTGGGAGTGGGTATTGTTTGACATGTACTGGTTCTGCACTAGGCTTGAGGTTCACGATTACTGGGGCTATATGTTTGGCTAGGCCTGGTGGATTACCCTCTGCCCATACTCCAGGAGGGGCTACAATGTTTTCTATCATATTGGGATTGGTGTCAAGAGTTGGCTCGGTACTATAATATCTCCACTCTTCTTCTCGAGGAACAGTAAGCACCATCAGCCCTGCAGGCTTTGAATTCACTGTCATTTGCATTTCTTATTTCTCGGTAAACGATATTTGGGCCTGTAGTTTGGCTAGCATATCTCGTCCCAATAGTGGCACTGGGCACTCGGGCATATAAAGGAATTGGTGCGTTATTTGCTGTCCTCCTAAATTACATATGCGGTTTTGAAGAAACGACTTGGTGGCTTTGGCACCAGTTGCTCCCATAATAGTGACTGCTCTTGTAGATAAAGGGGCTATTTGCTTATCCACTACAGAATGTTCTGCTCCAGTATCAACCATAAAGTCCATGAATTGGTCTCCTATCTGTATACTGACCATAGGCTTCTGGAGACCTAAAGCGAATTCGGAGCCCGGTCTGTCCTAATCTGCTTCATCCAAATCGTAGGCTGTTGCGGCTGCAACTATGACCTCCTCTCTCTCCCGTTGAAATTGCACTCGGTTTGTTCCTCTGAGATTCTGGGGTCGTCCTCTCCCTCTTTCTCGCGAAGGGGCGCTCTCCCCTTCGTCTTGAGAGGTGTCTTCGAGTTGCGGGCATGCATTTCTCCAATGTCCTTCTTCTTTGCAATAAGCGCATTGATTTGTGCTTAGTGTGGGCCGACTGTCTCCTCGGCCCCGCCCTCTTCCTCTGCTCCTTCGACTAGGGATACCTCCCCTTTTCTGTTCAACTATGGCCGCAGCCAAAAAATCAGCTTTCTTCTTCATCTTTCGATCACTTTCTTTCTGTCTTTCATTATCACGATTCACAAACACTTTATAAGCGACCTCCAGTAACTGAGTTGCATTCATGCCCGCAAACCCTTCTAATTTCTGTAGCTTACGTCTAATGTCTGGTTGTGACTGACTTACAAAAGCGGCATTCACCATGCATAGGCTTCCCAGTGCATCTGGGACATAGGGAGTGTACATCCTGTATGCTTCGGATAATCTTTCATAGAATACTGCTGGGCTCTCGTCTGTGCCCTGAATAACTTTGGTTATCTTAGAGAGATTCATGGCTTTCTGACCCCCCTTTCGCAGACCTTGCATAAGGCCTTGGCGAAACCGTGATAGAGCTCTAGCTCCTCTATCGGTATTTGGATCCCACTGGGGGTCCTCATTAGGGAATTCTCTTTTGGCTGCTTCGCGATTGTCTATTCCTGCTCCTTCCCCTCCCTCTGCCGGGGGATTGTCTGCTAGCCAATCGACAGCTGCTCGCTTAATTTGTGTCCGCTCCTCAGTAGTAAATAAAGTAGACAGGAGCTGACGGCAATCTGACCAAGTGGGTTGGTGGGTCTGCATAATGGTATTCATTAATTCTGTTAACTCTTGGGGCTTGTCAGTGTAGGAAGCATAATGCAATTTCCAATTCAGCAAATCAGTAGTGGAGAAGGGCACATATACTAGACTTATGGGTCCCGCTACTATCTGGTCATCCTCATTTCTCACGGGCATTCCTGGGACCTGCCGCAGTGGCATCATTTTCTTGACAGGAGCTTTCTGTGTCTTAATAGAGACTTTCTTGGCAGGGGCTTTCTGTTTCACAGTGCGCTTAGTCTGGGACGCTTCGCTTGTAACAGATGAGCTTGCACTGACAGTTGATTTTACACTGTCAGTCTCGCCCTGAGAAGACACTTCCTCTTCTTCTGGCTCTGACCCAACTTTATCCTCAGTCTCGGGTGGGTCGGTGTCCTCGTCAAGAGGTGTATCATCTATCTGATCTTCTGGTGGGTCAGGGGATGGGTCTCGCTGCCCCCGGGGCGCTGCCGCAGGACGCGGTGGTACTTTCACTGGGCACTGGGCTCGGGGCTGTCTAATTACAACTTCCGGGGACTCAGGATCAACAAGAATAGGTTTCTTAACTGTCCCTGTCTTCTGTGTCTGGTCTGTTAACGCTAACATTATTCTGCACTGTTCTTCATAACAGCGCCGTGCCCAAGGGGGCGGACTCTCACAAATACTTAACCAGGAATCTATATAGGGATACTGGTCGGGGTGCGCTACTCGCACCTTCTGGTGAACTGACTGAATAATTCCTATAGTAAAGGTTCCCTCTCGGGGCCACATAGGATCCAATGCAGGCCACTCCCTAGTACACAAAACTTGCAATCGTGATGCAGTCAATTTTACTCCATAATCTCCTGAATATCCTTTATTAAAGTACTTGATCATACATTTTAACAGAGTGTGCCTGGTAGACCCCGCCCCTCCCATATCGATGTGTGCGCGCAACAACAAACAGAAGGGAAAAGGAGGGCGGACCGTGGGTGAGGGGTCCTCACGGCCCTAGAAACATTCAAGGGAAACAAAAAACAAGACAAGACGACGGTCGCTTCCTTCTTTTTATGACCTGGACGCGGTCGCCCGGCCAGGAAATGCGTTACTCAGGAGTCCGCCTTCGCTTGGTCCGTGCTGCCAGACCTCTCATTCACACTTCATTCACACAATCATGCTAGCAACGTATCCCAAAATAGCCCAATCCTGTCTCTTCTGACTAGGCTATACCAAGTTCAAAATCAAAGTCAAAATCAAGAAGACGGTAGTTTCACCCCGCGAATACACTATGCAAGGTTAATTGGACCGTCTTGAGAGGTGATCAAGCTCTCTTACCAAGTTACAAGTTACAAGTTACAAGTTTCAAACAGCAGTTCTGCTCTGACTCATCTGTCTAGACATATCAAAAACTATACTCACCGGATCCGGACCCCGTTCCCGAGCAAGCGCATGAGTTGGACCTCGGACTCCCCTCACGGGTTCGAGGTGTTGGCTCCGTCCGGGTCCGGCACCCGCCGAGGCCTGGCCCAACTCCCTCCGATGCAACTGGACAGGTGGCGCCTGGGAGCCGAGCCCACGTCGGGAGGGCACGATCCCGGCAGGACCAAACCTGTAGAGGCGGAAAGTCGTGGTATATTGTCCCGTATACCCTCTACTAACCACACCTTCCCGGCCAACGCACCAAGAATATGTAGCGGCAGAGCGCAAACAATCCAATAATACCAGGAGTCTGTTCAGAAGGTCCAAATCATTTATTTGTGCACAAGACTCAAGCAGAATCACATTCAAAATGGCTGAGCAATGGTTTCTAACAAAACAACAACTTTTATACTGTTCTTCTCCATTCTGGACATAGGCAAACTTTTCATTGGTCCCGGTAACCCCTCTCACCCATCTATTGGTCCCGGTACCGTTACGTAGTTGTCCAATGAGGACCTTGGTCTGGGCTTAGCACCTGCTTGCCCCCCTTACAGTCCCCATTACAATGGACAGTTCTTAGACTCTTGATACAATTCTCCTCCAAGGTCACTTGGCTAACTAGAACATGTGGGAAAGCAGGGCACTGTAACCCTTCTCTCAGCAGAATTAATTAGTTCGCAAAGATTTTCACACTCTTATCAGTACCAATTAAAGCTTGTTTTTCTATCTTTTCTAAGTTTCGATTCTGTTTAGCTGTGCTTGGTTTTGCTTAGTTAAGTTTCGGTTCTATGGAGGCAGCATTGGGGGGGGGTTTCACTCTGGGCCTAACCACAGACTTCATTTACAGGTCAAGCTGTTTAGGCCTGCCTGCCTCATTCAGTCAGCGTGGATCATAGGCCTTTGCCTACCACAGCCCTACCAATACAACTAAGAGTAGGCCTGGAACACCCCACGTCCCAACCACCTAGATCTAACATTTACCCACAGGAAGCACAGTCACACTGCACCTGCTGCCCACCACTGGGTTTATCAACCATGCACATAACAATTGCAGACAGTGCGCTGGTCAGCAAACATTGCATGTGCACAGAGCGATCTTGTGCACCCAGCAGCTGGTTTTGTCATCAGGACAAGACATGCACCCACATCACTAGGACTAGACACTAAAGTATATAGCACTATGTGGATACATAGCCATGCCATGGTCACTGCTCGGTCAGAGTGAGGGTACCCTCTCAGCATTACATGCTGTGGCCACCCCATCCATGCAGGTGGCAGTCGTACACTACTACTTTCACAACCCCCACAGTCAACATCATATAAATACCTCTTTCATGTTATCAAATTAACAGACCAACATTCTATGTATATAGTTTTACCCCATATTATCCAAGTTTATCGAATCCAAGTTTATCTTCCTGTTTTATGTAAAACCGAGCAGCCTGTTGTTCTGGTCTTTGGTTATCTGTAAACCGCGCTGATCGTAAATAGCGCGGTATATAAAAAATTGTAATAAATAAATAAATAAATAAATTGCTCTACCCGATACAGACACATCCTGGCCAATCCGCCCTGTTTCAGGCCATACCCACAATTTATTTATCTATTTATTTATCAAGGCGGTTTACATTGAACTGAAGGTTTTACAATGAACATGTTCTTTGAACTATTCAACAATACCTTGCTCCTCATCATGCATATTTGCAGTCTAACGCTGAAACAGCTTAGGCCAGGGGTGGCCAACTCCAGTCCTGGTGCGGCACAATCCAACCTGGTTTTCATGATGTCCCTAATGAATATCCATGATATGTGTGCATATAAGGGGAGGTGGTGGATGCAAATATATCTCATGAATATTCATTAGGGACATCACAAAAACCAGGCTGGATTGTGGTGCACCATGCCTGGAGTTGGCTGCCCTTTGGCTTAGGCACTCCAAGGCTCAGTGAGGTGTAGAAAGCCACAAAACAATGGATAGACATACACACACACACACTGGTGATGTATTATTCTCCTGTAATTACTTGCTTTCTAGTTATCTTTTCTAACTAATCGTAGGTAAATAAGTGACTGACTTGCCTTTCTAAATAAGTATAAGTAAATAACTTAAATAAGTCAATTTCATGTTATCCTTGCTTTGTTTATAAATAAACTCCTTGTGTTTATTACAAGGTGTGCTAGCCTTTCTTGAAGCAAATCATGCGGCCACCATGACTATCACCTTGGTAAAGGTCCGAGGGGCTGTCGCCAGGCTGACTGGTAAGGCTTGAAACTGAAAATGCCCACTTGGCACTGCAAACCACAGAAACTGTTGATGTGACTCGGTACGGTAATATGCAAATACGCCTCTGTGATATCTAGAGATGTCAGAAACTCCCCTTGCCGCACGGCCACAATCACGGACTTCAGAATTTCCATGCGAAAATGAGGAACCCTAAGACAACGATTGAGCGGTTTTAGGTCGCGGATCGGCTGAAAGGAACCCTCCTTCTTGGGTACTACAAAATAAATGGAGTAGCAACCGCAACCGTACTGGTCTAAGGGTACTGGTACAACCGCCGCCAACATAGCAGCCATGCAAGCGTGTCCTCCACCGACACAACCTTTGCCGGGGATCTGCAAGGAGACTGCATGAACGCAGGAAGAACTGGTCTTGGAAACTTGAGGGCATATTCTTCTTGGACCACCTCCAGAACCCATTGACTGGAAGTGACATGAGCCCTGGCGGAGAAAAACTGCCTTAGCTTGCTCCCCACAGGCAGAATTGTCTCCTGGGCCCCCATTGTTTCATTGTGGCTTCCTAGGACCCGAGGCGGAGGAAGAGGCCCCAAAGCCTCTTCCTGCTCCCGGAAACCCTGCCGAATGGCCCCTCTGAAAAGGCACAGACATAGCCTCACAAAACCTCTGAAACTCCCACGGCTGACTACACGCGGGAGCGGGAGTATGACTCTGCTTTGGCCGATCCTCAGGGAGCCTGCCTCCCTTAGTCTCGCCGAGCTCCTTCACTAATTTATCCAGATCCTCTCCAAAAAGCAACTTTCCCTTAAAAGCAAGCCTGCTGAGGCATGATTTAGAAGAAGCATCTGGCACCCAATTGCGCAGCCAAAGGTAATGATGAGCCGTTACCACCGAAGCCATATTCATAGAAACATAGAAACATGATGACAGAAAAAGACCACAAGGCCCATCTAGTCTGTCCTTCCATAACAACAGTCCACTTTTTATCTTTAGAGATCCTCTGTGTTGGTCCCATGCTTTTTTGAATTCAGTTACTGTCCTCATCTCTACCACCTCCACTGGGAGACTATTCCACGGATCCACTACTCTTTCCGTAAAGAAATATTTCCGCATATCACTCCTGAATCTATCTCCCTTCACCCTCATCCCATGTCCCCTTGTCGCAGAACTTGCTTTCAATTGAAAGAGGCTCTCTCCCTGAACATTTATGCCACGGAGGTATTTAAACATCTCAATCATATCACCTCTATCCCGCCTTTCCTCTAAGGTGTACTGTCACCACCAGGTGGGCAGACTGCCTCCTGGCTAGCAGGCCTGCGTCTGGTGGCAAGAAATATAGTTGCACGCCTCGAGTGGTAAAGGCAAATTAGGATTTATTCCCCTCCCGGGGTCGGATCATTCAAAATAACAAAACACAAGTCCTCAACATAAATAAGCCATGGTTGCTGGCAAAAACATAAAGGAATAAACAGAACAATTTCTTCTTGCTTCAAAGGAAATTAGGCATTCAAATACAGGAGATATAGTGTTTTCTTCTCTCACACTATACAGCTCTGACTAGCACAAAGATCCTATTTTATCTGATAAAATCAGTGTGCAATCCATCGGGTCATCATAGCTAGAACAGTCACTGAATGTATCAATTATCATAGGTTCCTGCAAGCTCTCAGAACCTTCCCTATTAAAGTAGGCTTGCAAATTCCCCTGTGCCGTGCCGTCACAGAACTTCCTGGCAGCACTTTCTCTAGGGCTGGAATAACTGCCCTGGTACTCTTTAGCGTCTGGGAGAGAGAAAAGCCACCCCTCAGGGTTCTTATAAACTCTCCTCCTAGTATCAGGTTTTAGCCTGCGTGGCTTTCTCTGACTCTTAGGGCTTTCTATAATGTCCTCTTCTGACATACATACGTCTTCTGGGTAATGTCTGTCTTTCACTGGAGGTTTCACTTGCCCTTGGCTCAGCTCTCTGTTTGAATCCTTCTGTGGGGAGTAACAACTCTGCCCCCACCTTGGACTTCCTGCACGAGGCTGCTCAGCATTCACTCTATCAAAACTTTTATCATTCACCACTCTTAGCTTCCCACTATAATCACTCCTCAGGTCACAGCTCCCTGATACATACGGTTTTGCCTTTTGCTTCCATTCACTCTGGCTGCAACGTAGCCTTCGTGTTCCACAGGGTTTGTAATCAAGAGAACACTCACACCTGCTCTCTGCTTCTGTTAGCTGCTTCCTCCTGTAGGACTCTGGGTAGCTACTCGTGTGAATCCTTCCTGGCTCTGGCTCTGACTCACTTCCTGGGTCAAAGTGGGAAAGCCTTCCTGCTTCCTCTCGGCCAGCTGCTTCAGGTAAATCAGCTTGTTCTAACAGCTCTCTCCATTTAGCCAATTCTCTCTGCTCTTCTTCATGCTGTTCTAACCCTGTGTTCCCTGCACTGTCCTTATAAGGGCTGTAAGTTCTTCCCCTTCTCAGGTGTACGCTATCAGGAACTAGGGCATGTTTCCCAGCTGAGTGTTTTTTCAGACCTCGTGGCTGCATTTGTATCTGTTGTCCCTGACAACAGCTGCTCATATGGTCTGTTTTCCTGTCAGCTTCAGGACTGAAATGCCGTGAATCTTGTGCTTTCAAGGTATAAAATGGGGCTTCTTCATCACAGTACATATTAAGATCCTTAAGTCTGTCCTCATATGCTTTATAATGAAGACCACTAATCATCTTAGTAGCCACCCTCTGCACCGACTCCATCCTGTTCACATCCTTTTGAAGGTGCGGTCTCCAGAATTGCACACCATACTCCAAATGAGGTCGCACCAAAGACTTATACAGAGGCATTATCACCTCCTTTTTTCTGCTAGCCATTCCTCTCCGTATGCACCCAAGCATCCTTCTAGCTTTTGCCGTCGCATTTTCTACCTGTTTAGCTACTTTAAGATCATCGGACACAACTACGCCTAGGTCCTGCTCTTCTTTAGTGGACAAAAGTACTTCACCTCCTATACTGTATTGCTCCCTTGGATTGCTGCAGCCCAAATGCATGACCTTACATTTTTTAACATTAAATCCCAGTTGCCAAATTCTAGACCATTCTTCAAGCTTAGCTAGATCCCTCCTCATGTTATCTACACCTTCCTGGGTGTCTACTCTATTGCAGATTTTGGTATCATCCGCAAAGAGGCAAACCTTACCCGACAGCCCTTCCGCTATATCACTAACAAAGATGTTAAAAAGAATCGGACCAAGGACAGATCCCTGGGGCACACCACTGGTAACATCCTTCTCCTCAGAGTGAGCTCCATTTACTTGTACTCTTTGTCGCCTCCCACCCAACCAATTTCTAACCCAAGCAGTAACTTTAGGGTCCATCCCTAGGGTGCTCAGTTTGTTTATAAGTCGCCTGTGAGGAACAGTGTCAAAGGCTTTACTGAAATCTAAATACACCACATCTAGAGCTCTCCCGCGGTCCAACTCCCTGGTCACCCAGTCAAAGAAATCAATCAGATTTGTCTGACAAGACCTGCCTCTGGTGAATCCATGCTGCCTCGGATCCTGTAATCCGCTGGACTCCAGAAACATCACTATTTTCTCTTTCAACAGCGTTTCCATTAATTTACTCACCACTGAAGTTAAACTAACCAGCCTGTAGTTTTCAACCACATCCTTACTACCGCTTTTGTGTAAAGGCACCACATGAGCCTCTCTCCAGTCCTTTGGCACCACTCCCGACTCCAACGAGGCATTGAAAAGGTCAGTCAGTGGAGTTGCTAGAACATCCCCAAGTTCCCTCAGTATTCTAGGGTGTATCCCATCCGGTCCCATCGCTTTGTCTACTTTAAGTTGAGCTAGTTTCTCACGAACACAGTCTTCTGAAAATTGTTCAAGATGTCCCTCGCTTCTGTTCTTATTTGTGGGTGTTTTCTGAGGTCCTGCTCCTGGTTCTTCATCTGTGAACACAGAACAAAAATATTTGTTAAGCAATTCCGCTTTATCCTTATCAGCTTCTACATATTCCCCCCCTGCACCCTTGAGTCTGACAATACCACTTTTGCCCTTCCTCTTCTCACTAATATATCTGAAAAATGTCTTATCCTTCCATTTTATTGCATTGGCTATTTCCTCCTCCTTTTGAATCTTTGCCTTCTTGACTACTTTGCTAGCTTCTCTAAGTTTTTCCAAATACAGATGCCTGTCTTCCTCTCTCTGTGATCTCTTGTATTTCATGAAGGCCTCCCTCTTTTTCTTCACTTTTTCAGCTACTTCCTTCGAAAACCATAGCGGTCTCCTGTTCCTTTTGCCTTTATTTACCATTTTACAAAAAGGCTGGTTGCCTTTAAAATACCCCCTTTCAGTTTTGCCCACTGTTTTTCTACATCCCCCAGCTGTTCCCATCCCACTAACGACTCCCTGAGGTATTGGCCCATCTTTGCAAAGTTAGTCTTCCTAAAGTCTAAGATCTTCACCTTGGAATGGATTCTAACAGCCCTAGTCCTAATACTGAACCACACCATCTGGTGATCACTGGATGCAAAATGATCTCCCACTACAACATCAGAAACACTTTCTCCATTGGTAAGCACCAAGTCCAGTATGGCCCCTTCACGTGTGGGGTCTGTTACCAATTGCCTGAATAGTTCTCCCTGTAGAGAATCCAGGATCTCCTTACTCCTAGATGATACTGCAGCAGGAATGTGCCAATCAACATCTGGCATATTGAAATCTCCTAGCAGTAGCACTTCCCCTTTCCTAGCAATGCTGCGTATGTCTTCAATTAACTCTCTGTCCACCTTTTCCTCTTGTGAGGGAGGTCTGTATAGCACACCAATGCAAATAGATTTCTCTTTACCTCTTTCTAGTTTAACCCACAATGCCTCCTCTCTCCCTTTTAAGCTCTGTAATTCCAAAGCTTTAATAGTAGTTTTACATATAGTGCCACTCCTCCTCCCCTTCTTCCTACCCTGTCCTTTCTGAATAAAGTATAGCCAGGTATAGTTACATCCCAGTCATGGTTTTCTGTGAACCATGTTTCTGTAACTGCCACTAAATCCAAGTCAGCCACTCCCACCAAAGCTTCAACTTCAGAGATCTTATTTCCCATGCTACGGGCATTAATACACACTGCTTTCCATATGTTACCCCTGTTACCCATTTCCATAAAGGTATTTAATGTATCACTTACCTGGGGGCTTTCACTTACCTGGGGGCTTTCTTCACCCATCCCCAACGAATCTAGTTTAAAGCCCTCTTCAGTAGATTAGCCAGTCTACTACCAAAGATGCATTGACCTTTCTTGGACAGATGGATGCCATCTCTGCTCTGCAACCCTTGGAACAGCATCCCATGGTCTAGGAAACCAAAACGCTCTCGAAGACACCATCCACGCAGCCATGCATTAATCTCCAGGATGCGAGCCTCTCTGCCTTGGCCTTTACCCTCAACAGGGAGGATTGAAGAGAACACCACCTGTGCACCTACCTGCTTCACCCTCTGTCCCAGAGCCATGAAGTCACTTTTGATACGTTCCGAGGTATACCTGGCAGTATCATTTGTTCCAACATGGATTAGCAACATTGGGTAATAGTCAGTGGGCTTGATGAGTCTCGGCAAACTCTCCGTAACATTTTGGATCTTGGCACCAGGCAGACAGCATACCTCTCTGGACATCAAGTCTGGTCGGCAGATGGACGCCTCAGTACCCCTCAGAAGAGAGTCTCCTACCACCACTACCCTTCGTTTCCTTCTGGTCACTGATTCCACAACTATGGGGTACTTGAACTCTGGTTCTTCCCTTTCCAGGGATGCTTTCACCTCCTCCACTTCCAGGGCTGCATAATGGTTCTTCAATTCAAGGGCTGGAGAAGTTGGATTGGTGATTTTGCAGGCTCTGGTGACTTTTGTCCAACCATCGACATTCTGTTGGCACCCATCTTCTCCTGTGCTGGAGAGCCTGGTTGCTGCAAGAAGCTTCTAATGAGATCGTACTGACTATCCACTAGTTAAGCCGCTCCAGACTCAATCCTGGCTGCTTCCCCCTGCGCATTTCTGGAAAGGTTGCCAGCCACTTGAAGTTGCTGCGACCACCGTAGCCAAGCCATGGCTACCCAGGCCCCACACACTGATGCCTGGAGAGCCAGAGCACTGACATCAAAGGCCTGTTTTAGCAATGAATCCAACTTCCTATACTGGGTATCCTTAAGGGCCGCACTTCCCTCAACTGGTATAGTCATCTCTTTTTGTCACCGCAGACACCGCTGCATCCACTTTAGCAGCAGCTCTTTCTCCAAATCTGGCAAGGGGTACAAGCGTGCCATAGACCACACACCCCTTAAGCCGGACTCCGGCTGATTCCATTCCTCCTGAATCATCTGCCGAACCACCTGGTGCACTGGAAAAACCTTTTGAGATTTCCTGACCGCCTGACTCAGTAGGTCTTCCAACACGTCCTCGTCTGCTGGAACGCCCACCACGATATTGAGCACTTTCAGGGACTCGCCAATCAACACCGGGAGTTCCTCCCGATGGAAAACTCAAACAATCCGGGCCTGTTCTCTTCTGGAATCTCTCATTTGAGTTCCTCCTCATTGTCCCCAAATTCTCTGTTGTAGACCTTGCCCTCCAGAGTCTCGGACTGAGTGGATCGGTGAATATCCTCACTCACAGGTTTAGCTCGGTTAGGCGGAACGACCGCCTCCTCATGCTCCTTGACTCCCTCCTGTCTTGCCGGCACGCGTCCCTGCGTGGTTGACAGCCCACTCGCTACCTGCTGGTGCTAACAAAACACCTTATGCAGCATTAAGACAAATTCAGGGGAAAACACCCTCCCCAGCCTCCTCCTTCCAGTATTCCTGAGGAAGTAGAGGATGTGGGTTGCGACTGCGGAGGGGCCGACAGCTCTAAAGCTAAAAGCAGAGGAGAGGACGGTGCATGCCCTTCTTTCTGAGGATCCCCTGACCCCTGGCAGTTGGAAGCCAGCAAATCCTGGGACATACCCATCTGCATTTCCTGCTCAACTGAAGCGGCCTCTGCTGCACAGCCTCTGCAGACACCGGTTTCAGCCACCGTTCCCCACCGGGTACTGTAGACCAAACACTGTGCTCTACCCGGCATGGTAATCTATAACAAGACCCCTAACCTTCCAAGTACAGTTATCTATCTATACAGCTCTACCTAGATACCTAAAATCTATGCATATTGCGACGCTCCTGCCCCCGCCCTAGGGCTAACGGACAGGAGTGGCCTATTGTCCCGTGAGGAATGAAGGTAAACTGTTCCCTTGGAATGATGGGTAATGTAGTTTGTTCTCCCTTCTCTCAGGAATAAATATAGTTGTGCCAGAGACGGTAAAGCTTTTGCAAGAATATTTATTCGTGTTGGGGAAATTTCTCCAGCGCATCAAAATTCAAACACATGAACATAAATGGTGCTTTTAAATGGGAACAGAAGAAACTCAGGAATATAAGACAACCAAAAATAGGATCAGCTTTCCTTCTTATGGAGCTTAACTCAGCTCTGCCTCAAGAGGTGACTCACATACATTGCAGCCTGTGATAAGGAAGCTTATCATAGCTCAGGTAGGAGCTATAGAAAAGATGATGTGACTCTGAACAAGCAACCTGTCAGTTCTGGTAGAATTGAGAAAACAGAGTTTTCACATAAAAGACTACCAGTCCCAGAATGCACCAGCTTTCCAGCAGCCATGAGAGGGGCTGAAGTGAGAGAATGTGTGTGCAATCAAGAGAGCTATGAGGTAATCCCTAAGCACTCATCTCAAAGGGCAGGGCTTGATTCAACACAGCTGTGCTGTGTTAGGGAGCAGCACACATTAAGAAAGAATAAGAATAGAGATTATTCTTCAGGAAACAGTTTCAGCAACAGTTTCAAGAACAGCTTCAGGAAGAGATACAGAGGGGAGAGCTTCAGCAACGGCTACAAGCACCAGTATCACCTGGAGAAACAGAAGCCAAGCCAAGCAGATAGAGAGAGAAGGAAACTCTCTGGAAGGAAGAGAAGAAAGGCCATTGGAAGGTCTGGGAGATTCCAAGGCAGTACTCATACTGGGAGGTATTCCAAAGGCCAGCAGAGTCCATTGGACTGGATTCAGCCAGAGGAATGGAGTGGCAGAGATAGGAATCACCAGTGGCTACCTGGAAGAGAGAAGACTGCATGTGGAAGGGACTTTCAGACCAAGGCCAGAAGGTATGTGAGAGAAGATCCAGTGTCCATGGATCAAGATTGGAAGGCTGGACATCAGAATTGGATTACATATTGGCCAGGCTATACAGAGAGGAATAATGATAGCAGGAGAGGCTCAGGTATGAACACTGATCCAGACCCTATCTATAATAGAGAATGGCAGCAAGGGAATAAGCATTCTCATGATAGTGCCTTAATGAAAGACTCATCTGTGCCAATGTATGATATTGACCCTATGATTGTTGATGCAGGGGGAAATACAGCAGATGAAACTATTTACATGGACTGTTCTTTATCTAAATGCTATTGCTAGTTTTCTATGAGCAAACACATCAGCCATCACAAAGAAACCTAACTTTGTTCTTTATTTCCACTGCAAACAGCTCTTAAAGCAGGATTTGGGCTCACACAGTAGCAGCCAGCCAGCTAAAGGCTTTCAGCTGGTCCATGGATAGTAATTAGGGCTGCACCTGATTGTGTGTGTGAGCAAGGGAGAATCACTGCTGAGATCAGCGTGGAAAATAAGCAGAAGTTAACCTAACCAGCAAAGTTTATTCTTTACTTTGTGCCTTTGTATTTGGTAATTACTTGCTAAGAAAACATTAGCTAATTGCCTGACAAGTTGAAGGTTGTTTTCTGGTTTACTTTGTGACTTTTTGTTATCCCTTTAAACACTGCAAGCAAGTAACCTCATTTATAGTGCTATCAAGCATACATGTGCTGGGTGAATTAAACCCCATCAATAAAAGAAGTATTTTATTGATCTTACCACTTGGTTTCACAACTCAAATTATTGTCATCAGCTGTGTTTGGGAGTGAATGAACTACAATACCCACAATACCTTGCAAGAATCATATGAATATATGCATCGTCAAGATTGTGTAAGTTCTCACCCTAGGCAGCCGTCTGACAAATGGCGTAGTTTTTCGGATTGCTCTTGCACCAAGAGGATTTACTTGTTGTGGATTACAAATAAAAGTCAAGTTTAAAGCTGTAAGAAGATTTTTTCCCTCGTCTGCACTTTGGAGGAAAAGTGGTTGTTCCAGGAAGCTGTCCCAGAGGAAAAGACCCTGTGCAAAGCTGGATTCATCACTGAGACAAGGTAATATGTACCTGGGCATGTCTAGTGGTGGATGTGTGTAAGCACAGGGGGTAATTGAAAAAAAAAAAAAAAAAAGTGGAAAAAAAAAAAAAAAACACACCTGGTTGGAAGGTGCTGCTCTTTGTTTTGTTTTGTTTTTCTCTTTTCTTGCAGGGGTCAAGATGGATCCGAGGGAGATGGCTCAGTGGATGGCAGCCCAATTTTGCAAGCAGTAGGAGCTATCACAGCAGGCCCAGGACACTGCTATGAAGGCCTTAATCGAACAGCAGAAACCAGTGCTTGATCTGGTGCAAGCTCTAGTTCAGCTGCAGAGCCAAAGTGGAACAGATGCAAGACCAGCAGTTAGTACTGGTACACCACATGTGAACAATGTGGGACTCAATCAAGGGATTGGGGCATTTAATTTTGGGAAATTAACTCCAGGAGATAATGTTGATGATTTTCTAGAGTCTTTTGAAAGAGTGGCACAGGCTTTAGCATGGCCAGAGACCCAGTGGGCAGTAAGGCTGGCAGCCTCATTAACTGGTGAGGCACTAGCAGCTTACAGAGCAATGCAAGCAGCCCAGGCTTTGATTTATAAGGATGTAAAGGCAGCTATTAGAGATCGCCTAGGGTTGTCTATTTCAGAGTATAGGCGAATGTTTAGAGCTGTTACATTGAAAGTGGGTGAGACACCCAGGGCTCTGAGTCAGAGAATCAGAAGTTTAGCTGTAAAATGGTTGGAACCTGAGCAAAATACAGTAGAAATGTTATTAGATATTATAATGCTGGAACAATTTATGCTTGGGGTACCTAAAGATTTGAATGTTTTTCTTATACAGCAAAATTGCCAAAATCTTGGAGAGGCAACCAGGCTAGCAGAGAGATTCTTGGAAGCCACGCAGGCTTGCCATAGAATGGGTGGCCCTCTAAAGATGGATGCTGAGGCTAAATGTGCTGTATTAGAAAAGAGAATAATTAAGAATGTTTCTGAAAATGAATGTACTGTATCAAACCAGATGACACAGTGGAATAGAAAGAAATGTTTCAAGTGTGGAAAAGTGGGACACTTAGAGAAGAGATGCCAGACACACACTAGTTTAATGGGTCTGGATTTAAAACAGCCCAAGGAAGGATTTCTTTTGATGGTTGATGTGCAAGGAATTACCACAAATGCATTATTAGACTCTGGGGCAGACCAGAGTATGATGTCAAAAAGGCTTTGGAAGAGGATAGAGGCCCAAGAAAGATTTGTGCCTAGAACCCCTGAAAGCCAAGTTCACATCAGATGCATTCATGGTGCTGCATCATCATATCCCACCTATAGGCTAAAGGTTAAGTGCCTAGGGAAACAAGAGGAAGTCCTATTAGCAGTGGTGCCTAGGCTACCCTTTGATTTGGTTCTAGGAAGAGACTGGCCAAGATTTAAGCAGGGTCTAGTGGAAGGACTAGGAAAAAAGGAGGGAGAAGGTTTAATGGTAGTAGCTCCCGGGCCTTTATTTGGAAGTCCTCAGACCCCAGCTAAAAAGATGGTTAAGCGTCCAGAAGACCAAGCTACCCCAAAGCAGATATTCGTCCTAAAGTACCATAAGGTCTCTGAGAAGGCCCAAGCTCCTAGGCGGGCAACCCCTCAGTCTGCTGGGTTTGACCTGTGCAGCATAGAAAATGTGATTGTACCTAGCCAAGGGAGAGCCCTGGTTGACACCGGTCTCCAAGTGGAAATACCAATTGGATGTTATGGGAGAGTAGCCCCAAGGTCCGGATTAGCCCTTAAATATTTCATCGATGTGGGTGCGGGAGTAATTGATCCCGATTACAGGGGCAATATTAAAGTTCTGTTGTTTAACTTTGGACAGAATGAGTATCATGTGAAGACAGGAGACAAAATTGCCCAATTGATTTGTGAGAGGCTGGGTTTTCCACCTGTGGAGGAGGTCACATCCCTAGAGAATTCTGAACGTGGAGCCAAAGGCTTTGGTTCTACTGATGTCAATGGGGTTTAAAGCTTAGCTGCCACCTGTGCCCGAGAGAGGGAGGTGAGTGAAGAGGAAGATTTGGGACCCCAGGTATCTGATTGTAAAGAGAAATTAGAGCCCCAAATAGGTGAGGACCTGACAATGGTACAACAGGAAGAAATTAGGAAGTTGCTTAAGGAATTCCCAGATGTGTTGACACCCATACCTGGGGAGACCCATTTGGTGGCCCATGAAATAATAACTCCACCTGGGAAATTGGTTCGTCAAAGGCCATACCGCTTGCCTGAAGCCAAAAGACAGGAGGTAGTGGCACAAGTCCAGGAGATGTTGGACATGGGGGTAATAGAGGAGTCAAAGAGTCCCTGGAATAGCCCCATAGTCCTGGTGCCGAAGCCTGATGGATCCTTAAGATTTTGTATTGACTTCCGGCAGGTAAACGCCATATCAGTTTTTGATGCATATCCAATGCCAAGAATTGAGGAGCTGCTAGACCAGCTGGGACAGGCTCAATACTTAACCACCCTTGATATGACAAAAGGATATTGGCAAATCCCGCTCACCAGGGAGTCGAAGCCGAAAACTGCGTTCAGCACCCCCGTTGGCCTTTTCCAGTTGAAGAGGATGCCTTTCGGACTGCATGGAGCAGCGGCTACCTGCCAAAGGTTAGTGGATCAGGTACTTCGACCCCACCAAAGTTATGCTTTTGCATACATGGATGATGTCATAATCCATAGTAACACCTGGGCGGAGCATTTGAAGAGGATCAGGGCAGTCTTGTGCTCTATGAAGCAAGCGGGAATCACTTTAAACCCGAAGAAGTGTGCCTTTGCAAATAGGGAGGTAAAATACCTAGGCCACCTAGTGGGAAGAGGAAAAATTAAACCTCTATTAAGCAAAATAGATAGCATCAGGAATTTTCCTCCTCCAACAACCAAGAAACAACTAAGAAGTTTCTTAGGACTTATTGGATACTACCGCCGGTTTATACCGCAATTCGCAGAGAAAAGTGCCATTTTCACGGATATGCTGCGAAAGAATTGTCCAAACCAGATAAAGTGGACACCAGAAGCTGAAAAAGCGTTTTCAGTATTAAAAGAAAAATTGTGTACAGGACCGGTACTGAAAGGAGTAGACTTCAAGAAACCCTTTCTGGTTCAAACCGATGCATCGGATGTAGGGCTAGGAGCAGTCCTATCCCAGTGCCATGATGGAGAGGAGCATCCTGTGATGTACCTGAGCAGGAAGTTGTCACTGGCTGAACAAAAGTATTCCACGATAGAAAAAGAGTGTTTGGCTATCAAGTGGTCAGTGGAGGCGTTAAGGTTTTACCTTACAGGGAGAAAGTTCCAGTTGGTCACGGACCATGCCCCACTTAAGTGGTTGCAGCAAATGAAGAACCACAATGCCAGGTTGACACGCTGGTACATGGCCTTACAGGCGTTTGATTTTCAGGTTGAACATCGTGCCGGGAAGTTACACAAGAATGCGGATGCACTTTCCCGTATTACGGACTGTAGAGAAGAAGTTTCACCAGTAAAACCAGTCCGTAATAACTTAAGCAGGGGGGTATGTGATAAGGAAGCTTATCATAGCTCAGGTAGGAGCTATAGAAAAGATGATGTGACTCTGAACAAGCAACCTGTCAGTTCTGGTAGAATTGAGAAAACAGAGTTTTCACATAAAAGACTACCAGTCCCAGAATGCACCAGCTTTCCAGCAGCCATGAGAGGGGCTGAAGTGAGAGAATGTGTGTGCAATCAAGAGAGCTATGAGGTAATCCCTAAGCACTCATCTCAAAGGGCAGGGCTTGATTCAACACAACTGTGCTGTGTTAGGGAGCAGCACACATTAAGAAAGAATAAGAATAGAGATTATTCTTCAGGAAACAGTTTCAGCAACAGTTTCAAGAACAGCTTCAGGAAGAGATACAGAGGGGAGAGCTTCAGCAACGGCTACAAGCACCAGTATCACCTGGAGAAACAGAAGCCAAGCCAAGCAGATAGAGAGAGAAGGAAACTCTCTGGAAGGAAGAGAAGAAAGGCCATTGGAAGGTCTGGGAGATTCCAAGGCAGTACTCATACTGGGAGGTATTCCAAAGGCCAGCAGAGTCCATTGGACTGGATTCAGCCAGAGGAATGGAGTGGCAGAGATAGGAATCACCAGTGGCTACCTGGAAGAGAGAAGACTGCATGTGGAAGGGACTTTCAGACCAAGGCCAGAAGGTATGTGAGAGAAGATCCAGTGTCCAGGGATCAAGATTGGAAGGCTGGACATCAGAATTGGATTACATATTGGCCAGGCTATACAGAGAGGAATAATGATAGCAGGAGAGGCTCAGGTATGAACACTGATCCAGACCCTATCTATAATAGAGAATGGCAGCAAGGGAATAAGCATTCTCATGATAGTGCCTTAATGAAAGACTCATCTGTGCCAATGTATGATATTGACCCTATGATTGTTGATGCAGGGGGAAATACAGCAGATGAAACTATTTACATGGACTGTTCTTTATCTAAATGCTATTGCTAGTTTTCTATGAGCAAACACATCAGCCATCACAAAGAAACCTAACTTTGTTCTTTATTTCCACTGCAAACAGCTCTTAAAGCAGGATTTGGGCTCACACAGTAGCAGCCAGCCAGCTAAAGGCTTTCAGCTGGTCCATGGATAGTAATTAGGGCTGCACCTGATTGTGTGTGTGAGCAAGGGAGAATCACTGCTGAGATCAGCGTGGAAAATAAGCAGAAGTTAACCTAACCAGCAAAGTTTATTCTTTACTTTGTGCCTTTGTATTTGGTAATTACTTGCTAAGAAAACATTAGCTAATTGCCTGACAAGTTGAAGGTTGTTTTCTGGTTTACTTTGTGACTTTTTGTTATCCCTTTAAACACTGCAAGCAAGTAACCTCATTTATAGTGCTATCAAGCATACATGTGCTGGGTGAATTAAACCCCATCAATAAAAGAAGTATTTTATTGATCTTACCACTTGGTTTCACAACTCAAATTATTGTCATCAGCTGTGTTTGGGAGTGAATGAACTACAATACCCACAATACCTTGCAAGAATCATATGAATATATGCATCGTCAAGATTGTGTAAGTTCTCACCCTAGGCAGCCGTCTGACAAGCCTCATAACAATCACTGTTCCTTTTACAGTGTGAGCTCAAACTCAGGTGTAAACAATCAAGTTTCCAAGCACGGCAGCAGAAACTGCCACGTTGTATTCTTTCCATACAAAGTATAGCAAGCTTCTTTATACTGTTACTTCCTTACAGCATATTGAACAGTCCATGCTACAATTGTCAGAGTTTGTAGAAGGTAAGGCATAATCTACCTGCATTAAATCTTCTGACTGCACAGAACTAGTGTCCTCATTCAGCTTTGGCTGTCTGCCCGCTTTCAACTCTAAAAACTGTTTAAACTCCTGGAGGAGCAATTCAGCCTGTTCATTTCCTGACAAGCAGTTGTCAGCAAATACTGGGTTTCTCTCCCGATCAGTAATGCTTCCCCCTTCAGCTCTTGGCTTAAATAAATCAGGGTAACAATTGGGATCCTTTAACAAAGCCCCAAACATAGGAGATTGAATTTTACCTTCTCTATCATGACTCCTATTGGAACTGCTTTCTCTCTGCCAGGCTCCTCTCCTCTTAGGTAGCTCAAAAGCTTTCCAGCTGTGAGTGCTTCTGGGTCTCTCCGGTCCAAATTGTATCCCATAGAATAAGTTACCTTTTGCAGATGTATGCCTTGGAGGCTTTCTATTTGAGGGCTCTGCCTTTTCCCAGGACTCTAAACCAGGGCTCCGTCCACTTCTCCCAGGACTTCCTTTCACAGCACCTGTAAAAATCCTTGCAGGTCCTCTGTTGCTACCAGGCTCAGACGTGCATCCAAACTGCTTCCTGGTCTTGCACTCACTGCTTGACTCGGTCTCACCTGACGTTCCAAACGTCCTCTCACAGCTCGTCTGTTCACAGGTCATCTGCTCATGGCTTTTCTTTTTCTGTTTCTGCTTAGCAGCGTCATTCACCACTTCAAAAAGGGATTCTTTTCCAGCCACACCCCTTCCAACCCCTGGGTGTGCCCAATCAGCACTGCTCAACTCCTCCCCTGGGCTGGTCTCCATTCTCAGCTCAACAGAAGAGGGTTTTTTTTTTTCTTCTAGGATTGAAAATCCTGTGAAAATCCTGCTGCTTTTCAGGATTTCCTTCAGTCTCCATTTCCTCAGGAGGGCGCTCTTCACCACAATATATATCTATATCCATATCTATCTATATACATATATATATATATATATACACACGCCCTTTATTTTTAATTTTTTTTCAAAAAGCCAAGTCACTGGGGCCCAAGCCAACTGTTTCCACTGAACTGCCCCCGAGAAGGCGCGCAAAAATTAAAGCGTACCTGCTCTCCAGCTGTTGTCTTTTCACTCCCGGGCAGTAATAGGCCACATCTAGCCACGTGGTTGGCAGCCGTTTGGCAGCCAACACACCATGCGGCTCACCGCCACGTACCTTGCCTGCCCGAACTCTCTGTTCGCTCCGGAGCTCCTTCTTTCCGTCAGCGATTTCCCGCGCTCAGTCACCTTCAGGGCTTCGGCATGAGGTGGACCGAAAGGCAGGTTCCTTCTCCAAGCCGGCTGGTATTTGATCCGGCAGAGCGCAGGGCAGAGAAGACGCCTCTGCTTTCTCCCTCTTCCCGGCTCTCTAGCCCCCGATGTGGGGTTCCGAACACCTCCTCCTGTCCTCTGGCACCTGAGGGGGGGGAGGGAATCTCGCTCCTCGAGGGAGAAAGAAAAAAATAAAACAAAGCAAATGAAAGTAAAATACTTTACAGGAAGAAAGAAAGAAAACCAACAACAGAACCAAGGATCCCAAACCTAAACCCCTCTAGTTCCTAAGTGTCTCTCTAGTAAGCCCTGTTCCCTAGCTTACTGACTCCCTCCAGCTGCTTGGAGACTGAACTTACTGGAGCTGGTGGGTGGCGCCAATGGTATTTATATCAGAGGGTCATCAAATTGATGATGGGCTCAGTCTCCAAACTACTGGAAGGACAGCATAACTCAGAGGAAAAGGACTGGACTGGAGGGATGCTAAGGAACCATAGTTAATTCTTTTAACTTTTTCATTCATTTCTGTGGTTTATTTCCTGCCATAATGGGTCCATGAACATGCTCACCATGGCCTTTATCTGTGGCAGGGATGTTATCTACATCTGCAGTGTCTGCACTATCGCTACCACCATTGTTAGCCCTATTGCGTAAGCTTTTATCCTGGGTGATGTGTGGCCAGTATGTATTTTTCTTTTTTGTTCCTACCATACTCTAATTGTAGTGTCACCTTGCTGAGATTTAGTATGGATGTTGTACAACCACATCAATTCAATGTCATACTCAAGATTCTGTTAGACTGTAAATAGTTCCTAGTCTTACATGCTACTGTGTATCACCTATTTATGTAAATATGTTAATATCTTGTTCACATGTTCAATGGAAAATGTTCCTTGTAATATGCTGTTATTTTGTAAACCATGCTGATCATAAATAGGGCAATATAAAACCAAATAAATATAAATAAATAAATAAATACAACGGGGTCACCATGTGAAGGTGCGCAGCAAGACTTGAGGAAGGAACTTTATTCCTTCATGATGAGAGAAATCTATTGACTTATAGGAGAGAGATTAAGATATTTTTATTACTCGTAGATTTATTTATTTAGCAGATTTGTATACCACCTTATCCTTCAATCACAGTGGTCACATGACAGTTGTGGTTACATTTAACATGAGGGTACTTAACAATCACACAATCACAGTGGTCACATCACAACTGGAGGGTTATACTTAACATGAGGGTACTTGACGACATTATACAATGAACTCGTGTGTCTAGTTGGGATAAGGGAGTATCGGGTTGGAAGAGGTAGTTACATTACTGTTCGGGTGGAGACTGTTGTCTGTTTGCTCATAGGTTTCTGTAAAGAACATGGTTTTAAGGGCCTTGCGAAAGTCTATGAGGTCATTCAAGGCCCTCAGGCTTGTTGGGAGGGAGTTCCAAAGTGTGGACGCCAATAAAGAAGGAGCTCTTGTTCAGGTTGTTTGTTTTGTCTTGTGATATCCTGCAGGTGTGCCAATCATGTTGTCATTAATAGCTCTTCTTGGTCTACTGCTGATATCCCTTGTTATGATATCTTGGAGTGCATTTGCCGAGAGATGGTGAATGATTTTAAAGATGATCAGTACTGTTTTGAATTTTGCTCTGGCCATCATTGGGAGCCAGTGCAGTTGCTGTAGGATGGGGGTGGGGGGTGGGTGTGGTGATGTGCTCAGTTCTTGGAGTGTCTGTAATGATGCGTGCTGTAGTGTTTTGCACCATTTGGAGTGGGTGTAATGTCTGCTGGGGGAGGCCTTGATACAGCGAGTTTCCGTAGTCAATTATCGGTGTGATGAGTGCTTGGCACACTGTGCGGAAGAGGTCCTGGCGGAGTATTGGCTTGAGCTTTCTGATGGTTCTTAAACGTTGATAGGCCTTGTTTGCGGTTTTGGTGATATGGGATTTCATGTACAGGGATCAGTCCATTGTGATACCCAGGTATTTAACTTCATCTTTGACTGCTATTGGTTTGTCAAGAATGCTGATAGTTTGTGGTAGAATGAAGGTGGGATTCCTGGTGACGAACATTGCCTCAGTTTTATCGTAGTTGACTATGAGGTTATTGGTTGAGAGCCAGGCATTCATGTCTTCAAGGCATCTGGTTATTGTTGTGGTGTCAAGCGCTAGTAGGTTGACTGGAGCATACACCATGATGTCGTCAGCATAGAGGTGATAATGAAGGTTGTGGCATTTGTTGATGTTGCATATGGATTGGATGTAGATATTAAAGAGCATTGATGACAGGGCTGAACCTTGTGGTATTCCCAGTGTGACGGGGAACTGCATTGATTTCTTTTGGGTGCATTTGATTTCTTGTGTTCGATCTTCCAAGTAGGAAGTAAACCACTTCATAGTCCTATCTGTTGCAGGTGTTGTAGTAATCCGGCGTGGGACACGGTGTCAAAGGCTGCTGATATGTCCATGAACACTAACAGGAATCCGTTCTTTATATTATCTATGCCTCTTAGGAGATTGTCAAAGAGGGAAGTGAGTAGTGTTTCTACACCATGCTGAGGTTTAAAGCCATGTTGTTGGATGTCCAGTGTGGCATTCATGTCATTGTGGTCCTGAAGTTGCCTTTGCATTGTCTTTTCAATGATTTTCACAGGGAATAGTAGGCTGGAGATGGGATGGGATGATTTTGGTTCAGAGTGACTTAGGGTGTTGCTTTTAAGTATTGGTCATATCATGGCTTGCTTCAGGGATTGTGGTATGTATCCTTGTTGGAGTGATTCCTTATCGATTTTGTGAATGTGATGGGAGAGCTGGCTTCTTGAGGCTTTAAGCCAAGATACTGGGCATGGGTCTGATGGTGAGGTTGTTTTGTTGAGTCCATTCATTATGTCCTCTATTTGATGTGTTGACGGTATGCTGAAGTCCTCCCAGGTTTGATGCGGCTCTTTCCTTTCATAGTCATCTGTCTGCGGTGTGTGGGAGCATGTCTGGGTGGTGTGTTTTGCTTGCATGTAATCCCCAAATTCCTGTGGGTGAAGATGTTGGGTACAGTGCTGTGTGGTGTCCTTAGTGAGCATTTGGACAATGCTAAAGAGTTCTCTCGTTCTGTTGACAGATTTCATGATTAGGTTGGTATGGTGCTGTTGTTTATGCTCATTTATCAGATTGTTATTTTCCAGTTGCTTCGCTCTGTATTGAGGCAGGGAGTTATGCGTCTTGTTACGCCTCCATTTTCTCCCCAGTCTTCGGAGATTGCGCTTTGCATCCCTGATATCGCTTGAGTACCAGGGGGCGTTGGACCTTCTGCTTGTTTGTGTTTCTGTTCTGGTATGAGCGCAGTTCTATAACATCCACGTCTGGCTGGCAGAAACATCTAAATTGAAAATGGGCATGTTATAAACCTGATTCCGAAACAGCGGGTATAGACACGGCCGCAGTTCCAGAATCATGGAGATGCATGAACAGCCCGCCTCGGGAAATGCAGGCCCTCGCTGTTATAATGGGACACAGGTATACACAGCAACAGCCTGGACGTCCCCATGCTCACCCTATGTTGAAAAGATGCTTCCCGTCTCTATGTGGCATGCCTCCGCTTGCAAAACGTACATCTCCGAAGCTGATGCTCACACTGACAGTGTTGTGCTCATGCAAACATAACATTAATACTAATGAAACAGATACGTTCTTGCAAACCAGACCATATATACTAGTCTGTTGCATGCCCAGAACACTACAAGGTTATCTAAGCGCACCAAAACTATAGTAAAAGCCAGTGAAAAATGAGATGTTAGTTATTCTTACAGTGGTCATCGCTGAAAACAGTATTTGCAATGCTAAGACTGGGCCAAAAAATCCTGAAATGGGTCTGTACAGCTACATATCCAAACATATCCCTGTCATTGATAGGAAACCATCAGAATGAGAAGATGCAACAGTGCAAACATCAGAAATACATGCCCAAAAGCACCATCCTCTGCCCTGACAAATGTGCAGTGTCAGAGACCTCTGCTGGTGAGTTTGGATATGTATTAGTGCTGTTTGCGCTACAGCTTGCCCCCATTCCGAGGGTCCCCCACCATTGACAGGGACATGTCCTGCTATGTTGATGCAGGGCAGCTTTTCTGAATTTACTGCCCATTCACACTGGCACCTGATGATGCTGCGGTCAGCCCTACAATCCAGGTACTGCCAGTCATCCATGTCCCCCCAGAGTTGCGGATCAGCACACCAGGGCCTCCTCTGTAGCCCTCATCCCCCACACACACACACACACACTCCTGTTTGCAGTCACCAATGACATACCTCTGCCAAAACCATGCCCTGCACCTGTAAACAACTGCTGGTAATTCATAATGGCATTGGGTCTCAGGACAACACATGTGATCTGCATTTCTCAGCCAAACATGATTCTGCTCCATACTAACTCACATACCATCCCACACCTACATTACCATTTCTCTGAACATAGGAATTGTTAGGGAAGCCTGGAATAGCCCCATTGAGCACAGACAGAATAAGGACTATGGCAGTGCTTTAAATTTCTGTAGGGTTTTTTTTGTTACTTAACCTTACAAACATCCCTCACCTGTGCATTCTCTCACAAACAAGAAAATTCACTCTGAGAGTATTAATTACACAATACGCAAAAACTCCCAGGCTAAAGTAATAGAAATAGTACCGATTAAGCTAACCTAGTTCAGTAGCTCAAAAGAGGTCACAACTACTAGAAGGAGAAGAATATGTCACACTGCAATGGCGGCAACAATTTAGGGGAGAAAAAGCTTCAGAATGTTATCACTTCCCATTATGCGGCAACAAAGAGCGGTAGGGCAGATCAAAAGCTCAGCATCATAGTCATTAAAAAAACTCCCCTTTCTTTTATTGTAATTTTTATATTTTAATAATTCAATAAATAGAGAGATGCCAGGAAGATACCCATCACTCACATCAAAACATTTCACAATCAGTCTCACAATCAATACTTCAAAAGCATAAATCATTACCAGACAACCGTATCCAATACTTAAACCCTTAACTTATCTCCTTTCGTGTCCAGTATAAAATTCTTATTCTTACTCACAAGGCTGTTCGCACTGGCTCCCCCTCTTATCTTGCAGATCAGATACATTTCCGTCCCCCCCACCGCTTGCTTCGCGCCATTCACACAAATCGTATGGTTCTCCCCTCTCCCTCTCAGGCCCATCTTGTCTCTACTCGTTCCTCTGCTTTCTTTTTCTTGGCCCCAAGCCTTTGGAACTCGCTCCCCCCCTCGCTCCATGCGGAAGAATCCTACCAATCCTTTAAATCTCAACTCAAGACCCATCTCTTCAGTCTAGCGTTTGACCTTCCGTCCCTGGTTTCCCCTTCCCCCTCCGTTACCCCCTCTTCCCCCGTCCCATGATGTTGTAATATTATACTGTAACCACTATTCTATATTCTCCTTTTCTTTCCTTTTCTATCCTATCATTTTATTGGCGCTCCTTTTCCTTTTCTCGCAGCCTTATTTTTAATTTTGATTTTAGCTTATTGTAAACCGCTCAGGTGCCTCCGGTGTTGGGCGTGTGATAAGGAAGCTTATCATAGCTCAGGTAGGAGCTATAGAAAAGATGATGTGACTCTGAACAAGCAACCTGTCAGTTCTGGTAGAAGCAAGAAAACAGAGTTTTCACATAAAAGACTACCAGTCCCAGAATGCACCAGGTTTCCAGCAGCCATGAGAGAGGCTGAAGTGAGAGAATGTGTGTGCAATCAAGAGAGCTATGAGGTAATCCCTAAGCACTCATCTCAAAGGGCAGGGCCTGATTCAAGACAGCTGCGCTGTGTTAGGGAGCAGCACACATTAGAACAGGATAAGAATAGAGCTTATTCTTCAGATAACAGTTACTACAAGCTCCAGCCCAGCTTCAGGAAAGGAGACAACAACGGTTTGAAGAACAGCTTCAGCAAAAGCCACGCAGATAGAGAGAGAAGGAAACTCTCTGGAAGGAAGAGAAGAAAGGCTATTGGAAGGTCTGGGAGATTCCAAGGCAGTACTCATACTGGGAGGTATTCCAAAAGCCAGCAGAGTCCATTGGGCTGGATTCAGTCAGAGGAATGGAGTGGCAGAGATAGGAATCACCAGTGGCTACCTGGAAGAGAGAAGACTGCATGTGGAAGGGACTTTCAGACCAAGGCCAGAAGGTATGTGAGAGAAGATCCAGTGTCCAGGGATCAAGATTGGAAGGCTGGACATCAGAATTGGATTACATATTGGCCAGGCTATACAGAGAGGAATAATGATAGCAGGAGAGGCTCAGGTATGAACACTGATCCAGACCCTATCTATAATAGAGAATGGCAGCAAGGGAATAAGCATTCTCATGATAGTGCCTTAATGAAAGACTCATCTGTGCCAATGTATGATATTGACCCTATGATTGTTGATGCAGGGGGAAATACAGCAGATGAAACTATTTATATGGACTGTTCTCTATCTAAATGCTATTGCTAGCTTTCTCTGAGCAAACACATCAGCCATCATAAAGAAACCTAACTTTGTTCTTTATTTCCACTGCAAACAGCTCTTAAAGCAGGATTTGGGCTCACACAGTAGCAGCCAGCCAGCTAAAGGCTTTCAGCTGGTCCATTGATAGTAATTAGGGCTGCACCTGATTGTGTGGGTGAGCAAGGGAGAATCACTGCTGAGATCTGCATGGAAAATAAGCAGAAGTTAACCTAACCAGCAAAGTTTATTCTTTACTTTGTGCCTTTGTATTTGGTAATTATTTGCTAAGAAAACATTAGCTAATTGCCTGACAAGCTGAAGGTTGTTTTCTGGTTTACTTTGTGACTTTTTGTTATCCATTTTAAACACTGCAAGCAAGTAACCTCATTTATAGTGCTATCAAGCATACATGTGCTGGGTAAATTAAACCCCATCAATAAAAGAAGTATTTTATTGATCTTACCACTTGGTTTCACAACTCAAATTATTGTCATCAGCTGTGTTTGGGAGTGAATGAACTACAATACCCACAATACCTTGCAAGAATCATATGAACATATGCATCGTCAAGATTGTGTAAGTTCTCACCCTAGGCAGCCGTCTGACAGGCGATATAACAAATTTTAATAAACATAAACAATAAACATAAACATTAACTTAATAACAGACTTCACACCTACAACACACTTTTATCCCACAACTTATTCGAGAGTTGCTCAGAAAGTAATGCCCCACATGTTGTTTCTCAGTCCAGGATGAAGATAGAGGTGTGAAATTGAAAGGGTAGTAACTTGGAACTTCAAAGGACACATGTGTGTAATTTTACAGTCGTCCGTCAAGGAACAATGAGTTGTAATTGAATTCTTGGTGGAGGAGAAAGAAAGCATGAGAAACATTCACAAACGGTTGTGTGCTGTGTATGGAAGTTCTGTGGTAGATAGGAGCACCGTTGGACAATGGGTGAAGAGAGTAAAGGCTTCAGGAAGTGGTAAAACGGAAACTGGAAGATCGGCCACGGTCTGTGCATCCTGCCTCAGCCACCAGTCCAGACAAGTTGCAGCATGCTGATGACATTATTCATGTGGATCGGCGCATCACGAGTCGGAAATTGTCCGTACAGCTTTCCATCAGTAGAGGTAGTGCAATGGCAATTATTGACTCTTTGGGATATTCAAAGGTGTGTGCAAGATGGGTTCCGCGAAGGCTCACAACCGAACACAAACGCCAAAGGAAATACATCTGCTCTGATTTGTTGGAGCGTTTTGAAGCTGAGGGGGAGGCCTTTTTGTCCTGGATCGTCACAGGTGATGAAACCTGGGCTGACCACTATGAACCAGAGACTAAAAGGCAGTACATTCCATACACAGCACACAACCGTTTGTGAATATTTCTCACACTTTCTTTCTCCTCCACCAAGAATTCAATTATAGCTTGTTGTTTGTACCGTGTGTCACTCACAGATGCCATTTGAAGGATCACTACCGCCTCGCTATTTGTCCTGCGGGCTTAACAGAGACGCGAGGGAGACACTCCCTTCGTGAATCTGAAAGCCGGCACAGAGGGGCTCAGCCGTCGCAGAGGGAGGGAGGGACTCAGCTGGGCAGAGGGGGCCCCGCGGGACACTCCATTCTGCTGCTGCCGCGGCGGCAGCGACAGCGGTAGCAGCCAGCTTTTTTTTTTAATTTAATTTTGAAAAAAAGCTGAATGTTCTTTGCGCAGGGCCCCCTGAAACGTGGGGCCCTGTGCAAAAAACATTCTTGCTCAATGGACGGGCCGGCCCTGGTGTGAAATATAAAGACAGCGCAAAGTTCAATCATTAAATTAAAAATAAAATTATTTTTCTACTTTTGTTGTCTGACAATTTTTGATCATGTTAGTCCCGATCTGAGGTTCCTGTTTTTCCTCTGTCTTCTCTTAGCTCTCTTTCTATGGTCTATAGTCCATCTGCCATTTCTGGTCTCTCCTTTTGCTTTCTTAATTTTCTTCAATCAGCCTTTTTCCAGTCCCAGTAACCCTCCCCAGTATCAGCCCCCTTTACAGCCTCCCCTCCCAGTGTCAACCCCCTTGCATTCCCAACACTGCCACTGGTGTCTATTTCCTTCTAATCCCCCTCCTCCATTGTCCAGCCCCTTCTAGTCCAAATACCATCCCAGGTATCAGCGAACCTCCAGTCCCAGAGCCTCCTCCCATGTCAGTTCCCTTCCAGTGACCTCTTCTCTCTCCATCCCTCTTCCAGTCCCATCCCCAAGTGTCAGCTCCATTCCAGCTCCCCCACCCCCCGTGTCTGCTCCCTTCCAGCTCCCTGCAGTGTCTGCTCTCTTGTAGCCCCCCATGTCTGCTCTCTTTCAGCTCCCCCAGTGTCTGCTCCCTTCCAGCTCCGCCAGTGTCTGCTTCCTTGTAGCCCCTCATGTCTGCTCCCTTCCAGCTCCCCAGTGTCTGCTCCCTTGTAGCCCCCATGTCTTCTCCCTTCGAGCTCCCCCAGTGTCTACTCCCTTGTAGCCCCCATGTTTACTCCCTTCCAGCTTCCTTCCCCCCGGGTCTGCACCCTTCCAGCTAACCCCCCCCCCCCCCGTGTCTGCTCCCTTCCAGCTCCCTGCAGTGTCTGCTCTCTTGTAGCCCCCCCTGTCTGCTCCCTTTCAGCTCCCTCAGTGTCTCCTCCCTTCCAGCTCTGCCAGTGTCTGCTCCCTTGTAGCCCCGTTTACTCCCTTCCAGCTTCCCCCCTCCTGGGTCTGCTCCCTTCCAGCTCCCTGCAGTGTCTACTCTCTCTTGTAGCCCCCCGTGTCTGCTCCCTTTCAGCTTCCCCAGTGTCTGCTCCCTTCCAGCTCCACCAGCGTCTGCTCCCTTGTAGCCCCCATGTTTACTCCCTTCCAGCTTCCCCCCCCCCGGGTCTGCACCCTTCCAGCTCACCCCCCATGTCTGCTCCCTTCCAGCTCCCTGCAGTGTCTGCTGTCTTGTAGCCCCCCATGTCTGTTCCCTTCCAGCTCCCTGCAGTGTCTGCTCTCTTGTAGCCCCCATGTGTACTCCCTTCCAGCTTCCCCCCCACCCCCGGGTCTGCTTCCTTCCAGCTCCCCCCTCCCACCCCCCACCCCATGTCTGCTCCCTTCTGGCCCCTTTCCTCCTCTCCTCAACTCATCCTTCAAAAAGCGAAAGCAACCGTGGGAACATTTCTCTGTTACTGCCACTCTGCTCTCTTTTAAACTGCTAGATCGCGGAGCTTCCAGCAGTAACAAGCATTTCCTGTTTCTCAGGAAATGATTATTACTGTCTTTGGAAACTCCGAGACCCAGCGGTCTAAAAGAGAGAAGAGCTGCGGGAACAGAGAAATGTTCCGGCGGCTGCTTTCTTTTTTTTTTGAAGCAGTGGTGGGGGGCGACTAGTGCCGGCGCCCTCCTGCAGCACTTAACCGGCTTACCAGGTAGTGCTGGCCCTGGGGGGGGGGGGGGGGGGGGTGGGGCCGGGAAGGCTTGGGTGCTAAGAGACAGCTGTGACTGGAGTGAGAGAGCTGAGGAGTTAGGCTTTATGATGGAAAAATTCTGCACAAAACTATATGAATAAAACATGCAGAATTTAAAATATTGTGAGCAAAGTTTTCTCAATTTTTGTGTGGAATTTTACTTTTTTTTTACACAGAATTCCACCAGCTGTAAACAAGAATACCTTTATTGTCTTTTTCCCTATGGGTAGTATTTTATGGTCCTGAATGAATAAAATAGCTGGAATTGAGATCTTATTGTAAGTCACAAAGAAGGTCAGTTATAATTTTGTTGCTCATCTCAAAATGATTGTTTTCCAGCTGCATAGCAGCAGCACATTTTCTGGTGTAGCAGCAGCTTAAACACTGATCTTACTTCCCTCTGCGCCCTGAGACACTCTGCCTCTATCCGCCATCTCTGCAGATCCACCTTAAGGAGGCGGGCTCCTACATTATGATGTCACGACAGGATACTGAGCATGCTCTACCCTGTTTCCTTCCTTCCTGTTTCCCCAGGACAGGAAATCCCTGCAAGCCCCAGCCCCTGATCTGCAAATGGGAGAGAAGGGACTACGTGAGACCCTTAGGAATTAGTCCAGCGTCCTTCTGCCTTATTCATCCTTCCAGTAACAGGGAATTCTTCTCAGCAGCCTAAGAATGCAGAAGGAAAACAGGAGGGAAATGTCTGCCTTGGGTTCTGATAAGGTAAGAATTGTTTATTCTCCTCTTCTGCACAGGGCATCAGCATTTCAAAGAAAACGTTTGCAAATGCTGCTCTTGCAACTTTTCCTCCTTGACCTTGATGCAGGAACGTTGTGTTAGAGCTGTGTTATAGCTCAGAGCAGTTTTCTAATGCAAGATTAATGCATAATTTTGTTCCCAAAATATACATTAACAATATATAATGCTAAATAGCTGTGTGCAAAAGAAGAAGAGGGTGGAAGACATATGTGCACATGGGTTTGAACTACTTGCAGCCAGAAGCAAAAAGATCAGATGGCTCAAAGAGACTCATTCACCTGCCTGAAACTCCCTGATCCTAAAGATCCCAACAGCCCTCATCCTGACTCCTCTAAAATACATCACTGGTGGCCTGGTAACCTGGTGGCCCTGGTCCCCCACACCCTGAACTCTTAAAAAGAATTCCATAAACTAGTGACCCTTAGCTCCCCCACCCCTGAACCCCACAAAATAAATTGGTTGCCGAAAAGACCACTACACCCCCAACCCCTGGCACTCTGCAGTCCCTCCCCTCTAGTATCTCTGATCCTCCCATCCTGGTATCTTTTTCATAGGGAGGTAGGAGTGATGCCTACATGTTCCTGCCTCTGCACCACCATCCTGGAAAATGGCAGCACCTGACCCCATGAGGGGCATCCTGGGACTACCTTGTGTGGTTATTCTGCCAAATAAGGCAGAATCCATGCCCTGTGCTGCTCTTTCAACTTTTTCTCCTCTTTCCCAGTTTGTCTTTTTCTGAAATGGAGGAATAGCCTACTAGTTAGAGCAGCAAGATAATATACAGAATTCAAATCCTGCTTTCCTACAGACAATCCATGTGATCTTGGGCAAGTTCCTTCACCCTTAAGGATCTGTTTACAAAGCTGTGATAAAATAGCAGGTGTTTACAGTTATCGCAGAATACTTACTGCAGGATTTACTAACCTGCAGCACCTGAATACCTGTCAAAAAATGTCAAAGTGACTGAAATACAGAGGACATGGGGAAAGGAAAAGGTGCTGTGGGTCATCATAGAAAAGGGAAATGGCAACTCCATAAGTGCATGTCTACTTCCCTGACCTCTGTCTCAGATGGAGGAACTGGACAGAGATCTGTCTGAAGACGGCTAAAAGTTGGGAATGAAGGGATAAGTGTCATTGGTAGAAAGCTTTCACCTGCCAGACTGTTTGGAGTACTCTGTCAGCAAAATTGATAGTTGCATGGGATAGGGAGGAGGAGGAGGGGGGCGGAGGGTGGTAGCCCTTACTGATAGGCTGCCAGGGATTTGTGAGAATTGGCGGGTGCTATTTTTAATTGACACATCCCTGGCTTCTTCAGTAGATGGTGGGCTTTGGATTGGGCTCCATTATCATGCATTAATTTGGCCCAGAAAGCATGATGTTTCCAGCTGCATTAATGCATGTAAAAGTGCTGCTGAATTTCCTAACCTGCAGACCGGAACCTCCAATCGATGTCTAGCAGGTTGCAGTTTCCTGCCAATAACACGTCCTCCTTAATGCCCACCTTTTGTGTGTCATCAGTCATATCTTTGTGCAGTTCCCCATCTGATTTGCAGATCTGTAGATCACATGAATGCACACAGAGGTGTTATGGCTTCCTTCTGTCGCATCCCACAGTGCTTCCTGTGCCCTCTGCATTTCATCCACTTTGATACTGTTTTTGCCTTAAAGAGCTACTCTTCTCCTTTTGCTACCATCTTTGTCTTGAGCATATTATAACCTGAGACGGCTGTATCCCATTCACGAGAGTCGCTAATCCACTTCTCTGTAATAATGCACTTTCTTAGCCTCTCTCTCTCAGACACACACGAACACAGACACAGACACACTTTTACACTAAGTCTCTTTCTCTGACTCTCAGACGCTTTCTTACTCCTCTCTCCAGGTCTGAACCGAGCACTTTCCACTTTCCTGTCCTCAGTCTCCAACCCACCAGCCTCCATCACCCCTTCAGCAGTTGTTGCCCCCTTTCCAACCCACATAGGCTAGTACCATATGTTCTATCCAATTGCTCATAAAGACAGGAGATGAGATTTCCAGAGTTTCTCTGGGGACCAGGCAATCTAAACAAAATACTGGATATTTAGGAGAAAGGAGCTTGCTAATCTCACTGGCAAATTCTATTCCACTCACCCCAGAATGAAAGTGCAGCTGAGTGTCCTGTTTGCTGTTCCAGGCATCGGTCACTTTCAGGGACGTCGCTGCTTACTTCTCAGAAGTGGAGTGGGGCATCCTGGGAGAAGGGCAGCAGGAGCTGTACAAGAAGGTGATCAAGGAGATTCACGGCATTCTGATATCACAAGGTAAATCTGCTCATCTAGCGTCTGCCATTTATTTTTTATTTAGCTGTATTTATATTCCGCTTTTCACCGGGTCAAAGCGGTCAATTGGGAGATACATTTAACACGAGGGGATATGACACACATACGCTAATATGTACAGGGAACATGGGCAATGGAGGGTTAAGTGGCTTGCCCAAGACCACAAGGAGTGCCTATAGGACTAGAAATCCCAGTCCCTCCGGCCTAAGATTGCTGTCCCCAGGTGGGACTTGAACTCCCGGCCCTCCGGCCTGAAGTACCTTGTCCTAACCACTAGGCCCACTCCTGCCATATAAGACTCATTGCGAGATGTGCACTGCCATTCTATCTAGACAGGAAAAATCCCAGGTATCAGGCCCCAGAGACCCCTGAAATTTAGAGCCTGGCTTGTGATTTCATCTCATATCCAGCAGGAGGTGCTGTTGCTTCTGGGAGCCAGTGACAGACTCCACTGCTGCGGGCCCTACAAACGATGTAGCTCAGTGCTGTAAGATCAGATGTAAACCATAAATTAGAGGATTCATACAAGATCAACTGGAGTTTGTCTCCCTTTCCTGTGCAAAGACATGTGGCTCAGGAGAGCAGGAGGGAGGATTTACCTCTGACTCCTTTCTGAGAACCCCAGCTCCTACATAAGGCAGTAACCAGATATCGCAGAGAAGAACAGAAAAGTCTGCACCAGAAAACCTCCAAGCTTTAATCTTGCAATTGTCTCATCTCATCCAAGCTTTGTCAGAGAAATGCAACCAACCCAAAGATATATAACACACACACCTTCATGCCCACACACTCAAACACTGCTTCATCAGAACAGTTCTATGAGTCCTATTTAAATGCAGTTTTCATATTTCTTATTTACAGGTTATTCAATTGTTAATCCTGATGTCATATTCAAGATTAAAAAGGAAGATGAGAAATATTTCACTCAGCACTGTGAGTGGGAGGGAAAAGACAACTTTAATGATCCATCGATGAGTAAGTAAATGTTTTGGATTTAAGGGCTTTGCATTTTGAGATCACAGGAGATGAGGTGATTATTATCAAACATTTGTAGACTTAAAATTAATTTACTAATTTAGGTTTGTCAGATCATCCCTTATGAATTCTTTTTGTAAATATTTTGGTTTTTTTTCATCACAGGTCTTCCGATTGTAACATCGGTGTTCTCACTGAGCGTTAAACAAGAGGATGATCTCCCCTTCATGGATCATCCTGACTCAGAGATGACTGAGCAGATCCACCCTCCTGCAACAAGTAAGTATAAAATTCCTCCTGGACGTCTTACTAAGGTCAGCATGTGCCAATTAGGTCTTCAGCGCTGGTGGGATAAGAGGCCTTTGTCCTCTCTCTACCTCCCACTGTGTTTCCATTTTTTTGATGGAGTAGTCTACCTGCAGAGCTGTAGGGGGCAGCTGATGGATGTGTGAGACCTGCGGGCTGGAACAGGGTTGAAGCATGTGTGTGTGGTTAAAAGGGCTGGTGGGGTTGGGGGCGGTGGAGGGGCTTCTCCATTGTTGCAGGGGGGGAACATGATTGATGAGCATGATACCATCTGATTTAGCCAAGGAGGCATAACCTTAGAACTTTAGTGGCCCAGGGAAGGTGAAGTTCAGTTTTTGCAGTTCTTGTAGGTTAAGACAAGCCAGAGTAGATAATGTAATTTACAGTAATGCATTTTAATATTAATGAACTGACTGAGATGATTATGCATTCAATACATATCAACAGTCCTTAAGGGTTTGCGTGCAGGTGTTCAAAGGGTCACTGATGCGCTGTGAAGCTTTTAGGCAGGGCTGAGTCTGCTCTGGCAGAGGTAAGGTGAGCAACGGGGTACAAATGTTCAAAGGGTCACTGCACTGCTCTGCTCTGCTGCTGTTGTCCCCCCCCAGTGGTGCTGCTGTAGGCCGACATCTGGTCGGAGAGCAGAGGTGGAAGAGAATATTTGAAGAATCAGTGAAGGCTTCCTTTAGCACATTAGCAAGGAAATGCCTGTAAAATTATATATAGGTGATACAATGAGGGCATTCCAAGAGGCCTTTAGCCAGTGCTGGAGAAAGGGGACTTCTTGCATATTTGGTGACTCGTTGGAAGAGGAAAGCATATTGGGAAGACCTGGTTGTGGGGCTGGAAGGGCTGGTGGAGCTGAGACTGGCCTTGGATCCTAGGCAGTATTTACTGGAAATCTCCAGCTTGTGCTCTAATTATGCTGAGAATTCAAATCCCAACTGTCATGAACATCAAGGAGATGAATGTCAGCTGCATTAAAATAAGCTCTGATCCCCCAAATCCAATATCAAGGTAGCCAGGGGTGAGATGAAAACATTTAATAAAGTAGGGGGCCAAACAGACCCCTGAGGGCCACCATATGACAGTAGGTAGATTGCAGAGACTATTAGCATTTATTGACGCCTAAAAAACATGTCTTGATGAATAGGAACAGAAGCAATTCAGAGCAACATCAGTAAAGCCAGTTTGTTCTAAGCGTGTTAACTGAAGGGTTTGGTTGATTACAGTGTTGCAGCGAAGTGCACGCAATGAATAAAACCAGGAGTCAATTCGAAGATCCAAGCCAATTTATTGTGCACAAGTCTCAGGCAATGTCACATTCAAAATGGTCTGAGCAATGGAGTCCAGTAAACAACACCTTTTATACCTTTCTTCTTCAGTTTAATACAGGCAAACTTTATATTGGTCCCACTGACCCTTGCACCCATCCAATTAGGATCTCTCTGGGCCCAGTGCTCTGTTCCCCCTGCTCAGAATTCTCTAACAAAGGCACAGTTCTAAACTTTGATACTTTTCTCCTACAAGGTCACTGCTTAGCTCAGAAAATGTGTGAATACAGAGCACTTGTACATGTCTGTCATCAGCATAGAATATTCAACAAAGGATTCATACAACCTTATCAAAAAGCAGTTTAAAGCAGTTTTCTCTAACTCTAATGATTTTTGGTTTTCCTCAGCATTACTATTCTCAGGTGGGCTCTGGGACTCAGGCCTAGCTTACAGGCCTCTCATACTCTTATACATTTACAGGCTATTCTAGGCCATAGCCTGCCACATTCCCCCCTTTGATTATTCTCACCTGCAAGTGAAAAAGGGTGAGAATCAAATCATACATTACACGTGGTCCTCAGCATCATCATGTTGGGGTACAAGGGAATATTGCCACATAGCTAAGACTTTTGTAGCTGCTTTACGTTCAACAATACTATCAATAGTTGAGTTCAGCATACGCAAGCATGCGGGTAGGAAACATGGGAGAAACAAGCAGATAGCCAATATAAACAGGACAATGAACACAAGTGTTTTCAAGCCGCCCATTCCTGAAAACAGAGAACCAAACCATCCATCGAGTTGCAAGCCATGCCAGGTTTGGACTGGTACATAGGTTTGTTTTCTCATATGATTGGCTATATCTTCTACAACTTGTCCTTCATTATCGATTTGCAAACAACAGTTAGTTAAATTCAGCTTTCCACACACCCCTCCCTCAGCTGCAAGTAAATAATCTAATGCTAAGCGATTCTGATAGATAGCTGTACGCATCTGCGTAGCTTGTTTAGCTAACAGGGTTAATGCTCTACTAGTTTCATTAGTTATTATTTCAACTACAGCTTGCAAACGTATAATACGATTTAACATATACACAGGGGTGCGGTAACCCCAAGAGCCATCTTGTGCCCAGGTAGCAGGTCCATAGTAGGAAACAATTCTCTCCGGTGGCCATTTTTCAGATGTCGCATCCCATTTGTCCCATTGGCCTATCTTCAGGACCTCTCGTTTCTGTCGACTCTTATATACAGGAAATCCTAGCTGTTCTCCGTGGGAGACGGGCAAGAGGAAGAAAGAAGGTCTTATGGTTCCCAAAACACACGCACCTCCCCAGTTGGCAGGGAGTCTAGCATATGCTCGAGTTCCGCAGATCCAATATAGTCCAGGTAGAGCTTGCCAGTTATTGTGAGAAGCCAGATTTGTCCATAACCTGGCAAGATTAGGAAAGATAGTCAGAGGATTAGAGGGTTCCAGGGCATTGGCTCCTGACCACCAGGATGTCTTCTTGGTAGTAGCATTATAGTATTTCTGGTTCAAACAGACCAATTGCCCCACTAGCATAGTCAATTGTGGTCCAGCTCGAGCAAAACACAGGTTTCCAACAATGGGGCTAGCTAGGACCCATTCGCTAGTAGCTGTATGCAGATCAGTTCGGTTATATGGTACAGAATAGTTCAATTCTTGCGCCTCCCAAGGCCACTGGTCACCCATCTGAGTTCCCCCACAGAAAAGACAGTGAGAGACATGAAGACTGGATGCTACAGCTCCAGCTAGTTCAATGAACAAATTTCGAGAAGCGTGGGGGACTACAAACTCTGCCTTCATGGCTCATAGAAGGTATGATGTATTCGGTAAGGTGAGGAAACATGAGTTTTCGTGTTAAGCTGAATATATACAATAGTTCCAGGGTCAGATCCACTTCCTGCAATACGGAGGCCGAACCGGAATCCCTGCTTCCACTGGCTCGGGTCAAGGATGAGAAGCCGTAGGGGATTACAGGCACCTTTCTTGCACTTCTTAGGTTCCAGTAGGGGTAATCTTTCTAACTTGGCCTTGCGATTATCTCCAGTTTGTCCAGCAGGACTACCAGACCAGGTAGCATAGTACACACAACCCCATTTTGGACAGAAATAGTCATCTTTTGATGGTTTACCATAAGTGGTTGGGGAATGTATCCCGGTACATATTCCCCATCTGTATGCACCTTCGGGACACATATACTTGTCATCATAGTAGTAAGCTTGTTCCCACGACCCACACCTATAATAGTCATTTCTGTTTATCAGATCACAAGCATCAAAATACAGGGATGCAGGCCGGGTGGGATCAGAAAGTTGAGTGGTCACATTTATGAGGGCTCCATCTTCATCATTCCATCGTAGCTCCAGGACATAATAAGAAGGATTCTGTCTGGGACTAAAACAGGTACGAGTCTTTCCATTCGTGCAGACATTCAGTTCTGTACCATTATACATGCACTGACTGACTTTACCAGTGCAAGTGTAGTAAGAGTGATAAAGTAAAGTCTGGGTGACCTTCATCCCAGTTCGGGTAGTGGTTATACAAGCTGCACAAGGGGGCAAAGCAAAAGTTGTCCCAAGGGGTCCCAGGGTTACCGCAAAAATGAAACAGTAGTAGGTAATCATCATGATCATAGTCTCTGATGATGGATAAACTGAAATGTTGATAATTCAGAGCTTGAAAACTTCACGAGGATGATTGTTTTCTTCGCAGTGTAAGTCGCAATGGTGATGCAGGATCCGCGGTCGAAGTCCAAGGACGACCTTCAGGAACTGCTGCTGGTTTCACTCGGCTGTGATTGATCCAGGAGTCGATTTCTGCCACTTTAACTGCTGTGGGTGTTGACAGTAAAACGATATATGGTCCCTTCCAGTGAGGTGCCAACGGTGTCTTCTTCCACTCTTTGACCCACACCGAGGCTCCAGGCTTGAAAGGATGCAGTGGCTCTGTCAGATTGATAGGCAACTGGTCTTGCACCCAGGTATGGAGGTCCTGCAAGACAGAACTTAGAGCCAACAATTCTTGTCTAGTGATTTCTGATCCAATCTGACTCATATCCCCCCTTATTCCCTGAACTATGGGCGGGGATCTCCCATACAAAACCTCAAATGGGGAAACTCCTAATGACTTAGTGGGGGCTGAACGTACTCTGAGAAGGGCTATGGGGAGAGCTTGGGGCCACTTCAGGTGAGCTTCCTGACAGAGCTTGGACAGCTGAGACTTCAGGGTTCGGTTCATTCTCTCTACTTTCCCTGAACTTTGGGGTCTATAAGCTGTTTGTAACTTCCACTGTATTTGTAAAGCACGGGCTAGCTGCTGAGTTACTTCTGACACAAAGGAGGACCCATTGTCTGATCCTATGGTCAAGGGTATTCCAAACCGGGGAATGATTTCATGGAGCAGAGCCTTAGTGACTTCTCTGGCCTTTTCAGTTCTAGTGGGGAAGGCCTCCACCCACCCAGAGAAAGTACAAACTAGAACCAATAAGTAGTGATATCCATTTGCTCGTGGCATTTCTGCAAAGTCTATTTGGATAATTCCCATAGGGGTAACTCCCACTGATTGAACCCTTGGAGGTAGGACAGGATCCTGCCGGGCATTATTCTTTGCACAGATTACACATTTTTGGGCTATTGAGGCAGTTAAGGGTCCCAATAATGAGATACAGAAGTACGGTTTCAGAGCTTTTTCCATTGCAGTTTTTCCATAGTGTGTAGCTTGATGAAAGGCATGGACAAAGGCTGGACCCAGGGCTTCAGGGATCACAGTAATACCAGGGGGTGAGCCTCCCTCAGGTGGTGGTAACACTATCCATCCGGTCTCTGATAGCTGCCCCCCTTCATTCTGACAGTAGTAGTCCAACTCATTTGGGGTGTATCGTGGTGTCCAGGCACTAAGAGGTACTGGAAATATGGCTGCTTGAACTGTAATACTGGGAGTAAAGATTTTTCCATCGATTGCTGCTTCTCGGGCTGAGGCATCGGCAAGTCTGTTTCCTCGGGATACTTCTCCATCTCCAGTCTGATGACCTCGGCAGTGCATTACAGCAACTTGTTTGAGGGCCCATACTGCTTCCAATAGAGTCAATATTTCTGGACCATACTTGATGGACTTGCCTCCCGAGGTTATCAATCCGCGTTCTTTGTACAAAGCTCCATGGGCATGTAATGTTGTAAAGGCATACTTGGAATCTGTGTATACATTCAGACGGATTCCAGTCCCTATTTTCAGTGCTCGAGTGAGAGCTATTAATTTGGCCTTCGGTGCTGAAGTTCCCGGGGCCAGGGCTGATGATTCTATTACCATGTCTAGAGTCACCACTGCATAACCGGCACATCGTTGTCCATTAATTACAAGACTGCTTCCATCCACGAAGAAAGTTCTTTCTGGGTTGTTCAAGGGGATATCCGTTAGGTCTGGGCGGCTTGAGTATACAGTGTCCATTACTTCTAGGCAATCATGGTCAGGAGGGCCTGGACCAGTCGGCAGTAGGGTAGCAGGGTTCAAGGTTTGACTGACACTCAATTTTAGTCGAGGATTTTCATATAGCATACTTTGATATTTCAACATTCGCGCGTTGGTGAACCAGTAGTTTCCTTTGTGTTCCATTAGGGTTAAAACAGAATGTGGTACAGTGACTTGAAGATTCTGTCCCAAAGTGAGCTTGTCAGCTTCGCTCACTAAGAGGGCTGTGGCTGCTACGGCTCTTAGGCAAGGTGGCCATCCTTTTGCAACAGGGTCCAATTGTTTCGATAGATAGGCTACAGGTCGTTGCCAGGATCCAAGGGGCTGAGTCAGAACTCCCAGCGCGTTTCCACATGACTCATGGACATAAAGACAAAATGGTTTCTGTACATCTGGTAGGCCCAAGGCTGGTGATGACATTAATGCTGCTTTCAGGGATTTCAATGCTTTATCCTGTTCTGGGCCCCATTCCATGGGGAATCGTTCCACTCCCTTCGTGGCTTGATACAAGGGTTTTGCCAAGAACGCAAAATTGGGTATCCATATTTGGCAGTAGCCCGCAGCTCCCAAGAAGGCCCGCACCTGCTTTCTGGTGGTGGGGGTTGGGATGCAGCACACTGCTTTCTTTCGCTCAAGTCCCAATTTCCGGATTCTTCTGGACAGATGGAACCCGAGGTATTTCACTTCTGTTCGGCACAACTGCGCTTTGGCTCTTGAGACCTTGTATCTGGCTTCATTCAGGAGGTGCAAGAGATCACTGGTAGCTTGCACACATTCAGTCTTGGAGTTGGTGGCTATAAGCAGATCATTTACGTACTGGAGCAAGATTCTTTTTCCTTGAGTTACAGAGTAGCTTGAAAGATCTTGGTTGAGAGCTGCACTGAAGATGGTGGGTGAATTCTTGAATCCTTGAGGCAAGTGAGTCCAAGTTAGTTGACCCCGTCTTCATGTAGTGGGGTTCTCCCTTTCAAACGTGAACAAGAGTTGGCTGGCAGATGCCAGGAAGATACAGAAAAAGGCATCTTTTAAATCCAGAAAGGTGAAATGAGTAGCTTCTGATGGAATCAGTCCCAGGAGGGTATAGGGATTTGGTACTACTGGATGTATGGTTTCCACTGCATTGTTCACTCGTCACAAATCCTGCACTGGGCGGTAGTCACCTGTCCCAGGCTTCTTGACTGGGAGGAGGGGGGTGTTCCAGGGCGATTGGCATTCTTTGAGGAGTCCATACTGTAGTAATTTCTTTAGGTGACCATGGATGCCTTCGATTGCTGGTCGTGGGAGAGGATATTGTCGCACATGCACTGGTTCTGCTCCCGGTTTAAGGGTGACAAGCACAGGAGCTATATTCTTTGCTAGGCCAGGAGGATTATCCTCCGCCCACACTCCGGGCGGAGCTAAGATGCTGGTGGGGATACGGGGGCTAGCTGCCTTGGATGAAGGTGGACTATAGAACCGCCATTCTTCTTCTCGGGGGACAGTTAGCACCATCAGGCCAGCAGATTCCGAGTTCACAGTCATCTCCATTTTTCCTCCTTCAACAAAGGATATCTGTGCCTGGAGCTTAGCAAGCATGTCTCGGCCCAAGAGGGGAACTGGGCATTCGGGTATGTACAGGAATTGATGCGTTATTTTCCGTCCCCCTAATTCGCAGGCACGGTTCTGCAGGAAAGGTCTTGTGGTTCTAGTTCCAGTGGCGCCAACAATGGTGACAGATCGGGTAGACAAAGGAGCCACTGGCTTAGCCACTACTGAGTGTTCGGCCCCCGTATCCACCATAAAGTCCATGTATTGGTCCCCAATCTTTAAGTTGACCATAGGCTCCTGGGGACCCAGGGAAAACTTGGAGCCCGGTCTGGCCTAGTCCTCATCCACATAGTCATCTTCAGTGGTCACCATTCCTTCCACAGCAGCGGCTTCTTCCTGCTGAAACTGAAACTGTGCATGCTGCATTCCCCCTCGCTGCTGGAATCGCCCCCCCCGCTCTCCTGGTGCTCCCTCCTCCCCTCCAGGGGGTGGAGCTACTATTCGGGCATTCATACTTCCAATGTCCTTCTTCCTTACAATAGGCGCACTGAGTTGCACCTAAGGGGGACCGAGCGCTCCCTCGGCCCCTTCCCCATCCTCTGGTCCCTCTGTTTGGGTATCCTCCACGTCCTTCAACTAGAGCTGCAGCAAGCAGATCAGCTTTCTTCTTCATCTTTCTTTCACTTTCCCTTTTACATTCTTGATCACGATTCACAAAGACCTTCTGGGCGACTTCCATTAGCTGTGCTGTATTCATGCCCGCAAATCCTTCCAACTTTTGCAGTTTCCGTTTTATGTCTCCCTGGGACTGACTCACAAAAGCAGCGTTCACCATACGCAAATTCTCCTGGGCTGCTGGATCATATGGGGTATAAAGTCTATAAGCTTCAGTTAATCGTTCATAGAAGGCAGCTGGACTTTCATCTGGGCGCTGAAGAACTTCTGCTATCTTCCCAATATTCATGGCTTTCTGGTCTCCCCTCCTCAGGCCTTGCAGCAGGGCCTGGCGGAAACGGGTAAGGGCCCTCTCTCCTGCACTATTTGGATCCCATCTTGGATCTTCATTCGGGAAGTCTACGGCCACTGCCTGTCGGGGATCTAGGTCTCTTCTGTCTACAGGGTTCTCGTCCAGCCATCAGGTAGTTGCTTGCACTATTCGTGCCCGCTCTTCAGTAGTTAAAAGGGTAGACAAGAGCTGGCGGCAGTCAGACCAGGTAGGCTGGTGGGTCTGCATGATACTAGACATTAATTCTGTCAGATCTTGGGTTTTTTCAGTATAAGAGGCATAGTGCGTTTTCCAGTTTAATAAATCTGTGGTAGAAAAGGGCACATAAACGAGACTAGTCGGCCCGGCCACCACCTGACCATCGTCGTTGAGAATGGGTAATCCGGGGACCTGGCGTAATGGCATCTGGCGAACTTCTTTCTGGCTCGTCTCCCTGCTTCGGAGAGCGTAACGTATATTTGCGTGCCCAGCGGTGGCTCTTCCGCTGGGGCCTGGACTAGGACTAATGGGTGACCCTGGACTGGCAGTTTATCCCCCGCTGGCAGTCCCTTCAGGAGATGGTAGTCCTGCCGGGGAACCTTGTTTGGGACTGGGACTCCTACTTTGGGAAGGGAGTTGCTCTCCTCCAGGCAATGGAAGTGGCTGATGGGGTGGAGGCTCATCTGCTGGGGGAACTCTCTCTTCTCCTGGCTCTACTCGAGGTAATGCTGGAGCTGACGGGACCGGTTTATACAGGAATAGGGGTGGATAATTCGGGACTTCTGCAGGTTCTGGGGCTGAGTAAATGGGAAACTTTTCTCCCTTCATCCCGGGGACCCCCTTTGTAGTTGCTAACATTATCCTGCATTGCTCCTCACAGTAACGCTTCATACAAGAGGGTTGCCTTTCACAAGCATCTAACCAGGAGTCTATATAGGGAAACTGGTTGGGGTAATTCCTATGCACTATCCCATGCACTCGGGACACAATTCTAACATCAAAAGTACCATTTGGTGGCCACACGGTGTCCAGCACCAGCCACTCCCTACCACATAATTTCTCTAATCGGGACGGTGACATTTTCGTCCCGTAGTCACCGCTAAATCCCTTCTTAAAATTTGTGATCATACAGTTCAGTGGAGTTTGCACAGACCCCGCCCCTCCCATTATGACGTACAAGACAACAGACAAAGAGGGTGGGTAGTATGGCTGCAGGTAAGGGGCCCGTACAGCCCACAGAACAGTAAGGGAGACAAACACCAAACGCTTCCTCCTTTTCGCGACCTGGGCGCGGTCGCCCAGCCAGGAACTGCGCTACTCAGGAGTCCGCTCTCGCGTGCTCTATGTTTCAAGACCTCTCATTCACTCAAACAGACAGGCATGCCACCGAGTTCCCAAAATTCCATAAAGGCCTACCTTACTTATTCATGAGGGGTGGGGTTTCGTCCTCGCGCATACTCATGCAAGGAGTACTCGGGCACACCCTGAGAGGTGATCAGGCTCTCGTTACCTTAAACCGTTACCTTAAACCGTATTAGTCTCGCGCATGTGGGACTCTACCATAGCTAACTGACTAAGAACCAGACAAATTGCTACTCACCGGATCTGGCCACTAATGCGCTGTGCAACCAGTCCCTCCTTGGGTTGAATCCTGGACTCCTGGTGGTTTTCCCATCAGCCCCTGCGGGCTTAACAGAGACGTGAGGGAGACACTCTCCCTTCGCGACTCTCAAAGCCGGCACGGAGGGGCTCAGCCGTCGTGGAGGGAGGGGTGGAGGGAGGGAGGGATTCAGCCGGGCAGAGGGTGCCCCGCGGGACAGTCCATTCTGCCGCTGCTGTGGCGGCAGCGGCAGCAGCGGTAGCAGCCAGCGTTTCTTTTTTAAATTTAATTTTACTTGAGCCGATGGGGGGGGGGGGTTAGGACTGGTAATGGGCTATGGGGGGGCTAGGACTGGAAATTGGCTGGGGGGGTTAAGACTGGAGGTGGGCTGATGGGGTTAGGACTGGTAATGGGCTGTGGGCTGTTGGGGGGGTTTGAACTGGTAATGGGCTATGGGGGGGTTAAGACTAGTAATGGGCTGTGGGCTGATGGGGGCTGTCTGGTAATGGGCTATGGGGGGCTAGGACTGGAAAGGGGCGGGGGGGCTTAAGACTGGCGGTGGGCTGATGGGGTTAGGACTGGTAATGGGCTGTGGGCTGTTGGGGAGGTTAGAACTGGTAATGGGCTATGGGGGGGTTAAGACTGGTAATGGGCTGTGGGCTGATGGGGCTGTCTGTCTGGTAATGGGCTATGGGGGGGCTAGGACTGGAAATGGGCTGGGGGGCTTAAGACTGGAGGGCTGATGGGGTTAGGACTGGTATTGGGCTAGGGGGCGTTAGGACTGATAATGGGCTATGGGAGGGCTAGGACAGGAAATGGGCTGATGGGGAGGGGTTAGGACTTGAGGGGGGCTGATGGGGTTAGGACTGGTAATGGGCTGTTGGGGGGGTTAGAACTGGTAATGGGCTATGGGGAGGCTAGGACAGGAAATGGGCTGATGGGGAGGGGTTAGGACTTGAGGTGGGCTGATGGGGTTAGGACTGGTAATAGGCTGTGGGCTGATGGGGGGAGTAGGACTGGCAATGGGCTATGGGGGGCTGACTGGAAATGGGTTGATGGGGTTAGGACGGGAAGTGGATTGATGGGGGGTTAGGACTGGTAATGTGTTATAGGGGGGGCTTAAACTGAAAATGGGGTGATAGGGGGTTAGGACTGGAAGTGGGTTGATGGGGGTGCTAGGACTGGTATTGGGTTGGGGGGTTGCTAGGACTGGAAATGGGCTGATGCAGGGACTAGAAGGGAACGGATGCTGGGTGAGGCTGGAACTAGAAGGGAGCTGATGTTGGGGGAGGATTAGAATGGGATGGGGCTGGAAGAGTAAAATGGAGAAGGGAAAAATATTTTGTGTGGGAGGGATAAAAAATCTACAATTGGCCGGGTATTGGGAGAGTAAGTGGGGATTGCGGATGGAGGGGTAAAATTTGAGTGGATGAAATAGGAATGAGGAAAGAGCAAAAGGAGAAAGATTAGTATGTTAAAGCAGATGTAGAGAGAGAATGGAAAAAAAACTAGAAGAGAGAAGAAAGGACAAATGGACAGCAGACGATGGAGAGTTAGCAGAAGACATGAAGAAACCAGAAGAAAGTGTCTGGAGCAATTGCAGCTGAAAAAAATGCACAAAAGGTAGAAAAATCTCTCTTTATTTTGAATTATTAATTGGAATATGTCAGCTCTGGTAAATGTGCATCATTAACGTCTGCGCTTTGTTTAGTACAAGAGCAAATTAATGTATAGTTTTATTTCTACAGTGTTGTACATTCCAAGTTTGGCTTTTGGGATTCCCAGTTTAATTATTGTCTTCCTGTTTCTAAATTGTGATTACTTGTTTGGTGATGGTCTAGGTTCTGCATGTGTAACTGAGCTGAGGTGTTCTGTTTATATAATTCCTATTTGACATTGCCACTTGTTCTCTTTCCCCATTAGGTCATGTATTGTTGTTCTCTGAAATGTATTGGTTTAATATTTGCAGTGTTGCCTTTTGATTGGTAGAGTATGGTGCTTTGTGAGTCCTGGTAGTGCTGTTAGGATACGGCGGGTTTGCTATGGGTTCTAAATGGGCAGTGTTTGTAGTAGTTCCTAATGTGTCTGGCAGTTGGCACTGGATTATAGTAATGTAGAAATCTTTTAGTCTTTCTTTATCCATACACTCATTAAGAGGCACGTTTACTAAAAGTTAGTATATGGTAACATTATGCAAATATTTATGGAAATGAGGCCCCGCACCGAGTCTCCGCACATGGCCCTGCACCCCCTTGGGCCGCCCCTGCTGAGGAGGCTAGGCTGGAGGCTAGAGTGATGTATTTGGCAAATGCATTCTATGAACTTTGGGTTTCTACCAAGGGTATGTCCTTAGTGGTGGCAGCTCGATGGCTCTTGTGAAGGTATAACTGGTTGGTGGATGTGTCCTCTAAGACTCTTCAGTGTAAGCTCCCCTTTAAGGACAAGCTTGTGTTTGGGGATGCCTTGGAGATGTTGGTCAAAGAATTTGGGGAGTTCAGGCTGGCTACGTTTCCTGATGACAAGCCAAAGGCTAGTAAACTGACCCCGGTGTTGAGGGATCGGTCTTACGATTTACATCATTTCTGAGCAGTGCACTTTGCCCCTTATTAAATGGTACATTATCCTTTTAGGGGTCAGACTTTTGGGGTGATAGAGGAACGGGTCAGGGGTTCTTTTCAGGAACTGGGACCAGTTCCAAGAAAGCACAATGAGATGAGGGGGCCCAGGCAGGGGTGGTGCAGGTCGGGGATTGTCTTCACCAGTTTTACCCTGTCTTAGTCCAGATCACTTCTGACCAATGGGTGATGGAAGTCATTCACGAAGGTTTTGCTCTGGAGTTCACAATACTGCTCGTGGATGCCTTTCTGTTGTCTCCTTGCAAAGCTTCCACCAAATTGCAGGCCGTCAGGGATACTCTCCAGCAGTTGCTCCAGTTACAAAACTACTGTAATCAAGATACAAAACACCACCATTCAAGTAAAACAGGAGGTGAAATACTTGGAAATCATCTTGGACAAATCCCTCAGTAGGTCATCCCAGGTAAAACAAACAGCTAGGACTGTATTCTTTAAGCTAAGATCCATCCAGAACCTAAGACCTCTCCTAGAACCTAGCGATTTTTGAATGGCAGTCCAGGCGCTCATAACCCCGCGCTGGGACTTCTGCAATAGTTTACTACAGGGTCTGCCCAAAAAGACAATTAACATCCTCCAAATAGCCCAAAATGTGACTGCCCGAATAATAGCTAAAGCAAGCTTGACAGAGCATATTACACCAATCCTCAAAGATCTGCACTGGCTCCCATCAACGAGTAGAATAAAATATAGAGTAATAATTACCACTTTCAAGCTACTACATAACATCTCACCCTCATACCTCACATCTAAGATTCATACCCAAGCAGAGACCAAGAGCAGAAGAAACAGCAGTCTAAACACTCTTGCAGTACCATCATCGATCCGTAGTACAAAGGAAGTAACCAACAAAAGAGCATTCGCCTACACTGCACCCAAATTATGGAACCTCCTGCCAGTCCACATCAGGTCTATCAAAGACCTCAAAACATTTAGGAAAGAGCTAAAGACACTACTGTTTACTGAATACTACAACAATGACTAAAATGCTGCCCGTTCACATACGCTAATACTTACTCCCTGTAAGTATTAGCGTATGTGTCTCAGCTCCCCTCGTGTTAAATGTATCCCCCAATTGTGTTGTGACCACTTTGATTGAAGGATAAGGCGGTATACAAAACTGTCTAAATAAATAAATGTCTCACAATCATTTAAAATGTATATAGTTGATGTTATATATATTATCAATAGCACCTTATATAATAGCTCACGATTCAGGCATCTACTTTGCATATAGTTCAAGTTTTTCTATGGTTCTTTTTAATTGTTCTCTGTAGCTGTTTATTCAATGTAAACCACTCTCTGGAAGGGGAGGTATATAAAAACTGTATAAATAAATATGTAAAAATGAATGGTCTCCATAGGCCAGTCAGGTTAAGGTAAATAGTCAAACCTCTTCACTGGCAAAAGCTTCTCCATCGGCACCCGATTCAGCATCGGGGGTGGAAGCGGCAGCCGCAAGCCCCTCCCGCTCCCCCTGCCATGGCCTAATCAGGACACCAGCAAAAGCATTTAAAGAAGCATGCCTTCAGGTGTGACTGTGCCTGAGGGCCTCGCCAGAGGGCCCTTTGGCATGGCCTTTAGGCGGGGATGATACCGTTTGCCAAACTTTTAGTCCTTATAAAATTTCACCATCCGAACAAAAGAGCCATGACAAATAAGCAAGTAAGTAAAGCACGAGGAAACAGCACCGAACAATACAGACACAGATAGACTGAACTCTACTGAATCGTGAGTAAGCTCTCATGCACATTGCTTACCCACACAGAAACAACCACTTAAGCCCTCTGCCACATTAATGTAGGCTTACATATAAGTACATACCACTCTCACCCACCCCTAAGCACCACTTTACATATAACTTTTACCTCAGTGGCTCACTCTTTATCAAGCATAAAGCAAAGAAAACTTACACAATGAGCAAAAATCTATTCACCTTAATCCTCCTCGCACTCTCTATTCTTCAAACCCAAATTTATTTATTTATTTACATTCTCTTATATACCGCGCTATTCTGCATCAGTGCGGTTTACATTGAACAAACTGAAATTACATTGAACAGGGCATTATAATTTGGAGATAACTATTTTACAGGGAACATGGGCTATGGATGGTTAAGTGGCTTGCCCAAGACCACAAGGAGCACCTGTGGGACTAGAAACCCCAGTCCTTCCGGCCCAAGGTTGCTGTCCTCTAGTGAGATTTGAACCCCCGACCTTCTGGCCTGAAGTACCTTGCCCCAACCACTAGGCCACTCCTCCACAAATTCATAAATGCTGGACAAACCACTATACTCGCATCAGCTCAACTGATCCCAATCATACATACAAGCAAATATGCAACTCGTAAGATACATCCAAACCAATATCAACATAACAGATCATGAAGAATCTATGCAGAAGCAGTCCCATCCAAGACTCAACAACATACCCCACTCAAATGTGCACTAATCAATGCTGGATTAATCTGAAACAAATTCCACACAATAATGGATTGCATACAAAACTGGAATATAGATGTGTTTCACCGAAATATGGCTCTCCGACTCAGACAACACAATTATAAACCCAATTACATCTCAACAATACACAATACATAACTCCACAAGACATTCATGAAGAGGTGGAGGAATTCTAATCATAGCAGAGGCACAACTGAACCTCACTACAACCTCCTCTTTTTACTCAAAAGGAAGAAACATAATAACAATTTCAAATAGGCACCTAGCATTATGCCTCATATACAGAGCCCCAAGTTCTGATGGAGAACTCTCAACCATCCTAGAGCTAGTGTGCTCCCACGCTACACAGAACAAACCTCTCCTCATCCTAGAAGGCCCTAATCTCCCATCGCTGCCACAGCATGACACAGCTACCTTTCTGGAAGCAATGAAGGTTCTACATTATGCCCAAATGGTGTACACTCCAACCCACAAGAAAGGGAGGGACCCTCGACCTCACCTTTGCACCCAACCAATTTATTACTCAAAACCTATTAATATACCTAAGAGTCACACCAATCCCATGGTCGAACCACCACATAGTCACCTTCTCCATTAATGCACCCGTAACGGAAAGAACATTGTGGGCAAGTCAATTAACCCTCCATTGCTCAGAAAAATCCAAGTTATCAATGTCCCTGTTTAATGTACATTACCAAGTTTAAGTTACAATGTAAACCGCTTTGAAATAATAAAGCGGTATAAAAAAACTGTTAAATAAAATAAATAAACACCAGAGACAATCCTGAAGGAAAGAAGGAGATTTCAGACCTTCAACAAGGAAAAATTCCTAGAGCAAGTACTACTAGAGTTTGAGCAAAATACAACAGACCTTTACTCCATCCATCATCACCAGCTGGAAAAAAGCACTCCACAATGCATCACTAGCACCAACCAAACCATTCCAAGACAACAGAAGAAAACGGAACACTCCATGGTTCTCAGGTGAAATCAACGAACAGAAGAAACAACTAAGGAAACTGGAGAGACTATGGCATCGATCCAAAGACCAACACCATCTCACAAAATACAACGAAACGCAAGCCATATACTTTGAACCCATATAATCATCCAAGTTCTACACCCTGTTCTATGTAAAGTTGGTTTTGTTGACATGTTTTCTGTAAATCACCCTCACTTAACGATAGGGTGTGTGACGTAGAAGCCTCTCAAGAAGCAATGGAGATAGAGGGAGATCTGGTGGAGAAAAGTGGTACTGCACTGAAAAGCAGGATTTTCACTTCAGAAGGAAAAAAACATGCAGCTGATCAGGAACCACACCTCACCTTAGGGGAGGAGACAGGTCAGGTCACTGATTGGGCATGCCCAAGCAGGAGGCGGGTGGTGCAGCACAGTGGGAGCTTGTTAAATACGCAGGCAGTTAGAACACAGAAGAGTCGGGAAGTGAAACAAGAAGAGAAACCGAAGTGGAAACAGAAACAGTTGGAGAAGCATCTGACGAGGAGCAGCTGGGATCCACAGAGAAGCAGGGATCCACAGAGGAGCAGTTTGGAGTAACGAAGGGAGTTACTAGGAGACTCAAAGGCACTGAGAGACTTCTATGGAAGGAAAGACTCAGAAGCACAGAGAGACCTAGAACTACAGCTTGAACTACCTGAGAACCAAGCAGGACCTTGGAGCAGTAACCAGTGGGATAAAGGTTCACCCTGGAGACACTCTCAGCACAAGGTACGAACTGGGGTTGAAGGAGCTAGCAACTGTGATACTAGGAAGCAAGAAAGCTGGAAGAATAGCTTTAAAAGCCAGAACAATGACAGACAGAACTATGGCAGATTTGTTCAGCCTGATATACACTTGAGCAGCATAAGAGACACTAATAAGCCAGCTGGAGCCTACATCCTGAATGCCAATAGAAGGAAAAGTGCTGAGACTTATTTGGAAAACCTGACCCAAGGTAAAGCTGACATTTCTAGTTTTGATTGTCCGTTCAGAAACTCTACAGAGCGAGTTAAACTGTTAAAGGAAAACCCAACACTTGCTTTTAAGGATAAGTGGGGGAGGGGTTTTACTCACACGGAGAACTGTTGTGCTGACAAAGACAGCATACCCAATTACCACGAGCTAGATATCTTAAATAAACGTTTACCTGAAGCAGAAGAAAGACATCAGCTTAGCAACAGACACACGCAGGCTGAATTGCTTCTAGCAGAGTTCAGGGAATTCTTAGAGAAAAAGGCAGTCTCTCCTTTTAATCTTACACAGCATGCCAATAGCTGTGAGGAAGAGATGCCGTTAGAGATTTCCTTGCCTTCAACAGAACAAGACCTAGCCATGGATTGCTCTACTTGTACTATTGAAAAGAGTCTTGATTGAATGTTTTAAAGTTATATGAAAAGAATATAATAGAAGATTAACTTACCTGTTACCAGTGTGAAGAAGCTTATGAAATTTTAATAAGTGGAATCACTTCCCAAAGCTGAGAAGTTTTGCTGTTATGAAAAGACTTTAGTTTCAGTTCATGGAAGAGTCACATGATTACCTGAAGGTGAATCTGAGAAGGAACAGTGAACAAGCTAATTAAAAACTAGCCCAGCCTTGCAAATCCTGTATGTTTTGGTTTTCCCATCTTTTGTTAAATGTGCCATAATCTTCTTTTGTGTCTGATTGCACTGAACTGCAAAGGGTGGAAATAAACCTCTTAAAAGAAATTTTCTTTGCCTGCCTTTGTCTGCTCGAGCTACAACTACAATCTCAATCCTTCAGGAGGCTCAGGACTACATTACCCAGAATCCCTACGGTCAAATAATAGTACTTCACCCCTGAAGGGCACCAAAGGCCACTCCTACCTGGAAACCTTCAAGGCCCAGGTAGTGGGTGGGTGGCAGGTGGTATAAAAAACATGTTAAATAAATGAAAATAAATAAATATATTTATTTATTTTGTGGTACCCAAGAAAGAGTGTTCCTATCATCCTCTTTTCGATCTCAAGTATTTCAACAGGTCACTGCGGTTACTGCGCTTTTGTGTGGAAACCTTTTGATCCGTAATAATGGCTGGCTGAAGCAGAGAATTGGTGACAGCCTTGTATCTTACAGAAGCCTCTCTCTATGTCTCTGCCTGTATCATCAGTGTTACTTAAGGTTTCCGGGCCCCATGGGACCCTTTCAGTTTCAGACCCTTCCATTTGGCCTTGCAATGGCTCCTTGGACCTTCACAAAGATTATGGTAGTTGTGGCAGCAGCTCTGTGGCGCGAGGGAGTGAGTGCACCCCTATCTGGATGACTGGTTGATTTGAGTGAAGTCACTAGAGATAAGCATGTCAGCAATGCAGCGAGTCCTCACCACCCTAAAGAACGTTGGCTGGGTAGTCAATACCGCCAAAAGTCACCTCATGATCTCTCAAGATCTCATATATGTAGATAACGGCTAACCATTCCTTCCTTACCTGCCTTCTCGACCCACCAACCAAGCCTCTAGGTAAAGTTCTTATCTTTATTTATCTGTAAGAGTATCCCTATTTATATAATTTTATATAATTTGTACATAGTTTTCCCTCGTTGTTTTTTCCATGTCTACATTCCCTGTTCAATGTAAAAAAACTTGATGTAACTTGTTACATTCTTGTATGTTCTGTTCAAATGTAAACCGCACTGATTATAATAGCGCGGTATATAAGAAAAATAAATAAATAAATATATGTGGGGGGCATGGTTCGACACCAGTCAGAGCTTGGTTTTTCTGCTGGAAGAGTGGATTCAGAAGCTACAGACACAGATTCAACTTTTCTCGTGCCAGCAGGTCCAGTTAGCGTGGTCTTATCTTAGATTTTGGGGTCCATGGCAGCAATGTTGGATCTCATTCCCTGTGCCAGGGCGCACAGGCTGTCCACTGCAGAGGTCCCTGCTGTCACATTAGTTTCCTCAACAACATTCCCTCTCAAGGAAACAACTATGCTGGGTGGAGGTCCGCAGCAGCCTGACTTGGTGGTTAGATTCCTCCAGACTGTTGAAGGGGATGCCACTGGAGTCACTGGACTGGCCAATGGTGACAGCAGACACCAGCCTCTCTGGATGTGGAGCGCATTGTTTGTCACAGGTCACGCAGGGACGGTGGTCTGAAGAACAGAATGCGTGGTCGATCAGTCATCTGGCAATGCGTGCCATCTGGCTAGTGCTCCAAGCCTTTCTGCTGATAGTACATCACAAGGCTGTGCAAGTCTTTTCAGACAATACCACCATGGTAGCATACATCAAGCATCAAAGGGGCACAGGAAACATGCTGTTGGCAGAGAATATCTCTCTGCTACTTCAGTGGGTGAAGGCAAATCTTCTAGGATCGTCTGCAGCCCACATTACAGGGATACAGAATGTGCAACAGACTTTCTCAGCTGTCATCAGTTGTATCCTGAGGAAGGGGCTCTGGGGCAGTTGGTCTTTCTCAGTCTGGCCTGGTGGTGGGGGATTGCTGGGTAATGGACCTGAAAGTGTCTGCCACTAATGCCAAAGTATCCCAGTTCTTCAGCCACTATCGGGGAAGGATGTCCAAGGGACTCGATGTGTTAGCATTTCCACTGTGGCAAACTAACATAGCCGACACTGTTGTCAATACTCAATGACCTTTATTCACTGTTGTCTGTAATAAATGACCTTCAATTACTGTTGTCAGTATCCAACTAACTTGAAAACTGTAATTACAAAACATATACTGTTGCCAGTAGATAAGGTTATACTGTTGCCAGTAGATAAAGATATACTGTTGCCAGTAGATAAGGATATACTGTTACCAGTAGATAAGGATATACTGTTACCAGTAGATAAGGATATACTGTTGCCAGTAGACAAGGATATACTGTTGCCAGTAGATAAGGATCCTCATATACTGCAGCCAACAACAAATTAGCCTTAAACTATTTTTTTACAACTTGCACTCCTATCAATAGCTAGGGAATTCAACACTCTGTCACCTGTTTATCCGCTTATATACTTCATTTCCATAGCATATACTCCCATTGATAGCTAGAGATTTGTTCACACTGTTATCTGCATTAACCTAATACATAACACACAACATTGAACCTCAACCACACAACATTGAACCTCAACCACAGGACAATTACATCTAAAATGTCTTGCTCAAATACCTTCTGGCTAAAACTAATATGCAGCTGTTTAACAACTATGACACTAATCACACTGACCAACAGTCTAAACAACAAAATCTACAAACCAATCCCAATAATACAAAGAATCATCCGACCAGATCCCCCTTCATCTCAAATGCATATTGGCATCAATACAAAAATAAACCATCACAGGCTAATACATATAAAACCTACTACACTCGCCCATCCACACACTCAACCGACAACCATTCAAGCTTTGTCCTGTATATTAATAAATGCAAGATCTATGAAAAATAAACTACCTATTTTCATTGACTTACTAAATGATCAAAAGCCAGACATCCTATGTGTTACTGAAACTTGGCTAACCGACTCTGATGTTGTTTACCTAAACCAACTCAACACGAACAACTATGACATATCTCATACACACAGAAACTCTAAAAAAGGAGGTGGTGGTGTCCTTATAATGACAAAAAAAGAACTAAAGGCTAAACCACATCCATCTGATCTCCCAAATAACATTGACACCCTCATCTTAAAAATAGCTCATTTCAAAATTTGCTTATTATACAGACCACCGGATCAAAAATCTGAAAACTTAGATGCCCTAATAGAACTCCTCAGCTCATCCACAGTCTCCAACCCTATAATATCACTAGGAGATTTTAACCTCCCATCTCTGCCCCCCTCACACTCAGCTCTTTTCCTGGAATCATTAGCAGATATGGGTTTCCTCCAAATAATTAATACAAAGACTCATAAGAAAGGTGGAACCCTTGACCTAGTCTTTCTACCAGAAGCTTTCCAAAAACATTTTAACCAGTCATCGCTTGAGTGTATACCCATTCCTTGGTCAGACCACCACCTGATCAAATTCACCTTAGCCTACACTGGAAGAAACAACAAAAATAACCTACAAATTACCCCTCCACCTAGATTCACAAAATTTAACGCTAACGAATTCATTGATCTAACTATTCCCTATCTCACCCTTGTACCAACTGACCTAGATGAAGCAGTCGCAACTTGGCACAATACAATTAACAATGCAGCTGCATATAAACAATCCATCAAGAAGAAAAGCTACTCTAGAATAGGAGATGCCCCCTGGTTCAACAGCACCTTAAGACGAATGAAGAGAGAATTGAGAAATATTGAATCCAAATGGCGCAAATCCAAATCCATCTCTTCTTATGACGCTTATCACAGCCACCTTAAAAAGTACAAAGAAGCTTCAGACGGCGCAAAGAAAATTTACCACACAACTATACTAACCAAATCCATTAATAGACCAAGAGAACTTTTCAGTATTGTCCAAAACTTAACTAATAACTCATATGGGACCAACAACGATACTATTGATATCTCTGCCCAGACTCTAGCAAACCACTATATAAATAAATCAAAAACATTTGCATTCACACCAAATCCTCTATCACTTTCCCACCAACATCAATTAGAAAAATGGTCCGACTTCCACTCTATAACCAAAGACACTCTTAAGATGACTATTTCAAATCTGAACACTACGACCTCTCAACTTGATCCATGTCCGGTAAACTGGATCAAGCATACCCTCTCTACACTATCCCCCTTTATCCTTCCTATAGTCAATCTGTCGCTGCGCCAAGGATACTTACCACCTTCCCTCAAACATGCACAAATCCGACCGATAATCAAAAATAACACCCTCGACAAAACATCACCTAATTCCTACAGACCTATCTCTAGCATTCCATTTATGGCTAAACTGATTGAAAAGGTCGTTCAAACTCAAACACAAGATCACATAGAAACCTCAGCCCCCCTTGATGACCAACAATATGGCTTTCGCCCCTATCATGGTGTAGACACTCTATTAACAGTACTCCTCGATACCTTAACACGAGGTATTGATAACCCTAAACAAGCTTTCATTCTCCTCTTTCTAGACATCTCTGCAGCGTTTGGCAGTGTACACCATGCTGTAATGCTTAACAGACTAAAACAAATAGGAATCCACTCAACTGTACATAATTGGTTCACCTCATATCTAACTGATCGAACCCAAACCGTCCGAACTAACACAGAAACATCTAAAACATATAAACAGGAAATTGGTCTCCCACAAGGCTCCGCCCTCTCTGCCCTCCTATTTAATATATATTCAACCAGTCTGCAACATTTTCAAGAAATTTAAAGTCCATTATCACATATATGCAGACGATATGATGATGTACATACCATTCACAATCCCAACACTCCCATTACAACTGTTAACAGAATGCTTCTCTGAATTAACAATCTGGCTAAAAGACCACAATCTCCATATCAATCATTCTAAAACTGATATATTAATAGTAACTAAAAATCAATCCTACATACCTCCAACACACATCACTCTCCAAAATCACAACATTACTATAAAAATGAAGTAAAATACCTAGGTGTCACCCTTGACTCACACCTTAGTATGGACACACATATTAGAAACATCACTAAGAAAATCTACTTTAAACTCAAAATTTTAAAACAATTACGTCCTCTTGTACTTCTACATGATTTTCTGAGCATTATCCAGGCTATCATCACACCACACTTTGATTTCGCAAATCTCACCCTACTAGGAACAACAAAACAAAACATTAAAAGACTCCAACTTGCCCAAAATGCAGCAGCAAGAATTGTAATGAAGGTTCCACCATTTGAACACATTACCCCTATACTAGCAAACCTTCACTGGCTCCCAATTCAATCCAGAATAAATCACAAATTGATTATCACTACATTTAAGACATTAAATACAATGGCCCCAGTCTCTTTAACAAAACTTATCATTAAAGACACATCCCAAACTGCGCTACGGAGAGGCCACACGAATAAAATTAGGATCCCGAAAGATTTCACAACTACCAAAAAAACAACTAATAAAAAAGCGTTTTCTCATGCAGCTCCCACCCTATGGAACTCCCTCCCTGAAGAAATAAGAGCACTAAATGATGCAAAGGAACTCCGCAAGAAATTAAAAACATATTTATTCATCTCCCATTTCGGCAAACTAGAAAATACCTTACCACTAACAGGAAATGGTTAATAGCGACCTCAGGGTACACCAACTCCAATTTTTCTATCTAACTACAATTAAAGTCGATTAAATAACTATTTGTAAATCCTGTAAATAGATATATGTAAATAGTTCAAAATATGTAAATAGTTCAATTGTTATTTAACAAATTATTTACCATATTTAGTCCAATCATGTTTAATGTATTTAGCAAAATTGTACCTAGTTAATTAATGTTTCATGTATTTAGCAAAATTGTACCTAGTTAATTAATGTTTCATGTAAAACAGACCTGTTAATCTGTTCATTCCTTGTTCACTGTAAACCGCACCTGATCTGTGGAAGGTAGCGGTATATAAGCAACTGTTAAATAAATAAAATAAATAAATAAATAAATAATCTAATAGGTCGTTTACTCCAGCGCAGTGGAGGGTAGTGGTGTTGATTGCTCCCAGTTGGCCTCAGGGACCATGGTATGCCAACCTCATTCAACTGGTGGTTGTTGCCAACAAGACCCGATCTGTTATCATAGGGTCCATTCCTGACGCTTGAAAGGGTGCACCTGAGGAAACAAAGTTATTTGGTGCAGGTCATTGCCATGCTGTTTCTCACGCATAAGTGTTCCACCTCTGGGTTTGGCAAGTCATCTAGACCATTGTGGGCCACTATCCCAGATGTCATAGCTTTTTTTACAGGCTGTTGTGTAGAAGGGCCTAGCCTTGAATTCCCTCCAGGTGCAGGTCAGTGCTCTCGCTTGTTATCAGGGTTGCATTCAGGGCCTCTCTTTGACGTGTCATCCTGATGTCTTGCACTGAAGACGGTGTTTCTGGTGGCCATTTGCTGAGCTCGGAGGGTCTCGGAACTGCAGGCGTTATCCCGTAAAGAGCCCTTTTTTATCCTTTCCAAAGAAACAATTGTTTTGCACACAGTGCCTTCCTTCTTGCCCAAGGGAGTGTCGGCGTTCCACATGAATCAGGCTGTGCTTCTGCCAAGGTTTCCAGATATGGAGGATCTGCAGCTCCATCTTTTGGATATGTGCAGAGTGCTCTATCATCTGAAAAGGACGGAATCAGTTTGCAAGATGGACCGTCTTTTTATCCTTTTATAGGGACCCTTGCAAGGGTGAGGTAGCCTCAAAGGCTTCCATTGCAAGATGGCTAAAGGAGGCACCATTGGGGTTGCACGCCCATTCCACTAAAGCTCAGGCAGCAGTGTGGGTGGTCTTGTACCGCCTTCGGATATCTGCAAAGCTGCTATTTGGTCCTTGTTGCATACCTTTGTCTGGCACTGTCGGTTAGATCATCAAGCGTGTGCTGATGCATGGTTCGGTGCATGGGTGTTGCAGGCCGGACTTGCCGGTCCTACCCAAGTCCGAGTACTGCTCTGGTATATCCCAGGAATCTGGACTGGGCTGGAGATATGCTATGGAAGATGAAATTAGGCCTCCCCCTATGCTTTGTAGCGCTATACAAATGATAAGTTATAATAGTAGTAGTACCGTTCACAAGACCACCTTAAAAAAAGAAATGAAAGACGGATGACATAACAGAGCCTGAAGCTCTGAAATATGCCTAACAGAACAGATAGCCACCAGAAAATCTGTCGAGAGTCAAGTCTTTCAAGGAAGCCTTCCCCACTGGCTTGTAAGGTTCCCCAGCTAAAGCATTCAACACCAAATTGAGATCCTAAGGAGGGACCAACGACCTTTGCTGAGGCCGCAGGCGCCATACCGCCCGCAGGAACCTACCTGTGTCTGCATATTCTCCTAACACCTTCCCATGAACCTTGCCCCTGTAACAGGAAATAGCCACCAACTGCACTCGCAAGGCCCTGGCCGCAAGGCCCTTCTTGAAACCTGCCTGTAAAAACCAAAACCTCCGGCACCGAGACCATGAGCGGTCTCTTCTTCTGGTCTGCACACCAGCCCTCAAAAATGCGCCAATCCTCACATAAGAGAGGCAGATTGAGCACTTGCGAGCATTCAACGAGGTTGTGATCACCGCTCCCGAATATCCTCGCTTACGGAGCCTTGCCTTCAATAGCCAGGCCATAACGAATCGGTCCACCTGAGGCATCCGCACAGGCCCCTGAGCCAGGAGATCGTTTCTACACGGGAGACGCCACGGACAATTGGCCAGCAACCTTACGAGGTCGGCATACCATGACCGCCTTGTCCAGTCTGGGGCTGTGAGAATCACAAACCCTTGGTGTGCCTCTACTCGCCGCAGGACCCTTCCTATGAGAGCCCAAGGTGGAAACACATAAAGGAGTCCTCCATGGGCCATTTCTGAACCAGAGCATCCAGGCCCTCCGACATCCTTTCCTTTCTCCAGCTGAAGAACCGGCTCGCCTTGGCTGACTCCCACCAAGCCATAAGGTCCATGACCGGAGCCCCCTAACGGTGTACCACCTGTTTGTATACTTCCTGACAAAGCTCCCACTCGCCGTGATTGTACCTGCTCAGATAGTCTGCCGTGATGTTTTCTACCCCGGCCACATGTTGCACCAACAAGGACGTTAGATGGGCTTCGGCCCACTGCAACAGACTCTCTGCTTCCTCCTCCAATAGGGGACTGCTCGTGCCGCCCTGACGATTGATATAGGCCACTGTGGTCACATTGTCGGACAGCACCCAGACTGCCCTCTGGCAGACCCAATGTTCGAATGCTTTGAGAGTTAAAGCTACCACCTGCAGCTCCAATCTGTTGATGGACCACTGGGCTTCAGTTGCATTCCAGATGCCCTGAGCGAAACAGCCCTCACAGTGAGCCCCCCAACCAGTCAGACTGGCGTCCGTCGTCAACTGCAGCCACTGCGGAGGCTCGAAGGGCATTCCGCGCTCCAAGTTCCCTGGGCAAAGCCCCCTTGGCTGCTGAGGAGCAGGGTAGCACCACGGACAAGGGTTGATGCTGATTGGACCATGGACGGAGTAGAGCCTGCTGAAGCGGCCGCATGTGAGCTCTGGCCCATGTCACCAAATTGATCATTGCTGCCATGGTCCCCAGAACCTGTAAATAATGCCAGGCCGAAGGCAAGAAACTGCTGTACCAGGCGCCTCAGATCCCTTGCTCTCTGAATCGGCAAGAACACCTTGCCCCTGCCAGTGTCGAACCTTGCCCCAAGATATTCGATTTCCTGAGTGGGAACCAACCTACTCTTTGCCAGATTGATAACCCACCCCAGCTCCCCTAGGAGTCCAACCGTCTGGTCGTTGCCTTCTGACTCTCTGCCTTGGACTTTGCACGGATCAGCCAGTCGTCGAGGTACGGGTGGACCAAAATCCCTTCTTTGCGAAGCGCCGTGGTGCTTTGCTTCAATAAAGGCTAGCACACCTAGTAATAAAGACAAAGAGTTTATTTATAAACAAAGCAAGGATAACTTGAAATTGACTTATTTAACTTATTTACTTATTCTTATTTAGAAAGGCAAGTCGTTCACTTATTTACCTACGATTAGTTAGAAAAGATAACTAGAAAGCAAGTAATCACAGGAGACTAATACATTACTGATAGAGTTCTGAACTTCATCTCATGTCACACTTTGACTAAATGGATCCCTGATTCAGCCAGACAAGAGACTTCTCAATCGGGAGATTTTCCAGGCAACGCGTCCGCTCCATTTATTTATTTATTTAGACAGTTTTGTATACCACCTTATCCTTCAGTCAAAGTGTTCACAACACAATTGGGGGATACATTTAGCACAAGGGGATATGAGACACATGCGCTAATACTTACAGGGAACATGGGCTATGGAGGGTTAAGCGACTTGCCCAAGACCACAAGGAGCACCTGTGGGACTAGAAACCCCAGCTCCATGGAAGAGATCCCTTTGTTCCTCTCCTCTGGCTGACAAAGGTACCCACTGTATCCTGTCGCAAAGACAACCAGTTCCATCAGGTGACATACACATAGTATAGGGTCAGCTATCCATTAAGCACAATCAAGATGCTGGCCAGACGTCTGAGAATGCTCAAGGGATACACTCACCCCCCCCATGGTTTTAGAAACTCAAAATTACAATTCATGAATTCTTATACATTTGCTGGGTGAATTGTTCTCCTTAATTGGTTTCCATTTGCTAGGTGAAGAATTCCTCCCATCCTGTCCTCCAGTATCTCTCTGTTGAATTAACCCCTAACTCACTGCTGATGCATAATCAGTAGTCAATTTTAATTCGTTTGTACTACATTCGGTCCTTTGACTATTGATTATGCATATAAGATATTGGCAACATAGTGGGGAATTTAGGTGGACGAAACAGCAATGAAACTGGGTATGCATTGAATATAGCAACATATCATGATCAATAAACAGATACAGATAATAAGTCCCCCAATGATCTGTCTGAGGCTGCCCATACTGAGCAGCCATGGGAAGAGTAAATAAAAAGAAAGTGCACATGTCTATTGCTAAAGCAGGTGTAAATTGGGATCCTGATGACTGGGATAGCAATATCTGGGATTCTACTGAATCATCTAATTCTGAGGGAGAGCAAGGAGTCAGGAATGAAAACTATCAGGCACAACCAATTTATAAGAGAAAAGTGCAGAGTACTCCTCGAAATCCTGGAGGAGTTAATCTAGATACTGTGGAGGATTTTAATCAACAAGAGATTAATGATATCCAGGACAGGTTTAGGCAGAAGCCTGGGGAATCACTGATTACCTGGATGGTGCGTATTTATGAGACTGGAGCTTCAGGAGTACAGCTAGATCATGGTGATGCTAAGAAATTCTCTCTAATTAGTTCTGACCCTGTGATACAAGAGCAGTTTCGTAATCAGTTTCTAGTCCCACAGGTGCTCCTTGTGGTCTTGGTCAAGCCACTTAACCCTCCATAGCCCATGTTCCCTGTAAGTATTAGCGTATGTGTCTCATATCCCTTCGTGCTAAATGTATCCCCCAATTATGTTGTGACCACTTTGACTGAAGGATAAGGTGGTATACAAAACTGTCTAAATAAATAAATGGAGCGGACGCGTTGCCTGGAAAATCTCCAGATTCAGAAGTCTCTCTTGTCTGGCTGAATCAGGGATCCATTTAGTCGAAGTGTGACATGAGATGAAGTTCAGAACTCTATCGGTGATGTATTAGTCTCCTGTAATTACTTGCTTTCTAGTTATCTTTTCTAACTAATTGTAGGTAAATAAGTGAATGACTTGCCTTTCTAAATAAGTATAAGTAAATAAGTTAAATAAGTGAATTTCAAGTTATCCTTGCTTTGTTTATAAATAAACTCCTTGTGTTTATTACAAGGTGTGCTAGCCTTTCTTGAAGCAAATCACGCGGCCACCACGACCATCACCTTGGTAAAGGTCTGTGGGGCTGTCGCCAGTCCGACTGGTAAGGCTTGAAACTGAAAATGCCCCCTTGGTACTGCAAACCGCAGAAACTGCTGATGTGACTCGCGTACGGGAATATGCAAATACGCCTCTGTGAGATCTAGAGACATCAGAAACTCCCCTTGCCGCACGGCCACAATCACGGACTTCAGAGTTTCCATGCAAAAATGAGGAACCCTAAGACACCGACTGAGCCATTTTAGGTTGCGGATCGGCTGAAAGATACCCTCCTTCTTGGGTACTACAAAATAAATGGAGTATCAACCGCAACCGTACTGGTCTAAGGGTACCGGTACAACCGCCCCCAACATAGCAGCCATGCAAGCATGTCCTCCACCCCTGCGACCTTTGCCGCGGATCTGCAAGGAGACTGCACAAATGCAGGAAGAACTGGTCTTGGAAACTCGAGGGCATATCCTTCTCGGACCACCTCCAGAACCCATTGACTGGATGTGACCCTGGCCTAGGAGGAGTAAAACTGCCTTAGCTTGCTCCCCACAGGCAGAATTCCCTCCCGGGCCCCCATTGTTTCATAGTGGCTTCCTAGGACCCGAGGCGGAGGAAGAGGCCCTAAAACCCCTTCCTGCTCCCAGAAACCCTGCCGAAAGGCCCCTCTGAAAAGGCACAGACCTAGCTGCACAAAACTTCTGAAACTCCCGCAGCTGACTACACGCGGGAGTGGGAATATGACTGCTTCGGCCAGTCCTCACGGAGCCTACCTCCCTTAGTCTCGCCAAGCTCCTTCACTAATTTATCCAGATCCTCTCCAAAAAGCAGCTTTCCCTTAAAGGGAAGCCTGCTGAGGCATGATTTAGAAGAAGCATCTGCCACCCAATTGCACAGCCAAAGGTAACGACGAGCTGCTACCACCGAAGCCATATTCTTCACTAAGCTTCTAATGAGATCATACTGAATATCCGCTAGGTAAGCCGCTCCAGACTCAATCCTGGCCGCTTCCCCCTCCCCATTTCCGGAAAGGTCGCCAGCCACTTGAAGTTGCTGCGACCACCGTAGCCAAGCCCTGGCTACCCAGGCCCCACACACTGATGCCTGGAGAGCCAGGGCACTGACATCAAAGGCCTGTTTTAGCAATGTATCCAGCTTCCTATCCTGGGTATCCTTAAGGGCCGCACTTCCCTCAACTGGAATAGTAATCTCTTTTTGTCACTGCAGACACCGCTGCATCCACTTTAGCAGCAGCTCTTTCTCCAACTCTGGCAAGGGGTACAAGCGTGCCATAGACCATACGCCCCTTAAGCCCCTTAATTATACAATACGCAAAAACTCCCAGGCTAAAGCAATAGAAATAGTACCAATTAAGCTAACCTAGCTCAGTAGCTCAAAAGAGGTCACAACTACTAGAAGGAAAAGAATATGTCACACCGCAATGATAGCAACAATTTAGGGGAGAAAAAGCTTCAGAATTTTTTCACTTCCCACTTTGCGGCAAGAAAGAGCAGTAGGGCAGATCAAAAGCTCAGCATTATAGTCATTAAAATACTCCCCCTTCTTTTATTGTAATTTTTATATTTTAATAATTCAATTAATAGAAAGATGCCAGGAAGATACCCATCACTCACGTCAAAACATTTCACAATCAGTCTCACAATCAATACTTCAAAAGCATAAACCATTACCAGACAACCGTATCCAACACTTAAACCCTTAACTTAGTAACACACTTCACACCTGCAACACACTTCTATCCCACAACGTATAACTCACACTTATAACACTCAACCCAAAGCACCAATAAAGGGGGATGGGGCAGAAAAAGCACTTCCAGGGCACCTCACAGTTCACTTCATAAGCACTGTTATGCTACATTGGATACTAAGAGTAATCCAATTACACAGCAGTGCTAGCTCAGTTTTAAAGGAAAGAACACCTTGAGATTGGGGCTTAACCCTGCAAACAAAAAAATAAATCAAATGCTATTTATTTATGTAAAGTTTTTTATACCGCCTTTCTACAATTCAAGGCAGTTTACATAGAACTCAACATAACAGTGTAGTTATAACTGTTGTACATAGAACAATAATTTGTAGTAGAAATCTTATCTATAGGTAACAAGTAACGGTATATTGCCAGAAAGGCATCTATGTACATTTTGAAAGAATAAGAGGGGAGGGTAAGGGGATAAAAAGGAGGGGGGGCAGGAGTGCATAAGGAGGAGAATTTATAGAAGTGGATTAAGTGGGAGAGTTTAGTAGGTTATATTGGATCTGGGTTGTCATGGGGGATGGAGCCAGAATATTCTTGGAAAAGTTTACATATGGGTTGGAAAAAGATGTTGAAGAGGAGGGCGGAGAGACAAACTCTGAGGAACACCTTAAGATTGAATGAATGGCAGAGAGAATTTATCACCAATTCTTACTTGTTGAATTCTGTGATCCAGGTATGAATGGAACCAGTTGAGAGTGGTACCTCTGAGGCCTATGTCATGGAATCTGTCAAGAAGGTGGTTATGAGAAAGGGAGTCAAATGCAGAGGATATATCTAGAAAGATTAGGAGACACCCTTGGGTAGTAGTTTGGATGTATGGGATTACTGTATCTAGGAGGGAGGTTATAAGGGTTTCGACACTATACTTCTTTTTAAAACTGCTGGAAAAGATCAAGAGGGGCATGATCGTCAATGAAATCCTGAAGCTGTGTTTGGACAATCTTTTCAGTTATCATTGCCAAGAGGGAGATATTTGATATCGGTCTATAGCATGGTGCAAATCCTACCTATCTAACAGATGGCAACAAGTCAGAACAGGTCCCATGACTTCTGACCCATTCCCTCTCAATCAAGGTGTTCCTCAGGGTTCATCCCTATCTGCATTAATGTTCAACATATATATGCAATCAATTTGTACCCTAATCCGCTCCTTCAACATCCAGTGCCTAGTCTACGCAGGCGACATCCTAATCTACTCACCATTCCTGATTGATCAACCTGACTTTTCACCTATATCAAGCTGCTTCGAAGCTGTATCACAATGGCTTACAACACAAAATTTAAGGATCAACCATAGTAAAACAGATGTCTTATTCCTCACCAAGAACCAGATGTTCTCCCCACCCCTCACATTAAAAGTAAACAATATTGAGTTGATAGCAAAATCAACTATCCGCTATCTCGGCATCACGCTTGACCAACGACTCGACATGTTTACACATGTGAAGAACATCACAAAAGCAATTTACCATAAGGTCCGGATACTACGTCACCTGCGCCCCCTATTGGACTTTAATGACTACCGAACTATCTTCCAAGCCTTGGTGCTCCCACATCTAGACTTTGCAAATATTATCCTTCATGGCTTCCCTCAGTCAACACTAGGACCTCTTCGCCTTGCAATGAATGCTGCAGCAAGGGTACTTGCAGGTACATCAAGAGCTAAACATATAACCCCAGTCATGATGGATCTCCACTGGCTTCCACTTCAGGCTAGAATCCAGTATAAGTCCCTAGTACTAACATTCAAAGCCCTAAGGAACCAGATCACCTCACCCATCAGCAAACTCATTCAAAGACGGCCGTTCAACAGGATCAGGAGATCTAATCAAGCAAACACTCTAGAGATCCCCAACATTCTAACTAAGTGCAAAAAGGCTACTGCCAATAGAGCCTTCTCCCTATTTGCACCCATGACCTGGAATGCTCTCCCCACTGAGCTCCGTTCCACCCCAGACCTATTGTCATTTAGAAAAGCCCTCAAACAACACCTTTTCCTCATCCATTACCCAGAATCCAATCCCAGAAACAACCACACATCCTCACATCCTACACCCTACTCCACCCCACCCAAAATCCAACACCATAAAGAAAATGACTAGCTCTACCACCATATCCCCTCTCTTATTTATTATCGGTACTGATCACACATCTTATTGATTAAACCTCTTATAAATATGTTGAAACCAAGCTATACTATATGTATAATTTCTCACCATACTATATGTATAATTTCTCACCATACTCCATGAATTATTACTCTGTAATTAGTTACCCCTGTTACCTCCAGGTTATCTCGTCCATGTTCAATGTAAAAACTCAATTGTCGTGTGACATTGCAATATGTTTTTTGTTCAATTGTAAACCGCACTGATTTTAATAGCGCGGTATATAAGAGAAGTAAATAAATAAAATAAATAAATAAAATAAATGATGTGGGGATAGTGGGGTCAAGTTTGGTTCCTTTTAGTATAGGTCGAATAGAGGTCATATTCAAGGGAGTTGGCAGGATTCCAATGCAGAGGGAGGATTGTATTATGTCACGTATATATGGGCCAAGAGATTCCTTGGTGCTTTTTACCCATGAAACTGGACAGGGGTCTAATACTGAGGTAGAGGCATTGAGTTTTTTTATTGCAGTAGTAATGTTATCAAGGGATGGCAGAACAAACGTTTCCCATGTTACAACAGGGGTGATATTGTGGGATAAGTGGTCAGTGTGTTGAGTTGTTATAGGTTGTATTGAGGGGAATTTTGAGCAGAGGTGATCAGCAGTGGTCTCTGGGGATATTTTATCTTCGACCGCATAGTTGGGTGATTTAGTTATTGAAAATAACTCTCGGGGTTTATTTAAGGAGCACATGATGACGTTCTCATTGTATTCTCTTTTACGTTTTAGAGTTTCAGCCTGGTAGACCTGGAGTTTTTTGCAGTAAAAGGTGTAGGTAGAGGGTTCTCTAGAACAATTGTGCTCCAAATGTCTAAGGTCTTTTCTAAGGTCTTGTAATGATTTGGAAAACCAGGGATCTCGTATGCGGTGGGTGTTATAGGATGGCTGTGGGGGAGCTTGGGCTGCAGAGGCAAGAATTTTACTCCAGCCTTCAATTTGGGAGGATAGATTTGGATGATTATTACCGAGAAGGTCCAAGTGTGGAGTGACTTGTTTGAGGACGCGGTTAATATCAAATGGCTTGAATTTGCGGGGCATCTGGGTTTGTGTAGAAGGTTGTGTTAGGGTCTGGATGGGATAGCGAATAGGATCAGGGAATGATCAGACCAGGGAACTGGGAGAATGGAGTGTGTGGGTTGACTGTGGAGTGTGATGGACTGAGGCATAACGATAAGGTCAAGGGTATTACCTTTGCAGTGGGTTGGAGTATTTAGGATCCGAGTGAAATGTAGTGCATCCATAGGGTCTAGAAAGGATGAGGCCTTTTACTGAGCAAATGAGTGGATGAGTGGAAGTTTGGGTGTTACAGGCTGATTCTAGGATTGTAGAGAGATCTTGAGCCTATGATTGTGGTGCTCGGTATACTAAGCACAGCGAGATTGCATTGTTAGAGATTCTGAGGGTATCCATACCAGTGGAAGAGGCAGTTTCAATGGTGATTAAGTTTAGATCTTTTTTAGAGATTATACAAACATCTCCACATCTGTTAAAGGTACGGTTGCAGGTATGTATAGAATGGGTAGGGGAACATAGTTGATTCATGAGTACTGAGTCTGTGCCCTGGAACAGTGTTTCATTGAGACAAAGGATATCTATCTAAGTTGTAATCAGATATTAGGTCGGTAAGTAGGGGATCTTATTCTTGGCTGAACGGGCACTGATTAAGGCACAATTGAGGGAGGGGGAGGTTAGGTTTCAGAGTAGGAGTGTGTGTTACAGTAGAGATGGTGTTAATCTCGGTTAATTCTGGGAATTATTTGTGTTCTAGAATGACCTCTTATGTGAATTATTTTAAATCTAATTTCTTATAAAAGGGAATTTGTTTATTCTGCCTCTCCATACCGTTTGTATTCTTTACCACTATTCCAAGTTATCAATGTCCCTGTTTAATGTACATTACCAAATTTAAGTTATAATGTAAACAGCTTTGACTGAAATGGTAGCGCGATTAAAAAAAAACCTGTTAAATAAATAAATGCATTATTTTTTCAAATTGTAAACCATTTTGAATGACATGTCACAAAAATGCTATAAACATTTTGATAAATAAAAAAATAAAATAAATAAATAAAATAAAAATTTTATTAAATAAAAGTATCTGTTAATATACATGTAAACCACACTGATTCTAACGAGCGCAGTATAAAAAAACAATGTAATACTAGTAGTGGAATCAGGCCTTGGTCTAGCTGCTGACATCCAGGGCTCTTCCTGCAGCATTCATATCTCACTAAGTCCTGCAGCAAACTCTTTCAGTCTTCCCTTCTCACAAGACAGATCTCCGACTTCCATCTTTCTGCTGATCCTCAAGAGCCCAAACTAAACATAAAATTAACCACAACAGTGAGGGTCCCCCTAGGCGTCCAAGGGCACCACCACTGGCTTGGGGGGGCATATGAATGATCTAGGAAGTTAAGTAAATGAAATGATTGGTCTGTCTGGTAATCAATATGTTTCAAACCTAGCAATTCTCTAGTTTCACAAGAATTCATCTTTTCTGTAAACATTATTGATTGATGTTTAAATTTGTAAAATTGCATAAACAGAAAATTAAAAAAAAAAAAAAAACTTGTTCCTGATGGCAGAAATTGTCATTGTGTTTATGCTTGAAGAATAGAGTTGCCCACCTCAGTATTAAAATGATGCTGGTACTGCTAGAATGGATTTCTGATGATGATCAGGACAGCAGCACCCTTCTTTTCTTCGCTTTGCACTAGTGGCAGGGTCTATGAAAATGGCACAACTCTGAGCTCACTTGCATTGATAGGACAGGCTCTGAGGTAACTTTTCTAAACATATTGAACTATCTTTTCTCACCACAGGCTTCCCCACTATCAAACCTGACCTTTTAATCCAATTTGAGCAAGAAGGATTCACGACCAAGCCCCAGGGATCTGAGGAAAGAGGAAACCTGCCCAACACTGGCAGAAATGAGGAGCTATATGAAGCAGGTAGTGAAGCTGGATTAAAGCTAGTGATGAATTGATGCAAACATTTATTACAGGAAAGACGCCTCATCTGGGCCAGGCAAACTGAGTGAGGTGTTATAGTCACTGTCCCTGGCTTCTAAGCTTTGTTGTGTGAATAATGTGCTTGTTATGTTTCCTTACTATCTATTGTCTAACTTAACTTTCAGATCTTTCTTTTTATGTCTTTCCCTCCTTCTCTCTCACCATTTTGCCATGTCTCTCTGTCCAGTCCCTTCATTTTCTTTCAACACCTACTGTCTCTCATCCTTGATCGGTTTTTATATTCTTCCTTGTATCTGTTACTATTTCTGACCTCTCGGTGCTGTTTCAAGATGCTGAAGCTTCCTCCCACCCAACAGTTTGTGGGTTTTGTTTTCTGTGAACCAGACAGTGCTGGTAGCTGGAGAGAGGCAACAGGGTGGTCGTACTGGAAGAGGCTGGAGGAAAGATGGAGAGACGCCACCTATTGGGATCCGCAGGAAGAACTAGGAAAGGTGACATTAGCAGGATGGATGGCGGCCGGGAGGAACAGCAGACTGACCCTCCTCCCGCCTCCACTGGAAGTAAGAAAAGGGAGGGAGGCAGCTAGACTTTCAATGGAAGCAGCAGGAGGGAGGAAGGCCCCCATTTATAGCAGCAGCAGCAGGGCTGGACCATCCATGAGGTGGCCGCCTAGGATGGCAGACCTCTGTGGGCGGCAGGTCATGTGTTTTGGCACACATGGCATTGCGCTCCCTCCCCTCCTGTGCTGAGCCATATCGCAGCCCCTCTGCCGCTGATTGAGACAGCTGGAGTATCTCGGCAGTAGTGGTAGGCTGTGTGCTTCTGTGCACATGGCCTGATGCTTCTGACTCCCACAAAGTTGTTCTGGAAGGGAGACAGAGGCAACAGGCCATGTGTGCCAAAACACATAGCCTGCGGCTGCTGCCACCGAGCAGTCTCCTGGTTGCCAGAATCAGCAGCAGCGGGGGAGGGGGGGGGCAGTGGCACGGCTGAGCACAGGGGAGGGGGCATCACAGCCAGGTGTAATGTGGCACAGCCGGGGCTTCTACCTAAGACAGCAGAAACCTCAGGCCGGCCCTGAGCAGCAATTTTAAGGGAAGTGGAACTCTTGGGCATATTCTGAAGCAGTTTTCATTAGCAAGGAATTGTGCGATCCTGTTCCAGTTTATCCTGCTAGAGCTAGACAACTCCAGACAAGTGGGTTACGTCCCTCTGCCAACAGGTTGCTGGAGACACAGAAAGTGCCAGAAGCTTCAACGAACAGGCTCTGGCATATAGAGAGGCTCCCCTAGGTGTCACCCTCAGTATTTCTCTTTCTCCAGCAGATGATGGATGTTTATTTCTTATTCCTGGCAGCCTGCCATTCTAAGGGGCTAAGGATCTCTGCCAGTGGAACTCGGAGCTTAATAGGGTGGAGGTCTTCGGGGTGCACATGAGGTGTGGCCCTGAAGTTTCCCACTGACTGCTCAGTCTAGGACATTCCGGGAGCTCCGGGTCAGGAGAACCTGTTCAGCTTATGCTGAGAGGGGGAAGAAGACTTCATTTCAACGGTTCAGCACAGGGCAATAAGGAGATCCTGTAACTGAGGGTAGCATCCCTTATTTTTTATTTTCTAGTTATAAGTTTATATATCCCTTAACTGGAAAGAGCCTGTCACCGGAATTACAGCCTCACTTGCCTTTCCCTGCTTCCCTCTTCCGCGACTGACGGCTGAGCTGAACGAGAATCACAGTGATTGTTTTCCGTCTCTCCTCCCCCTCTTTCTGTGTCTCCATTAGCGATTTCTGTCCTCAGGCTGCCTCACTGCCGTTAGGCCCGGCCTGCTTGAGGAGGGCTGCCAATACTGCCATGTACTGATTCCCACCATTTTTCGTCTCTCTGAGCGGCCGCAGCCGTGCTAAACACGCTGTGGCGGACATTTTGAGTCAGCTATGTTTTCCCTGGCACGCCCATCTCTGGCACACCAGTCACCGCGGCTTTGCTGCAATGTCATCCTCAGTAAACAGGTGTCTCGCCTGCGGTAAAAAGCTCTGCATCCTCTCAGACTTGCTATGTGCCAAGTGTCTGGCTTATCTGGGGGAGTCTTCCCTCAAAGAACAAAACGTTTTGTTCCTTATCGTCCCTCCAGTCCAGTCCTTCACCTCTGGGTAGTGCACCTCCTCTCGCAACATGGAGACTGGGCATGTCAGAATTGTGACACTACTGTACATATCCTGCTGGCACCTCCCACCAGCTCCCAGTGTGCTCATTCTCCATGCAGCTGGAGGTAGTGTGCCTAGGTGCTGGGCTCACTAGAGGAGCAGATAAGGAGCTTTAGACAGGTTAGATAGGGATTTAGCTTTAATTTCTCCGATAACCTTTTTCCTTTGGTCTGTACCTTTAAAGTTTATTTAAAAAAAGAAAAAAAGACACTGTACCTTAGTCCGGAGGGCCAGGGGTTCAAGTCCCACCTGGGGACAGCAATCTCAGGCCGGAGGGACTGGGGTTTCTAGTCCCATAGGCACTCCTTGTGGCCTTGGGCAAGCCACATAACCCTCCATTGCCTCAGGTACACATAGATTGTGATCCCTTTGGGGATAAGGGAATGTACCAAGTACCTGTTTGTAGTGATTATGTAATGTAAACCACTTTGGTTGAAGGTTAAGGTGGTATAGAAAACTGGATAAATAATATAAATAAATAAATAAAAACTGAAAGGGGATCGGAGAATAATCGGAAGGGTCTCCTTTCTCCCTCCCGTTTGTTTCTGTCTCCTTTGCCTACTCTCCCCTCCTTGTTTGCACGGAGGGTAGCTGTTCAGCAGGTTTTTTCATCTTCTTACCAGCACAGTTTCTGCACTGCCGATTTTCCTCTGAGAAACCGTCGTCAGGGCTTTCTGTCTGCTGCTGCTGCCGCCAGCTGTCAGTATCTCACAGCTGTGCTGCTTGCAGGATTCCCTTTGCTTTATTCGAGGTGCAGGGAAGGATCCAGAGGTCCCGGAGGCAGAGGTGAGTGCTCCGATTGCTATTGTTAGTGTCGGGGGATGTTTTGATGCCTGCTAACGCATGGAAAACATGTTTTGGCAGTTAGCAGTGCTGAGGAGCTTCACGGGTCGTTTTTCCCGCGGTTTTTAATCACAGTACTAGTTTTTTCTCTCACAGACAGCTTTATTGGGATAAACGATTTAGATTTTTGGTTAGTTTTGGTTAAATTTTGTTTAATTTTGCAGGAGGTTCTTTAATTTTTACTGTTTTGAGCTCTTAAAGGGCCGGTACAAAGAAAAAAAAGGATCTTGCATGTTTTTGTTTTGTTGCCCTTTTTGGTTGTTTGGGGATCCCTTTTTTTAGTAACCGGTCTCTCGGATTCCGTAGCTCTAATGCCTATGCGTCTTCAGTGCCTCGTGTGTGGTTCCCGTCGGGGCTCGCTCTCGGATGCGGGGGGGGGGGGGGGGGAGAGGGGAGTGTTGTGGCTGCGCTTCTGAAGCGCTAACTATGGAGCAAGAAAGGCAGGATAAGCCTAAAGAAGGGACTCCTTTGGTGGCGCAGGGTCCTACAGCTTCTGCGGAAGTGGAGTCTCTACTAGCGTCTCCATCCCCTCCTCTTATTACAAACCTGGCTTTGCCCGGTACTTCCACTACTCCGATGGCAGCTGGAGCAATTCTCGTGGGGGTTTTCCCTGGATTTTGTGCTGCTGCTTCATCAGGCCTACTGTTTGTGGCAACAGGGGGTGGTTGAGGATGCTTCGCTACTTGGGACCGCAGGAGGCCAAGCAGCCATAGAAAGGTTTGGAAGTGGTGACGGTAGACCGGTTAAGAGGGCTCGGTCGGTGGAGGATCAGCCTCTTGGATTGGACTGGCCGGAAAGAGAGGACTTCAATATGGAGCCGGAAGCTGGAATGGAGGAACTAGAGGAAGGTGAGATTCAAGAACCTGAAGATCAGGCGAGGATTATCCGGGTCTTTCGGAGAGAGGAGCTGACAGCGCTCATTACGGAGTCACTTCAGGCTCTCAACCTTTCGTCTGTGGTACCAGCGGAGGATGAGGTGTTGGAGGATCCTTTCATTCAAGCTGTACGGAAGTCACAGGCTGTTTTTCCAGTTCACCGTTTGGTTAAACAGATGATTCAGGATGAATGAGATTTGCCGGAGGTAGGATTGCGAGGTATGAGGTCTATGAATCGTCTCTATCTCTTGGCTGATCAGGAACGTGAGGTGTTTCGTTCTCCGCGTATAGATGCAGCAGTTTCAGTGGTCATGAAGAAGACTACTATTCCAGTTGAAGGCAGTGCGGCTTTGAAGGACGCACAGGATCGGAAGGTGGACGCCTTATTGAAGCAAGCTTTTGAGGTTAATGTTCTGTCTCTACAAGCATCTATTTGTGGGGCTTGGGTAGCGAGAGCATGTCTTTGCTGGTCGCAGCATTTGCAACAGCCAGCACAACAAACTCAGGAGCAGTTAGCGGATATGACAAGGCTAGAGTTAGGTTCAGCTTATTTAGCCAGTGTCCACTTTGGTCTTATTAGAGGTTTGGCGAATATCATGGCTTCCTTGGTAGCAGCACGCCGCTATCTCTGGCTAAGAAATTGGGCAGCGGACAGTTCCTCCAAGTCACGTCTTAGCAAACTTCCTTTTAAAGGGAAGCTCTTGTTTGGAGAGGATCTTGACAAGCTGATCAAAGATTTGGGGGAATCAAAAGGGGGTCGCTTGCCGGAAGATAAGCCGAAGCAGGGCCGGAGGCCGTTACCTTCGTGGGGTCAACCTCAGGATTTCAGGCGTTTTCGTATCTCCCGTTTGGGAGGCTTTCAAAGAGGAAGTTTTTCCTCTTGAGGTCAAAGTTTTAGAGGATTCCGGGGAGCAGGCAGAGGGTTTGCTAGTCTCCTTCCTCAGGATTTAGGAAAGCCCAATGAAGCGAGGAGGACCCAGGCAGGAATTCAACCAGTAGGTGGTCGTCTTCAGGAGTTTTTTCCTGCCTGAGTCCAGATAATATCCGATCAGTGGGTGTTTGAGGTCATTCGCGAAGGTTATTCTCTCGAGTTTGCCCATCCGGTAGTTGACTCTTTTGTCATATCTCCTTGCAGGGGGTGAGAAAGGACAATTGTGGTACGGGAGACTCTGGCTCGTCTCTTACAGCTGGGAGCAGTGGTTCTGGTTCTGTGAGAGCTCTACGGTGTCAGTCGATACTCTATTTATTTTGTGGTGCCAAAGAAAGATGGGGCCTTCCGCCCAATTCTGGATCTCAAGGGGGTAAATCGCTGTATTTGAGTACCTCATTTTCGAATGGAAACCTTGCACTCAGTTATAGTAGTGGTTCATCAAGGAGAGTTTTTGATGTCTCTCGATCTCAGTGAGGCATATTTACACATTCTGATCAGGCCCGATCATCAGAGGTTTCTAAGGTTTGCACTGCCGTGGGGGCACTTCCAGTTCCAGGCATTGCCCTTCGGTCTAGCGACGGCTCTGCACACCTTCACCAAGGTTATAGTGGTGGTGGCGGCAGCTCTTCGAAAGGAGGGAATATTAGTTCATCCCTATCTCGTTGACTGTTTGATTTGGGCAAAATCCAGATCCGAGAGTGTGCGAGTGACAGGCAGAGTGGTGGAATTCCTTCAGAGTCTCGGTTGGGTAGTCAATATGGCCAAGAGCCGATTGGTTCCATCGCAAGTTTTGGAGTATTTGGGAGTTCGCTTCAACACTCAAGTGGGAGCAGTTTTTCTGCCAGATCTCTGAGCACAGGGCCTTCAGCTCTTGGTGCGCGGTTATTTGAAGAATCCAGCACCATCGGCCTGGCACTACCTCCGTGTTCTAGGGACAATGGAGGCAACTCTAGAAGTTGTGCTGTGGGTCAGAGCACACCTGCGTCCTTTACAGAGGTCGCAGCTCCGTCTCTGGTCTCACCAGAACAATTCTCTGTCCAAACGCCTTCGCTGTCCAATGAGGGTCAGGGTGTCTCTTCAATGGTGGCTTCATCCGCAGAATATAGCAGCAGGCATGCCTCTCGAACAGCCACAGTGGCTTCCTGTTTTAACAAATGCCAGTCTTGCAGGATGAGGAGCTCATTGCGGAGAGCTCTTCGCGCAAGGCTACTGGACCTAGCAGGAGACCAAATGGTCGATCAATCGTCTGGAGCTGCGAGCGGTAGCTTTAGCACTTCGGCCTTCGAGTCCACCTTACGGGGTCAAGCGGTTCGAGTGCTATCGAACAATGGTGCGACAGTTGCGTACCTGAATCATCAAGGGGGTATGGGAAGCGTGGCTCTGGAGGAAAAGGCGGAAAGTCTGTTCAGTTGGGTAAAGCCTCGACTTCAGGCACTGTCGGCGGTGCACATTGTGGGAACGGACAATGTGACAGTGGACTTTCTCAGCCGAGTCTGGGTGGATCCTGGAGAATGGGAGCTTCATCCGGAGGTGTTTGCTGAGATAGTCATCAAGTGGGGATCTCCGGTTATGGATCTCATGGCGACCTTTCGGTCAGCCAAAGCGAATCCATTTTACAGCAGAAAATGAGAAAGAATGTTGGAGGGTCTAGATGCCTTACTACAAACTGTGCTGGTTACAGTATGAGATGGCTCTTAATGATTTGGGGCGACCTCATACCAGTCATGAATGGGTCGTGTATGGTTGGTGGCAGTTTAAGGCTGCTGAAAAACTGGAGCAAGCCACTGACTCTGTTTTGAAAAATTTAAAAGTCAAGTGTTTAGGATGGATATGTGTTTTAACTAAACCGACAAAAACTAAATCAGTAATTAGTTTGAGTGGTTGGAAGGATAGTGTAAATATAAAAAACTGAAACTTACAGGGAAAAACTTAAATCATTGCTCTATGACAAAATAGAATTAATCACACAAAGTTTTGAAGGACTAATTTTCATGTCATAACTGTAATATGAAGTTTTGTTTTCTCTAATTTAGTGGTTAGGGAAGGGAAGTGTGCTGTACAGTACACTGCAGTATTAGCAGGAAGAAAGTCTTGAGCAACCGTGGTAAGATATTTTTTTTTGTTAGACTAACCATAAGCCTTATTGGGGAAGTTAATTTAAAAAAAAAGAAAAAACTCCAAATCTGATTAACTATTCTTTTATTTGTGTATGTTTAGTAAATAAGTTTTGTTTTTTAGGTCATGGATCTGAACTATTTTGGTTATGAGAATTTATCTACTGATTCCATTCTATGTGTAATAATGCAAATGCTGAAAAATATTATTAGAAACACTACTCCTCAGTGCTTCTTATGCCTCTGGATACTTTGGGAAAAAACGATTGATGATATATTCTCCAAATTGTATTTTTAGTTATAATTGCTGTGAATGAATGGGAATATCTTCCATGCTTTGATGTATTTAGAGCTCTTGATAAATTGTGTGGATTTGTGTGATGTGACAAAGGTTAAGAAAAATTAAGTGTTTAAAGGAAGGATAGAAGTTAGTTACTTAACTGAAAAAAAATTAAATTGCTTGTCAAATTAAGTCAAGCAAGTTTGTTTACTTAAAGGAAGAAAGTGAATGATACAACTACATTCAAACAAGTGAATTAAGTAATTAAAATAATATGGTAAATATTTGTATAATGTTTTATTTTTCCTTTGTGATAGTAGACTAGTTGAAAATTACAACTATGATAGTGTATGAGTAACAATGTCTGCAAAAAAAAAAAATGCTGCTATTTTTCCCAGTTTCTTTTAAACTAATCTGCAAGAGTCGATTGGAGGAGTGATCTTAAATTCTCATGTCGTGTATGTTGTAGTTATTATGGAAAGACCTCTGCAGAATTGATGTTGTTAATTGCAAGTGTGATTCAATATGCTACCTCTTCTATTGCTGCTGTTTGTGTTTTTGCTCAGAAATTTCCCACTGGACTTAAGCCACTGAGTTATTTTTCAGACTTTTGTTGCCCTGTTGTAGCAGGAATGTCTCCATGCTTTCAGTCTCTGGCAGCAGTAGTCTTTGCAATCCAAATTACTGATTTTTTTAGTACTACAACATGCCTCTCATTCAGTTTTCGCATCTTTTACACTTGGAAAACCCCCCCAGCTTTCTTCCAGCTCTAGATTGTTACTGTTTGACCTCACTATGTAGTGATGGTTCTGCTTTGCGCAATGAATAAGGAAAATTGATGCAATTGTAAGAGTTGATTCTGTGGCAGAATCGGCTGCTTTGCTATTTGCTAGTGCTCAACTAGCTGAAGTGTTCGCTCTTTCTAGAGCTCTTGAGTTATCTGCTCACTTGATCATCAATACTGATTTTGTCTCACGCTTCTTGCATGGGGAGCTCTATGTGCTGATACTTTACTACTATGCTGTTTTGTTCTGAAAACAGTGTAACAAAGATAAAACTGTTAAGCCATTAAGAAGTGGTAATTGACTCTCTAATTGGTTCAAATTTGGGGTTAAAAAAAGTTTTATAGTTTATGAATGTATACACCCTTATGTAAATGTCCCTTCCTTTGTGAACTTAGATGTCTATGCGAATTAGAATGGAACAGAGAAGTAGTCTAATGATTAGAGTACTAGCACTCCTTGTAACCTTGGACAAGTCACTTAACCCCTCATTGCCTAACAAAGAAAAAATTCCAAGTTATCAGTGTTCCTGTTTAATGTGCTGAACCAAGTTTTAGTTGCAATGTGAACTGCTGTGATTAGTGGGGATAGTGGTATTAAAAAAATAACATAAAAAGAAAAAGGGCATATTACTGATAATGTAAAGTAATGTGAATTGAACCATCACTTAAGATAAGACAGCCTTCCTAATAATTGTTGACAAACAATTGAAATGAGTTTAATTTATTTGTCATAAACTGCTAGTTATGTTTTAATGTTTGTTACCCCTTGAATAACCAGATTAACTATATCTTGTATATTGTTATAGCTGGAGAGTACATCACAAATAATTAGTGATATGAATATGTACAATTGTGTTCCTGACAGGAAAAAAGAAATGTGTCTATCAGGCCACATGCTAACATTTGATTTGGCAAGTAGACAGAATAACTTTAAGAGTGTAGATAAAAAAAATAATAAGTATGTTACAGGCTAGCTATATAATAATTTAATGCTAGCAATAGATGTATTGTAATTAACGATAGATAATATAATTCTGTTCAACAATTTAAGACTGTCATTAGGGATGAATAATTGTGCTTGTTTGCAATTGTATGGAATCAAGAGAGATGCTGTAGTGGAGAGTTAGGTTTTTACAAATTATATATTGTATGCACTGAATCCTATGGGCCGGGATTAAAAAAGGTTTGGACAAGTTCCTGGAGGAAAGGTCCATAAGCCATTATTAAGAAGGGACCCAGGATATCAATGCTTGACCCAGTACAAGCATTGTGGAACCTGTGTCTTTTGGGGAAACTGCTAGGTACGTATGACCTAGATTGGCCACTGTTGGAAACAGGATACTGGGCTTGATGGACCTTGGTCTGACCCAGTATGGCATATCTTATGTTCTTATGTAACTCAGAGTTGCAGGCCTTGTCCTGTCGGGAACCGTTTCTGACTTTCTCTAGGGAAAAAGTGGTGCTGTGTCCCGTTCCGTCCTGTCTGCCAAAGGTAGTTTGGCCATTTCATGTGAATTAATCTGTCTTCTTGCCAGTATTGGATATTTCGGATGAGAACGCATCGGACCATAGCTTGCGTTTGTTAGACATAAAGAGAGTTCTTCGGCGATACTTGAAGGTCTTGGAGTCCTTCCGCAAGTCTGAGCATTTGTTTGTTCTCTTTGGAGGTCCACGTAAGGGTGAAGCGGCAGCCAAAGCTTCAATTTCCAGATGGGTCCGTGAAGCAATAGCATCAGCTTTTATCTTGCAAGGTCATCAGGTGCCCATGGGGCTGCGGGCTCATTCTACTAAAGCGCAAGCGACTTCGTGGGCGGAACATAGCTTGGTTCCTCCGGTTGAGATTTGCAGAGCAGCCACTTGGTCTTCCTTGAATAGTTTTAGTAAACATTATCGCCTAGATGTTCAAGCGGCAGGAGATGCCTGTTTCGGGTCTGTGGTTTTGCGGTCCGGGTGGACAGGTCCCTCCCAGTAATTTACTGCTCTGTTACATCCAAGAGGTGAGGGACTGGACTGGAGGGACGATAAGGAAAGAGAAATTAGACTTACCTGCTAATTGTTGTTCCTTGAGGAACTTCAGTCCAGTCCCGATTCCCGCCCGGGGTTTGTCAGCCTCCGCAGAGTCTTTGTGTTTGTGTGGGGTGACAGCAGCCAGGCAGTAGAAAATCAGCAAATTTTTTCTGTACTCAGACAATGTATACTCTGTATTCTTTCTTCTCTCTTCTTTCTGTCCTATTTCCTTCAAGCGGGAGAGGGAGAGTTATCCTCTTATTTAAGGGGGATTTAGTTCAGTTTAAGAGTTAAGTTTTGTATTATTATTGCTACTTATTTGTTGCTCCTTTGAATCTGCTTTGTCATTAGATCACTGGGAGCTGGTGGGAGGTGCCAGCAGGATATGTACAATAGTGTCACAATTCTGACATGCCCAGTCTCCATGCTGCGAGAGGAGGTGCACTACCCAGAGGTGAGGGACTGGACTGGAGTTCCTCAAGGAACAACAATTAGCAGGTAAGTCTAATTTCTCTTTACTGCTGCATGAGGAAGAGCCTTCAGGGTCCCTCAATTTACGTCAAGATGCATCAGCTCCCTCCTCATTTGTCAGGGCCTTATCTCCGTTCTCTCCCTCGGAGGATGCCCCTCTTCCTCCTCTTTTACTCCTGCAGCAGCCACAGCAGCCCAGTGCAGGCAACCTGGATCAAGATTTGGCCCAATTTATGTCCCTCTTCAGGCAAGCTTGAGGTCTTTGGGCATCCACATCAGCTTCCCTCAAAGTGGACACTTCTTCCTCCAGGCCAGTGGCAGTGGCAGCACACAGGGCACAAAAGCGCGCTCTGACTGAGTCCACCTCAGAAGAGTGCACGCGGCCTGTAAAAGAGATCTCCTGGGCTTCACTGGATGGTGCATTGGAACAGGATCATCTCTCCATAGAGGATAGCCCTCTATCTTCAGATCGGGAAGACGGGGAGTGGTTTCCTTCCGATGACCAAGCAAAAGATCAGGAGGCAGCTCAGGATGTCCATTTGTTCCGTAAGTAGGAACTTTTGGCATTGATTACTCAGGCAGTGGATGCATGCTCTCAGAATCTCAAGGACAGGAAATGATGCAAACTGCTTCTCAGGCGCTTACAAGAGGATAGACCAAAGACAGCTAACCGCTGTTCGGGTTGGAGTTCATCCCCTTTTTCCTCCTCCCATGTGAGTTTCAGAGATTCTTGGCGTTACCGACCAGGTTGGTATTCGGGGCCTCCATCCTCCAGGACTGCCTCTAGGTCGCAGCCTTTTTGGGTGGTGTATCGGACGAAGGACTCCTTCTCTGCCCCCTTGAAGTTTGCCGGCCCTAGCCGCTCCTCCCACTGATGCTTCTCTGCCCCACTCCGGGATGCCTCCAGTGGGTGGCCATCTGGCCCTATTTGCCCACATTTGGGAAAAGATCACCACTGATCAATGGGTCCTCAGTATTGTCCACTGCGGCAATGTTCTAGAATGCGCCTATCCTATACACGATACCTTCATAGTTTCCCCTTGTGGCTTGGACACAAAGCAGGAAGCCATACAGTTCATTCTCCGCTGCCTGTTGGACCTTGGGCCATTTGACCAATGCCTCTACCAGAGACCACTACCGGACACTACTCCATCTACTTTGCCATTCCAAAGAAGGATGGCTCCTTTCAACCCATTCTGGACCTGGATCAGCAGCGCTTTCTGCATTTTACAGTGCTAGGATGCTACTTTCAGTTCAGCGTGTTGCTGTTTGGTCTCACAACAGCTCCATGTACCTTCTTCAAGGTCATGGTGGTAGTTGCAGCATCTCTGCGGAAGCAGAGTATCCACGTACATCTGTACCTGGATGACTAGCTCATCAAGCAAAGTCTTATCTGGAGGCTCTAGCGGCTGTCTCCCAAGTTGTGACTTTCCTGGTGCATCTAGACTAGGAAGTCAATCACGCCAAGAGCTGTCTCAGTCCTTCCCAGTCCCTGGAGTTCCTGGGGGCCCACTTTGACACCCGCCTTGGGCGGGTCTTCCTCTCGCCAGCTGCAGAGACTCTCAGGCCAATTCCAGATGTTCTGCCTTCAGGCTCGGCCCTGGGGTGGGCCTATCTTCAAGTTTTGGGGGTAATGGCAGCGACGATCTATTTAGCACTTGTAAAGCACCACGCACGCAGCGCTGCACAGCTAATCTACCAGAGGTGGCTAACAAACAGAAACAGTCCCTGCCCGTCAGACCCCTGCAATGTGCCCTTCTAACTTGCTGGTCTCTAGCAACGCATGACTACAATCAGCTTGAGGTGCGAGCAGTCCGCCTTGCTCTGCAGGCCTTTCTCCTACCACTCTGCCATCACTCTGTCTGAGTCCTCTGCGACAATGCCACCACAGTGGCCTATCTCAACCAACAGGCTGACACAAAAGCCCTGGGAGTCGCCAGGGAGATGTTGCTACGCCTCCTTTACGCCGAGCGGCACTTACAATCTCTCTCAGCCCAACACATTGCCGGGGTAGACAACATTCAAGCCGACTTTCTCAGTCGGCATACTCTGGACCCTGGCAAGTAGGAACTTCATCTGATGGCCTTCCAGCGTATTGAGTTTCTGGGACCAACCCAGGTTCGACCTCATGCCCACTGCTGCGAACGCCAAAGTCTCCAACTTCTTCAGTCACTGCAGGGAATTCGGCTATCAGGGGATAGACACCCTGGCCCAGCATTGGCCAGTGGTCTCGGTGCTATACTTGTTTCCACCTTGGCCACTGATCGGGAGGTTTCTCCATCGCATCAAGTCTCACCCCGGTCTGGTGGTCCTGGTCGCACCCAGCTGGTCCTTGCACCCGTGGTATACGGACCTTATTGGGCTGCAAGTGACCTCACCCCTGGCCTCTCACCATGGTCTCCTGAGGCAGGGCCCAGTCCTAATGGACAACCTGGCTCCTTAATCGTTTACGGCTTGGCTCTTGAGAAGTAGTGTCTAGTCCAGAAAGGCTGTTTGCTTAAGGTGGTTCAGATTCTGCTTAAAGCACACTGCCCATCCACATCGTTGGCTTACACTCGCATATGGCGCTTGTTTGAGTCATGGTGCGCTCATCAACAGTGTTCTTCAAGGTGAGTGCAGATTCCAGAAATCCTAGCATTTCTACAGGATGGCTTGATAATGGTCTTGCTCTCAGCTCTCTCTGAGTACAAGTAGCAGTCCTCAGGGGCCCTATTGTGGGGCGTTCGCTTGCATCTCACACAGACATCAGTCGTTTCCTATGTGGGGTCCGCACACTAAGGCCTCTACTCCGTCCACTTGTTCCCCCTTGGGACCTTTCTCTCATGCTCCGGAGTCTTATGAAGACTCCCTTTGAGCCTCCCCGGCATGCCATTCTCAGAGATTTTTCCTTAAAGATGGTCTTCCTAGTTACTAGCAAATCAGCTAGGCGTGTGTTGGAACTACAGGCGCTGTCCTGTCAAGAGCCCTTTTTCTTATTCACTTCTGAAGAGGTGTCACTTCGTGTCGTGCCCTCCTTCTTACCCAAGGTGCTTTCGCCCTTTCATGTGAATCAGACCATTCCTTAGCGTCCCTCTAGTCCAGTCCCGGAACCATAGAGTTGTCAACCTCCTCTAGCAGCCTTGGAGACTGAAATACATCATCGCTTTGCTGGCACCAGTATAAGTAGGCAAGGACCGCCCCCCCTCACCAGTACTTTCAATCTCCAAGCAGTTTGGAGGTTCTGAGCCCAGGGCTGGGCTCAGTGAGAACAAATAAGCAGAGCTTGGGTTTTTGAATTTAACTCCTTTTGGTTTATTTCCCTGTTTGATTTGGTTACTTCGTTTTCTTTTATGTCAGATCTGCTGCTGCTGTAAGGGTTCCTGTGTCTGTGGACCTTTATTTTTTGTTTCTAAAGGATCAGGGAGTTCTTCCCCCTCCCTCTCTGCATTGCCCCAGCGTCTGAACGAGCACAGGGGAGACCGTGCTGATCCGTGGCCTTCCTGCTCCCGAACCCGCGTTGAAGGGGTGAGGAGCAGATGGAAGGCGGGCAGTTGCAGCAGCAGCGATGCAGGGGCTGAAAAGCCTGAGAAGGTTGTGCCCGGATCAATCGGAGCTGAAGCCGTTAAAAAGGCTGTGCTCCGGTGCCCTGTTGGCTCCTTTCCCTCACTCCCCTCCCCCTCCCCTTCCCCTCCGGGATCGGCGGCGGTGGTAAGTACCCACGCAGATCTGCTTTGGGGAGCTGGTTTAAACTGGGAGGGGAGGCTAAGCGGCGGCTCCCGGGGTTGCAGGGTGCTCGGGGCCTTGCCGCGGGGGGTGAGAGTGTGTGCTTTTTTGAGCGGGAATGCTGGCAGTGGCCATTTTGAGGGCCGCGTTTTCAACGGCAGGATTTATTTGTTTTGGTAGACAGCCTTGCTCCTGGGCTCACTTGGGGGGAGCAGATAAGGAGCATTTAGTGTGCAAATTCTAGTCTGATTTTGATTTTTGCCTCTAATTTACTTTAACTTTATTTTTGATTCAGTTGCCTTTGATTAATTGGCAACCGGGGATTAGTTCCTTTGGTTAGGAGCAAATATCCTTATTTACAGTGGTTTTAACTTTGAGCAGGCCTCTTTAAGTTTGTAGCAGCTCTCACCTTCCCTCCTCAATTATTTTTGCTTGCTGCAGGCCTTTGCTGGTGCGGATCTCTCTCCCTTGACTACGGGAGAAAGCTCCGGGACCCGTACATTCACACTGCAGCTGTGTGAGACGGAGCCTCTCCGTTACTGCGGGCTTTGATTTACACGGTGGAACCGGCTGAGCGATCCTTGCCGCAGCTGCCAGGCGCATCAGCGCGGTTTGAGGATCGGAGCACTTTAAGGAGGTGGTAGGAGCAGGCAGTGTGGCTTTCTGCCCTGCAGGTAAGGCCTTCGGGCTCTGTCGGTCTGCTGAGGCCTCCTTTTTTGGGGCCCTTTTCTCTCTGGGTGTTTGGACCACATGGTGGGAGTTGCAGTGAGAGGCCTGTGTGAGGAAGACAACAAGCTGAATAGCTAGTTTTTTTTGGGCCTAGTGTTTCTTTCAGACCTCTTTATTTTTGAGTTTGTTCTTAGTTTATAGGACAGCAGTTGTGGCATTGATTCCACATGGTCTTTCCCTTCTAATCATGTCTCTGAGGAGCATCTGTTAAGTCACAGGATGTTAGGCAAATTGCCAGTTTTAGGGTCCAGAGCAGGTATTTGTAAGGGGCAGGCTGGAAATGGGCCTTTGTGTATTCTATACTGACAGTTGCCCAAAGGCCTGTCTTTCACAGGGACAGGTTTAGGAATCCTTAGGATATAAAGAAGTATATGGCAGTTACCTGTCAATCAAGGGGTGCCTGGGCTAAGGTCTATGGCCACCAGAGGGCAGCGGATGCACTCAATGGGGCCTTTCTCTGTCTGTGTATGCAGCAGTTGATTGCTTATTCTCTGTAATGCTGCAGCTCCTGTTTATATAACCAAGATTGCAGCTCTTAAATTCTGTATGGTTTGTTGGTCTCTGTTGTCCTAACAGCCACAGCTGCTCATGACTCACATGTAGTATTCAGGGCCCCCATCCCTGGGGGTGGGGGGTGGTAAAATAGGAAATTGTGTTACTCCTTAGATTCACACAGGCAGCCACCTCTTTGCAAGGTGCCTGGGTGTTTCCTAGCTTAAGGGGGGATCACTTATCGTGCCCTTCCCCGGCAGTTCTCATCTATTTCTAGAGCAGGATTTCAAAAGGAACAAGAAACTCTCTAGTGAGAGAGAGCCTTGTTCATTTTGAGCGACCACGGTTGATTTATTCGGGGGCTTTTGGTGCCCTGAACCCCACGAGCTGGACGCTATTTGTGTACTTTCAGGAGTTTTGCTCTCTATTTCGCTCTTCAGCTCCCTGGCAGTCGTAGCAGGCTGGCAGGGGGTGAGCAACGCCTCCTGCAACGGTGAATCCCTCAGGATAAGGGGGGAAGGATAGCGAGGTGCAGTGGGACCTGGGAGCTTTTGCAAGGCTATAACAGCAGTTCGGGTACTTTTAGCTGATCTGCTTTGATTTCATTGGAGGTGGCCGGAGCTTGATTTTTGGAGTCCTATATATCCTTTCCCGGCTGTGCCCAAACCTCTCGGGATCCCAACTTCTGACTACATATTCCTCTCAAATGGTAGTTAGTAAGTGAACATGACAGATGGAAAATCACTATTAGAACAGAGTGCATAGGATGGGTGCAATTTCCTGAAATGTGCAAAAATAAAATAAAATAAAATACATAAATAAATTAACCCAGCTGCAGAGTATGGATTACACTTTTTCAGTAGGCCTTCAAAGGTTGTTAAAAAAAAAAAAAAAGAGGGGCCTGGCTATGTTGGTTTACAAGAATTTCCTTCCGCTGTCCATAGCAGGTCCTATAAGGCGTTAGTCGGTTGCTATGGCAGGGTAATATTTGAGGTTAGCTGTTGTGATAAAGCGCTATGATCCGCTGTACACATATTCAAGTCAAAAGGAATTATGGTGGTAGCTCTCTTGGACAGTTCTAAAAGGTGCTTGGGTGAGTGCCTTGGCCAGGCCCCAGGTGTGGAATGCTCTGCCATACGCATTATGTTATGAGAGGGGTTTTATAGTTCTGTGGTTTCTTGAGGGACAATATTCCCGTTTAGTTTGGCTTTGTCCGATTTATAAGGTTTGGTGGTAGATTTGTAATGTCTTCATTTTGGCTATATGTGGTTTCTTTTCCTTCTGTAAAAGGCGACTCAGCGGAGAGAGGTCGCTGAATAGGACTCTGGCCTTTGCAGCTATTTTGGCTCCAGTACGGAGAGTATCTGCTAGTGTTCAGCGCCTGTCTTACTGGGGGCCAGAAGCGCGCAGCCCGGCTAGTTCTCTCGCAGCACTAGCAGCAGCTCAGATTCTGGAAAGGCATACATCATATGCTGTGTTTGCGGGATGGCTTGCACGCTGCTTGGCGTCAGCCTGGGAGCTCCATCGGCTCGTATTAGCTTCCTTTGTCCAATCCTTCTGCAGAGCTCCGTAAAAGTTTCAGGCGGTCGCAGGAACGCTCCAGCGGCTGCTTCAACTTAAACGGAGGTGCCGGTGCCGGCAGCCCAATACGGTTGATACTCCCTCTACTTTGTGGTTCAAAAGAAGGAAGGCTCGTTTTGCCCGATTCTGAATTTTCAAAGGGTGAATCGGTGTCTGCCCAAAGAATTCTCCCGGAGCATTCCTTCAATCCCGAAAGAAACCGTAGTGACACACATGATAAGTTCGGTCAGCTACTGGCAGGACACAATGCACGCTTGCATGCTTTTTTGCTTCATGGGTCTAGAAGTGTAGTCTTTACCAGGTGGTATAATGGGAACTTCGCTGCGGGTTCTCGGCTTCTTCTTTGCTGACTCAATTGCCACTGTGGAATGGGAAAGCTATCTTTTCTAACACCAGGGGCTAGTTGACCTTAAAAAGAAAAAAAAAAAAAAAGGGAATGTCCAGCTTGGTGCAGGCAGACGGAATGGGGCGTTCCTCTAGCGGGAAGGCTGTGGATTTCTATGCCTGTCATAGGGAGTTCTTTCTGCTGCATTGTGTTGGCGCGGAAATAGCTTCTCCACATCGGCTGAAGGAATTTTTGGTTAAGAGATGTCTTTCTACAAAAAAAAAAAAAAAAAAACCACAGCGTATTCAGCTGTCCTGAATTGGCCTGTTCTTGATTGACATTTTGAGACTAGGCAGGCGCAGGCCTTGGTCCTACGTTTGTGGGTGCACACTTTGCACTTCCAGGAGGTGTGGACTCACTGTCTGGAAGAGAGCCCTAGCGATCTTCTTTAGCGCGCGATAGGAGAGTAGGTGGTTCACTGAATCGATCATGGGGGGCACTGCTCTGTCCTTGCAGGCTCCCATTGGGGGAGTCTGGGGAGACGAGAACATGCTTCCGGTGGTCGCAGTATTTACGGCAGTCTACTCGCCTGGAACAGGAAAGGATCAGGGAGTTGAAGTGACTAGAGTCTGATTTGCCTTATGTGGCAAAGGTGCATTATGGTGTGATTCGAGTGCTGGCGGAAGTGCAGGGTCAGTCTCTCGGAGCCCACGCGGATGTCCGGTGGTTTTTGAGGGCGGTGTTGCTCATGCGGCCGCCTCGGCGCTGTGCTGTTCCTCTGTGGGATTTGTATTTGGTGTTGGAAGCCTTGCTGGCTCCTCCGTTTGAGCCGTTGTCCACTGCTTCGCTAAAAGATCTCACATTGAAGACGGTTTTCTTGGTAGCGATTTGTTCGGCTAGGAGGATCTCGGAGCTACAGGCCTTGTCTTGTAGGGAGCCCTATCTCTCTTTTACCGACCACAAGGTGGTTCTCCGTACCGTTCCGGCGTTCTTACCCACGGTGGTGTCCGCTTTTCAGGTTAACCAAGTGGTCTCTCTTCCGGTGTTCTCCGATCGAGATGGGGTCGGATCTGGGGGTCAGTTGCGGCTGTTGGACGCCCGCAGGGTTCTCAAGAAGTATCTCTCCCGGACGGCGTCCTTTAGGTGGTCGGATCGACTTTTTGTGGCGTTCGGGGGACCACGTAAGGGAGAAGCGGCGGCGAAGTCGTCTATTTCCCGCTGGTTGAAGGAAGCTATTGCATCGGCCTACATCTTGAAAGGCAAGGTGGTTCCGCAGGGTCTTCGGGCTCATTCCACTCGGGCGCAGGCGGCGTCTTGGGCAGAGTTCAGTCTGGTCCCAGTGGGCGACATCTGTAGGGCGGCGACTTGGTCATCCTTGCATTCCTTTCCCAAGCAATACCGCTTGGATGTTTTGTCCGCGGAGGATGGGCGTTTCGGCTCAGCGGTGCTTCAGGCTGGGCTTGCTTGTCCCTCCCATTGATGTTCACTGCTCTGTTACATCCTCTATGGTTCCGGGACTGGACTAGAGGGATGCTAAGGAAGGGTAAATTAGACTTACCTGCTAATTGTTGTTCCTTGCGGAACTCTAGTCCAGTCCCGGATCCCTCCCTTGGTTTGAAGAGTTGCCAGCCTGATTGTTTCGGCTCCCGCAGGTGCTCTGCGTTGTCTTTGCTCCCGGGTGGCGCGGGATGAAGCCATTGGAGGACCCTCTTGCGTAGCGCTCTTGCCTGTCCATCCTCTTAGGAGGTGGTGTGGTACGGCGCTTCTTTGTTGTCAGACGATATTCTTATTCAGACACAGTCGATGAATGCAATTAATTTGTTAAAAAAGAAACAAATAAAATAAATAAATAAATAAATAAAAAAATAGAAAATAAAAAATAAAAAATAATAGTTACTTGAAGTGGAACATGAAATATTCTGTTCCGTATATATATATTGCTATGTTGAATGTATTCTGGTTAATTCTCCTTATTTGTTGTTCTGCTTAGTGTGCTTTGTCAATAGGTACTGGTGAGAGGGGGCGGTCCTTGCCTACTTATATTGGTGCCAGCAAAGCGATGATGTATTTCAGTCTCCAAGGCTGCTAGAGGAGGTTGACAACTCTATGGTTCCGGGACTGGACTAGAGTTCCGCAAGGAACAACAATTAGCAGGTAAGTCTAATTTACCCTTTCCTTACCCTCCTTTCCGAAGGAACAAGGCTTTGAATCTCCAAACAATTTTCAAGTAGTCAGTGTCCAGAGAGTTCTACGTCGCTATCTTAAGGTCACAGCTTCCTTTCGGAAGTCAGATCACCTGTCTGTATTATTTGCTGGGCTGCGTAAAGGCCTGGCAGTGTCCAAGGCTATGATTGTGCACTGGATCAAGCACACCATCGAATCCGCTTACAGCCTGCATAACAAGTCCATCCTCATGGGGCTTCATGTGCATTCCACGCAGGCTCAGGCAGCATCTTGGGCAGAACGCTTGCACGTTTTGCCCATTGACATTTGTCATGTGGCCATCTGGTCCTCTCTATCCACTTTCGTGCGCCACTACCACCTCGACCGGCAGTAGTGGCGCGGCTTGGACCGCAGTGCATTTCGGGGCCATTGTGGTAAAAGCGGCTGTTCCTTCCCACCCAGCAGGGATTTAGCTTGGGTACTTGCCACTTGTCTGAACTGGTCTAGCATGATGAATTGGAAGAAGAAATTTCCTTTCCGGGAATCCTGCTAGACCAGTCCAGGACTCACCCCTCACTGCATTCTTCAGCAACAGCCTTGGGTCGTCATTCATTTAATATAGCTTTCTGGAAGGACAGGCTGTGATCTCAGTTTCAGGCTCAGAAATCAGTTTAGCCTGCCTACGCCCTTTGTACATAGTTGCACTTGTTGGTGCTCACCGTTCCAGGTCCGCTGGGGAGTTTTAATGCATTTTGGTTGACATGGGGCTTCCTCTGCTTTTACATAAGTATACTGAGGGTGAAACCTAGGGGAGCCTCTCTCTATGCCAGAGCCTGTTTGTTGAGGCTTCTGACACTTTCTCTTTCTCCAACATCTGCTGACAGAGGGACTTAACCCACTTGTCTGGACTGGTCTAGCAGGATTCCAGGAAAGGAAATTAACAGCAAGTGAAATTTCTCCTTCGTGTTCCCTGCCTTGGTTCCATATCATTGCTACAGAAGGTACATAAAGCTTTCCACCAGGATATTTTAATTTTCAAAACTCATAGGATTCCAGTCATCCCACTTTTATCCAAGTGTTGCTCTTCTGAAGTCTTACCTTTCCCTATCAATGAAGTTACTTTTCCATTTTTCAAACAGACAAAAAAGGCTACTATATGGATCCCACAGAAGAGAGCCTGAAAATAGAAGAGGTTCCTCTCAGGAACCAGCTGGAGGGAGGAGAGGAGAATACTGACACCAAGATGGGTGAGCCAAGAATTCCTTTATGATACAATCCTTGCTATGTGCAGTGGAATATTTCTAAACTTAAGCATAGAGGGTGAATGTTAGGGCATATCAACAGAGAGGTTCCAGTAAAGACAAAAGTAACTTAAATGCCCTTAAGTATGGAGCACTAGTTTCTAAAAAAATTACTCCAAACAAACAGACTGTTGCAGAAAGAATCAGAGGGTTTGTGTCTAGACTTAATGAAAGTGCACGGAAATCGTCTCAGACTTTTCGGCTACCAATTGCTGGGTGTTGATAATTCAAAACAACCAGCGGCGCCTGCTAGCATCAATGACTGATTCCGGCTTATTTTGTACTAATTATTGACACCCTCTCCCAATTGTATTCATGAACAATTTCTCAGTCTCTGATGAGAATGAAATAAACACTTAGCTTCACGTTCTCTTTTTTCCAATTGTTTCTGAAACTGATCGTATGGCAACAATATCTCCTTCCTCCCGTCTTCTTATTCCCAACGCCTCACACACCACGTCGTGACCGTGTTTCTCTCAATGTAATGAGGTTCTTCAGGGGATAAGTCACTGTCAGCCAAGTATTTAACTGGAAGAGAAACCATTAATAAAATCCATCAAATTTCCTCACTTTTTTTTACTGCTAAAAGTCCAGTCGAAAGTGATATATTTAAAACTTCAACTATTGTGGCAGCTAAAACCATACCCAATGTTGGCCGTCACGTCGCACAGCTTCCTGAACCAAACTTTCAATTTTCTCTGGAGACCAGGCAGTTCGTGATCGCCATTTTCTAAAAAACGCTGCACATGTGTAGAACTCATCCAACCATCCTTATTATAGCCTTCCCTTTAATCAATGTGGCCTCGGCAACTGCTCAACAACAATTTCCCCATTCAATTTCTAAATTAAGCCCTTTAGGTGTTAAAGTTTGCAGCTGGAAAATCCAGCGCTGTTCTCGAAATAGCAAAGTTTGTGCTAATGATCTTCCATTCATTGGAGTTGTAACTTGTTCTATACAGAAACATTGTAACATTTCAAATGTGTGGCTCAAGTCTTGACAATGAGAAACCAGTGGTGCTTGCAGCACTTTATGTTTTAATCGACTTTTATGTTCGGATATACGCAGTTTAAAAGTCCTACTAGTCTTTCCTATATAAAAAAGATCACAAGGACAAACTATAGCATAGATCACACTCTGAGAGCCACAGTCTGTATGGTGCCTTAAAACATATTCCCTTTGTTGACAAGTGAATTTCTGTAGTTCTTTGGTTACCCCACAAATAGAACAATGGCCACATTTATAATGGCCTGGGATCTTTTCTATAGTTGACAATGTGGAAAGCGGCCGCAACACTGTTGGACTTAGCCTCTCCTTCAAGTTTCTGTTCCTTCGCCATACACACCGAATGACTTTATTATTTAGACTGGGCATTGTGTTCAAAACATTAGAATGTCAAGCAACAATCTTCTTAATTCGGAAACTGAGTGGAGAATATTGGGTGATGAAATTAATTACATTGGGATCGTGTTCCTCCCGAGTCTTTGTGGCACCTAACAAAACCGATCTGTCATTGAAAAGCGCCCAACGGTATGCTCGTGACACTATCCTAGTAGGGTATCCCCTTGCCTGAAAATTACGCGCCAAATCTTTAGCTTTATGTTTAAAGTCAGAGACTTCTGAGCAGTTTCTGCGATACCGCAGAAACTGGGAAAAGGGTAAACCCTCTTTCAACCGAAGCGGGTGGGCGCTCCGAAAATGGAGTAAGGTATTTCTATCGATCGATTTGCGATATATCGAAGTCTGCCATCCCATACTCGTTTTGGTTATTTTTAGATCCAAGAAGATCATTTCTGTATCGTGAATGTTATGAGTGAACTGAATGTAGGGATTTTGAGCATTAAGCCAAGAGGTGAACTGCAAAAAATCAGCCGTGGAGCTCCACCATAACAAAAACACGTCATCAATAAAACGTGACCAAAGCTTGACATTTGGCTGATATTGAGAGGACTGCCAGAGCTGATCTTCATAGTGACCCATAAAAAGATTGGCGATGGAGGGGGCAAAAGTCGCCCCCATCGCTACTCCTGATATTTGCTGGAAAAGGTCTTCTTCAAACTTAAAATAGTTCCGAAAAATCGTGAGCCGTGTCAATGCAGATAGAAATTGAATCTGAGATTCTGACAAGTCTCCCCTCCCCCGTAAAGCCCGAACCACTGTCTCAAATGCCTGCTCTTGGGGAATGCTAGTGTATAGGGCTACAATGTCTAAAGTAACTAAAAGGATATTAGGATCCTGCGCCCATTGGGGACTATTGTCCAAAATCTGTAAAAAATGAGACGTGTCTCTAATGTAAGATGGTATTTCAATTAGCAACGGGCGGAGAAAAGAGTCAATAAACACCGAGAGTGGCTCTAATAGCGACCCTTTGGTCGACACTATAGGCCGACCTGGTGGCTGTTCTAAATTCTTGTAAATTTTGGGAACTATATAGAAACGCGCCAATGTAGGGTGGGCAGTATTAAGAAATTTAAATTCCTTCTGGGAAATCAACTTGTTATTTAAGGCTTGAGTGGTAATATCTGAAACTTGTTGTTGAAGCTCCATAGTTGGATCAACATCTAAAAGTTGGTATGATGATTCATCAGAAAGTTGTCGTCTGGCCTCCGTAACATATTGATCTCTGCTCAAAACTACCACAGCACCACCCTTATCAGCCCGCTTTATTACTATATCGGGTCTTTTCATTAGGTCACGTAGAGCCCGATTTTCTTGCTGTGGCAATGTGTTAAAAGACAATCTTTGGGACCGTTCTAAGACTTCTACATCCTGTAAGATCAATTCACGAAAAACTGTTAGCTTCGGGTGCAGTGGGCCAGGAGGGTTCCACGATGATTTAAACGGAATGGGAACCCGACGGGTCAACATTCCCACTGAATCACTTGTAGTAGGAACAGGTGTTTCTATACTAGGTTTATCATCCTGAGCAAAATATAATTTCAGATTTAGTTTTCTAATCAGACTCTCCAAATCAAGTCTAAACTGGAAAGGATCGTATCGGGTTTCCGGCACATAAGATAAACCCCGATTTAACAGCCGCAACTGATCTAGTGTAAGTAATTCACCTGAGATATTAATCACAAGATCTTCATGGCTTGTTGTGTCTGTCAACGCTTGACATCCCCCTTCCGTTCGGATTGTCGAGTTGGCATGCCTGTTTTTTTCTTCTTTTGCGAGTGTCGTCGCCTTCCTCGCGAAAATCCTCCTTGGAGGCACTGGAGTCCAAAGAACTCAGTTCATCAGAAGTTGTATCAAATGAAACCTGCTTACGAGGTTGTCTCTTAACAGTCCTCCTTTTTGAATCCATCCAAGGATAAACGTATCCCACAGTATAGTCGTCATTGTCTCGTTTTAATTTTTTAGTTTTTGCCAATTGGACTTCCATTCTTTAGAGCGTCCAGTTGTTTCTGAAAATCAGCCATTTTAAGTGTGAATTGGTCAACTTGTTCCTTTTCTTTAAGCTCGGTTCTTAATTGCTCTGCTTCTTGATGAAACCCAGTCAAAGCTGTTTTAGAAGTGGTAATAATCAGCAGCATTAGATCAAGAGAGCATTTATTTAAAATGCGATTCCAATTAGCTATAAATTCAGGGTTGGTAACGAACATACGGGGCTCTTTATATACCCGTAAACCTCGGGGTATCTGTTGACGGTTGACATATTCCACCATAGATAAACGATGGAGATCTGATTTAATGATTTGTTTTTGTTTCTTCAACCACGTGTCCCATAGGGAGTCAAGATTCCCACCTGATCCCTGTTCCATCGAAAAGGGGTTTTTTCTTTACAAACTTCAGCTATTTGGGATGATGTGTAGCTTAATACGTCTAACCATGTAGACTGACCCTCCATATTTGTAGACATACAAGTGATTCGGGTCTAACTTATAGAGTAACCTTATATCACTAGTTTCTAAAAAAATTACTCCAAACAGACTGTTGCAGAAAGAATCAGAGGGTTTGTGTCTAGACCTAATGAAAGTGCACGGAAATCGTCTCAGACTTTTCGGCTACCAATTGCTGGGTGTTGATAATTCAAAACAACCAGCGGCGCCTGCTAGCATCAATGACTGATTCCGGCTTATTTTGTACTAATTATTGACACCCTCTCCCAATTGTATTCATGAACAATTTCTCAGTCTCTGATGAGAATGAAATAAACACTTAGCTTCACGTTCTCTTTTTTCCAGTTGTTTCTGAAACTGATCGTATGGCAACAATATCTCCTTCCTCCCGTCTTCTTATTCCCAACGCCTCACACACCACGTTGTGACCGCGTTTCTCTCAATGTAATGAGGTTCTTCAGGGGATAAGTCACTGTCAGCCAAGTATTTAACTGGAAGAGAAACCATTAATAAAATCCATCAAATTTCCTCACTTTTTTTACTGCTAAAAGTCCAGTCGAAAGTGATATATTTAAAACTTCAACTATTGTGGCAGCTAAAACCATACCCAATGTTGGCCGTCACTTCGCACAGCTTCCTGAACCAAACTTTCAATTTTCTCTGGAGACCAGGTAGTTCGTGATCGCCATTGTCTAAAAAACGCTGCGCATGTGTAGAACTCATCCAACCATCCTTATTATAGCCTTCCCTTTAATCAATGTGGCCATCGGCAACTGCTCAACAACAATTTCCCCATTCAATTTCTAAATTAAGCCCTTTAGGTGTTAAAGTTTGCAGCTGGAAAATCCAGCGCTGTTCTCGAAATAGCAAAGTTTGTGCTAATGTGCTTAAGTATGGAGCAGGCATGTCCAACTTCGAACAGGTCGTGATTTACATTTCCTGCAAAAAGTGCCGGTGATCTATCACCATGAAAATTAAGTTTCAAATTAGTTTCACATTAAATTTTAATCCAATAAAGTTGGAGGATTCCTCCCCCCCCCCATTTTTAATGGACCTTCTGTCATTTCCTTGGATGTGATCAGCTGTTAAGCAAATTCAGCAAAAACAAAACAGAGAGACGAAGATCCAGTAAGAACTGCGAGGGGAAATGGAAAGTACTTTTTTTTTTAAAGTTTTGAGTAATAACTTTCTTTATCTTTTATTGAGTAATTTGTGTTAAATTTAGGTTGAGTATTGATCCAGGCTGATCTTGCACAATCTTTAATATTTCGCTCTTACACATTAGTGAGACGTCTGAGTCTGCATTTCATCCACCAGCTTTTTGAAGTTGAATGAATATTGCGTGAGGGCCAGTCTTAGGGAATCCTGGAGATGTTCATCTGTCATGTTGGAACGTTGTGTACTCTTTGTCATTTTCAAATGGGAAAACGCAGATTCACACAAATAAGTTGAACCGAAACAGGAGTGTACAGCTTCACTGCATCTTCTCAAGTTGGGAAATTTGTCTCTAGGCACTAGCTTCCAAAACGATTCTTGCTCAGCACAGGTCTTGAGAAAAATGTCATTTTTAAGGGTTAATATTTCGTTTTCAAGAGATGGCTTGTTCATTGAGTAATTTTTACTGATAGCAGCTGCAGTTTCTTTAATGTCCACATCTACTTTGAATGGGTATGACAAGCACACCGCAACGCAATCACCGATATGATGAAACAGTACTACGCTGATACCTTAAAGAGATCGCTTAATAAACCACATGACCTCTTCGACCTAGTAAAGACTTTATCGAAGGAACCATCCTCTGGACCCCCATTTGAGATACACCCACAAGATTTTGCAACCTACATCCAATCCAAGATATGCCAGACCAACAAAACCTCTATTACAACTAACGCCATAGAGCAAGACTACCAAACAGCCCTAACCATGTTCTCTACCCCCACCAAGAGAGGAATTGAAGACACTATTGCGGCCCTTAATACCACCACTGCCCAGTCGGATCCATGCCCAGCCTTCTGGATCAAGGAGCTTCGCAGTCACTTCAGCCCAGTACTATCCAAAATAATGAACCTCTCCTTCTCAACTGGCTCTTTCCCTTCAGCCCTTAAACATACTTCTATCAGACCTCTGCTAAAGAACTGCAAGCTCGATCCCCAACAAGTAGAATCCTACAGACCTATATCCAGCATCCCACTACTCGCGAAGATCATAGAAAAGGAGGCTCAACGTCAATTGCAAGATCACATCGACTCCGCCGCACCGTTAGATCCTTGCCAACATGGTTTTAGGGAATTCCACGGAGTTGAGACCCTTCTTACCACTCTCTTCTGCAAGATAATCACCGGCATTGACGACATTCGTCAAGGATTTGCCCTCATCTTTCTAGACATCGCTGCAGCATTTGATTCAGTAAACCACGAGCTTCTATTAAGACGACTGATTGACAAAGGCATAAATGGAAGAGCGCTTGAATGGTGCAGATCCTACCTGACCGAAAGATGGCAGCATGTTCGTTCCGGAGGGACAAATTCTGAACCATTCCACCAAAGCCAGGGAGTCCCACAGGGTTCCTCCCTCTCTGCGCTCTTGTTCAATATTTACATGCAACCAATTTGTAATATCATCCGGTCCTTCAATGTTGATTGCATGTTATACACAGACGACGTCCTGCTTTACATTCCCTTCTCTACTGAGCATATGGACCTCTCTCCACTGACAAACTGTTTCAACGCAATATCCGAATGGCTTCTTTCTCAAAACCTCAGAATACAACATAAGAAAACGTAAGTACTCTTCATTACGAGGAACCCCAACTTTATCCCACCACAATATCTTAAGGTGAAAGAAGCTGAACTGCAATCTAAATCCTCAATACGTTACCTGGGAGTCACTTTAGATCAGCACTTGGATTTGAAGGCCCATATAGGAAACATAGTCAAATCAGTTTACTACAAGATCCGCTCACTTAGGCATCTACGTTCCATGCTTGAACCAACTGATTTCCGGACAATTTTCCAGGCGTTGATCATACCTCATTTTGACTATGCCAATGCCATCTTACAAGGTCTTCCCCAATCTACATTGAACCCGCTGCAGCTAGCCATGAACGCTGCAGCAAGAGTCCTCCACGGAGCCTCCAGGAGCGACCGCGTAACGCCTCTACTGATACAGTTGCATTGGCTACCCATCCAGGCTAGAATAGTTTTCAAGACCTTGATAACCACTTTTAAAGCTATTAACAATCTCTCACCTGCATCCTTAACCTCACTCATCCATACCACATCCCCAAATAGAGCAAGAAGATCCACGGCTATAAACTCCCTAAAAGTCCCAAAGGCACTAACTGTTTGCTCCAAATCGACAGCCAACAGAGCCTTTAGTCTTAGTGCCCCAAGATGCTGGAATGCATTACCTCCTGATATCCGGGCTATTAAGAACCTACCACAGTTTAGGAAAGCCCTCAAATGCCACCTCTTCAACAAATACCTTATAGAGCCTAACGACACCCCCTAGAGCCTAAAGACACCAGGCGATACCATTTCCATACAAATTACGGTATCTCAACAACACACCAAGTTTGATACTCAAACCCTTAGTGGTGGTTATGTTTCTGTGAAACTACTGTTATTATGACTCCATGTAGTAAGTTTTGTAAATAGTTTTCCCCTGTTATCCAAGTTTTTGTGCCCTGTTACCTGTAAAACTCATACACGTTTAACTGTACTGAGCATTTTTGTTACATGTAAACCGAGCTGATGCTGAATAGTGCTGTATATAAGAGACTATAAATAAATAAATAAATAAGTACTCCACAACTGTCCCAATTTTTTGGAAGTCACAGAATCTATTTTCGAATTCCTGGATAACAGAACATATTTCTGTCACATACTTATCTGAAAAACAAAATTTAGATATTGTCCCAGATGGTCCTGTGTATTAGGAAAACGATCAAAAGTGTTATTTGCAAGGTTAGTCATCATTAGCTCAAATTTGCTCTTGTAGGATGAAACTGTACTCATCATCTCGCCAATGCATTTGTTTTTACCTTGTAATTCAAGGTTCATATCACTTAGTTCGCCTGTAAAGTCAGCGAGAAATGCCAGACCACATAACCTCATCTTCCAACTCTGCTTGGTCATCTCCCCTCTCCTTCAAAAAACTTCTTATTTCATTCATCAAATTACGAAATCTTTGCAGAAATCTGTGCCTACTTAGCCACCTTACATCTGTGTTCAAAATGATTTCTGCTGCAAGAGTAAGATTGAAAAGCCGTCTTTGAAGTGATCTTCCACGAACTGAATTTACAATTTTGAAAGTGATGTCCATGACAGTCCTTGTATGAATCTCTTGCTTGCCAAAACTTGCTGGTGAATGATGCAGCGGTAAGAAAGGAAATCTGGAAAGTCGTCATACTGTCTACAGAGGGCTATGAAACCGTTAACCTCACCTGTCATTGCTCTTGCTCCATCAGTAGTGATGGAAACAAGTCTATGCAATGGAAGATTACACTTTGTCACAAAAGAATGGAAAGAACTGAATATTTCCTAACCGGTAGTTCTGCCTTGTAAAGAAATAATTCTAAGTAGTTCTTCTTTAACACTGAAGTCTTCAAAAACCTTTCGGATAAAGACTAGTAACTGGGCTATGTCTCTTATGTCTGTAGATTCATCCAGTTGGAGTGAGAAAGCAACACAATTTGAAACATCCTCCAGCAATTGTTCAGTTGTGTCTCCACACATCTTTTCTATTCGCCGCATGACGGTGTTTCTTGACAATTGTACATCTTGAATAGCAGCTGTGATCTCTTTCTTATTTTTAAATCCTTCAAAAAGATTGTAAGCTGCTTCAAGAAAACAATCTTTTACAAATCCCCCTTCAGTGAAAGGTTTGCATTTCTTTGCGATCAGGTTGCTGACCTTGAAGGATGCTATGCTTGCATTGACCGAATGTGACTTTGGCTAAGTAGCCAATTTCGATTTAAGTTCTTTGAGTTTCAGTTTACAAATTTCACTTTTGGGTGGAAAATCAGCATCAAACCTATTGCTATGCAGAGCTTTATAATGACGTTCCAAATTACCCTTTTTGGGCAAGGATACTGGGGCGTTACAAATTAGACAACAACACTTGTCTTTCACCATGATGAAGAAGTAATCCATTTCCCATTCATCATGAAAGTGGTAGGTTTTGCTCTTCTTTGGAACACTCATCTTCGTTATACTGGAGTGGCTGGATGTAAGAAGGCCAAATCTGCTAAGTTAGTATAAACACTGGCTGAATCTGGTCCAAAACTGTCACTGTCCCAAAGTATTAAAGATCAACAGGAACTGAAGACCTCTGGATGATGTGCAATACAAGGACTGGAGATGCCAAAACCACACATGCAGTAATATAAGTAAAACTAAGAATTCATCATACTGACACCATAATCAAATACCACCAAACAATCATCAAAAAAACCTCAAACACCTGTCCAGCAAACCAGATGAAATGAAATACCGCAAAACAAGTTCAAATACCACCACACGCGATTTAATAAATTCTGCACACAGTGTTAGAATCAACACAAAGGCAAGGCGAAATAAAATTGCAGAGGCAAGCAAAAGTCACAGTGGTTTAAACCAATTCAAAGGCAAGGTGTAGGCAAGTTAGAATAAAATTGGAAAAGCCTGCCAAAATCACCAAATTCTTGACACTTTGTTGTGTCTGCCCGAAAACGTTTAATGAAAGTGAACTATAAAGCGACCAATGACCAGCACACGACACAACTAATACGGTAAGTGTATTCAGGTAAAGCCCGGGGAATGGATATCACCCGGTATATAATACACTTCTAAGGGGTGTTGGGGCGGGGGCAGGAATGGGTGATTCTGAGAGGCAGGAGACCAGGTATGACACCGGGCCTGTGGCATCTCGTCGTGGGGCACGGGTGGCAGCCCCCTGTGGTACCCAAAAACTATTGGCACAAAAACTACAAGTGCCACCAATACACCTGCAGGCAAGATTCCCACAGACAGGGAAAAAAGACAGGCAAAGGATCAGCAGCAGCGGCAAGCCCTCGGCAGATGACCTGCCGGCACGAGCTCTCTCCTAGCGATGGGGCGAGCTGCTGGAGAGATGGAGCCAAGTGGGGCTGGCAATCTACCTCTGACCCCTCCGTGATTTACAGGTAGATCGCGATCTACCTGTTGGACGTGCCTGGTATAGAGCATTCCTCCTAGTCTTTCTAGACGTCGCCTCAGCATTTGACAATATAAACCACGAAACCCTCATTGCAAGGCTTGAATATATTGGCATGGGTGGCCTAGTCCTGCTGTGGTTTAAATCATACATCTCAGACCGCAAGCTCACGATCCAAATAGGGAAAAAACCTGCAACGCCTTTCCACAAGATCAAGGCATACCACAAGGTTCCGCCCTCTCTGCCCTCCTTTTCAACCTGCACCTTCAACCTATCACCCACATATTCCAAAAACACAACATCCAATACTACATCTATGTGGATGACGTCATGTTGTCGCTCCCCATAGATGTAAATAACCCCAACTATAACAACCTGGATGAATGTATTAAGGAAGACTTACATCAAGCTTGGGTGTTGTTGAAAAATACTATCTTGGAAGCCCAGACCAGCTGTATTCCACGCTTTAAGAAAAGTGGAAGGAAGTTCAAAAAACTGCCAGCATGGTTTAAAGGTGAGGTCAGAGAAGCTGTTGTTGCCAAGAAAGCATCTTTCAGGAAATGGAAAAAAGAGCCAAACGATGAAACCTGGAAACAGCACAAGCACTGGCAGGTCAAATGCAAGGCATTGATAAAGAAGGGAAAGAGAGAATTTGAGAAGAAGCTTGCTGCGGAAGCAAAAAAGCGAAATAAAAATTTTTTCAAGTACATTCGTAGCAAAAAAACCTGTGAGAGAGTCAGTTGGACCATTAGATGATAGAGGAATTAAAGGGGCACTAACAGGCGACAAGGAGATAGCGGAGAGACTGAATGAATTCTTTGCTTCAGTCTTTACTGAAGAAGATGTAGGGATGTTACCCATGACTGAAGTGGTATTTAAAGGTGTGGAAGAATTGAAGGAAATATCGATACATCGGGAAGATGTATTACAACTCTTAGATAAACTGAAGAGTAGCAAATCACCTGGGCCGGATGGTATACATCCAAGGGTGTTGAAAGAACTGAAATATGAGATTGCAGACCTGCTATTAGTAATCTGTGAACTATCATTAAAATCATCTCTAATACCTGAAGATTGCAGGATCGCCAATGTAACACCAATTTTTAAAAAGGGTTCGAGGGGTGACCTGGGAAACTACAGACCGGTGAGCCTCACGTCAGTACCGGGAAAAATGGTAGAAACCATCATAAAGAATAAAATTACTCAGCATGTAGATAGTCATGGCCTACTGGGAGACAGCCAATATGGCTTCAGACAAGGAAGATCTTGTCTTACTAATCTGTTATGTTTTTTTGAAAGTGTGAATAAACAGGTGGACAAAGGTGAGTTGGTTGATATAGTGTATCTGGACTTTCAGAAAGCTTTTGACAAGGTCCCTTATCAGAGACTTTTGGCAAAACTAAAGAGTCATGGGATAGGAGGCAGTGTACTACTGTGGATCAGGAACTGGTTAAAAGATAGAAAGCAGAGGGTTGGGCTAAATGGCCAATTTTCCCAATGGAGAAAGGTGAATAGTGGTGTACCCCAGGGATCTGTGCTGGGTCCGCTGCTTTTTGACATATTCATAAATGACCTGGAAAAGTGAGGTTATCAAATTTGCAGATGACACAAAACTATTTAAAGTTGTTAAAACCCAAGAGGATTGTGGAAAATTGCAAGAGGATCTTGATAAATTGGAAGACTGGGCATCAAAATGGCAGATGAAATTTAATGTGGACAAGTGCAAAGTTATGCACCTAGGGAAGAACAACCCAAACTATAGTTACATGATGCAAGTTTCCACATTAGGAACCACCACCCAGGAAAAAGATTTAGGCGTCATTGTGGATAACATGTTAAAACCCTCGGCCCAGTGTGCAGCGGTGGCCAAGAGAGCAAATAGAATGCTAGGTATCATAAGGAAAGGAATGGAAAATAAAACAAAAGATATTATAATGTCTCTATAACGTTCCATGGTGAGACCACACCTTGAATATTGTATGCAATTCTGGTCGCCGTATCTTAAAAAGGATATAGCGTTATTAGAAAAGGTTCAGAGAAGAGCCACCAAAATGGTAAAGGGGATGAAAGGATACTCCTATGAAGAAAGGCTAAAAAGGTTAGGGCTTTTTAACCTGGAAAAGAGACGGTTGAGGGGAGATATGATAGAAGTCTATAAATTAATAAACGGAGTGGAACGGTTAAACGTAGATCGACTGTTTACGTTATCAGAATATAGGAAGACTAGGGGTCATGCAATGAAGCTACAGGGTAAACTATTTAAGACTTATAAAAGAAAATATTTTTTCACTCAACGTATAATCAAACTCTGGAATTTGTTACCGGAGGATGTAATAAAGGCTGTTAGTGTAGCTGGGTTTAAAAAAGGTTTGGACAAGTTCCTGGAGGAAAGGTCCATAAACCATTATTAAAAAGGGACCCAGGATATCAATGCTTAACCTAGTACAAGCATTGCAGAACCTGTGTCTTTTGGGGAAACTGCTAGGTACGTATGACTTAGATTAGCCACTGTTGGAAACAGGATACTGGGCTTGATGGACCTTGGTTTGACCCGGTATGGCATATCTTAAGCTGACTCCTGGCTGAAATTCAACAACCTCAGCCTAAACTACAAAAAGACGGAAGCGATGCACATCACAAGAAACCAAGACACAACCCTACCCCAAGCCATCACCATCAACATCACCACAATCCCAGTCAAAAAGGAAGTTAAATACCTCGGTGTTCTCCTAGATACCTCCCTCAGCATGGTACCCCACCTGAAACGAACAGCCAGAACAATCCTCTACAAATTAAAATCCATACAACAACTAAGACCTCTCCTAGAAGATAACGACTTCAGAGCAGTCATTCAATCCATCATCACCCCATATTTTGACTACTGCAACAGCCTGTTGCAGGGTCTACCGGCAAAGAGTCTCCACATACGCCAATGAATGCAAAATATCACAGCCAAGATCACCTGCAAAGCAAGACTAACTGACCATGTCACTCCCCTCCTATATACCCTACACTGGCTCCCAATAGAAAGCCGGATCAGATACAAACTACTCGTAACATCTTTCAAACTCATCAACAATGTTGCTCCCTCTTTTCTCTCAACCCTCCTCCTCACCCCAACAACCAGAACACGCAGGGAGAATGCCACTCACTCCTTAACAATCCCACCCTCCATCCGAAAAACAAAGCAAACCAGCAGCTCCAGAGCATTCTCCTATGCGGCACCCAACATCTGGAACACCCTCCCACTGCACATCCGCACAACAAAAGACCTCAAAGATTTCAGAAAGCACCTAAAAACCCACCTCTCTACTATGCACTTCGGTAAAGAAAACTCATATCCAAACACACACGCACCACAGGGACAGCTCACCCAACCCAGGTAAAGGCCGTATAAAACAAATGTAAGCATGAAAATTCCTGTATATAGCCAAGTTGTAACATAGTTCCTAAAAAATTGTAACTCCAACCCACTGATCCTACCTGCAAATCAGGTTACTTGTAAAAAGTTTATTTTTGTTCCATGTACTTGTTTCTTAAGTTCCTTGTAAACCGCCCGTGATCTGTGGAAGGGGAGGTATAGAAATGTAACAAATAAAATAAATAAAGAAACAGAGCTTAAAGATTCCAAATTACCCCTGCCTACCGATAACCAGCCCTCACTTGGTTTGCAGTGTGTCATGCTGTGAGGGCTTGTGTGCATCAGTGATGCTGAGGGCTAAGCTATCGGTAGTTTAATTACTGGCAGGGTCTCCCAAGATGAACAGGTCTCAGCTGAGGTGCCAGACCAAGACAAACCACCCATCTGGGCCGCAGTAGAATGGGACAGTGTTGGCGGCGGAGGATCATATTTCTGTGGCAACAGCAATAGCACTAAACTTAAACAGTGCAGAAGAAAGGCCTGACAATCTACTTCCGTATCTTGCCACAAAAACCCAATGGATAGTCACAACAAAACAAATTGCACAAATTCCATAGTGCTGGAAGATGAGACTCCCCAGGTTGGAAGGCAATAAACTAGCTACTGGGGAGGAGCTGAAGACTTTTCAGATTAAAGCCAGCATTTATTATGTGGTTGGATCTGTCCGCCAGGGTGCTCGGACAAATCTCCCCTGGGGTGGATACAATAATCAATCAGGCGACACTCTGCTTATTCCATAATAAAATAATTTATTTGGGCAAAAACCAAAGTAAGGAAGTTACAAGCAAAGCTATAAACAGTCTGCCTGATGCGGACAGAGTTCTCTGGCTCTGAATAATAGTGAAAGAGAAGGCTGTCCCGCCCACACTCGGCCGTTACCTCTGTTATATACTCCTCTGCAGCAAAAGGTTCCAGAACATTCTGCATATATTTGCAGGCTCTACCCTGGGACCCTCCCCATTATCAGGTTTCTGTCTTGAAGCCCTTCACTCAGTATCATATAACTAAATGTGCTGTAGGCCGTTCCCTGCTGGGCTGCTCGGTCCCTGCCCTGCATCTTCTTCTTTGTTTCACTGTAGTTTCGCTTGGGTGATTTTCTTTTCGCTTCAAGCACAAGTTAGAATCTTCAAGGCTCTGCAAACTTTTTCATCAACCTTATATTAGGCTGGCATCTGCTCCATTCTGTAAGTCCATTCTCGTTTGTTGGGAACAAGAGAGAATTCCAGAGAAAGAATGAGATCAGATTGAGCTATTGCCATCATTCTGGTGCTCTCGTCTTTATTGAAAGCTAAGTGCATAATTTTATCTTTGAAAATAGGACTAAGAGGTCCAATATGGCAAACTAAGTTTACATGAAACACTATGGAGAGAGGGAGGTGTGCAATTTAAAAAGAAAAAAAGAGAAAATTGAACATTCGGCCATTGATGCAAACGGGCACTGATAGACGCTGTGTTTTAAAGTGTCTTTCATTGAATAACCCACAGGTCTGAGGCCGTTCCATAGCTATCGAAAAGACTCCCCCTATAGGCAATAAGTTAACACTGGGGCAGCAATTACTTTTCAGGTGAGAGATATACTACGGTTGCTCTATGAAATAGAAACCCATTTCTTCTTGCCAGTATCCCTATTGTCAAAGTAAACTTAACGGAGAGACAATGAAACAGAGTAAAACTAAAAACTCCACTAACTATAACTAACTGGAAAAATTGTAAACCATTCTTAACCTTTCTCCTATCACTATTCATACTACCTCCCCCTTTACCCCAGGAGCATTTCCCCACCTCCCTGAAGAAGAGGAGGAGGCTTACCTGAATCATAATTTGCCCCCCAAAAGTCTACAGACAGGGGGCACCCACTGGTCCATTCTGCTGCTCTGAGTCCACCCGCTCAGTGATGAGTCTTCTGGAAGGGAATAACACAATCGCATATAACCTCTTCGGGCCGAAGACGCCACTTCGCAGAAACCTGGGTGTGTTCAGGGACTGGACTGGAGTTCCATCAGGAACACTAATTAGCAGGTAAGCTCTAAGTACTCCTTCCTAAGCGTCCCTCCAGTCCAGTCCCTTTTCTCTGGGATGTAACAGAGCAGTTCAAGAATGGGCGGGACCCACGATACCAGACCGAAGAACCGCTCCCCTAACCTCAGCATCTCCGGTTGCCTGCCTATCTAAATGAAAGTACTTGGCGAATGTATGCAGGTAGGCTCATGTAGCCACCCTACAGATGTCCAGCGGTGGAACCAGACTGAATTCCGCCTACGAGGCTGCCTGCGCCCGCGTAGAATGAGCCCTGAAAATCCCCGGCATGGGTCTTCTTTTCAGAATGTACGCCGAAGCGATGGCTTCCTTAATCCATCTGGAAATTGAAGCCTTGGCCGCCGCCTCCCCTTTCTTTGGTCACCCAAACAAGACAAACAAACAAACTGATCTACGAAATGCCACCATCTTGTCAATATAGTGCTTCAGGACCCTGCACACATCCAGTCGGCGCAAACGAGCATCCATTGTCCTGCGCTCCTCCTTTGAGAAGGCCAGAAGAGAAACTGGTTGATTCAAATGAAAGGGGGAGACCACTTTGGGCAAAAAGGAAGCTACCTTCCGCAGGAACACCTTTTCCATGAAAAAGCTCATGAATGGATGCCGACATGAAAGAGCCCGGAGTTCCGAAATACATCTAGCTGAACAGATAGCAACCAAAAACACTGTTTTGAAGGTCAAGTCCTTCAGGGAGGCTCGCCCTATCAGCTCAAAGGGATCCCCAGCTAGCGCATTAAGCACGAGATTGAGGTCCCAAGGAGGAAGTGAGGATCTTTGCTGAGGCCACAAATGCCTCACCACTTTAAGGACCTACCCGACGTCTGGGTGTTCCCCTAGTGACTTACTTTGAACCTTATCCCGGTAACAGGCAATAGCTGTTAGCTGCACTCTTAAGGAACTGACAGCCAGGCCGTTCTTAAACCCGGCCTGTAAGAAGTCAGTCACTTAACCCTCCATTGCCTCGGAAGAAAGGCCTGGCAATCTACTTCCGATGACACTGCCAAGAAAACCCAGGAGCTTCTGGGTCGCCAGGAGTCAGGATTGACTCGAAGGCATACATTGCATTGTTGCATTGTAAGAAGTCCATGACGTCCACACCGCTATAGGCCACTTTTCCCAGACCACACACCAGCCCTCAGATGTACCAGACTCTCACATAAGAGACAGCTAAGGGTAGTTATGATAGAGGTCTATAAATTAATGAACGGAGTGGAACAGGTAAACATAGAACGACTGTTTACATTATCAGAATATAGAAAGACTAGGGGACATGCAATGAAGCTACAGGGTAAACTATTTAAGATAAATAAAAGAAAATAATAAGTTCCTGGAGGAAAGGTCCATAAACAATAATTAAAAGGGGACCCAGGATATCAGTGCTTGACCAGAATACAAGCATTGTGGAACCTGTGTCTCTTGGGGAAAATGCTAGGTAAGTATGACCTAAATTGGCCACTGTTGGAAACAGATGCTGGGCTTGATGAACCTTGGTCTGACCCAGTATGGCATATCTTATGTTCTTATGAGAGACAGGTCGAATGCTTCCGCACATTTAGTAAGGTCGTGATCACCATTCTGGAGTACCCACGCTTTTGCAGCTTTGCCCTTTCAAGCGCTAAGCCATAAGCGAGAATCGACCCATCTGCGGCATCCGGACTGGACCCTGAATTAGGAGGTTGTTTCTCACCGGATGTCACCAGGGGCAATCGGCCAGTAGCCTCACGTGGTCGGCATATCATGGCCTCCATGGCCAATCCAGGGCTATCAGAACTACCAGTCCCGGATGGCTTCTACGCGCTGGAGGACTCATAGAGGAAACACATACAGAAGCCCCTCCGAGGGCAATCTCTGAACGAGAGCATCTAGGCCCTCTGACATCCTTTCCTTTCTTCTGCTGAGGAAGCGGCTTGCTTTGGCTGACCCCCATCTTGCCATGAGGTCCATGATGGGTGGACCCCACCGGTGGACCACCTGGTCGAACACTTCCTGACAGAGTTCCCATTCTCCTTGATCCACCTTGACCCAGCTCAGGTAGTCCACAGTGACATTCTCTACCCCGGCTACATGCACCGCCGACAAAGCCTGCAGAGGGACCTCGGCCCAATCAAGCAGCCGCTCTGCCTCCTCTTCCTCCTCCAGCGGAGGACTGCTCGTGCCGAATGATATAGGCCACTGTAATGACATTGTCCGAGAACACCTGGACTGCCTTCTGTCGGACCCAGCGCTCGAACGTTCTGAGCGCCACTGCTACTGCTCGCATTTCTACCCTGTTTATTGACCATAAAGCCTCCGGCGCATTCCAGCACCCCTGTGCAAAGTGCCCCTCGCAGTGAGCCCCACCAGCTGACCAGACTGGCATCTGTCATCAACTGAATCCACCGCAGGGACTCGAGAGGCATGCCCTGCTCCAGCTTCCCCGGCTGGAGCCACCAGTCCAGGGCTCTCCTGCTCACCGGAGGACATGGTAGCACCGTGGATAAAGGCTGATGCTGATGAAACCAGTGACGGAGAAGGGATCACTGGAGTAGTCTCATGTGGGCCCTCGTCCAGGGTACGAGCTCGATCGTCACCACCATGATCCCCAGAACTTGGAGATTATGCCAAGTGGTGGGCGCCCTCATGGCTAGAAGCTGACGCACCAGACGCCAAAGCTCCCTCGTCCTCTGAACTGGCAAGAACACCTTGCCTAAGCGAGTATCGAACCTTGCACCAAGTTGCTCGATCTCCTGGGAGGGAACCAATCTGCTCTTGGACAAGTTGATTACCCACCCCAGGCTCCTCAAGAGATTGACTGCCTTGGCTGTTGCCTCTACTCTCTCCTTCTTGGACTTGGTGCGGATTAACCAGTCGTTGAGGTACGTGTGGACCAGGATCCCTTCTTTGCGAAGAGCCGGTGCCACCATGACCTTCACCTTGGTAAAGGTACGAGGCACCATCACCAGTCCGAACAGTAATGCCTGAAACCGAATGTGTCCCATAGGTACCACAAACCGCAGGAACTGTAGGTGTGACTAGCGGATGGGAAGGTGGAGATACGCCTCCGTGAGATCGAGAGACATTAGAAACTCTCCCTGCCATACTGCCACTATTACCAACCTCAGGGTTTCCATGCAAAAGTGAGGAACCCTGAGACAATGATTGACTCATTTGAGGTCGAGAATCGGACAGAAGGAACCCTCCTTTTGGGAACTACAAAATAGATGGAGTACCGACCGCAGCCACACTGGCTTTTGGGAACTGGCATGACCGCTCCCAGGAGCAGAAGCTGCGCCACGGTTTCCTTTACTGCCGAAGCCTTGTACAGGGCTCTGCAAGGCGACTGCACAAACGATGGGGGGATTGGTCTTGCCAGTTTGAGGGCATAACCCTCTCATACCACCTCCAGAACCCATTGATTGGAAGTGACCCAATCCAAGCAGAGAAAAACTGCCGCAGGCGCCCCCCCCCCACCAGCCGGCCCGGGTCCCCCTCACTACATTGTGGCTTCCTAGGATCCGAGGTGGAGGAAGAGGCCCCAAATCCCCTTCCTGCCACCTGAAACCCCTGGAAATTCTGTCCTTTTGCGGGAAAGTGTCCCCTCTGAAAGGGTGTTGCGCGAGCTGACCAAAACGTACGAAAGTCACACGGCTGAGTCAGTGCAGGCGTGGGGATGTGACTCTGTTTTGGTCTATCCTCTGGGAGCATGCCTCCCTTAGATTCCCCCAGCAACCTAACCAATTTGTCCAGCAACCTAACCAAACAAAAGATTTCCCTTGAAGGCGAGCCTGCTGAGTCAAGCCTTAGAGGAACCATCTGCCGCCCAGTTGTGGAGCCACAGATAGTGACAGGTGGCCACCACCGAAGCCATATTCTTCGCTAGACTCCTGATAAGCAGGGAGGTCACTCTGCAGCTGGAGCTGCTGAGACTATCGAAGGCAAGCCCTGGCCACCCAAGCCCCGCACACGAATGCCTGGAGAGCCAGGGCATTGATGTCAAAGGCTTGTTTAATAACGTGTCTAGCTTCCTGTCCTGGGCATCCTTAAGGGCCGCACTGCCCTCAACAGGGATGGTTGTCTTCTTGGTAACTGCCGACATGGCCACGTGCACCCTAGGGACCGAAGTAAATCTCTTTTGTGTTCCGGCAAGGGGTATAATCGCGATATGGACCGCACTCCCCTTAAGCCAGAATCTGGCAGGTCCCACTCCTCCTGGATCATCTGACGAACCACTCAGTGAACTGGGAAGACTTTTCATGACTTACTAACTGTCTGAATAAATGGATCCTCCAATGCCTCCTCCTCTGCTGGGATGCCTGCGGAGATATTGAGGGTCTTCAAGGACTCACTGATTAACGCCGGCAACTATTCTCGGCGGAACACCCGAACAATCCTGGCCTGTTTCTCCTCCGGAATCTCACCCTCTTTGAGCTCCTCCTCGTCCTCCCCTATTTCCCGGTCCGAGGACTCCTCCTCAAGAGCCTCCGACCAGGGGGAGTGTAAAGCCACCTCACTTACAAGCCTAGCCCGTTTCAGAGGCATCTCTGCGTCTTCCGGCTCCTTGTGGTCAGCTCCCCTTTTTGCCGCACCCTCCTGCGCTGGCTTCTGATCTAGTACGTTCTGTTGCTTCAGACAAAACCCTCTGTGCAGCAATAAAACAAACTCGGGGAAAAAAAAACACCCCAGTGTCTCCCCCCCCCCCACTCCCTTCGAAGTGGAGAGCAGGATGATCTGACAGAGAAGATGGCGGTGACCCAGTCTCAACCATTGTGACCCCAGGTCCCGCCGACTCCTGGGAGAGGGCTAAAGGGGGTTCCTAGTCTATACTTGCTTGGATACCCTGTTCCAAGGATGCGCTTCCATTACTCAGCCTCTGCACACTCCTGTCTCTGACATTGCTCCCCACTGGACGCCGGACACCAAACACTGCGGCCTTATTGGTATGGTGTCTGGACTGCTCTGAGCCAACAGAAGGCCAATGCACAGTCCTTGGCGAGTCTGCTGCCAAACCTTGTCTCCTGTTTTGTTTTTTTTGTTTTTTTACTCTAACACAATCGAGAAATAATGGATCACCGGACCAACAAGGACTATTAGCATCCCACTCCCCCAATTAATGGGATTCCATGCCAACCAACCCCGAAAGCACCCTTGAGACTCCCTTAAGAATCGGGCCTCTGGGGGCAAAAAACGTGCGAAAAAAGAGCGCGACCCCAACAGGCCTACCTCTTCTGACTCTGATCTTCCTTTCCTGTGCCTCTGATGCGGTAGCCCTGTTGCTAACACGCGCCCGGCGACCGTGTGTTCTACTTTTCCACGCGGTCTGCCCCATGGCTCTCTGCTCAGCTGTTTCTTTCCTTGTGGCTTCTTAGAGCAGACTCCGCTGGCGATGCTGCTCCACCCGTGTACTCAGCAGCCAAGAGGTCTTCAGCACCGCAGCAAAACGGAATAGCAGGCAGCCCTGGCAGTTAAATTAAACTGCAAGATGGCTCCTCACCCTAGCAGGGATCGGGACCACCAGGCGCTGACAAACTCCCAAGAGGCCTCTTCCATGTTCTGCCAGAACGTTTAAGACAGGGGAAAGGAGAAGGGGGGAAGGGGGGTCCCTCTCCCACTCCCTACTCTTGCTCACACACCTGCCTGCCTGTCTAAAAGGGAGACCCAAGATAAAATTAAAGAAGCTAAAGAAACTTGTCTTCCTAAATGTTTCTCCAGTAAGCCTAATCTCCTGGCTTACTGCTCCCTAACTGCTTGGAGACTGAGTATACTGGAGCTTGTGGGAGGTGCCATTAGTATATATACTCCAGTGTCATCAAAAGGATGACGTACTCAGTCTTCAAGCTGCTGGAACGGGAGCACACCCAGAGAAAAGGGACTGGACTGGAGGGACGCTTAAAAATGAGAGGTTAGATATGATTGATATCTCAGAGATCGGATAGAAGGAGGACAATCAGTGGAGCATTGTGATACTGGGTACAAATTATATTATAATGATAGAGCGCAACCCCTCCACCCATTTTATCTACTCTGTTAGAGAGGGCATTGAGTCACACAGGATTAAAAATTTGCAGGAAACAAAATACACTATAGAATCTCTATTGATTAAAATTCCATGTAAAAAGAGGAAGGCGATGGCATTGGGGGTGTACTACCGACCTGGTCAGAATGAACAGATGGATGATGAATTGCTCAAAGAAATAAGGGAAGCTAACAAAAGTTACAATGCAGTAATAATTGTAGGTGATTTCATTTACCCTGGTATCAACTGGGTCACTGTCATGGCAGGACATGGTAAGGAGATAAAGTTTCTATGTGAAATAAATGACTGCCTCTTGGAGCAGCTAGTTAATTAACCGACAAGAGGGGAAGCCATTTTGGACCTAGTCCTTAGTGGAACCCAAGATCTGGTGCAAGAGATAAGGATTTTGAGGACACTTGGCAATAGTGATCATAGCGTGATCGCGTTTGATTTAATAAATGGAGGAAGGACAGCAGGGAAATCCACAGTACTGCCTTTTAACTTTCAAAAGGGAAACTATGATAAAATGAGAGAAATAGTCAAGAAAAAAGCTAAAAATGAGCAGCAGCAGTAAAGGTTAAAAATTTACATCAAGCATGGGTGTTGTTTTAAAAATACTATCTTGGAAGCCCAGACCAGCTGTATTCCAGGCTTTAAGAAAAGTGGAAAGAAGTCCAAAAACCTGCCAGCATGGTTTAAAGGTGAGGTCAAAGAGGCTGTTGTAGCAAAAAACCCATCTTTCAGGAAATGTATTTATTTAACAGGTTTTATATACTGCCTTATCCTATAATCAAAGCGGTTTACATGATAAAAAACACGATACATGGCAGTTATACATTACATAGTCGTGTGGGGTTGGGGACATGCGGGAGGTTCTTGATAGCAACTTATTTACAAAGAGGTGTATATACAATATTTACAAATGTCATGATTTGAGTCAGCTGATTTTTTCGGGGGGGGGGAGGGGTCAATGGGAGGAGGGGGAGTTGTGCATTAAGTGACGGCTCCGTAGTGTTCTATGAAAAGGTAAGTTCTGTGTTTCTTCCTGAAGACTTTGGCATCAGTAGTGGCTCTCAGGTCATATGGAAGGCAGTTCCAGAGGGCGGTACTGCTAGTGATAATGCTCTTGCAGATGTGGATTTGGTGGTTTTGGAGTAGATGCTAAAGGTCTGAATGGTTTCCACTCTGTTACGTCGTCTGGGTCTTGTGCTTGTGTTAATGTTGACGAGAATGTCAGGGGACAAGTTGTGCTGGATCTTGTATATGTTGAGATCTAATTACCTGGACTGGATGGTATACATCTGAGGGTGTTGAAAGAACTGAAATATGAGACTGTAGACCTACTATTAGTAATCTGTAGTACCTGAAAATTGGAGAATAGCCAATGTAACGCTAATTTTTGAAAATGGTTCCAGGGGTGATCCGGGAAATTACAGGCTGGTGAGCCTGATGTCAGTTGCTGGCAAAATGGTAGAAACCATTATAAAGAACAAAATTACTGAACAGGTAGATAGTCATGGTTTAATGGGAGAAGGCCAACATGGCTTTAGCCAAGGAACGTCTTGTTGTACTAACTTGTGAATAAACAGGTAGACAAAGTTGAGCCAGTCAATAGTGTATCTGTATTTTCAGAAAGCCTTTGACAAGGTCCCTCATGAGAGACTCTTGTTGAAGTTAAAAAGTCCTGTTGGAGGTAGTGTATTATTGTGTATTAGGAACTGGTTAAAAGATAGAAAGCAGAAGATAGGCGGCGGCCAAGAGAGCAAATAGAATGCTAGGTATGATAAGGAAAGGAATGGAAAATAAAACAAAAGATATTATAATGCCTCTATATCGTTCCATGGTGAGACCGCACCTTGAATATTGTGTGCAATTCTGGTCGCCGTATCTTAAAAAGGATATAGCGATTTTAGAAAAGGTACAGAGAAGAGCCACCAAAATGGTAAAGGGGATGGAAGGATACTCCTATGAAGAAAGGCTAAAAAGGTTAGGGCTCTTTAACCTGGAAAAGAGACGGCTGAGGGGAGATATGATAGAAGTCTATAAAATAATGAACGGAGTGGAACGGGTAAACGTAGATCGATTGTTTACCTTATCAGAATATAGAAAGACTAGGGGACATGCAATGAAGCTACAGGGTAAACTATTTAAGACTAATAAAAGAAAATATTTTTTCACTCAACGTGTAATCAAACTCTGGAATTTGTTACCGGAGGATGTAGTAAAGGCTGTTAGTGTAGCTGGGTTTAAAAAAGGTTTGGACAAGTTCCTGGAGGAAAGGTCCATAAACCATTATTAAGAAGTGACCGAAGATATCAATGCTTGACCCAGTACAAGCAGTGTGGAACTTGTGTCTCTTGGGGAAACTGCTAGGTACATATGACCTAGATTGGCCACTGTTGGAAACAGAATACTAGGCTTGATGGACCTTGGTCTGACCCAGTATGGCATATCTTATGTTCTTATGTTCTTAATAATGCAGTACCACAGGGATCTGTGATGGGTGTGCTGCTTTTTAACATATTTATAAATTTCCTGGAAATGGGAATAATAAGTGAGGGAGTCAAATTTGTAGATGACCCAAAATTATTCAAAGTTGTTAAAACCCAAGAGGATTGTGAAAATTTTCAAGAGGACATTGATAAATTGGAAGACTAGACGTTCAAATGTCAGATGAAATTTAATGTGGACACATGCAAATTATGCACCAAGGAAAGAACAAGCCAAACTAAGGTTACATGATGTAAGGTTTCACATTAGGAACCACCACCTGGGAAAAAGATTTAGGCGTCATTGTGGATAGCACATTGAAATCCTCCGCCCAGTGTGCAGTAGCAGCCAGGAAGCCAACTAAGATGCTAGGAATCATAAGGCAAGGCATGGAGAATAAAACAAAGAATATTATAATACCTCTTTGTCATTCCATGGTGCGACCACACCTTGAATATGAGGAGAAATTTAAAAGCTTAGGGCTCTTCAGCCTAGAAAACAGTCGGCTGAGGGGAGATATGATAGAGGTCTATAGATTAATGAATAGAGTGGAACAGCTAAACGTAGATCAATTCTTTACGCCATCAAAAAGTAGAAAGACTAGGGGACATGCAATGAAGCTATGGTGTAACCCATTTAAGACTAATAATAGGAAATATTGTTTCATTCAACACGTAATCAAACTCTAGAATTCATTACTGGAGGATGTACTAAAAGCTGCTTGTGTAGCTGAGTTAGAAAACGTTTTGGACTAGTTCCTGAAGGAAAGATCCATAAACCATTAACAAAGGAGACCCAGGTAATCCACTGCTTGCCCTAATACAAGCATTCTGGAACCTGTATGTCTTTTTGGGAAACTGCTAGGTACTTGTAACTTGCATTGGCCACTGTTGGAAACAGGATACTGGGCTTGATGGATCTTGGTCTGACCTAGTATGACATTTCTTATGTTTCTATGAATATAACTAGTCTATCTGGGAGTTGCAGAGTCTTTCGCAAATTCTCCGTGGACTTTAGTAGCTGTAATGTGAGTGAAGGGATTCAGGGCGGAGGCTAGAGGTGAGGATGAGACGCCCAGAACCAGTAGGATGAAATCCAGTGGTCTGTTCTTCTCTCTTCATGTGCTACTGCTGACTTGTACCAATCTAAAAGCAAAACCAGCTCCCATTTCTTTTATACTGTATAGCTCCTTAGCCCAGCAAATATCTTTGAAGAATTCTATGGGGATAATTCATTATCTGTGTCCTTCTCTATAGCTGTAAAATTAGTGATCTTACTTTCACTTATATTCAATAGGTAATGGATCCAGACATAACAGTGAGAGAATGGAAATGTTTAATGGGCAGCAGAGGAAGAAATGGAAACAGAGGGACCCCTCCAGAACAGATCCTTCAGCTGACTGTGAAGAAGGTATCGGTAGAGTAACATTGCCAAGAGGGAAAGAAAAAGCTCAAAAAAGAGAGAGCCCCAGCACATACACTGAAAAAGAGGATAATTTCAACCAATGTCCAAATTTTGAACAAAGTAAGAGACTTAATGAAGAAGTGAAACCATTCCAATGTACTGCATGTGAAGAAAGATTCACTGAAAAGCCAAACCTGACAGCAGAAAAACTGTTTCAGAGACAAGACAAGTCATTCCAGGTTATAGAACATAAGCAATGTTTTACACACAGGTCACAACTTAACATTTATCAGAAATTTCTCAAAACACCGCCATTTGAATACTTGCAGTGTGATAAAAATTTAAATCAAAAAGTTAACTTACGAACTCCCGCAAGAAACCGCACTAGAGACAAACTCTTTAAATGTTCTCAGTGTGGAAAATGTTTTAAATCAAAATCAGATCAAAGAAGCCATGAAATAATTCATAGTGGATGGAAACTATTTAACTGTTCTGAATGTGATAAAAGCTTCACACAAAAAAGTAGTCTACAAATTCATGAGAGAATACACACTGGAGACAAAGCATTTCAATGTCCTGAATGTGATAAAAGCTTCAAACATAAAAGTTATCTACAAATTCATGAGAGAATACACACTGGAGAGAAACCATTTAAATGTCCTGAATGTGATAAAAGCTTCACGCAAAAAAGTACTTTAGAATTTCATAAGAGAATACACACTGGAGAGAAGCCATTTAAATGTTTTGAATGTGATAAAAGCTTCAGACAAAAAAATAGTCTACAAATTCATGAGAGAATACACATGGGAGAGAAACCATTTAAATGTTCTGAATGTGATAAAAGCTTCACGCAAAAAGGTAATCTACAACTTCATGAAAGAATACACACTGGAGAAAAACCATTTCAATGTTCACAATGTGATAAGAGGTTTGCTAGTAAAGCTAGCCTACAATTTCACAAAATTACTCACACTGTAGAGAAGCCATTTAAATGTTCTGAATGTGATAAAAGCTTCAAACATAAACGTTATCTACAAATTCATGAGAGAATACACACGGGAGAGAAACCATTTAAATGTCCTGAATGTGATAAAAGCTTCAATCAAAGAAAAAATCTACAATTTCATGAAAGAATACACACTGGAGAAAAACCATTTCAATGTTCACAATGTGATAAGAGGTTTGCTAGTAAAGCTAGCCTACAATTTCACAAAATTACTCACACTGTAGAGAAGCCATTTAAATGTTCTGAATGTGATAAAAGCTTCAAACATAAAAGTTATCTACAAATTCATGAGAGAATACACACGGGAGAGAAACCATTTAAATGTCCTGAATGTGATAAAAGCTTCAAACATAAAAGTTATCTACAAATTCATGAGAGAATACACACTGGAGAGAAACCATTTAAATGTCCTGAATGTGATAAAAGCTTCACGCAAAAAATTACTTTGGAATTTCATAAGAGAATACATACTGGAGAGAAACCATTTAAATGTCCTGAATGTAATAAAAGCTTCAATCGAAGAAAAAGTCTACAAATTCATGAAAGAATACATACTGGAGAAAAGCCATTTCAATGTTCACAATGTGATACAAGGTTTGCTACTAAAGCTAGCCTAAGAATTCACAAACAAATTCACACTGGAAAAGCTGTACTTTTACGTCATGAAAGAGTACACTCTGGAGAAAAATGATTTAAGTGTTCTGAATGTGATAAATGTTTTATATCAAAATTTGATCAGAGAAGACATGAACAAATTCATAGTCGACTGAAACCATTTAAAAGTCCTACTTTGATAAAAGCTTCAATTAAAAAATTAGTCTGCAAATGCATGAGAGAATAGACACTGGAGTGTAACAATTTAAATGTTCTGACTGTGATAAAAGCTTAAAGCGAAAAGGTAATCTAAAAATGCATGAAAGAATACATACTGGAAAACAATTAGCCATGATGGTTACATCTTTCAAACGCTAGAAGGAAGCTTTTTTGGCACAAGGCAAGTACTAGACCGAGCATTAGCAGTAAATTTGAGAGACTGAAATCATACTCCACACACCCTGGCTTAGAAGTGAGGTTCATGACTGTTATAATATGTGCAGAACTAGCCCATTTGGAGAAACTGCCCCGAGAAAAACATTTAAATGTTCACAATGTGATAAGAGGTTTGCTAACAAAGCTAGCCTAAGAATTCATGAAAGAATACATACTGAAGAGAAGGTATCTAAATGTTCTCAATGTATTAAAAACTTTCCTTATAAAACTGGCCTAAAAATTCATGAAAGAGTACAATCTGGAGAGAAATGAGTTGAGACCTGAATGTAATAAACATCTAAAACAATATAAACATTTTATATTAAAATCAGATCAAAGAAAGCATGAAATAATTCATAGTGGACTGGAACAATTTAAATATTCTGAATGTGATAAAAGCATCAATCAAAAAAGTAATCTGCACATGTATGAAAGAATACACACTGAAGATCCTACTCCACATACCTTGGCTTAGAAGTGAGGTTCAAGACTGTCATGGTATGCGCAAAACTAATAATTAACAATGCAAATAATCTATGAATATTGTACCCAAAATGATTTTTTTCTAATTATTCTTTCACTCTAATGATGACAACAAATGCAATTTAAAAAAAACTCAAACAAATGAAAAACATTATATAAAAAAAGGGGAAAGGACCTCAGTTTTGTGCCTTAAATCAAAATTAGGATCCTTTGGTTCTACGTCTCTCATCCTCATAAGTCATAAATACCCCTTCACTACAACTTATTTGATTTGATTTGATTGAAAGCCTATAATCACCAATGTATCAAACAATTTGAAAACATCTTCACAGCTGAAGCTAGTAGTGGTACACTCGATGTGGCTGCGTAGCGCAAGGAAGGCGCTTCGGGAGTGTAACCAAAAGACTAAAAAAAAAAAAGATATAGAAAAGCTGTCATCATCCTTTCTTAATACTAACAAATGTATGTATAAAAAGACTTTTGAAAATCAACATGTTTAAGGATAAAAAGAATGTTACTTAAAAATTTCTATATAGGCTGCTTATGTTTAAAAGTCTCTCTTCAGTGGTCACTAGTATTGAATAACAAATCATTATGGGAAATAATTTTCACAGATATCACTTGTTAAAGCCTTTTTAATATGCACATAACTAATTCATTTAGAGAATCTGCTCGAGGAGAAATTAGTTACATGTTCTGAATGTGATAAAAAGATTGCTAACAAAGCTAGCTAGACTGAGAATTAATGACAACATACACACTGGAGAGAGGTGTCTATTCCAAGTGAATCATGTTGAGAGGGAGAAGATTCTGAAGTACCAATAAAATGTGTCAGAAAGACAGAAATATATCCTATCATTGTGGGAGCCACAAGCTTGATAAAGGAGAACTTCAAGTCACATATTAACAAATTGCCCATATATGTTATGTCTTATGAACTCCAGAAGGAAACTCTCTTGGCACAATGCAACTACTAAGGCAAGCGTTAGCAGTAAATCCTAGAGACTGAGTTGATACTTTCCATACCCTGGCTTAGGAGTGAGGTTCATGAGTGTCATAGTATGTGCAAAAGTAAATAAACAAAACCAAAAAACAACGGGTCAAACAAAACTCAACACATCAAAGGTGCCAAAAAGTATATGTATGTGTGTGTATATGTGAAGGGAAAGATGAGGCATCCACAGGCATCACTTCGGACCCTTAACTGCAGGTCTCTGATCAGCTCAGCCTCATCATTCGATTCCACCTCCCAACAAATAAGCAGTCTTTATATTGAAAAGCACTGGGATCATGACCTGAAAAGCACTGGGATCATGACCCTAAAAGAATTACAGAGAATGAAGAGGTTATGATCACCCGGGATACTCCCATTCTGACCCATAAAAGGCTGGATGTGAGGAAGCCAGATATAGTGGTAAAATAGAAAAACACCAGAGCGGCATTGATTGTAGCGGTGTCAGTTCCAAGCGATTATTCTGTGAATTGGATTGAGAGGGATAAAATCTTCAAGTACCAAGAAATGCAGTCAAAGACCAAGAAAATGTGGCAGAAAGATACCGAATTATTTCCCATTGTATTGGGTACCACAGGCTTAATTAATGGGAATTTCCAACATGCCTTGATAAATTACCTATACAAGTAACATTTTAGGAACTCAAAAAGGGAGGCTTCTCTTTGGCACAAAGCAAGTACTATGCTGAGCATTAGCAGTAAATTTGAGAGACTGAAATCATACCCTGCTTAGGAGTGAGGTTCATGACAGTCATGGTATGTGCAAAACTCACCCATTTGGAGAAATTGCTCCCTCATAAAAGTATAAAAATAAAAAGCCAGAGTCTGTCTACATTATTAAACTAGGAGAGGCATCCAACAAGCAGAAGGAATGAACGAGAAGCCACCAATATATACAGGGAAGAAAGCAACAGAATTTGCAAAACAAGAGAAAAATCTCTTTGAAGAATTAGATCAGCAAACAAGGAAAAACAAGTGGCAAATTCCATAAATAGTGTGGGAAATATAAAGCATTACACCAGGAACCATTTGTTGATCAAACAAGGACACATGAGTGGTTACAAAGAGGTTAATTGAAACTTAAGGATAAGAGATTGATGATTGCAGCCCAGGACAATGGATTACGGACAAGATGGTTCACATTGAGCAAAAAGAAAACTGGTAAAACACATATGCAGATTTTATAAGAAAGAGCTGAAAATGGTTACTCACCTTGTCACTGGTTGTAAAGTACAGATGGCAGAGAATTTGTGTACTGAATAGCACAACAAAGTGGCACGTCTCATCTACTGGAAACTCTGTACACACTGCAACAAAACTGTAACAGAAAAGAGAATTACAGAGAATGAAGACGTTATGACAAACTTGGGACATTTCCATTCTGATGGATAAGAAACTGGATGCAAAGAAACCCAATATAGGAAACACTAGAACAGTATTGATAATAGAGGTGTCTGTTCCAAGGAACTATTCTGTGAATTGCGTGGAGAGGGAGAAGATCCTGAAGTATTGAGAAATGCAGTCAGAGACCAAGAAAATGTGAGACAAAGATACAGAAATATTTCTCATCATATTGGGAGCCGTAGGCCTGCTAAAGGAGAACTTTGAGCCACATCTTAACAAATTACCAATACATATTACATCCTATGAACTCCTGCAGGAGGCTCTCTTTGGCACGATGCAAGCATTAGCAGTAAATTTGAGAGATTGAGATCATTCTGCACATACCCTCTTTTAGACGTGATGACTATCATGTTATGTGCAAAACTAACCCATGTGGATAAATTGCCCCCAAGAGAACCACTTAATTGTTTACAATATGATAAAAGCTCTGCTAATAAAGTTAGCTTAAGAATTTTTGAAAGAGTAAACTGGAGAGAAACCATTTATGTTCCTAATGTGATATGTTTTCATTTAACATCTCCTCAATGAAAACATGACATGGTCCACTCTAAGGGTCTCATGATCAATACTTAGTGGAATAATTTCATCTAGTGAAAAGCTTTTTAGATAACATCAGGATGATTTTTGGCCTGGAGAAATGTGCTAAAACATTGCCCTAGAGCAGTGGTTCTCAGCCCAGTCCTATGGGACCCCCAGGCCAGTCAGGTTTTCAGGATATCCACAATGAGATAGATCTGCATGCACTGCTTCCATTGTATGTAGATCTGTCTCATGAATATTCATTGTGGATATCCTGAAAACCTGACTGGCCTAGAGGTCCCAGAGGACCAGGTTAAAAACCACTGCCTTAGAGGAAAATTGAGGAAAACTTAAAATATGTCTCTCACGGCTTAATGTGATATAAATGAACTTGAACAGGAAGATGTAAATAAATATCAGAGAGTAGAAGAAGTAACAATCCAGCGTATATTAGTAAGGGAATAGCTTTACATAGAATAATCTCCAGGAACAAGCAGGGATGTAGTCTTCACATATGGGTATCGTCGGCAACGATGGAACCCTCGCGGGAACGCTCCCCAGCGTCCTATAGGAAAGCTTTTGGGAGCATACCACTGCGCCTGTGCTGCTGCTTTCCTGCCTTTCCAACTCTCCCTCTTCGGTTTTTCATTTTCTGCAGAGCCTGTGGTAGGCTATGGCCTATATAATAGCCTGTACATGTATGAGCCTGCAAGCTAGGCCTGAGTCCCCACCCCCACTGCTAGTAGTGCTGAGAAAGACCAAAGTCGGTGAAGGCTGAGGATCTGCCTTAAACCACTCCAGACTGCTTTTGATAAGTTTGTATTAATCCTTTATTCAATGCTTTTATGCTGATGCAATGACCTTGTAGCAGGAATGTATTATGTCTAGAAACTGAGCCTGTGTTTGCATAGCCTGAGAAGGGGGAACAGGGCCCAGTGAAGGTCCCCGATTGGATAGGTGCAGGGGGCGTTGGAACCAATAGAAAGTCTGCCTGTATCAAACTGTGAAGCTTGTATATAAGGAAGTTGTTCCTGTTCGCCATTGCTCAGTCCTTTGATGCTTGGGCCTTGTGCACAATAAATTGGTTTGGATCCTTGCACTGACTCCGGGTATTATTTGTTGCATGCTATCAGTGCTGCTACATGTCTTGGTGCATTGTCCGGGAAATGTGAGTAGTGTGATGGTATTCAAGTAGATATACCACGACTTCTCGCCTCAAAAGGTTTTGTCCGGCCTGGAGCCGCCCCTGGCTGATTGCAGGAGAGCCTTCGGCGCCACCCATCCTCTTGTATCGGGGAGGGCTCCTCCTTGCCTCCGCTGGTGGCCGGTTCCGGCCGGCCTACACCTCGAACCCGAGGGGGGTCCCGGGATCCAATCCATGATCCGGTGAGTAATACTTTTCTGCTAATCAGTCAGTCAGTCTGGAATAAGCGCTTGAGAGTCTGAACCCTCTCGGGGCAGTCCTAGTAAGTCTCAGAAGTCGTAAAGGTATAAGCAGAGACTGAACCCACCTAACCCTCCAGTCAGTCAGTCATTCAGGTTTTTTGGGAATGTCCGGATTTTATTCTGTCTTGAATGTCTGCGTGTGTGAAAGAGGTCTTGAATACAGACCAAGCGAGGTGCTGCCTCCTGACTAGTGCAGGTCGCGAGAAAGGAGAAAGTGTTTGGTGTTGTCTCCCTTAGTGTCTGTTGTTTTTACCGATTAAGGAAAAGTATTAAAGTAGCAACTCAGGAGTCTTTACAAAGACAGCTGTCTCACTGATGTTACGTGAGTCTCAGAGAGAGCAGGGGGCGTGTCTTTCACACAGCCCGGAGACAAAGACAGGAATGTATCCTTTACTTGACGCTTTGATGGTTTCAATTATTCTACGCTCTGCAGCTGGGTTAATTTGTGCTTATTTCAGGAAAATTGTACCTGTTTTATTCAATATGTTTATAGTGATGTTCCTTCTGCTATGGTCATGTATTATATATCATTTGATAGGAATGTTTAGTCAGAAATTTTGGATCCCGACAGTTTTGGGCTCAGCCTGAAAAGGGTTAAGTTCTTATTAACCCCGTTTGAGTTCCTCAATACATTTATGGGCTTAGCCTTGTCTTGTGTTTATGTTCCAGTCGTTAGCAAACACTGTTCAAAAAGAAATGATAGAGAAATTAATGAGACTGCTTTTGTTTTGCCTTTGACCTACGAAGTAGAGGTTAAGACCCCTGATAGGACTATGAGGCATCCCGAGTCAGTAACTACAAAAATGCTTGAAATTTTGTCTCTGATATATTTGGTTCTGACTGCATATGCTATTGAGTAAGACAGGGTCTTTTTATATATTATAGCAAACACCGCATAGAGGACATAATTATTTGTTCATAAATTACGGGAACAACAAAACGAGCTGTAACTATTTATTTAGGATTTATTTAGTGTTTACAGCCGCTTTGTCTAGTAATTTACGGCTGCTTTGAGAGCCGGGAGAGAGACCTACTGTTTATCTTGTTAAGATAATGCCTGTCTTTCCCGAACTGTAAGATGTGTACTGTGTTTTGAAAGGGTCTTTTAAAGTTTCAGTTTCAGAAGTACAGTCTTAGTTTAAAGCCTTTAAATAGGTTCAGACAGTTGTTATTTAGAATGAGCACACACATCCATTATGCTTAGTCCACAGGGAAATGCAGCCCGCCCCCTCTGTCTGTTGACACGTACGTCATCATGTGGGGGAAGGGGCAGATTCTGTTGAAATGTATGACAAAGAATTTTAGCAAGGGCTTGGGACTTAAAATGTCTCCGTCCCTATTAGAATTGCTCTGTGAAAGGAAGTGGCCAGTGTTAGAAGGTTCCCGTGTTCATCAGATTGCTCAAAAAATGTTAAATGTTTGTGAAGGGAAAAAGATAAAGTGTCCATTTACACTACAAGCAGGGATTCAGCTGCCAGTTCAGGGTCATTCACAGCCAGAGCCCGAGAACATGAAGTGGAACCCAGCCAGCCGACCAGCCTTGTTTATGTGTCTTTTTCCACCACTGATTTACTGAACTGAAAAATGCATTGTCTCCTACACTGAGAAACCTTAGGATTTGATGGAATTGATGAACAGTATTATGCAGACCCAGGGCCGGATTTACCTTGAGTGAGGCCCTACGCCAACAAAAATTGTGGGCCCCCAGCAGGGGCGGCCCAAGGGGGGTGCGGACCTCATTTGCATAAGGGGCCTCATTTGCATAAATATTTGCATAATGTTACCATATACTAACTTTTAGTAAACGTGCCTCTTAATGAGTGTATGGATAAAGAAAGACTAAAAGATTTCTACATTACTATAATCCAGTGCCAACTGCCAGACACATTAGGAACTACTACAAACACTGCCCATAGTAAACCCGCCGTATCCTAACAGCACTACCAGGACTCACAAAGCACCATACTCTACCAATCAAAAGGCAACACTGCAAATATTAAACCAATACATTTCAGAGAACAACAATACATGACCTACTGGGGAAAGAGAACAAGTGGCAATGTCAAATAGGAATTATATAAACAGAACACCTCAGCTCAGTTACACATGCAGAACATAGACCATCACCAAACAAGTAATCACAATTTAGAAATAGGAAGACAATAATTAAACTGGGAATCCCAAAAGCCAAACTTGGAATGTACAACACTGTAGAAATAAAACTATACATTAATTTGCTCTTGTACTAAACAAAGCGCAGATGTTAATGATGCACATTTACCAGAGCTGACATATTCCAATTAATAAATTCAAAATAAAGAGATATTTTTCTACCTTTTGTGCATTTTTTTCAGCTGCAATTGCTCCAGCCACTTTCTTCTGGTTTCTTCGTGTCTTCTGCTAACTCTCCATCGTCTGCTGTCCATTTGTCCTTTCTTCTCTCTTCTAGATTTTTTTCCATTCTCTCTCTACATCTGCTTTAACATACTAATCTTTCTCCTTTTGCTCTTTCCTCATTCCTATTTCATCCACTCAAATTTTACCCCTCCATCCTCAATCCCCACTTACTCTCCCAATACCCGGCCAATTGTAGATTTTTTATCCCTCCCACACAAAATATTTTTCCCTTCTCCATTTTACTCTTCCAGCCCCATCCCATTCTAATCCTCCCCCAACATCAGCTCCCTTCTAGTTCCAGCCTCACCCAGCATCCATTCCCTTCTAGTCCCTGCATCAGCCCATTTCCAGTCCTAGCCATCCATCAGCCCATTTCCAGTCCTAGCAACCCCCAACCCAATACCAGTCCTAGCCCCCCCATCACCCCACTTACAGTCCTTAGCCCCCCATCACCCCATTTTCAGTCCTTAACCCTCCATCACCCCATTTTCAGTTTAAGCCCCCCTATAACCCATTACCAGTCCTAACCCCCCATCAGCCCACTTCCAGTCCTAACCCCATCAACCCATTTCCAGTCAGCCCCCCATAGCCCATTGCCAGTCCTACCCCCCCATCAGCCCACAGCCCATTACCAGTCCTAACCCCATCATCCCACCTCCAGTTTTAACCCCCCAGCCCATTTCCAGTCCTTGCCCCCCATAGCCCATTACCAGACAACCCCCATCAGCCCACAGCCCATTACCAGTCTTAACCCCCCCACAGCCCATTACCAGTTCTAACCCCCCCAACAGCCCATTACCAGTCCTAACCCCATCAGCCCACCTCCAGTCTTAACCCCCCAGCCCATTTCCAGTCCTAGCCCCCCCCCATAGCCCATTACCAGACAGCCCCCATCAGCCCACAGCCCATTACCAGTCTTAACCCCCCCCAAAGCCCATTGCCAGTTCTAAGCCCCCCCAACAGCCCACAGTCCATTACCAGTCCTAACCCCATCAGCCCACCTCTAGCCTTAACCCCCCCAGCCCAGCCCAGCCCAGCCCATTTCCAGCCCCAGCCCCCCAATAGCCCATTACCAGCCCTACCCCCCCCAGTCCATTTCCAGCCCCAGCCCCCCAATATCCCATTACCAGTCCTACCCCCCCCCATAGCCCATTACCAGTCCTACCCCCCCCAGCCTAAAGTAAAATTGAATTAAAAAAAAAAACCTGGTGGCTGCCGCCGCGGGGCCCCCTCTGCTGCCGCGGGGGCCCCGTCTACAAGCTGAAGGGGTCGGGTCGGGTCGGGTCTCTCTCCCTCCCTCCCTCGCTGCAGGCTGCAGGCTGCGAGAGACGCGAAGGGAGAGCGTCTCCTCGCGTCTGTGTTAAGCCCGCAGGGGCTGATGGGAAATCCCATCAGCCCCTGCGGGCTTAACACAGATGCGAGGAGACGCTCTATCTTCGCGTCTCTCGCAGCCTGCAGCGAGGGAGGGAGGGAGAGAGACCCGACCGGACCGGACCCGACCGGACCGGACCGCTTCAGCTTGTAGACGGGGCCCCCGCGGCAGCAGAGGGGGCCCCGCGGCGGCAGCCACCAGGTTTTTTTTTTTAATTGAGTTTAAAAAAAAAAACTGGTTCTTTTTTTGTGGGCCCCTGCCGGCTGTGGGCCCTACGCCATGGCGTACATGGCGTATACGTAAATCCGGCCCTGTGCAGACCCGTGAGCCTTGATGGCCCCAAGTGGAATCCAAATATTGCAGGCAGCCCTCACTATGCGATCCAGCAGCCCAGGAGAATTTGCTTATGGTAAATGCAGTTTTTGTCAGTCAGTCCCAGAGAGATATAAACCAGACATTGCAGAAACTGGATGGATTTGCAGGCATGACAGTTAATGGAAGTTGCTCAGAAAGTATGTGAATTGTGAAAATGGATGCGACAGAGGAAGTGAATGCAAAATAGAAAAGAAAGCAAATCATTTTGCTGTTGAACGACGTGGAGGAGGTTTTCCTAGCCGAAAGAGCAGAGGAAGTGGAAGGGGTCGTGAAAATGATCAGTCCCCACTGGGTGCGAATCAGTGCGCCCATTGCAGAGAAGAAGGGCACTAGAGAAGTGAATGCCCACATTTATCTTGACTCCACCCCCAGGAGGGGAGGAGGGAGTACTTGATTTCAGAGTCATGGAAGAATAAACCGAGCACAGTGATCCAGCAAGAGAGGGAAGAAGCTATTAAGGGAGTGGCAGTTGCAACAGGCTATGACATGGATGAAGACTAGTAAAAACCGTGGAGGCAAGGAAGGAACTATAATACCACCTTTATTTCATAAAGCCAGGCTTTATGAAATAAAGGTGGTATTATAGTTCCTTCCTTGCCTCCACGGTTTTTACTGGGTTGCTGTTGGTACGTGGACCGTGCTTTTTGTTGGACTACATGGATGAAGACTAGGCCAGACCGGACTCCAAGTTCACCCTGAGTCCCCAGGAGTCTATGGTCTGTTTGCAAATAGGGGACCAATATATGGTGAATACAGGAACAGAACACTCAGTGGTGAAAGCCAGTAGCCCCTTTGTAGTCTCAATGCATCGCCATTGTCAGAGCCACTGGGAACAGGGCCACCAAGCCATTCCTGCAGAACCGCATGTGTGAACTAGGAGGACAGAAAATAGCGCACCAGTTCCTGTATATGCCTGAATGCCCTATTCCACTTTTGGGCCGAGATATGCTTGCTAAGCTCCAGGCACAGATAACATTTGCTAAAGGGGGAGAAATGCAAATGACTGTGAACCCAAAGCCTGCTGGATTGATGGTGCTGACTGTTCCCCGAGAAGAAGAGTAGCGGTTCTATAGTACATCTCCAGCCAAGACAATTAGCTCCTGAATACCCACCAACCTCTCAGCTCCACCTGAAGTATGGGCAGAAGATAATCCACCTGGCCTAGTGAAGAACATAGCCCCTGTCATCATCACCCTCAAGAAATAGGAGTACTAAATACCTAAACGGCCAAGCTTTGTGAATGATAAATACAACTCAATCAATAAGAACTCATTCAACAATTAACCTATGTATCACAAATGAAGGCTTGTGGAAAGACACTCAAACAGATGTTCATTTGTGATACATAGGTTAATTGTTGAATGAGTTCTTATTGATTGAATCATCACCCTCAAGCCAGGAGCGGAACCAGTGCATGTGAAGCAGAATCCTCTTCCTCGACCAGCCATTGAAGGTATCCACTGCCATCTGATGAAACTGCAGTATGGACTTCTCAAGGAGTGCCCCCCTTCTCCCAGTTAAGAAACCTGGGACAGGGGATTACCGCCCAGTACAAGATCTAAGGTGGGTAAATGATGCAGTTGAGACTATACACCCAGTGGTACCAAATCCTTATACTCTCTTGGGACTGATCCCCGCTGAGGCTACTCATTTCACTGTCCTGAACCTGAAAGAGGCCTTCTTCTGTATACACCTAGCCCCTACCAGTCAACTTTTGTTTGCTTTTGAAAGGCAAGACCCCACAACAGGAAGGCGGGGCCAACTCACCTGGACTTGATTACCCCAAGAACTCAAGGATTCACCCACTCTTTTCAGTGCTGCTTTAAATCCAGATCTTTCAAGCTACTATGTGAACCCAGGACACAGGGTTCTTCTTCAGTATGTGAATGACCACCAACTCCAAAAAGTGAATGTCTACAAGCTACCAGTGAACTCTTGCACCTTTTAATGAGGCTGGATGCAAAGTCTCAAGAGCCAAAGCGCGATTATGTCAAACAAGTTAAATATCTGGGATTCCAGTAGTCCAGCGGAATTCGACGCCTGGGACCAGAACACAAAGAAGCTGTATGCAGTATTCCCACTCCAGCCACCAGGAGGCAAGTGAGAGCCTTCTTGGGTGCCGCAGGGTACTGTCGCATATGGATCCCCAATTTTGCGCTGCTAGCAAAACCCTTGTATCAAGCTATCAAAGGAATGGAAAAGTCTCCATTGGAATGGGGACTTAACAGGATGCAGCCTTTTGATCTTTGAAAAACCACTCTGATGTGATGTTAGCACCAGCTCTGGGTCTACCAGATGTCCAGAATATCTTTCAGTCTCTATGTCCATGAGTCACAAGGAAATGTTCTAGGAGTGTTGACTCAATCTCTTGGATCTTGGCGACGGCCAGTAGCCTATCTGTCAAAACAATTGGATGTAGTTGCAAAAGGCTGGCCCCCTTGTTTGAGAGCTGTTGCAGCTACAGCCCTCCTAGTGAGCAAAGCTGACAAGCTCACCCCGGGACAAAATCTTCAAGTTACTGTACCGCACTTTGTTCTGACCCTCATGGAACACAAAGGTAGTTTTTGGCTCACGCATGCACGGATGTTGTAGTATCAAAGTATGTTGTACAATTGATGGTCAGTAAAGCTTTAAATCGTACTACGTTGTTACCAATTGGTCCTAGCTCCCCTGATCATGACTGTCTAGAAACTATGGACACTGTGTTCTCAAGTCGCCTGGATTTGGCTGCTGTTCCTTTGGAGAACCCTGAACGGACTTTCTTTGTAGATGGAAGCAGCCCTGTCATCATTAATGGACATTGTTGTGCCGGATATGCGGTGGTGACCCTTGATCTGGTAGTTGAGTCCACAGCTCTGGCCCCAGAAACTGCAGCACAGAAAGCTGAACTGATAGCCCTCACTAGAGCACTAACAATAGGGAATGTGTACACAGATTCCAAGTATGCCCTTATGACCTTGCGTGCACATGGGGCCCTGTGCAAAGAATGCGGGTTGATAACCTCAGGAAGCAAGTCCATTAAGCATGATCCCGAGATATTAACATTATCAGATGCATATTGCCTATAGACCTCAGAACTTAGGAAAAGTAGACTGTATGAGTAGAACCCTGAAATCTCAGTTATCTAACCTTTGCCAAGAAGTTCACCTGAAGTGGCCCCAGTTCTGAGTTCTTCCTATCTATAGCCCTTCTCAGGATATGTTTAGCCCCTACTAAGTCTTTAGGAGTTTCCCCTTTTGAGATCCTGTATAGGCGACCCCCGCTTATGGTACAAGGAACAAAAAGAGATATGAAACAGATTGGATCTGAAATTACTAGGCAAGAACTATTGGTTTTAAGTTCTGTTTTGCAGAGTCCTCATACGTGGGTACAAGATCGGCTGCCCATCAACCTCTGCATCCTCTCAAGCCTGGAGTCTCGGTGTGGATCAAAGAGTGGAGAAAGACACCGTTGACACCGCATTGGAAGGGACCTTATGTTGTCATCGTAATAACCCCTACAGCAGTTAAAGTTGCGGTACTCGAACCTTGGATCCATCACAGTCGAGTAAAGCCAGCAGCCGCTCCTGAACTTGGTCATTGAACTTCCGTAAATGACCCCGAAACTCCATTGCGGCTCACTTTGCAACGACAACCACTACTGTAAGAGACTAAGAATCTACAACCCTACTCCTGTCACACGTCGTGGGAGCCAGGGTGCAATGGAAGCCGTGGGAGAAAGACAACCCTGGGGTCCCTTGGAATGATTTTTGCCTTACTCTCCCCCCTTGTGCAGCCTGCATCACTACTACTCAGACTGGAATAAAGATTACTCGTCTAAGCCAGAGGTTTTATAATGCCACCACTAGAAAGACGTCCTGGTGGTCAGGTGTAAATGCTCCTGAACATTGTTTAGCACTGGATTATTTGTTAGCAGCTGAAGGTGGAGTGTATGGAAAATTGAATTTAACTAACCGTTGTTTGCAGATTGATAATGAAGGCCACGTTGTTGAAGACATAGCCGAACAGATGCGGAAGCAAGCCTATGTGCCAGTCCAGAAATGGCGTGGACTGGAGCTTGATGGATGGTTTGGTTCCATGTTTTCAGGACTGGGTGGTCTGAAAACTCTTGTGTTAGTTGTATTATTAATATTGGCTGTGTGCTTGTTTCTCCCATGTCTCCTACCCCTTTGCTTGCGCACTACAACCTCAGTTATTGATAGCACTGTGAAGCGGCAGACAGCAACTAAAGTGTTGGCTATGTGGCAATATTACCCTATATACCCCAAGATGATGCTGTTACACAAGTATAATATGTGATTTAATTCCCACCCTTTCTAATTTGCGGGTGAGAATAATCAAAGGGGGGAATGTGATAGGCTATGGCCTATATAATAGCCTTTACATGTATGAGCCTGCAAGCTAGGCCTGAGTCCCCACCCCCACTGCTAGGAGTGCTGAGAAAGACCAAAGTCAGTGAAGGCTGCCTTAAACCGCTCTAAACTGCTTTTGATAAGTTTGTATTAATCCTTTATTCAATGCTTTTATGCTGATGCAATGACCTTGTAGCAGGAATGTATTATGTCTAGAAACTGAGCCTGTGTTAGCATAGCCTGAGAAGGGGGAACAGGGCCCAGTGAGGGTCCCCGATTGGATAGGTGCAGGGGGCGTTGGAACCAATAGAAAGTCTGCCTGTATCAAACTGTGAAGCTTGTATATAAGGAAGTTGTTCCTGTTCGCCATTGCTCAGTCCTTTGATGCTTGGGCCTTGTGCACAATAAATTGGTTTGGATCCTTGCACTGACTCCGGGTATTATTTGTTGCATGCTATCAGTGCTGCCACATGTCGACAGGCTGCATTCCCTGTCACTGCAGAAAATGTTCTTTTTTGTGGTCGCATCTGCCTTCCTGTAGACGCTGACAACAGTACCATCAGTGTTTGTTTGTTTGTCATTTATTTTCTTTCTTTCAAAAAAAAAAGCTTTTTTCTTGATGGTCTTTCCCCTCTTGGTGCTTCGGCGCCATTTTGGGCTGTAGGCCCCGTTTTTTCTTAAAATAGAGAAACCAACTAGTGGTTTCAAGAAATTTTCAAAATGTAGCAATACTATTTCTGCTACTGACACCCATGTCTGGTGTCTTAAATGTTTGGGCCCAGACCATTCTCCATCGGAGTGTCTCCTCTGCAGAAATATGACTAAGAGGGGCCTGCAGAATAGAGCTGCGAAACTTGGCATCCTTTTAGCCTCGGATGCAATGTCCGTTGCATCGATATCTTCCATGGTTTTATCTTCCTTCCATGGATCTCAGGTAACCAAACCTAGGTCTTACATAAGAACATAAGATATGCCATACTGGGTCAGACCAAGGTCCATCAAGCCCAGTATTCTGTTTCCAACAGTGGCCAGTCTAGGTCATATGTACCTAGCAGTTTCCCCAAGAGACACAAGTTCCACAATGCTTGTACTGGGTCAAGCATTGATATCTTCGGTCACTTCTTAATAATGGTTTATGGACCTTTCCTCCAGGAACGTGTCCAAACCTTTTTTAAACCCAGCTACACTAACAGCCTTTACTACATCCTCCGGTAACAAATTCCAGAGTTTGATTACACGTTGAGTGAAAAAATATTTTCTTTATTAGTCTTAAATAGTTTACCCTGTAGCTTCATTGCATGTCCCCTAGTCTTTCTATATTCTGATAAGGTAAACAATCGATCTACGTTTACCCGTTCCACTCCGTTCATTAATTTATAAACTTCTATCATATCTCCCCTCAGCCGTCTCTTTCCAGGTTAAAGAGCCCTAACCTTTTTAGCCTTTCTTCATAGGAGTATCCTTCCATCCCCTTTACCATTTTGGTGGCTCTTCTCTGTACCTTTTCTAAAATCACTATATCCTTTTTAAGATACGGCGACCAGAATTGCACACAATATTCAAGGTGCGGTCTCACCATGGAACGATATAGAGGCATTATAATATCTTTTGTTTTATTTTCCATTCCTTTCCTTAGCATTCTATTTGCTCTCTTGGCCGTCGCTGCACACTGGGCCGAGGGTTTTAACATGGTATCCACAATGACGCCTAAATCTTTTTCCTGGGTGGTGGTTCCTAATGTGGAACCTTGCATCGTGTAACCATAGTTTGGATTGTTCTTCCCTAGGTGCATAACCTTGCACTTGTCCACATTAAATTTCATCTGCCATTTTGATGCCCAGTCTTCCAATTTATCAAGATCCTCTTGCAATTTTTCACAATCCTCTTGGGTTTTAACAACTTTAAATAGTTTTGTGTCATCTGCAAATTTGATAACCTCACTCGTTATTCCACTTTCCAGGTCATTTATGAATATGTCAAAAAGCAGCGGTCCCAGCACAGATCCCTGGGGTACACCACTATTCACCTTTCTCCATTGGGAAAATTGGCCATTTAGCCCTACCCTCTGCTTTCTATCTTTTAACCAGTTCCTGATCCACAATAGTACACTGCCTCCTATCCCATGACTCTTTAGTTTTGCCAAAAGTCTTTGATGAGGGACCTTGTCAAAGGCTTTCTGAAAGTCCAGATATACAATATCAACCGACTCACCTTTGTCCACCTGTTTATTCACTCCTTCAAAAAAACATAACAGATTAGTAAGACAAGATCTTCCTTGTCTAAAGCCATGTTGGCTGTCTCCCATTAGGTTGTGACTATCTACATGCTGAGTAATTTTATTCTTTATGATGGTTTCTACCATTTTTCCCGGTACTGACGTCAGGCTCACCGGTCTGTAGTTTCCCGGATCACCCCTGGAACCCTTTTTAAAAATTAGTGTTACATTGGCGATCCTCCAATCTTCAGGTATTAGAGATGATTTTAATGATAGTTCACAGATTACTGATAGCAGTTCTGCAATCTCATATTTCAGTTCTTTCAACACCCTTGGATGTATACCATCCGGCCCAGGTGATTTGCTACTCTTCAGTTTATCTAATAGTTGTAAGACATCTTCCCGATGTATCGATATTTCCTTCAATTCTTCCGCACCTTTAAATACCACTTCAGTCATGGGTAACATCCCTTTCTCCAGGACCAAGCAGGAAGTCAGTCCTCACTTATGGGTGACGTCGGCGCCGACGGAGCCCTCGCGGAGCAATTTTCCCCAGCTTTCAAAGAAAGCCTTTGGGAATTGCAGCGCGCATGCGCGGTAGTCTTCCCGCCCGAAGGTGCCATCTTAGCCAGTCTTCTTTTTTCCGCGGAGCCCTACAGACGTCCCCGTCTTGTCCCCGCGAAAAAGTTGATTTTCCTCTGTATTTATCCTTTTTTCTTTCGGTTCGACGCCGGTCGTTTTCCCGCCCGGACTCGCGACGCCGGTCTCGAGTCCTCTAACGGTTTTTTTTCGGTTTTTCTGACTTAGTCAGCTTTCGTTTTCGTTTTTTCCCTGGCAGCCCGGTCCTTTGACCTCGCAGGGGCCCTTTTTCCCCCGATGGCTGCCAGTGGCTTTAAGCGGTGTGGTCGGTGTGACCGAAATATGTCACTCACCGACTCACACGACCTTTGCCTCCGCTGCCTGGGCCCAGATCACGAGGAACTGATCTGTGGGCCCTGCAGCAAACTGTCCTCGAAGGCGTTGAAAAGTCGGCGGCATCAGCGCGAAAGAATCTTCGCCGACCCCAGCCGTACCCGGACCTCGTCGGAGGCCTCACTGTCGAAAGGCTCCAGTTCGGACCGTCGACGGAGCTCCTCCGACCGGGGTTCTCCCTCCGGGACCATCGACGGAAGGAAAAAACCCGCGAGGGCGGCGTCGGTGGACGCTCCTGGCTCCGCGAGGGCCAGGTCGCATAGCCCCGACAGCCGCCCCGGGTCCTTGGAGAAGGAACACCTCCCGAAGCGACCTCGCCTGGAGTCGGAGATGCCTGCCCGGGTAAGTCCTGTTGTCCTTCTGGACTCGCCTCCGCGTCAGCCGACGTCGGGCCCGACGCCGTCGGGGCCCGAGTCGGGGGCTGCTGGGTCGCCTGAGCTCGGACTCAGGTTGACGGCCTTGGAGAGCAGATTGTCTGCCTTCATGGACCAGCAGCGGGCACTGCTCGCTGGCTTCGCTGGCGTCGCTGCCCCGACCGCCGGGACGTCGACGTCCAAGTCGACCCCGGAGACCGAGCCGATCCTCGAGTCGATGAGAACTCGAGTCGATCCTCGGTCGAGGTCGCCCTCGGCCTCCCGTTCGGGACCGAGGTCGCCGACGCCGACTCCCTCGGCGTCGGGGCGGCTGGCGCCGCACCCTGCCCGAGCCGACCCCACCGAGTCCTCGTCGGAGTCGGTCTGGGAGTCTGAGGAGGAAGAGTCACCTGATTCTTTCCGGACTCGGTGTGTCCCATCGGACTCTCCGGAGTCCGAGCCTCGGAAGCAGTCCCCCCCGGAGGATGCCCGGTTCTCGGACTTCGTTAGGGATATGGCCAAGGCTTTGGCCTTCCCTGCGGACCCCGAGGAGGAGCCTCGAGCCGAAGAGCTCGACGCCCTCCAGTATGACTCTCCCGCGAGGGAGCACTTTACTGTGCCGGTTCCTCCTATGCTGGAACGACTACTCTTCCGCATGTGGGAGAGTCCGGCCTCCTCGCCGGTCCTGAGCAAGCGGGTCGATTCTATCTATCGAGTCCGCAAGAGCCCTGGCTTTCAAAAGGCGCAGTTGCCACACCATTCCATGGTAGTGGAATCGGCCATGCATCGTCTTAAGAGCCAGAAGATGCACTCCTCGGTGCCTCCTGGAAGGGAGGCCCGTAACCTGGATGGCCTTGGCAAAAAGTGCTTCCAGGGCTCTATGCTCGCCTGTCGTGTCCAGACTTACCAGCTCTACATGGGCATGTATCTCAGGGATCTGGCTAAAGAGCTAGCCGGCTTCTCCGCTGGTTTGTCCGAGGAACCCTTGCGGAGGTTCCTAGCCTTGTCCACAGGTATTCGGGAATGCTCAAAGTTCATGTCCCGAGCAGCCTATGATGGCTTTGAAGCCTCGGCTCGAGTAGCCGCAGCCGGCATCGGTGCCCGCCGACAGGCTTGGCTTCAGTCGTCCGACCTTGAGCCCTGGGTACAGGACAAGTTGGTCGATGTCCCCTGCCGAGGCGAAAACCTCTTTGGCAAGCCCATGGCGGAAAAGGCTGCACAAATTGAGACTGAGACTCTCACCAGGACCAGGCTTTCTAGGAAGACCTCCGCCCCTTCCCAGAAAAAGAAGGGCTCGGGAAAAAAGACCTTTTACCCGAGGAAGGCGGCTGCCTACAAACAATACCCCCATTATCAGGCCCCTGCAGCTCCCCAACAGGGCCAGCAGGCCAAGGGACGGGGTAACGGGTCCCGTAGGCAGCAAGCCCCCAAGCCTGCGCCACCAGCCCCTGCTCAGCAGGGTGGGGGTTTTTGACTCGCTCAGCATAGCCTCTCCCCCCCCGCTGGTTCCCCCCAGCACCGGAGGCCGGCTGGTTCACTTCGCCGACAGGTGGTCCAGCATCACCGCAGATGCCTGGGTGCTTCAGGTCGTGCGAGAGGGCTACCTTCTCCACTTCCATCAGGTCCCTCCCTCCTATTTTCCGGGAGAGCCTCCGCGCCCCCCTCTGCACAGGGAGTTGCTCCTTCAGGAGTTAGCAGGTCTTCTGCAGGATCAGGCGGTGGAACCGGTGCCACACCACCTGAGAGGTCAGGGCTTCTATTCAAGGTATTTTCTGATACCAAAGAGAACAGGAGGCCTCCGACCCATCCTGGACTTGCGCAACCTCAACAAGTTCCTTGTGCGGGAGAAGTTCAAAATGCTTACCCTTGGAATCCTTCTGCCCTACCTCCAGCAGGGAGATTGGCTATGCTCCTTGGATCTAAAGGATGCTTACACGCACATCCTCATCCACCCAAGCCACCGCCAATACCTAAGGTTTGTGGTGGCAGGAAATCATTACCAGTACAGAGTACTGCCCTTCGGCCTGTCCTCCGCACCGCGAGTCTTCACAAAATGTCTCGCGGTCGTGGCGGCCCATCTCCGGCTTCACGGCCTCTATGTTTTTCCGTACCTCGACGACTGGCTCATCAGAGCAGCATCCGCTCGGGAGGTCACCACCGCCACGTGCCGCACGGTGACTCTGCTGCAGCACTTGGGCTTTGTCATCAACTTCGCAAAGTCCACTTTGCTCCCCTCACAGGATCTCGAGTTCATCGGCGCAAGGCTGCACACCCCTCAGGCGCGAGCGTACCTACCGCTCGACAGGGCTCAGCGGCTCATGGACCTAGCCGACCGCTTTCGCAGCCAGCCCCTGGTCTCCGCCAGGCGCTTCCTGAGACTGCTCGGCCATATGGCTTCCACCGTCCATGTGACCCCCAATGCCCGCCTGAATATGCGGCCTGCTCAGTGGTGTCTCCGCCAGCAGTGGCGACAGGCCACGGGCGGCCTAGCAGACCTGGTGCGCGTCTCCGAGCCGCTGGTCTCGTCTATCCGGTGGTGGCTCCGGCAGCCGAACCTGGTATTGGGAATGCCTTTCCAGTCACCTCAGCCGACCCGGGTGCTGACCACCGATGCATCCCTCCTGGGCTGGGGAGCCCATTGCCAAGAGGCACGTACTCAGGGCCTCTGGACCAAGTGGGAGTCTGCTCAGCAGATCAACTTCCTGGAGCTCAGGGCGATCCGCCTAGCTCTCAAGGCCTTCTCCCGCCTGACCTCCCAACAGTCCGTCCTTGTCCAGACGGACAATCAAGTTGCCATGTTCTACGTGAACAAGCAGGGGGGCACGGGCTCCTTCCTCCTCTGCCGGGAGGCACAGAAGCTCTGCTCTTGGGCCGTCAGTCACGGCATTCTCCTCAAGGCAGTTTATCTCCCGGGCCAAGAAAATTGCCTGGCGGACAAACTCAGCAGGGTCCTCCAGCCGCACGAGTGGCGTCTGGACCCCTTGATCGTTCAGAAGCTCTTCCTCAGGTGGGGCCTCCCCACAGTGGATCTCTTTGCCAGTCCTCACAACCGGCAGCTTCCTCGCTTCTGCTCTCGTCAGCCTCACCCCCTTCGGGTGGCGGCGGACGCCTTTCTGATCTCATGGTCGGGGAGCCTTCTGTACGCTTTCCCTCCCATCCCGTTAGTCTCTCGGACCCTTTTCAAGGTTCTCCGAGACAAAGCTTTCATGATCCTGGTGGCCCCTCGCTGGCCCAGGCAGCCGTGGTTTCCGCTCTTGCTGCAACTGGCGGTGGAGGATCCAATCCCTCTGGGGGTGCAACCGGATCTCCTCACCCAGGATCAGGGGTCCCTACTGCACCCCAACCTCAGGTCTCTCAACCTCATGGCCTGGCTGCTGAGAGGGTAGTCCTTGCTCCTCTCCTCTTGCCGGCAGAGGTGGAGGAGGTCGTCTTGGCTTCGCGACGGCCTTCTACCCGCAAATGCTACGCCCTTAAATGGCGTCGCTTTGCAGTCTGGTGTACCCAACAGTCTCAGGATCCCTTCTCCTGCCCGGTGTCGGTGATCTTACAGTACTTGCTACACCTCTCTAATCTGGGACTTAAGTCCAACTCCGTCAAAGTTCACCTCAGTGCTCTTTCCGCACATCATGTGCCGGTGGACGGCAGACCTCTCTCCAACGACCCTCTCGTAGCGAGGTTTCTCCGAGGTCTCCTACTACTTAAACCACCTCTGCGCCCGCCAGCGCCTGACTGGGACCTGAATGTGGTTTTACAGCGGATCACCTGTCCGCCTTTTGAACCTATGGCTACCTGCTCTCTCCGTTTTCTGTCTTGGAAAACGCTGTTCTTGATAGCCCTCACTTCCGCTAGGCGCGTAAGTGAATTACAGGCCCTCGTGTCTGATCCCCCCTACACTCGGTTCTACAAGAATAGGGTAGTCCTACGGACTCACCCAAAGTTTCTGCCTAAAGTGGTCTCCCCTTTTCACTTGAATCAGGAGGTGGTACTTCCAACCTTCTTTCCCAGACCACACTCCAGCCGAGCTGAGACGGTCCTCCATACCCTGGACTGTAGAAGGGCGTTGAACTTCTACCTTGACCGTACGCGGGAGCACCGTAAAGCTGCGCAGCTTTTTGTGTCCTTTGACCCCAATAAATTGGGGCTCCCGGTCTCCAAGCGTACTCTGTCCATCTGGGTTGCGGACTGTATCTCTTGGGCTTATGGGGCAGCCGGACTCGCCTTAGAAAGTCGAGTCACGGCTCATTGCGTTCGGGCAAAGGCCACGTCAGTGGCTTACCTCCGCTCTGTTCCGCTGGCAGACATCTGCCGGGCCGCTACTTGGTCTTCGAGCCAGACTTTTGCGGTCCATTACTGTCTCGAGAGGGAGTCCCGTAGGGACAGTGCTTTCGGACAGGCAGTCCTCCGTAATCTCTTTGAGGTCTGAGCAACTCCTACCCTCCATCCCGGATGTGGGCTACCGGTGGGTGATAATTCAGCGAAGATTCTATCCTTCTGTGCTGCTGAGCTAGAGGGAGCTCATTTTTGTGCTTAGGGTCTCCGGTAGCCTTGAGCTTGGGAGTCCCATAAGTGAGGACTGACTTCCTGCTTGGTCCTGGAGAAAGCGTAGTTACTCACCTGTAACAGGTGTTCTCCAGGAGCAGCAGGAATCAGTCCTCACTACCCTCCCTCCTCCCCTTGGAGTTGCAATCGTCTGCTTATGTTCTTTTTGCAAATTTTTATGCTGTCTTTTTAGCTATGTCATCTGACTGGCTAAGATGGCACCTTCGGGCGGGAAGACTACCGCGCATGCGCGCTGCAATTCCCAAAGGCTTTCTTTGAAAGCTGGGGAAAATTGCTCCGCGAGGGCTCCGTCGGCGCCGACGTCACCCATAAGTGAGGACTGATTCCTGCTGCTCCTGGAGAACACCTGTTACAGGTGAGTAACTACGCTGCATCTTCCTCAGTAAAGACCGAAGCAAAGAATTCATTCAGTCTCTCTGCTATCGCCTTGTCGCCTCTTAGTGCTCCTTTAACCCCTTTATCATCTAATGGACCAACTGACTCTCTCACAGGTTTTTTGCTACGAATGTACTTGAAAAGGTCTTTAATTCGTGTTTTTGCTTCCGCAGCAAGCTTCTTCTCAAATTCTCTCTTTGCCTGCCTTATCAATGCCTTGCATTTGACTTGCCAGTGCTTGTGCTGTTTCCAGGTTTCGTCGTTTGGCTTTTTCCATTTCCTGAAAGATGCTTTTTTGGCAACAACAGCCTCTCTGACCTCACCTTTAAACCATGCTGGCAGTTTTTTGGACTTCCTTCCACTTTTCTTAAAGCGTGGAATACAGCTGGTCTGGGCTTCCAAGATTGTATTTTTCAACAACACCCAAGCTTGATGTACGTCTTTAACCTTCGCAACTGCTCCTTTTAGTTTTTTCTTAACTGTTTTCCTCATTTTATCATAGTCTCCCTTTCAAAAGTTAAAAGGTAGTACTGTGGATTTCCTTACTATCCCTCCTCCACTAATTAAATCAAAGGCGATCATGCTATGATCACTATTGCCAAGTGGCCCCAACACCCTTATCTCTTGCACTAGATCTGGTGTTCCACTAAGGACTAGGTCTAATATGGCTTCCCCTCTGGTCGGTTCATGAACCAGCTGCTCCAAGAAGCAGTCATTTATTTCATCTAGGAACTTTATCTCCTTAGCATGTCCTGACGTGACACTACCCAGTTGATACCGGAGTAATTGAAATCACCCATTATTATTACTGCACTGTAACTTTTGTTAGCTTCCTTGATTTCTTTGAGCATTTCATCATCCATTTGGTCATTCTGGCCAGGTGCTCGATAGTACACCCCCACTGCCATCGCCTTTCCCCTTTTATATGGAATTTCAATCCATATAGATTCTACAGCAGATTTTGTTTCCTGCAAAACTTTAATCCTTTCTGAGTCAATGCCCTCTCTAACATAGAGCGCAACCCCTCCACCAATTTGATCAGCTCTATCATTACGATATAGTTTGTACCCAGGTATCACAGTGTCCCACTGGTTGTCCTCCTTCCACCATGTCTCTGATATTCCAATCATATCTAACCTTTCATTTAGTGCTATATATTCTAACTCTCCCATCTTATTCTTTAGACTTCTAGCATTTGCATACAAGCATTTTAGAGAATGTATTTTATTCATGTTAATTTGGCTATTGTTAGACATGGGTAAATTGGGATCTTTAAGCTCTGTCTGCTCCATACTTGAGGGCATTTGGGCTACTTTACTCTTTTGTGGAACCTCTCTGCTTTTGGTAGTATCCTTCAAGGATACATTCTTCCGAACCATCCGCTCTTGGGCGACTGTCGGCTTTCCCTTAATATCTAGTTTAAAAGCTGCTCTATCTCCTTTTTAAAGGTTAATGCCAACAGCCTGGTTCCATCCCGGTTAAGGTGAAGCCCATCCCTTCGGAAGAGCCCCTCCTTTCCCCAGAATGTTCCCCAGTTCCTAACAAATCCAAAACCCTCATCTCTGCACCATTGTCTCATCCACGCATTGAGATTCCGGAGCTCTGCCTGCCTTTTGGGTCCTGCGCGTGGAACAGGAAGCATTTCGGAGAATGCTACCCTGGAAGTTCTGGATTTCAACTTCCTACCTAAAAGCCTAAATTTTGCCTCCAGAACCTCCCTACCACATTTTCCTATGTCATTGGTACCGACATGTACCAAGACAGCAGACTTCTCCCCAGCACTATCTAAGACCTTATCTAGGTGGCGCGTGAGGTCCGCTACCTTCGCACCAGGCAGGCATGTTACCAGGCGATCCTCACGTCCATCAGCCACCCAGCTATCTACATGCCTAATGATCGAATCACCAACTATAACGGCTGTCCTAACCCTTCCCTCATGGGCACATGGCCCTGGAGAAACGTCCTCGGTGCGAGAGGGTTTTACATCACCTGGAGGACAGGTCCTAGTTACAGGATCACTTCCTGCCACACCAGGGTGATGCTCTCCTGTCACGTGACCTCTCTCCTCCATGGCAACAGGGGTGCTGCCAGACTGGAGGTGGGACTTCAGGACTATATCCCTGTAGGTCTCGTCTATGTACCTCTCTGTCTGTCTTATGTTTTCCAAGTCTGCTACTTTAGCCTCTAGAGAACGGACTTGTTCCCTGAGAGCAAAGAGCTCCTTGCATCTAGTGCACACGTAAGACCTCTCACCAACTGGGAGAAAATCATACATGTGACACTCAATGCAAAAGACTGGAAAGCCCCCATCCCGCTGCTGGACTGCTGTCTGCATCTTAGTTTTAAGTTTGTGTCTAGATCTTTAAGTTCTTACTTACTAGGGGTTGCTATGGGTATTGATACCAATAAAACTGTACCTAATATGTTTAATATACCTTGTTCACCTGAAGCTTAATTAATCTCAGGTCCTTAGTGTATGACTGATTTGGGTAATGAGCTTCACCTGAAAGCACCTCCTGTCTTTTAAGATGTGTAAGTACCTATAAAGCTATGATTATCCCAGGGGTGGGTGGGAAATAACACTTATTAAAAGAGGGCTGCTACACAGTACCCTGTCTTGTGCTGCTGAGGTAAGCTAAATTCTGATTTGATTTAAATTATAGCTCTTAGCTGCTGCTAGGCTCTAACTTCTTATGAAATTTAAACTACAAGCTCTCTGCTGGGTACTAAATTTAACCAGAAAGCTCTCTTCTGTGTGTTAAATTTAAACTAAAAGTACTTTGCTGTTACTTGGCCCTGAGTGACTATTAAATTAAACTACAAGCTCTCTGCTGGGTACTAAATTTAACCAGAAAGCTCTCTTATGTGTGTTAAATTTAAACTAAAAGTACTTTGCTGTTACTTGGCCCTGAGTGACTATTAAATTTAAACTACAAGCTCTCTGCTGGGTATGAAATGTAACCAGAAAGCTCTCCTCTGTGTTTTAAATTCAAACTTTAATTGCTGCTACTAGGCCCTAACTGATCCAACAAAAAACAGTGGGTTCACAGATTAAGTAGCTTTAATACAAAGAATTCTTTTTAGAAAATTACCAGAAGTATATACTCACAGTTGCAGATTTCTCTCCAGAGGTAACAGTCCCCCTTTCTAGTCCTTCAAGTCTTCCTCTAAGACTGGCCAGTCCTCAAAGGGTAGATCTCCTTCTAAGCTTCGAGATGCTTCTAGCATTGCCCTCAAGGAGAATACACTGGCCAAACAACCCTGATGGAAGGTCTTTGCCTCCAAAGCATTATCGGGGTCCCAAGATGTTCCCAAGGCGTCCACCTCTGGAGAGCTCGGTGCCATGTTCTGGGGTTGTGGCCCACTCTGCCGGTGCAGACTCCATGGATCAACATATCCCAGCCATTGAGCGGAGTCTTGCGGCCTTGCTAGCAGCCTCCATACTGCTAAAGCCGCTGCAGTCGGTTCCGCACCAATACCGGTACCGGATGTATCTGCATTTACCGTTGCACTGCTCTCCATGCTACCACTCATGCCGGCCCTAGACTTGGTGTCCGGCATGGAAGGTCTGGTATCGATGCATTGCAATGCCGATTTCGTTCTGTACCGTCAACAGGCAGTGCGGGAGTACCCAGCCTGTCAATACTTCCAGTCTTCCGATTCTTCTGAGGACTCCATCGGTACCGGAGCGGTTCTTCTGAAGGTTCCCTCTCCTTCCCCGCAGCACCAAATGTTTCCTTTGGAGGACATAACTTTTCAAGACTTTATACGGGATGTGGCTCAGGGCCTCTCAATTGCCATGGCCCCCGAGAAGGAACAGAGAGCTGAAGAAATTCTTCAGTATCCTGCAGCCCCTAAAGAGGCTGTAATCCTTCCCATACATCGGATTTTGCATGACCTCATGCTTAGGATCTGGGAGACATCTTTAACGGTGTCTCCACATTCTCGAAGACTTGATACAATGTACCGGGTACCACAGTGTCCCAGGTTCAAAAAAATGCAGTTACCACACCATTCCATGGTTGTAGAATCGGCAATGTGACGAATTAGAAGTGCCAAGACACAATTATCTAATCCTCCAAGCCGTGAGGCAAGAACTCTCAATGCCTTTGGTCGTCAATGTTTTCAGGCCTCTATGTTATCGGCCAGAATAAGTTCATAGAGTCCGAGAACACTATTTTAAAAAGGCTCTCAAGGAGCACTGCCAATCCAGCTAAGAAAAAGACGGTTAAGAAACCCTTTTTCAATAAGAAAAAGAAATTCTATCCTTCTTACACCCATACTGTCCACTGCCCAGTCCATGCTTCCCAGAAGGGGCAACAGCAGCTGAAACAACAAGAAAGGCTCAAGTCCCTAGAGCTCAACGAGTTCAGCAGATACAGCCTCAACAAGGTCTTTGACTCCTTCCTAGAGAACCTAGTCATCCTACCTCTAAGAATTCCAGAGCCACTCAACATTCCAGGCAGACTATGTTACTTTGCCAAGAGGTGGCAGCAGATAGCATCAGAGCATTGGACTCTCTCCATATTGAAAGAGGGGTACAAACTCCATTTCCAAAGTATGCCCCTCCTCCACTACTAGAGAGTTCAGTTCTCCGACCCCCCCCCCCCTTCACCACTCTCTTGTATCAGAAAGTTACCTCACTCCTTACTCAGGGTGCGATAGAGGATGTACATCTTTCTCAACATGTCCTGGGCTTTTACTTCCCCCACTTCCTTATACCAAAGAAAACAGGAAGGTAAAGGCCCATACTGGACCTCAGGGAGTTAAACAAGTTTTTGTTCCGAGAGAAATTCAAAATGATCTCTCTCGGAACACTTCTCCCTTACATCCAGAGTCAGGATTGGCTATGTTCTCTAGACCTAAAGGACACATATACACACATCCTTATTCATGCAGAACACAGGAGGTTTCTTCGATTCCTCTTTCAGGGAAGACATTGCCAGTACAGGGTTCTACACTCTGGCCTGGTTTCTGCCCCAAGAGTCTTTACAAAATGCATGGCAGGAGTAACAGCATTTCTAAGGACTCTATGTATATTTGACTTCCTCTACTTAGACGACTGGCTGATCCGAGCATCAACAGTTCCAGAGGCCAGCTCTGCTCTTTCCTGCACAATTCAACTTCTTTAATATCTGGGATTGGTCATAAACCTCCCAAAATCCCATCTTATCCCTACTCAGTCCCGAGAGTTTATAGGGGCTCTTCTAGACACACGACATTCAAGGGCTTTCCTGCCACAGCTCCGCTGTGCTCAAATAATTCAACTGGCTTCTCAAGCAGCCATGAAAACTGCCCTGACTGCTCAAGAAATGCTTCAGTTGCTCAGTCATATGGCGTCCACTGTACATGTGGTCCCCTATGCTCAACTACATATACGAGCAGCCTAGTGGACCCTAGCCTCTCAGTGGACTCAGACATCGGGTCATCTTGTGGACAAAATCAGAATTTCAACATGCTTCATTTCGTCCCTTCAGTGGTGGCAATTGCTGGAAAACCTACTCATAGGGTCACCTTTTCAGCAGCCACTGCGCCAAGCTACCTTGACGACGGATGCGTCCAAGTTGGGTTGGGGGAGCTCATCTGGACAATCTCTCCACTCAAGGTCTCTGGACCCAGCAGGAACTTGTCTTTGCATAAACCTACTAGAACTCAGAGCCATTTTCTATGTTCTTCGAGTATTCCAGAACCATCTGTGCTACAAGACAGTTTTTGTCCAGATGGACAATCAGGTAGCCATGTTCTGTGTGAACAAGCGGGGTGGAACAGGTCCGCAGGCATTGTGCAACGAAACTCTACACCTATGGTCCTTTGCAAGAGGCCTTCAGATTCACCTACTCGCGTTGTATCTCCCAGGCAAACAGAATCTCCTAGCAGACAAATTCAGCCGAGTACTGCTGCCACATGGGTGGTCTCTTCATTCAGAGCAAATTGCTCGAATCTTTCTGATCTGAGGAACTCCAGATATAGACCTATTTGCAAGTCCTCAGAATGCCAAACTTCCCAGATTCTGTTCCAGAATTCCTGCAATGGATGCTTTCCACCGCCACCCGGGTCAGGACTTCCTATATGCCTACCGCCCATTCCCCTCATTCCCAAGACTCTTTTCAAACTTCAGAGAGACAAGGGCCATATGATCCTCATAGCCCCACGCTGGCCATGACAGACATGGTATCAACTGCTTCTATGTCTTTCTCAAGCCAAACCTCTGGAGTTGGGATGTGTTCCAGATCTTCTATCCCAGGAGAACAGGACTCTTCTGCAATCCAACCCTCAGTCCTTGTACCTGATGGTGTGGCTGCTGAGAGCTTAGAACTATACAATATCAACCTTTCTCAACAGGTTAAGGATATCCTTTTGGCCTCCAGGAAACCTTCCACTAGTCGTGCTTACACTTTTAAGTGGAGAAGGTTCTCTATCTGGTGTTCAGAGAAGGAACTTAATCCTTTTTAGTTCCAGCAGAGGCGTTACTGGAGTATCTCCTCCACCTCTCATCCTCTGGACTTAAAACTAATTCAGTAAGGACCCACCTTAGTGCCACTGCAGCTTTCCACACGCCCTTTGTTGAACAACCTGTCTCCTCTCAGCTGCTTGTAGTGCGTTTTATGAGAGGTCTACTCTCAACTAAGCCTCCCATTAAGCCACCACCCATGGCATGAGATTTAAATCTTGTCCTTGGACAGCTTATGAAGCCGCCCTTCAAACTTTTAGCCACTACATCCCTGAAATTTCTTTCTTGGAATGTGATCTTCCTAATTGCCCTCACTTCTGCAAGACGCATTAGTGAGCTACAAGTCTTAGTAGCTGACCCTCCTTACACAAGGTTCCACCATGATAAGGTAGTCCTTAGGACTCGTCCTCACTTTATGCCAAAGGTGGTTTCACCTTTTCATTTGAACCAGTTGGTTTACCTTCCTGTCTTCTTCCCTAAGCCTCATGCCTCTAGTGCAGAAAGGAATCTTCATACTCTAGATTGTAAACGGGCTTTAGCTTTTACCTTTAGAGGACTAAGCATGTTAAAAAAAAGCTTCACAACTTTTTGTTGCCTTTGATTCCAGTCATCTTGGTTTATCAATTTCCAAGCGAACACTCTCCAATTGGATTGCAAACTAATATCCTTTACCTACCTATGAGTGTAAAGGACTTTCTCTCGAAGGTCATGTCCCAGCTCACAATGTGAGAGCAATGGCTGCTTCTATGGGCAACCTTCGCTTGGTGTCGATTGACGACATCTGCAAAGCAGCCACTTGGTCCTCTGTCCATACTTTTGCGGCCCATTACTGCTCAGAGAAGGACTCCCGTCGGGATGCCTCGTTTGGCCAGGCTGTTCTCCAGCATCTCTTTCAGGTTTCGATACCAGAGATCCTTGGGAGGAAACATGACCCACTTTAGCCTGTGTTTCACTTCTCTATCTGGGGTCATCTCTCTGGCATCTTTAAGCTAGGGAGTCCCATATGTGAAGACTACATTCCTGCTTGTTCCTGGAGATAGCGTAGTTACTAATCTGTAACAGGTGATCTCCGGGAACAGCAGGAATTGAGTCTTCACAACCCACCCACCTCCCCTAGGAGTTGTATCTCTGTCTCTCTCACTCTCCCTTTTTTTCTTTTCTACTCTCTTTTTGTCTTACCTACAAACCCAACTGAAGAGGGAGAGTTGGAAAGGTGGGAAGGCAGGAGCGCAGGCACAGTGGGATGCTCCCAAAAACTTTCCTATAGGACGCTGGGGAGCATTCCTGCGAGGGCTCCGTTGGGGCTGACGATACCCATATTTGAAGACTCAATTCCTGCTGTTCCCAGAGATCACCTGTTACAGGCAAGTAACTATGCTTTACAGGGGGTTAAATTGATATTGAAATGTACTTTACATTTATGGTCAACATTATTGGCACCCTTGCATTTTAGGTTTCCTTATCGTCCATCCAGTCCAGTTGCGTAGTTTATGCACGACTACCAGCAGATGGAGACTGAGAATTATTAGCTTGATCTTTCTGACATCATGGTACAAAGGGATCTGTGCAGCCTCGATCTGTCCAGTATTTCTCAGTCTCCATCAGATGGAGATTAGCATAGTCCTGTGCAATCTGTATCCGATGGAATTTTTTTGAGGTATTTTTGTGGAAACGATAGTGCTCTAGGGTGCAGAACCTGGTGGTGACAGGTCCCTCCCCCCCCCAGCACGTCTCCTCTATTTCCTAGAGCTACTTTGGTGTAGCCAGGAGAGAGGTAATTTCCCTTCTTCATGCTGAACTTGGTGGAGCAGCAGGAAGAAATAGTCTGCTGATATTTCTGTGAAGGGCTGCCATTTTAGTTTACTGTTCAGCCTACTTTTTTGTCATGGTAGCAAGGCTATGGATTCAGGCCTCAGGTTGGGGGTAGCTCTCCCAAGGTACTGCTCTGGTGTTTTCCCCTTTCCCTGGGACTCTGGTTTAGGGAAAGGAGCCCCTTTGTAGGCACGGATCAGGGGGCTAGTACGTTTTCCATACTCGACGTAATTTCCTATTTTTGGTTAGGCTTGGTAGAATTGATTCTGGTAAGATAGTAGGCTCCTTTCTGTCGCAGGTCCCTTTAGTTCTAAGGTAGGTGTATGTTTTCTGGTAAGTACATAGCTCTAGAGGTATTTTTGATTGCATCTAGTTTTGCGAGCTATGTTGAGCAGGGGCCGTCTTTCTTTTGCCTGTATAGCTCGGCGTACAACTTGAGGCTGCCAGTTCATTGCATCCCGGTGCTGGTGTGTAACAGGAGCAGTAACTACTTAAAATTGCAGATCTCTCTCCAGAAGTAGCAGTCTCCTTCAAGACACTCTCTACAATAGAAGTTTCCTTATCGTAGCTCCAGTCTAGTCCCGTACCATTAGAGTTGTGTACGTCCTCCTGCAGCTAGGAGACTGAGCATGTCACTCTTTCAGTGACCCCAGTATAAGTAGTCCAGGGACCGCCCCCTGAACCAGTTTTGCTCAGTCTTCGTGCAGCGGAAGGAGGTTGTGGATCTAATGGTCCAGGACTCACTAGAGCTAAGAATTAGGCATTTAGTTGTAGGCAAATTTTAGATGGTTTAAAAAAAAAAAAGGGGTCTCTGCCCCTTTAATTTGGCGATTTTTCTATTCTCTGCTGGTTTAGTGATGACATAGCTGGTGAGCTACCCCCCTTCTCCCCCCTCTCTCTGGCACGATGAACTGATAGAGGAGTGTGTTGGGGTTGAGCAGAGGCCTCCGGCTCCGTTTCCCACAAGGCGGGAAAGGAACCATGGAGGGCAGTGCAGCATTCGCACACCTCTGGTAACATTGAGGGGCGGCGGTACCGGCGGCAGAGGAAGCACGTGGCTACACTGAGAAGGTCTGCACCGGGTAAGAGAAGAGTGTGGCATTTCTGATCGCAGCAGTGCCGGTTGCAGGTGGACGCAGCTGTTTGTTAATCAGAGCCGCGGGAGGAGAGTGAAGCTCGTGCAAGCTCTGGGGGAGCACGTCCCGGCCGCTATGAAAGCGTGGGAAGCGGGGATCAGGCGGGAAGGCCTACTTTAGCCTCTCGTTCAGGAGAATGCGTTTCAAAAAAAGAAAAAGAAGAAGCAGAGAAAGGAAAGGGTTATCTTGTTTTGTTTTTGGAGGTGTTTTGGTGCGGAGTTGGCCTTGGGTTCCTGGTTAGTCATTGTATTGAGAAGAGTGCTTCATGCCTGGGAAGCCTAGGTGCCTCTTGTGTGGGGCACGCAAAGGCACAGTCTCTGAGACAGGAGTGTGCAGAGGCTGTAGTTTTGAATCTTCCATGGCAGACAGAGAGTTGGAGGACCCGGTAGCTACAGTGGAGGCGACCATGAAGGATCATTTGGGGTCCCCGGAGGTGACTTCAGAACCCATGCCAGGGCCTTCGTCAGCGCCAGATGAGCCCTTACCGCAGGTCCCTTTACAAGGCGGTCTGGGGGCAATTTTTTCACCTCAGTTTTTGTCACTGTTGCAGTAGGCTCTTGGGGGGGCCTCGTTCAGGAGGGACGGGGCCCGCGGGGTTAAGAGACCGGGGGCTAGATTAGAAGAGATGGCTGGGACTGGTATAGGCAAGAGACCCAAGCTGCGCTCAGAGGGAGAGGAGCAGAACTTGGAGGAGTCAGATGTGTTGGAAGATTCAGAGGGAGAGCAGGATTTAGAAGAAGGTAAGATTGGGGAGCCAGAGGAGCAAGCGTGCATTGTAAGAGTCTTCAGGAGAGAAGAGCTTTCGGCCTTGATTGCAGAGACTCTAAAGGCTCTAAATGTACCAGTCTTGAGTTCTGCTGAGGATGCAGCTCTGGAGGATCCGTTATTGCAGGCGGTGAGAAAGTCACAGAGGTTGTTTCCCATTCATAGGATTTTCAAGGAGATGATTCAGGAGGAATGGGATACCCCGGAAGCTAACCTCAGGGGGGCTAGGATCATGGCTCGGCTTTATCCTCTAGTGGAACCGGATAAGGACATGTTTAAGCCGCCGAAGGTGGCTGCCACCATGGCCGCGGTGACTAAGAAAACCACTATCCCAGTTGAAGGGAGTGCCGCGCTTAAGGATACGCAGGACAGGAGGTTAGATTCTTTGTTGAGACAGGTGTTTGAGGTGAATGCCCTCTCCTTGCAGGCCTCAATTTGTGGGGCATGGGTGGCAAGGGCTTGTCTGCGCTGGTCTCAGAGGTGGAAAGGGGCTCAAGCGGACGAAGCAGCGGAGGATGCAGCTTGTATTGAGTCGGGTGCGGCGTATCTAGTGGATAGCCAGTATGACTTGATTAGAGGTATGGCTAGGAGTATGGCCTCCGTAGTGGCAGCGAGCCGGTATCTGTGGCTGCGAAATTGGGCGGCGGATGGCGCTTCCAAAGCAAGGTTGGCTAAGCTCCCTTTCAAAGGTAAGCACCTCTTTGGGGAGGAGTTAGAGAAGTTGGTTAAGGATTTACAACTTGAGGCCGCCAGTTCATTGCATCCCGGTGCTGGTGTGTAATAGGAGCAGTAAATACTTAAAATTGCAGATCTCTCTCCAGAAGTAGCAGTCTCCTTCTGTAGTCCTTCAAGACACTCTGCGTGTAGAACTCAGCTCAACTCTAGCCTACATCATAGATCTCTCCTTCACAACTGGAACATTCCCAGAAACCCTGAAACAAACTTCCATGCGCCCTCTCCTGAAAAACAACAAACTTGACCCAACAAAGACAGACTCATACCGCCCGATTTCAAGTATACCCTATCTAGCCAAACTTATAGAAAAGGTGGCTCAAATGCAACTACAACAACACATAGACATATCAGCCCCTCTTGATCCTTGTCAGCATGGATTCCGTGAGGCCCATGGTGTAGAGACCCTACTCACTATACTCATCAATACATTATCCAGAGGTATCGACAAAATTGAGAATGGGTTCGTACTCATTTCTTGATATAGCGGCTGCATTTGATTCTGTCTCCCGCCTACAGGAAAAAGGAATTCATGGCCTTGCTTGGGAATGGTGCAAATCCTATCTCATGAACCGCTGGCAACAAGTACGGATAGGTTCCTCAACATTGGAACCATTCCATCAGCAACAAGGAGTACCCCAAGGATCATCCCTTTCGGCTCTACTCTTTAACATTTATATGCAACCCATTTGTGATATCATCCGTTCTTTTAACATCTCCAGTCTGATATATGTGGATGATGTACTGATCTTCGCCCCAATTAACATCAGGCACCCAAACCTTGTTCCACTTATTGAATGCTTCAATGCAATTACTGATTGGCTCCTGTCCCAAAATCTTCACATAAACTTTAAGAAAACTGAAGTCCTTTTCATAACCAGGAACAAAAACTTCTCTCCTCCTGCCTCAGTGAAAGTTCGTGACGCCGAGCTCCCATGCAAGTCTGTAATACGATACCTAGGGGTTACAATAGACCAGCAGCTCAACTTCAAAGAGCATATAAAGAATACCACCAAATCCATTTACAACAAAATACGAACTCTACGACATCTAAGACCTCTACTAGCCCCAGACGACTTCAGGACAATATTCCAGACACTCGTAATGCCACACTTTGATTATTCCAACATCATCCTACATGGACTCCCCAAGAGCACTCTCAATCCTCTTCAGATGGCGATGAACACAGCAGCCCGCATTCTCTGTGGCATCTCCAGAAAAGACCACATAACTCCCATACTTATGGATCTACACTGGCTACCATTACAAAGCAGAATCACCTACAAGGCGTTAATCCTATCATTTAAAGCAATTAACTGGATATCTTCCACATCCCTCTCTTCACTCCTGACTAGTACCCCTACTAACAGGCTAAGAAGGTCAACAACTAGCAATACGCTACCTATAACACCTGAGTCCACTAAATGTGCTCAAACAACTAGAAATAGAGCATTTACATTATATGCTCCTAAGTGCTGGAACAATCTCCCACCTCAAATACGATCAATTGCTGACCTCTCACAATTCAGAAAAGCTCTCAAACATCACTTATTCTGCCTTTATTTTATCCACCCTAACCTAACACATTCAAATCCAACACCTCATCTCACCCAAACAGCATCTGATGTACCGACAACATAATTCCCAGTGATTTACAAAAGAAACTCACCATTAGGCACATTCACAATGACCATGATTACATTATGACTCTAATACATAATATAACTTACATAATTTATAAGCTCCTTTGTTTGAACTGTATTTAGTTACCCTGTTACTTCCAAGTTTCAGTCCCTGTTACAATGTAAGCAAAAGATCTTGTTTCTAATGCAAAATGTTGTTTTTATGTAAACCGCACTGATGCTAAATAGCACGGTATATAAGAATTTGTAATAAATAAATAATACATATAAATACAATAGATGTTTTGTACTCATAGATGGCTCTCCCAGCTGCAGCACTGAATTAAGTACGTACAAATCCAAAGGTCAACAGCTCAATTCCATCAACAGCTCTGAGGTGGTACATGAATTGTCTGTGTTTCCCATGCTGTGGCCTTTTGCAGTGCTGCCTAAGAGTATAAGAAAAGCCATACTGGGTCATACCAAGGTCTATCAAGCCCAGTATCCTGTTTCCAACAGTGACTCACATCTTGTAGCGATATACAGCTGTTCAGTAGTAGTAATAGATCCCTTTGTACCATGATGTCAGAAGGATCAAGCCAATGATTCTCAGTTTCCATCTGCTGGTAAAAGCATGCATAATCTATGCATCTGGGCTGGACCGGAGGGACTCCAGGAAAGACAATTAGCAGGTAAGGTCTAAATTCACTATGTTGTGTACAATATCTTGAGAAATAATTGGAAATATCCCAACTCTATGTCATAATATTAGGATGTTCAAAGGTAAACAACAACAAAAAAAAACCAGGTCTGTGCAACTTAGTCATAGTAATTTCTGAGTAAAAAAAAAAAAAAAATATGACCTGGACAGGATTAATTTCACCCTTCACTAATATTTGGTTGCACAATCCTTGACAGTTTCCAACGTTTCTTGTAGCCATCTATAAATTTCATAAATCTGTCTGCTGGTAGTTTCTCCAACTCTTCAACTGCGATTTGTTCCAGCTCATGAATGCTTCCAGGATTCCTTTTACCAATGGCAGATCTCAGTTCTTTCCAAAGGTTCTTGATTAGACTGAGATCGGGTCTCATTGCTAGCCAGTTTAAAACAGTCCATGTTTTCTTTCTAACCATTCTTTTATACTTTTGGATGTATGTTTTTGGTCATTGTTCTGCTAAAGGATCCATGACCTTTGAACCAGACCTAGCTTTCTGACACTAGGTAGCACATTCTGCTCCAAAATACCTTGTGTCCGCCAGGGTGTTCGGACAAATCTCCCCTGGGGTGGATACAATAATCAATCAGGCGACACTCTGCTTATTCCATAATAAAAGAATTTATTTGGGCAAAAATAAAAAGTAAGAAAATTGTAAGCAAAGCTGTAATCAGTCTACCTGAGCTTGATGCAGGCAGCGTTCTCTAGCTCCGTGACAGACAGCGCAAGAGGAGGCTGCCTATGAGAGTCCACAGCTACCTGTCTTTTATACCCTTCTGCTCAAGGTTTCCAGAGAATTCTACATGAATTTGCAGTTTCTTGTTCCAGGACCCCTTCCTTATTATGATGTAAATATGTGCTTTGCTGTTCAAGGTCAGTTAAGCTGTTCTGTCCGTCCACACCCTGCCATTTCCTTATCTTCATTAAAACAGCAGTTCTTCAGAGCGTGTTTCATCAGCTTTGTTCTGGCTGGCATCTGCTTCATGAGGTCTACTCTCTCTGCACATTCCTGCCCAGAGTGTAGAATCCTATATGTTTTTCAGCAGGGATTCTTTATATTTCCAGTCATAGCTCACATGTTTATATTCTGTGCCATTTAGAAGTTAATCAGTTCTTCGGGGTGGGATCACAGCTTTCAACATTATTATTAAAGTAAGCCAAATTAAGTAAGCCAAATTAATCCTTAACCCCGTCCTTAACCCCTACACTTGGTAGTCCTCTGACTTCATGATTCCTCTAATACATTCCAGTCCTCCAGTTCCTGAGGCAGCAAAACAGCCCTCGAACATATATGTCCTGCCAAGTTAATGATTTACATACAAAGTCCCGTGGCGGTAAGCCACTATCGGTCTTTCATGAAAACATTGATAAGACTGGAGGACCCACCAATTCTTGTAAATCAATGATGCAATAATAGGAGTCTTCATAGAAAATGGTAATACACATACTAAAGGAGAAGATACTGACTGTGTTTGAACTGCAGGGGCCAATAATAACTCACGTTCATACAGGCTTCTCAAATATGCCTGTTTTAACAATCTTTCTTGGATAGTCCCCTTCCATATATCGATCACTTAAAGCGGTTGCTTGTATTTTATATTTATCCACATCATAACAAATGCGCCGAAGCCGTAAAAACTGACTGATGGGAAGACGCCGTTTTAACTTGATCGGATGATGACTTTAGAAATACAACAAATAGTTTTTCACCACAACTTTTTTATGGAAAGTGGTTAACAATTTTGTTTCTGTTTTCATTATTCTAAGATCCAAAGAGGCTATCCATTCCAATTCGATAGCACTATCAAATTTCAAAATGGTTTACAATTATTAAATATCAAAAAACAAAACCCCTTTTTTTAAAATATTCACTACTCACAATGTTTACCAATTCAATACACTATCTACACTCATATTTCTTAGAAAAGGTAAAATGACCTCAGAGAAACCTACCCCTACATTTGGCGAAACAAATCACCATAGGGTTAGATGGTTTATTACACATCACGGGTCAAAAACCTTCAGTTTTATTTAAATTTTTAAATTACATCTTTAATACTTACATACAAATTAGATTAAATATATCTCCAAAAAGTACTTTTCGGGATTTCTAAAGCTTAATTAAATCTCATTAATCTCAATAATTTTACCAATATTATTTAAACTACTCATAAAGAATGTATGCTTAAAAACATACGTGACACACACAGCCGCAGACGCCTGCAAGCTCGTGCACAAATCCCAGTTATCCTGCAAAAAAGAGCATAAAAGCTTCAAATAGATAACCGATACTCAACAGCAGGTGAAAACTGTATACTTATCTGGGAAATGTCGAAGTGCCGAAAACGCAGGATATTCTGTTAGCTGAATCACGCACTCTAAAATAGGCGCTAAAAACGCCAACAGAGTTGTCAGTATTTTCAGTAAAGCTGTCCAACAAAAGCTTTCGTTTCACCTTTCCGGCTTCTTCAGGGACACTTTAGTCAATTATTACAATTATTAAGCCATTTTACAAAATCTTGAAAAAGAGAAAATGGTCACTGCCAAAGACAAAAGATATCATCAAGAAACCTTCTCCATACTTAAATATATTGCATAATGGGTGCCACCGTTGCTCCCATAGCAATCCCAAAAACCTGGTAGAAATAGGAGCCATTAAAACAAAAATATTTTTCACATACTACTAGTTGGAGTAATCGAGGCACATATGATATAGGTAATCGAGCTGGTGATATATCTGGCCACTCCAACTTTGACAGCACCTCCAGAAGCTTTTGTACAAGCATTTGTGTACAAGTAGTTAATATCCAGCGTAACTAGATCGGTAGAAAGGACATCATCTATTGACAATAGTGCATTCAACATTTGAGTACTTTAGGTAGGAACAGGCTTGTGCAGTTAGTGGATTAAGCAAACGACCCACAAAAATTGACAATAGCTCCAAGACACAATTAGTCCCCACCAGACACACAAGAGCCCACACCCGAGCGGGATAGCAATGTACACACCCCTGCAAAATCAATACCTAACCAACACAGCTAAACCCATGACAATATAATGATAAATATAACCCTCAAATTGTGTTGTCTTAATGTTTTGTCTTAATGTTGTTAAATACCCTCATGTTAAATGTTGTAAAGCACCCAAATGTTAAATGTAACCCAATTGTGATGTGATGTAAGCACTTTGATTGTAGGATAAGGTGGTATATAAGTCTGTCTAAATAAATAAATAAATTTCCTTCTATGATAGGATGGCCAGGGTGTTTTTCCAAATCCTTGTGAATGACTGTTTTGATGTCAAAAAACCTTGAGCCACTCCATAATTTACCACAGCCTCTACTTTGGGCAAGATGGCTTCAGTGGCATCTGCCAATAAAACATAATAATACTTCAAATCGCTTTATTGCCTATAAGCTTCTTCATTATATTGTATCTTTTACTGTTCCTCTTTTATCCACCCGTCTAACTACAATATTATCCAGCTGAGACAATTTGAGTAATTCCTGATGTTGATGTTGAGGTGAAAACTTTGTTCCAAAACCTCCACATCTTGTAATAACAATCTCTGATATGCAGCCAGTAGAGAATCCAGAAGCCCACCAAGAATCCACATAGAAGGTGGGACTATCGAGGAGTCCTCTGGAAAGGAATGAGATTCTAAGTATAACTTTTTATTCAATTTCTTGAAAAAACTTTGCAACGCTATCCTCAAATGAAAAGGTCAATAGGGTATAGAAGGCATAAAGGATAAGCCCAAATCCAGAAGAGCTTTCTGGTCTTGTGACAACTCAAAAGGAGAAAGGTTCACGATAGCTGTACTTTCTCATGGGCACAAGTGATGGGATCCTGCCAGCAGGTGCCGACGGCCCCAATACCGGCTTCTCCCTCTCCAACCGTGATCTTCTAAAAAATCGTGTCCACATTCCCTCGAGTATTCGTCAGCACCAGAGTCATTTTCTTCACATGTATAGTCCTGATATTCATGTTGGTTGCAGGTGTTAAGTAGGAAGGCAACAGAAGAGAGGGAAGGTCCCCTACATACTAGCCAAAGCACCGTAAGAGAGCAGGGGCAATAAGGGCAGAAGCAGTCAATTATTACAGCATAAACATGCAAAAACTATTGAAAGATTTTAAATAGCATTAAAATAGACATTTTTGGTAATTAGCAAAAGAACATAACATCAAATATACATATTTTTATTGCATTATTTCAATTACATTCAAACACATAGGGGGTTATTCTGAGCCACAGATAGCAAGGATGGACGTTCCAACGGGATGTCCATCACCACTAATCAGAGGCGGGGAAGAGGTGGCCTGGGGATGGGCAGTGCGCAGTCGCCGGCCTTGGACATACAGGGCCGAGTCTGATTTTGGCCCTGTACATCCAGGGCCGACAATGTCTGGGAAAGATTTTCCACCGCTGGAGTGGAATAACTTCCCTGGACGTTTCTTTTTAGCGATGCCGGGGCACAGATGGGAATGTGGGGGGGCCAGGCATTATTCTCCTCAGCCCGATCCTAGCCTTAGGAGACTGGATCGGTGGTCAGGCTGCAGGGAATGACCACTTTAACCCGGTGGCCGGCATTGCGGCTTTTAAATGGAGCCACAGTGCCATGGCAACATGACGCCATGGCGCCGCAGCTCCATTTAAAAGCCTGACTGAGCTATCCGGGCAATGCCTGTATGTGCATACCGGGATTGAATGGCATGTCCCAGCCTGCATGTACAGGCGTAATCACGATTCTGATCCCGCGGGACTAGACATGCCCCGTGGGATCAGAATCACTACCCCCTTTGTACGTCCAGGTCAGCCCTGGACATGCGGGATGGAATCGGGCTGATAATGAATGAAAGAAATAGAAACAAGTCCCAAAGAAAGAAAATATTATAAGTACTTGTAGTCCACAATCAAAGAGGTTATGGGGGGTCAAACAGGGAAAACGGCAAAAAAAGAAAAAAACTGGGTGAGGATTGAAGGGAGACGGGAGCTGCTGGTAAGCACTACCTCCTTGGTGACCCCCCCCCCTCTCCTGCTGTTTACAGGCTTTGGTTCCTCTCTAGCTAGCCAAAAATCACTGAGCCGACTAGGGTCAAAGAAGGGATGGCAGCGTGAGGGGCTCGGCGGCAGCAGCCCCTAGAGCTTTGCCTTGATTCTAATGATCAGTGTCCTAAATTCTGGGCAGTAGAGCGGCCCTCTTGTTCCAGCCTCACTAAAGACAGTGGGCAAGGAAGTGACTCTAGACTGGCCAGAGCTATGCTACTCCCTACACCAGCTCCTTTTTCTCTGCCCTACAGGGAACAAATGTACAAAAGTGGCAGCAAAGTACTTGGACTAACTTTGGAGTAACGAGCTCTTCTACTGCAGCATAGTTCAGCTTGTTCTGTCAGTCATACACCCGCTGTGCTGTAGTTTAGTTGGCCTGCCTTTTATCAAAAATAGGAATTAGACTTACCTGCTAATTGTTGTTCCTTGAGGAACTCCAGTCCATTCCCGAACCTCTGGGTAGTGAACCTCTTCCAGCAGCTTGGAGACTGAGTACGTCTGCTTCTTGAGAACACCAGTACTAATATCACTGGCTCCTCCCATGAGCTCCCAGTAATCTACTGACAAAGCAACCTCACAGGAGCAACAAATAAGTAGTAATACATTAATCATACAATAAATTAACTCGTAAACTACTTGACAGGCTTCCAAGGGGAATCCTCCGAACCCTCTGGAGCAGGAAAGGTGAGAAACAGGAAAAGAGAAAAGGGAACTACACCACGAAGCTTCTGCCTAAAAAACATCTTAGAGAGAAAGAAGCTCGGAGCAATTTAATAGGGACTTCTTCAAACATTGCGCAACCGTACCGCTGCTAAGCAAACAACAAACAGCAGTATCACAAAAGAATCCTGGGTGGGATACGGGACTGGACTGGAGTTCTTCAAGGAACAACAATTAGCAGGTAAGTCTAATTCCTATTTCTTTATCGTCTCTCCAGTCCAGTCCCGAACCTCTGGGATGTAACAGAGCAGTTAATTAATGGGAGGGACCCGCTAAACTGGCTTGCAACACTGCCGATCCAAAACGAGCCTCTCCTACCGCCTGAATATCCAGGCAATAGTGTTTACTGAAAGTATGTAGCGACAACCAAGTAGCCGCCTGCCAAATTTCTATCAGGGGAGCCAAACTAGACGCTGCCCATGTGGCTGCCTGTGCCCTAGTGGAATGAGCTCACAGTTCTATCGGCACCGCACAACCATGCAAAATGTACGCTGAAGAAATCACCTCTCGAATCCATCTGGAAATGGTAGCCTTGGCTGCCGCTTCTCCCTTGCGCGGACCTCCAAACAAGACAAACAAACGATTTGACTTGCGAAAACCCTTGGAAGATTTTAGGTAACATTTAAGGGCTCTCCTGACGTCCAAACTGCAGATGTCATGATCCAGCCCGATCCCTCAGAGTCGCCTAGCACTGGAAGGGACACTGACTGATTCATGTGAAAAGCCGAGACCACTTTGGGAAGGAAAGAAGGCACCGGACGAAGAACCACCCTTTCTGGAAAAAAAAAACAGAAATGGTTCCTGACACAAGGCCTGGAATTCTGAAATCCTGCACGCAAAACAAATTGCTACCAAGAACACTGTCTTCAACGTTAAGTCCTTTAAAGACGCTCGGCTTAAAGGTTCGAAAGATTCCTTCGTCAGCGCCCTTAGAAACAAGTTGAGATCCCAAGAGGGAACCAGCGCCCTGCGTGGCGGCCTAAGGCGAGTTACGCGTGAAGGAAACGCAACATGTCCGGATGAGAACCCAAAGGTTCCATACGAATCTTACCACGAAAACAAGCAATTGCTGCCAGCTGCACATGCAAAGAGCTGGACGCCAAACCTTTATCAAAACCATCCTGCAAAAACGCCAGCACTTCTGGAACCATCCCAGAAGAGGAATTCAGCTTTATAACTGCACACCAATTCTCAAAGACGTGCCAGATGCGGATGTAGGCTAGCAAAGTAGACCTCTTATGTGTATTCAGTAAGGTTGAAATGACAGAAGCTGAATAATCCTTACGCTTCAACCTCGCCCTTTCAAGAGCCAAGTCATAAGAGAGAATCAACTCACTTGAGCTATGCGCAGAGGACCCTGTAACAGAAGATTGCTCCGATCCGGAAGATGCCATGGCTGGGCCACCAGAAGATGCACCAGATCCGCGTACCATGGGCACCTTGGCCAGTCTGGAGCTATGAGAGGAACTATGAGAACAACACATCCGCGATGCGCTTCGATTTGCTGGACCACTCAGCCTATCAGAGCCCACGGAGGAAAAACAGAGAATCTCTTCCGTCGGCCACTGCTGCAATAACGTGTCTATGCCTTCCGACATCCTTTCTCTTCTTCTGTTGAAGAATCAACAGGTCTTGGTGGACTCGAAGGTTGCCATCAAATCCATCAGAGGGGTTCCCCATCTGTGTACTATCTGCGTGTAAACCTCAGGGTGAAGAACCCACTCTCCTGGGTCCACCCGAACCCGACTGAGGTAATCTGCTATCACGTTGTCGACTCCCGCGATATGCACTGCCGATAACGAAATTAGTTGGGGCTCTGCCCAGCAAAACAACTCCTGGGCCTGATCCTCGAGCGGAACACTGCCTGTACTGCCGATTGAAATAAGCCACTGCTGTCGCATTGTCTGACAAGACTTTCACCGACCGGCCTACAAGCCCCTTCTTGAACGTCTTGAGTGCCTGAAACACTGCTCTCAACTCCAAGATGTTGATCGACCAACCAGCCTCCTGCACGTTCCAAAACCCTTAAGCATATTGCCCCGTGCAGTGCGCCTCCCAACCTGCTAGACTGGCATCGGTGAGCACCAGAATCCACTGCAGGGGGTCGAGGGGCATGCCCGCCATCAAATTCTTCTGGCTGAGCCACCATTGGAGTGCGATCTTGACCTCCTGAGAACAGGGCAGATGCTGGATTAGAGAACCTGTCTGATGAGACCAACGCCGAAGTAGCGCTCGTAAAGGTCACATATGCGCTCTCGCCCATGGTACCACCTCCCAGAGTGGCCACCAATTTGCCCAGTAACTGAAGGTACCGACAGGCTGTTGGACTCCTGCGCCTTACAAAGGCCCGCACCAGACTCTGTAGACTTTGTACCCTGTGCTCCAGCAGAAAGACTGCCCCTGATTGGGTGTGAAACCAGACTCCCAACTATTCCAAGCTCTGGGAAGGAGTCAATCAACTCTTGGCTCGATTGACCAACCAGCCCAGGCTCTCCAGGAGCTGCACCACCTGTGCCGTAGCCCGGACGCTCTCATCTCTGGACTTTGCCCTGATCAACCAGTTGTCGAGATAAGGGTGTACTAGCACCCCTTCCCTTCGCAGTGCTGCAGCTACCACCACAATGATCTTGGTGAATGTCCTCGGCGCCGTTGCCAAACCGAATGGTAATGTCTGAAACTGAAAGTGCCCCATAGGCACCGTGAACCACAGATATCGTTGATGGTCTGCTTTGATAGGAATGTGTAAATACGCCTCCATCAGGTCTAGAGAAGTAAAAAATTCACCCTTTCGTACTGCTACTATCACAGACCGCAACGTCTCCATGCGGAAATGCGGCACCCGAAGACACCAGTTTACCCCTTTGAGATCTAGAATGGGGTGCCAGGCACCATCTTTTTAGGGGACCACAAAATAAATTGAGTATCGACCGCTTCCGGATTGGTGGCTGGGAACTGGGATTACCGCCCGCAATTGAAGAAGACGATCGAGAGTTTCTTTTACAGCTGTGCAGGGGGATTGGACAAAGGAATTGGGAACTGATCAAGCAAACTCGAGGGAATACCTCTCGCGAATGATATCCTACACCCACCGGTCGGATGTGATCTGGGTCCAGGCAGGGTAAAATTCCCGTAGCCGACCTCCCATGCATTGCACCCATGTCTGACTCCCCCCTTGACTTCATTGTGACTTTTTAAAAGCACCGGGTGCAGTGGCGGCAAAACCTCTGCCGACTCCCTGGAACCCTCTGAACCCAGGACTACGAGTAGGGAATCTACCTCTCTGAAAACTTGAGGGCGGGACACCGCTGTACGGGAAGGCTCCTCATTGGCTGGCTTTGTTTTTAAGCTGGACTCGCTAGAACTGCCGCGGTTCCAAGAAGCAGGAGCCGCAGCTGCTATAGGAAGGAGAGGTGAGTCTGCCGCTGCCGAGAAGCGGACTCAGCAGCGGCAGCAACTTGAACGTTTTTATTTCCCTGGGGGCCAGGACTGGAGATGGGCGAGGGGTGGGGGTCTAGGATTGGTAATGGGCTATGGGGGGCTAGAACTGGAAATGGGCTGTTGGGGGGTGGTTAGGACTAGTAATTGGCTAATGGGGCAGTTAGGACTGGAAGTGGGCTGATGGGGGGTGTTTAGGACTAGTAGTGGGCTATGGGGGGCTAGGACTGGAAATGGGCTGATGGGGGTTAGTAATGGGCTTTTGTGGGGGGTTAGGACTGGTAATGGGCTATGGGAGGGTCTAGGACTGGAAATGGGCTGATGGGGGGTTAGGACTGGAAGTGGGCGGATGGGGAGGTGTTTAGGACTGGTAATGGGCTGATGGGGGGTTAGGACTGGTAATGAGCTATGGGGGGGTTAGTAATGGGCTGATGGGGGGGTTAGTAATGGGCTGATGGGGGGGTTAGGACTGGAAATGAGCTATTGGGGTGGTTAGGACTGGACCTGGTCTGCTGGGGGCGTTAGAACTGGAAATGGGCTGAGGGGGAGGTGTTTAGGACTGGTAATAGGCTATAGGGGCTAGGACTGGTAATGAGCTGATGGGGGGTTTAGGACTGGTAATGGGCTGATGGGGGGTTTAGGACTGGTAATGAGCTATGGGGGAGTCTAGGACTGGTAATGGGCTGATGGGGGGTTAGGACTGGTAATGGGCTATGGGGGCTAGGACTGGTAATGGGCTCTGGGGGGGCTAGGACTGGAAATGAGCTGATGGGGGTTTAGGACTGGTAATGAGCTGATGGGGGGTTAGGACTGGAAGTGGGCTGATGGGGGGGTTTAGGACTGGTGGGCTATGGGGGGCTAGAACTGGTAATGGGCTATGGGGACTAGGACTGGAAATGGGCTGATGTCGGGGTTAGGACTGCTAATGGGCTATATGGGGGCTCTAGGACTGGAAATGGGCTGATGGGGGTGGCTAGGACTGGAAATGGGCTGATGGGGGAGTTAGAAGTGGAAATGGGCTGATCGGGAGTGGTGCTAGAACTGTAAATAGGCTGATGGGGGTTCAGAACTGGAAATGAGCTGATTAGGGGGGCTAGGACAGGAAATGGGCTGATTAGGGGGGTTAGGACTGGAAATGGACTTAATGGGGGGAGGTAGGACTGGTAATGGGCAGATGGGAGGCTAGCACTGGAAATGAGCTAGGACTGGTAATGTGCTGATTGGGGGGCTAGGACTAGAGTGGGCTGAAGGGAGATAGGACTGGAAATGGGCTAATTGGGGAGGGGAGGAGAGTGCTGCTGGCCCTGGAAGAAAACTAGGGGCTAGGGCTACAAATGGGCTGATGCGGGAGAATGGTAGAATAGGACTGGAAGGGAGCGGATAATGAGAGGGTCTGCCAGGGGAAGGAGGGGGCACGAAGGGAGCTGACACGGGGAAAGGAGGGGGCTGGAAAGGAGCTGACACCTGGGATGTACTGTAGGGGGACTGGAACGGAGCTGACATATGGGGATGGGAGTGGTAGGTGGTTGGGTAATGGGGAGGAGGCTGGAAGGGAGCTGACATGCAAATGGCACTGGAAGGGGGATGGACAGAGGGTAGGGGGACTGGAAGGGAGCTGACTGGCGGGGGGTAGCACTGAGAGTGGACGTAAGCTGATATCTGGGATGGTATTTGAACTAGAAGGTGCTGGACAGTGGGGAAGGAAGGGACTGGAAGGGAATGGACATCAGTTGCAGTCATGGGAATGTAAGGCGGTTGACATTGGAAGGAACTGGGAGGGAAAGACTGGAAAGGGGGCTGATACTGAGGAGGGTTACTGGAACTAGAAATGGGCTGATGGAAGGAAGTGAAGAAAACAAAAGAAGAGATAAGAAATGGCAGATGGACCATAGACCACAGAAAGAGAGCTAAGAGAAGACAGGCAAGCAGAAGCCGCAGATCGGGACCAGCATGATCAGAGAATAAAATGGTCAGACAAAAAAGGTAGAAAAAATAATTTTATTTAATTTTAGTTATTGGACTTTGTGCTATTTTTATATTTTACACAGTATTGGGGAACTGCATCTCTTATTTATCTGATATTGCACTGCATGTGGACTCTGGCTTCTTGGGGTTTCAATTTAAATTTAGTCTACATATTTTTATTTTTACTTTAGATTGTGGATACTTATTCTGTACTTGGTGAGGGTCGATGTTGCGAGTGTTTGACTGAGGTCAGGTGTTCTGTTAACATGGAGTTTGTACATAAAGATCTCTACTGTACTGTAGTAATTTGACTTGTTCAGCTTTTCAAATAGGTGTATGGATGTTCCAGAGCCCACTGTAGTATTTACAGTGATGCTTTTTTTGGATGGGCTCCTTATGTGACTTTTGGAAGTTTGTGCTGATATGGTATGGTAGGTTTGCTCTTTGTTGTAGGGTTTTTTATTAGTTCACAATATGCCTCGTACTGGAGAATAGTGGTTATTGTTGTTGTTGTTGTTGTTAGTGAGATGATCAAAATCAGATTTTTTTTTAAAATATTGAGTTCTGTGGGTGAATGTCCTGGTTCTGCTCTGCACCTACTGTGGATGCAAAATATATGTTGAAAAAGAAAAAGCAAGAACCATAACGCAGTTAATAACAACAAAATAAAAATGAGTTATAATTTAGTTTTATAAACTGTTCCTTGGTGTGCAAACAGGACTGTAACTAGCCCTGTGCAAGCGGTCCAGCCGCACAAGGCGGAAGGGTTTGGGGGGTGCCTTGTGGCTGTCTGCTGGCAGGGCAATAGCAGGCAGACGAAATGCACTCCCCAAGCCTTTTTGCAGCACTTTAAGCTGGTCTGGTCCCTCCCTTCTCCGACGCGATGTCAGAGTAGGAAGGGACAAATCTTCTTAAAGTGCCGGCACCTTTCAGATTAGGCGCATGCCCCCCTCCTCCTCCCCATACCTCCGTCCAGCGCTGCCTGCTCTTTCCCTGCTGCCGGCGCCTCAGTGAAAAAAACAGAGGGCGGCAGCAGCAGGGAAAGAGCAGGCAGCGCTGGACAGAGGTATGGAGGGGGGGGGGGTGCGTCCAAGTGGAAGTCTCACAGGGTGCGATTGCAGCTCGATACGGCCCTGTGTGCAAACATTTTGCATTTCCTCCATATAATCTAATCAGCTACTGCTCTTCCCCTCCCCCTCTCTAAGGGGTATGTTTACTAAACTGCGGTAACGGTACATAACACGCGTTATGTAACGTTAACGATCGTTAGCGTATCATAACATGCGTTATGATGCGCTTACGATCGTTAACGTTACATAACGCGCTTTAACCAACATTAACGATCGTAAAGCTCCGCGGCACGGTAAAACACCGCAGAAGGTGGAGAGAGGGTGGAGAGAAGGGGTCAGTGGGCGGAGAGTGGGCGGGGAGAGGCTCCCTTCACACTAACGTGCTGATCTGAAGAGCTGAATCCAAATGCGATTGAAAACCTGCCGTTAAATGCAGATTACAGGGGAGAGAAACCATTTCAGTGTCAGCAATGTACAGCCCAGGCATTGAAACAAAAAAAAAGTGATAAGTGTGATACATGTGCACAGAACAAAAGGGCACATAAACACTGAAAATGACCCCAACAAACTGGAAAACAACCATAACCAAGCTGGCCAATAGTGGTATCAATGAAAAACATCAACCCCTCCCCCCCCTCGAGTAAGCTCCATAGAACAGATATAAATCGTGGAAGGGTCTATACTCCGTCCCCATACAAGGTGAATGAGCCCACAGTGAAATAGCGCTGCTCAGGGTTTTCCCCACCATCAGACATGGTTCCTATGGTGTGCACATGTCCCGCAACATCAGGGCGGGCATGTCGGAACGCCAACTGGACAGATGCCGGAGAAGGGGATACAGAGGGCTGCAGGCGGCACATGCTGTGGTGGAGCTGGGCCACAGTGCGGACTAGGGTGATGCCTAGGTGGCCCATACGAATGCTGAAACAGCAGAGCAGCCAGACAGCAACTGCTGAAGGCCCAACATGGGCACGAGTGTGTTTCCCACAGTGTCACAGGGGATAGTACCCAACAGCTACCCCCAAAGGGCATGGAACATTGGCAGGCGGGGCTGGGGGGAGCGTGGACGTCTATGCAGGCACCCCTACCCCAGAACCCGCACCATAGGCAGCCGCCTACCTGCACACTGGATGGCCTGAGACTGTGCACCACCAGCACCACCAGCAGAAGGGCATGGTGGCTGAGGGATACTGGTGGTGGAGGGGGCAGTGGCAGCTGCCCAGAGCAGACCGTGGCCTAGCCCAGTGTAGGTGGGTGCTGTGTACTGCAACAGACGGGCCCTGTCTGACGAACAGTCATGGTATCACCAAGGAATGTACTGACTGTGATAACAAGGTGGTGCAGTGCATAAAAACAGTGTATTCAGAAGCAGAGGGTCACAGGTTCAAGTCCCAGCTGTGGTTCCTGCCAACCCAGCCCCCATATTTTACCCACTACTACAACGTGCTAATACAGACAGCACCTTTATTGCAGATGACGTAAACATGCCCAAGACACCTACATTTTACCCTACAGAGCACGGACACCATAAACATGCACATTACCTAGAGCAGAGTCTCCCAAATGCAGTCCTGGAGGGCCAAACACCATTCCAGTTCCATGCTGCCTCTGATAAAGATGCCTGTGCTGTATTTCTATGCACCACCCCCATGGTATGCAGATGTATCTCATGCATATTCATGAGGGACAGCATGAAAACCCGAACAGTGTTTGGCACCGCAGGACTGGAGTTAGGAACCTCTGCCATAAAGCAGCAGCCAACAGGGGCAGACACACCCGCACCCACAGGCCCCATTATCCAAAGCCTCCTGGAGAGGCAGGACTTTGGGCTCTGCATGCATCTCCCAATACTAGCACTTGCATACCTTAGTAATGCCACCCTAAACCTGGGAATATGGTACACATCTATCAAAAGGTTGCTATGATTACTGGCAGATAGCAATTCCTAGGTTACGTACACTTTTCTGATTGAGCTGCATCATAGCAATCTTTCTGATGTCTATGGAGTGTGCTACAGGTCTTGTGTCTGTCAGTGTTTACCAACCTGGGGAGTGACTACTACAGTATTGCGTACCATAGCCATGCCTGCACTGTGCCCAGGACTGGTGTGGTGGCCTGGGCTGCCCAACAACTCTATAATTGCACAATGCTGGCATAGGTGTGGGGAGTGTGTGTCTGTCTATCCAGTGTGTGGTGGCTGCCAACACCCTCCACAGCCCACACTGCTAGCACTGTTGCCAGTATTGGTCTGTGTCGTGAAGTACAAGGTTCAGAGCCGATGGAAACAGAGGATTCACTGCAAAGTGAAACCAGAATTGACAGATTTGAAACAAGCATGGAGGGTTGGCATGGAAACCCCAAACAAAAGACGTCACAGTGTGCTAGGGAACGCCCAGCCCCTGAGCTAGCTCCTGCTTCATCAGGGAAGAGGGAACAGCTGGTGGGAGGTGTGGCCAGGCCCAACGGAAAAAGAAACACAGATAAAAACTCTTTAGTTAAGGATAGAGAGAGCACAGGAGAGAGCACAGGAGGGGGCACAGGAGGAGTGGAGAAAACTGAAGGAACGAGGAGAGCAGAGAAGGATAGATATCCCGAGGGCAGCCAAGGTTTGTGGCTGGGAGAAGAGAAAAGGGAAGGGAATCCCAATCTCACTCGGAGAAACTTCTCAGAGGAAGAGAGCTGTGAAAGACATACAATTCCAGCTCACAGAGAGCAGTGCTCAACTACCAAAAGCACTGGGGATTTTTACCACTCTAAAAGCAAAGACGTTTATTCTGGGAACCAGAGAAGACAGCCATGCTGTGCTCATTACAGTCATCCTGAAGGTAAAGCTTATTTCCCTGATACAAAGCTTTTATCAGAAAGGAGAGAAAAGTTTTACCTACCAATTTGTAGCCAAGGGAGATTCCTGGGGGAAAGCAGTTTAAAAGGCAGACATAGAACTTCCCCTAGCCAAGCAGAAGAGGGAAGCGTGTATCCTTTCAGTTACCGAGAGCTGTGTGCACAAGAATCCAAACACCCAGACTCCTCTAGCAGGTTGGGGGAAGGGAACCCTTTGATTGAAGCAGAGAGGTTTACACGGCAGACAGAAGAACCCTCTCTAAGAGACATTGAAGGAGAAGGTGATCCTATGCAGTGGGATTCTTATCAACCCCCAGTGTCTGAAGTGTATATGGACTGCTCGTATATGATATCAGACAATGTGCAATCCCTTTGTTAATATTGCTGAATTTTGCTAAAGAAGAAAACAGCCAAAAGGAGCATTTTGGAGAGAAACACTGTTTTATTCTTTTGTGCCTTAAAAGCTGAGAATAAGCATTTATTTGAGTTACATATTTTTGTTCACACCAGAAGTATGGTTTCTTTGTTAATATAACCTTCTGTTCATGGTCAACAATATCCAACCCCGGGAGGGGAAATAAATCCTTATTTAACCTGAACCACTCGTGTACAACTTGGAATCATTTCAGTGCTGTGGAACTACGTTACCCAGGAGGCCCTTCCAAACCTCCATTAAGTAGTTTTCAGCACAAGAAGCACAACTGCCCACTCGCCTTGCTCATGCTATATGCCTCTGGGAGGGTGAGTGGTGACATCTGCCAATGTGCATAATGAGGAGCAAGGTACCGTGGGAATAGCCTGGATAGGGTGGCCTGGCCTGGATGCATCTGCACACGGCATAGGGCAATGGCTCGGACATTGTAGTGCCTGGCCACCACCTCCACGGACAGGGTGGCCATAGCATGTCCTGCTGGGAGGTCACTCTCACCCTGACTGAGCAGTGACCATGGCATGGCTAGGTTCCCCCATAGTGCTATATAGCATTTCTCTCATGTGATATTTATGGGTTTTCTTTTGGGGCCCAATCACTGACTTATCTGCTTGGTGTGTATGCTGACATCCCTGTTCTCTGTACATGCATCTCTTCCAGGACCATGCACTATGGACTAGCTGGCAGACTGTCTGCAGCTAGTATGTGTCTTGCTGGAACACCTTGCAGGGTGCAGTGGCTGGAGGCTTGCTGCTGGAGAATGTCAGATAATGGTGAGGGGCAGCTGAGCATTTCCAGGCCTGCCGTCTGTCTGCTATTGCATTAAGGATGTATACCGCTCTGTCTTTTCCCCAGCAGGACTGGGGTTAATGGTCCCCTCTACTGCAACCATTGCAGGGAGGGAGACTGTGGATCTATTGGTGGTTGATCCTGTTTCCCACCCTGAGCCCCAGAGGGTGGGTTGTGTGGTGGTACATGATCTGCCTATGGGTCCTTTCCCCCCCCCTTCACCTACAGCAGGTAACCATGGCACCAACACAGGATATGCACTATTCTGGGTGCATCATCGCCCATATGGACTAGATATAACCGAGACATACAGCAGGACACAGATGTATCCTAGGTGTGTCTAACAGAACTACCTATCACACACTGCTGGGGACCTGCAGCATGGGGTATTCCAGCCATGAAAGGTGCTGGGCGTCCCACCGCAACCTCAGGGTGGGCACAGTACCCGCACAATGTGACTGTCTGTGGCTATTGCATGTGCAGTGCATCATGGGTACGGGTGGGTTAACCCTATCCTGGTAACCACAGCAGACAGTTTGTGTGGTCATGTGCAGTCCTTCTGCAGCCAGCCAGGGCTTTGTACACAACCTTATAAGGTGTCCTATAGGGGACATTATAGGATGCCTTGGTGGACAGTACACTTTATAATGTGCTGTATGGAGTGCCTTATGCGGCGCCTTAGGTTATGCCACCGTGAGGTTGTGTTTGCTGGCAGCACTAATTAAAATACACGTCAAATGCCTCAACAATCACTACTTAAATGTAAAGGGTGCTGCCTCAGCCAGCCTTATACATTAGGCCCACTGGGGAATTGAACCCATGACCCCTGTACCATCAGTCAGTGTTGTAACCATTGTGCTACAGCTCTGTTGCTGTCCTTGTATGCCTGCATGCCTTCTTAAGATTAACGTGCGGTAACGTGCCCTGTAGCGCGTGTTCATTTATGGTGACTGGTAACGTGCGTTATCGGTAACGATGTACCGCCCATGTCTTTATTTGGGATTTCTGTCTCTACTGCGGCTCCTAACGCGAATCTCACTAACGCAGTTTAGTAAACATACCCCTAAATATTTGCCCAAACTGTGGGTGCTTTATTTATTTATTTAACTAGGCTTCAGCAATGTACATTCAGGTACTGTAAATATATTTTCCCTTGTTCCCGAAGGGCTCATAATCTATGTTTTTGTAGGTGATAGGTGGGTCGGGGGTCCTGTGACAGTTATTCTGGTGTAGGCCTCCTGGGTTTGGGTCCAGTTTCTCTAAATATATAAATTAAGTTAGAAACTTCACCTCTAGCACTAGAATAAAACCCAGTGCTAAGAGATGAAGTAAAATGCTTCAGGTATAGTGCCTGGTTCTGCTTTAGAAGTATTTCCATCTGCATATCGTTAATTTCCACTTTCATGGAAAGTGTGATGATGCTATTGGACCTTTCACTAATGCGCATTAGTCAATGCTAAAAGCCCTATTCAATATTGGGGTCATTCAGTACAGCGACTAGCAGGGATGGCTGTCCCGTTTGGATGTCTGTCCCTGCTATTCGCTCCCCTGCTGGCGGAGCGAGGGCAGGGCATGGGCGGGCCCCGGATATACAGGGCTGATTCTGAAGTCGGCCCTTGGACGTCCGGGGCTGTGAACATGGACGGGGGACTTACTCCACAGCAGAGGTGGAATAAGTCCCCCTGGACGTCAGGGGATCATGCTGATGGGCCGTGAAAGAAGATGGGGTGAGTGCAGGACGATCCCCGCAGCCGGACCCTAGCCATGGGAGGCTGGAGGTGGGGTGGGGGGGGAGTCCAACTGCAGGAAATGAAGGAAATTGTCGGCAACAGCATTCATGGCTCCTGAATGGAACCTGACTGAGGTGGCTGGGCATACAGGCCAATCGGAATTGGGGCCAGGCCTGCATGTTCAGGTTGTAGACCCGGTTCTGGACCCATGGGCATGTCTGGGTATCCCGCTTCTGGTAAGCTGCAAAAGGGGCTGGACAGTCAGGTTGAAATATACCTGCACGGGGGTAAAACTAACACTGAAAAAGGCAAGCTAACCCCTGTATGAAAATGCTTGTATTTATTTATTTATTTTATTTATTTAGACAGATTTGTATACCACCTTATCCAATATAGGAAAGAGGTTTGTTACCGTCATACTATGTGAAAAACTAATTCAGTTGGAGACATTAAGAAAATTGGTAATGACGGCTAAAAGACTTTTTTGGAGAATAAAGGTTATAATCTGCAGTCTCAGCTGAAATCCCTTCTGCCCAAAGGGGAAGGGATGCAGGTTTCAGGTTCTCCTTTTAGCTTTTGACTCTTCCCCTCTGCCCATCGCCTCGCTGTCCCTACTCATTTAATCTGGGCCACTCCTAAACCATGGAAAGGGGGATGTATAAAACAAATACTTCCGGATTACCCCCCATCGCTCAATTCAGCCCCACGTCCCTCACAAAATAGGGAGATAATTTACAAGAATCAGTATATGCCAAAACTGTACATCCCGCGTGCTTAAGGAGGACTGGGCCTTATCAAGATTGATTGATTATACATACAGAGGTACTGTCATAGGCCTCCAAGTCTACCTAACCTAGCATTACTGGATCCAAATACACAAAAACGTGCTGAAATATGAAAGTACAATGTATCTGTTGCCAACATCAAACTTGGAGAAGCAGTATGACAACTAGAGGGAATGAGAGAGAATCCACCAGCAAAAACAGGAAAAGAAACAACAGAATTTGAAAAACAAGAGAAAAAAATTGTCAAAGAATGAGATCAACAATGAGGAAAAACAAACGGAAAATGCAGAAATATAGTGGGAAATACAAAGTGTTACTTCAGGAACCCTTTGTAGATCATGAACGGACACATGAATTGTTAAGGAGAGGTGAACTGAAGCCAAAGGATGAGAAATTGATAGTTGTAGCCCAGGAGAGCGGATCATGGATGATGTGGTTTACAGCAAGCACTGAAAAAACTGGCAACACAGACATATGTTGATTCTATAAGAGACCTGAAAACTGTGACTCACCCCAGAGCTGGCTGTGAAGTTTTGAAGATGAAAAATTTCTATATAGATTGAAAGACACAATAGCAGAAACTGTTATAAAGCAAATTGTATTCATCCTAACAAACAACTACTTCGGTTTTAATTTACAAATTTTGGGAATGGCCATGGGCAGCAGAATTGTAGCACAGTCTAGCAGCCTTTTCATGTCATAATTGGAGGAGATATTGCTGAATGGTTACCACAATAAACACTTCAGATATAACCGCTACCTAGATGAATTTGGACTGTAGAGGAAAGGAATCTTAAATATTTCTACAATTCCCTGAATACCTACCACGCCACAATTAGGCTAAAAATGGACTACTCCATTAAAAGCATTCATATTGTAGACACACCAGTCTCATTCGGCAATGGTCACTTACAGACATCAATATACAGGAAACCAGCTGACGAATGGAACTACTGTCGTAGCTCTGTTTTCCATACACCACAATATATACAGTCATGTTACTATTACTAATCATGTGTCTAGTGCTACAAGGCGTACATAGCGCTGTACATGACACCACCACATTTGCTCTAGCCTGAAGACAGGAATGAACACATTATTACCCAACAGAATCCTTTAAACAAAAAGGCTAGTACCAGAAAATCTCTCCACAAAAACTGCATCCTCACTCAATATACCCAGAGGAAACCTACTGCAGTACAAGGAAAGGAAAACCATGAAACGTGTACCACTTGTGCTAACTTATAACTGGAATGAGAAAAACTAAGGAAACTTTTGAAGATCTCCGACCACTATTTCTGTAGGATGACTTACCAAAAGAAATCTTACCCACCCCTCCGATTCTAGCCTTCGGCCAATCACACAACCTGAAACAAAAACTTGTAAGGAGCAAACTCCATGCAGAATCCCATATGGAAGAAAATGGTACAAAATCCTGCAAAAATCCATGATTTAAGTTATGCCAACACATATTACAGGACCCTATAACCACCCACATGGAAAGGACATTCAAAATAAAAGGCTTACATTCATGCTGCTCGATTAACTGAAGTATGTAGGATCCAGTGCAAAAGATGTGAAAAGAAGTACTATATGGAAGAAATGAATGAAAAACTGAGAACACGCTAAACTTTCATAAGAACACCATAAACTCTGTGGGGATAATTTGTTTTAGGGCTGGGATTCAGGTCTGCCTCTTACTTTATGTGACTGCACCCTTGCAACATATGAACGGCACAGAAGAAAACGCATGTGGGCTACAGAAGAGAAAATATGCGGCCTACTATAATAAAGCCTGAGAAGCCACACTTTGAACAGAAGTGTGCAAGGATGTGGGCCTAGGCCCAGACAAGAAAATACAGGCCAAGCTAGGAATTCAAAACTAACGAGCAAACAAATTCTCTTAGCCCTGAAGACTACAGATGGTGCCAGGAAGCTGAGATAACATGTACAGAACACAGGAAGGCAGAGGCTGCGGCCAGCTACACAGATAAGCAGACCTTGAAATACCAGCTGCAAGGAGTGATTAACATGGGAGGGTCCCGAGGAAAGAGTTTTTGCAGAAGTTCTTCAGACTTTGCAGGACTTTTGCACGTGACTTAAGAATTTATGTAGAATTTGCTAGAACTTTGGGACAGAGGGGTATAAAAGCAAGCAGCAAACAGACTTCACTGGCCAGCTTTCTCCTCTTCATAAGGAAGGTGAGAATGCTGTCCTCACTCTGACAACCTGAATCCCCCATGTAGGAGCAAAAGAATAAATCTTTGTGTTTCCTATATTCTCTTGTCTGAGTGTCTTTTACTGTCACTGGTAAGAATCATAGTTTGTGGGTCTGACCCACCCACAATTGGTGCCCGAACAGGGACCCGAGTATTTGATACTCTAAAATTTAAATTCTCTAAATTGCCCGTGGATTTCCTCTGATCAGATGTGATCAGAGAGGATTTTCCTCCTGTTTCATTTATATCAAGAGAAGAGGATACCTCTTGTCTCGGGGATTGACAAGGGATGAGGATACCATTCTGAAAAAAAACATAATAAAAAATACTATAAAAAAATGACAGAACGAGGGGTACCTCCTGCCGGTCCAGGAGATGAGGATACCATCCTGAGTGATGACGAAAGAAAAAGGATACCCTAGGAAGACTCCAGTGGTGAGTATTTCATTTCCTGTCTGCCCATCAAAGACAGAAGATTTACCCAGTTCAACTGGTTGGTGAGTAGTGAATTCACACATATGCATATGTATTTTATGTAATTAATGTTGTATTGTCGTGTAGAAAACTGTTGGAGTGTCTCTGTATTTAGTTGTAATATTAGGGAAAGAAAGTTTGAAAGTTTGCCCAGACATTAGGTCTTTATAACTCCAGGATTGATTGGTGTATGCTTGAGACTGTATGTACCATTGGTGCGAAGCGACTGTAGAGTCCTTATCCATGGTTCCATACTCTCGCGAGAGGGACGGCCAGGTCTGGACGAAGTGCAAGGATTGCATGTCTGTATGAGTCCTGGATTTGTAACTTTGCACCTCCGTAGATAAAGCGTTTGATTCTCCATCTATAAAAGTGAAGTTACCCGCACCTTGTCAGACGGCTGCCTGGGTGAGAATCTTCACAGTCTTGGCAAGTGCATATATCTATATGATTTGCAAGGTATTGTGGGCAATGTAGTTCATTCACACCAGACACAGCTGCTGACAATAATTTAGTTGTGCTCTTGGGTAAAGCCAATAAGATATTTATTTATGGGGTTATTTCTCCCAACACAGATATGCTTGGTAGCACATAAATCAGGTTACTTGCTTTCAGTTTTAAAGTTAGGAAAACAAAGTCAAAATCAAAATCAGGAAAACAACCTTTAAACTTGTCAGGCAATTAGCTAATGTTTTCTTAGCATATATCTAACAAAGGAAAAGCCACAAAGAAAGAAAAAAACTGTTCTTTTCAGGTTAACTTCTGATTACTTCCCACATAGATTCAGAATTGATTCTCTCCTAGCTCACAAGCAATTAGGTAAGGCTTAATTGCTAGCAGTTATCCAGCTGAAACCCCTTAGCTGGCTTGCTTTCTACTGTGTGGGTCAAATCCTGCTTCAGGAGCTTTTCTGAGTAGATTAAAGAACAAGTTTATATTTCTTTGTGATGGTTGCTGTACTTTATAACAGAAAGTTACCAACGGAGTTTAGGTAGAGAGCAGTCCATATAAACACAATCTTCATCTGCTATTATTCCCCCTTGTTCAACAAGCATGGGTTCAATATCAGGGATTGGCACAGATGAATCTCTCAATGGAGCACTTTCAGGAGAATACTTGTTTCCCTGCTGTCTTTCAAGGTTATAGCCAGGGCATAGATCAGTGTTCATACCTGAGCTTCCATTGCTGTGAGAGTTCCTCTCTATATAGCCTGGCCAGTATGTAGTCCAGTTCTTATGTCCAGCCTTCCAATCCAGATCCCTGGACACTGGATCTCTCTTCACATACCTTCTGGCATGGGTCTTAGGGTCCGTTCCACGTGCAGCCGCCTCCCTCACAGGTAGCGTCTGGAGATTCCTAGCTCTGCAGCACCATTCCTCTGGCTTTCCCCAGTCCAATGGTGTATGCTGGCCCTTGGAATACCTCCCAGTATACGTACTGCTTTGGACTCTTCTAGACCTCTCAAAGGCTTTTCTCTTCCTTCTTCCAAAGGGTCTCTTTCCCTCTCTGTCCGTCCGGTTTGGCTTCTGCTTCTGATGATCCTTCAGATGAAACTGATGCTCCTTCTCTGGATATCCAAGGTGATCATGAAGATGGTCATCTGTAGAATAAACTCTACTCTTATTCTGCTTAGATGAGTGCTCCTCCCTAACACAGCACAGCTGTGCTGAATCAGGCCCTGCCCTTTGAGATGAGTGCTTAGGGATTACCTCATAGCCCTCCTGATTGAACACATGTTTCCTCACTTCAGCTCCTCTAATGGCTGTTGGAAACCTGGTGCATTCTGGGACTGGTAGTCTTTTATGGGAAAATTCTGTTTTCTTATTTCTACCAGAACTGACAGGTTGCTTGTTCAGAGTCACTTCACCTTTTCTATAGCTCCTTCCTGAGCTATGATAAGCTTCCTTATCACAACCTCTATAGATAAAGAGGTTTGATTCTCTATCGGTAAAAGGCGAAGTTATTAACAAATTGCCCCTGTGTCCCCAAACAGTGAAAAACACCAGGTCTACTGACTGCAAGGAAAGGAACAGTTTAGAAAATGTTTAAGAAGAAATCCAAGGAGGGGGTAGACGATGAAAAAGGGACTGAGCCCAGTCCTAACCCCATAGATTGCCTCATTAAACAGAACCCCCTTCTGGAATCCTCAATAAAAGATTGTTATCATATTCTTTTCCATAAATGTGGTAAAACTCAATTAGAACACTTAAGATCCAGAAATAGGCAGAGCTATTTGCGATGCCAGTAGAGAAACCGAAGATGGCTCTTTATGAGCAAAGATGGACATGTAAATTTACAGCCTACTGCCCCTCCGCAACCTGCTGATCTGGCTGGATATGCAGAAGATGTTTAGTTTAGTGCTTTAAACAAAATGCCTTTATCCTGTAGAGCTAGTATTAATTGTTGGAGAAAATCCCAAGCTGCTATTAAAGCATGCTGCTTTTCAGAACTACCCAGGGAGGAGGGTTTAGTGAAATTTCTCAAGAAAACCTCCATATTCTGATCAGATGGGCTGCTATGCTTAAAGACTAATATTCAAGTGTCCCTGGATGCTAGATCCAATAAACAAGGCATGAAACTAAGGAAGCTGTTTTTGTTTTTCCTTTGACCTTCAAAGTAGAGGTTAAGAGCCCTGACAGGACAATGGGGCATCCTGAGCCACAAGTTACCAGATTGCAACTTGAAAATGATTTAAATCCTGAGTGAATAAAAAGGCAATCCAGCTTGAGTTTTATCTCTGGTACATATATATTTGCTTTTAACTGCATATGCTATCAAGCAAAATTAAAAGTTAAAAAGGGATTTTATATACTGTGGCAAGCACCTCATAGAGGACATGATTATTGTTCATAAATTACAGAAACAAAAAAAGCTCTAACTATGTTTCCAGCTGCATGGTAATTTGCAGTTGCCTTGAAGGTCAGAGAAGAGACCTACTGTTTAATTTGCTGTCTTTGTTGAAGATAACACCATGTTTGGCTGTAACCCTGAGTAATTTACTTTAAAATGACTTCATTGTTTTCAGATCAGTTTGATACCAGTCTCAAGTATTATTAGGTTTAAATGTGAAAAGTACATTTTGGTTAAAAATATAAAAAGGGGAGTGTTTGCATTCCAGATATCCACCAACCTTTTCATGCAAAAGTATCAGTTTCATGTCATTTGAATGCCTGTTTCCCTGAACTGTAAGATTCAAGATAATTACTTTGCATTGTTCAGCTCAGTGCTGATGACTACTGAACAGGACAGTAACACCATAGGTGCTAACTACACAGATCTTTCCAGTTTTATTTGTTTCATTGAGTTCCCAGAAAATATGAGAATATTTCTAAAATTATTTATGAGTGGCTTACACAAATCCTTGTGGACACTGCAGTTTCAAGATCAGTCCAACTATTTTTAAGTTTCCTACAGTGCTCTCACTGAGAACAGTGTATACGATAGACTCTAGTCATACGTAAGAGATATGTGGCTGTCATGTTAGGAGCCATATTTCTTTCTATTGGGATTGATGTTATAACATGTTCCAAATAATAGTTTTATATTTTAAGGACTTTACCTAAATTGTTCCTATTTAGAATGAGCACATGTCCACTTAGAACTATGCCAATTAAGTTAGTGGGAAAGGGACACTGTTTACTCACGCTGTTATGCTTATTAAGAAGAATCCAAATTTATATTTTCTACCTATCATTTGTTTACCACAATACTAAGTTTTTAACAATTATTTGATGTTCTTAGCAACCTTGCAAATTAAGGATATATTAGTATGGTATAAAAAACATGAAAAGGACCTATGTATGTAGTTAGTGGAATGATGATGAAAAAATGTTATGAGGGATGAACTATGCCGTCTCCAGAATCTTCAATTTAGGAAGTCATCTAAGCCCCAACACACACTCAACAATTGGAAATAGACACCTGGAGACAGGCTAGGTGCACCTTGCACCCTGATGAGCTTTGGAAAACCCACACTGGCCAGGTGGTACTTCCAGATGCTTTTTTTAGCCTCATGTTGCCTCTGTATGTCCTGGCCAGGCATGCATGGGCAAAGGGGGATGATTTGATGCACAAATTCTCACAAAATTGGTATGATTCTAAAACTTGCCAAAATTGCAGAACACGTGAGTGCAACTTGTCTGATCTATAAACATGTAAAGATTAGTCAAGGGCACAATGGAATATTTCCTACCAACAAATGAATCTCCAGTGATTGAGAGACAAGGAGTTAATCAAACTGGGAGACAAAAATTGACACCATACGAGATAGTTACTGGTAGACCATTGAAAGTTTATAAAGCAATATTTATAGGATATGATGTGTGGTGATGAGGCTGCAGCAGAACCTGGGAAAATAGCCAGAAATGAAACTTTTTCATCTGAGCGGAGGAATAGCTCAGTCAGGCATACGTATAAAACTGCAGGCAGAGAAAAAAAACCACACTTGCAGAACTACTGAGTTCAGACCACACCCAGGCTCCATGGCAACACAAGGTGGAGATAAGAAGCACCTGTGGGAGGAGCTAGAAGGGGGAAGACGCTTACACACATTTAAGCTCCCAGAAACAGAGAGGGGGGGGGGCACGGGAACAGAGCCAGCCACAGCAGCAGTCACGAGCCGTCCAAGAGAGAGGGACCAAGGAAGCTGACTACAGGCCAGCTGGAAAGAGAGCTCACAAACCAGGCTGAAGAGAATGGAATCTTCAGGGTTGAAAGGCAGAGAGTGTCTAGGGACAGACACAGGAGAAACTCTCAAAGCAGCTGGTATACAGGAGACTGCACTTCAGAGTGCAGCCCCTGCTGTGAAGACACTGCAGCACGGCTTGAAGGTAGGAGGGATAGCCCTGGGAGAGCCGTGGATTCTAGCTCAGATACAGGAGCAGCCCTAAAGGACTCTGAAGGAGAAATTATACCTTTTGAAAGGCCTGTGAGAAAGACTGTTCCCAGAAGCAAGGTGAGACAGATAGAACCTTTGAATGTTTTATTCAGAGATAAAAAGCCTTGCAGCCATTTTAGAAACTCAGAGGAGAGAAAGAAATCTCATTGGGAAAAGTTGTTTAAACTTTTAAAGGAAGTTAAGCCTGCATTCTCAGAGGCAGATACAAACCCAGAGACATGTGAGTCTGATTATGAAGACATGGAAACGGAGCCCTGTGCCGTGGAACAGGACTCTGCTGATTCTTTAATGGATTGCTCTTTGTGTCTAAAGTCAGAGTGAAAGGGGGCCAATGGTTTTTAAGCCAGAAAAACCAGGAGCCAAAGTAATTAAATGTTCTGATACTCTGAGGGCTGGAAACCTGGGAGAGAAAGAGAATTGCTAATGATAAAGCTGTAAGAAGTGTTCAAGTGTGAAATGAATGTGTTGAAGAAATAGCTATTCTGTTTGTAATACAGACAAGCAGGAAAAAGCCTATTTTAAACCCTGAACAGATGAAGGAAACTGAAGTCTTTGCTAGACGGTAATAGGTGAAGAAATACCCTTTCTTTGTGTTGTCCTGTTCAAACCTCCCAAGAAGAAGTGTTTGCAAAGCTTAGACCACAAAAAGAATAAATTTCCTGTGTTTGCCTCTAAAACCACTCGGACTGCTTTATTTGCACACAACTACAATCCCAGAAGCCTTAGCTCTGGGGCTTAAGCATAAAAAGGGACATTAGATGGCACGCTGCTTCCTATAGGCAACCGCCTAGACGGGGTGCAGCGCCACAGATCTTAGTAAATATAGATGAAATTAAGTTTATCTCATTGTGAAATCGAATCTAGAATATTTAGTCTTTTCATTTAATATTGATGCTGCTCTCCTGAATGAGGCCAGGAGCCATGTCACCAATTGCAGTCCAGAGATTCCAGCAGAGGAAAGTGTCCATAATCCAGATGGAACAGACCTTCCCAAGAACTCCGAATTACACACCAAAGAAATGTGAAGGAGTCCCTACCTGGATCCGTGCGTCACATTGAAAAAAAAAAAAAGAAGGACAAAATATTTGCCTATGAGAATGAGAGGTTCAAATTTTGAGAGAAACAGAACTTAAACTTCAGAGAAAGGTGAAGCACACTATGAAGCCCTGAAGAACTGCTGAGAAGCAGGACCAAATTATCTGAAAATAGGATGAGGACTATTAGACTGATTGGGGCTTTTTGAATGATTGTATTGTTACTGTTCTCAGAGCTTTCTTTATCACATTATTAAGCACTGCCACTTTTGACATACTTTCATGTTATGTGTTTTCAATATTATTGAGTTGCTGCAAGAAAATGACATTACAAAGTACCAGTACAATGTATGTTGTCTCTAGGGAGCAGTATGAAAAGCTGCCTCTTGATGACCCCTCTCTGTCTCAAATGGTTGTTGTCCATGCCCCTTAGTGGGATTACTTTTTGCTTCCCTCCACAAGAAAATAAAAATAAAAATTGGGGATTGTGGGGATAATTTGGTTTAGGGCTGGGATTCAGGTCTGCCTCTTGCTTTATGTGACTGCATCCTTGCAACATATGAACGGCACAGAAGAAAACGCATGTGGGCTACAGAAGAGAAAATATGCGGCCTACTATAATAAAGCCTGAGAGGCCACACTTTGAACAGAAGTGTGCAAGGATGTGGGCCTAGGCCCAGACAAGAAAATACAGGCCAAGCTAGGAATTCAAAACTAATGAGCGAACAAATTCTCTTAGCCCTGAAGACTATAGATGGTGCCAGGAAGCTGAAATAACATGTACAGAACACAGGAAGACAGAGGGCTGCAGCCGGCTGCACAGATAAGCAGACCTTGAAATACCAGCTGCAAGGAGTGATTAACATGGGAGGGTCCAGAGGAAAGAGTTTTTGCAGAGGTTCTTCAGACTTTGCAGGACTTTTGCAAAAGACGTAAGAATTTATGTAGAATTTGCTAGAACTTTGGGACAGAGGGGTATAAAAGTAAGCAGCAGACAGACTTCGCCGGCCAGCTTTCTCCTCTTCATAAGGAAGGTGGAACGCTGTCCCCACTCTGACAACCTGAATCCCCCATTTAGGAGCAAAAGAATAAATCTTTGTGTTTCCTATGTTCTCTTGTCTGAGTGTCTTTTACTGTCACTGGTAAGAATCATAGTTTGTGGGTCTGACCCGCCCACAACTCTTACATTTAGAAAAAATAAAGCAGAAGTTTAGTTCAGTAGGTAAGTGCTGTTACTCACCAAATTGATGCTGTAGATCATCTAGTGCTCCTTCCTGATTTTTCCTACAGTTGTCCAAGCACCACTAGCTTTAAAAAGAAAAAAGCAAACACCACCACTTTAAGATCCTCGCTACCAATGCAGGAAGATCTATCTCCAAAGTTCCCCTTCATCTGAGTGTGAGGATATCAAAAGTTCCAACTCTCGTATTTGGTATATTTCTCTGTAGGCCTGGGGTTACCAGTCCCTGCCTCCCATCTCCCACTCGGTAAGGCAACTGTCCCCTCCCTGGGCCAAATTTATCCCTCACAAGGCTCCTTCTAAGCAAAGCAAATGCAGACAATATGCAAATTAGGTATGCGGTATGCAAATTACATCTGCCTTTGTTTCTTCGGTTCACAAACAAATATAGTCCTGCAATCAACAAGGAAAAAAACCAGTCCCCCTAGGACAACCAGGATGTGTCTCCAGCGCTAGAGACCTGGATGACTTGCCTCCTCCCACATAGCTTTCTCTCCCTTGCTACCACCACCCCATTGGCAAGCCATCAGCCGGTTAGACTTCTATGGGTGTCTCATCTGATGATTGCAGTTCTTCCGCACCCACTTCCATTCCCTCCTGGAGGGTCCTCACACTCCTCTCCAAGGAGTTTAGTTTCCATGTTCTCACTCCATGATCCCCTGAGTTAAGCCCTCTTGTTCTTCCCCCTCCTCCCTTGTGAGCATAGAATGGTCAGGGGAAGGGGGTTCAGGTCTCCCTAACCTTTAAGGGGATAACAGCTCATGCTCTACTCAGGGCCTTCCTTCTGACCCTGTTTTTTTTCTGACCTGGATCTTTATACCAGGGACTCTCGGACATCCCTCTTAGGTTCTCTGGGGTCCTTTGTGACTCAGGCTGTGATGGGACATACACCCCGTCACAGTGAGCACCCTCAAAGAAATTCCATTCCCTTAACAGCCTCACTATTAAAATACTGAAAGGGGCAAAATAGTAGAAACCATTATAAAGAATAAAATTACTGAACATGTAGTGTCGCCCCCACCTGGTTGGGTATATAGCCCGGTACCAGGGTGAGTCGCCTTTTTACCTTGAATAAGTTTTTCCCTCAAAATGGCCACCAGGAGGGCTGCTGGGAGTTGTAGTATTTTACTTATTTAGGCAAAGGAATTGTAGTCAAGTGGTCAGGCGAAAACAGAGAAATTTATTTATATCTTCAGGGGTCCCAATATATATATACAGGATTCGAATGGGAAACAAAAATAGGATACTTGCTCCAACGCAAAAGCTTTTAACTTTCAATAAGGTAAGCACAATGCTGCCTAGGTTTAACAAATGCAGCTTCTTCAAACTTAAGCTTCGTAAAACTTCTTTCTTACAAAAACAACATTTCTTAAAGCAAAAACAGCTTTTAAAAATTGTCCACTGACTGTTTCCTTCAGCTTTTAGCTTCACACGATATCAGTTGAGACAATAGCATTCAGCTGTTTCCCCCTGCCGTGCCTTTCACACAGGTTAGGTTTCTTTCATGACATTCATACTTCAGACAGCTTTTAACGTTTAGCATTCTTCTGAGTCAGCTGCTTTGCAATAAGCACATTGCATTTCACACGGGTTATCCTCAAAACAGTCTCCAATTTCCATCTCCTCGATGCTATCCCCTTCACACTTCTCATAGGGTACCTGTCTGGAGAGCTGACTGTTTTCTCTCTGAATCATATCATTGAGCTTTTTGAGTAGAACCTTCTTCTGTCCTAACTCCTCTGCAAGCTGAGCATATTGATAGTCAGTTAAAATATCCCTCTTTCCCTTAGGGTTTAACTGATAGCTAGAATTAGCCTTTATCTCTGGAGCTAATTCTCTTAAACTTTTTATAGGCAGGAACTGGGGAGGACACACTTGCCTTAAGTCAGGAGTATTCAGCAATTCTCCTTTCTCCTGGTATAAGTCACGCTGCCTTCCGTCTACAGAGACTTTCCTGGGTTGAAACAGCCTTTCTTTCAGCTGGGACTGCCTTGGAGTCTTTCCAATCAGTTCCCCCTGTTCACCTGGAAGCTTGAGCTCAGCAGCCCTTCTATCTCTTAAGGTTACTGGCTGGCTTCTCCCCTGGCTGTAACTCTTCCCGGAGCTGCCACTAGAATTGGCACCATCTCTTTCTCTCCAGCTGCCTTCTCCCAAATGGTCAGCATCAGCTCCAGCTTTTTCTCCTCCCTCAGCTGCTCTCCCTGACTTTCTAAAAGCCAGCGTTTTAAACTGCTTTCCTTTCTGTGCCACGCCTTGCTCCCAGCACCTGTGAGAAGAGTCAGGCTTCTCTCTAACCCTGACGTGCTGCTGTGGGCGGGGCTTAAGGGTGACTGTGTTGTGAGTCAGAGACTCCTGGTTACCGGGGAAACCCTGAATGCTTTCGTTTTTAAAGGTACAGGGCTCCTTTTCCTGTGTATCCATAGCCTCAATAGTGGTTTCCTCACCACAGTAGATAGTAAAGGTTTAATGGGAAAAAGCCAACATGGATTTAGCCAAGGAAGGCCTTATCTTACTAATCTGTTATATTTTCTTGAAGGTGTAAATAAACAGGTAGACAAAGGTGAGCTGGATGATATAGAGGCATGATTACTAAACCGTCTTAACGTGCGCCCGGCGTTAGTGTGCAGGATGCCATAAAAGGAGTGGGCGTTCCGGTCAAAACGTAGCAAGCGCGCGTTATCGCGCGATAATGTGCGCCGAGCGCATTAGCGCCCAAGAAAGGGATCAGCACATCAACGCGTGTTAATCTTAAGTAGGCACCTTGACTTGCAAGCGTAGCAACAGAGGTGTAGTACACTGACTGATGGTACAGGGGTCATGAGTTCGATTCCCAAGTGGGCCTGATGAATAATAATACTTTTACCCAGTGCTGTCTGAGGCATTTTCCAGTTTAATTTAAATCTGTGCTGCAAGAAAACACACCCACAAAGTGCCGTAACATAAGGTGCCACATCAGCCGCCCTATAAGGCACTCCAGAGGGCATATTATAAAGTGCACTGTCTGCCCAGGCACCCTAGAATGTTGCCTATAGGGCGCCTTATAAGGCGCTTTATAGGGTACCCTATGAGGCACCGCAAGGTTACAGCACTGTTTTTGATGGCAGCACTGTGCATGTTAACGCATGGAAATCTTAAGTAGGCGCGCTGACATGCAAGCAGGAGCAGCAGTGTAGCACAATGGTTAATACACTGACTGGTGGTACAGCGGTCATGAGTTTGATTCCCAAGTGGGCCTGATGAATAATAATACTTTTACCCAGTGCTGTCTGAGGTATTTTCCAGTTTAATTTAAATCTGTGCTGCAAGCAAACACACCCTCAAAGTGCCGTAACATAAGGTGCCGCATCAGCCGCCCTATAAGGCACTCCAGAGGGCATATTATAAAGTGCACTGTCCGCCCAGGCACCCTAGAATGTTGCCTATAGGGTACCCTATGAGGCCCTGCAAGGTTACAGCACTGTTTTTGATGGCAGCACTGTGCATGTTAACGCATGGAAATCTTAAATAGCCGTGCTGACATACAAGCAGGAACAGCAGTGTAGCACAATGGTTAATATACTGACTGATGGTGCAGCATTCATGAGTTCAAGTCCCCAGTGCACCTAATGAATAAAGTTGGCTGAGGTAGTTCCTTTTTCTGCTTGCAACTGTAGAACAATCTGTGCTGCCATCTAAAAAGAACTGCACCCTAGTGCCATAAATTAATGCACCTTTTAGGGTGCACCAGAAGGCACATCCTAAACTACCACGTCAGCCAAGGTGGGTGATAATGTGCCCCAGAGGCCATGTTGAAAGGTTGCCAATTCCCAAGGCACCATAGTAGGCACCCCATAAGCTGCCTGAATCAAAGGTGTGTGTGGCGTAAGATGCCCCAAGGATGTATAGGTGAACCCAAAAACGTTGGCCAAGAGCAGTAAGGTCCCCCAATTTGAAGGGCAAGAGAGGTATGTGCCAAACACACACGTAACCCAAACACTGCACAGAGCAGCAAGGAAAGACAATGCATAAGTAATGGAAGGACGTAGATCAGAGCTGATGGACCACACAAATCAGCCTCCAGCCCATGTGGCAGCTAGAAAAATGGACAAACATATCGGGGGCAGCTGTAGCTATGCACAGAGTAATGGTAATGTACCATGCAATAATGACAGTGTGTGGCAGAGGATGGGAAGATGTGTGCAGCAGAGGAGGCAGAAATGGCAGGATAGGTGGAATGTCAGGATGACCGTGGAGTAGCAGTGCTATGCAGAGCACACACAGGAGAGGCAATCAGGGAGAGCTGCAATGCAGGAATGTGTAGGAGTGCAGGACGTGGGGTAGCAGCATGTGCATCAGGGTTGGATGGCACACAGCTGGCAGACACACGTAGATAGACAGAAGGATGGTTCACAACTGTGATAAGGGTACAATGTACTCACAGCACAGATCTGCACAGATATGACTGTCACAGGAATGAAAAGTAGTTCTGCAGGACAAGCATACAAATGAAAGAGAACAGAGAGGAATCACACCTAGGACCACTACCACAAATGGCAATGCACAAACCAGTAGGCCACACCACCAACGTGAGCTCATTAGCAAAGGCTGCATCCAAAAATAGTGCAGGGCATCACACAAGACGCCTGCTGGCTGTCAGGACAGGCAGACCCCCAACAGTAACCATGACCAAATGCACATGCAGATCTGCTGTGTACAGATCAGATCACAGTCTGTAATTGGGACCAGAGACACATAGAACTACATGCACACACACAATGAAATGTTATGCAGTGGATACAGCATGCAAAAGAGGAAAGAATCTAAACCCTAAGGGCAGCAGAGGATGCTCTGTGGAGCTGGTGCAAAATCTGGAACAGGACAGGAGAGAATTGAACATGCAAACAGGTGTAGCACACACCAGCTGAACCACAGCAATACCAAACCCCCAAGCACACTGCCATGTAAACACCATATAGAAAGAGACCTATGTAACAGATAATATGTGATGGCTAGGCAGCACAGAGGGCACACCTTGGTGTACAGTGAAGAGAGGGAAGGGTGTGTGTAGAGGTGATGAACCTGCTGGTACCTAATGGTCAAGTTAGCACAACAGAAAAGAAAAAGATAAACCACATGTGGGGATCAAACCTGCAAACCTATGGTGTTATAACACATGCCTGTAACCACTACCCCAAACAGCACACTGAGCATGATGCAAAAATACTACCCCAAAGGGAGGGTGTGTATGGGAACCTGTAATACCCAGTGATGTGGCAAATGGCTGGCAGATACACAGCTGCCACCGTACAAGGATGTGAGCACAGGTGGGCCATGTACATGACCAGCAAATCAGTAGATACAAGTGTCAATATGATCAAAGAGTGGAGGAGTAGCCTAGTGGTTAGAAAACTGGCTTGGTCACCAAGCAACCAGGGTTCAATTCCCACTAGCAGTCCATGTGGCCTTGGGCAAGTCACGTAACCCTCCATTACCTTGGAAGGAAGACCTGACAATCTACTTCCAGTGACACTGACAAGAAAACCCTGGAGTCTCTGGGTCACAAGGAGTCAGGCTGACTCAAAGGCACACATTGTATTGCACGTTTGTCACCATGATCAAGCAGCAGCAGAGACAAATGTATATCAAACACGTATTTTTATTTGGGTTCATCTTCACAGATAGTGTAGATACCGCCATCATAATATCAAGGTGAGTGGATCCCAGGTGAAAGACGGAAACACATTTAGCAGGGCAGCAACCCACATCCTACAGAAAGGTCACTGGCCCGTCTACAAATGAAGGGCAGGAGACATAATGTCCAGCACGTGCATGGTATGCACTATGCATTAGGCCCCCACCCCCCACATGCTGCTGCACGCCTCAAATGTGTTACTCACATATGAGTGCATGTAGACAGTAGGCGGTGCATGATGAGGGACCAACAAACATCAATCATGATCTGTTCCCTAAAACATATCTATCTGGCAACACAGGAGGCACACAAATGAAAACAGCATATGTTGTTCAAACATTGTAACTTTAAAAACACAGATTGAAAGTAATGTTTCAGCTATCACATAATGCCTGATATAGGAAGCCAAGCTGCAACAATGTAACCCTAAACAATCATCAAATGCACAATGAGGATATGCTAACAGGTAGCAGAGGAACATGAACACAGAGAGAATTCAAATGAAAACTACCTGCAGAAACATGCAGAGATAACACCATGCAGGAGGTCCCCCTGCACTGGTTGGTGTGTAGACAGTGTCTGTACACATATATCACGGTACATGGAATGCACAATTGAAGGAAGACAACAGATTCTCACACTGAGACACTCCAAATATAACGGGGCAATGTGAGTGTCGTTACCTCAGGGGATAAATAGGAGTGTGCAGACTTGCAATGCAAGGTTTGTAAATCAATGCAGAGCATCACGTCTGTACAGTAAACAAACACAAGAAACAGTATATAGAGATGGAAATTAAGGGCAAACATGTTACAGTAAACCACACAAAAGCCATATTGCCATGTGCTGTGTTTTGCCAACATAGTCAGTCATATGCATATGCACCATCGACATTTCAACATGATTCAGTGATGCCACACATGCACGCAAAGACCCTTGGTGATTGAAAACATCAATCCAGGATGCTGGTGTGCATTAAAGCGGTGTTGTGGAAAAACCTGTATCATGTCCAGGTGGAGAGTAGTAGGACATAGACAACAGGACCTCTCCATCGCTACCCCTATGCCACACGCATGGCTGTATGCTTGTGTTGAAACAAACAGATGAGCATATCCTGTGTTCCATGTCACACACATGGCCAAAAAACAACTGTGGAGGAATGTACAACATACAGTGACAATGTCAGTCCCTGCTGCACACGTGGGGACCAGTACACAGTGTGCAAAGTCCAAAGCGTATCTGCAATCCAACACGTCAGGTTAAGACTATCCTTGCAACCCTAGGCATGCATAGTCAAGTGTCACATCCCAATATGCCACAGTACATGAAAGGTCCTGCGTGTCTCCTGCAATGAGCATGACTCCCAACCAGAGCACGGCAGCAACAGTGTGTTGGACAGGTCTGTCATGGCCAAAGTAGCAATCCAAACATAATACTGTCCATCCTAGGCATGTGTCCCGCTCGCAGAGGTCAAACATCCTATGGCACCATTTTCAAGGGAAAGTTCCATGGTGTTGTGTCACCCAACAGGTGGGTGATGGCGATGCCAGATGCACTGTAATAGATGTGTGTGGTTTGTTCTCTGCCCTGTGTCAGAAGAGGAGAAATATTGTATTGGTATGCGCCTTGCAACATCAGCACAAATTGCAGAGAGTCAAACATTAAGAAACACATAATAAAGGGACACACAGGCAAACATGACATGATCACAACACAAAACACATTGCACATTGGGGACATTTTGAATTGGAACCGTACACACGGGTGTCACATGGATATGGTTCTGTCCATGCCCATGTTACACAGGTGTTTCACAGCTCCATCCTATGTGCATCAGCGTTCGTGAACAGAGAGCCAACATGAAATGTATATGAGACAAACAGTAAATCATTAACATGTAAAGGCTGATGTCATTCCCAAAAGAACAAAGGTGCAAACTACCTTGTGCTTGCATCAGGTATATGTCTCGGATCCCCTGAGCCACTCAAAGGCCATAAAAGGTCACAGTGAAGGGAGACAATGTCAGCGAAATATGTATAATCACCATGTCACCATGTCACGCCAATATCTGTGATACAAAAAGCAGGTCAACAGTGGTATGTCAGAACACAAGACACAGTTCTGTTCCCAACACACAACACATGTCCACAATGGTTACACGGTAAACAGCAGTAAGGTAGAGATAGCACAGTCACCACCGCCCCCCAGGTATACAGACCCCTCACACCGCATGATAATGTAAAAAGCCTGAACACTGTATCATCACACAGCCAACACAAGAACACACACACGCACAGTATGCTAAGGGCAGCGTGCCAGCAGTAGCATACGGCCTGTATGTGCACAAGTGGAGATTTGTAGACATAAAGGCCCTGTGAATTGCAATGAAACCCTGGTGTTGGCTGATAGTACAATGTTGGGGAAGGGTACACGTGTAGGCCACCACCCAAAAACCTAGGACCTCCACACACATACAGCTCTGTTGGACATGTCCCAGAGACAGTGTTGCAGAAGACATACTGGACAGGAACACATGGGGATATGTGTGCCAATAGCAAGATATGGGTAAGGGAGGTGCAGGGAAAAGAGGTGAACCACAACATCTGGACAATATGACAGATCACCGAGGACATGGGTTCCCCTGACTGCTGACACAGACAATATAGCTGTAGGTCCACCTACCCCAGACCACAGCATGTTCGCTGATGTACAGTTATCTGCCAATGCACCACAGCACCAGGAGCTTCAACAACTATGTCCTGTGCATTGGGAAACACAAGGGAAACATACATATGTCATGTTCTAGCTGTGCAACACACACTGCACCTTCCTGTCCCCAGCTTCCACACCCCCCAACATCCTTTACAGACTGACTGTTCACCATCACACTGTAGACATCTCTCCCATGTGAGAGGCATCAATGACATGTCTTTGCCAAACTACAGGGGTCCGTACTCTTTCTGTCCCCTCCCTCACCTCTCTGTTGTCGTACACACTGGTGAACAGAAGTGTTTGCTCCCTACCGTGTTCCTAACTTACTCCAAGGCTGCAGTATTATCCTGGGTCCCCCATATTGCTCCCAGTGCCCCTTCACTGTGTGTACTGGTGTACCAATGTCGTCTGCTACCCCGCTGTCAATTGCTGTAACACACGGAAATATTCAGGGGCACCTCCGGTGTCCTCTCTCCAAACACATTTCCTGGTGTGTATATCTCATACCTTGACTAACATTAACAGCTGTGTGCTAATGAGTTGCTAAACATATATCTCAATGTCTGCGTTATGTCTGCCAAACCACACCCCGATGTCTGCTTGTGACCTGACCTTGATGGCTGCATGTCATCCCACTGTGTGAAAGTGATAATCGCAAAGCATGGATAGCCTATATGTGCACCTAATAACCCCCCTCCCATCAGAGCCTCTTTGTGTATGTGGACATAACTTTCCTTCTCTAGGGTATGCAATGTAGTTGTTGTCTTGTAATGCACTCTCCTCCTCTACACACTTATACAGCCTGTAGTTGAGTCATGGGTTTATGTCGACATGTCATCAGCTAGATTTGCTGAAAACAATAAAAATAATTCCCTGAAAACACCCCTAAAACCCAATCCACCCCCACATTCATCTCTCTGTTTGCCTACTGTAACCTACACCTTGTTGATCTTGCCTGAATCAACTCTGTTTGTGTGTACATATGCAACACTGCACTGCATGGCTATTCTTCACTGGGAAAAAAAATACCCCCTCTGGCTGGACACTGCACAGGTTCCCTATCCTTCACCGCATCCATGTTAGGGCTATGCAGTGACCTATACAGTCAGCTACACTGTGGTGTTCCACCAACTCCCCTTAAGGATTTTAAATACCATTATGACAAATAGTACTGAGCATGTATATAGTGCTACATATCACATGTAGCGCTATACAAAAATTACAGACCCACAGATCCAGCTTACAAGAGCATACCACACACACAATCAGCTCAAAATACTAAATGAAAAACACGCACAGCTGGACAACTGGCCCCAAACGTGGTCCTCTCTCCCACTGTGAATCCCATACCACATGCCTCTCACCTTGCTGCACCCAAAGCATAACACCAACTAACTGTGGTTGCACAGCAGCCGCTATCACAATCATCCACAAACCAGGAATGTCACCCCAAAAGCTCCCACAAGCCTAAAACCACCCACCCACATCATCCACCTCAACCCGCTGTTCTGCCCTGCCCACATCATTTGGTTCTCAGTCATGCTTATATTTGACGTTGGGATGGTCAGCCAGTGTCTGTTACATGTCAGTGCAGTATTGCATCCTAATGATATTGGTCTACAAATATTAACCTGTATTAGCACTACACACATATACCAAAAAATGTAGGTGGGAACATATGCAGTACATACATGAGAAGAGCTGTGCAATCACCTGCCGCCTGATTGCTGTGCCCTCACGTGTGTCACCACGGGCACGTACAGGGGGCAACGTTGGATCATCCTCCAGACCCTCATTAATCTCAGCAGGGATATTGTGCCTGAGAGCAATGTTGTGCAGGATGCAACAGGCTATGATGATCTCTGCCACAGTCTGTGGAGTATATTGTAAGGCCCCGCCTGTCCTATCCAGACACCTGAAGCGACTCTTTAAAACGCCAAAGGTGCGCTGTATGACAGAGCGTCTGGTGGCATGGGCCTCATTGTACCTCCGCTCTGCACGTGTCCGTGGTTGACACACAGGGGTCAGCAACCAGGGGCGACACCCATATCCTGCATCACCTGTAGAAAGAAATGAGGTAAGTTAAAGCAGGAGCTCATGTCCCCCCAAATGGACACAGGTATATATGTGCAAAACAGATGCATAACACATCCTGAAAGAAACATATGACATCACAACTAGGCAGCATAGCAACATTGAAATATGATGACACAAAAGGACCACATGGCCTATCTAGTCTGTCCTTCCATATCAACAAGTACAACAGTCCCCTTTTTACCTTAGAGATCCTCTGTGTTTGTCCCATGCTGTTTGGAATGCAGTTACTGTCCTCATCTCTACCACCTACACTGTGAGAGTATTCCACGGATCCACCACTTTTTCAGTAAACAAATATGTTGCCATTTCACCCCTGAATCTATCTCCCTCCACCCTCATCCCATGTTCCCTCGTAGCAGAACTTTCTGACAATGTGAAGAGGCTCTCTCCCTCAACATATATGCCACGGAGGTATTTCTACATCTCCATCATATCACCTCTATCCCGCCTTTCCTCCAAGGTGTACATATTAAGATCCTTCGGTCTGTCTTCATATATGCTGTATAATGAAGACCACTAATCATTTTAGTAGCCACCCTCTGCACTGACCCCCACCTGTTCAAATCCTTTTGAAGGTGCAGTCTCCAGAATTGCACACTGTACTCCACATGAGGTCGCACCAAAGACATATACAGAGGCATTATCCCTTCCTGTTTTCTGCTAGCCATTCCTCTCTGTATGCACCCAGGCATCCTTCTAGCTGTTGCCCTCGCCTTTTCAACCTGTTTAGCTACTTGGACATCAGCAGACACAACCATGCCTAGGTCCCCCTCTTCTGTAGTGGACAAGAGTACTTCACCCCCTATACTATATTGCTCCCTTGGATTGCTGGAGCCCAAATGCCTGACCTTACATTTCCTACCATGACATCCCAGCTGGCAAATTTGAGACCATTCATCAAGCTTAGCTAGATCACTCCTCATGTTATCTACAGCTTCCTGGGTGTCCACCCTATTACAGATTGAGTGGGGGAACCTAAGAAACACAAGACAAGGGGTAGCTGTATGGATTGCCAACAACATAATATGTAACAATCACACAAATGCTCGTATCCAATCAACCAGCATCACACAGCACCATAGCAGGGCGGATTTGGAGGGCACCAAACCCCCCCTCCCCCTATATCCTACACAGGCAGATGACACACACACACAATGAGGGATCTACTCCAAGACAGACATTTGCACATACGCGTAGTCACAAGAACACCATGTGCATATCAGAAATGGAAAATACCCACCCAGCAATATACAGTCCTCATACTGCCCTGCCTCAAATTGTCTGAATAGTGCCGAGTGATGCAGGATATAGGCGTCATGGGTGGACCCTACAAACCTGGGGACCACATTCAGAATATACATATTTGCATCACATACAACCTGAACATTCAGGGAATGATAGTGTTTGCGGTTGCGGAACACTACCTCCCTGTCTCTAGGTGGGCCAGGGCAACATGTGTGCAATCAATAGCTCCCATCACGTGTGGTATCCCGGCTAACACCTCAAAGGCCTGGTTCAGGGTCCACCACTGTTGCCTAGTGTGTGGAATGGCAATATAATTCTGCACCCGGCTGACCATGGCACGCAGTACTTGGTGGAGACAGCGTGAGAAGGTGGGGCGGCTCATGCCACCCACTGCAGCCAGAGATGACTGGAAACAGCCAGAGGCAAAGAAATGTAGGGCAGCAAGGAGCTTGACCAAACCCGGTATGGCATGTGACCGATCAGTCAGGGGCTCGAGGTCAGGTCTTAGATCCTCATAGAGCTCCCTAATAGCCCCTGTGCTCAGTCGGTAGAGGGAGATGACCTGGTCCTCTCGCATGCCCTGGAGCTGGACCCTGGGCCTGTAGAGGCGTGGCTGGCGAGCCTGCACCTCAGCACGCCTCCTGCGCCGTGCGGGCACAGCCCCTGCCTGCCCTGCCCCCACAGCTGCAGGTCTGATTTGCATTGGGACTACACCCATGCCCTGTGCCTCAGCCCCATAGACACCATCTCCCCTGCCCACCTCCCACTGCAGCTGCAGCAACCACAAAGGCCGCCATAACCTCCACCCGTCCTGCTCCTCTAACCCACTCAAACACAGACACCACTTCACTAACCAAGACACACACCTTACACACCACACAGAAACACAGCCACACAATACAACCAACACCAATCACAAACCCAGTCACATTCCACAATACACCTGATTCTGACTCGCTCCTTCCTTCACTGCCAACGCACACCTTCTCTCCCTCGCCTACAAAAAACCCCTCAATGTGCAACATGTGTTCAGGTCTATTTATAGGGGTTTTTTGTACGTAGCGCGTGTTGCGCGTGCGCGACAGCTGAGCACACATAGATGGCTGTGCGCATTGCATATGCCCCGTGCACATGCATGCATGCGCGCGCACTGCGCATGCGCCATGCCTCACGCGCAAACGTATGCACGCACACACTTCCTGCATCTGCATGGTGCATGCGGAATGCGCAAGCCAACTACGCATGCGCAGTGTGCGCAGCGGCTGCGTGCGTGCTGCATAGTTGACTGTGCCCATTGCGTATGCGCTGTGCCTCACGCGCTAGCACGCACGCACGCATTTCCCGCTTCTGCGCGGTGCATGCGCAATGCGTACAGCCAACTATGCATGCACAGCATGTGCAGCCGCCGCGCTCACGCAACTACGCACACGCAACGAGCGCAATGTAAAAAACCCTATAAATAGACCTGTACACGTGCTGCACATTGAGGGGTTTTTGGTAGGTGAGGGAGAGAGAAGGTGTGTGGTGTCGGTCAGAGAGAGAAGCAGGTGTCTAGTGTAGCAAAGTTAGTGTGTTGCGGTTCAGAGTGGTAGAGGCTGGGTTGTGGAGGAGAGGTGTGAGGTAGAGCAGGGGAGACAGAGAGGAGGGGAGGCAAGGAGCAGGTGAGAGAGAAAGGAGGTGAGGTGAAGAGCAGATAGCAGGGAGAGGAGGGAGGTGTGAGGTGGAGCCAGTGGCGTAGCGTGAGTTGTCAGCACCCGGGGCAAGGCAAGTAATTTGCGCCCCCTAACCCGTGGATTTTAGCCGCCGGGGAGCTTCTTTGCGCGGGGGAGCCGACCGTGATCCTACCCCGGGAGGGAGCGATCGTCAGCACTGACCTCGCTGAGCCGGAGTCCAGGGAAACGAACAGCACAGCAGCAAGAGCCCGACAAACATGGTTAAACGCCCAACAGCAGGGAAGAGGAGGAGATCCGGAACCAGAAACTCGCGATGCCGCCCTGCAGCTCCGCCTTCTCGAGCGCACAGGGCGATCCGACCCCAACCCCAGCTTTACATTGAGATCGAGGGGCGACGACGCGATAAACAGTCCCCCTCCCACCCCGCCCCGGCAGCTTGTGTGAAATAGCTACCTAGAGGGGGTCAATCGCATCGCCTGCGCTTTGTTGCCGAGGGTTTGCCAAGAACAATGCGACTCCCAGGACTGCGGGCTCGAGGGCTATAGCGCAAACCTCTTTGCAGTGCCACCACCAGATGGCATACGCGCCAACATGTATCATAGGGACCTGCCTTTCCCCCTCATCGGCAACAGAGAGCTGCGAGTGCGAGCGCCCCCCCCATGTTGCACCCGGTGCGGCCGGCCCCCCCTGCACCCCCCACGCTACGCCTCTGGGTGGAGCTGAGAAGGGCAAGAGCAGGAATGTCTGACAGGGAGGGAGAGGGCACAGAGGGCAGGGAGATGGAGCTACAGGACAGGGCAGGAGTGGAGAGGGAGAGGTACAGGGACAGGGAGATGGAGGGGGGACCACCTGTTGAGGAGGACACAGATATGGCAGGGAGTGTGGTGGCGGATGCAGGCACATCGGCCCAGCCCACGCAGGTTCCTCTCAGTGCAAAACGTAGGCGCATACCGGTGCCAGCTCTGCAACAGAAGAGGGCTCAGAAATTCACCCAGCAGGAAAACCACATCCTGCTGGCGTGTGTCCTTGAGCATTATGAGGTCCTATACGGCCGGCTAAGCAACAGCACCACTGTTGCAACACGCACCCAGGTGTGGGAGGAGGTGCAGGAGGCAGTTGCACAGGCAGGGGGCCCAGGCAGAGACCTGGACAGCCTCAGGAAGAGGTTCAATGATATAAAGCGGGGTGTGCGTGCACACATGGTGGCAGAGCGGCAGCATGCCATGGGCACTGGTGGGGGAGGCCCCTTTACACCCTCCCTAACACCCCTGGAGCAGGAGTTTATTTATTTATTTATTTATTTAACAGTTTTTATATACCGTCTTTCTACAATTCAAGACGATTTACATGTAACATAACTGGCAGTATTATACAACTGTTTACATAGAACATAGAACAAGGTAACAGGTTACATAGAACGAGAATAAGTGACTATATAAGTAACATAAGAACTAGGGAACTAATAAACTAATAACTATGTACAAAATATTATTTACAATAATATGAATCATTTGGCGGAGTTGGCGGAGTGGCTAGGGCCCATCTACCTGTATGGACTGCCAGAGGCACTGGACACTGCCCATCCCCAGGCAGGTAGGTACCCAACTCACACCTTGCTGCTCCCAACCCATAGAGTACATGCCCTTTGGATATGCATCAGGCATTTCATTAGCACCTCCTCATACCTGCTCCCCTGGATCATCTCCTACCTTCTGCCTTTGGCTCATGAGTGTGCTGTCCCCCATTCCACCCCTTTTACTCTGCGTGTTTCTGCCCTCCAACCACATGTATCATTAACACCATCCCTTTTTATGTCTGCCCTGCACATGTGGCTACACGTCTGCTACAAGCCCCCTCTCAGACCTGTCCTTGTTATGTCTGTGTCTAATCTAAGCACTGCTGAGCAGGGATGGTCCTTCTGTGGGATAATGCACACCAGGGGTCCTCAAACTTTCTAAACAGGGGGCCGGTTCACTGTCCCTCACACTATGAACAAACTCCAAAGCACACTGCATAAATTCAAAATAAAGAGATATTTTTCTACCTTTTTAGTCTTTTTATCCAGTGGCAATTGCTCCAGCCACATTCTTCTGGTTTCTTTGTGTCTTCTGCTAACTCTCCATCGTCTGTTTTCCATTTATCCTTTCTTCTCTCTTCTAGTATTTTTTCCATTCTCTCTCTACATCTGCTTTAACATAGTAATCTTTCTCCTTGTGCTCTTTCCTCATTCCTATTTCATCCACTCAAATGTTAGCCCTCCATCCTCAATCCCCACTTACTCTCCCAATATCTGTCCAATTGTAGATTTCTCTTACCTCCCACACAAAATATTTTTCCCTCACCATTTCACTCTCCCAGCTCCATCCCATTCTGATCCTCCCCCAACATCAGCTCCCTTCTAGTTCCAGCCCCACCCAGCATCCGCTCCCTTCTAGTCCCTGCATCAGCCCATTTCCAGTCCTAGCTCCCCATCAGCCCATTTCCAATCCTATCCCAGCCCCACCATCAGGCCATTTCCAGTCCTAGCTCCCCATCCATTTCCAGTCCTATCCAAGTCCCTCCATCAGCTCATTTCCAAACCCCAGCCCCCCAACAGCTCATTTATAGTCCTCTCCTAGCCCCACCATCAGCCCATTTCCAGTCTTAGCACCCCCCAACAGCCCATTTCATAGAAACATAGAAACATGATGACAGAAAAAGACCACATGGCCTATCTAGTCTGTCCTTCCATAACAACAACTACAACAGTCCACTTTTTACCTTTAGAGATCCTCTGTGTTGGTCCCATGCTTTTTTGAATTCAGTTACTGTCCTCATCTCTACCACCTCCACAGGGAGACTATTCCATGGATCCACTACTCTTTCTGTAAAGAAATATTTCCGCATATCACTCCTGAATCTATCTCCCTTCACCCTCATCCCATGTCCCCTCGTAGCAGAACTTGCTTTCAATTGAAAGAGGCTCTCTCCCTGAACATTTATGCCACGGAGGTATTTAAACATTTCAATCATATCACCTGTGGTGAGGAAACCACTGCTGAACCTAGAAATACACAGGAAAATGAGTCCTGTCACTTTAAGGCAGAATGTATCAAGGGTTTCCCTAGTAACCAAGAGTCTGTGACTCAGAGAATAGTCATCCCTAAGCCCCGCCCACAGCAGCACATCAGGGAGAAGCTTGACCCTAGTCACATGTGCTGGGAGCAAGGTGTGGCTCAGGAGGAAGGAAAGTTTAAAAAGCTGATTTGCAGTAACACAGATAGAAGAAGAAGAAGAGGTGGTAAGAAGGTGCCACTCTTGAGACGGAGAAGCAGCAAGGGAAGAGAAGGACAAGGAGAAAGACAAGGAGCATGGAGAGCAAGTGAGAGAGTGCTTGCAGAGCATGAAAGGCAGAGTGTAAGAAACACTGGATGCCGAAGAGAGAAGCTTGATGAGAGATTGCCAAGCACAGCTGAGGAAGCAAGGAACGAGAGGCTGGTGCAAGCAAACGAAGGTGCTGCAGCTGAGAGACAGCATGACTGGCTTGCAGAGCAGAGAGAGTTTCTAAATACCTCAGAATCAAGGCAAGTGTGTCCTTCTCAATTCCTAGACAAGAAATACCCACGAGAATTAGCTCTAGAAGGGAAAGCTAATTCTAGTTATAGACAAAGTCCCAGGATAAAGGGAGAAAGTTTATCCAAGCACCACGTAGCTCACTTAACAGAAGAGCTACTGCAAAAGCAGGCTCTACTTAAGAAGTTAAATGAACTAATAGAGAAAGAAAATAGCCAGCTCTCTGTTCAGTTACCTTTTGATATAAGTGAGAGAGATAGTGTAGAGGAAATGGACATAACAAGTGTGGAGAACAGTACCATGGATTTACAATGTGCTATATGTCAGGTCTCTGATGTGGAAGAGTCCTAGAGAGCAATTGTATGTATGCCGTGCTTAGGAAGCAGTCTAATTCTGAAGACGTCACAACTGAAAGAAACAGCTGAGTTCAACTGATAAGGTTGAGAGCTGGATGTAAATGTTCAAGGGACATTTAAAAGTTTATTTTGCTGCCAGAAGTTTGTTCCTGCAAAGGAGAAAACCTTTAAGAGTTTAAAAGTTTTGGAAAGTGACAATTTTGATTTACAAGCAAGATTGTGCCTGTTTCTTTGAAGTTTGGAATATAAAGCAAAGTTATTCCTGTTTCTTTTTGAAGCTGTACTGTGGATTAAAAACCTCCTTTATATAATTTACCCCTCGCGTCCTGTGTATAAAGGAACCCCTGAATACATTGAATAAATTTCTCTGTCTTACGCCTGAACCCTTGAGTCACAACTCCTTGCTTTAATATAGGACTACAATTCCCAGCAGCCCTCCTGGCAGCCATTTTGAGGGAATCTTATTTTAAAGCCAAAAGGCGACCTCACCTGCTACCAGTTACCTACCTGGCCATGCGGGGGCGACAGAGTGGCGTAGTTGTTTGGATGCCGAGTGGGCCACACCACAGAGGAGTAGTTGTTTGGATGCCGAGTGGGCCACACCACAGAGGAGTAGTTGTTTGGATGCCGAGTGGGCCACGCCACAGAAGAGAGCGTAATAGTGTGGATGCGGAGCAGGCCACGCCACAGAGGAACACAGTTCGCTGGATTGCAGCTGGAGCACGACTGCGCACCAGGAGAACGCATACGGCGGATTCCAGAGTCTGACAGAAGGACGCCGGAGACTTGCAAGCGGCTGAGACTGAGAGTCCAGAGTTCCTGCAAAGCCGGAGGGTCCGGAGACCTGTCGAGGTCCTACGCTGTTGCTGAGCGAGACGCACCACTAGTACCAGGTACACCGTATTTAACTAGGGAAAGTTAAGGATACTGGTACTGGGTGGGGGCGATAGCAGCAGGTAGAAGGGAACGCATACCTAGTGTTGGGAATCGCACTTGGGTGTTCTGTGTTTGTTTCATTCTACAGGAAACAGAGACAACGATGGAGACACAAGATATCCTTGCATGGGCAGCAGCGGAGCTCAAGAGGCAAAGAGACTTATCGTTGGAGCTTCAAGCACAAGCGGCTAGTCAACTGCAGGCCCAGCAGAAACCGCTGGTGGAGCTTATGGAGGCCTGGGTGAAGGAACATAAGAAACCACCAGAGCCTGATCCGGTTACCACAGGTTTTTCATTGGGATTAGCCCATACCTTTGGACTCGGGTCCAAAGAGACCCTTAGTTTTGGACAATTAAGAGATGGTGAAAGTGTAGACGCTTTCTTGGAGGCATTTGAAAAAGTGGCACAAATAGCCAGATGGCCACCCGAACAGTGGGCGGTAAGGTTAGCTGTCTCACTTACTGGTGAGGCATTGGCAGCCTACCAAACCATTCCCGCTGAGTTGGCCAATGACTATTTGTAGGTCAAGAGGGCTATAAAAGATAGGCTCGGCCTAACTCCTATAGTCTACAGACGCCAGCTTAGAAATGCAAGATTGCGCGTGGATGAGACACCACGAGCGCTTTACCACAGATTGAAAATGCTGGTAGTTAAATGGCTAGAACCAGAACATAAGTCGGTGGAAACACTGATCGATGAGCTCGTTCTGGAGCAGTATTTTGCAGCAGTACCCGAAAGGATGCAAAATTTCTTGATGTTACAAGGATGTAAGAACACAAGAGAGGCTATAACTATGTCAGAGCGATTCCTAGAAGCTGAAGTGATAGCTAAGGATAAATCTGCAGCCTGTACTAAAATGTCTGTAGCTAGGTTGAATGTGGATAGCAAGAATGTACAGAATGTTGGTGTTCCCACTAATAGAAGGATGCAAGTGAAGCGTGCATGTTACCGGTGTGGAAGTGAAGAACATTTAATGCGTGAGTGCAAGATGAAAACAGCCCTAGTGTTGAGTGACCCTAGTAAGAAAGGGGAAGGCTTTTTACTGGAGGTGACAGTACAAGGCATACCAGTTAAAGCACTGCTTGATTCCGGATCGGATCAATCAATGCTTTCCAAAAGATTGTGGAGAAGGTTGACTTTCAGGTGGTCCATCGAGCAGGAAGACTTCACCAAAACGCGGATGCGTTGTCTAGAGGCACTACCAGAGATGAAGACACAGAGTCCTATAGGAGAATTACGTGCTGCGATTTTATGAGTGGAGTGGAGGAGTGGCCTAGTGGTTGGGGCAAGGTACTTCAGGCCGGAAGGTCGGAGGTTCAAATCCCACTAGAGGACAGCAACCTTGGGCCGGAAGGACTGGGGTTTCTAGTCCCACAGGTGCTCCTTGTGGTCTTGGGCAAGCCACTTAACCCTCCATAGCCCATGTTCCCTGTAAAATAGTTATCTCCAAGTTATAATGCCCTGTTCAATGTAATTTCAGTTTGTTCAATGTAAACCGCACTGATGCAGAATAGTGCGGTATATAAGAGAATGTAAATAAATAAATAAAATAAAATGAGAACCCCAGCCCGTAATATCTTAAGAAGGGGAATATGTGGTGAGGAAACCACTGCTGAACCTAGAAATACACAGGAAAATGAGTCCTGTCACTTTAAGGCAGAATGTATCAAGGGTTTCCCTAGTAACCAAGAGTCTGTGACTCAGAGAATAGTCATCCCTAAGCCCCGCCCACAGCAGCACGTCAGGGAGAAGCTTGACCCTAGTCACATGTGCTGGGAGCAAGGTGTGGCTCAGGAGGAAGGAAAGTTTAAAAAGCTGATTTGCAGTAACACAGATAGAAGAAGAAGAAGAGGTGGTAAGAAGGTGCCACTCTTGAGACGGAGAAGCAGCAAGGGAAGAGAAGGACAAGGAGAAAGACAAGGAGCATGGAGAGCAAGTGAGAGAGTGCTTGCAGAGCATGAAAGGCAGAGTGTAAGAAACACTGGATGCCGAAGAGAGAAGCTTGATGAGAGATTGCCAAGCACAGCTGAGGAAGCAAGGAACGAGAGGCTGGTGCAAGCAAACGAAGGTGCTGCAGCTGAGAGACAGCATGACTGGCTTGCAGAGCAGAGAGAGTTTCTAAATACCTCAGAATCAAGGCAAGTGTGTCCTTCTCAATTCCTAGACAAGAAATACCCACGAGAATTAGCTCTAGAAGGGAAAGCTAATTCTAGTTATAGACAAAGTCCCAGGATAAAGGGAGAAAGTTTATCCAAGCACCACGTAGCTCACTTAACAGAAGAGCTACTGCAAAAGCAGGCTCTACTTAAGAAGTTAAATGAACTAATAGAGAAAGAAAATAGCCAGCTCTCTGTTCAGTTACCTTTTGATATAAGTGAGAGAGATAGTGTAGAGGAAATGGACATAACAAGTGTGGAGAACAGTACCATGGATTTACAATGTGCTATATGTCAGGTCTCTGATGTGGAAGAGTCCTAGAGAGCAATTGTATGTATGCCGTGCTTAGGAAGCAGTCTAATTCTGAAGACGTCACAACTGAAAGAAACAGCTGAGTTCAACTGATAAGGTTGAGAGCTGGATGTAAATGTTCAAGGGACATTTAAAAGTTTATTTTGCTGCCAGAAGTTTGTTCCTGCAAAGGAGAAAACCTTTAAGAGTTTAAAAGTTTTGGAAAGTGACAATTTTGATTTACAAGCAAGATTGTGCCTGTTTCTTTGAAGTTTGGAATATAAAGCAAAGTTATTCCTGTTTCTTTTTGAAGCTGTACTGTGGATTAAAAACCTCCTTTATATAATTTACTCCTCGCGTCCTGTGTATAAAGGAACCCCTGAATACATTGAATAAATTTCTCTGTCTTACGCCTGAACCCTTGAGTCACAACTCCTTGCTTTAATATAGGACTACAATTCCCAGCAGCCCTCCTGGCAGCCATTTTGAGGGAATCTTATTTTAAAGCCAAAAGGCGACCTCACCTGCTACCAGTTACCTACCTGGCCAGGCGGGGGCAACAGACCTCTATCCCGCCTTTCTTCTAAGGTGTACATATTAAGATCCTTAAGTCTGTCCTCATATGCTTTATAATGAAGCCCATTAATCATTTTAGTAGCAACCCTCTGCACCTATCCTAGCCCTTCCATCAGCCCACTTCCTGTCTTAGCCCCCCCACTCAGCCCATTTCCAGTCCTAAGCCCCCCATCAGCCCACTTCAAATCTTAGCACCCCCCATAGCCCATGACCTGTCCTAACCCCCTCCCCCCATCAGCCCACTTGCAATCTTAGCCCCCCCATAGCCGATTACCAGTCCGAAGCCCCTCCTCCCCCATCAGCTCAGCTAGGTTAAAAAAGAAACAAAACATGGCTACTGCTGCCGCTTCCGCCGTGGCAGCGGCAGAATCAAGCATCCCACGGGGGGGCCCCCCTGCTCTGCAGTGTCCTCCATGCGGCTTCAGTGTGGGCTTTTCAGAGCCGCGTGAAGGGAGAGTTTCCCTTTCTCGTGGCTCTGTTAATCCTGCCGCGGGGCTGATGGGAAATCTGCAGCCCCGCGGCGGGATTAACAGAGCCGTGAGAGGAGAAGCTCTCTCTCTTTGCACGGCTCTGACAGCCAACACTGAGGCTGCATGGAGGACAGTGCAGAGCAGGGGGGGCCTCGCGGGCTGCTTGATTCTGCCGCTGCCACGGCGGCAGCGGCAGCAGCCGGTTTGTAGTTTTTAAACCTAGCTGGGCTGCTGCTCAATGAACGGGCCAGCCCTGGGTACAGCTGCCCCTGAGGACTGGCAGTGGTGGCAAAAACACCCGGCGGGCTGCATAAATGTCCTCGGCGGCCCACATGTAGCCCGTGGGCCGTAGTTTGAGGACCCCTGATGTACACAGTGATGTGTGTGCTAGGTACTGGAGTGGAGTGGAGGAGTGGCCTAGTGGTTGGGGCAAGGTACTTAAGGCTGGAAGGTCGGGGGTTCAAATCCCACTAGAGGACAGCAACCTTGGGCCGGAAGGACTGGGGTTTCTAGTCCCACAGGTGCTCCTTGTGGTCTTGGGCAAGCCACTTAACCCTCCATAGCCCATGTTCCCTGTAAAATAGTTATTTCCAAGTTATAATGCCCTGTTCAATGTAATTTCAGTTTGTTCAATGTAAACCGCACTGATGCAGAATAGCATGGTATATAAGAGAATGTAAATAAATAAATAAATACTGGCCTATATATGCCTAATAGTGGTAGCAGGAGCTTTAGTGGTAGCTATGTGGCACATGTACGGGGCACTGCCAAACACACATTGATTGTGGGGTGAATGTATTACACAGTTGTATGTAGTTGCACCGTGCAAACCTATCTGTGCTGTGTATGGTCTTCCACAACCCAGGTGATTACACAACCATGGGCCCAGCTTAGGAGGAGGAAGTGCAATTGCCCCAGGATGTGCCAGAGCCCCAGCCCACAATGTCCGGGGGCAGCACCAGTGATGGGGAATGGATGCCAGGGACACACGTGGAGGCTGAGGCAGAGGACCAGACCCCAGACGTCACCACCCCAGAGGGCTCCGAGGTCATCCAAACCCACCACCCCATGCATGTGCCATGGACAGAAGAAACCCCTCCACCAGACATGGACCCTATCATTGCAGAGCTGTGGGAACACACTGCTGCAGCACGGTGCAATGTGGAAGGTGGGTAACAGCATACCCCACAATCCCCACGGGGTTGTCATAACATCCACAACAAAATTGCATGTTGCCCACATAGCATAGTGTTCTGATGTTGGGGGTTTGTCTTATGTCCTCTGTGTTTCTACCTCCTGTAGCATGGCTTGTCAGGTGTCAGCATTTGTGAGGGGCTCAGACACATGCACACTGTGCTTGGCCATATACCCCACATAAACGCAAAGAGGAAACCAATGATCGCAGGTCACCCAGACACCCTACGTGACAGACATCTCTTAATGGGTATTGTCACGCAGCATCATTTGGCAACATTATCTGCAGTGTGCGCCAGCATTATAGAAATGGGGACACCCCAGATATGTGTATGTGTGTGTCATGCCCCCTCAGATCATCTGACCTATCCCAGACGAGCAGTGTGCAGACCAGGCATTGACATATTAAACTGTTGCAATGTGCCATGTGTGAGATCTGTGATTCTCATGACCCCTCATCCAGATCCCTTCCAGACATGGGGATGGCTCATGGGAGACACAGATCTAAACATGGTCATGCGTTGCTAGGTTTGGCAGGCATGGCTGTTCTGCAGACTGATCTTGTGGGATATGCGTGACATGTGTATGTGTGACGGTTGGTTACTGGAGAGGTATCTCACATATCACCCTCTGTCCTACCCACAGGCACTCATCAGGCACTCCAGCACATATATGTGGCTATGGGGGATAATACCAGGGAGCTGCGGCTGCTCCGGGAGGAGATCCGGTCGGGGGCGCTCGCCCGCATTGCAGATGCCATGGAGGACATCGTGGGCCTAATGCGGCAGCCAGCACCAGCACCAGCACCGTCACCTGAGGTGCCAGGACAAGGTGCAGCACCGCGGGGGGTGTTGGGCCATGGGAGGCGTGGGCGGCCACGCAGGAGGTGACTGTGTGCCTAATAAACAGCCTTTAACCAGTACATACGTGTGTTTTCCAATGTGTGTCCCTGTGTTCCCCTAAGTAGTGTGCAAATGCATGTCGTGTCCCTGATCATATGAGCCGCACACAGGCCACTTGCTGGTGAGGTGTCTGTACTGCCAGGTATCACTGCACAGACGCCATCACATGCCGTGTGTACCATGCACTATGTCAGGTCCCAGCCCCTGGGCCGCAGTGTGGCGGTTTACACATACTCCCGGGTTGCACAGGGGGAATGTCCTGAAGCTACATGCGCAGTGATGGGATCTGTCACCATTTTCCTCCCTGCATACCCCCTACATTTGATGCACATATGTGACCATTGTCCCTGCCTGCAACACTGCCTACATGCCTGCCCCCCCCACATAGGCATGCATGTGGCACAGGCAGACAAGGGTGGCTTGCATAGGTCGGCTGCTCATACCCACAAACGTATACGGTTACTCACCGACCATCCCTGTCACATGTATTGTCCCAGGACGCACACAACAGCTTTACCCCTGAGTAGGTCCAGGGCTCAGCAGTACATCTTACCATGCCAGTGCAGAAGTAGTGGTTTGCCAGTTCTACTATTGGCACACAGGCATGTTGCGTCAGAAACGGTTCCCATACATTGCACACAGCATGCATGTGGCTCAGTATCCTGGGACGGCCTCTACATTGCAACATCTCAGGGTCCGCCCTGGTCTCACACACCTACACACATGGTCAGCCCCCACGACTGCATGTGGAGCCGGTCCACGTCTGATACCCATGTCTACCTTTACTACACATACCTGTCTACACACATATCCCATGCTTGCATCCAAAGTGTGTTGGTAAGGGAGACACGTGACCATTGTGACTTATCAACAAATGTGTGTATATTTAACAAAATGAACAATCCAAAAAAATATCAACACCCATCCCATGATGCATGCCCAGTGATGGAACACAGGACAGCACAGGGCACATGTGTGGACGTCACAGGTGCCATCAGACACTCCTGTGACACCCTTCAGAGGATGGCCGCCGACAGGGCAGACGCTCCACCTCGGCAGCCACCTGCTGAATGGCTCCCGTCAGCCACTGGTATGTGTGCACTGAAAGATGTATGCGGCGCTCCATGGCATCCAGGGCCACATACAGGTCCTGCACACACCTGCCACCATACACACACATAGTGCCAGGGGTCTGTGTGGTGGCATGTGCATGCGACCTGTATGTGGCCCTGGATGGTGTATCCACATGCCGTGGCTGGCGGGAGCCCACAGTGCCCTGTGCTGCTCTGTGTTCCCGTTCACCCTCCCACACCCAAACATCCCCCTCCTCCCCCCCGCCACCTCCCACCTGCCCTCCACACCCTCCTCTACCACTTCCCCCACCCCACATCAGCCACACCCTCTCCCTCCCCTGCCACCCCGCCACCCACCCCTTCCATGCCCCCATCAGCCCCTCCTACGATGCTGTGTTGGCCGGCTCTTCCGCCTTCTCCTCTGCCTTGCCCTCCATCTCACCCCCATCCTCCACCACCACCACCTCCACCTCTGTGGCATGGTGGGCAGGGGGGTGCCTCAGGGCATATGTGGAAGTGGAGGAGTCTTCATCGTTGTCATCACCTTCTGTGGAAGATGACCGTCATCAGCACACTATCATGTGTGTCACATAACACGTGTACATCTGCAGGCACCACACAGGCTGGTGGGCCAATGTGACATTTGTTACTGGGCAGCAAGGTCGCCAATTCTCACCATCACGCTGTGACAGGGCCCCCCTCTGGAGGCGGGCAAGGTAGTCTGCATGATGGAGGCGCAACTCTCGCCCCTTCTTCCGGAGATCCTCTACCTGTGGATGTGAAAACAATGGGTGGGGGCATCAGTGACCATTTATCTCTGGTGGGTGGCCAACATAAACAAACATCTGTGTGGGCAGCATCTTGCTGCTCCTGCTCCACTGCTGTGTGTGTCATGTACAGCATACTTACTCACCTGTAGCAGGTGATCTCCAGGAACACCAGGAATAAGTCTTCACATGTGGGTAGCGTCGGTACCAACTGAGCCTGTGTGGGAATGCTCCCCAGCGTCCTATAGGAAAGCTTTTGGGAGCATCCCACAGCGCCTGCGTGCTGCCTTCCCGCCTTTCCCAACTACAGTTGAGTTTAAAGCTGAGACAAAGAGAGAGAGAGAGATAAGGAAAGAGAGAGAGAGAGAGACAACTCCTAGGGGAGATGGGTGGGTTGTGAAGACTTATTCCTGCTGTTCCCGGAGATCACCTGTTACAGGTGAGTAACTATGCTATCTCCAGGAACAAGCAGGAATTAGTCATCACATGTGAGGACACCCTAGATGTAGATGCCAGGGAAGGATCCCCAGAGTGGTGAGGCCCTGTGGAGGGGTTCAACTTCCTCCCATGGATCTCTGGCATTCTGTAAGAGAGGCGGCTAAGAGTTGATTAAGTATGGAAGAGGTGTTGGAGAGCAGCCTGACCAACCATAGCATCCCTGCGGGAGCCTTTATCCAAGCAGTAGTGGGCCATGAACCGAGGACCAGGTAGCTGCTCCACAAATGTCATTAATATAGACAGAATGGAGGTGAGCCCTGGAGGCTGCCATGACTCTCACACTGTGAGCGGGGACATGGGCCTCCAGTGAAAGGTGTTTGCTATGATAGATAAAAGTAATACATTGAGCAATCCAGTTGGATAGAGATCTTTTGGAAACTGCTGTACCCAAATGGGAAGGATCAGAGGCTATGAATAGCTGAGAGGACCTTCTGTGTTGCTGGGTCCTCTGCAGATGAAAAGCCACAGCTCTTTTACAGTCCAAAGTATGAAGAGTCTTCTCTGCATTTGAAGCATGAGGCTTTGGAAAGACTACAGGTAACTAAACCTCTTGGTTCAAATGAAAGGAGGAAACCACCTTAGGCATGAAGTGTGGATGTGTCCTTAGGACTACCTTATCATGGTGAAACAGTGTGTAAGGTGGATCAGCCACTAGAGCTTGCAATTCACTGATACGCCATGCTGATGTGATTGCAAGAAGGAATATTACTTTCCAGGACAGAGACTTTAAGGAAGTAGTGGCTAAGGGCTCAAGAGACTGCAGCATAAGCTGGCCTAAAAGCAGATTGAGATCCCATGCCACTGGAGGTGGTTTAAGGGGAGGTTTCATTAGAAGCAGGCCTCTCGTGATTCTGGATATGAGAGGATGGGATGAAATGGGTTGTCCATTGATGGGTTCAGAAGAAGCAGCAATGGCACTTAAATGGACTCTGACTGACTTAGGTTGGAGACCAGTGTTTGATAAGTAAAGGAGTTATTCCAAAAATGTTTATATAGGGATGACAAGAGGGTTGAAGCCCTTTTGTGATCACCAAATGGAATCTCTCTTCCACTTGACGGCATAAGAATGCCTTGTGGAAGGTTTCCTGGAAGCATAACGGACATCTCGCACTTCCTGAGTGAGGGGAAGGCCAAAGGAGTTTCAGCTTTCAGTAGCCAGGCTCTGAGGTACAGAGACTGGGGGTTTGGATGCCATACTTTCCCCTCCTCCTGCGACAGTAAGTCTGGAGCTGACCCTAAGTCCAGGGGTGGAACCTGGGACAGATGTAGAAGCAGAGGGTACCACACCTGGTGTTGCCAGCGTGGGGCTATGAGGATCATGTTGCCTCTGTCCCTCAGGAGTTTGAATAGGGTCTTGGTAATCAAGGGAATGGGAGGAAAGGCATATAGGAATGCCTGCCCCCAGTTGAGGAGGAAAGCATCCCTGGCTTGGCAGCCCTGAGCCAGAATCCGTGAACAGAACCGGGTAAGTTTGGCATATGACGGACTTGCAAAGAGGTCTAAATCTTGAGTTCCAAAGAGTTGAAATACTCTGGAGAGTTGGTCCATGTGTAGAGACCATTTGTGTGGAAGCAGAACGCGACTGAGTCTGTCTGGCCAATAGTTCTGATTGCCTGGGAGATAGACTGCCAGGAGATGGATCTGCTGCTCTCTGGCAAACGCCAACAGTTGAAGAGCTTCGTTGCAAAGGGACTGAGAGCCTGTTCCTCCTTGTTTGTTCACATAGACCATGGCTACCTGATTGTCTGCATGAAGTAGTATTCTCTTGCCCTGTAGAAGGGAATGGAATACTTGAAGAGCCAGGCAAATTGCTCTGAGCTCCAACAGATTGATGTGGAAATGAATCTCCTGACAATTCCAGGTGGTCTTAACGTGCGCTCTGTGATGTTATCGTGCGATAAGGTACCTTATCACGCGATAATGGCACGTCTTCAGGTGCACAGGTACCTTATGGTTGAATTGCAAAAGACCATCAATGCCGTTTGCAGTCCCCATGGTGTGGAGAGAGCCAAGCAACCACATAAATGACTGTTACTTCTGCTTGGTTCCTCCTCTTTCCAGCGGAATAACGAAGCAAAAGAAGTCGAGCATAGTCTACCCAAACATTCTGTCTGCATTGAGACCAGTTCCACATGGTGAGGGACTTCCTATTCCAGAACCTCCATCAGAATATTCTCTTGATTCATCTGATGAGGACAAGAGTGAGCCGACCTGTCCTTCTCCTGGTCCGTCAGCATGCAGTGACCCAGATTTTCACTGGGATGCATTATCAACTCCACACAGAATAACACAGGAAGAACTAAATGACCTGGTTCGTGATTTGGACTTATCCAAGAATAAGGCAGAATTGCTAGGATCAAGACTCCAACAATGGAATCTTCTAGAAGAAGATGTCAACATTACTTCATATTGAAAGTGCCACCAGCAGTTGGAGCCTTTCTTCAGAAAGGAAAGTAATCTGGTATTCTGTTCCGATATTGAAAGCCTCATGAATGTCTTAAAAATCACTCATGACCCACAAGACTGGAGACTATTTATAGACTCTTCGAAACGGAGTCTGAAGGATGTGCTTTTGAACAATGGAAACCGTCTTCCATCTATTCCAGTAGCGCATGCCGTCCACATGAAAGAGACATACGATAACTTAAAGCATCTACTGACTTCCATTAACTATAACAAGTACAGCTGGCACCTCTGTGGTGACTTGAAGGTAGTTGCCCTTTTAATGGGACTGCAGCAGGGATTTATAAAATACTTGTGTTTCTTATGTGAGTGGGATAGCCGAGCAAGGGATTGGCACTACTTGCAGAAGGATTGGAATAGCAGACAAAATGAAACAGTTGTAGAGAAAATATCGAGCACCCAGCTCTGGTTGAGGCTCACAAAATCCTGCTACCACCCCTTCACATCAAACTAGATTTGATGAAAAACTTTGTGAAAGCCATGGACCGCACTTCGCCAGCTTTCTGATACCTGCATGAAAAATTTCCTCGACTCAGCGAAGCAAAGATTAAAGAGTGAGTTTTTGTGGGTCCTCAGATTTGAGAACTCTTCAAAGATGACCGGTTCAACAACTTGCTGCAGGGTGATGCGAAACAAGCATGGAATGCTTTTCGCCTAGTGTCAACAAACTTTCTCGGGAATGTTATGGCAGAAAACTACAAGGAACTAGTAGAAGACATGCTGATGCAGTATCAGAAACGTGGCTGCAATATGTCTCTAAAGATCCATTTCCTTGATTCCCATCTTGATTTCTTTCCTGACAACTGTGGTATGGTTAGTGATGAACAGGGCGAACGTTTTCACCAGGATATTGCAACGATGGAGCAAAGATACCAGGGAAAATGGTCCACTACAATGCTGGCTGACAACTGCTGGACACTCCCCAGAGAAACTCCCGAACAGCTGTACAAGAGACAAGTGAAAAAATCTAAGAAGTAGTCTATGACTTGGTTTTTTACAGGTATTAACCGAAGGCCTATTATATATACTATTGACATGCATTTCGTGATGTAAACATTAATTCTTGTAGATTACAAATAAACTAGAGCCAGCTTTGCAATTTCACTGTCATATTCATGTTTAACATATAAAAATTGATAAGAAATGACTATTTTTATTTCAGTAACATGATTTTTGTAAAAATTTGTTGACCAGTGTTATCTCTTGCGCCTTAAAGATAGGCGAGGAAACCCCTCACCTATCTTTAAAGTGCAGATCGCTAACTGGGCAGCATGCAATATTGCTGCTACCCAGTTAGCGCTTGTCACCGCCTCTGCTCCATCCCAGAACGCTCCCGATATGCCCCAATGCAAAGCGGATACCATCAGGGTGCATAGGAAAATTACGAGGGGATATTCAATGGTACTGACCATGTAAGTGCCATTGAATATCCCCAGTTAAAGCATTTACATGGTTTACTGGGCCTTTCGAATATTGGGCCCATGGGGTTTTTTAAAAATTGGAGATCCGTTGATGCCACCATCAGCAAGGGAGCAGAAAAAGCGGTGGTGGGGCAAGGGTTGGCCAGGCAAGCAACGCGGGGGGGCGTTGGAGCCAAGGCCGGCAGAAAACAAGCCCTTAATGCACCCTTATGTTTTTGCACCCTGTTTGGCTGCACCACTGGCACAGGCCTAGGTACAGCCCTGGGCATCGCATCTACCTTAATTCTAAGATGTTCATTCATTGGACCAGAGACCACAGTATTCCCAGGAGAAGGCTTCTTTTTTCTCTTATCCTTGGACAGCATCAATAGGGCCAAAAATTAGGCTCTTCACTGTTCCTCCAATGCTCCTAAGGGGCTCCCAAAGGGTGTAGCCTGCTTCTTGTGGCACACCCCTTAAGGCACACCATGGCCGTCCACCAATGGCTGCATGCCTCGGAGAAGCACAGTCTTATGGGGGCCTTTGGCTGACGTCGGAAGGCTGTCACAGGTGAGCCTGCCACGGGTGATGGAACTCTGCTCCTCCTCTGTCCTCTCTGCATGGCAGCTGCACAGTCCAGCTCTCCCCAAGCTAAATTAATAAATCTTAATGAATAAGTCTCACTGCACTGTTTCCTAATTCACTTGCTGAAGAGAGATTATTCCTGAGGAACCAGTCCCTTGCATAAAGTTATTCCAATTGAAAGCTAGCACCTACAACTTTCATGTTGATTGTTATAGCTACATATTTCATTTCATTTATGAAATCTTGATATACTGTCCTTAGTGGGGGGCAGCAGAGCAATTTACAAATTAAATAAAACCAAATTATAACCACATATAGAAAGGAACACCAATAGTAGACAGGAAAGAAACACAAGACATCAATAAAGAGTAACTTAAAAACATAGCAAGGAGAAGAATAGAATTATGGATGGTCTGGTGGAAGATTATACACTATGGGCCCGATTCAGAGAAAGACGTGCAGGGCGGATGTGTGGTTTTTCTAGCATGGGTCATGCTCTGAGAGTTTGCAGGGGACAGCCACTACTGATAATTTGATTTGGAATCACTATTTTAATAAAATGGAATTATATTGAACAGGTGATTGGTAGGAGTATTTCAGAGCTGTTGATGGGAGGAGGATGGGGCCTACTTTGAAGTTAATCTTTACCATTGCCTCTACCTCTGGGGATTCTGAGTCTCTTTTCCCCTTCTGTATCCAATGTTTACCTGAGGTAATGTTACAGGCATGAAAAAGATCTGAGTAGCACAGTCACAAAAAGAACAAGTAGAAATCAAACCCTTGTCCCCTAGATGGACCATACTGGTCTTTATCTGCCGTCATACACTATGTTACTATGTTACTATATATAAAGGCATTGCACTAACCAGTAGGCCACACGTCCACACCTCACTACACGCGGCTGGATACAAAGAGACTGCAGATCACTGCCTAGAAAGTCTGCTGTGTGTGCCGGCATAGGGTAGCCCCCATCAATACCTATGAAGCAGTGCACATGCCCAACAGCAGTCTACAGCTGATCCCTAAATGGAGAATGCATATAACCAGCACCTGAGGCGATATGTAAGATGCACTGACAGTGTGTGATACAAGCACAGAGCAGATACAAACTGTGCTACCGAGCAGTTTCTGCGGTCACCCTGAGGGTCGAGGATGGGCGCGCAGCACCAGTTCTCCAGTACCATGTAGTGTTTGAAATGGTTTCTGCTATTTGTGCTGCATGTCTCTAGCACTGCCAGGGTGTAGCAGGCATTGTCTGCAGTGTGATATGCCAGTCACATCTGGCCATGTCTGACAGGGACCCCCTAGAACAGTGTATATCAATAGCTAGTGTTACAATGCTAATGCTGATGCCAACTACCTGGGAGGGGTGGTCGTCACCATGGCCCTACCAATACAACTAAGAGTAGGCCTGGAACACCCCACGTCCCACCCACCTAGATCTAACATTTACCCACAGCAAGCACAGTCACACTGTACCTACTGCCCACCACTGGGTTTACCAACCATGCACATAACAATTGCAGACAGTGCGCTGGTCAGCATACATTGCATGTGCACAGAGCGATCTTGTGCACCCAGCAGTTGATTTTGTGATCAGGACAAGACATGCACCCACATCACTAGGACTAGACACTACAGTATATAGCACTATGTGGATACATAGCCATGCCATGGTCACTGCTCGGTCAGAGTGAGAGTACCCTCTCAGCATTACATGCTGTGGCCACCCCATCCATGCAGGTGGCAGTCGGGCACCACAATGTCCCAGCCATTGCCCTACCCCTGATGCAGACACATCCTGGCCAATCCGCCCTATTTCAGGCCATACCCACAATTATTTTATTTATTTATCAAGGCGGTTTACATTGAACTGAAGGTTTTACAATGAACATGTTCTTTGAACTATTCAACAATACCTTGCTCCTCATCATGCATATTTGCAGGCTAACGCTGAAACAGCTTAGGCCAGGGGTGGCCAACTCCAGTCCTGGTGCGGCACAATCCAGCCTGGTTTTCATGATGTCCCTAATGAATATCCATGATATGTGTGCATATAAGGGGAGGTGGTGGATGCAAATATATCTCATGAATATTCATTAGGGACATCACAAAAAACAGGCTGGATTGTGGTGCACCATGCCTGGAGTTGGCTACCCCTGGCTTAGGCACTCCAAGGCTCAGTGAGGTGTAGAAAGCCACAAAACAATGGATAGACATACACATACACATATTGGCGCACTGTGCAACAATGAGGATGGTTGGCATTCCTGCCTGCCACTCTGGTCCCAAGCTCAGCTCATGTTGCAGTCAGCACTGTCCCTGTGGCCCCCTCAGCCCATGGCCTCACCACTCAGCAATGCAGGCACACAGGACAGAGGAGGCCTGAGGGACCAGGATGTAGCACTGGAGATGTGGCAACAGGATAAGACCAGTCCAGTGTATGCAGGTGGTGTTATGGTAAGTACACAGGCAACTGAAGTGACAGACCCGAGGGAAGAAAGAAACATTCATATGTACGACACCTCCTTCCTGCCTCCACAGATGGTTCCATGTCCTGTGGGAGATGGAAGCATACAGGGTGTGGTTCCGCAACATACGACGTAATAGGCCACGGCTCCTGTGACGTATATGGCAGCAGCTGCAGCGGGAGTGAGGTGAGTGTGGGGGAATGAGTGGCTGGGCATCATAGGGACAACAGCAGACCGAGCATGTGGAGGCATCTGACAATGGGGACATGGCAGCCAAACACCTCCATCCACCAAAACTAACAGACTCTGAAGAAGGCTTCTTTGCCGAAACACGTGTAAGGTAACCTCCATAGTTTCCAATAAAGCTCTTGGTCCTCCAAGCCATGGTGAGACCTGCTCCTTTTTGTGCATGGCTAAGGACATGACATTATATGGGCGTACAGGCATGGCACTATGTTCAATGTTCATAGCCAAAGGCTGTACAGGGGGCCATCATATTTGGGTATGTGACAGCCGTAGGCCACTGTGGGCCAACAATCACTCACAGCCTGTCTCTGTCCCACTTTCCACTGTGCCTTGCATTGAATAGGCTGTCCCCAAGTTCAAAATAAAGGGGTACCAAATGAGGAGCAGAGGATTCCAGTTATAGCCTAAAACAGAGCGGTTTGCACAGGATGTATATGAGTCAGAGGTTAGATAAATGGCTGAGCCATCTTAACGTGGGTCTGCCATGGACATGGCCTGGGTGCACACTTCTTTTCATGATGAGGGGCCAGTCTTACTCTGACCGAGCTGTGACCATATCATGGCTATGTATCAACATGGTGCTATATAGGGTCAAGCTGCAGTGATATGGATGCTGTTTCTTCTTTGGCAGTCGAGACACTAGATAGGCTGCTGGAAGTCAATGTTTTCATGGTGGCTAGATGTACATGCAGTGGGAGGTGACTAGCAGACTGAGCACAGATGGCATGTGAGTGGTTGACACAGCCCAGTGTTGCCCAACATATGCAGTCTGCTTGTGGTTGATGTAGCTGATTGGAATTCTCAGAAATAGAAGCTAGCAGGTGTTCTTGGGCTGCTGGTAACCTGCTGATAACTATGGTCTTGCAGGCCTTCCTGCTTGGTGTCAGCACACCTCACCTCCCCCCTTCCTGCCTAGACAACACTCACTGCATTCGGGTTCCTTGGAAAACAGCTGCTGCGACCTTGGGGAATGACATGAGATGTTATAGGAGAGTCTGTGGCCAACAGGTGCAGGATACAAGGGCCAGATAAGACAGGCCACTCGTACGTGCTGCAATTGTACATCATACCAAATGACTAGCATCACACACTGCAGACAACCTGAAGCACACTGGCAGTGATACAGATTTATTTTACTTATTATAAAGGCTTGTGGTTAAGCATAAAAATGATGAGATGCAGTTCTGCAACTTAGAATGATCTGATATGCTTACCTACCCAAGATGATGCATTACCAAGGAAGAGAACAGAAACCATCCTAGAAAAATATTTTGCAGTAAGTCACATTCTATGACTGGAATCTCAGGTGTATCCAAAGCACTATGGGAAGAATAGCTGGGAAGAGTTAATGAGCTATATGATGGTTTTCTATCGGTGTCTTCTATGTTGCTATGTTATCATTATATTATATCCAATATAACCAAACATTCCAATTAATTAGTATTTGTCTCTCGTTTAATGAAGGTACTGGGTCTATAAGGTTATATTTAAAAGAACAATCTATATTTAATTGTAAATGGACATATCAGGAGGAGATATTCCTTAAGGCTGAACCTCTGAGCAGCAGCATCCAAAACAGTCCACATGGGATCCTCACAGCTACTGGAACTCCGTTAGAAATAGACCCATCACTTCACTGTCAGCATTAGAATTGTGCTGCCCTCATTCTCCTTCTGTGCAGTTTAATGCTGAATCATTTCTGCCCATCACTGAAATATTCAAAAGAACATGCCTTAAGGATGCTACAGAATCCCCCTCCATACCCAAGCATAAAATGTGGAGCAAGGGGGGAAGGCATTATCACAGGAGACGCTAGTTCACCATGTTACAGGTATGAGCTCATCCGCTTCTGTTTCATTGGCTGCTTTGTGACATTCCGTGGAAGACGGCTGAGACTCAGTGTACACTTGGAAACTACCAGCCACTGCACCCAGGATGCTACAGGGATGGGGAAATCATGATTGGGGGACTTGTAACTGTGAAATTCTTTCATCCATTTGAAGCTCCGTCCTTCACAGCACCTCCCTCATTTGAAGGATACAATATGTAAGTATCTTCACAACTTAACTCCTATCTCAGACATTATCGTTAGTTTTAGTTTAGTTGGTCACTGTAAATATACAGGAGTCTTCCACTATAGGAGTTTTTGAAATTTTACATTATCCTATCATTATTCTATAGGCAGTTGTGAGTCTTAAAGGACTAGAAAAGGGATCTGCTACTTCTAGAGAGAGATCTGCAATTGTGAGTATATACTTCTGGGAATTTTTCTGAAGGGACTTCTTCGGATTAAAGCTGATTAATCTGTGAACCCAGTGTATTTGTTAAATCAGTTAGGGCCTAGTAGCAGCAGTTTAAGTTTAAATTTAAAACATAGAAGAGAGCTTTCTGGTTAGATTTAGAACCCAGCAGAGAGCTTGTAGTTTAAATTTCAAACTCACTCAGGGCGTAGTAGCAGCAAAGTGATTTTAGTTTAAATTTAAAACACAGAAGAGAGCTTTCTGGTTAAATTTAGAACCCAGCAGATAGCTTCTAGTTTAAATTTCATACTAAATCAGAGCCTAGCAGCAGCAAAGAGCTTTAATTTAAATTAAATCAGAATATAACTTAGCATAAAAGGCAAAACAGGGTCAGTATTCTTTGAGCAACAAATAAATTCTTCTAGAGACCTTTACAAAGAGGCCTTCTACCTAGGGGGCAAGGGACCTGTGAAACGTTTTCAATAGGTGTTAAAGCCAGGTGGCAGGTCAAAAGGCCATTTTGAAAGACTCCTTCTATCCAAGCAAGGACTGTTAATCACCCAGGAAGTTGGTCACAGCTTACCTCAGAAGCACAGGAAAGGGTACTGTGTAGCAGCCCTCTTTTAATAAGTCTTGTTTCCCACCCTCCCACCCCAGCTCCCACCCACCCCTGGAATAATCATAGTTTTATAGGTACTTACACATCTTAAAGGAAAGAAAGTGCTCTCAGATGTAGCTTGTTATCCAAATCAGTCATATACTAAGGACCTGAGATTAATTAAGATTCAGGTGAACAATGTATATTAAACATATTAGGTACACTTTTATTAGTATAAGTATCCACAGCAACCCTTAGTAAATAAAGAACTTAAAGATCTAAACACAAGCTTAAAACTAAGATGCAGACAGCAGTCCAGCAGTGAGATGGGGGCTTTCCAGTCTTTTGCACTGAGTGTCACATGTATGATTTTCTCCCAGTTGATGAGAGGTTTTTCCTGTGCACTAGGTGCAAGGAGCTCTTTTCTCTCAGGGAACGAGTCCATTCTCTAGAGGCTAGAGTAGCAGACTTGGAAGACATAAGAAAGACAGAGAGGTACATAGACGAGACCTACAGGGATATAGTTATAATGCCCTGTTCAATGTAATTTCAGTTTGTTCAATGTAAACCGCACTGAAGCAGAATAGCGCGGTATATAAGAGAATGTAAATAAATAAATAAATATAGTCCTGAAGTCCCACCTTCAGTCTGGAAGCAGCCCTGTAGCTATGGAGGAGAGAGGTCACATGACAAGACAGCATCACCCTGGTGTGGCAGGAAGTGATCCTGTAACTAGGACTTGTCCTCCAGGTGATGTAAAACCCTCTCACACCGAGGAGGTTTCTCCAGGGCCATGTGCCCATGAGGGAAGGGTTAGAACAGCTGTTATAGTTGGTTATTCGATCATTAGGCATGTAGATAGCTGGGTGGCTGGTGGATGTGAGGATCGCCTAGTCACATGTCCTTGGTGCGAAGGTAGCGGACTTCATGCACCATCTAGATAAGGTCTTAGATAGTGCTGATGAGGAGTCTGCTGTCTTGGTACATGTCGGGACCAATGACATAGGAAAATGTGAAAGGGAGGTTCTGGAGGCTAAATTTAGGCTTTTAGGTAGGAAGTTGAAATCCAGAACTTCCAGGGTAGCATTGTCCGAAATGCTTCCCGTTCCACGCGCAGGACCCAAAGGGCAGGCAGAGCTCTGGAGTCTCAATGCATGGATGAGACAATGGTGCAAGGATGAGGATTTTGGATTTGTTAGGAACTGGGGAACATTCTGGGGAAAGGAGGGGCTCTTCCAAAGGGATGGGCTTCTCCTTAACCGGGATGGAACCAGGCCTCTGGCATTAACCTTTAAAAAGAAGATAGAGAAGCTTTTAAACTATATAATAGGGGAAAGCCGACAGTCGCACAAGAGCGCATGGTTCGGAAGAATGTATCCTTGAAGGATACTACCTAAAGCAGAGAGGTTCCAAAAAAGAGTAATGTAGCCCAAATGCCCTTGAGTATGGAGCAGACAGAGCTTAAAGATTCCAAATTACCCATGCCTACCAATAGCCAAATTAATATGAATAAAATTCAGTCTCTAAAATGCTTGAATTCAAATGCTAGAAGTCTAAAAAATAAGATGGGAGAGTTAGAATATATGGCACTAAATGAGAGGTTAGATATGATTGGTATCTCAGAGACATGGTGGAAGGAGGAAAACCAGTGGGACACTGTGATACTTGGGTACAAGCTATATCATAATGATAGAGCTGATCAAATTGGTGGAGGGGTTGCGCTCTATGTTAGAGAGGGCATTGAGTCAGAAAGGATTAAAATTTTGCAGGAAACAAAATTGGCTGTAGAATCTCTGTGGATTGAAATTCCATGTAAAAGGGGGAAGGTGATGGCAGTGGGGATGTACTATCGACCGCCTGGTCAGGATGAACAAATGGATGATGAAATTCTCAAATTAATCAAGGAAGCTAACAAAAGTTACAGCACAGTAATAATAATGGGTGATTTCAATTACCCCGGTATCGACTGGGTCAGTGTCACGGCAGGACATGCTAGAGAGATAAAGTTCCTAGATGAAATAAGTGACTTGGTAATAGTGATCATAGCATGATTGCATTTGATTTAATTAGTGGAGGAGGGATGATAAGGAAATCCACAGTACTACCTTTTAACTTTCAAAAAGGAGACTATGATAAAATGAGCAAAATTGTTAAGAAAAAACTAAAAAGGAGCAGTTGCAAAGGTTAAAGACTTACATCAAGCTTGGGTGTTGTTGAAAAATACTATCTTGGAAGCACAGACCAGCTGTATTCCACGCTTTAAGAAAAGTGGAAAGAAGTCCAAAAACCTGCCAGCATGGTTTAAAGATGAGGTCAGTGAGGCTGTTGTTGCCAAAAAAGCAACTTTCAGGAAATGGAAAAAAGAGCCAAATGACAAAAACTGGAAACAGCACAAGTACTGGCAAGTTAAATGCAAGGCATTGATAAGGCAGGCAAAGGGAGAATTTGAGAAGAAGCTTGCTGTGGAAGCAAAAACGCGTAATAAAGACTTTTTCAAGTACATTCATAGCAAAAAAAACCTGTGAGAGAGTCAGTTGGTCCATTAGATGATAGAGGGCTTAAAGGGGCACTAAGAGGCGACAAGGTGATAGCGGAGAGACTGAATGAATTCTTTGCTTTGGTCTTTACTGAGGAAGATGTTGAGATGTTATCCATGACTGAAGTGGTATTTAAAGGTGCGGAAGAACTGAAGGAAATATCGATACATCGGGAAGATGTATTACAACTATTTGATAAACTGAAGAGTAGCAAATCACCTGAACCGGATGGTATACATCCAAGGGTGTTGAAAGAACTGAAATATGAGATTGCAGACCTGCTATTAGTAATCTATGAACTATCATTAAAATCATCTCTAATACCTGAAGATTGGAGGATGGCCAATGTAACGCCAGTTTTTAAAAAGGGTTCCAGGGGTGATCCGGGAAACTACAGACCGGTGAGCCTGACGTCAGTACCGGGAAAAATGGAAGAAACCATCATAAAGAACAAAATTGCTGAACATGTAGATAGTCATGTCTTAATGGGAGACAGCCAACATGGCTTTAGACCAGGAAGATCTTGTCTTACTAATCTGTTATGTTTCTTTGAAGGTGTGAATATACAGGTAGACAAAGGTGAGTCAGTTGATATAGTGTATTTGGACTTTCAGAAAGCCTTTTACAAGGTTCCTCATCAGAGACTTTTGGCAAAACTAAAGAGTCATGGGATAGGAGGCAGTGTACTATTGTGGATCAGGAACTGGTTAAAAGATAGAAAGCAGAGGGTAGGGCTAAATGGACAATTTTCCCAATGGAGAAAGGTGAATAGTGGTGTTCCCCAGAGATCAGTACTGGGTCCGCTGCTTTTTGACATATTCATAAATGACCTGGAAAAAGGAATAACGAGTGAGATTATCAAATTTGCAGATGACACAAAATTATTTAAAGTTGTTAAAACCCATGAGGATTGTGGAAAATTGCAAGAGGATCTGGATACATTGGAAGACTGAGCATCAAAATGGCAGATGAAATTTAATGTGGATAAGTGCAAAGTTATGCACTTAGGGAAGAACAACCCAAACTATGGTTACACAATGCAAGGTTCCACATTAGGAATCATCACCCAGGAAAAAGATTTAGGCGTCATTGTGGATAACATGTTAAAACCCTCTGCCCAGTGTGCAGCGGCGGCCAAGAGAGCATATAATATGCTAGGTATCATAAGGAAAGGAATGGAAAATAAAACAAAGGATATTATAATACCTCTATATCGTTCCATGGTGCGACCTCACCTTGAATATTGTGTGCAATTCTGGTCGCCGTATCTTAAAAAGGATATAGCGTTATTAGAAAAGGTTCAGAGAAGAGCCACCAAAATGGTAAGGGGGATGGAAGGATACCCCTATGAAGAAAGGATAAAAAGGTTAGGGCTCTTTAACCTGGAAAAGAGACGGCTGAGGGGAGATATGATCGAGGTCTATAAATTAATGAATGGAGTGGAACAGGTAAACGTAGATTGACTGTTTACGTTATCAGAATATAGAAAGACTAGGGGACATGCAATGAAGCTATAGGGTAAATTATTTTTATTTATTTTATTTATTTAACATCTTTTATATACCGCGCTATTTGTTGTCAGTGCGGTTTACATATAACAAAGGTTGCACATTCGGAGGACAATTGTGTGCTTACATTATAACAGGAAACTTAAACTTGGAACAACAGGGTAAAACTGTAACTATGTACAAAACATATTAGATTCTTTATTTAAGACTAATAAGAGAAAATATTTTTCACTCAATGTGTAATCAAACTCTGGAATTTGTTACTGGAGGATGTAGTAAAGGCTGTTAGTGTAGCTGGGTTTAAAAAAGGTTTGGACAAGTTCCTGGAGGAAAGGTCCATAAAGGGTAAATTAGACTTACCTGCTAATTATTGTTCCTTAAGGAACTCTAGTCCAGTCCCGGAACCTGAGAGTTCTGTACCTCCTCTAGCAGCTTTGGAGACTGAAACACGTCATCGCTTTGATGACACCAGTATAAGTAGGCTAGGACCGCCTCCTCCCATCAGTACCTACTGACAAAGCAGACTCAGCAGAGCAACAAATAGTTAATACCACTCTTAGCATACCTAGTCCTAATGAACTACCTAAACTCCTAGCACAGTAAAGGCTAACGTAACATGAGATTTTTTTTTTCCTGCTTGCACTGCCAGGACGCAGCACAAGGAAAAAGAAAGGTCAAAGAGCAAAAGAGCAAGAAAAGACTCCTATGACCACCGAACTCTGAAACGACTTCAGGCTGACTCATCTCTGGAACCAAGAACCGGGTGGGATCCGGGACTGGAACAATAATTAGGAGGTAAGTCTAATTTACCCTTCCTTTTCGTCCCTCTAGTCCAGTCCCAGAACCTGAGAGGATGTAACATAGCAGTAAAGATCAACGGGAGGGCCCCACTAGTGCAGCCTGAAGAACTGACGAACCAAACTGCACGTCCCATGCCGCCTGAACATCCAGCCGATAATGCTTGGCAAAGGAACTCAAAGACCAGGTAGCCGCCTTACAAATCTCCGCAGCCGGCACTAAGCTAAACTCCGCCCAGGAAGCCGCTTGCGCCCTAGTCGAATGGGCCCGGAGCCCGTCCAGAACCACCTTACCTGCCAAAATATATGCCGCTGCAATGGCCTCCTTCAGCCACCTGGCAATGGACGCTTTAGAGGCCGCCTCCCCCTTTCTCGGATCCCCAAACACCACAAATAACCGGTCCGATCTACAAAAAACCTCCGACCTACGAAGGTACTTCTTCAAGACTCGACGAACATCCAGAAGGCGTAACCTGCCTCCCATGGCCTCATTCTCTTCTGCCAAAAACACTGGCAACGACACTGGCTGATTTACGTGAAACGATGAGACTACCTTGGGCAAAAAGGCGGGCACCGTCCTCAACACCACCTTTTGATGAGAAAAAGACAGGAACGGCGCCATGCAGGACAGAGTCTGCAACTCCGAAATCCTCCGAGCTGAACAAAAGGCCACTAGAAAAACTGTCTTAAGGGTCAAATCCTTCAGGGACGCCCCCCCTAATGGCTCAAAGGGAGGCCTGACCAAAGCTTCCAAAACCAGATTCAGGTCCTAGGGGGGGACGCAGCAGCAGCGAGGAGGCTGCAGGAGTAGCACAGCCTGCAAAAACCTCTTGACGTCGGCGTGTGCTCCCAAGGCCTCTCCGTGGACCTTACCCTGGTAGCACGAAATCGCCGCCAACTGCACCCTCAGCGAACTAGCTGCCAACCCCCTTCTCATAACCATCCTGCAGGAATGCCAAAATCTGCGGAATCGACGCCGACAAAGGACGAAAACGCCTGTCCTCACACCAGCTCTCAAAAATGCACCAGACCCGCACATAGGCTAAGGACGTGGACCTGCGCCTCGCCTTCAGCAAGGTAGAGATGACAGCCGATGAGTATCCCCTGGCTCTCAACTTCGCCCTTTCAAGAGCCAAGCCATAAGCGAGAATCGATCCACCTGAGGCATGCGAAGAGGACCCTGCAGGAGCAGGTCCTCCCATACCGGGAGCCGCCAGGGATGGTCCACCAGGAGACAAACCAAATCCGCATACCACGGCCTCCGAGGCCAATCCGGGGCCACCAGAACCACCCGCCCTGGGTGACGCTCGATACGCTGCAGCACCCAGCCGATGAGCGCCCAAGGCGGGAAAACGTAGAGGAGACCCTCGACTGGCCACTCCTGCGACAAGGCATCGAGACCTTCCGACATCCTTTCCCGGCGCCTGCTGTAAAACCTGGTTACTTTCGCAGATGCGAAGGTCGCCATCAGATCCATGACCGGCGGACCCCAATGCTCTACCACTAGCGCAAACACGTCCGGGTGGAGCTCCCACTCTCCCGGATCCACCCTCCGACGACTCAGATAATCCGCCTCTACATTCTCCACTCCTGCCACGTGCTGTGCTGAGATGGCTATCAGATTCTCCTCGGACCAGGCTAACAGCTGAGCCGCCTCCTCTTCCAGAGCCGCACTCCCCGTGCCTCCTTGACGGTTGATGTAGGCAACTGTGGTCGCATTGTCGGAAAGTACTCGAACCGCCGACTTTCCCAGAAAAGACTGGAACTCCAGCAAGGCCCAAAACACTGCCCTCATTTCCAACCTGTTGATCGACCACACCTTCTCGCATTCCGACTATTGTCCCTGCGCTAGCCGGCCTTCGCAATGCGCTCCCCAGCCCGAGAGGCTCGCATCTGTCGTCACCACATGCCAGGCTGGGGTCTCCAGGGGCATTCCTTTGTCCAGGTTCTCCCGCTTTGACCACCAGAGGAGCTCCTGTCTCACCTCCTGCGGACAGACCAACCGCTGTGCCAGCGCATCCGACTGATGCAACCAACGCCAAAGAAGGGCCCTTTGCAACGGTCTCATGTGGGCCCTGGCCCACGGAACGACCTCTATCGAGGCCGCCATCGTTCCTAGCAACTGTAGGTATTGCCACGCAGTAGGAACTGATTGCGCTAGAAACCGCCTCACCAGCCTCCGCAACCCCTGCAAACGATCCTCTGGAAGAAACACCTTCCCTTGCGCTGTGTTGAAGCGGGCTCCTAGATACGACAGAGACTGCGACGGAACCAACCTGCTCTTGGCGAAGTTGACCACCCATCCCAGGCTCTGCAGCATCCGTACTACCTGCGTCGTAGCCCTTCTGCTTTCCTCCTCCGACTTTGCCCGAATTAGCCAGTCATCCAAATAAGGATGCACCAGGACACTCTCCTGGCGCAGAGCGGCCACCACCACTACCATAACCTTGGTAAACGTCCGTGGCGCCATCGCCAGACCGAACGGCAATCACTGTTCCCTCTAAGCTGTGCGCGTGTGCGCGCGCACACACCTCGCCGAGCGAGCGCACATACTTTATAACAGAGCGCACAAAAATTACGATTCTGATTCTGATAGAAAACACAGACGTCTTAAAATTTAAAAGTTGTTATGTATTTACGGTTTTCACAAGTTCTACAATGTTTTCTAGTGCAATCAATGTGGTGTACACACTGTATTCTGATGTGTAGTCAAATTTTAAAGTATATAACTCCGAGTGTCATTATGTGGCGCACAAAAATTTAACCTTCCTTCAAAAGCTGCACAGCTGATATTTTATGCGCACACAGCCTATAGAAAATTAGAGGGAACATTGACGGCAATGCTTGGAATTGGAAATGCCCCATTGGCACCGCAAACCGAAGGAACCGCTGGTGCTCTCGCCGAATGGGAATATGCAGATAGGCCTCCAACAGGTCCAAAGAGGTTAGGAACTCTCCCTGCCAGACCGCCACAATCACGGAACGCAGAGTCTCCATACGGAAATGCGAGACCCGGAGACAGCGATTCACTCCCTTTAAATCCAAAATGGGCCAGAAGGCGCCGTCTTTCTTTGGGACCACAAAATAGATGGAGTATCGACCGGACCCGCACTGCTCCGCCGGAACAGGAACCACCGCCCTAAGCTGTCGCAACCTTTGGAGCATCTCCTGCACGGCCCGGTGCTTGACCCGTGCCCTGCACGGAAACTGAACAAACAAATCTACCACTGGACGCTGGAGCTCCAGAGCATAACCCTCTCGAATAACCTCCAACACCCACTGATCCGACGTCAGCTGGACCCAGGCAGGGTAAAAGTCTCGCAACCACCCTCCTATGGAAATGCACCTCACCTGAGCCCCCCTTATCTCATTGTGGCTTTTTACTGGTCGAGGAGGAGAAGGACGAAAACCGCGAAAACCCTGTCCTCGCGGCAGCGACCTACCCCGCTGGAACTGACCGAAGCAGGGGGTTCGAAACCTACGAAACTCTCTCTGGGAGCCCTTGGCGGTTGGGGAAGGGTGGCCCTGCTTCGGTTTATCCTCTGGCAACCGACCCCCTTTAGACTCCCCGAGGTCCTTAACCAATTTATCCAGATTTTCACCAAACAATAGCTTCCCCCGAAAAGGTAGCTTACTAAGCCGCACCTTGGAAGAACTGTCTGCCGCCCAGCTTCGCAACCACAAGTAACGCTGGGCTGCTACTACGGATGCCATACTCTTGGCCAACCCCCGGATGAGATCATAATTAATATCCGCTAGATAGGCGGAGCCGGACTCCAGACAAGACAGCTCCTCCACCTGCTCCCCTGCCGGGTCCACCTGCAGACGCTGGGAGCAACGCAGAGAAGCCCTAGCTACCCAAGCCCCTGTGATAGAGGCCTGCATGGACAGCGCGCTTATATCAAATACCTGCTTTAATAAAGTATCCAATTTCCTGTCCTGCACATCCTTAAGCGCTGCCGACCCCTCGACCGGAATCGTCGTCCTCTTAGTAACCGCCGAAACAGCCGCGTCAACTCTTGGAGAGCGAAAGAGGTCCTTGTCCTGCTCCGACAACGGATAAAGCCTAGCCAATGCTCTAGACCCCTTAAGCGCTGCCTCCGGCAGGTCCCATTCCTCCTGTATCATCTTCCTGAACACTCTATGCATGGGAAACACTCGTTGTGTCATACGGACAGCTTGCAATAATGGATCCTCCAGGGCATCCTCCTCTGCGGGAGCCGCGGTCGGCATATTAAGCGTTTTAAGAGTTTCGGTAATCAGGGTCGGCAACTCCTTCCGCTGAAACACTCTGACTACCCGGGCCTGCTGTTCGGGATCAGCCAATTCACCCTCTTCTAATTCCTCCGCCGATTCCTCTTCAATCTCTCCCTCAGCTGCCTCCAGCTCCTCCAAGGAAGAAGCTGCACCTAAGTCCATTTCCGCCCCCTTACTTCTCTTAACAGGGGTGCCCATGGACTGTGGTCCCAAAGGGGTCCCAAGGCGTTTCTCACCCTGTCCCCTGACCGGCAGCGAGGCCACACCTGGCTGCAGCAGAGCAAAAGCCTGCTGCATTAACACAAAGAAATCCGGCGGCACCAAAGGCTGACCCCCAGCGGAGCCCTGCCCCGGAGGAAGAGGCAACTCCCCCTCCGAAGAGGGCCCCGCCACAGGTTCTGAGGGGGCCAGAGAGGGAGGGAGGCTGACCCCTTGCCCCCCTGAATCTCCCCCAAGAGACTGCTCCATCAAGGCTGCCTCCTGGGTGCAGCCCTTACACACACCTGACTCCAGAAGGGCGCCTCGCCTCGTGCCACAAACCAGACAACGAGGCCTAGCCGGCATACTAACTGCAAACTTGAGAATGCCCAGAGCCTCCGGAGTCCTAAGTCACTGCTGTGCCAACAAAACTCCTTTCCTAGGAGTTCAAAGCTAAAACGGGCTGCTACACTGCTAGAATCTAGGAAGCCTGAGCCTCCTATCGTTCTATCCAACCAGTGAAACTCTGTCACTCCAAGAGACCCCCGGCCCTCAAGGCCTCTCCAGAAAGCGCAGTACAGCGTTGCCCGCTGAAGAAAAAACGCGGGATAGTGAAGAAAATGGCCGCTCGCCCGCGTCCCGTGTGAACGGCCTGCAGCCGGCGCCGCAATCCTGCTGTGTTAAAAAGACCATGCTCTGCGCCCTGCGGCGTCTGCCCACGCGGCCGCCCCCCCCGAACGGAAGAGTAATGGCTTACCGGCTCTTCCTTCAACAGGGGGCCTCAATCCACACCCGGGAGCTCAGCCGTGTCAGTGGCTTCGGCTCCGGGTGGAGAGACGTGCTCAGGCCTGCCTCACAGCAATCAAACACGCTGCCGGCTGCGCCTGCCACCTGCTCTTCCCCCTTTCAAGCGGGATCGGGAGCAGTGAGGCTCTTCTTGCCGGGTCCACAAATGCACCCCCAAATCGTTGCCCCACTAACAAGGAGGGGGGGGGGGGAGAAAGGCTGAAAAGAATACAAAAAGAAATACAGAAAGAAAGAAGAATAAAAGGGGGACAGAGAAAACAGGATCCCTGCTGTTCTGCCCCGGCACTGCTGCCTCCACCTAGAAAAGAAAAAACAAATAAAAGGATCAAATAAAAAAACAAATTCCCAGTAGGGGCTACTGCTTATTTGTTACTGAACTGAGCCCAGAACCTAGGCTCAGCACCTTCTCCAGCTGCTATGGAGACTGAAACTACTGATGGGAGGAGGCGGTCCTAGCCTACTTATACTGGTGTCAAAGCGATGACGTGTTTCAGTCTCCAAAGCTGCTAGAGGAGGTACAGAACTCTCAGGTTCCGGGACTGGACTAGAGGGACGAAAAGGAACCATTATTAAGAAGAGACCCAGGATATCAATGCTTGACCCAGTACAAGCATTGTGGAACCTGTGTCTTTTGGGGAAACTGCTAGGTACTGTGACGCCTTCCACCGCTCTCACCGCACTGCCCCCTAGGGGTGGCACGGCAGATTGTCTTTGCTTGAACACTTATAGTGCTATTTAGTATAGACACCTGCCTGATGAGAGACGGTGGATCACCTCCTTAATTGTAGTTGTGGTTTGCTTTTGTTAGCAGTCCGAATAGAAGGAGCACAGGACAATTTATAACATAAATTGCTTTTATTTTTATTTTCTGTAAGGAAAATCATTCGTGGCAAAATTCCAGAAAGGGAAAACACATTCAACCAAAGTATAGGATTCTTCTCCAAAATGTGCAAGGTGAATTTCTTCCATAAACTTCTTAACCTTGATAGCAGTATTTTCTAGTATTTACAAACGCAGTAGAAATATCTTTGTGTATTACTCACAAACTTAGGCAATATGAAAACTTTACTTTCCTTGCTGACTTCAAGTTTAAAACATCACTCAGAGTGCTACCTCTTAGCTTTTACCACTAGCTTTCTCAGCTGACGTTACAGCAGCAATAAAACTAGCTAGGCTTTCGTATGAGGTTTCTCTTATCCACTTGTCTGCTTTCCAAGCATACAATGATATCTGAACTCCTGACGTCTTCTTACTTGTTTCATACAGCATACAGGAAAAGCTTTATACATTAGACACACACAGGCTGCAATCCATCGATTCAGCAGAGGACATTGATTTATCAGAGAGACAGTCCACGTCCATTTCTGTTGGGGAATTGTACGGCTCTGAACTTGGGGTAATCTCTGGTTTAACCTGTTGTATGTTCTTCAGAAGCTTACAAAGGTTTCTCCACTTTAGCTCACGGTTCCCATCTGTAACTGGGTTTGAACCTTTTGCTTTTCTCACCCTTAATAGTTTCTCATCAGGAAATGCAAAAGCTTCTTGACTAGCAGTAACTCTCCTCCTAACAGGCTTTCTATAATATCTGTGTGGAGGTTCAAGACTAGAACTGCTATATTCTGATTCAGAGGTAAAATCCAGGCTTCTCTGCCGGTTCTTTCTATGCCCACACCCTTTGCACTTGCCTTGTAAGTAGTGGTCAGTCCTTCTGGGCTTAGCAGAATTAACAGCCTTGAAATCCTGCTTCCTTCCCTGGTTTACTGGCCTTTTCCTCTGGCTCCTAGCCTGCAACCGGTCCTGCCTTTGAACAGACCTTCTTTGCAGTCTTTCTGGTGTAAAAGCACAAACCGTTTGATCAGTACCTGATTCCTCCTCCCACTCAGCTGATTCTTCAAAGAAACTTTGTCCTCGGGGTTTTGCTAGTTTCCCTTTAGCATTGCAATTTCCTTTGCACCGTCCTGTGCCTAGTCCTCGTGTGTGTGAAGCTCTGGAATCAACTCTCAGCTGATCCTCCAGCTCCTGTTCATCTCTCCCCCCACTTCCTGTGTGACGCAGCTTATATGTTCTGTGAACTGTTTGCTTCTCTGACCCCACCCTCTCTCTGCTTGCAGCTGTCCTAGAGGTTGGGTGTGGCTTCAAGCTAACCCTGCTTCTATGTGCCTTAGTTTCATTCTCTCTGTGGGAAATGTGCTTCTGTGATCCCATCCCCCGCTTGTGGGAACAAATCTCAGAGTTTTTTCTACTTTTAAAGGGCTCTGCAGCCTTCACATCATCACAGTACGTATGACCTAGATTGGCCACTGTTGGAAACAGGATGCGGGCTTGATGGACCTTGGTCTGACCCGGTATGGCATATCTTATCGTCTTATGTTCTTATGTTAATGCAAATATGAGGCTTCTCTGTCCCAAGCGAGAGTCTGTGAATAAATTACTTCTCACTAAACGTATTCACTATACAGGTAGAACGATTAGAAAGTGCCCCTGCTATATACAGTCAAACCTCGGTTTTCATGATTAATCCGTTCGAAAAAGTCTGACTAAAACCGAAACGTATGAAAACTGAAGCAATATTTCCCATAAGAAATAATGTAAATCCAATTAATCCGTTCCAGACACCCAAAAATATTCACAAAAAATACATTTTATAGAGAATAACTATATTTTTACATACAGAAAACAATGAGAAATAAATATAAATGACTAATGAAATGGATAAATGAACATTTAACATCACTGAAAGCAAGCTAAGTACAGTACTGTACAGTACAGTATGTTAACATCTGACAAGCTGCTGTGCCCAGCTCTCTTCGGAATCACATTGAATTCAGTCCATTAAAATACCTTTACATTATCTGCTCAATGCTTCAGAATGGCAGAAAATCTTAATGATATAGCTTCAGACGTACCCTGCAAGAGAAAGAACTGCCTCCCACATTCATGCAACATCTCCTGCTTACGCTGACAGCTTTTCTTCCCTGCTACCGGGACAAAATCTCAGTCAAAAGACGTTGAAAACCGAAGCAATGCATGAAAACCGGGACAAAATCTCAGTCAGAAAAGACATTGAAAACCGAAGCGTATGAAAACCGGGGCAAATGAAAACCGAGGTTTGACTGTACACTTAACAACCATAAGCTGGCAACATTCCCTTTTTTAAAATTAGGAAAACTGAATTTTCAGAATTATAGAAACATTTGACATTTTGGCAGACAAGAGCAATTGATTTGTCACTGATTCTCTTAGATCTCTGCTCTTCCGCCCCTCTCCCTGACATTAAGGCAAATTGTCGCAATCATGCAGTCAGCTAAAGTGTTGGCACTTTTCACCTATGGACTTTGTATCATTCCTCAGAGTTCCCTTAAAATCAGACTTTTTAAAGTGCACAACATGATGTGGTGTTGTCTCTTCCAACCAAACACCACTCCTTAGGGGCATGTTTACTAAACATTCTTATCGTGCGGGGCCGCGGTAGTGTACCTGTGCCATATAAGGAGTGGGCGGATCAGGCTGCCAAAAGAAAAAAACCGGGAGTAAGCAACCGGACGTGTGTGTCACGGTAATGTGCGGGGTCGACATTAGCGCGCCAAAAGGCAAAGTGGCGCGCTGCCGGGTATAGAAAACACCCGAGCCGTAGTACAACGGTGAAGACACTGACCAATAGTGCAGGGGCCATGGGTTCAATCCCCCATTGTGCACAACAACAAAGGCCAGCTGAGACAGCAACTGTAATGATTAAAATTGTTTTAGGAGGCAAATTAATTTTGAACGGCATAAGGCGGTGCACAGGTCTTTTTCAGCGGCATAAGGAAGCGCACAGTTCTTTTTGGGCGGCCTAAGGCGGCGCACAGGTCCTCTTGTGCGGCAGAAGGCGGCGCACCGGTCGTCTTGGGCGGCAGAAGGCGTCGCGCTGATAGGCACAAGGCGGTGCGCCGATAGGCACAAGCTCAGGAATGGAGCCACAGCACATTGGTTAAAACACTGACCAATGGTGCTGGGAGCAGGGGTTCAATCCCCCCCCCCCCCGTGTACACTGAAGGCAGTTGTCGGTGTTTGTTTTCTATTGGAGTCACAGAAATTATGGCCGCCAGAGGTGCGTGCGCTGCTGTACGTAAAGCGGCGCACTAATGGTATTGGAGGCCTCTGATGACTGGGAGGCATAAGTCGCGCAATGATGGGAAAGCAGAGGAACCGAGCAACAGCATGATGGTTAGAACACTGACCAATGGTGTAAGGAGCAAGGCTGTGAACACCTGCAGTGCACACTAAAGACAGCTGGCTGAGGCATAGGGGGCTGTGGTGCTGGTCAGAAGGGTGTGTGGCAATGTTTTTTGAGGAATAATAATTTGGGAGAGGTAAATGGTGTTGTGCTGATTTGCAAGCACCCAAACACAATCAGTGTGCAATGGTGCAGGGATCAGGGGTGCAATCCCACACAATGGCAAATGAACATGTCTGGCAGAGACAGCACCTGTAAGGGGTAAGATAGCCCCATTAGGGTGTCATTGCATATCTGTGGAATAAGTGGTTTCCAGCAAATGTACTCTCAGAGCACTGTAACATAACGTGCCCTTGAAGTCACCCCACAGGACACATCTCCAAATGCAGTGTCCACCACGCCACCCAACAATGTTGGTGAAATAGTGGCCGAGGGGGCGCCACATAGGGTGCCCTATGAGGCGGGGAAAGGTCACAGCACTCTTTCTGCTGTTAGCACTGTGCATTGTAACGTATGGAAAACATAAGTAGTTGTGCTGACACAGTTCGTGCATATGTGATTTATCAGTGAGGGACTGCAGACAGCCCCTGGTGTCTGATATCCACAGGGTGTCAGAGTTAATCTCATATTGCAATCCTCAGCCTGGGCCTGTCTGCAGCCCTTTGCTCCGAGATCAGCAATGGCAGACCTGGGTCAGTCATTAGTTACACACCAAGGAGGGGCTGCAGACAGTCCCAAGTGACGCATATCAACACAGAATCAAAGTCAATATCATCCATTAAACTGCCCCATTACCTCTGGAGATTGAAATCCACAGAGTAACACAGCTCCATGACAGCCAAGGTCTGATGAAAAAACACACACGCCTATGTCATGTATGTAGAAAAACTGGTGAATACAGCAATGATGTTGCAGGGGTCATGGTCTGCTCCAGTTAATTAATAAGGGTGGGTGAGGTATGTTCCCACTCTGTGATCAAGTGTACAGCAACCACTCCTGGCATAGTGAGACAATTACACCCTTGTGCCATATATTATTGCACCTTTTATGGTGCAGCAGATGTAACATCACAAACATACCCTGTCAGCAAAGGTGAACTGTAATCTATTTCCATAGGCCATGTTGAAAGGCTGTCCACACCCAGGCCACTATCGTAGGCACATCATAAGCTGTGTCAATCAAAGGTGTGCCAGAAGATGCCATAAGGACGTATAGGTAAAAGCAGAAAGCTGAGCCAATAACAGTAACATCCCCCAAGCTGAATGCAAACAGAGGAATGTGCTAAACACACACATAACACAAACACTGCACAGAGCAGAGAAGACAGACAATATCAAATTAAATGAAGGACCTACATAAGTTGATGGGCTGCCGAAAGCAGCTGCAGGCCATGTGACACCCATAAAATGTGAAAAACATATCATGGGCAGCTATATCCATGCACAGATTGATGGTAATGTACCCTGCTACACTGACAGTGTGAGACAGAGGATGTGCAGATGTGTGTAGTAGGGGAGTCTGAAATGGAAGAATATGTGAAATATCAGGATGACGGTGGAGTACAAGTGCTAGGCAGAGCACACACAGGAGAGGCAAGCAGGTTGAGATGCAATGCACGAATGTGTGTTAGTCGATGACGTGGTTTAGCAGCATGCACATCAGGGTAGGATGGCACATAGCTGGCAGAGAAAGGATGGATGGAAGGATGTCGCACAACTCAGTTAATGGTACAATGTGGGCATGCCACTGATGTACACACATATGACTATCACACTAATGAAAAGCACATATGCAGGACAAGCAATAAAATACAACACTGCAGACAGGAACCACACAAACGACCAGTACTACAAATGTAGACGCCTAAAATGGTAACACACACCGCCCATGTGAGGCACAACAAAGTCTACATAACCAAAATAACGCATGCCAGTACACAAAACGCCTGCTGGCTGCCATGACAAACAAACACAAAAACAACTAATCTGTAGTAAATGCACATGCAGATACACCATGTACAGAAAGAATTTGCACTCTGTATCTTGCAACAACAACACTTGCACAAACACAATGAAATGTCCTGCACTGAATACAGCATGCAAAACAGGGATATAATTAAACACAACGCCATCAGAGGATGTTCCCTGGATCAGGTGAATAATCAGGAGAAGAACAGGAGACAGCTCAACATGCAATAAGGTGTAGCACACCAAACACCTGAATCTCATCAAAAAGAAAGGGCCACATGCAACAGGATGTAAAGACCCTAAAGTGTGAGGTCGTTATTACACAACAAATGTCATGGCTAGGCAACACACAGGATGCACCCTTTTCTACAGTGAAGACAGTAAAGGGTGTGTGTAGAGCTGAGGAACCTGTTGGTACCTCATGGCCGAGTGAGGCCATTAGAGATGTTAAAAACAAAACATGTGCGGAAAAAAAAACATGCATACAGCACACGTCAAACACATGACCATAGCCAATAACAAAAAGCAATCAATGAGCACACTCTAACACAAAGATCCCAAAGGGCGTGTGTGGATGTCAAGCGTACATAGACAGTGATGTGCCATGTGGCTGTCACTAACACAGCTGGCACTGTACAAGGATGTGAGCATAGGTGACCCATGTACATGTCCAGCAAACAAACATATAAAGGGGATGTATGTGCAAATACCGGAGGACTAACATAGTGAAGTGAAACATGGCTTGCACACCAAACAAACAGTGAACAATTCACAGAAGCACCCCATGTGGCCCATGGCAGGTCATGTAACCCACCATCACCTAGCAACAACAAAAACATCATCTACACCCTGTGACATTGAAAGGAAAATGATGGATCCATGGGCTCACAAGGAGTCATGACTGATACAAAGTCACACATTGAGCATGATGACAGACCTGAAATGCAAACACCACACGAAACACATATTGGGTAAATACAGAACTTTATTTGGTTTGCACATCACAAATAGTGTAGACAGTGCCATCATAATATCAGGGCTGGCCGCATCACCTCGGAAAGTGCTCAAAACCTTTAGCATGTCACAAAGCCACCTCCTACAGAAAGGTAACTTGGTTGACAACAAATTATCCACACCAGATATAATGTGCATCAGGTGCATACTCTGCACCTGACACCAGACCGCAAGCGCCCCCTTGCTGCTGCATGTCGCAAATGTGTCACCCACATATGAGTGCATGTACAGATGAGATGATGCATGCTGAAGACCCAATACACCTCATCTGTCCCTCAGAAAATACCCAACTGTCAAAACAGGGGTCAGACTAACTCCAAAAAGATATTTGGTGCAAAGGATTTTAATGTTCAAAAACATGACAGAAAAGTAATGATGATACGCACATCCCAATGCCCGATATGGGATTACAAGCTACACCACTATGGACACAAACAATCATGTAAATCACAATAAGCATCTGCTAACAAATACCACATGCACATGACCACAGACATAATACCAACTCAACAACCAGCAGAAATATGCACATATTACACCATCAAGGAGGTCAACATGCAGTGTTGGTTTTGGGAAACAGTGCATCGTCACATATACCCGGATACATGGAATTTCCCAGTAAACAAGTAGTATTGACACCCACACACTGCCACACTGCAAACATAATGTGGCAATGTGAGTGTCGCTAACACAAGCCATAGTCATGACCGTGAAGACGGGAAATGCAAGGTGTGTACAGACATGCAGACTGTCATGTATGCACAGTACGCAAACACACGAAGCAGCATATAAATAAGGAAATAATGGACAAACATATCACCTAAATCCACACAGACGCCATAGGTCCACATGTGGTGTCACAGAAACATAGTCAGTGAGATGCACAAGCACCAGCCACATGGCAACATGATACAGTGATGCCACACATGCATGTAAACACCCATGGGTCACTGAAAACATCATCCCAAGATGGTGTTGTGTTTGAAAACATTGTGGAGTTTAAATGGGGATCATGTCCAGGTGGCAAATAGGTTGACGTAGACAATAGGAGCACTCCATCGTTGGCCACATGACAAATACATGGGCTGTATGCTTGTGTTGTAAGAAAAACATTAGAATATCATCGGTGCCATGTCACAGCCATGGTACAAAACATGAGACACCCAACTGTGACAAAATGTAACACCTACAATGTCCATGTCAGTTGCTGCTGCACAAGGGGGGATCATCGTAAAACGTCAGAATTGTATCTGAAATCCAAAAACTCATGTTAAAAGTGTCTTTGAGGCTCAAGACATGCATAGTCAGGTGTCTGTGATCAATATACCATAGTCCTTCGAAGTCCATGTGTCTCCCCCACAATGAGGAGCACGTCCTGCCAATCAATTGCATCAGCAGTGCTATCGACACCTCTGTCAGGGTGAAAGCAGTAGTCAAAAATCAATAATGTCTATCCCAGTCATGTGTTGCACTCTCAGAGGTAAAACATCCAATGGCAAAATGTCATAGCAAAGAGTTGCATGGTGGTCTGTCCTCAAACAGGTGGGTGTTGTTGACAACAGTTGCAGTGTAAGAGATGTGCCCGGTATGTCCACTGTCCTGTGTCAGGAGAGGAGAGGTATGTAATCGTCAGACACCTTTGAAAAGAAACACAAATGTCATAACGTCACAGCTGTGCAAATGCTGGAGAAAGGAATGCAAAGGCAAACAGGACATGATAGCAATATGAAACATAACCATGTGGCCAACATCATTATGCCTCAACACAGACATGGTTGTCACATGGATATGTTAATGTCCATGCGCCTGTCACACAGGTGTGGTGCAGCTACACACCATATGCAGCTGTTCATGTGAGTCTAGAGAAAATGTTACATGCCCATCAGAACAACATTATATCATCAACAGTGAAAGACAGATGTAATGAACCCCAAAAGAAACCAATACACATACCGTGTGTGTGCATCAGGTGTAGCTCATCAATCGCTTGAGCCACTACACAACAATATCAGGAACACCTGAAGGTAGACAATGTCAGCAAAAGCTCGAGATTCACCATGGCAAGCCAATGTTGATGACGGTCCAGATTATGTGCATATCTGTAAACACAAATGAAAACAGACCAGTGCTTAATGACAACAAAAGAAACATGTTTTCACAATGCACACAACACATGTCCATAATGTTGACAACGTTTACACCACTATGTAAGAGGTAGCATAGTCACAACAGACACCCAGAGGCACACACCCCTAACAGCACATGATAATGTATGATGTCGGAGCAATGCAACATCACACAGGCAAACGAGAAATACACACACCCACAGTATGGAAATGTCAAATTGACATCTGTAACACATGGCCTGCATGTGCACAGGTGTAGATCTGTAGATATAACGGCCCAGTGACCATGCAATGATATCATGGTGTTGTCTGAGAGTACATTGTTTGGGGACAGAAAACGTGCAGCCAAACATCACAATACAACAACCTACACACACATGCAGGTCTGTTTCACATGTCACAGTGAAAGTGTGGTAGAGGACATGCTTAACCAAGACACAAGGGAATATGAGTGACACCAGCAAGAGATGGTTTACTGATGCTAAACCTAGAATATTGGAAAACAAATCATCTGTGCAATATGACAGATCAATAGGAACATATGATTTCAATTAGTGCGGTCACACACAATGTCTATGTACAACCACCTACCAAAACAAAATGATTAATTGCTGATGTAGAGACACATGGCAAAGCACCAGACCAACACCATCCAAACCACGTATGTCCTCTGCACATGGAGACACAAGATAAGCAAACAAATGTCATGTTATAGCCGTGAATCACACACTGCACCGTCATGTCCCCAGCTATCACACCCCACAAGAGCCCTCAATTAATGACTGCTCCCTATCACAATGTACAGATCACATACATGTCAGAGGCATCACGGAGATGTCTAACGAGATCCTGAGGTGTGTGTAGTGTCTCCGACCCCTCCCTTACCTCTCTGTCCGTGTACACACAGAGCAATTCAGGGGTATGCGCACACCATTCTGTTATCTCAGTCGCAGAGTGCACTATAAACCTTTTATCACCATATTGTGACAAAAGACTCCTCTACCTGTTTAATGTTGTGCCAAAGTTGTATGTTAATCCACTTACAATAGGGAAAAGCATTGGATATCTGCGCTCCCACCTCATGTATTCCCGTATCATAAACATATCCTGGTTTGTACATCTCATACCGTCTGTAATATTAACAGTTATGTTCTGATGATGTGCACAAATAACATGCATAATGTGTTGCATGTGTTAAAATGGACCACCCCATGTCTGCATGTGACAAACCCCTGAGGGCTGCATGCCATCCCAATGTGTGTTAGTCTGAACGTTGAAACATGCATACCCTACATGTGCACCTCTGATAAATAGCTGGCACCTACGTCTGTGTATGTAAGTCAACATAATCATGCCTTGCTTGTGTCTGCAAGATATTTGCTCATATGGTCTGTGTTCACGTTACCTACACACATACACAGCCTGTAGCTAACGCATGATGGATGATGTTGCAAGAGCATCAGCAAGATATGCCATCCAATCCATTAAATACCTGCTATAACACAAGCAACACCCACATGCTGTGATCCAATTGGCTATTGTAAAACACCCTTTGCTGTATCTGGCTGATACATCTCACCATGTGTGTAGATACCCATCACTGCAGTGAAGGTAGACTCACCAAGTTAAAAGTGTTTTATCACAACCCCCTGGCTGCACAATGCAGAAGGTCCCCATCCCTAACCACATCCATGTCATGGCTACCTGATCAACAATACATTTTGACACACGTCATGTTTGACATCCACATACCACCCAAACTGTTTATATCATCTCCCCATACTAGCATTAACTATGTTTATTGTGCTTTATGTGACATGTTGCTACACACATGAAGAGCACACAAACATAGGTATGTCACAGGAGCCTAATACCAACATAAAACATCACAAATGTGTCTAAGCGTAGCGCTCCACAATGGACAACAGTCAACAAACAGGGAGTGACCGTCCAACATGAACATATCAACATATGGCTGACACTGTGTGGCACACATATCATGTAAGATAACACCTTCTGGTCTGACAACAGCTGTTTATATCAGAAGCATACACTACCTGTGAATTGCACCCTCCAAACAAACCACACAGATACCAACAAACCCCCACATCATCTGCCACCAACTGCTGTTGTGCAAATCCCACATTATTTGTGGCACACCCATGGACATATGTGATGTTGGCATTTAGAGTCAACTGGTACTGCAGTGTGTCATCCAGATTCCATGTTAACATTAACACATAACACAATAAACATTACACACATTGTATAGCACATGTGTGTCGTAAGCGACTTAATACGTACATGTGAACAGCTCTGCAATCAACCTCCGCCTGAACGCTGAGCCCTCCCGTGTGTCACCACTGGCACGTACAGGGGGGCACAATGGATCCTCCTCAAGATCCTCATTAATTTCTGCAGGGATATCGTGCCTGAGAGCAATGTTGTGCAGGATGCAACAGGCTATGATTATCTTGGCAACAGTGCGTGGCTTATATTGTAAGGCCCCGCCTGTCCTATCCAGACACCTGAAGCGACTCTTCAAAACGCCAAAGGTGCGCTCTATGACAGAGCGGCTGGAGGCATGGGCCTCATTGTACCTCTGCTCTGCACGTGTCCGTGGCTGACGAACAGGAGTCAGCAGCCAGGGGCGACAACCATATCCTGCATCACCTGCAGAAAGAAATGTTGCATGTAAATGTAGGGGTCCATGTGACACAGTCCTGACAGCTGTGTCGACATGAGAAAGAAACCAACAAGACAGTGTGACAACAATATACAGCTGCAAACTATGCAGCTCTATCAGATATACATATGATGACATACAAGCTAAACATGGCTTATCCAGCCCGTAAACACATATCAAATATCACAAACGACCATAGTCACCCTTAAATAATGTGTGTGTGTGTGTGTGCTACATGCGTATGGTGATGCAGTTACTGTCCACATCTGCAAACCCACAATGGTGACACCACAATAGCAATCCAATGCTCCCATAATCACAGGGTATGTCTCATCAATAACCAAGGGAAAACACACAGCCATTTGCGTGTGGCACACATACACACCATGTATGCCATGGTGGTAGGTAAGAATGAAAAGCATATCACCTGTAGACATCCTGTTTATGAATGGCAACATATGATGTTTATTTTGTCAGGCAAAATAGACTGTGTATTGTTGCGCGCCAATGCCTGTCATAGCCATACTCTTCCCAGTCCCCATCCTGTACACATCCCTCTGAAGGTGCGGTCGTCCAACATGCACACTGTACCCGTCATTAGTTTGCCCCCAAAACATATGCATAGGCACATAACCGTCCGGTGTAGCTGGTTCCCATACCGCTGTGTATGCACCCACGTAGTCCCCTTGCTGTAACTGTACATTTTACACAATGTGATGTGAAATGAGAATGGCCAGACAAGATGACACAAACGTACCCTCAACTACAGTGTCAGAGGCTACTGTAAACACTACATATTGTTGCAAGTCTGCTGTGACATAGGCAATATGTCTGGCCAAATATATGCACACGTGTTTCCCCTGCTGGAAACCGCAACATCATCTATCAGATATTAATATACACCTACTCATGTCAGATATTGAGCCCTGGGTGACAACTCCATCACAGAGTGCGTGTGTGTCAAACTGACACGCACATGACATGTGTGTACTATTAGGGTTATCCAGAACCAGACATGTTAAATGACGGAGAAACATTATCCAGCAATTAAACATCATCACAGGTGTATGTGGTGGACAAAACCACCCCACCAACCACCCCATGTTTGCATATGCTACCAACATGCACTATGAGGTCATCATCAACAACATAGATGTCTGCACTGAGGTGGCAGCACATGTACAACATGTGCATATAACGGTCATAGACTGTGAGGATAATCATGATGTAGGGTTAATGTCTCTAGTCGTACCAGACGTACAAAAACATGTAATAATGTATACCAACACCAGTCCTGTGACTAACATCAATCATATGCAAAGTGCATGTGTCAAACTATATAAAACCTCTACTGTGATCACAAATAGAAACATGTATAATGACATACAGAAATAAAAGACCCTGACATACTCACCCAGCAAGATACATTCGCCAAAACGTCCCTCCTCAAATTGTGTGAATATTGCCGAGTGATGCAGGATATAGGAGTCATGGGTGGACCCTGCAAACCTAGGGACCACATTCAGAATATGCTGATTTGCATCACATACAACCTGAACATTCAGGGAATGGTAGTGTTTGCGGTTGCAGTACGCTACCTCCCTGTCTCTAGACGGGACCAGGGCAACATGTGTGCAATCAATAGCTCCCATCACGTGTGGTATCCCGGCTAATGCCTCAAAGGCCTGGTTCAGGGTCCACCATTGTTGCCTAGTGTGGGGTATGGCTATGTAATCCCCCATCTGGATGACCATGGCACGCAGTACCTGGTGGAGACATCGTGAGAAGGTGGGCCGGCTCATGCCACCCACTGCGGCCACAGATGTCTGAAAACAGCCGGAGGCAAAGAAATGTAAGGCAGCAAGGAGCTTGACTAAACCAGGTATGGCATTGGACCGATCAGTCAGGGGCTCGAGGTCAGGTCTAAGATCCTCATAGAGACCCCTAATAGCCCTTGTGCTCAGTCGGTAAAGGGAGATGACCTGGTCCTCTCGCATGTCATAGAGCTGGGGACGGGGCCTGTAGAGGCGTGGCTGCCGAGCCTGCACCTCGGCACGCCTCCTGCGCCGTGCACGAACAACACAGGCTTGGACCGCCACCACAGCTGCAGGTCTGAGTTGCTGCGGGACTATACCCATGCCCTGTGCCCCAGCCCCATCGACACCATCTCCCGTGTCCGGCAACCCAAGCATCTGCCCACTGCACAGGACACATGCAGCAGCATAGACATGCGCCATAAACTCCTCCCACCAAACTAAGAAACAAATAACTATGTCACACACAATAAACTATCTAAGCACTGTACAAAACTACAAGACACACCAGACCATACACACACAAGACAATACAATCCTCAATACAAACGCCAGCCAAACAATCTACACATACACCTGTTCGGACTCCCTTACTGTCTCTCACCAAACACACTTCTACTCTTCTCCGCCTACAACCCTCAACGTCGACAAGCTGTTCTCCCTCGCCTATATTTCTTTTTCCTTGCCGTGACGTCCAATGCGCATGCGCATCTGCTCGCAGACGAAGGTCTAGAGTCACGCGCATGCGCGACTCTACGCATGGGTGTCGGGCATGTGCGTGGTGACACGCAGATGCGCATCGCCTTGCGCATGCGCAAAAAAGCACCCAGACGCCCATGCGGGACTCCACGTAATGCGTATGCGTGACCATACACATACGTACCACTATTTCCCTCGGCGCATGTGTGTGTTGACGCCTGCAAACGCCCATGCGTATGACGTCACACTCACGGCGCACGAGCGCGACGCACGAGGCGTGTCCCACCAAATACACGCCTGCACAAATGCGCATGTGCAGAAATCAAACGTGCAAATACCGTATAAATAGGCCTCAACCCGTGGCACACGGTGAGGGATGTTAGAGGAGTTTCACAAACAGACACAGAGGTAAAGAGTGAGCCAGAGCCAGAGGATAGGTTAGAGGTAGTCCAGAGGAAGGAGTGAGACATAAAGGTACAGTGTGCAATAGGGAGTGAGGCTGTGGTGGCAAGAAGTCAGAGGAAGGCGGGATATAGAGATTGAAGCAGAGTCTGAGAGAGAGAGGCTGAGGTAGGGGTACGGCACAGGATAGAGGGAGAGGATAAATTACAAAATCACTGTAGTATCTGTGTACATGTGCTCATTTACTTGACACAGCACCTGTGTTACAGTGTACTGTATTGTGTCCTCTATTGTAGTGTTATTGTTATCTGTTGTGTGTGCTGTGTCTGCTGTGTGTTGGTGAACGGGGGTTGTTTGAGAGGTGCCTGTGTTCAAGGTGGAGATGGAGAGGGACAGTGACAGAGAGGGCCAGTGTGAGGAGGCGGAGGATGTGGGGCAGCCAGTTGGTGATGAGTTACCCAGGGCACAGACTGCACAGCCTAGCCACGAACAGGCAGGGCCATCTGCTGAGCGACAGCCGTCACATTACAGCCAAATGGCCAAACGAAAAAGGGTCCCTGTGCCAGCAACACAAAGGAGGAGAGCTGTAAAGTTCAGTGACAGTGAAAACCATATATTACTCTCCATGTCCTTGACAACTACGATGTATTATTTGGCAGACTGAGCACACGCACATCTGTTGCAAACAGAATGGCAGTGTGGGAGGATCTGCGTACTTGCACTGTGTGGGGCAGGGGGCCCCACACGTGATGTAGACAGCTTAAAAAAGAGGTTTTCTGACATCAAGAGAGGTGTCCGTCAGCACATGGTTGCTGTAAGACAACATGCTATGGGCACAGGTGGCGGACCCCCCCTCACACCCACACTCTCGCCCCTGGAACAAGAACTTGCAGCACGGCTGGGAGACATCTACCTTCGTGGACTGCCAGAGGCCCTGGATAGCGCACATCCACATGCAGGTATGTACACTAACTAATCCATTTCTTTCTCATGTACAATCTCCATATTCCGTACAGGGCAGTCCTATGCAAATACACTCCCATATGTGTCCACAAAATCCACATCATGTTGCCATCCTGTTGTGATATGTGTGTGCAATATCCTTACCTCACCATTTCTGTTGACATGTCTGGGGTTCACATCCAAACATACCTCCTCAACCCATCCCACGAGAATATGGCATAATGAAGCACACACACACATGAGTCACCAGACACAAAACAACTGTGATTTCCATACACTGCATGACTGTGTTGGTCATTTCCAAGGGCATGTTTGTATGACATGACAGCAATACAGTGCTGCATGTGCACCCCAGTGGGCCAAAGGTGATGCCTAGTTGCCATACGCTGCACTATGGGTCACTGCGAGTCACATGTAGCACTGAGAGAATCATATGACATACAAATATGACCCATACTCACAAACCAACACACACATGCAGTGATTTGCATAAAGCAGGTGTTAGGGTGGGGGCAGTAACACGCATGTGCGGAAATATGTTACAAAACAGAGGAATGGGATGCTATGGGCAAACATGTGCAATGTGACCATGAACAGGAGAAGGGGCGATCTGCCACCTGTGCATGGGCACAGCACACACATGTGTCCCCTACCCAGACACATGGTGGTGACACACACGTATGGGAGTGTGTCCGGTGTCTGGTATGCAGCACACATGAACGGACGCAAAAAATCATGTCTGTGTGTTATGTATCACACATGTATACATATGTGGTTTGCTGAAAACATATGTGTGCTCTCTCTGATTCCTCCCAATTGCAGGTGACTACAGTCAAATGGCGTGCGGAGGAAGAGGAGGAGGGAGGGGGCAGAGGAGGAGCAGGAGCAGGATGAGGCGGTGGTGGAAGAGGAGGAGGGGGAGGTCTACATTGCAGCCCCTATGAGTCTGATGGAGGCAGAGGCTGCTGTCTCTGGGGGCAGCACAAGTGCTGGCGATGAGTCCCTGGAGCCACACGTGCGCGCCATGAACCCAATCCGTGAAGCAGCAATAGAGACCAGCCAACCACCCATGCCCAGCAGAACCAACACCTACACCTCTCCCGGAGTTGATGATGGCAGAGATGAGGGCCTATGGTGCATCATCACATCGTGATGCTGAAGGTGGGTGACAATAGACTGTCACAACCATCAACACACAACACCGTAGTCCACAGTTGGTGTGTGTGTGGTGGCTGTTCAAACATTACCTCCACACGTTACATGTTCTGCTTGATTACCTTAGATGTGTGATACCCAAAGGATGTAGGGTACCTGAAATGATAGCATTCTACACCCAATAGAATAGTGTATGTACAGGTTGATACACATGGATGCAGACATATGAGGAATGTGTCTGACGGCCCAGCACTCTATGACAACATAAATTGATACAGACATTGGGAAAGCTACATCCTGCCGCTCTGCAGATACCCAAATGTCTTGTACACAGCAGGATGACAACTTAGTCCATAGTCTGCTGTGTTAATGAGCATATGTTACGGTATATGACCATTCCTCAATGTCTGCATTTGCGGGTAGCGGGAACCATAGCCCTGTCTGAGTAGAGCTCTGATGTCCCCCCCCGGTGCTTCCCCAGCTGTGTCCACACAGAAAAGCGTGTAACTGTACGACACAAAGGGCAAGTTGCTTATCGGCCCCACGTATAGGGAACTCTCTCCCTCCCGATG